>OV884027.1:25065311-26341382 GCA_930367265.1 Catocala fraxini | reverse complement strand
GTATTATATACTCGACAGGGGTGATCACTTCGCCATTGCGATATCCGTCCAGAAAACTGCCTCCTTACACAATTTGAATAAACTCGAAGACGACCCCTACCAGGTTTGAAAACGATTATAGGATAAAATCTAACAATCTTAATCTCGACGTGAAATAGCAGTGTTCCTACTGTTGTGTTTCATTTGGTGAGTGAGAGTGCCGGAGGCCCAATCACCCTCTTTACCCCTTCCGGCTCCTTCTCCTTCCCACTTCCTTTTTTGCTAAAGGGTCGGCAACGCGCAAGTGATGCCCCTGGTATTGCAAGTGTTCATAGGCTACGGTGACGACTTACCATCAGGTGGGCCGTATGCTTGTTTGCCATCTTAGTTGTATAAAAAATTATAAAATAAATATAAAAAAAATGTGAGGATTTACTTTAAGAATATTCTAAAGAAGTCTTTGACAGTCGGCATGGATGGCGCAGTAATCGCCTCACCACTGCCACTGCGCCGAATGATGTGCGTTCGATACCCGCCTAAGACAAGTATTTGTGTGATCCACAAACAGTTATTTCGAGACTGAATATTCTTTGTGTCCGTTGTTTTAATTTTTGTAAAGTTTCTAACGGCACATGGATACATCCTGATGAGGCAATTCTTTCCAAAAAAAAAAGAGATATGTAGGTTACGGTACAGTAACGTTAGTGAGTACGACCGCTGTGCATGAGTTCTCGAGTTCGATTCTTGAGTCAGCAAAAATATGACTGGATTTTACTCTCACAAGATTTTCGCACAGAGTTTGGAAGTTGGGTCTTGTCGTTAAATACATACATATATACATAGATTCACGCCTGTTTCCCAGAGGGGTAGGCAGAGACTACGGATTTTCATTTGCTACGATCCTGACACACTTGTCTGGCTTCATTCACTTTTATCACATTCCTCATACACGCTCGTCAGTTTAAAGTGCTCTTAACCTGACCTTTGTCCAGAATGCCTCTGATCTAATCGAGAAACGTTCGCCTAGGTCTTCCTCTTGCGACTATTTCATTCAACTATTCCATTCCAGTCGGTAAATATTAGATCTAAAGCCATAATTTATAAAATGTGTTTGTAATACGCCTGTAGGACCCAATTAGTGGTCCTACATTCAAAGATATATGTAAGCTGTTGGAGTACACAGAAAGAACCATAAGTTAAGTTTAAAAGTTATATTGTAAAAAGTTAAAGTAAATGTTTACAAGTTAATTAATAAGTGTGATCTTTCTCTCGGCAAGTGTGTTGATTTATAGTTATAAATGTACTGGAATGTTATTATGAATTACATCATTATATACAACAGCTATATGAGTTAAATTGCAACGCTCTTGTGTGCCCATTTTAGTAGATATTGCTGCGTCGACAGAATCAGTATGTACGGTAACGAAACTGTACAACGCTTCTACCTACCCTTTCGAGGATATAGGTTTAAAAATACACTGTAAAGTAATAAAGGCTAATTTGATGACGAGAGATTTAAAGCGATTCTTAATAACAAAAATTGTATAATTGTTCTAAATGACATAGATACGTAAATTGTTCCACTAATTAATAAGTAGGTAGGAATTAGTTAACGATATTCAAATAAAAAAAACCTAATCAGCTACATGGTTTTAATTAGTGGTTGCCTTGTTGGCCAGTGGAAGTCTACGCTTATGTTTCCGTGCGAGCGTGAGTTTCCTTGGATTTTTGATTAGTAAATCTTTACTAGCTGCACGAAGTCTAGAATTGTGCTCAGTAGATGGTAGTAAGCTCGCATTCTTTTACTTGGGACCTAAAAATACTGCGATTTTCTTAACAGAAAACTGCAATAACATCTTGCCTGACCTAGGACTCTAACACGAGACATCATGCTTAGTGGTTGCATGTCCGTGCTTGGGAGGGCACGTAAAAAGTCGGTCCCGGTTGCTGTCAAATTGACAGCAGTCGTTAAGCCATGTCAAAGGCCTACGGGCGGCTTGAACAACTCTTGACAACAGGTTGGCCAATAACCACATGAAAAGAAGTTGCATATACAACCGTGGCGCCATCGTAAAAAAAGAGGTCATATTGAATTAAACTCAAAAGGGCAACTTGTGCGGATTGTATGCATACTGTAGTATAATTTAAAGTGACCGTTCTAAATGTAATGGATTGCACGACCCGTGCATAGAACCAAACATCACAGGTACAGCAGTCTCATTGAATACCACGTCACGTGTTGAACAAGCGCAAATTGAGGCCCATATACGGTTTGTATGCATTGTATAAATGATCGACACTCGCTCAGGCTGTGGTCGGAAGCTGAATGCGAGTGATATTGATCACGGTCATTGTAACAGTTAATTGCTTGCTACAATGTGCAAAACAAAGGTGTGGTTATATTAAATGTTGTATATATACGTTCATTTATCCACACACTAAGCAGATATGTCTTAAGACTAAATTTCATCAATTATGTTTTAGCTGTTATGTAATATTTATTTTTCAACTGCCTCCGTGGCGCAGCGGCAGTGAATGCGACTGCTGTGCATGAGGTCTCGGGTTCGAATCCCGGGTCGGGCTAACAATAAGTGATAGGGTTTTTCTGTTAAGAAATCTCAATAGCAGCCCGGAGTTAGGAAGTTGTCGGTGTTAGACACCCCTGTGCGTCGGCAAGCACGTAAAGCCGTTGGTCCTGCGCCTGATCTTACTCCGGTCGTGTCGGATTATCGTCGCATCGGATCATGAGAGTTAGGGACAGGAGTGCACTTGTGTTAGCGCACACACTTGTTCTCTCTTAGCCTTTATTATTCCCAAGTCACTTGGGGTCGGCTTTTCTGGTTTAACCTGATTTGACTGGATATCAGTTTGTACACGGAGCGGCTGCCACCTGACCTCCGCAACCCGAAGGCTAACGATACCCTAAGGCTAGACCAGAGTCAGGATATTAGAGGGTACTGACTTTCCCAATAACGTCTGCCATAGATGTTCATGGCAGCCGGGACCAACGGCTTAACGTGCTCTTCGAGGCACGGAGCAGGCGATAATTGTCAATCAATACGCACATAATTTCGAAAACTCATATAACTTCCGAAAGACAGAGGTGCGCGACGTGGGTTCGAACCCGAGACCCTCTGCATTGCAGTCTGTTGGTCTCCCCACTAAGCTATCGCAGGATATATTATAGCGCACACACTTGTGCACTATAATATATCCTGCGTAGATGATCAGTCTCCGTTAAGACTGGCCGCCGTGACCGAAACTCGATCGGGAGGACATTATTAATATTTATTTAATTTAGAAAACCAACAGCACAAGCTTTCGTTAAGCATATAGAATACGAGTATCTATAACTATAATATATTACATACGTATGATATTTTATAGATCCTTACTATTATACCTATAATATAAGTAGTGGATAAGCGAAGTCAAAGCCAAATTTCCTTAAAATTATTTAACCTTTCTTGTACCCGTCAATTTAAAATTCTAGATAATATAATATTGTCTTCTATTTACGCGAATATTATTCATTGAAATTAAACTACTATATATGGATTTTATCGCGTTATTTATTTTACACTATATTACAAAATTTTAAAACTGTCACACTACTACTAGATACTATTGAACTTTACTAATTTTTAAGCTAATTAATTTATTAAAACTATTAAATCTATTTATATTTAAGTTTACACTTTCCCCGACGTTTCGGTAGCTTTTCAGCAGCCATGGTCCCGTGACCATGGCACATTGAGACAACTACCATCTTAGTCTCCCCGTGGAGACTAATATGGTAGTTGTCTCAATGTTCCAGTGTCGTTATTTCAAAGTACCCGAACATAATTTAATCATTGGTGTTTGTATTTACGCAGAATGAGCTCAGAGTATCATGAAGTCTAGCTGTGGTTTGCTTCTTCTTGGGTTTGACTATTTGAATGACTGAATCCCAAGCTGGTGGTACATTCCAACCATCTTCTCTATTAAAATTAGGATGTTTTTTTATTTCAATAGCCTCGCGAAGCATCGTTGGTAGGAATCTGTGTTCTTTAGCGAGAATCTGTGGTTTTCAAATCTCAGGTAGTGGTTGGTCCCCTGTTGCACATGTTCACACACCGCAGACTTCAACGAGCGTTGGTGTTTAAAATCAGCTACGTATCCCTTTTTACGAAAATTGCGCGGACGGAGAAATACCTATGAAATTTGGCACAGTTAAAGTTTATATGGAGAAGGAGTGGCGAATCTTAATATTTTTAATAAATATGCAATAGAAATTAGTATTTGGGCATTGTTCGACTGACGTCGTAGAATTCTTCGTAACTATGGTTACATATGTATGTGGAGTAGGTGACTAAATGAAATGTGGTAATAAGGGTATAGTTATAGACAATAAAACCTCAATAAAAACAAACTTAAAATTTAAATCAATTATGGTCGAATTTCGACCACTTGGCGACCGCCAGTATTCAGTAATTCTCTAAAAATGCTGTTAGCACCCACCTACAAGCTTTGTCCTCCTAGACAAATAACGCTTAATATAACAAATGTAATTCTTGTGTTATGTACTATTTTCATTCATTATATAATTGTTATTTTTGTTTTTTTTATTTACTTTTTATTTTTATTATTTATTGTTCCTTATTATTATTTTATCATATATACATACATACATAGATTCACGCCTGTTTCCCGGAGGCAGAGACTACGGATGTCCATTTGCTACGATACTGACACACTTCTCTGGCTTCATTCACTTTCATCACATTCCTCATACACGCCCGTCGGTTCAAGGTGCTCTTAACCTGGCCTTTGTCCAGAACGTCAGTTGGCAGCCGCTCCGTGTAAAAACTGATATCCAGTCAAATCCGGTTAGACTAGAAAAGCCGACCCCAAGTGACCTGGGAATAATAAAGGCTAAGGGAGAAGATTGTATGTCACACGACAGTGTATAATTTGGTAGTTTTTTAGTATAAGTTATTTTTTATCTTAGCATTAAGTTTGAAGCTTTTATTTTATTGTACATTCCTTTTTTAATTTTAATTCTTATATATACATTTTCCATAATATTACTTACTTTCATCTAATTGTTACTTTCTTTTTTGGCATGTTGTGATCTCTTGTAATTGAGAAAATATGAGACCTTGCTTTATTTATCAAGATATATTGATTGAGATATTATATTTTTTGTAAGAGATCCTTATTAAATAAATAAATAATAACATAACCTACATTGACGCGACCGAACCCGCGGGCAAAATCTAGTTGTATGAGGCAGGTAATCATTGTATAGTTAAATTTATTAAATGTTATTGAACAAGCTAAACGGGCGCGTGAATGGCAAGTCTTAATCGGAGGTCGCAATGTAGGTTGTGTTGAGATAATGATTTTGTGACAAACGTGGTTCTGCGCGAGCGCCGGTACGACGGTCATTCAGTTTTCGAGTGCTGTGCGGTCAATAGTGCCTTCGTTATAAATACTTTATTTATTTTGTTCTGTTGACTTTTTAAGAACGTTTACAAAGTTACGAGTGACGAAGTTTTTTGTTCTATCGTTTCGTGTTCTAGGTTCGTATATATTTTGTTTCTTTCTTTTTCTATTGTGTTTTGTTATAGTGTAGTTTTTTTTTTGTATACGTAGATAAGTAAACCTTTTTACCATAGTACAGTAAGCTGGAAGTCTGTGTAACGACTATTTTAAATAACTGGTAACTTCAATAATAGTATTAAAATTGTTTTTCGGCATCAAATTTAAACTATGCTTAAATGCAATTTTATAACGGCATCTAAATTTAGACACACGCTAAGTAGTACTCAATAATATAAGATACATCAATATGTTATTATTCGATCACCGCCGCCATCTTATAAAATACGATTTCTTATAGAACTTGATTATTTTTATTTTATTTATTTAATTTAAATGTAACTTTACTCATTAAAGTTTAATTTTATTATTACGCTATTTTCTCTAATGATTATAGTAATGTGGGTACACTATACTATTGTCGGTGTACCTACTATGTTGTCAATTGCTTCAATAATTTGTAGTGCACATGAGCACAAATTACCCTGCATTTATTCATTATTGAATCGTGGCCTTGGTCGCGATGAAAGGTTTGTAAAACATCGGGATAAATACGGATATGAACGTTATGATTCGCGATAATAAGTTATAAGCCGCGATATAAGAGGATATTTTTATTTATCTAAAATGATCCTTACTACTCTAGGAATAAGCGTTAAACTTATATTAAACTAGCTGTTGCCCGCGACTTCGTCCGCGTGGACTTTAATTTATTACCCAATACCTACTTTTAATTTGTTATCTAATTTTAATATATAAAACTACAACTAAAGAAATTAATAAGTTAACTACACCTATATAGCTGTAGTTAGCTATATATTCAAAAAATACATTTTTAGTAGATATTGATACGTTCTATAATACTGTAGAACATTTTTTTGTTCTATCATCAATAGTTTCCGCAGTGCACGCGATGACAGATTTTTTATGACAATTTTTTTCTCACCTTGGGTTATATTATTGCATTTTTATTAAGGATTTCTTTTTTTTGAAAATCTAATATAGCCTATGTCGTTCAGTGAAGATGCAGCATTCTAATGGTATTTCTTTTTGAAATCGGTTTAGTAGTTTTTGTGTGAAAACATTACAAACATACATACAAAAACACAAATGTTTCCTCTTTATAATATTAGTTTAGATAATACCACTTCTACACCAAAGGTTATTCATTCCTGCGCCGTTTTATTAGATACTAGTTTTTGCCCGCGGCTTCGCTCGCGTAAATGTAGGTTAGATTAGTAAAATCCCTTTTCTGGATTAAAAGTACCCTTTATTCTATCCTGTACTCCTGGCAATAACTATGCGAAATTTCATGGTGATCGGTCGAGTAGTTCAGGTGTGAAAGCGTAACAAGTAAACAAACTCACATTCGCATTTATAATATTAGTTAAGATACGACCACGCCTATACTAGATTATACCTGCATCGTTTTAATAGATATGTGTGTATTAAATAGTAATTAGTTATCGCTCCCATTTAAGGAAAAATTGGCTACGGGCCCGCACGCCCCTTGACTTTCACCCCTTTCATAGAAAGACGGAACCCCGCTTTGCAGGGTTCCTATTTTTGGGTGGATTTTAAGAAGAAACCTAACAAATATCTACTAGGGGTCGAACCTTGAGGGGCGAACGGGCTCGTAACCGAAAAATTGTTATGAAACTTGCATGTCTAAACGTTCCCTATAATGTTCTCGAAGGTATATGAAGTCTGATACACTGAGCTAGCATGATGAACTATGGGCCTAGGATCTTTTATAGTGAAAAGAGGCCCATGCCTATCAGTGTTAAAGATTATGAAATAAAATAATATTATTATAGTATGTATTTATGTATGTATCTTATGTGGGGGCCAGACAGTGCAGACAGGCGACACTTCGACCCAGTGGGATCTTTTGTGTCGACACTCTCCCAATATCGACTGCGATAGATGTTCATGGCAGCCGGGACCGACGGCTTAACGTGCTCTCCGAGGCACGGAGCAGGCGATAATTGTCAATCAATACGCACATAATTTCGAAAAGTCATATAACTTCCGAAAGTCAGAGGTGCGCGACGTGTGTTCGAACCCGAGACCCTCTGCATTGCAGTCTGTTGGTCTCCCCACTGAGTTATGCTGCATTATTATAGTAACTTCGACTTCACGAAGAGAATATACTGTGATATCAATCAATGCAAGGTCCTTCATAGTACAGAGAAGTATATAATTAGCAGAATTTAATACGACTAACTGCGGTTATTATGACGTAATGACGTGGTGATTCGATATTAGAATCGATCAATTGGCGTGGTTAATCATTACTATTTTTTATTAGCTATAGCTTGCTAGTAATTTGGTTTTCAAATTACTAGTATTCTTGATAAACTCTCCAACTAAGCTATAGTGGTTGTATTAGGAGTGGCTTCACGTCAATAGTGCAATGGGTGGGATTCGAACCCACGACCTCTCGATCGCTAATCCAATACCTTATCCATTGGGCTACCACTATTTATTATTTAAGCAGCGATAGCTCAGTGGGGAGACCAACAGTCTGCAATGCAGAGGGTTTCGGGTTCGAACCCACGTCGCGCACCTCTAACTTTCGGAAGTTATATGACTTTTCGAAATTATGTGCGTATTGATTGACAATTATCGCCTGCTCCGTGCCTCGGAGAGCACGTTAAGCCGTCGGTCCCAGCTGCCATGAACATCTATGGCAGTCGTTATTGGGAGAGTGTCGACACAAAAGATCCCACTGGGTCGAAGTGTCGCCGGTCTGCACTGACTGGCCAGTACATAAGATCCATACATACATTTATTATTTGGCTGTTACGATTATAGCAGCTGCGATAGCCTAGTGGAAGATTGATGGAGTGCCATACATAGGTTTCGAATTTGACCTCAAGGCCCATTTACCGTGGGAGAGGCACGCTTCGGCACAAATAGGCCGATTCAACCGCAGTGACGGCACGACCTCCCAGATAACCGGCGTGAAATACCGCTTGCGTTGTTTCGGTGAGTGAGTGAGGGTACCGGAGGAACAACCCCACTCTCACCCTCTCCTGGGGAGGCAAATTTAAAAGGCTGGCAACGCACTTATTACTCCTCAGGCAATCCGTCTGCTCGTTTTCCTCTTATACCATAAAAAAGGCGCATATCTTTTCGAAGTTATACACGTATAAACACTTGCATGTCTGAGAATTGTCCATAATGTTCTCGAAGATATGTGAAGTCTGCAAACTCGCACTAGCCAGCGAACCCTAGGCCCATGCCCAGCAGTGGGACAGTTTAATACAGGGCTGCTATTATTATAATATGCTTATAGATGAGACCATTGTAATGAAAATTGTTGAGGGTCGGTCAATACCGACTATGTGAATGCAGATAGTACCTACTCTTAGACCTGATTCCTAGATTTAATGAACGAGACGTTTTACCTACGGATAGTTAATTTTATTTATTTAAGTTTAGGATTACCAACTAAAATACATACAGAACATTGACTTAAAATAACACATAATACGTAATTTTATAATTTAAAGGTAAGCACAATGTTGTATAACAAAAGTGAGTTTTACAATGTTTACTTCATACAAATTCTAACACAATTTCAATAAGTAGATAAAACAAAATACATTAATGTGAAACTAATTAAAAAGCAGTAAAGCTTTTAATATATATTCTTTGAAAATTAACAAAACGTAATTGGGCGTAGCTCTTTTCTTGAATATAGGAACGCGCAATAATTATTGTGACATTTGGAACAAACGAAACGAGGTTTAAAGATAGTTGTTCTTTCACGGTAGGCAGCGGCTTTGCTGTGTCCTGACATTGCTGAAGTCTATGAGCAGCGGTTACCACTTTCAATCAGGTGGACCACTGGTTCGACTGCCACAAAAGGCAATAAAAAAAATTAAAAAACACCTTTGTATATGGTTATACTTCTGAGTTGCGGAGATATGGTGGCAATCTCTTCATGATAAAAGTGTTATGCAAAAACCAATATACTTAAATAATAATGCTTAGATCATGATAAAAACAAAGACATTTATTTTGTAAAAACATGAGTAACAAATAAGTAGGTACATAGGTACTTTACATACTTTTTTTTGTAAATACATACATATTATACATAGAAACACCCAGACCAAGACAAACATTCATGTCCATGCACACAAATGTTTGACTTGTGCAGGAATCGAACCCACGACCTCAGACGTGGCAGTCGGTTACATGAAGAAATACATACATAGCCTTACGCCTATATCCCCGGAGAGGTAAGCAGTGCTGTATTAAAACTATACCTCGCCAGCTATGATTGAATATTCCACGTAATAGACAGCGATGTTCTGACAGAGAATTTCTTAACGGGAAATCCCAACAACACCTACTCGGGTATCGAACCCGAGGCCTCATGCACAGCTGCAGTTGCCTTCACTACGTATGCGTCACAAAGGTCGTCCAAAATCAAACTCAATATCAAAATTCTAAAATTCTAAATTCAAAATAAATTTATTCAGATTAGGGTACAAGGTAACACTTATGAATGTCAAAGTTACACAAATTTTTTTTCTGTGAATTTACATTTACTGCCACGTTCAGCAAAGCAAGGGTGTAGGGCTCATGAGAAGAACGGGCAAGAAACTCATGACCACTCTTTTTAATCGCCAAGTTTTTTGTTTACAAATCATAACAGCTGTAGAAAGTGCTGCAATAATTTCTCCATGAATCTCCAATCAATCATCAATATCAAGATCAAAACCAAAATCATAAATAGGTATGTTTATTCATGTACATCGTAAACTAACACTTATGAACGTTAAAGTTACACTTATTAATGTGAATTTACATTTACCTGTTGCCATGTCCAGCAAAGCAAGGGTGTAGAACCATTGAGAAGAACTGGCAAGAAACTCACGGTCACTCATTTCAATCGCCAAGTTTACAGTATGGTATATTTTACAAGTATTTTCTGTAAGGAGCTGCAACCATTAAACTACTTAACACTCATAAAACACTCAAGCAATCTATACTAAAATTATAAAGCTTTTTTTTTCGTGTGGTAAATGGCCAATCTTTTGTCAAGAGTTGTGGGGCCCGTAGGCCTATAACATGGCTTAACGACTGCTGTCAATTTGACAATAATCGGGACCGACTTTTTACATGCGCTCCGAAGCACGGAGACGCTCAGATGAAATACCACTAAGCGGTCACCCATCTACTCAACTGGTCAACTGACCGCACCCAACGTTGCTTAATCTCGCTAATCGTTTACCGGTTAGTGATTGCAACTGGCTATGTTATATATAACTGGCTATATTATAAAGATGAAGAGTTTGTTTATTTGAACGCGATAATCTTAGGAACTACTGGTTCGAATTGAAAAATTATTTTAGTGTTGGATAGCCCATTAATTGGGAGGGCTATAGGCTATATAACATCACACTATGACCACAAGGAGTGGAAAATTATCTTATGTGAAACAGACGAAATTGAACGGGGCAGCTAGAAAGTAATAATCTCATTTGAATAAAATAATAAATAATGTCTCAAAGAAAATTACAAAGATTAAGAATTAAAAACGAATTGTGGTTTACTGCGATGTGCGGTGCACAAAAGTAATTACAGTATTAATACTTAATGAAATGGATTCATTCCTTAATTATAGTTTTCATTTACTATTTAAATAGGTTTTATGTACTCAGACATTCAATAGAATTAACGACGTCTATTTTTCTATCACTTTATTGATTTCTTAAAGAAATCTTACACTGTAGTAATAATTTATATGTCGAGGGGACTTTATAAACATTCAAACAATTAACAAAAAGAACATCCAGCATCATAACAACTATTTGTTAGACTCACAAATTTTTGATCCGTATGGGAATCGAACCACTAACAGTCGGAGCAATGGCAGTGGTGAGGTGGGCACTTAAACTTAACCTTTTGACCGCCACAGTCATGTATACATGACATAGCAACATGTCGCACCCTTAATAAAACAGAGACTTATCTCAGTATTTTGGATTTAACAAATTTGAACTCTATTGCAAAGATTTAACACAAATATAATATTAGAATTTAACATATACAATTAGAGTTCAAATTGCCTTACTTTCAAATTTCGAGTTAGGTCGCTGTTTTATTAAGAGTGCGATGTGTCCAGCACGCCACTGTTACCACTACATGACAGACTTTTAAACGCTAATAAATCTTATCTTCCAAAAAGTTTTCTTCTTATCTGTGTTATTAATTATGCAACTAGAATCATCCTAATTTATATTATATGAACTGCTTATGTACTATTTAATTTATCCATATAAGTATAAGATCATGATCAGCGATAGCTCAGCGGGGAGACCAACAGACTGCAATGCATAGGGTCTCGGGTTCGAACCTACGTCGCGCACCTCTGACTTTCGGAAGTTATATGTCTTTTAGAAATTATGTGCGTATTGATTGACAATTATCGCCTGCTCCGTGCCTCGGAGAGCACGTTAAGCCTTCGGTCCCGGCTACCATGAACATCTATGGCAGTCGTTATTGGGAAAGTCAGTACCCTCTAATATCCTGACACTGGTCTAGCCTTAGGGTATCGTTAGCCTTCGGGTTGCGGAGGTCAGGTGGCAGCCGCTCCGTGTAAAAACTGATATCCAGTCGAATCCGGTTAGACCAGAAAAGCCGACCCCAAGTGACTTGGGAATAATAAAGGGTAAGGGAGAAGAAGAGCATAAGATCTTGAAAACGATGTAGATATTGAAGGATGAAATCGTACTTTGGCGCCGAGAGCATGCTTTTGCTTTTTTGAGGTGGCTATCAAAGGGCCACTACGACATCCGAGCTGTCAATAATATATTATAAAAGATCAAATTTAATTTCTATACTATGTTTCCTTGCGATAGTCCTCGTACTTTATTTATAACTCTATCTCAATTTTTTGATTTATCTTGTCTCATACTGTTTTCATACCCAATCTCATTAACATTATTTTAATAGTTCAGCTGTGAAAACGTTATTAATATACAATGTTACTTTCGCATTTACAATATTTGATTATGTATACACCATTAAATCATCACGCTTATCTCCCAAAGGGGTAGGCAGCGTATTTACACACCCATATCTCGCCAGCACGTAACCTTACGAGCCTATTGCTGATTCCTAGGCACCGTTCCGAATTCCGTCCTGTTACTGAAAATTAATTGACCGAAATATCCAATAAGACTATGTCCGACCCCGGAATCAAACTCGAGAACTCAAGCACGGACATTAAATACTGTCAGAATATTTATAATGCACATGTAGATATAAACTTATACTCGTATCCCTAAAGTGGTACATTAATGAATAAATAAATAAATATTCTACCACATATCTTTTTATATATGTATATTTGAAAATGAAAAATGTATTGTAAAGATAGAAATAAAGAGTATAATAATAATATTCTACCACATACACACAACACCATCTAGCCCAAACTAAGCAGAGCTGGTACTATGGGTACTAGACAATAGATAAACATATATATATATACTTCTTTTCGTTTTTCTTTTTTATGATTACAGTTTGACCAAATTTCTAGGATTTTCTTAAATCCCATAATTTTCAAACTGCATGGGATAGATTTTTTTTGATTTTTCTCATGATGGTTACAATCAATCCTGTCACCCCGTTTCAGCTTGACGTTGAGTTCTGGGACATCCTGTATATATATATATATATATATGTTTTATATATTATATAATATATGTTTCTATGTATAATACATACATACATACATAGATTCACGCCTGTTTCCCAGACGGGTAGGCAGAGACTACGGATTTCCATTTGCTACGATCCTGACACAGTCGGTTGTCGGTTACACTAACCACTACGCCATCGAGGCCGTTTACATTACATTTGACCAAGTATGTATTTAAGCCTAATCTATACGTAAAAGTCGTTTTACCGTTGGTAGTACGCACTAGAAGACGCAGCAGATGATCGGTCGAGCATGTAAGCCGTAGAACCGTAACAGACAAAGAAACTCACATTCGAATTTATAGTATTAGTAAGGATAATAATAATTAATTAAAATGATACTAAGTAAATATCTACCTTTCAAGATTTTATCAACATTAAAATTGATATTAGAATTGGTTTTACAAAATAACTTAATCTGTTTTGTTACAAAAAATAAAGAATAACAAAATGCTCTTCTGTTATTACGTGCGTAATTTTTGACCTTACTGTGTCCTTAATTACTAACTATTTGTGCAGTTAATGAACTTAGATTTTAATCTTACAATTTTTTTAATGTATAGGTAGGTATATCTTCTCTCTTAGCCTTTATTTTTCCCAAGTCACTTGGGGTCGGCTTTTTTGGTCTAACCGGATTTGACTGGATATCAGTTTTTATACGGAGCGGCTGCCACCTGACCTCCGCAACCCGAAGGCTAACGATACCCTAAGGCTAGACCAGTGTCAGGATATTAGAGGGTACTGACTTTCCCAATAACGACTGCCATAGATGTTCATGGCAGCCGGGACCAACAGCTTAAAGTGCTCTCCGAGGCACGGAGCAGGCGATAAATGTCAATCAATACGCACATAGTTTCGAAAAGTCATATAACTTCCGAAAGTCAGAGGTGCGCGATGTGGGTTCGAACCCGAGACCCTCTGCATTGCAGTCTGTTGGTCTCCCCACTGAGCTATCGTTGCTCTTATTGGGTATATAAGTATATATGGCAAATATGCATAGCGCTGTAGTACTAGGTATAGGTTTTTGTAGCCAATATTAAAAGTATAAGTTGCGTATTTCTGAACCTAGAACATGATAAATAGAAATAAATGTGATGTGATGTGTGTGATGTGATGAAAAGTGATCGTCTCGTCGCTGCCACTGTGCCGAGTGCTGTAGGTTCAATCTCTAAACGGAACAAAACATTATGTGATCTGGGTGTTCATTGTGTCCCTTGCTCGTAAACGCACAACCGCGACACAGGAATTATTACAAGTACAACGTTGTTTTTTTTCAATACAAAAATTATGTTTGTGATGTGAGTGATATCGACTAATTATATGTAAAAAATCTTCGAAAATATTTTCTTGGTGTTGATTTCATCTGTTTTATTATCCTAACCTATTAAATAGCAGCGGCACACCGGCGGCCGGACACAAAATATATTCAATTATGTCTGGTTTTCTAAGACTTAATAGGTTAAAACGCTAAGCAAAACAGAAATATGTTAAGTAACTAACGATCTACGGGCAAGTAAATATTGAGTTCAAATATAAAAACCAATCATTTGATTCTGTGATTAAATACAGCGAGTTGTATAATTGCGGTATTTATACCTAGGCAGTTGAATCGAAGTGAGAACTTGATACTGTGGTTCAACGCAGAGAGCCCAGCTGATGTACTTGATGGGAATACCAGTAATGGTTTACCAGGTTTAAATCACGAATCGTTTAAAGTGATATTGAGATTTTTCGTTAGGACAATTTGAAAATTGGACATACAGCTATCCTAACTAATATTCTAAGTAAATGCAAAAGTGACATATTTGTGTTTTTGTTACGCTTTTACGTCTTAGCTACTCGACCAGTCATCATGAAATTTCGAATACACGTTGTCAGGAGTACAGAAGAGGATTGAAGAAGGATGAAAGGTACCCCTTTCATCCAGAAAAAGTATTGTTACTGAGCTAACCTAATTACTTGCGTATTTTATGAGTGGTAAGTAATTTAAAATATACAACTGTAAACTTGGCGATTGAAAATAGTGGCCGTGTGCTTCTTGCCAGTTCTTCTCATGAGTTCTACGCCTTTGCTTTGCTTAACATGTCAAAGGTAAATGTAAATTCACATTAATAAATATAACCTTGACGTTCATATGTGTTACTTTGTGACCGACATGAATAAACATATTTTTGATTTGCTTTTTGATGTTAATGTATCCTATATTTACGTGAGTAATGCCACGGGCAATATCTTGCTCTTTATATAATAGAGATCGAGCAAATCAATTTGCTCGTCTCCTATCATATGGCACTTAAACAAGCAGCTGGTAAAAATTAAATGTAGTACATCTTCCTACTCCTTCGTAAATAGACGGACCTTTGTCTATGTATGTATCAAATCCTCTGTGGCACAGCGGCAGTGAATGCGAGTGCTGTGCATGAGGTCTCGGGTCCGAATGCCGGGTCGGGCCAACAAAAAAGTGATTGGATTTTTCTGTTAAGAAATCTTAATACGAGCCCGAAGTTAGGAAGGTGGCGGTGTTAGACACCCCTGTGCCTCGGAAAACACGTAAAGCCGTTGGTCCTGCGCCTGATCTCTCTCCGATCGTGTATGATTATCCGTCCCATCGGATCATTAGAGTTAGGGAACAGAGAATGCACTTGTTTGCGCACATACATGTGCACTATAATATCTCCTGCGAAGATGGCCAGTCTCCGTTAAGATTGGCCGCTATGACCGAAATTCGGTCTGGAGAACATTATTAATTTTTTATTATGTATCAATTATTATGCTACTAATATATACAAACAAAATAAAAACTTGACTGCACGGACGGTGTAGTGGTTTAAGAGGTCGCCTCGCTACTGCCACTGCGCCGAGTATTGTGGTATCAACCCCCACACGTGTCAAAAATTTGGGGATCTACAAGTAGTTATTCCGTGTCTGGGTGTTTTTGTGTATGTTGTTTAGATGTTAGCAAAGTCCCCCGCTACACCGGATTTATTTCTTATTCTTAAAGCGGGACTTAATAATAATAAAGTTTATTTGCAACCAAACATGTATCATCATAATGTGGTATCGTTTCCTGAACTAAGTAAGTAGCTTTTTAGAAAGAAAAATTCTGAATGAATTCGAGTCCCCACGGTTAGTAGTGACACGATCATGTATCTAATTCAAATCCTATTGACTAGCATTCATGTCGCTAAACCAATGAATCACAAGCTGCGTGGAAATGAAAAATCGTTTATTTTCCATACGTCCATTCACACGGCCTTGGACGTGAATCAGCCGTTTCAAAAGCCAAGCCTGATTGACTTTTATTTATCCATCAGTTTGCGCGATAGCAAATTAACTGTAAGTCTTTGGGCATTAATTAATGAGCTATTTTAATCGTAGACTATGATCGATTCAGGATTTTTTCTGCATTAAACTGACGATAATTGTGTGCTACTTAGGAATTATTGGTGTTGTGGCATGCCTGTAGTTTCAATGGACATGCCAGATATGCTTACATCTTTTTAACAGTACATGAAGTGACTACACGAGAAGTTTACATATTTAATTAGTCACCTGACCATTACCACTGCGCTGAGTGTTGTGGCTTTGAAGACCATACGGGACAAATGTGTTAAAATACATATATAAATATATTATAGATGATGAATAAAAAATAAACAAAATAAATGAGATGCTAGAAACACAGTACATTTAAAGATGTTATAAGGTTTTATTGTATTTTTATTGTTATTTGTGTGATAAATTGATTGATTGACAATTATCGCCTGCTCCGTGCCTCGGAGAGCACGTTAAGCCGTCAGTCCCGGCTGCCATGAACATCTATGGTAGTCGTTATTGGGAAAGTCAGTACCCTCTAATATTCTGACACTGGTCTAGCCTAAGGGCATCGTTAGCCTTCGGGTTGCGGAGGTCAGGTGACAGCCGCTCCGTGTAAAAACTGATATCCAGTCAAATCCGGTTAGACCAGAAAAGCCGACCCCAAGTGACTTGAGAATAATAAAGGCTAGGGAGAAGAAAAATTTGTGTGATAAATAAATAATTTTTAAATCTGGTTGTTATTTGCGTCCGTTTTTTGCATATTTGTCAAATACGAGACAAAGGACTTATTACACATGCGGGAGATATCCTATTTAAAATAATTTAACTTGCATTCGTGGAAAAGTTCATCAAAACACACTAAAGGCATGCCAGTGCTAGACAGAGCAGTCAATTTTCTAAGGTTAGGTTGCTTATAAGTAACACCAAAAGCGACCTAGCCTGCCTTTGTAAGTAAGTAAGTACCACCGCTGATTGCTGTAATGATCATAATAAACTTTATTTACAACCAAACGATTATAATGTGATACCGTTTCCTAGACTAAATACCAATCAGATTTTTTTTCACATACTCGCGACTCCATCTAGCCCAAACTAAGCAGAGCTTGTACTATGGCTACTAGACAATGGATAAACATACATATTAAGTTTATGAAATTCTGACGTCTTGTGTATGTAATAAAATTGTTATTTCATTACGTAATTTAGGAGTCAAAGGTTTGTTGTTTTGTTTAACATCGCTACGCGTGCATGTTCCTGTAGAATAAAGCACAGGTTTACAACATTGTATAAATTTACAGCGAAGGCCTAATGGAAAGACCATTTGATTGCCGCGCAGATATCTGAAGTTAGATCCCTAAGCACGCACCTTTAACTTATCTAAGTAACAAACGTTTTTAAAATATAATTCATGCTGGGGCTACATTAGCGGGCTACGACGAATATTCGTGTTAAAGCGATGAGTGTTGCCGGCTAGATCGTTGCATCGCGATGTATTCGGGCGAAGACGATGTATTATCGGGGCCTTGTCGGTAAACTGGCGCGCATCAAAGGAATATGGCGCGCCAATATTCGCTTCGGTGGCTACACCTACGTTCGTACGTTCGGTTTCTATCTCCTCCTTCTTCTCTTTTTCGTATTAATTTGATACTCGTACAACTGTAGTAAATAATAATTATTTGATATATAATGCAACGCCACTTCCGCCATTCCTCCAAGTCTCGGTCGCACAACAGGTCGAACAATACAACCCGGCACGATGTATCGTGTGAAACCGACACGAGTCTTCGCCCGCTTAATGTGGACAAGAACATCGCGTATACATACACGATGTTTTTAGCGCGCCAACGCTACACGAATCTTCGCCTGCTAATGTAGCCCCAGCATCACACGTTATCTTTTCTCGATAATCGAATAATGCGCTGCACTTATAGTGTAGTGGTTTAAGTAGTCACCCCGCCACTTCGCTGAACTGAATGTTGTAGGTTCGATCGTAACAGGACAAAAGTTTTTATAATCCATATATAGGTAGTTGTGTCGAGTCTGGTTATTATTTGTTTGAATGTTTATAATGTTGCCCGCGACACAATATTTTTAATTAATTAAAAAATAAATTAAAATAAATATTCGGATATAGTTGTGCATTACGATATAACTACTTTGATATGGTCAAAGCCTTAGCGTATGGGTTCTAAATATATAGTAGGTACTAGACTTCGCCCGCGACTACGCTCACGTATATATATGTATATATGAATATATATATGTATCTTATGTGGGGGCCAGTCAGTGCAGACCAGCGACACTTCGACCCAGTGGGATCTTTTGTGTCGACACTCTCCCAATAACGACTGCCATAGATGTTCATGGCAGCCGGGACCGACGGCTTAACGTGCTCTCTGAGGCACGGAGCAGGCGATAATTATTGTCGATCAATACGCACATAATTTCGAAAAGTCATATAACTTCCGAAAGTCAGAGGTGCGCGACGTGGGTTCGAACCCGAGACCCTCTGCATTGCAGTCTGTTGGTCTCCCCACTGAGCTATCGCTGCTCTTACGCTCACGTAAGTGTAAGTTACATTAGTAACAGTA
This sequence comes from Catocala fraxini, assembly GCA_930367265.1. Lineage (NCBI taxonomy): Eukaryota > Metazoa > Arthropoda > Insecta > Lepidoptera > Erebidae > Catocala > Catocala fraxini. Next base: position 26,322,186 of record OV884027.1, on the reverse strand, counting down.
CTCTTTTCTGGATTGGAGGTACCCTATGTCTTTTTCCGTACCTCTGACAACGTGTATGCGAAATTTTCACAAAACAAACGCGTGATACTGAATTCGGGAAACAGACAAACTCACATTCGAATTTATAATATTAAGTTAGGATTCTTATTTAGTTAATACAATCGAATATATTACAAAAGCAGCTGTGTATATTGTGACAGTACTGAGAAACAGTAGCTGTACATTTTGTCAATGTACTAGATGCGCCTTGCGGTTTCACCTGCGTAAGTTCCAATGCCGTGGGAATGTCGGGATAAAAATAAGCCTGTGTGTAAATCCAGGTCTCCAGATATCTACGGTGGGGTCGAGATTGCATGTGAAAGCGATTCGCGCGGCCTCGCCGTCTATGGTTATGTCGAGGAACACCGTGGTAGGTTTAGTCGGTATTACCGGGGTATCTTTTCCCCGATGAGCCCGACATAACCTCTCCGTCGCCCCGCGGAGAGGTATGCGTCAAAGCTATCCCACACGTAAAAAAAAAGGTCTCCAGATATCTACATTCCAGGTTTCATCATTGCGATTTAACTTAAAATGTAGATAGTTTCGGACGGTTCTGTAGTTCTTGCGTGAAAGAGTATCAAACATTCATCCATCCATTTATCCATCCTCACAAAAATTCACATCTATAATTATATTGTAAAGCTAAACAGTTTGTTTGTTTGCTTGAACGCGCTAATCTCGGAAACATTATTATTACATTAACTTAAAATTTTGTATTGGATAGCCCATTTACCTAGGAAGGCTATAAGCTATATTATGCTACGACCAATAGGGGAGTAGCATCAATGAAAAATGTTACAAAAGCAGAGCAAATTCTCTTATGTGACGCAGACGAAGTTGCGAGAGTTTATAATATTAGTTGGATTAACGTTTGACAGATTGAAATTCAAGGTTGATTGAAATGATAGTGGATCCAATCTCAACGAATCTGTCAAAGATGAAGATAGTGACAATCTATTGATAAAGTCAAAGCGTGAGATAATATTGAACTGCTAGTTATATTTAAAGTATTGGGTGTGCAATCGAGAGGTCGTGAATTCGAATCTCGAAAGGTTTCGTTTTCTCGCCGGGTGACTTCGAGTCTCGAAGAAGGAAATCTATAAGTTTGTCGGCCTCGGTGGCGTAGTGGTTAGTGTAACCGACTGCCACGCCTGAGGTCACGGGTTCGATTCCCGCACAAGTCAAACATTTGTGTGCATGAACATGGATGTTTGTCTTGGTCTGGGTGTTTCTATGTATAATATAATGATAATCTGATAATAATAATCTCCATAATGTTCTCGAAAAAATGTGAAGTCTGCCAACCCGCACTAGGCCAGCGTGGTGGACTATGGCCTAACCTTCACAGAGAGAAGAGGTCCGTGCCCAGCAGTGGGACAGTTTAATACAGGGCTGATATTATTATATATTATTATATAAACCTTCAGTACCTATTGTGTAGTGTGAATTTAGGCAATATGTATACAATTATAAGATTCTGCCTGCAGCTCACACCCGTAAATGTTGGTTAGGTAAGTTTAGTAACAGTACTTTTTTCTGGATGAAAGATATCCTATACCCTTGCCTGTTCCCCTGACAACGTGTATACAAAATTCCATTATGATCAGTCGAGCAGTTAAAGCGTTAAAGCGTAACAAATAAACAGACTCACATTCGCATTTATAATATTTGTAAGGATATTCATAATAAAAAATAAAAAAAAGATCGAGGCAATGCAATTAGTATTCACCCCAAATGAACGCAGATAAGATGTGAATTTAATTGTACAATGTACCGGTGCAACGTACTTTTGCTCCTTGACTGCATATACGTCGCAGTAGGATTGGCGTAAATTGTCGTGTACCTATTACCATTAGTATTAGAAAATCAATAATCACTTCTTCTCCCTTAGCCTTTATTATTCCCAAGTCACTTGGGGTCGGCTTTTCTGGTCTAACCGGATTTGACTGGATATCAGTTTTTACACGGAGCGGCTGCCACCTGACCTCCGCAACCCGAAGGCTAACGATACCCTAAGGCTAGACCAGTGTCAGGATATTAGAGGGTACTGACTTTCCCAATAACGACTGCCATAGATGTTCATGGCAGCCGGGACCAACGGCTTAACGTGCTCTCCGAGGCACGGAGCAGGCGATAATTGTCAACCAATACGCACATAATTTGGAAAAGTCATATAACTTCCGAATGTCAGAGGTGTGCGACGTGGGTTCGAACCCAAGGCCCTCTGCATTGCAGTCTGTTGGTCTCCCCACTGAGCTATCGCTGCTCAGTGCTAGTGAATAATCACTACATATTATAAAAAAAAAACAAAGTCCCCCGCCGCATTTGTCTGTCTGTCTGTTTGCGATAAACTTAAAAACTACTGATCAGATTTTCATGCGGTTTTCACTAATAGACAGACTGATTCATGAGGCAGGTTTCAGTGTATAATTTATTAAGGTAATGTGCTACCCATGCGTAGCTAGGGCAGATCGCTTATATAAAATATAAAAAAAAACAATGTAATCACTTACAACTTTGATAGAAGTTGACAGCTAGCCCTGTCGGCAGTGTATATACAATTCACAGATATTTTGCCAGGACGATTCTATTTTATTACTTTTTGCTTGCAAGAGATCTCAATTACAAAACAAAATGTTTAAAATGTCTAGTTTTGAAACATGTTTTATACAATTCGCACTCTTAATAAAACAGAGACATAACTCGAAATTTGAATGTAAAGCAATTTGAACTCTAATTGTATATGTTAAATTCTAATATTATATTTGTGTTAAATCATTGCAATAGAGTTCAAATTAGTTTAATCCAAAATACTGAGATAAGTCTCTGTGTTATTAAGAGTGCGACATATCATTTACGCCCGTTTTTCCTTATAGGTACGCTCAATTCGATCTAAAGGAGAGCTTATTACCGCTTATCCTTTTCAATACTAGGCTCCGCGCTGCTTCTAAAAATAACTTAAGAGAAAAAACCTGATAATATTTTTCGAGAAATCGCAGCCACAGTCGAGAATCAATCGCAGGACCTCACGGTCACTGACCACGGCATCAATGAATCAGTAAAAAATATTATGTTTCTTCAATCCGTGTTCCGGTGGCTCGAATTCCTAACCCACCTATTCTTATTTTATACACCTTATTTTTGTCTTTAATATTTCTAAAGGTCAGCGAGTAGGCCTTTTGGTTTTACAAACAATGATGACTCACAATTTTTTTCTCACCGTTAAAACCTGCATATCTGAGAGTTCTCCATAATGATCTTGGCCCGTATCCAGCAGTATGACAGTTTATATACAGTATAATATTATTATTATTATATATTACAAGCAATCGTCGGCCTCGATGGCGTAGTGGTTAGTGTAACCAACTGCCACGCCTGAGGTCGCGGGTTCGATTCCCGCACAAGTCAAACATTTGTGTGCATGAACATAGATGTTTGTCTTGGTCTGGGTGTTTCTATGTATAATATGTATGTATTTACAAAAAAGAAAGTATATAAGTATGTTTATCCACTGTCTAGTACCCATAGTACAAGCTCTGCTTAGTTTGGGCTAGACGGTGTTGTGTGTATGTGGTAGAATATTATTATTATTATTATTATTAATCATAGGGTGTGGTGGCCGCATACCAACAGATGGGTCGTGTATACTTGTCTTTTTATTCACGATCATTCGAATACTCTATAAAACTGGCAACATTTGAACTTATGTACATCAATGTTGTAGGTATAAGTCAAATCCTAATATTCATGTAAACAAAAAACAAAAAAATATATATGTTAAAATCTATGAGTGCTTTTTTGTATTTGTTTGAATAAATATCAAGCTTGTGTGTTTATGTGTTTGCATATTTTGTTTTTATTCGAATAAAGTAGGTACTTTGAACTTCGATGTTCAAACAAATGCATTTTAATCCAACAGATTTTTAGTCAAGGTTAGATTTACGAGAACATTCCACGCGATTATGTAGTTAATTACTTTTGTTTTATGTACGTACCTAATAGTTTATACGCGCGAATGCATTTTTTCGAAAGTAGGTAGGTAAGCAAAGGCTTTACGCACACATTCCGCCATCTTTGAATTTAAGTTATACGTACAAGGTGAGCAAACTTCGTACTGTTGAGAAGGGGTCGGTAAAGCCACCAGCTATGAGAAGTAAGGATTTATTTTCAAATATACATACCTAATATTGTCTTCTGTTTACGCGAATGTTATTCATTGAAAGTAAACTGCTATATACGGATTTTATCGCGTATATCATAGCTCAGTGGGGAGACCAACAGACTGCAATGCAGAGGGTCTCGGGTCCGAACGCACGTCGCGCACCTCTGACTTTCAGAAGTTATATGTCTTTTCGAAATTATGTGCGTATTGATTGACAATTATCGCTTGCTCCGTGGCTCGGAGAGCACGTTAAGCCGTCGGTCCCGGCTGCCATGAACATCTATGGCAGTTGTTATTGGGAAAGTCAGTTCCCTCTAATATCCTGACACTGGTCTAGCTTTAGGCGTTAGCCTTCGGGTTGCGGAGGTCAGGTGGCAGCCGCTCTTTGTAAAAACTGATATCCAGTCAAATCCGGTTAGATTAGAAAAGCCGACCCCAAGTGACTTGGGAATAATAAAGGCTAAGGGAGAAGATACTGATTTTATCGCGTTGATTATTTTAATGTAATAAAGTGCAAAATAAACAACGCGATAAAATCCGTATATAGTAGTTTAATTTCAATAAATATACATACCTAGTTATACTTTGACCGATCCGGAATTCGAACCTTATAACTTATGAACGTAGCATTTCATACCGTTGCGCCACCGTGTATACTGCATAAATCAATAAATATCTATGGTGCCAGTTTTTAAAACATCTTTCACCAATATAAAGCTCCTTTATCCAAGAGTAAAATAGGCTTTATAACATCTCGATACAAGCCACGGAAGCGGATCAGTTATCATAAACGCGATTGAAACCGCCAAGGACCTCTCGTTCTTCATAAAGTAAGAGGATAAGACATGCCTTGTTTTTTAGATCACTATTTTCCTGTCCTTTTGGTTATTACAAGGAAATGTCCCCCGAAATTATGAATTATGAGCTGTCCAGGATATACCGTGTCTGACCCAATGGAACGAGTAAAGAATTGCAATGAGGAAATATCAGATGCTGTATTGTTGTCAATAGTGAGGTCTTGTGATAGCCTAAATTGAATTCGTTAAGCTCTTAAGTTCTGATTTGAAAATTGGTTTTAGTTGAATCTTATTTCAAACATAGACTGATAATTATTTCGATCTAGGGTCTAATCTACGTGTTCTTTGTTTGTAAAGTTTCCAGAGACATCGGAATTATACTCCGAATTTAAAAAAATACATAATATGTTCTAACATCTTTATCTAGCTTATACTCGCTTCCTCCGATATGAGCAGCGATAGCTCAGTGGGGAGACCAACAGACTGCAATGCAGAGGGTCTCGGGTTCGAACCCACGTCGCGCACCTCTGACTTTCGGAAGTTATATGACTTTTCGAAATTATGTGCGTATTGATTGACAATTATCGCTTGCTCCGTGCCTCGGAGAGCACGTTAAGCCGTCGGTCCCGGCTGCCATGAACATCTATGGCAGTCGTTATTGGGAGAGTCAGTACCCTCTAATATCTTGACACTGGTCTAGCCTTAGAGTATCGTTAGCCTTCGGGTTGCGGAGGTCAGGTGGCAGCCGCTCCGTGTAAAATCTGATATCCAGTCAAATCCGGTTAGACTAGAAAAGCCGACCCCAAGTGACTTGGGAATAATAAAGGCTAAGGGAGAAGATACTCGCTGCCTCCGTGGCGCAGCGGCAGTGAATGCGACTGCTGTGCGTGAGGTCTCGGGTTCGAATCCCGGGTCGGGCCAACAAAATGTTATTGGGTTTTTCAGTTAAGTTATCTCAATACCAGCCAGGAGTTAGGCAGTTGGTGGTATAAGACACCCCCGTGCCTCGGAAAGCATGTAAAGCCGTTGGCCCTGCGCCTGATCTCTCTTCGGTCGTATCGGATTACCGTCCCATCGGATCATGAGAGTTAGGGAACAGAGAGTGCACTTGTGTTTGCGCTCACACTTGTGCACTATGATATCTTCTGTGTAGTTGGCCTGTCTCCGTTAAGACTGGCCGCCGTGGCTGAAATTCGGTCTGGAGGATATTACTCGCTGCATCGCTTCTGTTCTCTAGCTTATGTCACTCCCTAATGCATAAACTATTGCTGTGTAAAATCATTAATCTCAAATTATACAAAATTAAAAAAGGGCAAACAAAGAAACTCGATTTTTCATTTATAATATTAGTAGATATACATGTGTGTTATCACATAACATGTCATTAAACACTCATTATTCTTTTGGTTGTCAAAGTAGTCTTTTTTAAAGATTGTTGTCAGCTGATTGTATTTTGACACATTCAATAACATTGATCTGCAATGTTATTCAATGTGTTCTCAATAACATACGACGTCTAATGTCATTTAATATCAATATGTACGGTCATAAAATTACTTCAATTTTCGCTCTTCAAATAACACAACGGTTATTTTTATTATTATGTAATTTATAATTAATTGTTAAGTATAAGATTGTCAAGATACTTGTTACTCAATCACTCTTAACTTATTGAGTGGTAGGGACACACCGGCGGCCAGGCACAATAGGTTTTCAATTATGTCTGGCATTCCAATAATTGACAGGTTAAACTGTTAATAGGTTAATCTTAGTACGCAGTACGCAGTTACTTAGTAGTCTGTGTGATTGACTAAGACTAAGTATGTATGTATGTATCTTATGTGGGGGCCAGTCAGTGCAGATCGGTGTCACTTCGACCCAGTAGGATCTTTTGTGTCGACACTCTCCCAATAACGAGTGCCATAGATGTTCATGGTAGCCGGGACCGACGGCTTAACGTGCTCTCCGAGGCACGGAGCAGGCGATAATTGTCAATCAATACGCACATAATTTCGAAAAGTCATATAACTGCCGAAAGTCAGAGGTGCGCGACGTGGGTTCGAACCCGAGTCCCTCTGCATTGCAGTCTATTGGTCTCCCCACTGAGCTATCGCTGCCGCTAAGACTAAGTAACTAACTGCGTTCGTTCGACAAGGAAAAGCTGCAGAGACTCACATACACCTCTTCCATTCCATGGTTTAATATTTGATTTCTCTTGTATAGTTTTGGTAACGCTCGAGTTAGACTCTAGTATTATATGAGATCACAGTCTACAATATCTCTCATTGCAGGAACTCTCTCTTGCACAAAATATTTAATCCTTTCTTTATTTATTTAAAAAGACAGTCCTCGCACTAGGAATTATTCCTGTGTCACGACGCACTTTACAAACATCCTTACTACGGACACAAAAAGCACCCAGAGTTGGAGCAACAATTTGTGGCTCATACAAATTTTAGTCCCTTGTGGGGTTCCAACCCACAACACTTAGTGAAGTAACATGGCGACCACTTAAACCACAACGTGATCCGCGCAGTCAGATCAATATCGGTTCATCCGTTTTAGAGACAGATTGAAATACGCTTACAAAATACCTCTTCTTTAAAAATAAACCTAAATCGCTAATACGTTTACATTAAAATGACAAGCAATGTCTGTTCGTATTCAAATCTTTCTTTGTCTATTGAAATCTGTCAATCATACTTTTGTTTCTCTGTATTCACAAAGACTTTATCGTTGTTTTAAATCATAAAGAAGAACAAGTTGATTTTGTTTCTACATTGTTTATTTTTTTGTTTGCTGTTCATTTACAATATATGTTTTTTTCATACTTATGCTATTGTCGTGTTTTAACATACATATGTTTTAACGTACGTACATATATAATTATAGAAAATCAATTTACACGTCACAGTAATTTTCAGAGTGTTATTATGTAATACTAGCCTTTGACCGTGGCTTTGCTCGGGAACAATACTTTTTCTAGACGAAAAGTTCTTGACGTCCTTTTTTACCCCTGACAATAAATATGAGATTTTATGATCATTGGTAATGTACTGAAGGAGTGAAATTATAACATACTTAGAATTAAAATCACATTCGCATTTATATTAAATAAAGTTATTATCTGATCCGCGCAACTTTGTCTGCTTCACATAAGAGAATTTTCCCCGTTTTTGAAACATTTTTCATTAATGCTCCGCTCCTTTTAGTCGTAGCGTGATGTTATATAGCCTTTAGATTCCTTAATAAATGGGCTATCCAACACTAAAATAATTTTTCAATTCGAACCAATAGTTCCTGAGATTACAGCATTCAACCAAACAAACAAACAATCAAACAAACTCTTCAGCTTTATAAATTTAGTATAGATAACCCAATAAGTCCACTTGAACAAATTTTGGTCACAGCGGTAAATATTAACTTTTCAATACTGTCACCCAGTTTCTAAAGATAATAATGGAGACATGTGAACTCTGCCTACCCAGACTGGCGCCAGCGTGATAGATTATGATCTAACCCCCTTTTATTCTGAGACGAGGCCCGTGCCTAACAATGGGACAGTTCATTTACTCGGCTGATATAAGGAATTGTATAAACACAAGTGCAGTCTTTATTTCCTTGCTCTCAAAATCCCCGATAGCAAATTTGCCGACTAAAGCAGAATAGCCGTTAATTTGTAGGCAACAGCTTGCATATTTTCCTTTCGGATTGATTCTGTAAAAAAGCAGCGATAGCTCAGTGGGGAGACCAACAGACTGTAATGCAGAGGGTCTCGGGTTCGAAACCACGTCCCGCACCTCTGACTTTCGGAAGTTATATGACTTTTCGAAATTATGTGCGTATTGATTGACAATTATCGCCTGCTCCGTGCCTCGGAGAGCACGTTAAGCCGTTGGTCCCGGCTGCCATGAACATCTATGGCAGTCGTTATTGGGAAAGTCAGTACCCTCTAATATCCTGATACTGGTCTAGCCTTAGGGTATCGTTAGCCTTCGGGATGCGGAGGTCAGGTGGCAGCCGCTCCATGTAAAAACTGATATCCAGTCAAATCCGGTTAGACCAGAAAAGCCGACCCAAAGTGACTTGGGAATAATAAAGGCTAAGAGAGAAGATTGATTCTGTAATATAAAATGCATCCAGCCATTACTGTGACGTTCATTCGTTTTACATTGACCAACTAGCGGTATCCACTCTATAGCTTATTTGCTAAAACGACCAAAAATCCTTTGGCATATATACCATCCCAAGGTTTAGTATAAGCTGTACGTAGTACGTTGAACGACCCCTGCGTTGCCATGTGTTTCTAAACAATATATTAGCAATCGTATTCTCTGGGTTACGTTTCAAGTCTGAATACGAAAAATAAAACAATTGATAGTATTTTTTTAAACCATTCGTGCCAATTCACTTATAAGTAAAGTTTGATAATAATATTTTAATACGAATTGTGTTCATTTTTGTCACGTATAGATGATAAAGCAAGTATGGTGTTGTAATAATAAAAAAAATATGATAGGTACATAGAATTATAATAATTAAAGATTAGTCTGACGTAGACACGCCAAATAAAAAATCGTTGATAGGTCGAATGTTAGATTACTATACGACTATTCCATTAAATTATAAGGGACTAGATTTCGGAAACAGTACCTTATGTCCTTGTTTGTACACACAGCGATACATCAACCTAGACTATTTGGACTTTAAACTATTAGAAGTTGAACGCTATGAATCGTGCGAGAGAGTGCGTTATATTTTTGTTACGCTCTATCCTTACCATTACATAGACACCACTATGCACTGTCCCTTTCCGACTATTATTTATTTTGTATGTAGCGTAGTTATGCATATATAGGATGTCTAACTTGAAGTGTAGTCGTGTACCTCTGACAAAGTTTATGCGAAATTTCATGATAATTAGTGGAGTAGTTAAGGCGTGATAGAGTAATAAACAAACTTACATTCGCATTTATAATATTACTAGATATTGCCCGCTGATTCGCTCGCAATAATCTAGATATTGTCAATAATCTGTCTCTCGGCAGTCCTTTTTTGGAGTTTGAAAAATCTCTTATACAACAGCTTTGTCTGTCTGTCTGTCTGTAAAAACATCTTTCAACTTAAGAACCGTAAGAGCTAGAGGCTCGCGGTCTACGCCATTCGACTCAGCATAGTGGATATACCGCCGAAATGACTATGACCTTTGACCTCTGACCTCAAGGTCACGTGGTATCACGTGACCTTTGCATAATCCTTAAACCATTTTTTCGAACTCCAAGATTTACGGCAATTCATTGCCGTTTCTCACTTAATGACTAGATGTAAGATACCAGAGTTCTTTTCTGTACCTAACGTGTGCGATTTTTATGATTATTCGTCGATTTTGGGCGTGACATCCAAAAAAACTCACATCCGCATTTATAATATTAAAAATGATAAGTAGGATTAAGATATTAGGAGTAGGATATTTTGTACTCAGTCACGTATAAAATGAACATAGGTTACATATTATAACATGCATGTGAATGCATGTGACTGCGGCGTATCACCACAGACAATGGGTCACCTGTTGTCATGCCCCGTAAACATAGAATTGTGCACACTGGCTGACCTGTATCAGGCTAAACCAAATGCAATCCGCGTTGCCGAAAACTGGTCCAAAATTATATAAAATGTGTTGCCATCGACACGATAATCAATCACATATTATAACGAAATGCGAATAAAATCACGGCTAAAGGCTTACCACTTCATGGAAAATCAGCCATACGCGGCAAAATCCCAGAGGTCTTCTTCTTTCTTTTCGTGTAACCACACGATTAGTGGCCAACCTGTTGTCAAGAGTTGTTCAAGCCGCCCGTAGGCCTCTGACATGACTTAACGACTGCTGTCAAATTGACAACAACCGGGACCGACCTTTTTATGTGCCCTCCGAAGCACGGAAACGCTTAGATGAAATACCACTAAGCGGTCACCCATCTAAAGACTGACCGCACCCAAAGTTGCTTAACCTTGCTAATCGTTTATCGATTAGTGAGTGCAACTGGCTATGAGCACCATAAGTTATAAGATTGTTTGAAAAAGCGATGTTAATAGTAAAATATAATACTCAAAGCCTATATTTCCAAAGAGTGGGTAGATATATTATGCATTATATCCACATATCGCTTGTATTTGGTTGTCTATTGTTTACCCGAAGATTATATATCATAACCATCATAGTCCCGAATTTCATTTACCCGAATTTCATTTGCCCGAATGTTTTGTTTGCCCTAAAAGACATATGAAATACTTTTAATTGCCCGAAACTTAGATACCGTAAGATACGAGTGCCATACGTATTGTTTTTCATATTTTTAATTGCCATAATAATTATTAGACATAATATTTAAACGCCATAATGATTATTAGACATAATATTTAAATGCCATAATAATTATTAGACAAATATTTAAATGCCATAATAATCATTACACGTGCTAACCTAACCAAACTACTTCTGGGTGGTTTATAAAAAAATAACTACAAAGGGGATGGCGGGGTCTATTCGCTCGTTTCGCTCGCTCAAACGACCCCGCCATCCCCTTCTAACCTAACCTATCCGAGTCGGGGTGCCCTAAAGTCCCGATTGCATCCAGTTTCTCCTGATATAACAACCGTTACACCCAATGTCGATGGCAAATGTCGTTATGGCATGTGATAATTAGGGCATGTGATAATGATTATGACAAATGAAGTTATGGTAAGTGACTTTATGGGAAACAAAGCTTCTAGCACGTGACTAATATAGCAAATAAGAGTAGTGGAGAATGAATATTACGTCATACAGTATTATGGCTGTTGACTATTATGGCAAATGATATTAGGGCAAATAAAATTCGGGCAAAGCAGTTCACACCCTTGTATTTAAGTATGCTGTGTATGATCCTAGATACCATGTCGCTCCCGCGATTTTTGTTTACAATAGAACCTAATAATCATTTGTTCAACTTGAGATTGAACCTCAGACCTCATGCAGGCACTTAACACTGCTGTGCCACTGGGACAGTCTAAGCCCAACGTAATTATGTTCGTGCGTATATAATTACAATTATTATATGTTACGGTTGCCACGAATGTGTAATCCGTTCTCTTATTACGGTTTTTACGGTTTAACTTGATTAAGACCGGTTTTATAGCCCTTGGCAAGGATTGTTGCTGTTAGTTCCGGTCTTTAGATGTGAGTTTATTTATGTTATGTTTGAAGACTCATTGCTTCATGCGATAAATTTTATCTGAAAACACCCTTACATACAAGTTATATGTTAATATTTATTTGGGACAAAAACAGTTGTACATTGCAGTCTTTATAAATAATTTAGCATTTAAATATCAAAGACGTATAACCCACACTATTGTCTACGAAATTACAAGTGGTGTAGAAAAGATAACGGATGAGTATTATGCAAAAAACAAGGTTCAATTCTCGGGTTTTTTTGGTAGAAAATTCCCAGTAGTGGTAAGAAGTTCGAAAATGACGTGTGCCTTGTAGACAGGCAGGCTAGAATAGGAACACGCAAGTTAATCAAAACATTTTAAACGTAAACACGTAGTGCGTAACGACTTGAGTTCAATTCCCGGGTCGGGCAAATATTATTAGGTTTCTCTGTCAAGAAATTTTCTGTTTCATCTGGAATTGTACCAGGGCATGTCATTAAGCTCGGCCGCTATTATGTGGGACCTATGAAAACAGTTGCTAAAATATGAGTGTAATACATCTCTGCTTACCCCTTCTGGTATAGAGCCGTGAGATTATGTATCTCTGTAAAAGAACTTCAAATGCTTTAAAGTATTCTCTTCCATATTTGTGTGAAAGTATTCATGCCAAGGCTGACGTCTTTTTAACTTTTCCTTCTTGGTAAATATAATGACGTTGTTAATATTCTCTAATGATTGTGTGGAAATCTTTCCAAAACAATATTCAAATGACTCGTGTTTGAACAAATTACTGTTCACCAAGGATTTTCTGTGTAATAAGATTTTACTTGTTTTGCTACTAATTGGAAGAATATAAACAAAGATTTTGACTTTTAAATAAAGTTTTTATGAAGATCTTTGGTACTGTATAGTCACCACGTCGTTAATATTATAAAGAGGAAAGATTTGATTTTATATTTGTTTGTTTGTATGTTTCTAAGGATTTAACTCATAAACTAAACAACCCATTTAAAAAAAATCTTTCACTATTTGGGGAAAAACTAAAGCTTTGTCCGTCTGTCTGTTATACTACTTTCAACTAAAGAACCGTAAGAGCTAGAGACTAGCGATCAACGTCATTCGACTTAGCATAGTCGATATAGACCGAAATTACTATGACCTTTGACCTCTGACCTCAAGGTCACGTGGTATCACGTGACCTTTGCATATTACTTGAACCATTTTTTCGAACTCTAAGATTTACGGCAATTCATTGCCGATTCTCACTTGTTATATATTACAGTGATGGTTCAGTAGTGGATTCGAATGTTATGCGCGAGGTCTGGGCTTCTGCCTATCTTAAAAATTATTAAGGCAATGTCTTCTTTCCCTAGCCTTTATTATTCCAAAGTCACTTGGGGTCGGCTTTTTTAGTCTAACCGGATTTGACTGGATATCAGTTTTTACACGGAGCGGCTGCCACCTGACCTCCGCAATCCGCAAGCGTCCAGAATCTTAAAATACATAATATGTCATCCATACATCGACATATGGACAATAAATACTTCTGAACAAAAAACATTTGACCTAAATTCCGATGAATATTGTTCTCGGATAAGGGATAAGAGCGTTTCACGCGAGAGGCTGACTGAAAACTCCGGAAGGGATTACGTACTTGAGTATTTTATATGAGGCAGCTGTTTATCTGCGGCAACATACGTTCCGTCTAAAATATTTCATGTACAATGTGACCTTGTGTTTATGCGACGGAGAAAAATTTAATTTTGATGTTAATGCTCTTGTTGGTTTTGTTATAACATCAATATGTTTTTATAAAGTACGTGCTACCTGTTAAGCGCGATTGATTTTAAAATCAACTAGAAAAATCCGGCTACCCTTCGCTATGGGTTAGTCTGGTATTTTAAATCTCCGTTTCTGTGCTAATTTCGGGTTCAAAAGTTGATGAATGGATGTTGCCTCACCTCATGGTTGGAATTGCACTAGGCAATTTATATGATTCACAATTGGTTGTCCCAAATCTGGGTGTTCTTTGAGTCCGTTGTTTGAATGTTTGTATGGTACCCCGCGACCCAAGAACTATTCCTAGTGGAATAATCTTATGAAAGACAAAATATAATGTAAAATCACATTTATGTAGAAATACAATGTTTTGTAAAAAAAATGAACACTGCAGAGACACAAATCGGTCTGTAACTACTTATTCATCAAATAAAGTCAATGCTAACAGATTTAGTATTAACCCTGAATACATTACTTTCTCTATTTCTAAACAGTCAAGGTTTATTTTTTATTATCTACTGTTTATTAAGAATGTATTGTTTGGAACTAGTAGCAATGTTTTTGACTGTAGTGGTATTTTCCAGTTAGTTTAGTAATAACTAGATGTGCCCGCGGATTCACCCACGTTTATTGTTACTGAGCCGTCCCCTGTGGGTCGTAGCGTGATGTTATATAGCTTATAGCCTTTCTCCATTCCTTCATAAAATAGGCTATCCAACATTAAAATATTTTTCAATTTGAACCAGTACTTCGAAAAAAAATAGCAGCGATAGCTCAGTGGGGAGACCAACAGACTGCAATGCAGAGGGTCTCGGGTTCGAGCCCACGTCGCGCACCTCTGACTTTCGGAAGTTATATGACTTTTCGAAATTATGTGCGTATTGATTGACAATTATCGCCTGCTCCGTGCCTCGAAGAGCACGTTAAGCCGTTAGTCCCGGCTGCCATGAACATCTATGGCAGTCGTTATTGGGAAAGTCAGAGTACCCTCTAATATCCTGACACTGGACTAGCTTTAGGGTATCGTTAGCCTTCGGGTTGCGGAGGTGAGGTGGCAGCCGCTCCATGTAAAAACTGATATCCAGTCAAATCCGTTTAGACCAGAAAAAGCCGACCCCAAGTGGACTTGGGAATAATAAAGGCTAAGAGAGAAGAAGACTTCCTGAGATTAGCGCGTTCAACCAAAAAAACAAACAAACAAACTCTTCAGCTTTATAATATTAGTATACATAATATCAGCCTTTGATACCGTCTCTATATCTACCCTTGTGAAAAATCTGGAAAAAGTGGGCATTAGACATACAGAACTAAATCTTTTTAAAGACTATTTATCGAACCGCAAACAAAGCGTAAAAGTGCGCCGTTACACTAGTGATGACGCAGATGTGTCATACGGCGTGCCCCAAGGTAGCGTATTAGGACCTACGCTCTTCTTAATCTACATAAACGATTTATGTAACATGAAAATTAATAACGTGAAAGTTTTCTTCAACGCCGATGACACAGCTGTTGTTTTCTTTGGCAAGACCTGGTGTGATGTAAGGTGTAGTGCGGAAATTGATATGGTTCGCATAGCAAAATGGTTCAATGACAACTATTCTACTACCTACTCACACTTAACACGAATAAAACCAATGTAATACATTTTAGTATAAGTAATCGTACACTTCCAAGTGACAGCTTTGACATCAAACATCATTCATCAAATTCAATCATTACACGCATGTCATGACGTTAACAACTGAAATTGTGACTGTTCACTTATAAACAAAGTCAAACAAACAAAATATTTTGGCGTAGTAGTTGATCAAAGATTGTACTGGTACCCTCACATAGAGCAGGTTACTAATAGGGTTAGAAAAGAAGCTGGCTTTTTAAATCACTCAGACATATTGTGGCATCGAAAAATTCGACTACATATACAGACTACAATAGAAACATTATTAATGCGATACACGTTGCTCTAGTACAATCTGTATTGACTTATTGTATTCCCATTTGGGGTAGTGCTGGGAAAACCAAATTTTTAGAGGTAGAACGTGCGCAACGTGCCTTGATAAAAGTAATGTACTTTAAAAATATGAGATTCCCTACGTCCAGTTTATATAATATTAGTGGTTTGCTCTCTGTAAGAAAGCTCTATATAATCCAAACAGTATTAAAAGTACATAAATCAGTACAATATAATGCAAATATTCTTACTAGGGAGCGTAAAAATGTAATAACCCTAATCCCTACAACTAAAACAACATTTTCTAGTATTCAGTATGGCAAGCGAGCTGCTCAGTTATATAATAAAATAAAAAATAAAAATCATTTATTTTCAGACAAAGCAGTCCAAACACAAGAATTTTATATGAAAATAAAAATAAACACAATACGTAGGTACAGAACAGTCACTACCTCCTCCCCAGACCCTTCTGCGCATCCTTTACGTGGAGCTCAGAAGAATCTAATAAAATAAATAAAGAGATTTATATCTATCCTAAGCAATATAATGAAGCAAAATTAATGATAATTAAATAGATAAAACATCTCACATATGAGGGCACAGAGGTATTGCTGCATCAAATAATATAACATTTTCACACACACACGCAAACACATACGCACATACACACGTACATACACATATACACATACACACACTAAACACACACACACATCCAAAGCATGAAAATTATAATTTTAAGTTTTTCTATATCTTTTACTTTTATTGTATTTAGTATGTTTTATTTGTACTTTTCTTTTTTATCCCTTAGTATTTGTATTTAATAATAATTGAGTCTATACATATTGTTGCTTTATGAATATGTTGTGGAAGAGTAGAGTCTCCCAATATAGGCATCTTTTGCTTTAAAGGAGACTCCTATCACTAATTTATGTAACTGTAACACTAAAAACAATAAATTATTATTATTATTATCAGCCTTGCATATAAACTGACCCACTGCTGGGCACGGATAATGGGTACAGTTAAATTAATACGCACATATCTTTAGAAGGGCAGAGATGTATGCCTCAGGGTGAACTTAGCGTGTCAGTCTAATGGTCACCCACTAGGCTATTATTGCATATTTAATTGTTTCAAGATCTTCTTTTCTTTTCGTGTGGTTAGTGGCCAACCTGTTGTCAAGAGTTGTTCAAGCCACCCGTAGACCTCTGATATGGCTTAACGATTGCTGTCAATTTAGCAACGACTGGAACCAACTTTTTACGTGGCCTCTGAACTCTGAAGCACAGAGACGCTCAGATGAAATACCACTAAGCGGTTACCCATCTATAGACTGACCGCACCACCACCAATCGTTTACCGATCAGTGAGTGCAACTGGCTATGGGCGCCTAATTTTAAGATGTCTGTCATGGTTTGACAATTATATTATTTAAACTACGAACTTAGCGAAACAAATTTTCTAGTCCATATAGGGATTTAGCCCATACGTCAGGTTAGGTAAGTATTCGGCGCACTAGCAGTTAGGCGGGCTCCTCAATCGAAAACATAAACAACCCGTTTCCATGCGTCATTTATTTGTCTGGTGCAGTGCCATTAATTCTTCTATATGTATACCTACTATTAAGGTTATTTTTGTTTATATTAAGAGGTAATCTCTAAAACTACATATTCGCTTCAAAATAATTTTGCTTGTAGGAAACTTCCATATGCCAAAAAGTTAGGTAGTTGTGTTTATATTAAGTGAGCAAGCAAAGTTCACCGCCAACTGAGAATCTATTATTTTCCATTTAGAAAACACTTACAGTAGCACAGGGTCTAGAAATATATTGGATGAACCACCGTATTATATTCTCAATTTAAAATAATAATAATAATAATAATAATAATTTATTTCATCATTTGATTTTAACAATTTTTCTCTTAATCTAATACATAAATTATATAACGTGATTTAAATACGAAAAGAGAATTTGATGACGACCGTACTAGTATAAACTGTGCTACAGTCGCCAGCGCCTTCCACCTTGAGATTGTTACAAATAAAATTTCATTATTTGGGCACATCAAGAAAAGAGAGAAATACAATTAAAATCTAAAACATTTTGGTTTTGACTTAACTAATACATTAACATAATAGGTAGTATAATATTTAATTAATATATAGTTAAAAACTGTTACCACTCGAGTGATCATCAATAAAAGTAATTACAAATAATTGTCCATGTGAGCTAGTATGATGTGTGTGAATGTATGTATGGTTGGTGTGTGTATGTGTGTGAGTGTGTGTATCTGTGTGAATGGATGGTGTGAGTGCGTGATGTCTGAGGAGTGAATATATTACTAATATAATTATAGTTTAAGTATAGGAATTTAATAGGTCCTCTGTTTGACTATAGTTTAACCCTAACAACCACTTACGTAGAGTATCCTTGCATTTATTGGTGGGTAGTGCATAGATGTTATTTGCTCGATTTGCCGTATTATATAATTTATTGCTTATAACGTAAAATTGATTTTTGGCAAGAGTTGTACGATGCGGAGTAACTGAGCAAACTTTCGTTTTGATTCGCTTTGTAATCGCGTTATAGGTAATACTTTTATGCTTCCGGAGTACAGTTGATAATATAAAAAGTTGTCTGACGGTTAGCACAGAACATTCGGTGTACAGAAGACTAGTGTTGTACCTACGTGGTTTACCTAGTATCACCTTCAATATGGCCCTCTGTGCACGTTCCAAAGGCAGAAGTGTGGTCTTGCCAATACCACCCCATACCGTAATACAGTATTGGAGTAGGCACTGAGCAAGAGCATGATAAACACATAGAAGTGTTTCAATATTGGCAGAAAGAAATTAGCAAAAAGATAACTACTGTGTCTAAATTCTTGTGTCGCGGGGATCGAACCCACAGCACCTGGCGCAATAGCATTGGCGACCATCTAAACAACTACGCAATCCGTACAAAATATGAGTACAATATAATTACTCTGCCTACCCCTTAATGTCTGGGAGTTCTTTGTGTCCGTAATTCGAATATTTGTAAAGGGGACTTTACAAACATTCACAGGACACAGGATTTATTCCTAGGGCGGAAGTTTTCTTTATATACAGAGTGTCCCAGAATATGTGAATCAAGTTGTAACGAGAGATTCCATAGGTAAAGACCTTTCAAACGAGGTAAAAAAAATTGTGACATTTGTGTAAAAAAAAAACTGTGTTTTTAAGAAATTACTTTTTCAGACTTTCTACTACAGGTACTTCGTTTATCGCAAATTTTTATTATTTGTGAAGGATTGATGCGTCAAACTAAAAACGTTTTTTTTTTTTAAACTGACGTTGATTTGAAATCGCAGCATTATTTTGGTGTATTATTTGCACCAAAACTTAGATATTTTTATTTTAAAACAATTTCAAAAAAAATAATTATTATGCTCCTTTGAAAGGTCCTTACCTAAGGAATCTCCCGTAATAATTCGATTCACATACTCTGGGACACCCTGTATATATATAACAAGTTTATATACATCAATACAGCATTTGGCACATTATCACCGGCACCATAACCAGTAAAACCGCTAACTGTCCGTGTAATTTACTGACTTGGCTTACAGGCTTATAAAGCCGTTCTCAAGTGAATTGATTCTATCAAACCGGATTGCATAGGTCATGGTTGACCGGACCAGTCGACAATTATTAAACATGATAACTTGAAATATTGGAAACCTATCGTCACCAGATGTTATAAACCAAAGTTCCCTCCGCGTCTCTCAAAAACTGCTGAACGGATTTTCATGCGGTTTTCACCAATAGATAAAAATATTCATGAGGAAGTTTTAACTGTATAATTTGTTAAGGTTTTGTGTTACCCGTGCAAATCCGGGGCAGGTCGCTAGTACTTTATAATAAACTGATTGTATATATACTATTCGTGGTTTGCCTATGCGTAGCTTATCTCGATAATGTCTCAATAATTGGGCTGTGATTTACAATAATATATTGACACAAGCTCTGGCAGTATTAAGGAGTTATAATTTAATGTTGTTTGATTTAAATTGGTTGGTAAATAAACTTAATTATAAGAGTTTAAAATACGAATAGAGAATAAAATTGCATTTATTTGGTTACGGTACGAATAAGCTGGCTAGCTTAGGAAAATATTACCGGCATATGAGTTATAACTTATGAGTGATATGACACTTCCACAGAAGAGCGAAGATTTCAGAGCTTATATACCTAGCAGGTATACTTGGCTCTCTTAAAGTTTTTTATGCCATTTTTAATCTATTGGGAACCGAATTCAATTTAGGAGAGGTTCTCAATTCGACTCTTCTTCTCTCTTAGCCTTTATTATTCCCAAGTCACTTAGGGTCGGCTTTTCTGGACTAACCAGATTTGACTGGATATCAGTTTTTACACGAAGCGGCTGCCACCTGACCTCCGCAACCCGAAGGCTAACGATATCCTAAGGCTAGACCAGTGTCAGGATATTAGAGGGTACTGACTTTCCCAATAACGACTGCCATAGATGTTCATGGCAGCCGGGACCGAAGGCTTAACGTGCTCTCCGAGGCACGGAGTAGGCGATAACTGTCAATCAATACGCACATAATTTTGAAATATCATATAACTTCCGAAAATCAGAGGTGCGCGACGTGGGTTCGAACCCGAGACCCTCTGCATTGCACTCTGTTGGTCTTCCCGCTGAGCTATCGCTGCTCTGTTATCCCGTATGTTTGTGACATAATTACTCCGGCATATACGAATTGATTTTGAGGATTCTTTTATGTTTTGGTAGGTCATATTTTAGAGGTAGACACATATAAATTTAATCAAAATAGGACCAGCGTTTTTAAAATTATCGTTTGTTTATTCGTGATTCCCTTCAGTAGAAGTTTTGACGAAATCTTTTAATCACTGTTTTAACTAGTATCAAAAAAACTTTAGCCAACACCAAAGAAGATTGTATGTATTTATAAGAAGCCGTCAAAATAATTATAGGTACATAAATACCTATTGTTAAAGCAAACTACCGTGTTGTTGGAAGGATAACGCAACCATGACATTTATGCTGCACATGTATGTACGTATAGTACATACATGTAACAGCAGCGATAGTTCTGTGGAGAGACCAACAGACTGCAATGCAGAGGGTCTCGGGTTCGAACCCACGTCGCGCACCTCTGGCTTTCGGAAATTATATGACTTTTCGAAATTATGTGCGTATTGATTGACAATTATCGCCTGCTCCGTGCCTCGGAGAGCACGTTAAGCCGTTGATCCCGGCTGCCATGAACATCTATGGCAGTCGTTATTGGGAAAGTCAGTACCCTCTAATATCCTCACACTGGTCTAGCCTTAGGGTATCGTTAGCCTTCAGGTTGCGGAGGTCAGGTGGCAGCCGCTCCGTGTAAAAACTGATATCCAGTCAAATCCGGTGAGACCAGAAAAGCCGACCCCAAGTGACTTGGGAATAATAAAGGCTAAGAGAGAAGGAAGGATGTATGTACGTATAGTCTTCAAGACAAGTCAGTTTTTGTTTTTATGCTAAAAGTATTTTTAAACGCAATGGTCTTTTCGATCACTAGTGATATAAGTATCCATGGTTTTGAGCATACGCTTATAATCCAGTTGGATTGTGTACAAAATCACTTTCGGGGATAAAGGAGTGCGAGTTTATTATTATCACTACATATAATAAAACAAAGTACCCCGCCGCGTCTGTCTGTCTGCCTGTCTGTTCACGATAAACTCAAAAACTACTGAATGGATGTTCATGCGGGTTTCACCAATAGACAGAGTGATTCATGAGGAGGGGTCCTATTTATAATTTCGCGGTCGCTTGTTATTTATATTTACAAAGGCAACGCCTCCACATTATGAATATTGCCTGTGTCGCTGAAGACTTATCAATTATTTAAATAACAACTCAAATAACACCCAGACTCGGAACAACTATTTAGAGATCTCAGTGATAGCGGTGATCACTAAAACAAATACGCCAACCAAGCAATTTAAAAAAACGTGCTTATTACTTGGTACCTATTTATTGGCATGTAATTTTTGTATGTCAATGTAAACGTATTTGCAATCCGAATGGTAAATTTATAAGCGTGTAAACGCGCACAAAAATAACATTTAACCTCAAGATTTCTTGGTAATTTCAGTGTAAATATTTAACTAAACTTGGACGCAAAAATATTCAATAACAAAAATATAACTACGCTAAACATAGTCTAAATATACTAAACTACGTCAAAAATACTTCAGTATTCACTAACATGATAATCTTTAAGTAAATAATATAATTGTTGATTTGTAAGTAAAAAACATCCTAGTATATACGTCACCTAACTGTTTCTATGTTCAAATTTATATCTTACTAGCGACCCGCCCGGCTTCGAACGGGTAGTACAAAACCTGAATAAATTATACACCTAAGCCTTCCCCATGAATCACTCTATCTATTGGTGAAAACCACATGAAAATCCCAACAGTCGTTTTTGAGTTTATCGCGAACAGACGCGACAGGGGACTTTGTTTTAAAGTAGGTAACAATAGTGGTGTATCTATAGCACTACAGGTTAAGAGAGAGATATTAAAGAAAGCTTTCGAGTAACCTATTAATTTTAGATATATATAACAAGTAGAACTTTATTGTTTGATTAAATTATCCAATCGAATTCGTTAATTAATTGAATATGTAGGGAAAACGGATTAACCTTTTCACGCCTATCTGCCTTATCAAAGGTCATTTGTCAAATAATAATTGCTCTAGCCATATTACACGGGTCTTCTGTGTTGTTGCTCGAGTTTTTCGCATTGGAGACGCGCGATGGTAACAGAAACACACTCATCTTATTGAACTTATTGAAATTACAAAGAAAATCTTTGTAGATTTTCTTTGTAATTTACAACTGTCTTTCTATTATATTATTCTTTCACGTCAGAGCAAATTTAGCGTCTTTTATTGGTTTTTTTGTAGGAGACCGTTGGATTACCCCACTGAGGTCTAGATATCAATCCCAAGGCGCTCATCTCTGATATTTCGTAGGTCGAGATACGTATGTATATGATAGTTAATTATCGCTCGCTTTAACGGTGAACGGAAACATCGTGAGGAAACCTTCAAGTCTGAGAGTTCCTCATAATGTTTTCCAACTTCACATGTCTTCGGACTAGGACAGTAGACGGCAGACTATGGTTTATCCCTTCTCACAGTGAGAAGCGGCCCGTGTCCAGCAGTGGAACAGTTTAATACAGGGCTGATATTACTGTTATTATTATTGATAAATAGAAAACCAGTCTCGCGCAATACTTTTTTTTCATAAGATACGAACTGAGACTGTCATATAAAATACTAGTTTTTGAACGAGGCTTCGTCTATGTGAATCCGATGGGAATCTCTCGTGTTTATCCTGGACATGGTCGATCTATATGGAATGTTTCATATAATCTGTTTAATGCTTTTTGCGTGGTTGAGTAACAAACATCTAAACATCCAAACATCATCACAAACGTTAACATTTATATATTCTACTAGATTTTGCCCGTGGCTTCGCTCGCATAAATGTAATGCTAAGATAAATTTTTAATGACATGAAAACTGTACTTTTTTAGTTAAAGTAGGAGAGAAATAAAAAACTCTTATACTACAGCTTTGTCCGTCCGTCTGTTATACAACTTTTAACTCAAGAACCATAAGAGAAACTAGAGACTCGCGGTCAACGCCATTCGACTCAGAATAGTCGATATACCCCGAAATGACTATGACCTTTGACCTCTGACAGGTCACGTGGTATCACGTGACCTTTGCATATTACTTAAACCATTTTTTCGAACTCTAAGATTTACGGCAATTCATTGCCGATTCTCACTTGTTTCTAGATGATAGTGCTCTATGTCCTTTTCTGTCCCAAAGCCCTTAAATCTGCCCCTAAATTTCATAATGATTCGTCGAGTAGGTATTTAAGGCGTAAAAGCGTAACAAACAAACTCACATTCGCATTTATTATTTTATAATATTAGTTAGGGTTAGTAGTATTATTGCATATGTATTTAGTAGTATATCAAACCTTATTTGCTTGCCCTACTTACGCGACAGTCGCATATTGGAATATAAATTAATATATTTCTGAGAACCGAATGAGCACAAAAAGTAACACAATTAAATAAATTCTTCAATTCGTATTGGATAAAATGAGGCAAATAAATCTTATTGCCGAGTTCTGAGTACTTATTTGACCTTGAAACACATAATTGGGAAATAAAATTAATTGTTTGACGAAAACCTAATTTGGAGTCCTTACTTACTTATCTTATTACAACTATGTTGGTAGACTCCATTTTGTCTTACTGAAAATATTCTAATAGGTAAACATAATAGCACATTGTCTGGCCCAGGAATCGAACACCGATCCACACCACTTTTTCTTTATTAAGAATAAAAGAAGGATTAATTTATTTTTGCATAAAAATTTACAATAAATTTGGTTATCAGTGGTATCGACTCTAAGCTTAAGGCCTGTATCGTCGAGATCTTAAAACTACACTAGTGTGTAGTTTTAAGCTTAAGCTATGAATAATATCACATTTATTATACCTATCGTACATCGGCTCTATAAGCTAAATTTACAAGAAAAAAATTCTAGATATTTATTTTTATTTTATTTATTTATTGATCTATTTACTACAAAGAAGATAGATGAGAAACGATTGCATGTAGCAGAGATGAGAATGTTACGATGGATGTGTGGAGTGACGAGAATGGACAGAATTAGGAATGAATACGTAAGAGGTAGTCTGAAAGTGGTGCCCATAGATGAGAAAGTGAAAGGAAATCGTTTGGCTTGGTATGGACATGTTATGCGAAGAGATGATACGTATGTAGGTAAGCAAGTGATGGATATGAGGGTAGAGGGACGAAAAGGGAGAGGAAGGCCAAGGAAAAGATGGATGGACTGGGTGAGGATGGATATGAAAGGAAAAGGGGTAAATGATCAGATGACGGGTGACAGAGAAGTATGGAAGCGAAGGACATACTGCGCCGACCCCAAATAAATTGGGACCAGGGAAATAGAATGATGATTGATCTATTTACTACATTCCACATTTTTATAATTGGTAGCGGCTTTCGCACTAAGCTCGAGGCTTGTATCGCGGTAACCACACGTTATACATTAGTCGCTTAACATCTAGAGATATAGAACAATATTATAACTATTAAGTAAGATATAGCAAGACGTACTGTCTTACATATAAACTAAAAGGAACTACTTACCACGAGACACATTGCTAATGTTGTTTTAATCAACATAATATTTTTACCTCAATAGACTGACCTACATTCAGCAGCAGCGATAGCTCAGTGGGGAGACCAACAGACTGCAATACAGAGGGTCTCGGGTTCGAACCCACGTCGCGCACCTCTGACTTTCGGAAGTTATATGACTTTTCGAAATTATGTGCGTATTGATTGACAATTATCGCCTGCTCCTTGCCTCGGAGAGCACGTTAAGCCGTCGGTCCCGGCTGCCATGAACATCTATGGCAGTTGTTATTGGGAAAGTCAGTATCCTCTAATATCCTGACACTGGTCTAGCCTTAGGGTATCGTTAGCCTTCGGGTTGCGGAGGTCAGGTGGCAGCCGCTCCGTGTAAAAACTGATATCCAGTCAAAGCCGGTTAGACCAGAAAAGCCGACCCCAAGTGACTTGGGAATAATAAAGGCTAAGAGAGAAGAAGACTGACCTACATTCTCTACATTTTTAGTCGGCATTGATTGTTATAAACAAGTTTATTTACAACATTTAACGCCTTAACAATATTTTTTATAAGCCCACAATAACGCTGAAACCATATAACAACTAAATAAAATCAAAAGAGGCTTTTAAAGGCCAAATACATATTCTAAACAAAAGCGCTTACAATTACAAAGAAGCTTGAAGAAAACAGTGATATTGTTGAACTAAATTTCCTTAAATAAACATTGGGAACATTTAGCCTATAATAATATAGACATATGCTAAGAGAAACACTCTTTAGTTTATATTTATGACTGAACCCATTTATCTTTATATGGAAATCCTTTTAAACGTATATCGATCACCCTCTTTCGCCCTTCCCGCTCCTTCTTCTTCCCACTTCCTTTCCTAAAAGGTCGGCAACGCGCAAGTGATGCCTCTGGTGTTGCAGGCGTCCATAGGCTACGGTGACCACTTACCATCAGGTGGGCGTATGCTTGTTTGCCACCCTGGTTGCATAAAAAGAAAAACAAACTTAAGACACTTATCATCGAAATGGTAAGCGGAGGTACACCATTTCAACACAGAAATAATATTAAGCAATTATATTTTTTTTTTAAACAGAATTAAGAGGCCGGTAGTCTACTACGCAGAGATCTCAAGTTCGATCGCATGACGCGCGTTTCTTACTTTTCGAAGTTATGTGCGTAGTAATTAGTTAATTATCGCTCGCTTTAGCGGTGAAGGAAAACATCATGAGGAAACCAGCATGCCTAAGAGTTCTATATAATGTTCTCTAAGATATGTAAAGTCTGCCAAACCGCTTGAGAAGAGGCCTGTGCCCAGCAGTGGGGCAATTTAATACAGGGCTGATATTATTATAATTGCATTTTTGAGCCGTTTGGCGTGGAAACCTTAGGCTCATGGGGTCCGAGCGTTCGTATCTTGTACAGAGATCGTAACATGCTTGATCGACGCATCACGTGATCAGAAGTCTGGTCTTTTCTTGGCCCAGTGAATCAGCATTGCCATTCAACGTGGGAATGCTGTCAGTCTTTTGGTCACGTTACCAGTTGACGGCGATGCTGACGAATGCTACGACGCCTAAACTATTATTGTAAATAAATAAACGATATTAGTATCTTTATTATTACTTTGTCTTTGTTAATACGTTTTATTATTTATTATTATTATTATGAAACGATATTTCCTGCACTGGAAATAATGACTGTATCGCAGGAGACTTTACAAACATTCAAACAACGGACACAATGAACAGCCAGACTCGGAACAACCATTTGTGGATCACACAAATTTTAGTCCCGTGTGGGATTCGAACCCACAACACTCGGCCCAGTGGCAATGGCGAGGCGAACACTTAACCCTCTACGCCATGCGTGCAGTCATTTGTAAATACATATATATACTTAATATATATTCGTCGACTGCAGCTTCACTTAACATCAGATGAGTTCGCGGTCACACAGAAACCTCATCATCATCCTCTTGCCCTGGTCCCAATTTATTTGGGGTCGGCGCAGTATGTCCTTCGCTTCCATACTTCTCTGTCACCCGTCAACTGATCATTTACCCATTTTCCTTTCATATCCATCCTCACACAGTCCATTCATCTTTTCCTTGGCCTTCCTCTTCCTTTTCGTCCCTCTACCCTCATATCCATCACTTGCTTATCTACATACGTATCATTTCTTCGCATAACATGTCACACAAAAGCCTATGACAATATAAAACAAAATAAGAAAATATGTATATTACATTAATTAGGTAGTGTAATGAATAATTATTAATATATTGTTAATAGTCAATAAATACAACCACAGTATATTATGTAATTAATATTTCACCAATTACGGTTATAGGTTGTGACCTAAATAAGCAACATATTGAGAGCAAAATAAATTAAGCAGAAGCGTAATAGGTACACGTGATGACATGTTTTACATATTAAAATGTTGCACTGAGACGTATTGTTGTTATAATCGGCTTAGTGAGTTAACTGCCTTTGTGGCGCAGCGTAGCGAATGTGAGTGCTATGCATAAGATCGCCGGGTTGAGTTCATCCGGGTCGGGCCAACAAAAAATGGCAGCAGTTGGCGGTGTCATACACCCCGTGCCTTAAAAAGCACGTAAAGTTGATCCTGCGTCTGGTTTCTCTCCCGTCGTGTCGGATTGCCGTCCCATCAGTTTATGAGAGTTAGGGAACAGAGAGTGCACTTGTGTTTGCGCTCATACTTGTGCACTATAATATCTCCTGCACAGATGGCTAGCCTCCGTTAAGATTGG
Source organism: Catocala fraxini (assembly GCA_930367265.1). Lineage (NCBI taxonomy): Eukaryota > Metazoa > Arthropoda > Insecta > Lepidoptera > Erebidae > Catocala > Catocala fraxini. Next base: position 26,294,212 of record OV884027.1, on the reverse strand, counting down.
TCTTCGTACGCGAAATTCGGAATTCGTGAGCATGAGAGCAGTGTAACTCGTAATACAGAAAATGTTGTAGCTATCCTCTAGTACGTAGTACATATTATTAACTCAATGAAATTAATTAACTTCACGGAAGGCGTAGTGGCTTAAGTAGCACTACGCCGAGTGTTGCGGGTTCGAATACCACACAGAACAAAAATTTGTGTCCATCGTTTAAATGTTTGTGAAGTCTCTCGTGATACAGAAATAATTCTCAGAGCGTTAAAAGAAAACAAAAGATATGGATTATTTAAATGCTGAAGTGATAATGTAACAAATATTAGTTGTTCAAATAAATAGATACATCGTCCCAAGCAAAATATGAAGCGGATGATTGCAAATTTAACTTGGTACAATATTCATTTGCCCATTTAACATTTATTATTCGGCAATAAAAACCTATCAAACGGCAAATATAAGGACATCGACTTTGATATTCAAGAATTTTTTCTGATCCTTTTCAAAGTTAATTGGGTACCGCGCCATATTCGAAGATATTTAAAGAGGATTTAAAAAAAAATCCCTAAGGAAATTGAAACGCTTGCCAAAGCTGCTTACTATATGAACAAGTGGTACTTACGAATGTTAGAATGGATACGAGGTGATGTGAAATATGTATATAAAGGAAACTTGATAAAGAAAATAAAGTTTTTTTTTAAATCATTTTAATTTTAGCCCATATCCTTGTTATGTACTAGTTTGCGCCAGTCTTTCCTGTAGCTTCCTAATTCCTAGCCTATTCCTAAGCCCTGGTCTACCTCGTTGCTGCTTAGCATCATCTGGGATTCAGTCTGTGCTGATTTTGGCCCAAAGCACCTGCGGCATGCAAAAGAAAAGACAAATAATTTATTTGGTCAAAATGTAGTTAAACATGTCGACATCTGTAATTAAGAATGTTTAGCACTTGAGGTATCATTGAGTTATTTGTTTCATTATTATTTTATATGCTGGTACGTGGTGGTAACTTTGCCATTTGCGTATTTACTTTTTACTTATCTGTATTTTAGAAAGGTACCTTATGTACTTTTCTGTGCCCCTGACAACTTGTATGCGAATTTACATTATGATTGGTCGAATATTAAGCGTAAAAATGTAAAATATAAAGTCACATTCGCCTCTATAATATTATTCAGGATGCTTTTGTTTTCAAAGTGTTGTACTTTAGACTTATGCCTGTATAATAATAATAATAAAAAATATAGGCAGAGATTTGCATTTCAAAAGACAAAGGTCATTGACATGAACCGAAAATCGGTGTACTTACCATAATTTCAAAAGATGTTCAACTTAAATAAATCTATACACGTCAATGGGCTTTTGTGAGGGCGTCCAAATTAGATCTTTGAGAAACAATTTATTTATACTCCAATACCAATATTGGAGTATAAATTAATTGCTTATAAATTAATTGTTTATAAATTAATTGCTTATAAATTAATTGTTTATAAATTAATTTATACTCCAATATTGGTATTGGAGTATAAATTAATTGTTTCTCTCTTCACACCAATGTCAAGTTCAAAGATCGGGAAATAAGATTTGTTCCTGAAATTCTATTTAAGTCCCATTTAAAGAGTTAATTCGATTTTTGTATGTACTTGGTGAAGTAAATGCTTTTTGTTTACTAGAAATAGACTATTAATATTCGAATAGTGTATCACTTTTGAAAGGTGGGGCAGAGGTTTAAGTATAGACATAATGTTTAATATTTTATTTCACGTTTATCTTTTTTACCGTTGGAGTGGTCTCGAGTTAGATTTCCGCGTAGTACAATATTTTATTGGGTTTTCTCTTAGAAAACTCTCAGAAATAGCATGTCGTTAAGAAATGTGTCCTACCTATGGCAATGGCATCATCAGTCATCCATCAGTACTGAGGCCCAAGTCTGCTATTTTTATAAATTCATCATTCCGACCCGACGTAACTGCAATTTCATTGTCATTTTGCTAAAAGTTCGTAATCGCTAAATTCATAATGGTCGATCATGGGTCGGTCAATGGTCTCGTTAAAGGATTGTGGCAGAATGATATGTTGTATTGCCATTATTATAAAACTCGATCAAGGATTTTTGAAAAACGACTGTTAAATTTGAACATTTATTCATGCCAGATTTCGTTTATATATATTTTTACATATTATTTATTAGTGTTAAAAGCAATTTGATCAAAGGATTCATTTGTCGATTCATTTGTCATTATGTACGAGATTACCATTCTATGCCATTTTTCAATGGAGTGTCAGAGGTTGACCATCAGAAAGTCATAATGACGCAATTATATCAGTAGATTACCAAACTTGTCAAAATCAACAATTATGAAATCAATGATAGACCATTCTGACACTATTGTAATAGCAAACTTGGGGCCTAGATTTGCCATCTATTTCGTTGGACCTATAAACAATACTGACTCCAAAGGTTGCACAGATGACGTAGTGGTTTGAATAGACGCTTTGCCATTGTCACTGCGCTGAGTATTTGTGGTTTGATGTCCAACCGGAACATAAAATTATCCACAAATAATATATCATATAATATATTCTACCACATACTCACTACACCATCTAGCCCAAACTAAGCAGAACTTGTACTATGGGTACTAGACAATGGATAAACATACAAATATACTTTTTTTTGTAAATGTATACATATTATACATAGAAACACTCAGACAAAGACAAACATTCATGCACACAAATGTTTGACTTGTGCGGGAATCGAACCCGCGACCTCAGCGTGGCAGTCGGTTACACTAACCACTACGCCATCGAGGCCGACGAAATAGTAGTAAGTAATTCATAAATGTTCCGATACTGAGTGTTCTTTGTGTCCATTGTTTAAATGTTTACAAAGTCCTTTGCGACGCTGGAATTGTTATTAGCGCAAAAGTTGTCACAAAATAAGGAAGCTGATAAAATATGTGTATAGTACTCTTTTAACCACCTTTTAAATATATAAAATAAGCGTACATTTGTAATATGTAATACTATCTTCTCTTCTCCCTAGCCTTTATTATTCCCAAGTCACTTGGAGTCGGCATTTCTGGTCTAACCGGATTTTGACTGGATATCAGTTTTTACACGGAGCGGCTGCCACCTGACCTCCGCAACCCGGAGGCTAACGATACCCTAAGGCTAGACCAGTGTCAGGATATTATAGGGCACTGACTTTCCAATAACGACTGCCATAGATGTTCATGGCAGCCGGGACCGACGGCTTAACGTGCTCTCTGAGGCACGGAGCAGGCGATAATTATCCATCAATACGCACATAATTTCGAAAAGTCATATAACTTCGTGGGTTTGAACCCGAGACCCACTGCGTTGCAGTCTGTTGGTCTCCCCACTGAGCTATGCGTCGTAAAACGATTTAATCTATACTAATATTATAAAGCTAAAGAGTTTGTTTGTTTGTTTGTTTGATCGCGCTAATCTCAGAAACTACTGGTCCGAATTGAAAAATCTTTTCAGTGTTGGATAGTCCATTTATCGAGGAAGGCTATAGGCTATATAACATCACGCTACGACTAATAGGAGCGGAGCAGCAATGAAAAATGTTGCAAAAACGGGGAAAATTCTCCTATGTGAAGCAGACAAAGTTGCGCGGGTCAGCTAGTATATAATTATTTTATTTTTATTATTTTATTTTATTAGATAGTATATAATTATTTTCTTTAGAAGCCTAATTAATCAACAAAAAAATTTGTTGTGCAATAAATACGACTGTCTAGTCGTATTTAATGCACAACAAATTTTTTTTAGCTAGACAGCTGTTCATGAGGTATTGGGCTAAAATTCGAATCAGGCGCAGTGGTACTGGAGTTTTCTGTCACGAAATTTTCATAAGATCTCCGGTACTATATTATCTTTTAAATTTATCAGTTGCAGCACAGGGTTCATCAATATGCCTGATAGATTGCATAAGGCTCGTTCCGCCTATTACGGTTATACAAATATTAGGGTCTAAAACCATATTTGTGAAATATGAGTAAGTGATCATTTATATTTAACTAGCCTCGATGGCGTAGTTGTTAGTGTAACCGACTGCCACGCCTGAAGTCGCGGGTTCGATTCCCGCACAAGTCAAACATGTGGTAGAATATTATATATTATATTATATTATATTATTATGTATTTACAATAATGCTGTGGAACTAGATGTTATAAAACAAACATTTACATAATAATATTGCATTTACGTAATACTTGAATTGTATGTAAATATTTATAAGGAAAATCTAGTTACATTGTAATAATATGTCTGTTCGAGTAGCGTGGCACTGATGTCAGACTGGCGATATAATCTTAAGATTTTGATGTTCTACACAGTTCCTGGTATTAATTTAATGATACCTCATCATTATTCAGCAGTCTTATTACATTGACTTAATTTTTAATATAAATAGGTAAGCGATGTGCAATTATCTATAATAATCAAAATATTCAAAATGCCCAAATTAGTCATATTATAATGTGAGTTTGTTTGTTTGTTACGCTTTCATGCCTTAACTGCTAAACTAATTTTCATGAAATTTCGCATACACATTGTCAGGGAAACAAAAATAAACATAGGGTATGTATGTATGTATCTTATGCGGGGGGCAGTCAGTGCAGACCGGCGACACTTCGACCCAGTGGGATCTTTTGTGTCGACACTCTCCCAATAACGACTGCCATAGATGTTCATGGCAGTCGGGACCGATGGCTTAACGTGCTCTCCGAGGCACGAAGCAGGTGATAATTGTCAATCAATACGCACATAATTTCGAAAAGTTATATAACTTCCGAAAGTCAGAGGTGCGCGACGTGGGTTTGAACCCGAGACTCTCTGCATTGCAGTCTGTTGGTCTCCCCACTGAGCTATCGCTGCTCTTAAAATAAAAAATGTTACTAACTTAACCTACAATTACGCATGCAAAGCTGCGGGCTAAATCTAGTAATTAATCATTTACTTATCAATATAAACGAATTAACAATGTGTAATACTAAGGTATGGCTGATATAAGTATCAGCCATGTTTATAAGCTGTCCCATTGCTCGGCACGGGCCACTTAGTATAAGCTAAGCTAAGCTAATAAGCTTTAGTCCACTATGTCGCCGTAGTGCGGTTGGCTGACTCAACATATTACTAAGAACATTATAATAATATAATATAATATTCTACCACATACACGCAACACCATATAGCCCAAACTAAGCAGAGCTTGTACTATATGGCTATGGGTACTGGACAATGGATAAACATACTTATATACTTTTTACATAATATTGTCTTCTGTTTACGCGAATGTTATTCATTAAAATTAAACTACTATATACGGATTTTATCGCGTTATTTATTTTACACTTTATTACAAAATATTTAAACTGTCACGCTACTACTAGATACTATTGAACTTTACTAATGTTTAAGCTAATTCATTTATTAAAACTATTAAAACTATTTATATTTAAGTTTACACTTTTCCTTTGTAATAAAGTGTAAAATAAATAACGCGATAAAATCCGTATATAGTAGTTCAATTTCAATTATATACCTTTTTTTTGTAAATACATACATATTATATATAGAAATACACAGACCAAAACAAACATCCATGTTCATGCACACAAATGTTTGACTTGTGCGGGAATCGAACCCGCGACCTCAGTCGTGGCAGTTAGTGTAACCGTACATTAACCACTACGCCATCGAGGCATTAGACATTAGACTCTTAGACATACGGGTTTCCTTCACCGTAAATAAAAAAATATATAATAATAATAATATAATATATAATAAATGGGCTCGATAGTTAACTGATTCATACGTGCGTTTTTATATTTTGTTGACGTCATGTGCTTAACTTCAAAATGTCAGAGCCTTGAAGTCGAACTTGATAACTCTGCGTGACAGTCCTTCGGTTTCCCACTGCATTCATTTTATTCCTTCTTGGGATCTAATCCAACCAGTTCGACGCATTGGCAGTGCACAGTGGTCAGACTTTACACCGCTAGAACCAAAACACAAGATTCTAAACATAAAATCTCGTTAAAGTAACGCTGGCAATCACAAAAATTGAAAGACCATATTTACACGAAATCGAGTATCCTTGTTAGAGATCCAATATTAACACACAAACAATACAAAGGCAAGTAATTAAGAACCTAATTACTTATTGTTCTTTAGCTACGAGTCATGTCATGCAAAAAACGGCATTACCACGAAGCATTAAGGCTTAATTATAATTACGTAAATTACTATCGGCGTGCCACAAATATATTATTATTACGTCACTATATTACACGTGAATAATGTGAATTATAATAAACTAGATTGTGCCCGAGGCTTTGTTCGCGTAAATGTATATTTTGTCAATAAATTTCGATACCAACAGCACTATTTCTTTTTGAATGATAGGGTACCCTATGTTCTTTTCTGTACCCTTGACAACGTGTACGCGAAATTTTATGACGATCGGTTGAGTAGTTAAGGTGTGAAAGCGCAACAAACAAACTCAAATTCGCATTTATAATATTAGTTAGGATAGAATTTAACCATAGTTAATTTCGTTAGTAGTACTAATACATATAAATAGCATGTAATTAAACCTTTATTTAATACGATATCATCCTAACTAATATTATAAATGCGAATGTGAGTTTGTTTGTTACGCTTTACGCCTATTCAACCGATCATCATCAAAGGACAATGAACAATTTGGCCTATGAATCAACACACATTCCACCTAAACAATAATTTGTATTTTATTTTATTACTAATAATCATCATTACAATCAATCATTACAATCTCACGGACACTTTCGATTCTTATTTTCGTGTTAAAAAGTATTTTCGCGATTTCAAATACATCGGCATCCATTGTTTACATCTGAGACACGCAGTGTTGGCATGCCTACAGTTTTTACAATATGGTTTTATCAGAGAAATTATTTCCTATTTAGCTTGTCTGTAATTTTTCTTACGTAGTTAATACGAATGCTATTCTATAAATACCATTATTGAACTTCGTCATAGATGTGACCAATTTCTTAAAAAGTCATAAGTATTAATGTAGAAGACCATAGTAAATACCACTTTCTCGGTATTATACGTTTTTCTATCTTTTTGTGCAAGCATGGCAACACTTTTTTTTTGCAATGCATTCACGCGTACCCCTCCACGGGGACGGGCGAAGGGGTTATGTCGGACTCACCGGGATAAAAGAGAAAGATGGAATAAGGATGATAATAATGGACCTCCCGGATTATTCAGAAGCAATATTCAGAAGTGTCCGTGACTTATATTCACTTTTAATTGAATGTGGTCATCCTTAATCACATATTTATCATTTTTTGGGGCTGTTGGTTCTTAGGTTAATAATGTATGGCAGCTGAACAATGTCCTTTCGCACACACGTTATCAGGGGAACAGAAAATGACATAGGGTACCTTTCATCCAGAAAAAGTACTGTTACCTTACCTAACCTAAATTTTAATGAGCGAAGCCGCGGGAAAAATCTCGTGACAGTATAGAAGTGTTGAGGTGGGTCAATATGATCCGTGTCATATTTAATCACAAGTTAGTGTTATGTAATAGGTAGCTGTTTCACATTTAAAATAATAATATATTATTCCTCATTATAACCAGTCTCACTGCTGGCCAAAGGCCTTTTTTCATTCTGAGAACAATTATACAATAGTATATAATGCTGGTGCAGGGCGGATTGGAAGACTTTTCAAGTCGTTGGGAAAGATATAAAGAACCCTTACGCATGCTGGTTGATGTTGATGATGATGTTATATTTAACTCTTAAAGCGAGCGAAAATTAATTGTTTAATGCGTACATAACTTCCAAAGGGCAGATATGTAAGCTCTGGAATCGAATTCGTCGTGATCTCTCTTGGTAATACCACAGTCTCTACTAAGCTATCGCTGGGTTTTCAATATATTAAAGCACCTTAATTAAATATGTCGCAAACAGGTTATAAAACAAGTAATAAATGTTAGGTAATTAATATGAGCTTTGAATTTTAAACATGAACATTCATACGAAGTACGTAAACCTTCAATGTACGTTCATACCTAGCTGTTTTATTTAAATCTACATGTCTTTAATTGCATATCTATTGATATGTTTGTAAATTATAGACCACTTTGCACGTGTTTATAAATCCGTATCCATAATATGTACAGGTGTGGCGTAAATAATGGATAACCCTGAAACTGTCGACTGGGCAGATTATCATCTATCATTCATCCCACTCACTCCTGAATACTTGTATCACCAGAAAAGTATCAAGTTTTTTTTGTTACAATCTAAGACAACTTCGCAAAAAATACTTATTCTCAAATTTCAATATGTTTTCTAAGGAATTATGCATATTTGGGCCCGTGTATCGAAAAAAAAAATGTCCATGGGCATATGGTGATATAAGTGGGGTAAATGATAGATGATAATCTGGCCAATTGACAGTTTCAGGGTTATCCATTATTTACGCCACATCCTGTAAAATATTATAAATGCGAAAGTGACTTTGTTTGTTACGCTTTCTCTGCTGAACTACACAACCGATCATCTTAAAATTCCACATATACGTTGTCAGAGGTACAATAAAAGACCTAGGGTACCTTTCATCCAGAACAAAGTAGTGTTCACTAGGGATAAAAATGTATTTGCAAAATCTACATTTATGCGAGCGAAGCCGAGTGGAAAATCTAGGATAAAGGATTAATCAATCGAGTCACAGGGACACACCGACGGCCAGATACAATAGGTTTTCAATTATGACTGAAAGTCCAACAAATGATGGGTTTATGGCCTTTATTTGCTGAATCTCAAAATCTACTTACACGATTTTGATAAAACAAATAAATTATAATAGCTCGGTGGCGCAGCAATAATGAATGCGACTGCTGTTGGGACGGGCCAACAAAAAGTTGTTAAGGTTTTGTGCCATGAAATAGCAGCCTGGAGTTAGGAAGTGGTTGGTGTAAATCCCCATTGCGTGTATCAACACGCAATGGGGATTTTAATGACGTTTAAGTAAACGAATCACCATTGACCAATCATCAGATTGGTCAATGGTGATTCGTTTACTTATAAAAAGTTCAAAGATCCCCAAGGATTGGGATACTCAATGGGATATGTAGAATAAGCCATGCTAGACACCCCGTGCATCGAAAAGTAGGTAAAGCCGTTGGTCCTACGCTTGATCGCTCTCCGGTCATGTTGGATTGCCATTCCATACGATTATGAGGGTGAGGGAACAGAGAGTGCGCTTGTGTTCGCGCACATACTTGTGCATTATTATATCTCCTGTGCAGATGGCCAGTCTCCGTTAAAATTGCTCCGATATACAAACTATGGTTTTACTAGTGAGTGACTGAGTCTTCCTGAACAATCAAGTACCGTTAAAGTGCTACAAATCATTGAATAAAATATCGAAATACTTAGCAGCGATAGCCTATTATAAACCGTTGAACTGCAGCAAAGAGATCTCACGTTACATCCTAAGGCTCGCATCTCTGACATTTTGATAGAGAGAAAGAAAATTGTTTTTTTTTGTATCGCCATACATAGTAATGAATTTATGTGCGTAAAAATGGTTAATTATCGCTTGCTTTAACGGTGAAGTAAAACAATCTCCAAGTGTCTAAGAGTTTTCCATAATGTTCTCGAATACATTTAAAGACTGCCAACCCGCACTGGGACAGCATGGTGGACTGGCCTAAACCTTCTCACAGTGAGAAGAGGCTCGTGCCCAGCAGTAGGACAATTTAATACAGGGCTGATATTAATATTATATCTGAGGACGTGTTATTTATAACAGTTATTTTCTTTTTGCAGGCATTCAAAATGTCGAAAGAAAAAGAAACGGTGGAGATAGACAACTTTAAGTCGACGTAAGTACAATCTATATTTATACCTACTAATATAAAAATCTATATTTATTTGTTCGTATTTTATGTGCTGCCATATCAACTATATAACTAACAACTTATTGCTTCCACTTGCTCGAGGGTCTAGGACAGAGGATCTCAGACCTTTTTGCTCATAGACCACTTTCAAAATTTAGCACGTTTCGGTGGACCCCCTGCAGCTACATTTATACCATATTCCTAGGCATTCGTATTTATATTGGTTAAGAATCAAACAAGTACAGGCAATTAAAAAATTTCATCAACGCTCTACGGGCTGAAATTTTTTCTTTTTTAGAAATTCGCCACGTAAAAATCGGTAGGTTCGAGACCACTGGTACTGAATATGGAATATGCAAGTTTTTACAAGTAACAGTCGCTGAGATTTTTAAAATATTATTTGCCTACATTGATAGGTGAAGTCAAGTCAACATTTTAGTTCTTCACTATCGAAAGCAAATAAATTTTCGTGGAGCTTACGAATTGTGGACCCCATCGAGTCCCCGTTGACTCCTGGGGGTCCACCTGGACCACTTTGGGAACTAATGGTCTAGGATATATACGAGTCACGGCAGCGTACAAGTAATCAGAAACGTAGGTAAAACCGCAGCGAACAGCTCGTATAGTAACATTGTAAAAAGTGATTTATTTGTGACGGATAAACTCTAAAACTACTTAACCGATTTTAAGAATTATATCACGGTTACGCCTTTTTTTACGTATGAAAATGTATTGACGCTTACCTCTCCATGGGGTGGCGGAGGGGCTATGTCGGAATTAGCCGGGGAAAGATGACGACGTCCCCGTCATACTGACTAAACCTACCACAGTGTTTCTCGACGTTACCAGAATCGGCGAGGTCGCCCAAATCGTTCTTACATGCGAAACGCGACCCTACCGATCACCGTTAAGTTGCTTTATCGTGAAATAACATTTTTTTTGTACTACTACGTGGCAAACAACCATATGGTCCATCTGATGGTAATGGGTCACCGTAGCCTATGGACGACTGCAACACCAGAGGCATCACTTGCGCGTTGCCGATGCTGTAAAAACCTTTTTTTTAACACCCTTTTGACTCTTCATCCCATCCCCCGTCTCATGGGAAGGCCTCGGCAGGGAATTCATTCCACAATCTGAGCGTTCGCGGCAGAAAATTCCTTTAGGACCGCATGGTGCGGTACCAGTCAGGTTGTAAGGTGTGAGAATGAAATCCCTGCCGATGGCAAACGGTGCGATGACAAAAAGTAGCTGCAGGCAGCATTTTAAACTGACTTATGTTAACTTTGGCTATATAACATTACAATAAAAGGTAATGGAGTGGAACAGTATTCATGAACGTGGGTGAACCGTGTGGGACTGCTAGCATATTATGGAAGTATATTCAATTCTCCTAAATTTCTAGAAAATTTTATTACATGTGTCTCTGTATCTATAATTAAGAAAGTTGCGAATTTTAGGTAATTTTGCAAATTTTGTTTCACTGTTATTTTATATGACTACGTGAATTTAATTTTCATAGTCGCCGTTTGCGTACCTACTTACCCGGATTATACGTTAGACTTACGTGTTGCTTGGAGGAAAAGGCAAAGACTTTTAATTTAATAAGATAAAGGTCATTGACATGAACACGACAATCGGATGCAATAAAATGAAAGAGGTAGCGCGCGCAATATTAATGTGTCATCAACTCGTGCCATGAATAATCGATTATCATTTAACCTACCAAGTCTAGGAATGCTGAGTAGAATTAAAAACCTATTGTTTCTGACCGCCGGTGTGCCGCTGCGCCTCAACAAATTTCATAATACTAGCGGTCGCCTAGTGGTCGAAGTTCGACCATAATTAATTAAAATTTTAAGTTTGATAGTTATTAAGATGTTATTGTCTAGAACAGTACTCTTATAATCACATTTCATTTTGATTTCGATCTATACAGGTTAATTTACCTATCTTTTCCAAACAAATTATTATTATTTACTATACTCTTTAATTGACAATATTCTTAAGCTTCCTAATTTGTTTTTTTCTTTATTACATATAAAATAGTATATATCATTCCAATCCGCCAAAAGGTTGCCTGTAAGATATTCCTGATATATGTCATTCTATATTGATATACATAATTATGTAACCATAGTTACGAAGAATAGTACTACATCAGCCGAACAATGCCGAAATACTACGAACGCGATTCGACTGCATGTGTCAAATGCATGTTTGTGTGCGTGTAGTGTTTTTGCATTAATTTAATGTATTTGTAATGCATATTTTATGTAAACATTAAGATTCGCCCCTCCTTCTCCATATAAACTTTAATTGTGCCATATTTCATACTCCCCTGTCCGCGTAAGGAGAACGGCTTTTTGTATGAGTGTGATTGTAGATTTCGGCATGTCAAGTATGCTCAGGCTATGTAGAAGTGTCTTAGAGACTACGCCGGTTGTAGATATGACAATAGAAATGATTTTGACGGTGTCTTATTATATTATTATTATTACTCATTTCTTACTAATAAGCAGACTAGTAATGTCTTTACTCTTTACGAATTGTTTGTCAAAACTTAAGTCACCTTACGACGGGTGACATCAGCGCTGTACACTTTACAGTACTTTTGATGCGTGGCATTGGCACTCGAGTGGTAAGACAGAAAAACCCAACAATAATTTGTTTTACCCGGGTATCAAAACCCGAGATCGCCACCGCTCTACTGAGGCACTTATGTATGTATGTGGATAAATAAAGCAAAATACATTTCTAATTTGCTTACAGTGCGTTTGCCGAAGTTTCTCCAATTGTAATGGTTTAGAACAAATAAAACTACTTTGTATGATAATTGAAGCAAATGTTTTATGTTCTTTTACGACTTATAAAGACTTTCATGCATATAAAAGCTTATAATAGTCTGAAAGTGTGCATAAAACTGCAATTAATTAGAAACTTTCATAAACTGTTGCAGTTCTTAAAATGTTGGTTATGAAAATACTTCTCATACTTGCTTGTAATAGCGATAGCTCAGTGGGGAGCGGGCACGCCACGATCGTGGCGGTAAGTCCCGTGTTTGAGGAGTGGCTGGAGAGGCGCCATGGCGCCCTCACCTTCCGGCTGACACAGGTAATGACTGGCCACGGTTGTTTTGGCCAGTTCCTGTGTCGTATACGCCGGCAAGAGACGCCCGGATGTCACCACTGCGGCGACTGCCGCGACGTAGTTGAGGACACGGCGCTGCACACTCTGGCGGTTTGCCCCGCCTGGGCATCGCAGCGCCGTGAATTGATCGCGGCAGTCGGATTGGTTGCCCTTTCGCTCCCGGCCGTAGTTCAGTCTATGGTCCGGAGTGAGAGGTCGTGGAACGCCGTCGCCTCCTTTTGTGAGGAAGTCATTTCCATCAAGGAGGCGGCGGAGCGGGAGAGGGAGCGTTTGAACCCTCTCCCCAACCGCAGAGCCGGGCGCCGGAGGGCGCGGGACGACCTCCAGCCACCCTGAGGTTTGACCTGGGGGTGGCGGGCTTTGTGGGCCTGCCCGCCATCCGTTCAGCACCAGGTCCAAGAGGCGGCGTGCGTGTTCCCACGCGCGCCTCTGTGTTGAGTCCGTCTCCCCTCTAGGGGGGACAGTAGGGAGTGGTAGAAGTGCCTTTAGGGTAGGTCTTTCGTGTAGTGGCCTGCCGTTTCATACGGCGGGCCGAAACCTCGGCGGGGTCGCGACCGCATGCGAAAGTGATTCGCGCGGCCCCGTCGATAGTGGTTTTGTCGAGGAACACCGTGGTAGGTTTAGTCGGTATTCCGGGAGGTACTTTATCATCTTAACATCTTATTTTACCCCGGCGAGTCCGACATAACCCCTCCGCCCGCCCCCGCGGAGGGGAATGCGTCAAGCATTCCCCCAGGTTCCCAACTTTTCAAACACAACAGGTCCCCAACTTTTCGAAATTATGTGCGTATTGATTGACAATTCCCAAGTGACTTGGGAATAATAAAGGCTAAGAGAGAAGAAGACTTGTAATAGCACGTTCATGGATAGTTTTATATTTTTTAGTGGTAGTGCAGCGGTAAAAATTTGACTATAATTCATATCTCTTTTTTATTCTAGTTTCCTGCGATCCTTCTTTATGTTAATTTTACCTATACGCATGCGCGCAATATGCTTAAAAAGAGGTACAAAGAGTTTTCTGCCCGATTAATCCTTATTATGAATTTAATATTATAAATTTGAAAATAACTCTGTCTGTTACATTGTAACGGTAACCGATTTAGATGAAATTTGGTACAGAAATAGCTTAAAACCTGGGGAAGGATATGTTCTTCATATTCATACTTTTTATTGATGTAGGTGCCACTCGGGCAGAGCAGCGTGCGAAAGCTAGTATAAGTTGTTAGAATAGTAGACATATTCTGAAAGGATTAACACCAATGTGTCGACTCATGCTCAGGGATTTTTTATTCGATTAAGCGAATTACTCGCTGTATTGGTTTCCATTTACTAGATTTTTGTTAATCCTTCCAGATAACCGTTAGAATTAGGTTTAAGTAGATAGTGCAATGAGTGGGACTCAACTCACACCCTCCTCTGCGTAAGTCCGATTCCTGATCCATTAGGAGACCACCGCTTCATCAATTTGTTTGTGTTTTTATTTAATAGATTATTGCTTATTCAGCTACAACATTTGACATGAAAACAACTGTTTGTTAAATGATTTCGTTGACATGTTATATAATTTCGTTTAATTTTGCTAAATAGATGTAGATAGATGGTAGCTTAAATGATAAGTTAAATTATGAAATAAGGGGTATAGCCCGTCTTATTACAATATCAGTACTAAATATAATACCAGATTAAAATCGCCTATCAGAAAATGCTTTTTTCGGGACGAAGCCTCAACTCAACTAAGTACTATCTAGAGTATTAAATTTAATACTGCGTTGCCCTCTTGTTTTTTTTACGTGAGGAATTCTTCCTGATGCATACCCCCTTGCCATAAGGGGACGTGAGAGGCTTATGTCGTGCTCACCCGAGTCTTCGAGCCTACCGACTAAAACCACAACGGTGTGCCAGCTCGCTGCTTTGAATGGTGGGTGAGTCGCTGGAACTGAAACAACATCAGCGATCCACCTAGTAGGGCCAAATGCAGAAAAAAAAAGTTCTGCAAGCGACGCCCCGGCACGACAGAGGGCATCGCTTCAACGAGTTGCCCCTGATGTAACTCCGGACTGCCTCGCTGATATTTTATTAGTATATTTATAGCAATAAAATCCTGCTACGGCCAATTACTGTCACCTGACGTTTTCAAAATGATCAATGGATTGTGACAGACTCGTTGAGATTTGATTCACTATCCATTCAATCGACCTTAAATTTTAATCTGTCAAACACTTGAAATCTATAAAATACTTATGTAGCTTAGCTATACTATCGAAGCCAATACTTCATTTTTCTCTGCTTGCTAAGTTGTAGAACCTCATATACTTACTTCTTCCATTCCTTCCTTTTCGCGCAAGTGATACCCTAAGTATTGTATTCTCATCCCATCTTTAAGTCCTTTTTTCCCAGTTTAGTAACGGGCTAGTGATATATCTGATATTATAAGCGATCGCAATCTACAGTGATAGCTTGCCATCAGACCGGCCGTTCGCACATTTGCCATCTTCGTTGTACAAAAATAAGTTACACTTAAAACTGCGTCATTTAAGCGTCGTTGCTAAGTATATGTATGTATTTGAAGACTCACACCCCTTTGTTTTACGCATTACTGACCAATAACTGTAGCCAATATACCCACAATAGATAACAATTTACAGACTATGCCGCGTAGATTTTCTTAAAATATTCTAGCTGGGTTCGTTATAGAAATTAAATTTTAATTTTCTCATACCTCGTAAATATAGTGTGACAGCCAGTAAATAGATAAAATTTGAATAATAATGAGCATATTTCTGTGATAGCCTGCTTCCTACTTTAGTGTGTAATGTAAAACTTTTTTCGAATGATGACTGCTAATATCATGACAATATGTTTTCAAGACGTTGTCGCTACTGTTCAATAGTAATTATTACCGATATTTTACATACATTGATCGCAGTACACTTGTAAGAGGTAAAAAGCCATTCCTATAAATACACTAACAAAAAATCAGTGAGGCATAACTACAATGGATATTAGAATACTTTAATTCTCATTGACGACACACCGTTCCGAGCGATCAGCTATGCTTGTTGGATATCCAAGGCCGGGTAAATGCAATATTTGCGTGTTTCCAACCGAGTGATTGGAAAATTATTGGTTTTTTATAAGAGTATGAGTAAACGATGTGCAATTATTAGGAAAAGTAATTTAAAATTTGTATGATACTGCATTCGAATGTTGATTAATATGTTGTCAGTGATAATAATTCGAATCATGATTAAATATTTGAATGGTAATCAATTGATTTATAGATATCATAGATTGCATTAGAATAATCATACATGTTTCAAATATTTCCATATTCTTTATGGTAGTACCTACATCGCTAGTGTTAGTAACATCTTACATTACTTTTTTATTTTGAAAAAGGTAATTGCTTTGCTACAAATCGTCCTTGTACCAAAAGGGGAACTTTACAAGCATTCAAACAACGTACTCAAAGAATACTTAGACTCGGACCCGTTGTTTTATGTGCCAGTCAGACAACTCACTTAAACACTGCGCAATCTTTGAGACTTCTATCTAGGGAGTTTTAAGTAAAGAGTTAAATGATCTGAGGCTATTGAAGTGACGCAATTATTTCATTGTGAAGATGGAATATTTTCTGTACCAGTATAATTGGATAGTGTTACTTCTAACCAGTACTGTATACAATTGCAAGGATAACAGTTTATATAACTCTTATAGCATCGAACATTTTCTATTTAACCACTCCTTTACAAGGAAAAATTCTCGTCGCAGGCTACTTTACAAACATTCAAACACAATGATCACGATGATTCGAAGCAACTTTTTGTAGTACACACAATTTTTTACCCGTTTGGGATTCAACTCATTACTCGACACAATGGCAGCAGCGAGGAAAACACTAAAACAACTATACCATACATACAGTCAAATTTATTGCATTCACGTCTGTAAAGATCTTACAAATAAATGGTTCAGCGAGCAATCTTATTTAGACGCAGCAAGCAGATAACTTATTACTTAATTTAATTTGATGAAATAGGATTAAGAAAATACTTTAAGAACATTTTTAATACATCTTTGGCTTAGCAAAAAACTGCTGCAAATGCTATTTTTTACAACAGCTGATTGTATGCATTATTCATACGGTAGAATATCAACAAAAATCTTACTTTATCTAACGGCATATGGACGCCGGCGTCCAGACACAATGATTTTATTATTATACTTTAATATATTTAAGCTGCCAAGTTAAAATCCCGCTATAACAAAAAATATTCTGTTAGAAATCTCAGCTGGATACTTATTAGGAGTTAAAAGTAGAACAGACAGATAAACGAAAGACGTGGACTTTGTAATATAAAGTACCTTCTGCACCCTTTAAGTACGGCACCCTCATAAAATAAAGGAAATTTATCAGATTAAGGGCCTGTTCCACCAGCTCCAAATAGCATTTATCTATAAGATAAAAGCCTCGGCATTTCTCTTCTTTAACTTAACAAGAGTGAGACAGCATGCGATTTATCTTTCGGATCAATTTTACTTATTAGTTGTGGGACTGGCCATAAGAGTCATAAATGTGGCTATCTTCTGTAACATGTTGTAGGTAGCTGATCGCCCCTTTAGTCCGTAAACCTTTATAAATAAAATAAGAATATTAGTTGTACTTTAGTGTACGTTAAATGTCAACAGTTGGAACAGGTATCGGTTTGAATATTTATATATATCGCACTCTTAATAAAATAGCGACTTAACCCGAAATTTGAAAGTAAGGCAATTTGAACTCTAATTGTATATGTTAAATTCTAATATTATATTTGTGTTAAATCTTTGCAATAGAGTTCAAATTTGTTTAATCCAAAATACTGAGATAAGTCTCTGTTTTATTAAGGGTATTATCAGGTACAAAATAGTAAATATCAGATACATTTTTTTAATAATTGGTACAATTTAATTCGCTATGGTACACCCGCCATCTTGACTCTCACCGAAGGGGTAAGCGTATTATACAACCATTTCGCCAGCTATGTTTTAAACTGCCATATAATAGGAGGCAAGCTTATGCCATTGAACGGGTAATTTTACTCTCTGATGCTGCATAGAATTTTCTAATAGCTCTTGTATGGGACTTAGGTACAATGTGAAAGTTACAGGTATAGCACGTCCCTGTTAAATGTTTTCCTCGGGTATCTAGACGTACGTCGTGTACTTTGACAATTGTATTTCTAGACAAAATTTACCTAATACAATTTTATCCGAATTGGATCTATATACAAAGTTAATTGAATTTGTTTTAGAGATGGCTCTCTCATTACCTGTGTGTAATGCCTGTGTCTTACAAACATTCAAAGAACGGACACAAGGAATACCTCAATTCGAAACAATAATTTGTGGACCACACCAGTTTTTGTCCCGTATGTGGATTAAATCCACAATACACGCTGCAGTGGCATGGCGAAAGCTTAAACCGCTACGGCACCCATGCAGTCTCTGAACTCTGGTGTCAATTAAATAGCAATAACTTGACAAATACAATACTTACAATAAATAAGAAAGAGCTTCTTTTATGTGGGGATAACTAAGGAAATGAGCGTGTACCGTATTTCTGCTTATTAAATCTAATTATATAGGTACCCACTGTATACTAAAAATAACTTTATATTTATGACTTTCCACGATTGTTCCATTTAATGTTATAGGAATAACTCATAATTAGGGTATTAGTAATAAGTAATATCTATATTTAAATAGGCAAAGACAAAACTCAACTGATTTTCTTATTATTTTTGTTTAGAAGTTCTTCATGAGCTTAGATGCTATCGATTAAACGAAAATGGGAATATTTTTATATAGATAGGTAGCTAAAGACAATACTGTCTAGGAACTTTTTTTCCTATTTGTAAGAGGTACACATTATATAAGTATATGTTCTCGGATATACAATAAATGAATATCAACCGGGCACGCCACGATCGTGGCGGTAAGTCCCGTGTTTGAGGAGTGGCTGGAGAGGCGGCATGGTGCCCTCACCTTCCGGCTGACACAGGTAATGACTGGCCACGGTTGTTTTGGCCAGTTCCTGTGTCGTATATGCCGGCAAGAGACGCCCGGTTGTCACCACTGCGGCGACTGCCGCGACGTTGTTGTGGACACGGCGCTGCACACTTTGGCGGATTGCCCCGCCTGGGCATCGCAGCGCCGTGAGTTGATCGCGACAGTCGGATTGGTTGCCCTCTCGCTCCCGGCCGTAGTTCAGTCTATGGTCCGGAGTGAGAGGTCGTGGAACGCCGTCGCCTCCTTTTGTGAGGAAGTCATTTCCATCAAGGAGGCGGCGGAGCGGGAGAGGGAGCGTTTAAACCCTCTCCCCAACCGCAGAACCGGGCGCCGAAGGACGCGAGATGACCTCCAGCCACCCTGAGGATTGACCTGGGGGTGGCGGGCTTTGTGGACCTGCCCGCCATCCGTTCAGCACCAGGTCCGAGAAGCGGCGTGCGTGTTCCCAAGCGCACCTCTGTGTCGAGTGCGTCTCCCCTCTAGGGGGGACAGTAGGGATAATTTGTGAGAAGTGCCTTTGGGTAGGTCTGTTCGTGTAGTGACTTGCCGTTTCATACGGCAGGCCGAAACCTCGGCGGGGTCGCGACCGCATGTGCAAGTGATTCGCGCGGCTCCGTCGATAGTGGTTTTGTCGAGGAACACCGTGGTAGGTTTAGTCGGTATTCCGGGAGGTACATTATCTTCTTAACACCTTTCTGTTACCCCGGCGAGTCCGACATAATCCTTCCGCCCTCCCCCGCGTAGGAGTATGCTTCAAGCAATCCACCACGTAAAAAAATAAAAAATAAGTAAATGAATATCAAAGCAAAGCAGAAAAATAAGTTGTCTAAATATACAATATATATTAGGTATATGTTTTCCTAAAATGTTCTATAATAATCATGGAATTTCGTCCGCTGGGCAACTCCAAATAGCTACTAGCTTGACAAATATTTCAATTTAGGAAATTGATTTCTTTTAAAGTGTAATTATTTCGCAAAAGGGATTATTGTTTCCTTGTATTTGTGACAATGAGTAGGAAGCGATGAAAGAATTTTACTTAGCAAATGCCTGGTTGTCTATTTTTAGCTCACCCTGAGAGATTGCGTCGTACTGACACGATTTCATTAATTTTAACTGTCACTTAATGTCGCCGCTTTTCTATTAAAGAAAGGTAAGACAGGAGGTTTTTATTCACACCTTTTTTAAATGGCGTCTACTGTGATATACATGGTTAATTTGAAAATACTAATAATCTTTTACCCGAGACTTATTTATACTTTAGTTAATAGCTTTTGTTCTACCACTTTTCACGATTTATTATATGATATTTTTATATAAAAATACAAATATTGCAATTGGTTGTTCTAATTGCACTACTAAGACTTAAGACCACACGGGGTTGTAGAAAAAAGCAGCGGCAGTAACCAAACAACACACCACGGGGTGAAAATTTTAACTTGTTAAAACATGTTTTTGGAAAAGTTTTGAGTTTAGTAAAAAGTTAGTAAAAAGTTTTAAAAAAGTGGCAAAGTAGAAGTTGTTTAGTATGAAATAAAGAAGACACGGGTATTATTTTATTTAGCTCTGTATCTGTAAAGGTAAACCCAGACTTAGAACAACTATTTGTAGATCTCATAAATGTACATACGTCTAGTGTGGGGCTCGGGTCAACAATGCTCAGTGAAGCGACCAAGTTATATACCTTTATGACTGAACAAATCGTGCAATTCATGCATGTAGCCCGCACTATAGCTAATGACTTCGTGCATACAAACTGCGTTTTCTCAAATAAATGCCACTAAAAAAGAAACGTCTAATATGGAACTGCTTCGGTGGCAGCGATAGTATACGAGTATGATTTAGTTATTCCCGGGTTGGTAAACGGCAATACCCGCCCACTGTTCCGAGGATCCTAAAACAAAATCTGGCGAAATATGGGTATAATTTAAGTTGCGCGGGTCAGCTAGTGTACATATATAAGAAAACCACTTAGTAGGTACCCTTCAACCAGCGCGATGTGATCGATATCGAAATCGTCCTGTACATTGAAACGCTTTATTTCAAAAAATATTTTATTCTGGCAATACATCAATTTATCGGAGCGAGCTCGAGATTTATGTAGTGCTGATACCTTACTTTGCATCTTTTTTATTAATGTCGTCATTATTCATGCAGCTAGTTTTAAATACTGGTTGCTTCTGGCTTGTTTTTACCCGAGTGGGGTAGGCAGAAGAGTATTAGACCGATAATTTATTAACCAAATACGGTAAAAAAATACTCATAGAATTATTTAATAACAATATGGCCCAACCCGGCATCGAACTCAAAACCAACGAATTTCATTTCGTTTTAAAAGAATCTTATCAATAAACGTACTGAAATTAATATGCTAGCTTTACCTAACTAGTTTTCAAGTAAATTCTATTGAATTCTTATTTGAAATTGTTTACATATTTTAAAAGGTATTTATAATTATGCTGTAAAACTTGTCGTTTATTTAAAAATTCTATATTAATTGAAAATAAACGACAAGAAATAAATTAAATTTCTACGGGTTAACACTGTTAAAGCTAATATTATTTATTTCACGGGGTTGTAGAAAAAAGCAGCGGCCGTAACTAAACAACACACCACGGGGTGAAAATTTTAACTTGTTAAAACATGTTTTTGGAAAAGTATTGAGTTTAGCAAAAAATTCAAAAAAAGTGGCAAAATAAAAGTTGTTTAGTATGAAATAAAGAAGACACGGGTATTATTTTATTGCTCTGTATCTGTAAAGGTAAACCCAGACTTAGAACAACTATTTGTAGATCTCATAAATGTACATACGTTTAGTGTGGGGCTCGGGTCAACAATGCTCAGTGAAGCGACCAAATTATATACCTTTATGACTGAACAAATCGAAATTATATATAATACAAATAAAAATTCTATATTAATTGAAAATAAACGACAAGAATTAAATTAAATTTCTACGGGTTAACACTGTTAAAGCTAATAATATTTGTTATTTTGAAAAGACAACTCAGCACTAGGTATAATCCTGTGTCGCGGAGGCCTTTACGACCATTCAAACAACAGTGACAAAGAACATCCAGAGTCAGAACAATAATTTGCGGTTCACAGAATTTTTTGGCCCGTATGGGATTCGAACCCAAAACTCTCGGCGTAGTGGCAATGACGACGCGACCAAAGAAACACCTACGCCATTCAATGCTGCCGTCCTTACCAAAAGTGCAATAACTAGGGTTTTGAGCCGAATTGAGTTAAATAGGTACATATTCGAAATCAGCAGAACGAGGTCTATATATTCTCATAATATGGTCTTCTATTTACGCGAATATTATTCATTGAAGTTAAACTGCTATATACGGATTTTATCGCGTTGTTTATTTGACACTTTATTACAAAATTTTGAAAATTGTTACACTACTACTACTATTAAACTTTACTAATTTTTAAGCTAATTAAATTATTATTAAACTATTTAGATTTCATTTATTTTTACACTTTCCCCGACGTTTCGGTTGCTTTTCAGCAGCCATGGTCACGGGGAGACACAGAATTAGTAAAGTTTAATAGTAGTAGTAGGGTAACAATTTTCAAAATTTTGTAATAAAGTGTCAAATAAACAACGCGATAAAATCCGTATATAGCAGTTTAATTTCAATGACTATATATTCTCTTTAGACAGTTTTTACGTATCTATGGCAGAGCCGGATTAATACTAAGCATAACAGCAATATCTAGGTCCGTGTTATACGATTTACTTATCAAGACTGACATAACTGTAGATAGGAATTAGTTAGTTACGCTCTTCTGTATTTTTTTCTAACTATATCTGCAATAAGTAAAGTTATTATATTTATAATTAGAATTTTTCCTTGTTATCTTCATTTACTAGGTATAAGTGCAATAAGATTGAGTTATTGCAGATGTGTTAAGGAAGCTTATTTACGCTATTAAGTAATTTTACTAACTATATCTGCAATAAGTATAGTTATTGCATTTATAATTAGCACATTTCGTTCTTTGTAATCCTCATTTACTAGTTAGTAAATTAAAGGTTAACAACATTTTTACATTCATAGCCTTACCGTTTGTTACCAGAGCATGCATTTCGTTACTGAGTACCAAATAACCGGGCCTGGTAGCAATTATAACCAAGTGTCATTAAAAAAAAAGCTTTGCTAGCTTCTATTTATTCATGTTTAACATAAAAATGTAATTGCAGAAATAAGAGACTTAATGCACCTATGGTTAGGAAACAGTTATAAAAATGTATTAATTGCTACTCAGAAATGCATCATGTGGGTTTCCTAACCATTAGTGCAATAAGTATTTTACTTATTGCGGTAATGGCTAGTAAACATTCTTTCAACATACTAATAATACTAAACATAAGTAGATTTATTGTATTATTATATATATATAATAATATATTATATATATATTATTATTGTAGCGGAAATTAATGTATTTACAAACATTAATTACTACATTATATTCTCCACACTTTTATCTATCATGTAGTGAAAGTTTTAAGTCGATACCATAAAAAGTGATGGAGATATAAACAAAATCAAAAATAACATTTTTAAGCGCATTTTTCTCGAAATTAGCTTTAAATTAGTTATTGCACTTTTCATAAGGACGGCAGATTGATGACATGATATGGTTCAATCTGTGATGATACTTTCCTGCATGCATTGTGTACACATTGTACACGCCACGGTCAATCTCTGAATAGCTTGATTCGGTAATAAAAGCAGTTGGCCCTGAGCCTTGCAATGCTCATGTACTTGACCTTATTGTCGCTGCTATAACGCCATAAAAAGATACGATGGCTTTTTGTTATTATTTGCTACCTGCTATGTTATATTTAGATATGAAAATCTGTGTTAGTACGCACAGTTTAGTGCGAATAGAAGAAAGAAAAGGAATACATCCAGTAACATTTAATAAGTAGCGTGGGGTCTATTGGACTTCAAGTGAGTTTGTTTTAGCTCATACTTCGGTTGATATTAGTAGTATAATATGTCTCTCTATTTCACTAGCTTTCTATATCACACGTTTCTGTGTTAGCCACGGCGTTATTTACGCGCGTGGCATGGACGCCTGGTCCGCCCTTAAAATTCAAATTCAAAATAAATTTATTCAGATTAGGTTACAAGGTAACACTTATGAATGTCAAAGTTACACTAATTTTTGCTGTGAATTTACATTTACTGCCACGTTCAGCAAAGCAAGGGTGTAGGGCTCATGAGAAGAACGGGCAAGAAACTCATGGTCACTCTTTTTAATCGCCAAGTTTTTGTTTACAAATCATAAGAGCTGTAAGATGCTGCAACCATTTCTCCATGAAATATTACTGAACATACTCAAGAATTTAAAAAAATATATGGTAGCCTCTAAAGCAGCAGTATGGTAAATAGGAGCATCCACTTACATGCACATTAATAATCAAGGCAAGGCATGATTGTAGTCCGTAGTTTAATCTAACTGTTTAAATAAAAATGTAGTAAGTAAATCATCGAATTCCACGATACCAAGGTCGACCAGTCACCACAAGTAGCACCCGTTCACGAGTAAGACGCATGGGCCAGCCATCGCCCCCTTCTCCATATTGAAGGGAAGGGATCGAACCGGCCCATGACGACACCACAAGGGCATGTGACAAATGATGCGTAAATAAATTTAATGAGTATGCATATTATGTTCCTGAACATGTAGGCAGTCTGTTAACTCGCACTGGGCTAGCGTGTTGGACTATAGCCTCACTAATACAGGATTGATATTATTATTATTTATAATTCCATAATGGTTATATTTTTACAACTAGGTGTGCCCGCGACTTCACCCGCATAGAAATCGGTATACAATGACCTTTTCTTCAACCCTGACTACGTGCATGCAAAGTCATGTTTAATATTAGTAAGAAATATTAGAAAATAAATTAGCTGTGCCCGCGGTGTTCAATTTTTAGCTCATCCTTTCATCACATTCCTTAACGACTGTTACAACTGTTTGCAGCACACTGACTTTCGGTAGGTAATTGTATCTACTCGCGATAATTTTTACACGATTGCCCAAAAAAGGAGTGTAATGTTTTAGGGTTCATGCATGTATGTAATTAATTAAGTATGTATGTGAGTTTCTTTATTCCACCATAACTTCTAAATGCCTGAACAGATTTGGATGAGTATCTTTATATCATCCCAAGTAACACAGGCTTTGTTTTTTATTAATATTGGCAGTGAAGTTGCTTTTCTAATTTTCAAATTATATCTACAACGCCTCCGTGTACCCAACATTTTGTGTGACGTTGTCCGGAGCGTGGACAAACAGTTTGGTTGAACCGCTCACCCGAGAAAGAGACACATAAAGTTGACCGTAGGAGAAACAGGGACTCGTAAGATTCACTCCAGCAATTTGTAGCGTCTGCCCTTGAGCTTCATTTATTGTCATGGTGAACCAGACGCTTACCGGAAATTGGACTCTTAAAACGGAATGGAAAATTATTGGGTATTAGAGGTATTCGGGGAATAAAACTCTTTCACCCTCATCACATCCGTTTCTTTGAGTACATCCGCTTCTATTACGTTGCGCTGTAAATTTATCACTCTGAGTCGGGTGCCATTACATAGTTTACGTGGGTATAAATTTCTTAATAAAATTATTGGCACGCCGATTCTGAGAATTATTTTATGCGCAGGAAGCCCGGGTACAGTTAAAGAATTTAAAAATATTTTGGGTAATTGGTGGCTTTATCTTGGTCAACTACTCTGATAATAGACGTATATTCTATAGATTCGCCACTCACACGCGCTATAATACTGGTGTTAACTCAGTGACTGTGACTAAGTGTTTCAGCGGCACGGGATGACCCTCAGTTGGTTTTCGCGTTAAGTAAGAGTTTCGGTGGAGTGAGATGCTGAGCCTCTTTCCCGCTCAGCAGTTAAGCGAGCCTCACGCTTATCATCGGTCTGTTGGGACCTTTGTAGTCTCATTTATCTAATACATAATACTTTTTACATGTTTAACTGACAAGTACTTTCTTTTTCCAGGGCTGATCTGACGAGCAATCCTGGGTTTCAATCGTCAATTAGCATCGCATCAAAAGGCGCTACTGATGAAAAGCCGTACAACCCATTTGAGCATAGGACTGTAGAACATCCAAATTCGTAAGTATTGAAATCTATACTGATTTTAAAAAGAGAACGAATTATGTGAATTTTATTGGACGTGGAGAATGATCTTCATCAACCTATTTAATTCTTCGAATTTCGAATATTTTTAGTAGTTGACAACTATTTATTATTGTTAAAATATTTCCACTTCAAGGATTTTTCTTAAAACGTTAGCTGTATACTTATTGAGAAAAGCTAAGTGCCATTCAAACGCGAAACAACTTTCAAGTATCTTATTAGAATGTTTAAAATAGAAACAGAGACATTTTCGTGAATCATAAATTTTTGTTGTTGCTAAGGAAAATAACCTAGCCAAAAATTTATTGGCTTGTTGATATGTTGATTATTTTGTCAAGGTTTTTTAATAAATTGTTGATTAGATTTAAGTATATGACCGTCAAAACGGCGTAGTATTAAGACAATCTAGTATAGATCGTGGTAACTTATAAATAAATAGCAAAAAAAAAATGTTTAGTGTTGTATGTAAATAACGTAAAAAAACATTTTTGTTCACAGAACTATTGGATCTATTGTACATCTATTGAAGGCATGCCTAGGCTCTGGCATTCTGGCAATGCCAGCTGCCTTCAAAAACTCTGGATTAGTGGCTGGTGTCATCGGCACGTTGATTGCTGGATTCGTTTGCACTCACACTGTTGCTATGTTGGTATGTACTATGATTTTAATAGCATTATAAGTAACAGTTAAATTTGAGTTAAGGAAAAAATATAACCATACCTGTTGCACGGTTATAGTTTTACCTATTACCTAAACTACAGAAGGGTATAAAATAATACCATTTTCATTAATAAGCTTCACTTTCAACATTTTCGCCAGAATTTAATATAAAACATTTATAAAAGGATCAGCATTTTAAATTATAGTAATACTAGTAGTTTTCCCGCGGTTTCACCCGCGTAAGTCCCGTTCCCGTGTAAATATCGGGTTTCACTCCTTTCACCCCTTTCAGGGTGAAATTTCCTAAAATCCTCTCTTAGTGCTTCCCTACACTCTCCAAGGAACATATGTACATGCCAAATTTCAGCTTCTTGCGTTCAGTAGTTTCGGCTGTGCGTTATCTGTCAGTCACTCAGTAACGGAAGAGTTTTATATAATATATAAATTGTTAGTAGCTGAGCTCTGATAATAATAATTTTCCTTATGATTTAACAATAATTGAATACTCGGAATTTTATAAAGAGTTTACCTATCTAGTTATACAAATTATTATAAATGTCGGCATTTCCAAAAAGATTATTTCAAGGATGTTTTGATCATATATGCAGGTATGTGATTATCATTAAGAACAAAATTGTTAATTGACATAATTTAAGATATACTTAGTAATTGCATCGTGTCTAGTCTTGTCATATCACTCGGATCTAAAACAGGCAGAGAAATGCGGGTATGTCGCACCTCTGCCTTATCTAGTAGTATAAATTTGCATTCACATTTAATGCCGTATGTATATCTCCGAACTCGATAGCTGAGTTCAATGAAGTGCCTCTGGGTTGCTATAATTGGCTAGGCTGCTAGGTTGAGTCAAACTTCTAAGCATGTTGCCACTGAACTTGTCCCAGAAAGAATTACTTGGTTTATATTGTCTACAACTACAAATAAATCTTATCTTATCCTACAAAAATGTTTAATACACTGTCTGTTAAGCACAATGGTCGCATCCACTCTTGCTGCGCTACCCAGGAGAGAAGTAAAATAAATTTCTTGGATAGTCAAAATACATTACTGGCTAGGAGAATACACTGTCCTAAAACTACCGTATATATGCTATTTTTAAGAACTACAGTAGATAAACTTCGTTGAGATCAAATTAAACATTCATAATAATATGAGCAACTATTATACTATTAGCCTCACGTCTAGACGACCAGTTTATCCAATTTTCGCAATTTAGTTGACCAACTATATGAATTAAAGTGTGCACTATATGCAAATATCAACCCTGCATTTCAAATGAAATTTATCTGCCAACAAAGTGTATTCAAGGTCTTAAACACAACAATTTGTGCGACCTTAATCTATTAAAAGATGGCACAAATTGTTATGTATTTATTTGCCAGCGTTTTGCGTATTTTGCCAAAGCCGGACTTCTCAGGCGCTGTCAAAATACGTTTATTATTTAGGTCACAAAGTAGCACTTGCATGTCGATGTTACATTTAGAGCAGCGATAGCTCAGTGGTGAGACCAACAGACCAACAGACCCTCTGTATTGCAGACTGCAATGCAGAGGGTCTCCCTCTGCATTGCAGTCTGCAATACAGAGGGTCTCGGGTTCAAACCCACGTCGCGCACCTATGACTTTTGGAAGTTATATGACTTTTCGAAATTATGTGCGTATTGATTGACAATTATCGCCTGCTCCGTGCCTCGGAGAGCACGTTAAGCCGTCGGTCCCGGCTGCCATGAACTTCTATGGCAGTCGTTATTGGGAGAGTGTCGACACAAAAGATCCGACTGGGTCGAAGTGTCGCCGGTCTGTACTGACTGGCCCCCACATAAGATACATACATACATTTAGTGATATGAATTTACGTTTAGCACGTACGTTCAGCAGTGCAAGGTGTAGCAGGCAGCAATGTTTTCATATTAATAATCTTTATTGATACTACAAAGATAACAATAATTAAAAGAAATACATGTTAAGAATATGCAATGAACCCTAACGTCTAAACTAGACGGAGCCATTATTAAAATATAGTTTCAAAAAATAAATCATAGCCTAGTGGACTGCCACGCCAGAGGCTCTATATCTCTCTCTATATAGACTCTCGACTTTAAACCTAAGGCACGCATTTCTGACTTTTTTAAGTTATGTGCGTAGTAAATAGTTAATTATAACTTGCTTTAACCATGAAGGAAATCATCGTAAGAAAAGAGTACTTCATTATGTTCTCGAAGATGTGTGAAGTCTGACAACTTCACTGGGCCGTGATGGTATTCCACCACCACCACCAGCCTAGTGGCCTAACTCTTATCACACCAAGAAGAGGGCCGTACCCAGCAGCTGTGTCGCAGTTTACGTACTGATATTATAACTATATAGTTTCTTAATAAATACGGCAATTTAAATTGAAAATGTAATTTAGACTTAATTTAATCAGAAGTTAGAAGTGCTGATATTCTAATAGATAGTTTGGACAGTCAGAAGAAATTCATCATTGGTTTTGAAATAAACTAGAGACTGTGCAATTTCCAGATATGAAATATCTAACAAAGCGGTATTTTAAAGTAGAGCAAGCAAACCGTGTTCATTTAGACTATTTTAATTAAAATAGTCCATTATTAATTTCGATCTGTCTCTCTGCCACGTTTTATAACCACTAACCGATGGATTTTGATAATATATTTACAGTGGCAATTTAGGCCCGGCGCACATTGGCGGCACGGCACGGTAGGGGATCCTTCGGCATCCCTACATATAAGCGCACACTGGCGGTAACTATGCCATGACATCCTTAGGTATGCCGTGACGTCCTTAAGCATACCGAAGCGTTCGACAAGGACACGTTTCGGCATGAACGACGCTAAGCTAATGAAGCTACGCGCGGGGCCGCGGGGTACAGGCGGGCACTGTCTTTGCGCGGTATCCCGAAGACTGCCAAAGCGTTCCGAGGGATGCCGAAGCGTTCCGAAGGCTGCCGACACGGCATGCCTAAGCATACCGCGGTATTGTTTTTGTACTTACGACTGTTAACATTGAAATTTCAACTTTATTTCGATACAATTAGGTTATATTTTTATTCGTCGCCTAAAAATACTTTGCTATGCCGTGCCGCCAATGTGCGCCGGTGGGCGGCAAAGTGGTCAAGAGTTTTCTTTACATAGACTCAACCCTTTGCCTTAACCTAGCAACTAACCTATATTAGCTTCAGTACCTTAGTAAACTCACTAACCTATATATTTAATGCTCATAAGTGTTGCCTTGTGACCTTGTGACTTTAGTTTTTTTTTTGTTAAAGCTCAACTTAAAATCTCGAATAGATTAAATTAGGCGTTACTTGACGGAAATCCATTGTAAAATAGAATAACAAGCAGTAGAGCCCGCCACGCACCCTCGGTTTGGCCATGCCATTTTTGCCATAATAAATGGTTGAAAATACCGAACTTCTCTGGTAAGGGATAACCACGTCGTGGGATACGGACATACCCCAACTTGCAGTATTCCGCTTTGAATATTAAATATGCATCGACACGAGTTTCGCCTTATCCTCCTACGCAAATATTTTAATGAACTCCGACTCAAATTAGTATTAGTAAATGCGAGGACTATTCAGGGTCACGTTCAATGTTATTCTCTTCTCCCTAGCCTTTATTATTCCCAAGTCACTTGGGGTCGGCTTTTCTAGTCTAACCGGATTTGACTGAATATCAGTTTTTACACGGAGCGGCTGCCACCTGACCTCCGCAACCCGAAGGCTAACGATACCCTAAGGCTAGACCAGTGTCAGGATATTATAGGGTACTGACTTCCCAATAACGACTGCCATAGATGTTCATGGCAGCCGGGACCGACGGCTTAACGTGCTCTCCGAGGCACGGAGCAGGCGACAATTGTTAATAAATACGCACATCATTTCGAAAAGTCATATAACTTCCGAAAGTCAGAGGTGCGCGACGTGGGTACGAACCCGAGACCCTCGGCATTGCAGTCTGTTGGTCTCCCCACTGAGCTATCGCTGCTCACGTTCAATGTTATTAAGAATGTAAATTTTTGGTAGCAGCTCGAAGACTAGAGCTGTGCCCGGTAAACGGCTATAGACCCATCTCTATAATTACGTTATAAAACCTACAACTATAGCTGGGGCTAAATGTGGTTATAATGCATCTTTGCTTACTCGTTCTGCGATATACATAAGCAATATATTAAACTAGATATGTTACATTCATAGTAATGGACAAAGTCTGAAATCAGAGATTTTTGTTATTTATTATGCACTTGTGTAATAATTTGAACGAATAAGTAGAATAATATGTATCCAAAAAGTTTACGTGTAAGAGATATGAGTAGTTATCATTCGCACAATCGGGCTTTAAGCGGGATTATATTTTGAGACCTATAGAAAAACGTCACAATTGGGACATTTTTAAGCCTTCACTTACATATTATTATATTTAATTATTTATATACAATATGCATGTAACCTATATTTACAAATGTACTAAAAAAGATAACATAATTAATATAATTACAAAAACACAAATAATTATAATACTAAATATTTACAAAAATGGTTTAGGCATCGTAGAATTCTTCAGCATCGCTGTCAACTGGTAACGTGCCCAGAAGACTGGCAGCATTGCCACGTTGAATGGCAATGCTGATTCTTTGGGCTAAGAAAAGACCAGCCTTCTGATCACGCGAAACATCGATCAGGCGTTTTGCGATCTCCCTGTACAAAATACGAGCGCTCGGACCCCATGAACCTAGGGTTTCCACCCCAAACGGCTCAAAAATGTAATTTCCAACTAAATTACTATATTTGCGCCGTTTGAGGGTTTCCGCGGTTGCAGCAGCAGCGCCGGCACATCCCGCAGTACTTGGAAGATGTGATGGCGCAAGGGTGTCAACGCATGTTGCGTCCCACACCAAAGGCCTGCCCATCTTCCAAGGCAACAATGACATTCCGTCCGGTCTCTTCCCATCGTCACGTACCAAGCCATTGGGTTCAAGTACAGCTGGAACGCCAGCAGTGACAAGAGCACGACGTATTATGTCATTAGTCTTCACTTATGTATATATCTGAATATATTATAGGACAGAATCTAATCTAAAGAAATTTTCAATGATATTAGATATTTTTTTCTTTTCACATACATATTATGCATTATCTTGTATAGTATGAAAAAAAAGAACAACCTTAAGATTTTTATTAAATTCTTGCTTAATATTGAAGGACATTTGAAAGCGTAGCGTGCGCCAGCCCTTTTTCAACCTAAATAAAACCGTACCAAAAATAATCCCTTAATAACATATAGTCCATGAATTTAAACAGAACTTTCGCATTGGCTATATTGAGTTGGAATACAATTTTGTAGAACGTGCCGATGACAATTCAATATTTTGTAGAGAACGAGTCACTTTGTGCCTTTAATAAAATATTATTTTGCATTTACATGTTTATTTTTTGGCGATATGAAAACCGCAAAGCTCTTTTATTACGATGGGTATTAAAGAAATTTGCATAGTAATATGTGATATTTCGTTTTTTGCCTCCCATCTAATATAGGCTTTATTAAAACGTTGACCTAACTGTCGATTTTCCTTCCGTTGCTTGACCATCAGTGCCGTGGTATATAATAGTTATATGAAATATACAAACACAGCCTATATTCTTGAAGGCTAGCCCTTAGAGATATGTATTATACCCGCACTTCGTCCTTTATTTTAGACTAGAAATAATAATAATAATATTCTACCACATACACACAATACCATCTAGCGCAAACTAAGCAGAGCTTGTACTATGGTACTAGACAATGGATAAACATACATATATACATTTTTTTTTTGTTAATACATACTTATTATACATAGAAACACCCAGATCAAGACAAACATCCATGTTCATGCACACAAATGTTGGACTTGTGCGGGAATCGAACCCGTGACCTCAGGCGTGGCAGTCGGTTACACTAACCACTACACCATCGAGGCCGACATTGTGCCCGCGGTTTCACCCGCATTTATGATTACTGCGCCGCCCCCGTGGGTCATAGCGTGATTTTATATAGCCTATAGCCTTCCCCGATTAATGAGCTATCTAACACTAAAATAATTTTTTTATTCGGACTAGTAGTTCCTGAGATTAGCGCGTTCAACCAAACAAACAAACTCTTCAGCTTTATAATATTAGTAAAGATTCCATCGAAAAGGAGGTAACCAAATTGTTGTCTACCAGGCACAGCTTCAAAATCCATGTTGCTATTGACTATTTCTTAACAGAAAATCATGGTCATTTCTCGGGTATCGCTTCCCAGGCACCGCGGCCTACACCACCGATGCATACATTCCACAATTTTTATATTCTACTCCTAGTACCGTACCATAGAGTTTGCGTTTATGTTGGCGTGCTAATGTGAGCTGTGAGCTTCTAGGTTTGATTCACAGATAGGACTAAATGCTTTTAGATCTTTTTTGTTGATAAATTGTTAGTAGTAGCTGTAAATCCAGTAATATTTCCAATAGGCTCGCTTAGAATTACATTGCATCTAAAAACATGTGTAGTGTGTAATGTATTATAGTCAATTATCGTAGCAATTTTTAACCTGATGAAATTTAAAATCCTACCTTTTGATGTTATGCAAGCATGAGTTTGTGTATATGAAGCTATCTATTTTATATCAATAGTAGACAGTTTTGTTTTGTTAAAAGTTCAATATTTTCATATAAAGCTTTGTAAACCTTGTCACGTTTACGTAAAACGATCAACTGACGGCGAGTGCCTTTAAAAATGTTTTGCCATTGTACGTATGTACTATCGAATTGAGCAATGGTTGACCATTTCAGAAAAATTTTCGCTTGCATATGTTGACGTTAAGGCGTGTCACGGGTACGGGTACCAAGTGTTGGCCTGCTATGCGATTTTAATCTTAGGAGTGGTCATCCGTCGCTCAAGTCGATAGTACCTCGCCCTTTTGTGTGTATTTGCCATTGTCACGTTGTTTTTGATAGGCAGATCAACACAAAAATTTGTTAACAGATGGGTAGACGCATGTCATCTGCTATTGGTTGAATGAAAAAGCCAATCAAATCACTTGACATGAATTTGATTTTAGAACATTGGTAGTCTTTCAAAATAGAGTGTATGTATGATTCGTAGGTGCAATGTTATACTTTATGTTGTATTTCATGTATTAAAGTTTGATCAAAATATGATAATTAAGTTGTGTCAAAAATTGGATTGCAGTGAAGTCTAGAGTTCTCAGAATTACAATTTTATGTATGTACTGCGATTTTGTAGATGATTGGTAATTAATTATTATCGTATATTTTTGTCGATCATTTCGTTACAAGAAATTATTAATGCAAAATAATGAGGTACATGCTTTGTGTTTATTTTTCTGAATCTGATGAATATTACGCCATGCAAAAAAACAACAACATAGAAATAATTGTACTCATAACTGTTACACGTGAGCGATAAAAAATATATTGATTGTCAAAATATACATAAATTCTCAAGAACAGCTTGTATTTTACACACTCCTTATTTTCTCCTTATATTTAAGTACCACAACACATGTCGCCTTATGGACAGTTAGCAACACAAGTAAAAGACAATTGCGACATTTTTAATTTACTCTCGGTTAAAAAACACAGATTAATAATAAGGACTTTTTATTCAAAAATACTTTTAAAATTTTCTTCATGTTAGCTAATTTTATTGCTGATTGAACAATCCCAAATCAAACAACATCATAAGGCCATTTATACGGAAACTTGTCCACTATAACTAGTAGGTATATAGTACTCTCACATTAGTAATAAGCTACGACATAAGCCTTTATAATATACATATTGCTATAATAGCATCTTATCATCCCCAGCTTACAGAATATAATGGCCAAAGTTATTGGGCTTTAGATGGATGATATAGCATGATCCATGAATCCATGAAGGGCAGTTTAAACGAGGTTGTAGTTTAGGTTAAATTATATTATCATATATTTATTATCATAACAGAATAAGAGCAGCGTAACATCTTGTTTATTGAAATGAAACGACTGCACTGGTGGCTTAGTGGTTTATATGGTTACTTTGTCACTGTCACTGCGTAGAGTGTTGGTTCGATCCCCACATTGGACAAGAATTTGTTTGATCCACAAACGGTTGTGTTGAGTTCAGGTATTCATTGGGTCCGTTTTTTGGATGTTTCTAAAGTTCGCTCAAAACTCGAATAAATCCTAGTGCAAGTTGTATTTTTAAAAACAAACAAAAGAAACGAACTCCGGTATTATACGGATTTTATGAAGGTTTATTCCAAAAACAAAATTTTCGACTTCTATATTATAACTATTAAATGTCTCCCCGTGAATGGCAACCAAAACACGAAGGAAAATATAAAAATTTAAATATAGTTTAAAAGTGTATTCTTTAGAATAAACCGCGGTAAAATCCGTATATAATAGCTTAATGTCAATGTGTAATAGCACCGTAAACGTAAGACAATATTAGTTTTTTTATAATGTTGTTATAAATAATATTGTTATATCGAGATTTAATTAGGTATATCTCGATACAATAAATACCTGAGAATATTTATCAAGAAGAAAAACATTGTCAGAATGCTAGCTAAAAATTCTACGTACTCGAAGATTCTTAGTAGGTAATATGGTGAATTCAACTAAACACAGAGTTTTCTAGAATGTTTTCCATACGGTTATGCATGTTTTAATATATTTGCTTTCAGTTTTCAGTTTTCTTTCTATAATATACTAATAACACAAGGAGGAAAGATTTGCATTTGTATGCTTGCTTTTACGGATAAACGATGGACCGTTTTTTAAAATTCTATCATCTTATCTTATGTCGGGGCCAGTCAGTGCAGACCGGCGACACTTCGACCCAGTGGGATCTTTTGTATCGACACTCTCCCAATAACGACTTCCATAGACGTTCATGGCAGCCGGGACCGACGGCTTAACGTGCTCTCCGAGGCACGGAGCAGGCGATAATTGTCAATCAATACGCACATAATTTCGAAAAGTCATATAACTTCCGAAAGTCAGAGGTGCGCGACGTGGGTTCGAACCCGAGACCCTCTGCATTGCAGTCTGTTGGTCTCCCCACTGAGCTATCGCTGGTCCTAAAATTCTATCATAGTAAGAAATATTTTTTTTTTTTTTTTTTCGTGCGGGAATGCATGACGCATACCCCTCCGCGGGGGCGGGCGGAGGGGTTATGTCGGACTCGCCGGGGTAAAATAAGATGTTAAGATGATAAAGTACCTCCCGGAATACCGACTAAACCTACCACGGTGTTCCTCGACAAAACCACTATCGACGGGACCGCGCGAATCACTTTCGCATGCGGTCGCGACCCCGCCGAGGTTTCGGCCCGCTGTATGAAACGGCAGGCCACTACACGAAAGACCTACCCTAAAGGCACTTCTACCACTCCCTACTGTCCCCCCTAGAGGGGAGACGGACTCAACACAGAGGCGCGCGTGGGAACACGCACGCTGCCTCTCGGACCTGGTGCTGAACGGATGGCGGGCAGGCCCACAAAGCCCGCCACCCCCAGGTCAAACCTCAGGGTGGCTGGAGGTCGTCCCACGCCCTCCGGCGCCCGGCTCTGCGGTTGGGGAGAGGGTTCAAAGGCTCCCTCTCCCGCTCCGCCGCCTCCTTGATGGAAATGACTTCCTCACAAAAGGAGGCGACGGCGTTCCACGACCTCTCACTCCGGACCATAGACTGAACTACGGCCGGGAGCGAGAGGGCAACCAATCCGACTGCCGCGATCAATTCACGGCGCTGCGATGCCCAGGCGGGGCAAACCGCCAAAGTGTGCAGCGCCGTGTCCTCAACTACGTCGCGGCAGTCGCCGCAGTGGTGACAACTGGGCGTCTCTTGCCGGCGTATACGACACAGGAACTGGCCAAAACAACCGTGGCCAGTCATTACCTGTGTCAGCCGGAAGGTGAGGGCGCCATGGCGCCTCTCCAGCCACTCCTCAAACACGGGACTTACCGCCACAATCGTGGCGTGCCCGATAGTTAGAAATATACTTTATCTAGAAGTAACGTAGGCTATTATATTACATCACACAATTAGCCACGGGAGCAAAACAGTCACCATAAAACAATAAACGTAAAATAGCTTGGTAAGCTTTTAGATTTTTTGTGATACTGCTCTAGTACGCCATAGAACCCTGTGTTGTGTCAAAATCTAATTAGCCTGGCCCAAAAGATACATCAACATAGCTTTATAATTTCACGCTCACAAATTTTATTCGTAAAGCCATAATTGCATTATTCTAAATATTCAGTAATTATTCTCTATTAATTGAAAGTGCCTTTGAAAGTGCCACTTAGAACATAAATATCTTTTTGTTTGAGATGAGATTAAAACAACGAAGCCTATTTCAGTTTTAAGTATTATCTTTGACAAATTACACAGAGAGTTATTTATAATGGACTAAGTTTACAATAGAAAGTACAAGTAATGGTTTACAATAGAAAAATATTTGTAAATAATTTTGAACACAATTTATGCCAGTTCCATCGCAAACTAAACTTAATTTAACTTACAATTTTAATTGAAATTAAACTACTATATACGGATTTTATCGCGTTATTTATTTTACACTTTATTACAAAATTTGAAACTGTCACACTACTACTAGATACTATTGAACTTTACTCATTTTTAAGCTAATTAATTTATTAAAACTATTAAAACTATTTATATTTAAATTTACACTTTCCCTCTCCCCATGACCATGGTTGCTGAAAAGCAACCGAAACGCCGGGGAAAGTGTAAAATTAAATTAAATCTAAATAGTTTTAATAGTTTTAATAATAATTCAATTAGCTTAAAAATTTGTAAAGTTTAAATTTAGTAGTAGTGTAACAGTTTTCAAAATTATGTAATAAAGTGTCAAATAAATAATGCGATTCAATCCGTATATAGTAACTTTAAATTTACCTCGAAAAGTTTTCTATCACCGTTGCCTTTGCTTGCGAGCAACGAGCAATAATTAACAATATAATACGTACGTAACTTCAAAGGCTAAGAGGTGCGTGGGATCAGAAACGAGGCCTACTCGAGACCTCATCATGAACGAGTTCAACGGCCTCCCACTGAATTATTACGACTAAAGAAAAGATACCTTCCGTTATTTGGCAAATATAACGTATATTTTAGCAAGCATCTTTGAATAGTCAATATATTAACGGAAATTATACTACTAAACACATTCATTTACACATTTTTAGTTCTCGTTTTAAACGTAATAATAAATAATTATATCGCCGATTTATTAGTTTACCCTTAAAATCTTTAACATGTTCAGTTTTCACTCTTGCGTTTATTTAAATCCATATAATAATAATAATAATATCAGCCCTGTATTAAACTGTCCCACTGCTGGGCATGGGCCTCTTCTCAGTGTGAGAAGGGTTAGGCCATTGTTCACCACGCTGGCCTAGGCGGGTTGGTAGACTTCACATATCTTCGAAAACATTATGGAGAACCCTCAGACATGCAGGTTTCCTCACGATGTTTTCCTTCGCCGTTAAAGCAAGCGATAATTAAGTATTTAATACGCATATAACTTCGAAAAGTCAGAGATACGCGCCTTGGGTTCGAACTCGAGCTCTCTGCGTGGCAGTCCAACGGTTTCCCACTAGGCTATCGCTAATCCTAAATCCATACGCCATTTAAATTATCATTACAGTATTATAAAATATTAAAATCCTTAAATAAAATCTTAAGAGTGTTGGTTGTCATAGAATCAATCCCTACCCATTATACTTATAACACCGACGTCAAACTTTTACAAACACAAATTTGGCAGGAGGATTTAACAAGACCAATAGTAATTTGTAAATCATATTACTAGTAATCTTTTATATTAAAGATTAAAATAATCAGTTTCGTTTTACAATTTATATCTTTGCCCTTTTTAACTGAGGGAAAAAACAAGTTTATATGAAAATCATACAAAAGCAATTTAAAAGTATTTCGGAAATCTTTAGAACGAGGAAGTTCCAACTGTCATCAAACTGACAAAAGTCTTTGATTACATTCCATGTTAAAATTTGTGCCTAACGCGACGGAGATGAATTTTTTTTGTAAATGCGAACGAATTTTTGTTTTGGGTAGTTATCGGTGTACTCTAATTCAAAACAAATTAGCTGTAACTCGATTCCCTTTATATTTTTAAAAAGCCTTTGTCATTTTTATGTGTAGATAACCTCTGAACTAATTTACTTCGATATTAGGTGATTAGTCAAAAGGAGCTTTGAAACGCGAAATATTTAAATTGCAGTATTGTTGAGTATGCTCCAAGGCATACATTGTGTTGAGCAGACCACTTGCCGGCCAATATTAGACCGGCAGGTTAGAAACCAAACTAATAGAACAACACATAAAATTTCAGACAAGTAAACATATTTCATACAATATATTACAAGTGTCATGTCACCGGCAATTCCCTGCAGCACAAAGGCTTTAGCATTTTAAAGAGAACAACTATTTAGAATGGTATTGTTTTAGAAACTAACGAATATAGTTATGCTGGCAAATCCTCAGCAGTATTAAATAATATTTATGGAAAATCTTTATTTACAGGTTAGAATTTCTCAAGAAATTTGCGTGGTCATCAAAAAGCCTTCGCTAAGTTTTTCTGAAACGTGCGGCGCTGTGTTTTCTTGTGGCCCCAAGAAACTACAATCATGGGGCAATTTTATAAAGTGAGTATTATTTTTACTATTAAATTATATATATGCGACTATACATATATTAAATCGAAAATATTATTCAGTATAAAATACTCAATAATAACGAAATAATTCAAATAAATTTTATTTTAATTATGTCGTGATTAATGAAAAAATTGGATATTAGTGGTTGCAATCTGTAAATTATCATGCCGTATACTATCAACAAGACTACAATGTTTGTTAAATGACAGCAAAAAAGGACACCATCACGATTGGACCCTTTCTGATCAGGTGGTATTCAGAGCAAAAAGTCTTGACATAACAAAACCTAAATCTTTGTTGTAAATGTACCACCAGGGATAACAATCTAAGTTGTTGACATATAAAAAAGGATCAATGAAGCGATACTGCTCTTAACACTATTAAAGCTTATTTCCTAGAAATATCGTTCTTAAATTTTTTATCATTGTGCTTTATATTATTAGTTGGAAACAAGGACTATTTTGTTAAACAAGACTAGGAAGAACGATATTGCTTTTAGAGTAGGAACGTTATAGTAGTAGTGGGTTCGATTCCCGCACAAGACAAAAATTTGTGTGCATGAACATGGATGTTTGTCTTGGTTTGGGTGTTTCTATGTATAATATGTATGTATTTACAAAAAAAAAAGTATATATGTATGTTTATCCATTGTCTAGTACCCATAGTACAAGCTCTGCTTAGTTTGGGCTAAATGGTGTTGTGTGTATGTGATAGAATATTATTATCATTGTTATAGTTATGTTTGATCCGGATCTAATAATTTTGTTTTATTTTCAGAACATTGGTGGACTTTTCCTTGGGTCTAACTTACTTTAGCGTTTTGTGTGTGTACGTTGTCTTCATTGGAACTTCTTTGAAAGAGGTTAGTATATTTATGTATAGTAGGAAGACGTAACTTAGATTAGCAAGGTTGGATAAGTGATGATCGCCTTGTTGCTGCCACAGAGCTTAATGTTGTAAGTTAGAAGCCCACTTAGAGCATTGATCTGTGTGTCTCATAAATAATATTGTTCTGGGTCTGGGTGTACTTGTATCCGTTATTCGTATGATAGGTATTCTGACACGGGGCCTGACCCCTTGCGAGAATTAATTAAAACATATATTTTCAAAAATTAATGAAACCAATCTAATTTATATTCTAGTTCCAAATACCCATAATATTTTGACAGTTTAACATTGTTTTCAATGAGCACCACAGAGGTGTTACACTGATGAAAGAGCAGATAGGAATAGATAAAAAAAAACAATTTTAAATGTAAACTAAACGTATGAAAACAAATATTTAGCCCACCAATAAAATATTATTATGTCATGAAGTCATGATACAACATATTATATAATTTAATATCCATCCACTGCTGAACAAAGACTTTTCATAGTAATCGGTAATAACGCTACTAGCGTCCTACGGTCCCAACAATTAAGATTAGGGCAAATAGCTATCAAGCGAAAGCCGCATCTATTCATCTTTAAATACTGTTCAGTTTGCCTTTCAATGACCTTTGAAGCTATTGTGTTTTTAGTGACAATGGTACCAGTACTCCCATTTTCAAATAGCAACAATTATTTATTTTAAAAATAACTTTGCTCTTCGTAAAGCTGAAGGCACTTACAGAAAATTGTTGTTCGCTTTTCAACGTCAATTATTTGTGACTTTAAGATACTAATATTGTCTTCTGTTTACGCGAATGTCATTCTTTGAAATTAAACTACCATATACAGATTTTAGATACTATTTTGGGAAGCAAGAGCTTATATATAAAATTTGTTTTATTGTTTTTGCCTTCTGCGGTCACACAAAATGTTTATTAAATTTATTTCTACTACAGATATGGATTTTATTTTTTATTTTTTAAAGATAGAAATTGGATTAATTCCAACGTTGCGGGGAACTTTACATTAATTTAATATTAATGAAAAGGAATTGACATGTTCATGTGTATTTATAATGTTTTTTTGTAAATTATCGCCATATTTTGATATAAATGTATTTTTGCTATAAAATATATGTATTAAATGAAATGAAAATTGGAAAAACGGACACAAAAAACACAACTATTG
Source organism: Catocala fraxini (assembly GCA_930367265.1). Classification (NCBI taxonomy): domain Eukaryota; kingdom Metazoa; phylum Arthropoda; class Insecta; order Lepidoptera; family Erebidae; genus Catocala; species Catocala fraxini. The sequence continues at coordinate 26,252,401 of OV884027.1, read as the reverse complement.
GGCACTACTGTTTGTGAAATCAACAAATTAAAACACATAAATCACTAAACCTTCAGTGAACTCGAACAAAATATTTATTTATTTATCAATGTCGCTTAAAGATGATTACTTCAATGTCGTTTCAATATAATTTTAATTTGTAGTAAACCACTTTAAGTTATATTATCACTTATTTTATATGGAATAAAACGCTTAGTATGTTGTGTGCGTGACAATTATAATTAATTGTTCTTTCCATTAAAACCTAGTAAGAAAAACTTAAATATGAACTTTAAATTAGATTTGGTTTCATTATACAGGGTTAATTAAAAAAGAACAAAAGTTCTTAAGTATGTAAAGAAGACATGGGTAAAAGGTTATTTTTTATTTAAACCTGTTTATAACTTGAGCTGCATTTTAGTAAGCACTTTTGGTTTCATTTATTATTTCATTACTTTTTTTTTTAAATGAGTTGTGGCTCATGTTTAAATGAAAAGTTGACTGGCTAGACATTTGACAAAGGTGACTTTGTACTCGCTTAGTGATCTTATAAAATAGTTGCTGTATTTGGTTAAAGTATAGACCAATTTATACATATTAATTTCTACTACTGCTTAAATAAAAATAAGGTGAAAGGCATGTATTGCGCACAATTCAAAACTTCGTGTTGCTACCAAAAGGTTTATAACAAAAAACTCAATGACACTTTAACTGAAACTTTTCCTTTTAATAAAATCGAACTGTATCGATCAGCGAACCCGAGACTTTATGCAATATAATTAATAATTACGAGTGAAAACTGCTTGAACCACTTGCGTAGTTTTGTTTGTAATCGAAAGGTACCAGCTTTTATAGCATTGGTAGCAAAAGTAGTATTGTGTTTTTCTATTGGTTCTACGAGAAAATTACCTTTCAAAAAACGCCGACTTTACATTTCTCGATATGCGAATATTGACCTAGCTTCTTCTATGTGGAACCGAAAACCTATCTGACGATATTTTATCATACTAATTGATTATTTATATAGTTATTAGTTAATTGACGTGTCCGAGAAGTGTATACACACGTTCATATATTTTTGACTTTGATTTTGACGATATGTGGTTGTAATACAGCTTTCTCCTGAAATAAGAGAGAGCAATGCTGTCCCTTAAAACCGGCACCGACTATGACGAGGTGACCAGTGATACAAGCAGTCATATTTTAAACCGATCATTATCTTTACTTCCAGGTTCTAGACGTCTACATGCCAGATTTCCTGTCAATCCAAGCATATTGTGCTCTTACCCTGATACCTCTAGTCCTGATCTGTCAGATAAGGAACTTGAAGTACTTGGTGCCGTTCTCAGCGATAGCCAACGCTCTGATCATGATCGTCTTCGCAATCACCTTGTATTATATATTCGTGGATCTTCCCCCTCTAAAGGAGAGGGAGATGGTTGCCAATGTATCGAGCTGGCCTTTGTTTGTGAGGTATGTATTAGGGTTAAGATATTTTTCTTTCAAAAGAATCCTGTTACAAACTCTGACCTTTCAATTCTTGGAATGCCACACAAAACTGAAAACCTATTGTTACTGGCCGCCGGTGTGCCACTGTCTCTCAATAGGTTCACTAGTTGTCACCTATGTACAAACAAGCGAATGCGTAAGACCAAAAGCGGAACAATTTACTCTTAGTTTAGATTTACTAACAAGTACTGTCAGAAAACACACATACAGAAGTAAGGTACTAAGTTTATCAGCAAAACGCACACCTATATTATATTAGTTAACTCTATTACCGACTCCACGTAAAGTATAAAGGACAAATCTTAAAAAGGTTTTCGTGAAATATTTCTTCAGTACGTTCTGACCTTTAGTGTTCCTTTAGTTTCCCACACCTTTCAAGTTACACACAAGCTTTTACAACAGGATATGAGAAATTTATTTTACTAAAATAGCCCACCGTCCAAAATTGCTTCTCAAAACAGTGTGTCTGAAATGTTACTCAGGTCAATCCTACAAAATATTTATTTTAGGTACAAGAATAAATTTCATATTTTCGTGTATATAATGAATGCTCATTGTACAGAGCAGCGATAGCTCAGTGGGGAGACCAACAAACTGCAATGCAGAGGGTCTCGGGTTCGAACCAACGTCGCGCACCTCTGACTTTCGGAAGTTATATGACTTTTCGAAATTATGTGCGTATTGATTGACAATTATCGCCTGCTCCGTGCCTCGGAGAGCACGTTAAGCCGTTGGTCCCGGCTGCCATGAACATCTATGGCAGTCGTTATTGGGAAAGTCAGTACCCTCTAATATCCTGACACTGGTCTAGCCTTAGGGTATCGTTAGCCTTCGGGTTGCGGAGGTCAGGTGGCAGCCGCTCCGTGTAAAAACTGATATTCAGTCAAATCCGGTTAGACCAGAAAAGCCGACCCCAAGTGACTTGGGAATAATAAAGGCTAAGAGAGAAGAATGAATGCTTATTGTCCTTCAAAAAAATACCCACGTTACAGATTTAGATTTCGAATAGAATGGATAGGTACGTTTTATAGAATAATACAAGAATTTAATTACAAATTATTATTGTATGACGTAAGTAGCTGCGCGGGTACCATGCGAATGCTACTCGTGCGGTTCACATACATTTGTTAATCATACAAGTCATTTCTCATGACGGTTGTTCATGATGCATACAACCCGCCGCAAGTGCCTTTATTTACGCATGTTACCCGTTTTGTGTGAAAGAGCCAAAAACGTTCGATAGTCATTCAAATAACTATTAAAAACATAAATAAATTAGAAGTCAAATACAGGATCGTAGATTTTTCTTAATCTTTTCACTTCGAGCTGTATCTTTGGCAATATTGTAAAAAAAATATAGAAACATAATTCTTTTGAGCAAAACAATATCAACAGGCCAAATATAAAATAAATAAATGTTGTCAATGGGGACCCAGACCATATGCCAGGCTAGCATATTAGTACAAGTTTTGCAAGTAAAACCTGGTATAGATAGTATTCAAGATTAAATAATGAATCTTAATGAGTTCTAGCTTACACTGTTTCATTGTAAGAGGGCAGAATAAAGTTATGTTAGTAGACGTTTATACGTTGCATAAAACATTTAATTGCACAGTAATGTGGAATGAAACGCTGCTTTCTTATCTAGGTTACTAGCCTCTTGTGCTTTAGAGCAACATACCTTATGAGGGAGGAAACAGGTTATGTACTCCTTCTTAAATTTGACGTAAATAGAACAGTGAATAAGTTATATTCTAGCAGGATTTAAAATTGTGTCTTTGACGTATTGTATTGAGGCTGGGTCCTGAACAGTATCTATAGTTCGTAAAGCAATGGTTAGTAGAAATTCTTGATACATGATTTAAATTTTTCATCGTTTATAATTTATTACTTGCTTATCATATTTAAACATATAAAATATATTATGGTGCTAATCCGTTTGATTACATGACACATTAGACTTATTTTCTGTTTAGTATTCAGTTTATATAAATTTAGCTAGCGTAACATTGCCAGATTAATAAGCACTAGCGGTCGTCGAGTGCTCGAAATTCGACCAAAGTTTGCCTGTAAGATGTTGCTGATATATGTCATTATATGTATGTAACAATAGTTACGACCTTCGACTGCGTGTGTCAAATGCATGGTTGTGTGCGTGTAGTATATTTTTCATTAATTTAATGTACTTTTAATGCATATTTTATATAAATATTAGAATTTGCCCCTCCTTCTACATATAAACTTCAACTGTGCCAAATTGAATACTCCTCCGTCCGCGCAATTTTCGTAAAAAGGAGTACAACGTTTTTCTTTACGTATTAATATAGTAATTTATAAAGGTGTAATCAAGTAATTTCGGATTTCTTAACCTTAGGACAATTCATGTTAGAGCTAAAAAACACATAGATTGGACTCTATAGAATCATTTATAAATAATTTAAAATGTCATAATAAGTGCCTGGCAGGTTTTTTATTTAACACTTCGTCAATTTATAATTTTCTATCTTGACATTTCTACCGTAGGTACTTTGATAATGTATGGTATCGTGCATACGATATAATTATTATCAAAGTACCTACAGCTTTTGTTTTCCGTTTCTATATAACAGGGAAAGGAAAACACGACGAAATGGTTTTCATAAACAGGCATTACAATTTCCATGTCAACGGTTAAATTGTCTACCGGAAAAACACGTAGTAAATGTCCAAAATAACTTATAGAATTATAATGTTTTATATGATTTATTCATGTAAAACTTTAGCCTTGATTATATATATTCATTTGCCTTCGAAAAACTTTTCCATGATAATATGTATAAATTGATAGTGACGTTTATCGAAATCGTGTGGAGTTGAAAATAGTTATATTGGGTACCTTCACGACAATATGTTTTTGTTACTTTACTGAAATAGTAAACAAGCATACGACTCGTTTGATGGAAGTCTCAGACCACTACTAGCGCAAGGATCACAAGTTGTTGTCTGTTATCATCTGCTAACAGCAGAGTAACCTTAAGAATAAAATTGGCGTAGCTAGGGTTATTTTTCATGATAGCCCTTGAAACATTGATGGCCGATATATTATACAACCCTAAATTTTTTTGCTGAATACTAGCATCCTGCAGTGGGCTCAGCCCACCTGGTTCCTTTATAGAGCCCTACAGCTGAGCTAAGCTTTAGAAACATTATTTACCAAAGGAATATAAATGAATGTCATCAAACCATATAAAAAGATTTTATATGGTATGGAATCATAAGGTCCGCCTGATGGTAAGGACCTAAAACCTTATATACCAGGAGTTTAACTACGCAATGCTAAAATTATTATACACATATTTACCAATTTCAAAATTTGCATGAAATATATTTAAAAAAATGTGTACAGTCAAGCAATTTGCGGTTCCAGATTTTAATAATTCAAAATTCCAACTTATTTTTAATCAATTGAATTTATTATTGATTTGAAGCTTCAGGATTTTCATTGCATTCGAATAATTTGCATCACTTATTATTATTCGAATGAAATAATCAATACATATAAGTGTACATTCTTAATGGAAAATCTTTTTCAGCACGGTGATCTTCGCTATGGAAGGCATCGGTGTGGTCATGCCAGTTGAGAACGAGATGGCGAACCCCAAGCGTTTCCTGGGCTGCCCAGGCGTTTTGAACGTGTCAATGTTTATTGTCATCACCCTCTACGGTATTATGGGATTCTTCGGCTACGTGCAGTTTGGAGACGCGGTGAAAGGCTCTGTGACTTTGAATCTGCCAGAAGATGAAGTGTAAGTTGATGAACAAGCTTTGTTTTCAAAAAAATCTTTGGCTACAAGCATTCTAATCGAATTAGCCTTTTAGAAACCGAATGTAATTCGGTTAGGGCACTAGATTGTAAAGATGCTGACTAGGCAGAGACGAAAGTTGACCAATTTTGACTATTGAGTTTTTAAAGTACTCATAACGTTTAGGATAGTTAAATGAGCTGACAAGTAAAAATTTGACCCAAGAATTATACACTAACAAGGTTTCACGCTTATGTTCTCGAAGGAATAGGCAGACTGTATAGCACCCATATTTCGTCAACTGAAGCTTAAAGCTTAGTCCCATATACAATAGGATGCTATTGTCGTTTACTGGCCTCAGTTCCAGACCGCGAAAGAATTTCATAAAATGAAAACCTAATCTGTCATTGACTTTAATTGTATGAATGGCGTAGTGGTTTAAATCGTCGCCTCGCCATTGCCACCGCGTCAAGTGTTGTGGGTTCGATCCCCACACGGGACATAAATTTGGGCGATCCACAAATCGTTGTCCCGAATCTGAGCGTTCTTTGTGTCTTTGTGTATTTGAATGTTTGTAAAGTCCATTGCGACACAGGCAAAAAATACACTTTTCATCGACCCGAAAGTCAAACCCGAGAGCTCAGGCAGTCGAATACTACGCCACAGAAACAGACCCTAAAATGTTCTCGTCATTTATTGTTTAGATTGATCGATAGAACGGTTAATTAATGGAAGAGCCCGTAACATATCGACTGAAGAGCGAAGTTAGGAAACGAAATGTCGTCCTTTCGTGTCACTGAGATCACGTAAAGCCATCTTTCTAACTGTAATGAACATTAACGTGACAAATGCAGGACAATAATCAATGGCTATAATTTATCCTAGCAACTGATCAAATCTGACAATATCGTCAGGTTGCTATGGTAGGTAGTTATTCGAAAAATTGGACTTCTATAGTATTTTTGTAGAAGTCACCTAAACTTTTTTACTTAGAGTAAAATATATTAGGTGTAAGGGACAGCATACCGAATACTGAAATATGTGGTACGTAAATTCAGACCATTATTCTGAGTTAGGAGTTGTTGGAAGTTCCTTCTAGGAAATTTTTTTTTCCGTTGTGTATGATAAAATATTGCATGAACAAACCATTTTATTAAATACTAGCTTTTGCCCGCGGCTTCACTTGTGTAAAAGTAGGTTAGGTTATGTTAGTAAAAGTGGTTTTTAAATTAAAATATGACCTTTGATACTCGGTGATAATATTGTGAGCTTTCTGATGGTGAAAGTATTAAAAAAAATCAAATCATTCTTCTTAAAATATTAGTATAACAGAAACGTTTTACATAAAACAGCAATGTGATTTAATTATACGTGGTTTAAAAAGTTTATGATATCAGCTGCACATTAGCGTGGTCTTCCCTCATGCAGGCTTAATCTCTACGTTTTAAACATGAATTTAAGTTTTCATCGAGATAATTACTTATAGGACAGCTTCCTAAATTTTTCGGTACGACGTCCATCCGAACAATAGAAAAAATACGCCACCGGTACTACTCTGTTGCTTGTTTGTGTGAAACTATACAGAGGAGATGGGTATAGTAATATTAGCACTAAGGTCTAAAAAACAAAGGCTATATCAAAGCAGTAAATAAAGTATACGAAACAATTGCGTAAACTAAAAAAGTCGTCGATTTCGTCTGAAGATATACGAAACATCATCGGCCGACCCTGATTGATCGAACTCGTCCGATAATTATTGACAACGAATTGATCAAAATTCGAATCATATAATTATCGATTATTTGAATTTATATTTCGTAGTATTTTTTTATACATCTAGGGTTACAAACTAGCATATGACCCACCTGATGGTAAGTGGTCACCGTAGCCTATGGACGCCTACAACACCATAGGCATCACTTGCGCCTTGCCAACCCTTTGGGAGAAAAAGGAAGTGGGAAGGAAATGGAGCGGGAAGGGGAAAGTAGGTGATAGGGCCTCCGGCACACATTGCCACATTGCTAGGTTTATCACACCAAATATACGTCGGCTATATTTAAGAAGATTCTACGTTATAGGCTGCGTAGTTACTGAACCGAAACACACTAGCTGCCTTTAAAAGGAGCCCCGCTTGCGATAACAATAGAGAGTACAATCCAAGTTTGCCAGAGACTACCCAGGCGATACAAATATGACACTTATTGTGGAACAAACGTAGTTGCTCGTGCTTATTGTTGACAGTTTTACGCGAATTTCTAGTAGAAGTGAAACGTATTTCCAGGGGCCCAAGTCCGCTATTTTTATAAATTCGTCATTCCGACACGACGTAACTGCAATTTCATTTTACAAAAGTTCGTAATCTGCTAAATTCATAATGGTCGATCATTGGTCGGTCAATGGTCTCGTAATAGGATTGTGGTATAATGACATGTTGTATTGCCATTATTATAAAACCCACTAGAAAAATTGATTTTTGAAAAACTACCACTAAATTCAAACTTTTATTCATGCCAGATTTCGTTTATGTATATTTTTACATATTATTTATTAGTGTTAAAAGCAATTTGATCAAAAGAACTGCCAAAATTTTAACAAATGTCATTATGTACGAGATTGCCATTCTATGCCACTTTTTCAATGAAGTGTCAGTGGTTGACCATCGGAAAGTCATAATGACGCCATTATATTAGTAGATTACCAAACTAGTCAAAATCAACAATTATGAAATCAATGATAGACCATTCTGAAACTATTGTAATAGCAGACTTGGGCCCCATGTCTGTGGGATGTAATATGCAACTGAACTGATTATATATTTCTATTAAAATAAGAGGTACAGAGTAGGCGCCTTACGAATTCCAGTGTTACGGTATATAGTTGTCTTCCTTAGAAAACAAAACCACATCACATAATATGTTTTACTGTATTTATTTAAAACTTCATGCACAAAACAATACATTGGCGGACTTAATGCCAAGGGCATTCTTTACCAGTCAACCGTATGTTGATGCAGAGATAAAAAGAAGTAGGTGCATACGCATACAATACATTATAAATATACATGTATATAAACTAAAGAATAACACAACAGTAATGATATTTACATAATATATTCATACCTAAATATATCATATAATTTAAATAAAATATATACAAATATATGAATCCGGGTCTTATTACGTCAACCATACAACTATAATTGGCCAAAAGTGGGCTTTATACACCTCTGCCTTCCAGAGTATAGGCGTCAGACTATGTACCTATGTATAGCCCTTAGAGGTCTGGAATCCCCAAGAAATTCATTGCAAACAGAGCCACGGGCTTCACGGCTTGGGGAGTCCGTTGCTACAGCGGCATCCGGTCGTGGCCGGTCATAAGGGTCATAAGCCCCCGCTAAATGATTATAAGGACATTTTGAGGACATAATTATGATGAACTTTAATGATGTTTACAATTCTATGAGTATTCACCTGGAAGTTCTGCGGGTATAACAAGAGCCAAATACGCCTGCTCACAGGAGCGTTCACTGGCCATTTTGGCACCAACGTTTTCCTGTGCAGATTGAGATTGGCAAACAATTTGATCTGCAGAGCCTGTGGTGAACAGGACGAGTCCATATCGCAACTACTATGTGAATGTGACAGGTTGGCTGGATTGAGGATGGGGTGATGGGATTGGCATATCCAAACCCTGAAGACTTCTGGCTTCTCCCTCTGAAGTGCACGCTGCGGCTGATGCATGCAGTGCATTCATAAGGAGATAGCTAAGGGATAGATCTTGTGGCCGACACAAAAGATCCCACTGGGTTGAAGTGCCGCCGGTCTGTACTGATTAGCCCCCACATAAGATAAGATGTACCTATGTATATACAAAGTAAACGCACTTTTACGCGTTCAATTGTCTTATGTTACATATTTGTTTCACAAAGGAAGCAAAACCACATTTTTCTACAAAGGCAAAATTTTAGCATGACGTGTCAGTTATTTTATTTATTTTTTAAAATAAAAGACCAACAACACAATGAAAATACATTCATAGTAATGTTTAAAACCAAACTAAAAGTTAGACTGCGTTTTAAAAAAACCAACCAAGTTTTCGTTATGGTGTCTTCAAAGTTAAAAAGTATATGTATGTATAATTTAGTTTTACTTTATTTTACTAGGAGGAATTAAGTCTACTGATTTAACTGCCTTGTCATTGGGATTATGTTTGGGCAAGATCATTGTATACACTTAGGCTCTTGGTTTTGATTCTGGGACAAACATGGCGAGTTTTTTTTAAGTGAGTATTCTCTTTTAGAAACATCGGCATGTGCCTATGTTTCTAAAAGAGAATACTTTTAAATATATTCTGATCATTGGAATTGTTGTGGTATTTGTACAAGTTTACATACACTCATAGTCACACGACTATGAGTGTATGTAAACTTGTTCAAATACGACAACAATTCCAACGATCAAAATCTATAACGTCTTTGAACTTGTTTACCGTTGAGTTTCGATCTAGTCTCAGTGTCATAAATATCACTAATTTAAATTTAAATAAACGACAAATATGCATTTATACATTGCTATTCAGTTCATATTTTTCGTTCACAAGACTAGTTCGGAGCTCTATTCTGATCAGTTCTTAATATGAGACTTGGGCCACAGAGACTGGGTTTGAAAACGTTATAAGTACCTATATATTATTCATTGAATTTATTGTCATTTGTTTGTTTTGTTTTCCGTGTGGTTAGTGGCCAACCTGTTGCCAAGATTTGTTCAAGCCGCCCGTAGGCCTCTGACATGGCTTAACGACTGCTGTGAATTTGACAATAACCGGGACCGACTTTTTACGTGCCCTCCGAAACACGGAGACGCTCAGATGAAATACCACTAAGCGGTCACCCATCTATAGACTGACCGCATCCAACTTTGCTTACCCTCGCTAATCGTTTACCGATCAGTGAGTGCAACTGACTGAGCGCCTCAAGTTGTCATATTTAAATAATTCTGCTTACATACCCCTCTCTCCAATGGGGAACGCAAATGTAATACCCACATTTCAAAATCACCCGTAGTTCGAATGGGTTTAACTTACAATAAAACATCTTCCAATAGGCTCAGACATAAATATTCACTATGTTAACTTATTTCGGTTCACATATGTACATTCGGATTCCTAATGGTCCCTTCTTCTTCTTCTTCGGTTATTTATAAGATATAAAAAACATTTAGTCTGCCGACTCTTTATTTTGGGTACAATAAACGTTTCTTAAGATTTCGAGGCTGTCCTATCTCTTATTCATAATTTTAGTAGAGCAATCATGCTTTAGTGCTGGTTTTGTGTACACCCGTCAAGTTTCGTACGTGTTAATTTAAGATATATTCTAAATCGATTGTGCCAAAGCAGGCAACCGAGGCTTTCAGATACATACATACATACATACCGTATGCGAGTGCTATGCATGCGTACATAGATTTAATTCCCCGGTCCGAAAAGTGTTATTAACAAAGTAAATAACGTGTTATATTCTGAAATTAAATTCTCCGTAGACAGGACTGTCTATCTGCAGTTGACATGCCTTTGTAGTCAAGAGCATGTGAACTGCGGTAATTGGCTGATTCGATTAGCACTAGTACATTAAATCATTTGACATGAGTTCATTTTAACACGTCGTTGATTTGTTTTGAAGAAACTAGACTTAATTGGACTAATCCTACTTATATTTCCAACACTTGTGTAGTCAGGTTCAGTAGTGGTTAACTAGGACAACACTATATATTGACATTAATAAAAATTTCCTGTGCAAAAATTGTCTTGAAACGTGCTACGAATTTAAATACAGTAAGTATATATGAAGAAGAAGACAGGGCGCTATGGCGCTCATTAGGGGAGGGCTATGTCCAGCAGTGGACTATTATAGCCCGATGATGATGATGATGATGAAGTATATATGACTAGCTGTCCATCGCGGTGTCACCTACATGTGTTTATGATTAGTACTCCAATCTCATGGAACTTAAAAACTTACGTTACTTCTGGATAAATTATCCTTCTCATGCTAAAATAATGATTTAAATCAGTTTAGGAATTTTAGAGTTTATCGATTACAAACAATAAATGCGCTCAATGTAATGTTTTATCCAGAAGTAACATAGGCTATGTTACTTCTGGATACAGTAGATTTCTATATATTGTGATTAAAATCGGTTCAGGGGTTTCCGAGCTTACGAAGAAGAAACAAATATTTCCTATTTATTATATTAGTATTCATAGATAATGAGTTATAAAAACAATTCAAACCGTGTGTAATTAAACGGACACGCAAACTTATACTACAGAACCGAATTGGCATTATCACTCATTCATTAATATTTGTAACATGAAACTTCATAGTTAAAAACTTATTGATAAGTTTTTAGCTAAGCACATGAAGTTCACAAACTTTTTAATTGAGATGTAAAAGTCTGAGCGTGGAACAATTATAAATTGAAAACTATCCGCTTTTGGCAGGCCTAAATAATATTTTATTTCATTGAAGTTTTTGCCATATCGGTATACAAAAAAAACCTTAAGCTGAGTATTGAAATTAAACTACTATATACGGATTTTATCGCGTTGTTTATTTGACTCTTTATTACATAATTTTGAATTATAGAAACACCAATGATTAAATTATGTTCGGGTACTTTGAAATAACTACACTGGAACATTGAGACAACTACCATCTTAGTCTCCCCGTGACCATGGCTGCTGAAAAGCAACCGAAACGTCGGGAAAAGTGTAAAATTAAATAAAATCTAAATAGTTTTAATAATAATTAAATTAGCTTAAAAATTTGTAAAGTTTTATAGTAGTAGTAGTGTAACAGTTTTCAAAATTATGTAATCCGTATATAGTACTTTAATTTCAATAAATAATATTCGCGTAAACAGAAGACAATATTATCTAAAACTGAGTACCCCATTTTGGTTCTTAAACTATTATAATGATTGCTACCTCGGTGGTGCATTGTGCATGAGGTTTCAGGTTCGATTCCGGGGTCGGGCAAAGTATTATTGGGTTTTCTTTTAGAAAAGTCTCATTAGCAGCATTTAGTTTAGGCCAGGGTCTAGCAGATGGCAATAGCCTTGCCTCCTTACGTGAGACCCTAAAATCATAGCTGGCGAAATGTCGGTGTAATACATTTATGCCTACACTTTCTGTGATAATAAACGTAAGACTATAATTATACTAGTAGTTTTCCCGCGGTTTCACCCGCGTAAGTCCCGTTCCCGTGTGAATATCAGGTTTCACCCCTTTCACCCCCTTCAGGGTGGAAATTCCAAAAATCCTCTTTTAGTGCTCCCCTACACTCTCCAAGGAACATACATGCCAAATTTCAGCTTCTTGCGTTCAGTAGTTTCGGCTGTGCGTTGTCTGTCAGTCACTCAGTAACGGAAGAGTTTTATATATATAGATAGACAAATTTTCTTACTTGTATTATTTAGTAAAAAACTACTTATCATTAAATCGTTTAGTTACTGCAATCATACTATATTCATTCCCTAACCAATAGAGATGCCTATAAAAAGAAAGACAACACATAGAAATGGGCCTTTATCTATTGTCTCACGCCTGTTTCCCAGAGGGGTAGGCAGAGACTACGGATTTCCATTTGGTACGATCCTAACACACTTATCTGGCTTCATTCACTTTAATCACATTCCTCATACACTATTGCCAGTGTAAAGTGCTCTTAACCTGGCCTTTGTCCAGAACGTCTCCGATCTGATCAAGAAACTTTCAACTAGGTTTTCCCCCTGCGGCTGTGCCATTCACACTAGCCTTATAAACTTTCTTAGTCAAGGTTACGTCTCTACCATTAGTTTACATTTGTTAACCTTTTGAACGCCAACGTCGTCTATACTCGACATGCGCAAGCGTGCCCTGTGCGCCAACGTCGTCTATACTCGACAAAACTGTTTTTGTCGGTTCACAGAAAAATACAAAATAAACATATTAAATCATTAGTTTTCTGTGTTTTAGTGATACAACTTAAAAATTGAATCCCCAATTATTACTTAATTGTATACAGCAAACAAAATTGTTATTAGTTATTGAAATATTTGATCATAAAAAAACAATATATAATATATCGATTTTCGGGCTTGGCGTACAGGACATGCAGGTGCCGTTATGGCGTGGCGTTCAAAAGGTTAACGAAATAAGACAATTACGAAAGAACTGACTGAACTATATTATGTACTAGCTGTTGCCCGCCACTTCGTCCGCGTGGACTTTAATTTATTACCCAATACCTACTTTTAATTTGTTATCTAATTTCAATATATAAAACTACAACTAAAGAAATTAATAAGTCTAACTACACCTATATAGGTGTAGTTAGCTATATATATATGTATAGCTAATACTTAAAAACTACCTACTATATCTAAAGAATTTTTTTTTTAATGAAATGTCCTATTTTAATAATTTATAAAGTATTTTACGGGTAGTGAAACGGTCTTAAATAAAATATCATTTAATGGGATAAGGATTAAGACAGAGGTATGAATAATATGGTTTGATTATTGTCGGCACTTTTATCAACTTTTAAAATATAAAAAAGTAGTTATAGTAGCATAACTACAGTAGTTAGACATATGGTATTGCGGACTTTTTTGTAGATATTGGAATGTTCTATAATACTGTGGAATATTTTTTTGTTCTATCATCAATAGTTTCCGTAGCGCACATGATGACAGATTTTTTATGACTAATTTTTTCACACTTTGGGTTATATTATAGCATTTTTATTAAGGATCCCTATTTTTTTTTTAAATGTAAATTAGCCTATGTCACTTAATGAAGAAGCAGCTTTCTAATGGTGAAAGAATTTTTAAAATCGGTCCAATAGTTTTTGTGTGAAAACATTACAAACATACATACAAAAACACAAAGTTTTCTCTTTATAATATTAGTTTAGATAGCGTTACATAAGCTATAAGTCTTCCGCAGTAAATAAATAATACTATTATAGTCTAGTAGCAAACATCACTCATACGTCGTTTAAGTAGCAAATCACTGGACTTATCAGAAAATCAGCGCTGCACTACCTACCATGGTGCTGCAGCATTATGCTGAGATAAGTGCCATTTTTGGTCTCGCACTGGCGGTATGATGTAATTATGTAAACAGCTTAATTTTATGTTTTCTTTGTTTTTATTTTTGAATCTCTAAAATTTTTTTTTTTTTTTTGTTCTTTTCTTTTTGTTTTATGCCAGTGTAGAGATTAAAATAAACTATTTTCTTTCTTTCTTATACGATAAAAGGATAAAGTTATTGTGTTTCCAAAAGAATTACGATCACAAAACGGGACAGCATGTTACCAATCCTCCGTAATCTTATGAAACGTGGGAAAATGTTCATGTTATTTTTATGTTGGCTCATGTAAAATGGGCAAACATATTTATATGATAGTAATATCTGTCTGTTTGAACGGATGGTGTGGTATTAGTGGCCACCTTGTCACTGCCATTAAGCCGAGTGTTTTAAGCTCGATCCCAACACGGGGTGAAAATTTGTTTGATCCAGAAATTGGTGTTTCGAAACCGGGAAATTTTTAAGTTTTCGGTGACACACAAGTTGGTTTGAGAATAGTCTCAGCTTCATTTTAAATTACTTACAATTAGGGATCCTCCTAAGTATAAAGGAACTATACTTCAGAGAAGAATAGCATTAGAAGGAAAGTTGTGATATATTATGAAGAAAAGAGTTTCTATAATCTTATATGTCTTATTGTTTACAGAGTTGCTCAAGTTGCGAAACTTCTTATGGCATTGGTGATATTCCTGTCATACGCGCTACAATTTTACGTGCCCATGGAAATGATCACCAGGCTGAGGCGGGGCAAGGAATCCAACTACGAAAACTTTATCCAAGTGGCTATTAGAACTGTCATGGTTACTGGATCAGGTAAGGAAGAAACTCTTACATGCAGAGATAATAAGTAGTTATTTAATTGGTTGTCTTGAATTTGCCAATGTGATGTGTTGTCCGATCTAACGAACTCAATTTTTAGTGTATGACAATGTGAAAACTAGCTTTTTATGTCATAACGATTAGTTTGGATCCGCAGCGATAATGAACGCGATTGCTGTATGGTGTCAGATTTGATTTCTGTTTCGGCCAAAATTTATTGGGTTATTCTTTCCAGAAACTGAAACTGTACCAAGGCAATAAGCTTGAGACAACGACGAACCTTAAACTTTTGTTAGTGGAATTTTGGTGTAATAATAAGTCACACTTCTGTTTTTATCATATTTAAGTCACTGTCTAATATTTATAAACGCCAAAGAAGCTTCATCTATGAATCTTCGTTAAATATCCACAGTCAAGCAATTCTTTAATGTAAATCCAACTCAAAAGTACAAAAAATACATTTGATATCCAAGCAAAATTATTTGTTTCTGACGAAAGTTATTTCGGAACAAGTTCAAGAAATACTAAGCCTTTTCCTTTCTGCAAATATTTAATTCCTGTTGTGAAATGTCTGGCTTATTGCAAGAATTTAATTCAACCTTCGAAAAAAACAATGTGATTACAACATCGGTTAAATTAAATTCTCCCAATATCTCAAACATTGTTCACAATTTTACTGTATGAAATATAAGCCTTTTATAAGAATGTAAAATCGGCAACTAATATTGTATAAATAACTTCACGTTTCATAATATATATATTTTACAGAAAATAATGCAATCATGCATATTATTCACCTTTGGGTGCTTAACGTTTTGATCAGGTTACACCAGCCGTTGTTTTGCCGTATAATTACGTCAATTCCCGTTACGAATTGTATATGATACTAGCTGACACGTCAAACGTTGTTCTGCCATATAAATTGATAGGGACATAATCACCTAGTGAAATATACTTTACGACCTATTCTTATATCTAGCAAACATACATAAAATTTCAGAAAAATCGGTCGACTCGTTTCGGATGTGTGCAAGACAAACATTGTGACACAAGATATTTATATACATAGATTTATTGTAAGCTGTTTTCAACCTTTATAAACGTTATCACTGCTACGTACCCTGAAGTACTTTTTAGTATAAAAAGGTCAGATAAGTAGGTCATACTCCAAAAAGCTAGTCCAGCGCGGGCTTAATAGATCTTCAAGAACATTATAGACAACTCTAGGCCTATTGCCACCTACTGGGTGTATTTCCAGCTTCAGGCTATTTATGACGCAAATAAAAACATATTATGTAAAAATTTCAAGTCAATCCATTGACTACTTTATATTATTTTTTATCTAGAAAAAAATACTGTTAATAACATAACCTAATCTACATCTATGAGAGCAAAGCCGCGGGCAGAATCCAGTTATTTTTTTAAATGTGAATGTGAGTTTGTTTTTTGTTTGTTACGCTTTCATGCCTTAACTACTCGACCGATCACCATGAAATTTCGCATACACGTTGACAGGAGGACAGAAAACGCATAGGGTACGTTTTATCCAGAAAAATGTATTGTTGCTAACATTAACCTTAGGCGAGCGAAGCCGCGGGCAATATCTAGTTTTAATATAAAGAATTATCTTTATATTAAAACTAGATATTGCCCGCGGCTTCGCTCGCCTAAGGTTAATGTAGTTAAGTCATGAAATCGCGGCCGAAAATCGCGGCCGAAAATCGCGACCGAAAATCGCGGCCGAAAATCGCGGCCGAAAATCTTACCCACATATTAATGTGGGTAAGATTTTCGGCACGTGTAGAGTTGACACGTATACCTATACATAATTATATAATTTCATTTGCCATTGAAGATATCCATTATTTGTTATGAAACTAAGTTTATTTGTCCTTGCTGTTATGTGGAATTAAAATTATTTCGGTGATCTTGTAGTCATAAATGATGAAACTTATATTAAACTATCTAAAAAACTATCTCTTTAACAATTCCCATTTTCATTTCCAATACGAAACAATTACATAAAGTTGTGTATTAAAAAATAATGGTAAGTGGTCTAATACTAGTTCTTACTGAAAATATTTATAAAATAAACAATATTGTAAACTTGGCAATTAAAGAGTTTCTTACCAGTTTTCTTATTGGTTGAATGCGGTCCGTCGTTGCTTTGCTGGACATAGCAACAGATAAATGTAAATTCACATTACGAAGTGTAACTTTGACATTCATAAGTGTTACTTTGTGACCTTTATAACTAATGAATTTATGATTTACATTGAACAAATTATGAAGAAATAATATTGTCTTCTGTTTACGCGAATGTTATTCATTGAAATTAAAAAACATTGAAATTGAAGAAATAAATAAAAATCTTAGTAACTAGATTAACAAGGCTTATTAAGATTAAGATACAGGCAAACATTCTCTGACCATGCCTGAGATATTCTGGAGGAAGTTCAGAGTGTGTAATAAGATTGACTAAAATAAGAGAGACATGACTCCTTAGTCATGTCTCTCTCTCTTTTTCGTGAGACTTAGTCCTTAATAAGTCTCACGAAAAAGACATTTTAGTACAATACTATTATGTTGAAACGTCGAAGAAAGTGTAAACATAAATAGTTAAAACTTATGTTCTAAATTAAACTACAATTTAATTCGTATTTTAAAGTAACTCAACTTCAAAGCCCTCTGTGGAATTAAAATAACGAATTCATTTAAGACTAAACGATTTAAATGAGATCTGGTATATTATTTTGACATATTTTTATGTGGTTTGGGCATGTAAAAAGAATGGACGAGAAAAGACTGACTAAGAAAGTTTATAAGGCTAGTGTCAATGGAACAGTCTTAAGAGGCAGACCTAGGCAAACGTTTTTTGACCAGATCGGAGACGTTCCGGACAAAGGCCAGGCTAAGAGCACCTTAAACCGGCGAGCGTGTATGAGGAATATGATGAAAGTGAATGAAGCCAGGGAAGTGTGTCAGGATCGTAGCAAATGGAAATCCGTAGTCTCTGCCTACCTCTTTGGGAAACAGGCGCGAATCTATGTATGTATTTATAAACTTTTTATGTCTTTTAAATAAAAAATAAAGAATATAAAAATATACAAAAAATCTGCTTAATGAGTATGACAACCCTGGATCGTAGCAAAATGTAGGAAAGCTGAATGTGAAATCGATGTCTACTCTTCTAGAAAACGGGCGGGTATGTAAGAATATATATTGTCTATACGACAATATCACTACTTACCAGTATTTTGAGTTTTCAGTTACGATACCAAAGTGTGGGTTTTATGGTAATATTGTTATTATTTCATATAATCAATGTGACAAAAAAGCTTATGGCCCATGTGATGGTTAAGATTTACCGAAATCTATGATCGCTTACAATTCTAGGGGTATCACTTGCAGGATCAGAGTAAAAATAATTAATTTTGAGATAAAAGGGAAGGAATGCTAGTCCTATTTGAGCCTTCGGAACTTTTACTTGCCATGCAAAACGTGTTACAGAACAGTGATATTACATTTTATTTTTGTGTTATTATTCTTACCCCAACTGCCTGCAAGTCGATAGATATATATATTATATCGATACTCGTCCCTGGGAATCGAATCAGCTCACTTATACCGTAACCAAATAATTGACAAATAATTGGCAGCTTTTTCAAAGATTTGTACATAAAAAATACTGACTTTATTTTCGGATTGAGAGTAATACGGCTCTTCTAGACGAAATAATAGGTATATGGGTTTTTAAAAGATTAACATTTATAGCAGGTAATCCACTTACAAAACAAAAATCAAGGTCAACTTGTTTCAAAAGTGATACCTACATTTATATGTATACGGCAAACGTAAGCAATCTAAGAGACTGCCAAAATAATATTCGTGTCGTGTTCAGTCATGTCATCATCGTCGAATCTTTTGCAATGTTGCAAACATCGATATGAGAATTTATTTTTCTGTCACATTATCGCACACAATCGTTTTATAGAACCGAATATCTTTTAGGCTTTGATTTCAGAAAATATTTTCTATTTTGAGTAAGAATAATAATAATAATATAATATTCAATTACATACACATAACACCATCTAGCCCAAATTAAGCAGAGCTTGTACTATGGGTACTAGACAATGGATAAACATACATATATACTTTGTTTTTGTAAATACATACATATTATACATAGAAACACCCAGACCAAGACAAACATCCATGTTCATGCACACAAATGTTTGACTTGTGCGGGAATCGAACCCGCGACCTCAGGCGTGGCAGTCGGTTACACTAACCACTACGCCATCGAGAGAATGGGTAGCTAGAATCACCCACGTTTAGCCAGCTTTATTTTTAGCGGTTTTTATGTTTCCACATAATAGGTACAAAACCTATTACCGTATACTTAACTAGAAATACTTATCTACTTAATCTAAAGTGCTTATTATATTTATGGTAGGATTATATGGATTTTTCTGTCCAATATTTTTCGGCTATATCTTCGCCCATTATTACATAAGAGCTAAAACCATGTATGAACGATCTATTGATTGAGGTCTTAAGTTCGATTCCTAGGTTGGAAAATATTATTTGATAATTACATAAATCCAGGTGTTGCTTATTCTCAAATAAAATGTTAGCTTATATACAATAACACATAACAAAGCATTACGAAAGCATGAGTACTATAGCAATCAAAATGTAAGTATTTATAAACTTGCGTAAAACATTTCATTGAACATGACTTTATAATGGTGCATTCAATTATGAACAATGAGTGCTTCATTTTATTTGAGCTTTGGTAATCTATCTGCCAGTAAGTAATATTTATGAAGTTCGAATTGGACATATAAATAATAATAATAATATTTATTTTCAAAAAACAGATATACAATTTTACACACTTTTATACTTACAGTTAAAGAAACAATACATGTATTTGTTACAAATTGTGTGTTGACTCCAACACCTTTGCTAAGTTGTTACAGCAACTTGTATTAAAGGTGTTGGGCCCGACCCTTGGGAGAACTCTATTTTATATTACATTTCTTTTGTTGTTTGTACATTAATGATAAAACAAAAAATAAACAACGAAGCGTACAAGCGAAAAATTTTTCTTTTAGATAATTCTGTGTTTGTAATTATGCAAGCAAACATTTATTTTTACGTTACTTATTTCAGTTTGTGTGTGTGTGTGTGTGTGTGTGTGTGTGTGCACAAAGCACAAAGAGCTTTTACTCACTAAAAATGTATGTAATCTTGCTTTACATACATTTTTAGTGAGTAAAAGCTCTTTATGTGATTGATTGCGGTTAACATCTTGAAGTGTATTCGATATTAGAAAAATAGTTTTCTCTTTGAACTTAAATTGTAGTCTATCATTTATTCATACTCATTATTATATCATTTCATTTAGTTAAAAATTTGATTTTGACCCAGAAATGTACAGGTAAAGACTAAAATTACGTAGTTGTTCATAAATTATGAAGAATGAATTAGCTGCTGCCCACGGCATTGCGTGCACAGGAATATAATATTTTTACTGGATGAAAAGTACCCTATATCCTTTTCTGTACCCTTGACAATGTGACAATGTGACAATGACAAAAGTACTGTAACTCTTCTCTCTTAGCCTTTATTATTCCCAAGTCACTTGGGGTCGGCTTTTCTAGTCTAACCGGTTTTGACTGGATATCAGTTTTTACACGGAGCGGCTGCCACCTGACCTCCGCAACCCGAAGGCTAACGATACCCTAAGGCTAGACCAGTGTTAGGATATTAGAGGGTACTGACTTTCCCAATATCGACTGCCATAGATGTTCATGGCAGCCGGGACCGACGGCTTAGCGTGCTCTCCGAGGCACGGAGCCGGCGACAATTGTCAATCAATACACACATAATTTTGAAAAGTCATATAAGTTCCGAAAGTCAGTGGTGCGCGACGTGGGTTCGAACCTGAGACCCTCTGGTATGCAGTCTATTGGTCTCCCCACTGAGCTATCGCTGCTATTGAAAATATGCTAGAGAAAAGTACTGTCACTAATAGTACTTTTTTAGGATGAAATGTCCTGCTCTGTTCCCCTAAGAACGTGTATATGAAATTTCATAACGATCGGTCGAGTAGTTACGGCGTCAAAGCGTTACAAATTCATATTCGCTTTTATAATATTAGTTCGAACAATAACATACATATCTATTGTTAGATCATTATACAATGTGAATATAGAAAAATAAATATGTTCAATGTGTGTGATTGATTTAGTGTACTGTTAATCTATATATTAATCCTCCTCCTCGCGTCGTATTCCTCATTACTGAGGGTCGTGACTCCCTCGCTGAATCACTTTCTCATTGATTATCTCTCTCCATCTGTTCCAGTCTTTTGCTTCGTGGAGAGCTTTGTAAAGATAGATTGGTGTTAAGCGATGATCGGATTTGGTCCGACCATCTCGTTGGACTGCGGCCTCTTGGTCTTTTGCCGTTTATCTTGCCTGTCACCATCAGCTGTTCGATGTTGTGACCGTCTTTGCGGGCAATGTGTCCGAAAAATTCCAGTATTCTGCGTCTGCGTAGAAAGATGGTGGATAGTCTGGTTTTTATGTTTAGTTCTCGCAGAATAGACGCATTAGTGCGGAAGGCAGTCCAAGGGATCTGTAGCATTTTTCGCCAACACCACATTTCAAACGCATCGATGCGGTCTCTATCAGCTTTTATCAGAACCCATGTCTCAGAGCCATAGCTAAATATGGAGAACACCAACGTCTGGACAAGTTTATTTTTTGTGTTTCGCGAGATGTTCCGGTCTCTCCATATTTTTGCCAGTTGAGCCATGGCATTTTTGGCTATATATTAAAACGTGAAGCAAACACTTTGTACCCATTTTAACGAAAATTGCGCGGATGGAGGGGTATGAAATTTGGCATAGTTAAAGTTTATATGGAGAAGGAGGGGCGAATCCTAATATTTTTATAAAATATGCATAAGAAATACATTAAATTAATGATAAAACACTATACGCACATAACCATGCATTTGACACAAGCAGTCAAATCGCGTTCGTAGTATTTCGGCATTGTTCGGTTGACTTCGTCGAATGTTTCGTAACTATGGCTACATACATAATGTATGTGGAGTAGGTGACTATATGAAATGTGATTTTAAGGGTATAGTTATAGACAATAAAACCTTAATAACGATTAAATTTAATTTTTTAATAGATTATGGGCGAATTTCGACCTCTTGGCGACCGCTAGTTATTATTAATACACACCGCTATTTATACAGTTGATTTATTATTGTATAGAAGCGGTGCAAAGCGGATTTGGAGGTGTAATGGTTATGCGATGTTGTCATTCGTTGACAAGCTGTAATCCTGTGACCTGAATGCAAACCTATTGGCTTCATAAACCTATAAATTTAGGAACAATTTTTAGTTATTGTTTCGCCATACTGAGGGTTATTAAGACTGCGCCGAGCGTAAGACAGATTATGACAGAGCTCGTACGGCGCATATTGAAATCGTCGCGCGGCCGCCATAGTAAAATTGCATGGAGGATTTGTAGTGCTTTTTTGATAAATATGTATCTTTCTGTCAACCAATAACTATAATATTTGGGACGGACAAATTGTAATATAACTATTTATGTTATGATGAATGTATATTTTATATGTGTATTAAACAAAAAGTGTTGATTTTATTCACTTAACTGTTTGGTTAAGTGTGTTTTGGCACATTTCGCTCGGCACAGTCTTAAAGTCCCCCGCGATATATGAAAAAAAACCACCTTACAAGATATAAATTTAAAAAAATAATTCGGCAAGTCCTTTGCTTTTGACCACCACATTACCTGACGCCCATAACAAAAATGCACGTTTGCTTTATAAGAAACCGATTTTAGTTTTCGATTCTACGTAATAGGGTGCGTGCCTATCGTCGTCTTGTGGGCACAGATTCAAACTCTGTGCAACTGCTTGCTACTGAAAGCTCTTTCAAAAAGAAAAAGCAGTTGAACATCGTCCTCAGACCACATTATTAGAACTACTGCTGCGCCAATACAGTCAAATTTACAAATAATCTTTATTTTCCTTGTCCACAGTTGCTCTCGCCGCAGCATTCCCGAATTTGGAACTGGTCATCAGCTTCGTTGGAGCCGTTTTCTTCTCAACCCTCGGTCTATTGATTCCAGCTGTTGTTGACATCGTATACCGCTGGGACATCGGCTTCGGTTGGTGTAACTACATCGTATGGAAGGACGGAATTATTGCCGTAATTGCTATAATTGCCCTGTTTTCTGGCGCCTTCGTATCAATACAAGGTATGGTTGAAGACTTTGGAGGTGACAGCCACGACAGTCATAATGCCACGTTGACGTAAAAGAAAAATGTGATTATACAAGTCAGTAACTTTAAAGTTGTCTTCGACGTTAGTATGTTTGTACTGTATGTTGGTGAACTGTCTTGGTCCTGATTAATGGTTGTTATCTGTGTTCGGATGATAAAATTGTTTGTAATACTAGTGATTTAAATACAGTAATTATTAGAAATTAATAAGCGTTCTGTACACAGAATAGGTGGCTACAGAACGGCTTAATACAAAGAGCGAAAACACTTACTGTGTACAGTGATTACAAGGTGGTCGAATCTTAATTCCCCCAAACGTATTCGATAGTGTGCATCTGTTTTCGAGCGTTGAATTGAACGGCCATCTCTGTGTATGTAATTTATGGTTTTGTTTGCCACAGTAGATAGAATTAGGTAAAGTACAAATTATTCTAGCTGTACATTTGTTGTATTACAACGCGTCTTACTTTATGTAACCAATTCGGTATATATGAATGAGAGAAAGGCCCAAGATGTATATTAAGTTGTATTGTAAATAATGCTGCTATTAGTTTAATTTTAAACTAAAATAATTATTGTATTGCTTTAGTTATGCTATTATATTTTATTTAAAATGCCATATATTATGTTGTTCATATAGATTTCTATACAAATGTGTGTGATCCACAAATAAATGTTCGGAGATTAAATGTTCTGTGTTTCAGTTTTTAAAAGCAATATTGTCAATTGTTATTAAATGTATTATATCAAAATATATAAGCCGTGTTTGATTCATACGATAAATGATCTCCCTTATTAAATAATACTATATATATTGTACCTTAATTTATAACAGCTTATGGATTATATTCTACTCTGCCATGTTGTTCCGTTTCTGGGTCATCTTGTCTTCAATCTATTCCAACGTTAATAAGCTTATGCCTAACTAATTTATCAACAAAATTATTGTCCCTTGTTTTGCCTCTTAAAGAGCTCGGTTCGCTTATGCGTCAAAGTCTGCATTAAACACAAAGTCAAAGTCAAAAATAATTTATTCATTTAGGTCACAAAGTAACACTTATGAACGTCAAAATATATAGGTTAGTGAGTTTACTAAGTTACAGAAGCTACATTTAGGTTAGTTGCTATGTTCAGGCAAAGGATTGAGCCTATGAGGGGAACCCTGCAAGAAACTCTAAAATAGGCAGTAGGATGACATGATGGCCCATACACTTACACCATACATAGACATAGTCATGCAATGTCAGTCCGTGACTAAATGCGGTTGTGGAGTTACATTCTTCAATAATAATCTAATTAAGAAACAAGATACTTGTTAACATCACAAATAATCACGAGGTACCTCTACATTACAAAATTAACTTCTAAGTAAGACAGATCTTTGAATCCTGTATGCAACAAGCAACTAGTTCCATGAGATTTTGTCATTTAAATAGTCGTTGACTGAATAATAACCTTGCCAAATAAGTTGTATTTTTACGGCGATTTTAAATTTAAGCAATAGTAAATTAATTATATTTATAGGTAGTATATTAAAAAATGTATACCGAGTCCCGCAAATGTATTGTGCACTTTATGTAAACCGTGATATGGGCCTACTAACTTACGTCTATTTCTAGTGTTTACGTTATGGATATCACTATTCTTATTATATAAGTGAATATTATGTTTAATAAACATAATGTTAGCAAATATATATTGCATTAAGTATGCCTATTTATTTAAATCGATCTTTCATTAGTATTTAGAAGCTTATTTTAATAATAATAAATAAAATAATAAATTCGACTAAGTAATTATTTTTTGCATTTAGATGCTAGTTTCCATTTTAGCTTAGTCTCAACTTCTTTGCCCGTTTCTCTGTAAAAGCATAAAGTATAAAAAATATATCTGCAGTCTGGATGTTTTTTGTGTCCATTGACTCTCCTTTTACATGAGGATTACGAATAAAACTAATATTAAAATTCGAATGCTAGTTTATTTGTTTGTTTGTTACGCTTTCATGCTTTAAATACTCGACCGACTATTATGTAATGTCGCATACACATTGTTAGGGCAACAAAAAAGGGTACCTTTCATCCAGGGAAAAAGTATCGTTATTAACCTGACTTAATCTACATCTACGAATTGACATACACGGTAGGAAAAGGGTCCAAAAAAAATTTGAGTAAATTAAAACCTACTTTTACACGATCGAAGCCGCTGGCAAATTCTACTGATAAAAGAAATAAAACAGTATCGTCAGCAAGGAGGCCAATAGGGCTCAAATTACG
The DNA here is from genome assembly GCA_930367265.1 of Catocala fraxini. NCBI lineage: Eukaryota > Metazoa > Arthropoda > Insecta > Lepidoptera > Erebidae > Catocala > Catocala fraxini. The sequence goes on along the minus strand of OV884027.1, from coordinate 26,226,570 downwards.
ATTATTGATCAATATTAGAACCTTATCGAGTTTGTGGCAATACTTTTTGAAGACGTTGCCCGAACTATGAGTAATTCCTGTGTCATGGGGGACTTTATAAACATTTAAACAACAGACACAAACAACACACAAACCTGGGTGTGGGGATCGAACCTACAACATTCAGCGTGGCGACGGTGATGAAGCGACGACTTAAACCACTAAGATATTTATTCAGTCGGAGCAAAATTGGTGTTTTATTTGAGAAAAGCCTCAATAGCAGTGCAAAGTATTATAATGAGAACATGGATTCAAATACATAGTCTACGAAATATTTTGTAGACCTTCTCCCTAAATGATACGAATAATAAATAAGGAATACAGTCTATGTCAACATGTAGACGATAGCAACAACTCTATGCAATAGCTTCAGACGACAAGAAATTATGAATCATTCGACAAATAAATACGAATGTATAGTTAATTAGCATTTAGTTTATAGCTATTCGTTTCGTAAAACTCATTTGGAATTCAGCTGAATTCTCAGTTATGAGAACGTAAACGAAATTACCAAAATGTATCAATTCCGTATGTAATTATTTCTACAAAATGCTGATAATTTACAATTATTAATGTTTTCGTACGAAAATCTGTTACTGACTTGGACAGCTGCTCTTATAAACACAAATTTTCCTCTTGAAATTTTCCAGAGAAACTTCGACAAGTATTTTTTTATATACAGGAATGTGTCGATCATTTGAGCTATTTGTGTAGCTGGAGTAAACAATACGTTTCAGAGTAAAAATAATTATTATTATTTTATTATTTCGTTTATTATGTATACGTATATGAAAGGCTAGACAGTTATATAAGAAGTAGTGAATACAGTGTGTGTGTGTGTACTATGGCTAGACTTGAATCTCTGTATTCCTGAAAGAATAGGTAGTGATAACATAGCTATGTATATATATATATTTATTTGAATTTTGAAAAAAACATTTATTTTCGTTTATACTTTTAAAAGACTACATTTTGTATAGACTACGTGTTAATTTCCCATCATTCCATTCCATCTCATCATTTCCATAAATTACCAGCTTTTCAAGCATGTTGTGATTTATTGTAATTAAGAAAACGTAATACCTTATTTTAATAATTTGTCAATGTGTATTGATTGAAACATTGTTCTTCTTGTAAGAGATCTAAATAAATCAATCAATGGCAACCAAATTTTGCTATCTACATTTATAAGACACACGTATTTGTTCGCACTTTTTAAATATAACAAAGATGGCAAACTAGCAGATCAGCCTGCAGATGGTAAGCAGTTACCGTAACCTATATATAATAATAATATCAATAATTGTACCAATACAGGACAGGCAGAGAGGCTCGTGCCTCTTCTAAGTGTAAGAAGTGTTAGGTTATAAGTTTATTCCAGTAATCCGTCATCGATATTCACCTGACATACCAATAGTATCGCTCTTGCGTTACTGATCCTACGAAAGAATAAAAGAAAAGGAATGGGAGAAGTAGATATTATGTGAGCCTCCAGAACTCTTACTTACCGGACGAAACGCAGTAGTAGACTCACTACTCTTACGCCGGCTTCCTATTAAAGGTCGTTACTTGCCTGAGCGACCTGGCTTATTTATACTGTCAACTAAAAAAATTCTAATGGCGGTTCGCGTTCTAAACATTTTTAATATTTGTGGAAAGTATAGCAAAACAAAGAACATCCTACATGTAGTTTAGTAATATTTTTATACCCACGAGGAAAATACAATTTCATCACCCACACTCACGTTTTTAGTCAAAAAGTTCCTTCACAATGTGTCACAACAAGGAAAAACACCTATTGATTTTTTTATAGAAAATGAGTTTTCTTATGTATTTGGAATCAGTAAAAAAGATGCATCTGCCAATATTTTTATATTAAGTTTTAAAATATGGGCTGATACTCTACTAGGTGACAACATTTTGCAATACACTTTTTACTTAAACTTGAAGTTTCAATTTGCTTTTAAAATGCATCTTCTCTCGTCTTCTTTTAGTTATGACTAGCAACGAGTATATTACTCAGTTTGAAAAGGATTTGTCTCTACTACGCATGCGTTATTTAAGATATTCTATTTAGCGTACTGAAGCGCAGTACTCGATGTGCGCATTTGATGCGTAAACTAGGGTTTTTGTCAGGAAAGAGGAAACAGCTATCTCCTGTCTATTAGCCAGCTGTTCCAAAGTATGAGTCAAAGATAATATGGTGCAATTTGTGACTGATATATATTTTCTTATATCCAGAGGGATTAACAAAAATTGGAATAGATACATAGAATACTCGGCATTAGAATAAATGTTTGTCGATCGCACGAATGTTTGTCCCATAGAATTATTCAGATAATGTCAATGACAACGCATTCTATTACAACAGTGTGTGTATGTCAATAGGCTCGTCCAATATTCAAATAATATCAGTCCTGTAAATAATCTGTCCCATTGTCGGGCATAGGCATCTTCTCAGTGTGATAAAGGTTAAGCCATATTCCACTACGCTGGACTGCGGGTTGACAGACTTCACATTTCTTACGTAACTTTAACCATATCTCACCAATGCCAATCCCTATGTAAATTTATTTATTCTTTAAAATAAAAACTGTCCTCGAGCAAATTATCAAGAAATTTTAGGCAATCTCAGGTTTCGTCACGATGTCTTTCTTCACCGCTCAAGCGAGCTATAATTAACTTTTCAATACGCACATAACGAAAAGACATCGAGACCTCTGCGTGGCAGTCCAATGGTCCCCGATTATGCTATCGCTGTTGTTGCATCAATCTATATACGTATGGTTAAATATACAGTTGAGAACTTCGTATCTTTACAAAAAAATCTCTTTAATCATTTGCACGTGCACTAACAAACTATGACACGAGGCGTTTTTTTGTATCGACTAGGTATTTTCTTCACAGTGAACACAAGTCTCATTATGCGTTTTTGTTGTATTTATAATCAGCTAGCTTTAGATAAACAAGGGGAAAACAAGCAGCTTAGATGTAGCCTCATTAGATATTACAAACTAGTTTATTCATGCATCTTTTATATAAACATCAGCTTTAATATAATGTATTTAATAAGAAGCAAATATTGTTGCTGTAAAAGATTTTCTTATTTATTGAGCACTAGAGGTTGCCCGCGATTTCACATAAATGTAGGTTATGTCAATTTGCTATCACACGGGAACAGGACTAATTCCTGGATAGAAGGTAACCTTTTATCCTTTTCTGTTCTCCCGACAACGTGTATGCGAAAATTCATGATGATCGGGCGAGTAGTGTAAGCGTAACAATCAAACTCACATTCACATTTATAATATTAGTTAGGATCTCCTTTAACAAATCATGTATCAAATAAATATTCGAAAAATGTACTCCTTGAATTACAGCATGTACGATAATAAACATAAATGTAAATAAAATAGATTAGAATTGGCTGTTTTTTCAAGTGTCAAAGTCAAATCAAACTGCTTTTAAGTCAGTCAAAATAAATTAAACATGCATGTCATGTATTACAAAATCGTGATTACGTGTGATTGTGATTGATCAAATATATACTTAATGATATTTGTTATTCAATCACACGCCAACTAAAACAGTTAAAGTATATTTTAGAATAATCAATTGAATTCTGTTTATTCTGCTATGCGTTGTCATAGGATTTCCGTGGCAGCTAAATTAGAATAATCGTTTTTACTTTTAGCATAAGTTTGCGTTGCTTAATTTTTTTCTATGTATTATGTTTAATATTTTATTTTATTAAAAAATTATATTTACGGAATATTTCTTTACTATACGTTGAGCTTTAAGCATTTATATCTTTATATCTTTATTTATTTAGAATGAAATATTCCTTTACTTTTATTTGAAATAACTTCATCTCTGCTTTAGCTCTGTTTTATATTTTCTATATATTATTTTTGTAAATTATCAAACAGCAAACTGAAAAGTCAAATAATGCTAAATTTGAAATAAATAATTTATGAAAACAATACACGTTCGAAGAAAACCTAACAACGACGACCAAAGGCAACACAATAAAAAAAAATCTATTGTTACATAATTGAACTTTGTTTTATCAAACGATCAAATATATATTTTATAAAATGGAAATTTTCTTTGAATTAATAAATATTGCAAAAGTGCGAGATAGACACGCGTATCGGGGGTTCCGTGCCACAATGTTGCCCGGCTTACATTTGGCTGGAATTAATATTCGTAGTTACAAAAAAGCAAAACTTACACGTTTTATTATACCTAGTTTAGTTAACACTTCTACCCACTGCGTGTCAAAGGATATAACTTTTCTAAGCTCAGGTGACTATGTAACATACGTCTATATGTTACGTAGTCAACTGAGCTTAGAAACGACTGTAGTCCAAGAGCAACTAGAAGAAACTTGCGTTGTTGTGTGATCAAAAAAGGTCGAAAGAGATATTCTCATAGTTACGTCTTTGTCGTTCTAGACTGCAATATATTGTCAATTTCAAGTCGCTCAAATTATTTATATCTCTAAGTCGATCAACCATCTCACTTTAAAATGTTTATGTTTATATATTTTCTTCAAGATTGCTTAAATTCATTTTATGGCGATTGGATTCAAAATAAAAATCTATAATGCCAATCTTGAGCCTTAAAAACGAAGTAAATAAGAACTGTGGTTGTAGAACCGATTCATTGGTTTTGCAAATATATAAAGCGTTATACAAGTAAGCATATGAAATGGTGTCCCAGACAGCTAGTTACGTCATAAATTATGTACTCATAAAATTTGTCAGAGAATTCATATTTTTTAAAATCCTTGCTAACAAACACGCTTTCTATTTTATTTTAAAAGTTTCCATTTAAGAACAGTAGAAACCAAAACAATTATGTTTAGAATTTATGTCTGTCTGTATGTTTGTACGAGTGTCACGCAACAACTACTGCACAAAATTAAATACAACTTAAAGTCTGATATATTTTCACCTTCATACGCTACATAGAAGCCAAATACCTATCAATAATATGAAATTTTTGATAAGCCGCCAAGAAGCAGTAATTAGAACAAATTGTTGGAGGGTCGCCGAGAGAAGCATAGGCTCTTTTTACCTTAATCCTTTTGAAAATGCAAATAAAAAATGTATAGATAGTTAACTACTACCAAACGTTTGGATAACCATACCTTTATGTCACACGATGTACATACAAAGGTATACTAGCATGATATAATTATGTATGAATAGATGACGTCATCAGACTCCCACTTAAACAAAAATTTTAACAAACATGATACCTAAGTTTAACTTAACAAGTAATAAAATGAGAACATCAGGAAGGTAGTCGAAGTCAACCAAATGCCTTATAAAGGATAACTCAGAAAATACTTTGGTAAAATTTAAATGGGACTACATGAGAAGCACCAGCTTTCAAATAAAATAAGAATCATCAAAATCAGTTCACTTAAAAAAAGGTTCTGAGGTAACACCCATAAAAAATACAGTCGAATTGAGAGCCTCCTCTTTTGAAGTCGGTTAAAAAATATGAGAGCAATGCGTAAAATTTAATATAAAATACTAACAAAAACTATTCAAAATTTTCTACACATGATTCAGATTAGCTAGTTTCATTCAATAAGTGTTGGTTGTAAATCGGTTCATAATATTCACACAATCACAGCTGCTGCCAAAGGATTCTTGAAAAACAAAAGTATGTGACAGCTGCGCCACAGATTGAGCAAATTACACGCGTCAACGAGAAATATTGGTTTTGAAATTGATCTGTTCGGGGTCTTCAGTCTTCAGCCTTTGTGCTAAGGTCTGGCAACTTCAAATCTTTTTAACTATTAATATGTTTATATTGCAGCTTACTGCAAAATGTGAAATTCAATATCTGTGACATGGCTGTTAAAAATCAACCGAAACGTTGTGGAAAGTATGAAATTAAATCTAAATAGTTTTCATTATGTAAAAAGAAGTAAACACTAACTAGTAAAAGTGTTTATCAATAGTAGTTTCTTCTCTCTTAGCCTTTATTATTTCCAAGTTACTTGGGGTCGGCTTTTCTAGTCTAACCGGATTTGACTGGATATCAGTTTTTACACGGAGCGGCTGCCACCTGGCCTCCGCAACCCGAAGGCTAACGATACCCTAAGGCTAGACCAGTGTCAGGATATTAGAGGGTACTGACTTTCCCAATAACGACTGCCATAAATGTTCATGGCAGCCGGGACCGACGGCTTAACGTGCTCTCCGAGGCACGGAGTAGTTTAAAGTTTCCAAATTATGTAATAATAGTGTTTTATAAAAAAGAACAACGCAGTAAAATAAGTATAAAGTTGTTTAATTTCAATGTACAACATTCGCGTAAACGAAAAAACAATATTATTCAATATTGTATTTTGTATGTAGGTATTTATTTAACAATGACCTCTAGACTGAATTTCGGTTACAACAGCCAATTTTTTAAGTACCTTACTGCGCAATAAACTTTTGTTTGCACACATGTGTAAACACAAGTGCATTCTCTATATTGATATTCTCACATAAGACTATGACTCAATTTGTTTCAAATTGCTTCAAGTGATGAGGCAGCAATTCGACAGGAGTAGAATATTCCATGCCCTCTCACAGCCGCATATACTAGAAATACTTGCGTCAAGGATTCGGGCCTATGTTTGCTTTACTTTACATCTTTTCCATAGCGAACTCACCTACACAATCACGAGGACGTAGCATCAAAATGCGAATTTGGTATCATTTCAAAGTAATAAACACTATATTAAATTAACTCTGTACCTATTCAGGATAAAAAAACAACAAACTTAATATCTAAGTGATTTGTGTTATGATTTCATCTGTTATTAATGCATATACAATGTACTTGTTTACATTAAACAGGGGCCCAAGTCTGCTATTTTTACAAATTCGTCATTCCGACACGACGTAACTGCAATTCCATTGTCATTTTGCTAAAAGTTCGTAATCTGCTAAATTCATAATGGTCGATCATTGGTCGGTCAATGATCTCGTTAAAGGATTCTGATAAAATGATATCTCGTATTGCCATTAATAAAAAACCTGTTTGTAGAAGTGATTTTCGAAAAACTACTACTTCTTCTTCTTCTTTTCTTCTTTTCGTGTGGTTAGTGGCCAACCTGTTGTCAAGAGTTGTTCAAACCACCCGTAGGCCTCTGACATGGCTTAACGACTGCTGTCAATTTGACAACAACTGGGACCGAATCTTTACGTGCCCTCTGAAGCACGAAGACGCTCAGATGAAATACCACTAAGCGGTCACCCATCTATAGACTGAACGCACCCAACGTTGCTTAACCTCGCTAATCGTTTACCGATCAGTGAGTGCAACTGGCTATGAGCGCCTCAAACTACTACTAAATTTGAACATTTATTCATGCCAGATTTTGTTTATATATATTTTTACATAGTGTGAAGCCAGAGAAGTGTGTCAGGATCGTAGCAAATGGAAATCCGTAGTCTCTGCCTACCCCTCTGGGAAACAGGCGTGAATCTATGATCATTAAAAGCAATCTGAAGTAGTAAGAAGTTCGTAAATAGCAAAGAACATTTTTAGCAGATTACTGCAGACGTGAGTCATTCATTTGTCATTATGTACGAGATTACCATTCTATGCCATTTTTTTCAATGGAGTGTCTGTGGTTGATCTTTGGAAGTCATAATGACGCCATTATTTTAGACGCCAGCTCCGGAAAGCCCGTCCCAAACCCTCTTATGCGTATGCTTATAACGCATTAGGGAAACTATTCTGCGTTACTTGTGACCGCATTTTCAAGACTAAGTTTGGTTTTGCGAGCCACGTCCGGGCACACAGACGCAGACAGATGTCTGAAAATTAACAGGGTGTCGCCGTCAACGGATACGTCTGGGAGGACATCAGATTACCAAACATGTCAAAATCAACAATTATGAAATCAATGATAGACCATTCTGACACTATTGTAATAGCAGACTTGGGCCCCAGAGCACTAAAACTCGTTAGCTATTGTAGATGATTTTTACTAATTACACCATCCGCTTAAATAGAAAAAGTGTCTTAATGACAATTAGTTAAAGTTTGTATTTCCGAAGCGAGAATCTAACTTTGCCGTAACACAGTCTCGGCTAGCAGTGGAGGTAAAGAACATTTGTTTCAGTATACCGCCATTGTCATTTATAATATTGTGGCGACTCCGCACAGACGAAGAAGTAAGTTCCGCCTACATCTAACAGATAGCGCTAAATACGCTAAATGACGTCACAATCCTGCATCGCGCAAGCAGAGTTTACACAGCGACTAACTATATATACAAGCACCCGACATCAACCGTCGGGCCGCGGCCCGCCAGGCACGATCAACCAGCCTGGTCGGAGGATCCTCCCTTTGTGTTGGAGGGACATTACACTCCGTTCCTCCACAATATCATAAATGTTTAAATGTTAGCATAGCTACGATGTATGTACGCATTAGATTATAGATACGTTAAGCTGCTATTTACATACTTATTTATTTACTAATTTTGTTAAGTTACATCTATTATTGCAACTGTAGTTTAAGTACCTACATTAAAGTAAACTAAATACTACTTTAAGCTGGTGTACTGTATCCTAATTTTATGAAATAAACATTCATTCATTTATTCATTTGTATCCTTAACGATTTTTCTTTATAGAGCGGCGATAGCTCTTTGGGGAGACCAACAGACTGTAATGCAGAGGGTCTCGGGTTCGAACCTACGTCGCGCACCACTGACTTTCGAAAGTTATATGACTTTTCAAAATTATGTGCGTATTGATTGACAATTATCACTTGCTCCGTGCCTCGGAGAGCATGCTATGCCGTCGGTGCCGGCTGCTATGAACATTCGTTATTAGGAGAGTGTCAACACAAAAGATCCCACTGGGTCGAAGTGTCGCCGGTCTGCACTGACTGGCCCCCACATAAGATAACATCCTCGACACTTCAGAACCCAGTTCCATGAATAAAACAGCGAAATTAATCAACATTACTTTAAATATTTAATTCCTTGTGAGAAAACGTATGTTGACGTAAACGTATGACGCTCTCATTGTAAAACAAACGGAGAAGACACTTGAGCAAATAGTGTTGAAAACAAGTGTTTTTGAATTAAAATATTCTGTGCTGTGTGTATACAATGATGTATTAGCTTTAGAATTAGTAAGACTAAGTTTTAAGTATACTCTTTAAACAATGTTTAAAAATGCAAACTAAATTATAATATTGTCTTCTATTTACGCGAATATTATTCATTGAAATTAAACTGGTATATACGGATTTTATCGCGTTGTTTATTTGACACTTTATTACAAAATTTTGAAAATTTTTACATTACTACTACTATTAAACTTTACTAATTTTTAAGCTAACTAAATTATTATTAAACTATTTAGATTTAATTTATTTTTACACTTTCCCCGACGTTTCGGTTGCTTTTCAGCAGCCATGGTCACGGGGAGACTAAGATGGCAGTTGTCTCAATGTTCCAGTGTAGTTATTTCAAAGTACCCGAACATAATTTAATCATTGGTGTTTCTATTTACGCAGAATGAGCTCAAAGTATCATGAAGTCTAGCTGTGGTTTGCTTCTTCTTGGGTTTGACTATTTTTATTACTGGATCCCAAGCTGGTGGTACATTCCAACCATCTTCTCTATTAAAATTAGGATGTTTTTTGATTTCAATAGCCTCGCGAAGCATCCTTGGTAGAAATCGGTGTTCTTTAGCGAGAATCTGTGGTTTGTCAAATCTCAGGTAGTGGTTGGTCCCCTGTTGCACATGTTCACACACAGCAGACTTCAACGAGCGTTGGTGTTTTAGATCAGCTATGTGTTCTTTTATGCGGGTGCCTATGTTTCTCTTGGTTTGACCAATGTATGAGAGTCCTATAATATATAATATATATATATATATATATATATATAATTTAGTTATTATATATATATAATATATATAATAACTAAATTATATTAAAATATGTTGGTTTCTAAGTTAGCAACCTTTCAAAAAGCAACTCATTCACTGTTTCCGTACGAAACAGTGAAAGGGTTGCTCGCCCATTGTACAGATTTCAAATTCAGAAACACTTTTTTAATAGTAGGTATTTGCTCAAGTGTCTTCTCCGGTTGTTTTACAATGGGAACGTCTCGTCCAGGGATAGCGGAATAACACATTTTTCACTGTGGGTGCGTCGCAGCCGGGGGCATACCGGAATGGGACCCTAACGGCCAGACCCGCGATTTATGGGTTAATAATGCGCATACGGTACCTAATCCTGGTTTTAACCATCGTAACTGCTTACCATCCTGTATGTTATTTGACTTCTTTATTTAGTTAAATTTCGTTTCCATAGAGGAAATTTCTTTGTTATATCACGGAAGAGACAAAAATGACTTTAATGGACTCTCTAGAATAGAGCAAGCGTATTGAACTTTTGATAAAGTTAAATAGAGACCTCCTTAATTGCTTTTCCATTACTGGTTGACTCGGGTTAGATATTACTATACATACGTACATAGCCTCACGGTTATATAACCGAAGGAGTAGCCAGATGTGAATTGAACTCTTTTCGTCAGTTGTGGAATCTACTTCCTACTTTCTTCTTTCTTTCTTTTCGTGTGGTTAGTGGCCAACCTGTTGCCAAGAGTTGTTCAAGCCGCCCGTAGACCTCTGACATGGCTTAACGACTGCTGTCAATTGACAATAACCGGGACCGACCTTTTTACGTGCCCTCCGAAGCACGGAGACGCTCAGATGAAATACCACTAAGCGGTCAACCATCTATAGACTGACCGCACCCAACGTTGCTTAACCTCGCTAATCGTTTACCGATCAGTGAGTGCAACTGGCTATGAGCGCCTTCCTACTAAAAGTGTATGAATAGGGGTCCGTTGGTCCATACGGACATAGTTTTATACACTGGCTGCTACCAAGATTTTTTTGACAAACACCACACTTTAACGCTTTGTCTGACCCGGTAATTGATTTGACACCTGATGGATAGTAGTTGTATTCAATTACTGCATCATCGAGATTTTAAATAAGAATATGGGTATAACTTAAGACTGCGCCGAGCCAAATGTGCCAAAACAGGCGGTCACAGTTAAGTGAATAATATCAACACTTTTTGTTTAATACAAATATAAAATATACTTTTACCATAACAATGAACGTGTTTACAATTACTCCGTGTAAAAAAAAATTATATAATTATTATTTTCGCCTACAATATTACGTAAATTTGTACGAAAAATGCTAAAACGTAAGCTCGTGTTACGTGATTTTTAGATTATAACAGTAGAAATCTATCCCATTTTACAGCTTAAACGAAACATAAATAGTTATATTACAATTTGTCCGTCCCAAATATTTAAGTTATTGGTTGACAATAAAGATACATATTTACCAAAAAAGCACTTCAAATTCTCCATACAATTTTACTATGGCAGCTGCGCGCCTTTATGAATATGCGCCGCACGAGCTCTGTCATTATCTGTCTTACGCTGGGTGCAGTCTTAACGACTGATGAAAAAAATATTTTATTGCATTTCTTCCTAAAAAATTCTGTTTACTAAGCAGACTAAGCAATACTCAATACCAAACGTGTTCGTCGATAGCCAAATCCAATTACTGGATACTTATTTACAGCTTCTTTTTCTAAACATGAAATCGTCGTCTCAGCTATATTTTCCATGGTTTCATTCACTATCGCTTTTCCAAGAACTTTTTAACTTGAATTTTCTAAAGCAAATATTTATTTTTCATTACTTTCTTGGTTGTAGCTTTATCTCCTCTAAGCCTAGCACGTATTCTTGTTTATCCAATAAAATCAGTTCTATTTATTGATTTAAGTCAATGGGTAAACGAGTAAAAATGGAAACATAGCTTTTAGAAGTGGCTTTGCTAGACGTTTACGTCCAAAAATAGCTGTCTCAGAATAACCGTCATTTAGCAGGAATAAAACCAATATAAAAAAATATGATTTTAGTCTTGAATTATGTCGCTCTGTGTCTATGTTTAAGATAAAGAGATCAAATAACGAACAAATATACTTTAGTTTAAGAATACAGACAGCTAATGTAACATTATAATAGCTAGATGGGTGTAAAAACCCAGGATTCAACCTCTTCGTCTTAAATGTAAAGGTAAATGACCCCTATATCTCGAGGCATGCCCACCCACAGGGCCCATATTCAAACTCGACCGAGGTATGACCCCAAGTTACAACTCAATTATTCCAGTGGTTCCGGAGCTATGCCTGTCACTAACTATGCCTGTCACTAACAGACAGACACACAGACCCACATAATGTTGTCATTAACCTCTTCGAAGAAAACTGAGAGGTTAATATATGACTGACCAGATAGCGTAGAGGTTTAAGTGGTCGCCTCGCTGCGCGCCGCTGTTACTGCGCCGTGCGTTGTGGACTCGATTCTTACGCGAGCAAACATTTATGTTGCACAAATAGTCGTTCTGAAGTATAGAAGTACGCGTGAGTCTTATAAATATTGCTCGTGTGACTATTTTAAACCATTTTTTTTGTACAGTCCCGGTTGTAAACAAGCATACGGCCCACCTGATGGTAAGTGGTCACCGTAGCCTATGGACGCCTGTAACACCAGAGGAATCACTTGCTTTAGGAATGAAAAATTAAGTGGGAAGGGAGAAAGAGGATGATAGGGCCTCCGGCACTCTCACTCATCGAACGAAACACATCAGTAGGAATACTGATATTTCACGTCGATATTCTGTGAGAGGGTAGTACTTCCGCGGTCGAACCGGCCCATTCATGCTGAAATCAACGAGGCTCTACTACTCAAGATTTTTAAACGATATTAGATAAATATCTTTTATAATAGAAATATGGTACCATTTTCACACTAACGAGCATGCGTGGGCTCTCCGAAAGGCTTTGGGATCTTGAAGGATAACAGTTGTGTTCAGAAAATTAATTCAAATTTTTTATTTCATTTAAGATCATTTGAGTTTGACTCTATATGTATTGTACATGGAGCACAGTTTATAAATCAGTCGTAATCTGCCGTATATAGTCACTGTCTCATTCACGATTGTCATTCTGAATTCCTCCTACAAATATTTGCAAGATGCAGATGCGTATCAGAGACAGCTTCACAAAAGAGCTCCTCTAAATTTTGACTAGTATTATTATAATAAATACCTAAGAATTAATTTGCCAGATAATCTTAATATCAGCATAGAATACGAGAAACAGCAGTTGTATTCGCTATGACCGTTATATCACTATAGTATACGAAGCAAAATTTACAAGTTAGAAAGCTATACTAAGAAATTAAAAAGTTCTCAGTGGGAACACGAAATTTGGAACTGTGTTCTTAATAGCAATAAATAGTTTAAGGATCGCTTAACTACATGAGATTTAACACCAGAGGTGTACCTCTGCCTACTCTTTTGTTATGAAACTATCTAAAGTTACATATAAACATAGTATGTAAGTGTATATACGCTTACTGCCTATACTTAGAATTCTTATAAATTCTATTCTTCTAAGAAAATCGCGCATAAACGAAATTAAAAAAAAATATGTTTGCTTCTTTGATTTCGGTTGCGTTTATTAAAAGTCAATTAAATATTTTATCAAGGAGGTATAGAGGTGGTTCAAGACCATCTCTATACCGAATTTCTTATATACCTAAAAGACTGCATTACTATATTAAGAAACAAAACTTCTTAATATCTTCGCTTTCCTAAATTCGTTTAGAATATTCAAACTGTTACTACGTTTTTGATATTTCCATAGATTCACATACCTACCTCATCCATTCCTTTTTCTGAATTCTATTTTTTTCTAGAGTCAGTAATGCTCGAGTTATCTTCTGGTTTTGCAAGCAATCCACGCGTTTGTTTTGCTGAACTTGACAACAGGTAAATGTAAATTCATATCATAGTTTAGTTAGTGTAACCTTGACGTTATAAGTATTACTTTGTGACGTAAATGAATAATCATATTATGATTTTTGATTTTAATCAAAAGGTACACACAGCGACACATCAACCTAGACTGTTTGGACTTTGAACTATTAGAAGTTGAACGCTGCGAATCGTGCGAGAAAGTGCGTTATATTTTTGTTATTTTGTCTCATTCACGCTGAACGGAACGCAGCAGTCTATCTCTACAATACATGTATCATAACCTATATGTATATTATTTTCTGGAGAAGTTTAGCTCAGCGCAAATATTATATTTAACAACTTTGGTTTTCGATTTGCGCTAGCGTCTGAGCGTTAATACGTCCATTACCTATTATCAATTATTATTGTTACTGGTGCAAATGTTATGAAATAATAAAAGAGTCTCTAAAAGAGTAAAAATAATAAGTTTTACATTTACTCATGTAATTAATAAAAATGTTAAAGCATTAATATGTAAGCGATAAAAATGTATTTTATTATTTCCTTTCATAACTATGCACTGAAAAATATAATAATAAGTAATTTTATGATATTCATTAAATCAAATAGCCCTGTAGCCATTTTGATACACGTTATGATTTAGCTTCTATTTAATTTGCCGAGCTATAGCGTCAAACTGCTCACAGTAAATATCTAGGTAACTTGATAAATAAGTAAAACTTGTAATTTTGTAATAATGCATCTGTACTTGCTATAAAAATAAATTTATTCATTTTAAAGCACTTAAGCGGAAAGCACCGTGAACTCAACTTTGCTATTACAAGTAGCTATAAGGTTCAGAGTTTAACACTCGTCCCCGTCTTATTCATAGGATCTAGTCCTCGAACAGTCGCTTTTAGTATTGTCTTTTATGTAATTAATAAAAATTCAACCTCCTTAATAGTGTATACACTTTGACGGAATATATATATATATATGCTGCCGCTGTTGTGGAGATAATTGTGGTGCCATAATAAATAAGTAATTATTCAAATCGCACTTTCACGTCGTCACAGTATCGTCGGGCAAAGGCTTAGGGTTTGTTTGACTGATGGCCAGTGAAAAACAACAATATCAGAAAAACGTGGGTCAGTGTGTGTAAGCACAACGTCGCCGCACGCACTAGTGCACCGTGTTTGGTCGACACCACCATGCATAGTCCCTTTCCAACAATTCTCTATTTTGTATGTAGCGTAGTTATGCGGACCTATATAGGGCGTCTAACTTGATGTGTAGCAGTGTACACATTAACCGCTTACCATTAGGCAGGCCAAAACCTTGCTTGATACTTTTGCTGCAAAAAAATTTTATAATTTTTTTATAACACTTTTAACTTTTAAAGTTTTTGGATGTTCTGACGATATTTACATATTACACAAGATGAGAAAGTGTTCAAGAAGTGTGTAATATGTAAATATCGTCAGAACATCCAAAAACTTTAAAAGTTAAAAGTGTTATAAAAAAATTTTATAATTTTTTTATAACACTTTTAACTTTTAAAGTTTTTGGATGTTCTGACGATATTTACATATTACACAAGATGGCGTGAACGAATAATTCACAAACAGTTAAAACTTGACTTTCGCTGTGTACCAGGTTTTTATGTGTAAATTGAACAGCACTAAATTATACCATGATGTTGATCATTCAACACAATTATGATCTTATCATAATATCATAAAATAATATAATCATGTCGAAAATACCGTGACATGAGGCTATCTCGGCCTTTTGGCTTTTGATAACGACATTTATATCATTTAAATGTTCTCCTTTTCATTACTGTAGATAGGACCGGCCTCCCGGTTTCAAAAAATTATTAAAACGTCATTTAACTGTCAATGTGTGCGCTTTAACAAATAACTCCCAAGTGACATTCAATGTCTAAGTATGTTAAAATAGTAGTGAAATGTAAATTATGTTCAAAAGGTTAATACTCGGTCAATTGTTATATAGAAGATGCTTGGAATTAAATTGCTTTCACGCACAGGCTATTTCTAATCATATTATCAAGTCAATTGTAAATATGAGTTGCTATGACTATTACTTTTTTTGCTATTAATATGTATGTTAAATTTACCAAACATTTACCTCTAAAATATCATATTAGAGGTAACATTTTTATTTCCTTTTTATAATTCTATTTTTTATTAATATATCTTATATAGCTAGTTAACGTGTCTAACAATTGTATGCTTTTTTTTATGGAAATAAAGATTTTTGACTTTGACTTCGAGATACTTTACAAACATTGAAACTAAGGACACAAGGAATACCCAGACTTGGAACAATTATTTGTGGATATCACTAATTTTTGTCCCGTGTAGGATTCGAAACTACAACACTCGGTGTGGCGTCAGTAGCGAGGCAATCATTTCAACCACTACGCCATCCGTGCAGTGCACTTAACAATGAATATTAGTTTAGTCACCGCCAAACAGGTGGTATGGCGTGTTGTTCATGATGAGAGTGAGATTAGACAAAGCGTGACGGCGAGACAACGACGAGGCGTCAAATTATGTAATGACGTCACTACACAACGGAAGCGACTACCGAAGGTGTATTTATAATAATTATGTTGTCAGTGGCAGATTAGTGATGGTATGAATGAGACAAGTCACATGAGTAACTAGCACCCTCTTCCAGGAGAGCAGTGGAAAGTAGTAACACTGTCAATGCGTTTCTCCCATAGAATTTTGGAGGCGTACATAATATGTACTTAACCATTCCTCCGTTAATTGTATCTTCAATTATGTTATTGGAAAAAACCATAGGCTACGGTAATCGCTCAACCACAGGTAAGCTGTAAAAAAATATTAGGGGCCATAATATTTTTTTATAGAACAAGAATGGTAAAAACTGTACATAACCTAGTATGAGACGTTCGACTCGCTGAGATCTTCATCCCGAGGCACACCGCTCTACCGTTACGAAGTTATGTGCGTATGAAATGGTTAATTATTGCTCGCTTTAACGGTGAAGGCAAACATCATGAGGATACATACATATATATGTCTGAGAATTTTGCATATCATTTTCGAAGATGAGTGAAGTCTGCCAAACCGCACTGGGCCCAACGTCGTGGACTATATACATACATCTCATGGTAAGAAGAGGTCAGTGCCACGGATCAGTGCCCAGAACTGAGACAGTTTATAAACACGTTATTGTTATTCTTGCACGTTTTATTTAAATACATAATAAAATAATACAATATTGACGCCACATTTTACACAAAGTGATAATTAAATTATGAGCCTGACAAATTGACTAAGTATTAACATAATATGCACCATACAAATTTTATGAGAACAACTTAGAGCTTGGTTAGTTACATACTTTAACAAGATTGATCTGGTTCAGGAACGGTATGTTCTATGCAATACACTGACATGTGGTCCGCTGTTGAATTCTTCCCAAGTTTTACACTAACTTGGTCATCAGGAAAGTATCGGCTTGAAAAAGTTATTGCACCTTCACCACAGAACATCTCAATAGAACTCCGATCCACGAAGATCTGCATTCGAAGTTTGTGAGCAGGCCTCCATTCGGTCCTTCGAACACCGTCGCTACCACCACGGTCTAGGGTGATAGTACCCTGTTCACAATTATACGTAATAGTCACAGTAGTATTTCCTCCACGTATAAGTAATTCAAAATCTTCTGAATTAGATGCCGTTATGTTGATTTCGCCGGCATTATCTCTTAATTTAACAGAAGTACCACCAACTGCTTGATCAGAGTACAACAAACCACTTCTAATGGTCATAATTTCTCTCACGGGCTTTTGAATAAGTCTTTGATCTTGCGTGAGATATAATTCTCTTGGAATAGTCATTTGTCCCGTCCAGCCATCATTACGCTCCGGATACACTTGTTCCCACATATCAAGCCAAGCGGACATAATTCTACGTCCAGATTTGTCTTCCATCGTTTGTGAAGCGTAGATATCATGACCATGGTCCAATTCTCTGAATTTCGATGTAACGTTAAACGAAAGAGTTTTGTAACTAAAGTATCCAACTACATAACCAAGTTGATACAAATTTTTATACTTATCACCCTGAGGTGGTATACCTTGTGGAGAAAATAGCAGTATCCATTTTCCATTTAATTCGAAGAAGTCAGGGCACTCCCACATGTATCCTAAAGATCCGTCTGATTCTGCTAAAGTAGATTCTTCTTTCCAAGTAATACGGTCTTTTGACGAATAAAGGATCACTCTGCCGAGAGTACCATTATTGAAAGAATTACCCAACACCATGTAATAAACATCTTCGTGCTTCCAAACTTTTGGATCTCTGATATTTGGTTGGTGTTCATCTGCCCTGATGATTGGATTTCCTGAATATTTAGTGACATTCACTCCATCGGCACTGTAGGCTAGTGCTTGACGATTGGTATGGTCTGGGTTTCCATTGGGATAATTTAAGTTAGCAGTATAATAGAAATATATTATGTCGTTCTCAATTATTGCACTGCCCGAAAATACTCCACCTCTGTCGTAATCTTTATCTGGATACATTGCTATTGGCAGGTGTTCCCAGTGAAATAAATCATTACTCTTTGCATGTCCCCAGTGAGCTATGCCAGGTGATTGGCTAGAATTCGGGTTATACTGGTAGAAAAGATGGTATTCGCTTCGGAATTCGCTGAAGCCGTTTGGGTCGTTCATCCATCCATGAGGTGGTGCGAGATGATATATTGGGTAGTACTCGTTGCAGACACAGTCGGCCTTGCAACTATAAAATAATTGTGCTAAGAGACACAACGTCGTTTTAATCGCGAACATTTTCCGCGTCACGTCCATCGCAGACGTACCGAAAGAAAACTTGTGTACGAATAACTCTTAACCGAGTTCAACACCTGTTTATATAATGAGCTGTGTCTGGTCTCGTCTAAAACTGAGTAACTGAATGTGAATTTTTAAAATTCTTATCACAAATATAAGTTGCTGTTAATTGTTAGGTACAGACGTTGTCGTGGTTCAATAAAATTTATTTACCTAGAGATAGATAGATATTTGTACATGATGTTATAAATTTAAAATTGCAACAATTGAATTGTATTTCTGCGACATCGGTGGTTGTGTATTTAAGTATATTTTCCTTAATTTACTGGTTAGATAATTATTAATGATGGTAATAAAAGGCTTATATAACAAAAACGAGATCTCTATATTCGAATCTTACTCATTTAAGAATAGAATCGTGTGTTCTTCGAAATTCGTTTGGAGTTACGAAGCATTTAATATACATTTATACATTTAAAAAATGTTTTTAAAATTATCGACATACTTTGGATTACTGGCCGTAAAACTGTATTTTTTAAATTATTGGCCTTTTCTTACGAAGCTGTAGTAACATGCTAAAATTAATAACTTTAAGCTTTCGCGTTGCATGATATATATATAATATGTAACGCGTATTAACGCGATCATGCATAATGTTTACCTTTTTTATGCTTGACGTTTCGACCAGGTTACACCGGCCTTGGTCACAAGCTAACAAAAGAAGAAAAGAGAGTCATTATTACGTTACATATTATAATTATATATATGCTGAAATTTGTTCAAAATTATTGCTCGAAAGGAATGTAATATACTTAAAAGATTTTTTTTTTTAGACCAAGGTGATCAACCTTCTTTCTCGCTTATTGAACTATATTTCATTCATCGTTATACCCACTTTTATATCGCGGTGACATTGTAGACAAGTCTTATCCTTAAATCCAGAAGGCCAGTACTTATGAAGGTGAGCAACAGTTGTTTGGATATAATAATTATTGATTTCCGTATAGAGTTGGGATATGTATATGTCGGGGAAAAGCCAATGGGAGTGTTACTTTAGCTGTTTGTTTGTTTGCTTGACATTCATAAACAGTCTCTAGTAGAAGAGGTATTACACCTACATCTTGCCGGCTATACTGTCTTCATAAGGAAAAAAGGCGCAGCTGCCAATATTTTTAATATTTTATTTAAAATTACTGGCAGGTGCGTAATTTTTAATGTAACACAGTAACTAAATAAAAAAAAGTAGTTTGGGGTCTAAGTTATAGAGAGCGAACCTGTTGATGTTCAAAAACAAATCTCTTGAAAACGAGTAATACATAACTCAACCTAGGAGTAAAACATGGGACCTCATGCACAGAAGTTGCATTCACTACCGCTACTCAATCCTTGACAGTATAAGGAACACCAGGTCCATAGGGTCGACCGTAAAATTAAATAGGAACAGTTGTTCTTATGAAGGCGTTTTGTATAAAATTCTTAGCACACCAGACTACTTAAAAAAATGATAGTCAGTTTGCTCTTTGGTCACGTATCTATATTATAAAAACATTTATTTTTATAAAGGTACCAGAATACCGACTTTTTACAGGTATGATGATTCGCCAGTTAATTTAGATAAATTAATGAAAGGAACATGACTAAGAAATAGTTAGAGACAAATTTGTACCAAACTATGTTTGTTTAATTGGATAAAAATAATTACAGCGATATACGTACAATATAGTAAAAGTAAGTAAAGTAAAGTAAAGTAAAAATTTATTTTTCAAAATATATGTAGGTACACGATCTAGTACAAATATTAGAACACAGAAAACAAAACAAAAAAAAGAAGTACATATATCATGAAAAATGAGGTTACCACTCAGGTTTATTGTTGGTTTGCGGTTGATACCTCAAACCAACCCTGATATTATTTGGTAACCCCAAGTGACGCCCGGACGTACATCAGCTACTCTTGTAATAATTTACAAACACAAAACACAAAACTACGTAAGATATATATTACTTATAAAAATTATAATTGATAAGCATATAACATATATATATAAATTAATATTTAAAAATATAGTAAAAGTGTAATATTAGACACGTAAATAAACTGCCCTACTGCGGGCTTCTTCTCAATTTGAGAAGAGTTAGGCCATATCCTACCACGCTAGCTCAGTACGGGTTGGCAGATATCACACATCTTCAAGAATATTATGAGAACTATCAGATATGTAGATTTCCTAACGATGTTTTCTTTCACCGTAAATAAAGCGAGCATCTTTTTCTTTTCGTGTGGTTAGTGGTCAACCTGTTGTCAAGAGTTGATTAAGCCGCCCGTAGGCCTCTGACATGGCTTAACGACTGCTGTCAGTTTGACAACAACCGGGACCGACTTTTTACGTGCCCTCCAAAGCACGTAGCGATCGCGCGATAATGAACTATTTAATATATTATGACCATAACTACGGAAAGTCAGAGGTGCGTACCTCGAGACCTCTCCATGGCCGTCCAACGGTCTGCTATTAAAATGTCGCTGCCTTTTACATTAATTTGGTAGGAAATATGAAATGCGGCACTGCGTGTTTACATTTTGTATTTACCATTATTTTACAGTAATATTTGTAAATTACCTCATGGCGAAATACATAATTATTTTTATAGTATTGTATGTCATTTTCCGAGTTGTTATGCACTGACCTTCGTATAGGGCTAAGAACTACAATACGAATCCTTCTTATCAAAACTGTAAATTTTACACGTGTAAGGTAAGAAGAAAATGGTAATTGATATAATTATCTTTATTTAACTAATGCCATAAGCATCTTTGGATGTTTGTTAATCGATCCTGCGAAAACCGTTGACCAGTATGTGATGGAACTTGACACACATATAGATCATGTTCTGGATGAACACGTAGAGATTTACGATTTTTATCGTGTGATTTAGACGGACGAAGCCATAGGCAGAAGCTTGTGTTATTATAATAGTTTGAAACAATGTATTACAAATAGATAATCCAGATGTCCTTTTCTTACTCAATATCATAAATAATGCTGTACATGGAACTTTAGGAACGGAAATAAATAATAATGAATCTCCAGAAATATATTAATAAATAATACAAGCCTTGTTCATATTACAAAATGTCTCATGGCTGGGTGCGAGCCATTTCTTATTATAAGAAAAGTTAGGCTCCACCTAGCTGGCCCAGTTTATTGGTTTCGTTTTCCTCAACCATTAAAGCAAACGACAATTAATTATTTGTATACTCACATAACAGAATTGAGCTTTTGGTCTAATTTTGACCACCATTATTTTCACTAGGCTATCGCTGATTTTCCTCTGTACCTACATTGAAAATACTTAATCAAAATAGGCGATTATCCAGCCAGCCAGACTTGGCTTATGACCACGGCCGGAGCAATCTGGTCTAGACTTCAACAACCTTAATGTTTTTCTTTATAATAATTATATAGGCAACTACCCCTTTATGTGAACGAAAACTCATTTAGCATTCATTTCATTTATCAAGTGCTAACACATAGGCACACAGCGTAAGCATATCGTACGTAAAACTATTTCAATGTGTCAAGAAAAATTGACTTGTAAATGATAATTTGATTGGTATCTTCCTGTCATTATCTATGTGTCACAAGTGCAAAACAATGCTAAGGGCGTAATATTAGGTCTTGAGCTGTGAAATTGTCGTTTATATCCTACAGCAAATTTCATGGTTTCTGTATTGTATTATAATTGGACTCCCTTTTCCGCATTTGAATTCCAAGTTGGCCATTATGCGAGAGAGTCGGCTGGTTATGGAGATAGCCAGCCCAACTCCGCCCAGAAGCACAGAAGATTCCTGGGGTCTTCGCAGGCTTCGCGGAGTGACCTCCGGTCGTCGAGGGTTTCCTTACGTTGTGCTGTTACTCCCACACATTCCAGGACTACATGGGCAGCAGATTCTTCTTGGGTCAGACATCCTCTACAGAGACGCCGAAGAATTCTTCGTAACCATGGTTACATATACGTTATTTATATGTAATAAAGAAAAAGAAAACAAAGTAGCAAGCTTAGGAATATCGTCAATGAAAGAGTATAGTTAAGTAAATAATAATTTGTTTAAAAAATATAGGTAAATTAACCTGTATAGCCTTGGTGAAATCTAAATGAAATGTGATTATAAGATTAAAGTTATAGACAATAAAACCTTAATAATGATCAAACTTAAAATTTTAATCTATTATGGTCGAATTTTGACCAGTGGGCGACCGCTAGTTTGAATAATAACGGTAATTGAAACTTAACTATGATAGTCAGGCATATACAACCGCGGACTTTTTTTGTGAGTAATGATGAGCACTATAAACATATAAAACATTATATTATTATTATGTATCATCAATTGCTTTTGCAGGGCCCGCAAAATAATGACTTTTATAGGCAAAATTTTGATACCTTGGATTACATTGTTGTATTCTAGCTGTAGGGTCTTCTAGGAATCTCTAATTTTCGTCTCTATAATATTAATATAGATATAGATAATATATCCATATTTATTAATATTTATATGTTGTTATGTTATTTATGTTAATAGATAATTATATTTAAAGATACATGTACATATGTACATGTATACACAAATCTATAATGACTAGTTATATCTTTGAATATAATGTGCTTAATAGGTTAGATTAAAGAAATTGCACTGAATATTTATTACTAGCTGAACCGCGCAACTTTGTCTGCTTCACATAAGAGAATTTTCCCCGTTTTTGCAACATTTTTCATTGCTGCTCTACTCCTATTGGTTGTAGCGTGATGTTATATAGCCTATAGCCTTCCTCGATAAATGGGCTATCCAACACTAAAAAGATTTTTCAATTCGGACTAGTAGTTTCAGAGATTAGCGCGTTCAAGCAAACAAACAAACAAACTCTTCAGCTTTATAATATTAGTATAGATGTTTAGTTTTATTTTGGAATTAATTAAATGTAGGTATAGCATTTAGTTAATAGAAATGGTTTTAATTTAGGTTTTTTAAAAAACAAAAATTTTTGATTTCGTTGGCAGACGAACCTGTGGTCCACCTGATGGAAAGTGGTAACCGCTGCTCATGGACTTCAGCAATGTCAGGTCACCGCAAACCCGCTGCCTACCGTGAAAGAAGAACTCTCTTTAAACCTCGTTTGAAGAACGACATAATATCATAGAAACACCGAAGAAGGCAGTTCATTCCAGAGCTTGCACGTACGTGGGAGAAATGATCGCTGGAAGCGTACCGTCCTGGATTTGAACGCTTCCAGGTATTATGAATGTGTAATATAAAATTTTCAATCCGTCGAAATCAATATACTTTTTAGTAATGTACCTTTTCTGTACCTCTGACAACGTGTAGGTATGCGAAATTTCATTTTGTCGAGTAGTTAAGGCGTGAAAGCGTAACAAACAAACTCGGCTACAAGCCCGTACGCCTCTTGACTTTCACCCCTTTAATAGAACGACGGCTATTATTTTTGGGTGGATTTTAAGAAGAAACCTACCAAGTACCTACTAGGGGGCGAACCTTGAGGGGTGAACGGGCTCGTAACTCATATTCGCATTTATAATCGCCTGCACGGATGGCGTAGGGGTTTAAGCGGTCGCGGTCGCCTCGCCTCTGCCGCCGCGTTGAGTGTTATGAGTTCGATCCCCACACGGGATAAACATTCTATGATCTACAAATGCTTGCACAGGTTGGTCTGGGTGTTCAGCGTCTGTTATTTGAATGTTCGTAAAGTACTCTACGACACAGGAAATATACATAATGCGGTATTTGTCCATAAAAAAAGAAAAATAAATATGATACTTATGATGGCCAGAATCTTTTTTTCATACCATTTTTAATCTAAAGACACGCGATCGCAATCTTCGCATTGTTGATGCTTTACGTTTTTGCGTTCATTACTGTGACGAATGACCTTCACCTTGACTAGTTCATTATTTACCTAATGTTTATATAATGAATGGGTAACACAGTCTTGAAATTACGCTGCATTTCAAACAGATAGTGGATGGCAGCTATACTCCATTTGGTTAGGTACTTATCTATAATAATAAATAATAATAATAGTAGCCCTGAATTAAATTGTCCCACTGCTATTATATATACAGCAGCGATAGCCTAGTGAGAAACCATTGGACTGTCACGCAGAGGTCTCGAGATCGAACCCAAGGCGCGCATCTCTGACTTTTCGAAGTTATATGCGTATTAAATAGTTAATTATCGCTTGCTTTAATGGTGAAGGAAAACATCGTGAGGAAACCTGCATGTCTGAGAGTTCTCCATAATGTTCTCAAAGATATGTAAAGTCTGCCAACCCTCACTAGGCCAGCGTGGTGAACTATGGCCTAACCCTTCTCACACTGAGAATAGGCCCGTGCCCAGCAGTGGGTACTTATCTAAAGAAAAATAATCTTGATGTGTCTTTTATCTAAAAACTCAGTTTGTAAATAAAATGCTGCTAAAGATCAATGTAAATACAACAATAACGATTACTAAGTCAATTTAACCGTTAGATTAGGCAGTAGTTTATTTAATTAATATGTGTTTGTGTAAAGTCACATCAAGATTGTTTACCTTTAGTTAAGTACCTAACCAAATGGAGTATAGTTGGGTTTCTTTGAATATCGATGTGGGTAATTAAGAATAACCGTATAATATTAACTAACAATGCTTTCGCGCTTTAACTAATCGACCTATCATCATAAAATTTCGCATACACGTTGTCGTGGCTACAGAAAAAAGTATTGTTCCCCAGGATTAGAAAGTTATTGACAAAATGTAAATCTTCTTTCTTTTCGTGTGGTTAGTGGCCAACCTGTTGTCAAGAGTTGTTCAAGCCGCTCGTAGGCCTCTGACATGGCTTAACGACTGCTGTCAATTTGACAACAACCGGGACCGACTTTTTACGTGCCCTCCGAAGCACAGAGACGCTCAGATGAAATACCACTAAGCGGTCACTCATCTATAGACTGACCGCTCCCAACGTTGTTTAACCTCGCTAATCGTTTACCGATCAGTAAGTGCAACTAGCTATGAGCGATAAAATGAATACGGATGAAGCCTCGAAAAGGTATATTTAGTGTAGTAACATACATTACGATAATTAGAGCATCAAGATCTAAGATTTTTAATGTAATTAAAAATCTGCGGCAGAAGCTAGCACTATAATTAAATATTATATTATTTTTTATAAATAAATAATATAATATTTAATTATAGTGCTAGCTTCTGCCGCGAAACATTAATAGGATTTTAACAACAGTTCCAAAATATGTTTAACATATTAAACCGCTGTTCTCTTAGCAGGGAATCAGAATTTTTACTCCCTGTGAAGACAGCATAGCAAGTTCTTAAGCCCCGTCTAAATAAACACACGTCGTATCGCTCGGGAAGCAACAAGTTATACAAACTAGAGTCTGCGAGAAAGTAAATAAAACAGTAAGGCGTAACGTGCAGTAAAATAAAGCTATATTTATACTAAATAAGATGGCAAATAATCATGCGGGTCACTTTATGGTAAGTAATTAGCATACCTTGAACATGTATAACACTAAGGCTAGGCATGCACGTTACATAATTTATTGATAATTTCTGAGCTTGATAACCATATCAAGCTCAGAAATTATCATAAATCAATAACAATCTACCAAGATTGTCTTCAATGCTCATCTTGTACATTCATTTACTAAACCTCAATTCTTCAAAGAACAGCATTTAGTTTGCAATGCACTTCTGTCATTTTGGATCCTCATTAAAAAGAGCCGTGGTCCAGTGTGCAGATTTCTTTGAAAGGTCTAGTTTCTGTGAAACGTGACTTTAAATAATCTAGGTTCCCAATAAGATGACAAAGATGAAGATGAAAAATAAATTATTATCGTAACATTAAATATAAGAAAAATTACCACGAAACGAATACGCGACCTTGAAAATCGTACCACCACGCTCTAGCAATATAATATAATTCATAGGCCTTAGTTTAAATAACGAACTACATGTACTAGTTCCACGGAACAGTCCCCGTGAGACATAGTTTTGGTGCCAGTCATCTCTCACTGAGGCTGTATGAATGGTCTTAGTTTTATTTATACTAGATAAAGTTTTCCTTACTAGCATTGTCTGAGTAGCTTGTAATAATATTTTGATATGTGATCACATGCATCGATCAATTCATGAGACGTACCTACATTTTAAACGTTGTGACTAGGCGACCGTCATTAAAGTGTTACCACAGTATACTAAGAACAGTAGTTTATCTAAGACCGCTCGGCGAGTTATTAGCCTACTCTTGCGTTGGCGCTTAAGGTTGTCACTATTATTTTTAGTTAAATATTATTTGCGTATTATGAGCAGCACTATGTTTTTATTTATATAATATAACGTGTATTGTATAACATAACGTGAGAGCAGGCGAACACGTAGCGTACGCAGCGTAGGTATTTGAACGCGCCCGATCACACGACACACTCACGGTACGGCCCACGCTGCCGCCACACTATTCCGCCTTATATTATGCTAATGTGTGCGTGGCAGCGCGCACGCGCTGCCACGCACACATTCAAACCGGCATCGGCACATTTCTATGAAGATGACTTACTGTTCTTAGTATACTGTGGTATTACCTTCTTCCGTGCCGCGGAGCACATGTGAATCCAAATACCTCGGCTATTATACAAGTCTGTGACTGCGCGTATAGCGTAATGGTTTAAATGGTCGCCTCGCTGCTGCCACTGCGCCGAGTATTGTGGGTTCGAATACCACACGGGACAAAAAATTGTGTGATCCACAAATGGTGGTTCCGAGTCTGGGTATTTTTGTGCCCGTTGTTTGAATGTTTGTAAAGTCTGCCGCGTTTCAGACATTATAACAGGTATTTAAAATAAAGTTGTCCGTCAGACCAACTGCAGGTTACATACCAAAAGGTAGAAGTTTTAGAAAAAAACAAGGGTCATCGAACTTTTGCTAATTCAATAAAATTATGTAATGCATGTGAAATTTTGTTTATTTTTTATATACTTTAGACATAAAATTAACTTGTATCTATTATAGGAGTTTTAAAATAATACCGTCTTTGCTTATAATGTGTTAAATAAATCTATTTTGGCTAATATAATGTAACTAGTAAAGAATCGCAACTACTTAGAATGATTTAAATCATAGATTTGTACTTATCGATCGTACTTAGATTGTTGGCAAAAGTGTCCACACCATAAAGAGTCAGCTCACACATTAAATTTACATGATAGAGAACAATAACGTAGAATTTGTATACATGTGAGCGTGATAATAATATGTATATTTATAATTCAAATGTTATGGTAGCGAAGCGTGTCAGATGACAACTTAAAATAGAATAGAATAAATTTTATTTGCATTGATTGTAGGTACATGAAACATTAATTAAGTTCATATTTAATGATAGAGTACATTTATGATTTAATTCTACGACTACTTTTTATTATGGCTACATATCTATACATTCTAAGTACATATAAGTCAGATTAGCCTTTTTGATTGCTAAAGCCTGTTAGAAGTTATCACTGGCCTGGACAATACGCTTGAGCCGGCTCGTAAAAAAAATAACCACATTACAATATTGGCACTTTATTTTGTACAAGGTAAAACGAAATCATGTGACTGTAAAATTTACATACACTATAATTGGGTAATATTATATTTATTTAATATGCGCGTCATAGTTTGGTGCAGGTTAATCACATTTTTATTACAGTAGTGCACATTTTGGTTATGAATATTAAGGTGAGGGAACAGTATGTCTCACGCGATAGACGATCATATGGTCTGCTGTGGAATTCGCACCAATTACAATATTAACTTCACCCTGAGGAAAGAATCGACTTGAAAATGTAACTTCACCCTGACCGCAGAACAACTCAACAGAACTCCGGTCGACAAAGATCTGCATCTGAAGATTTCCGGTAGGCCTCCATTTGGTCTTACGAATACCATCGTTACCACCACGATCTAGGATTACTCTACCCTGCAAATAATCATAGGTAATGTTCACAGTATTTTTTCCTCCTTGTATGAGTAGTTCAAAGTCCTTGAGTCTAGATGCGGCAATCTTGATTTCGCCGACATTATCCCTTAATTTTACAGATTTACCTGCATTTGCTATACCATAGTGCACCACACCACTTCTAATGCTTGTAATCTCTCTCACAGGCTTTTGTATAAGTTTTAGATCTGGTGTGAGGTGCAAAGATCTTGGGATGGTCATTTGACCGGTCCAGCCATCATTACGCTCTGGGTACATTTGTTCCCACATATCAAACCACGCTATCACGATTCTACGTCCCGATTTGTCTAACAGCGATTGTGTAGCGTAGAAATCATGACCATGGTCCAATTCTTTGAATTCTGATGTCACAGTAAACAGGTGAGTTTCATAATCAAAGTCTCCAACGTAGTAACCAACTTGATACAAATTTTTATACTTATCACCTTGAGGTGCTACACCTTGCGGTGAAAATAGCAGTATCCATTTTCCATTTAATTCGAAAAAGTCAGGGCACTCCCACATGTAACCTAAAGATCCATCTGATTCCTCTAAAACTGATTCTTGTTTCCAAGTAACTAGGTTTTTCGATGAAAAAAGAAGCACTCTTCCGCGAGATCCACCATCGAAGGAATTGCCCATAACCATGTAGAAAGTATCACGATGCTTCCAAACTTTTGGATCCCTAATATTTGGTTGGAGTTCATCTGCCTTGATAACCGGATTCCCTGGATATTTAGTGACGTGCACTCCATCAGCACTGTAAGCTAGTGCTTGGCGATTATTATGGTCTGGTTCTTCACCGGGATGATTAACGTTACCAGTGTAAAGTATATACATATCGTTGTTTTGAACTATCGCACTGCCTGAAAATACTCCACCCTTGTCGTAATCTTTATCAGGATACATTGCTATTGGTTGATGTTCCCAGTGAAAAAAATCGTCACTTTTTGCATGTCCCCAGTGCGCTATGCCGGGTTCTTGACTAGATTTTGGATTGTACTGGTAGAAAAGATGATATTCGTTGCGGTATACGCTGAAACCGTTAGGGTCGTTCATCCATCCATAAGGTGGTGCAAGATGAAAGAATGGGTAGAACTGGTTACTGACATTGTTGGCAGAGCACCTATAAGAAAACAGTGCTATTAGACACAAGTTTGTCACAATCACGTACATCTTCCACGTCCAGTCAATGGCGGACGTGACGAACGAAAACTAGTGTTTGAATAAATCAGTGCCGCGCTCAGCTCTGTTATATATCAGCAATGTCGTGTCTCATCCAATTGTGAATAACTGAATGTGAACTGATTGAAATTATTATCATAGAAATTTCCACCAGTCCTCGGCTTAATTGTTCGACATAGATGTTATTGTATTACAATATAAATTATTTATATACAGTCCTATATACAGTTTGTTTTTATAATATTCTAATTGCTATACTCGCTCTGAATTGTAGCGTTAGCAGCCGAGTTCATTCTATATTTATTTTATTATTTCTTCTCCCTTAGCCTTTTATTATTCCCAAGTCACTTGGGGTCGGCTTTTCTGGTCTAACCGGATTTGACTGGATATCAGTTTTTACACGGAGCGGCTGCCACCTGACCTCCGCAACCCGAAGGCTAACGATACCCTAAGGCTAGACCAGTGTCAGGATATTAGAGGGTACTGACTTTCCCAATAACGACTGCCATAGATGTTCATGGCAGCCGGGACCGACGGCTTAACGTGCTCTCCGAGGCACGGAGCAGGCGATAATTGTCAATCAATACGCACATAATTTCGAAAAGTCATATAACTTCCGAAAGTCAGAGGTGCGCGACGTGGGTTCGAACCCGAGACCCTCTGCATTGCAGTCTGTTGGTCTCCCCACTGAGCTATCGCTGCTCTTTTATTTTATTATTAAATATTTTATATTACTTTTATTATTATTTAATTATAATAAATTATGACTGTAGTAATTAATTATTGTTTGCAACACAAAATAACTGTCATCAACCACGTATATAATTTTATTTTTAACTGTGTTTGTAAGTCGAAGGTTTTAAGCAGGTACTCTTACAACTAAAGTTGTGATGTGTTTTTAAATATTTACATAGTGACCATTTCGACAGCAGATACCTATATTTGTGAGAACAATTGTTATATATAATATAAAATGATTGTAACTAAATTTTAGAAGGGAGCTGTGGAATGCTTATCGCACATACTTTCTAAATAGGATTTATAATATATGTATATATATTGTATGTTCGGGTGACAGGTACTTATAATAAATTGACTAAATGTGTTACATTATATTCTCATGTAAATGGCTTTATCTTTTTTGAGAATAAATGATTTAAACCAGTACAGAGCACAGTTCTTATATATATTTATTATATATATATTTTAATATTTCAACCAATTCAAAAGTCATTGCACTTTCATAATATCTAGGACAATTATAGCACGCCATATCGAGATGAAAATTATCGTGATGATTTGCCAAGGTACAAGCAAATTCTTTTAACGTCTTATTTCATATTTATACATTTTAGTAGGATTTTCACTTTAACGTACAATTAGTTATTATTTAGGCAACACGTTTTGCCTATACGGAATACTTAGTGATTTAAGAGATAATTGAAAGTCAAATCCATTCATAAAAAAAATATTCAAAATCTGGTCTTATTAGGTATTAGTATCACCAATATTATAACAACTGGAATTTTCTAAATTAAAATTAACGTCGAATGTGAAAATGAATTAATTTTACTTTACATTGAACGTTCATTACACTAGGTCAAAACTCTATTTTAAACAGATTTTAATACGAGAATCGGCCCCGTGTAAAAGTTGTCTCACGGTTCGATGAGTATTCATTTTGTTCCAAACCAAGTATATTTAGGTTTTTTCCGTAAATATCGCTAACTACCACTTAGCTACTTTTAGTTGAATAACTGTTTAGTCCTTGATCGATCGGCTGTTGAGCCCGTTGATAATTAATGTTAAACAAACACTCAAGGTTGACCAATCTTTATAATTATGTAATAACTTTATGATTACTTACTAATTATTACTTAGCTACCTCTTAAATATTTGAGACTGGTTTATAGTTAAGATCGTTACTTGCAATACGATCACTGACATTCTTACTGATATTTTATTTCCTTTCCGTTGAACTCTTTACTCTGTAAAATAACACGACCGGCTTTACAATACGTTCAATGTATACGCAATCGAATCGGGCGGTGCCTTTCTGTATTCGTAGAGAACGTTGCTTCACAATAGATACAGTTATATAAATAATGGTATTGAAATACGGATTTAACAGGTGTGAAGATTAGGCAGTTTGATTAAACAAAATAATGAATGAAGCATGACTTGGAAATAATTTATCTATGCTATTTAAACTGTAAATACATAGTTAGATCTGTAGATGGTGTCGTTTTTCTTTTAGAAATCAATTAGTTTCTACTATTTAGTAGCTATATTTAAAAACCAATATGACTGCACGGTGAGGTAGTGGTCGCGCCGAGTGTTGTGGGTTCGAATCTCACACGGACAAAAAATTGTGTGATCCACAAATGGGTGTTCCGAGTCTGGGTGTTCTTTGTGTCCGTTGTTTGAATGTTTATAGACCCTGCGACAATGAAATTATTCCAGGCGCGGAAGATGTCTTTTAAAAAATCTATTTAAGGGATAGCTTAACATTTACTACCTGACTTCATTACCCAAAGTGTATAAGTAGAATAATAGTTAAGTATCACCAATTGACCGCTGATCAGCTGTTAATCATGAATGGTGGATTTGAGAGCTATTCAGTTGAGAGTTAGCAAAGTATTTGTTAGCGATATCTATATATTACATAATATGTGAAGCAAAAACTTTGTACCCTTTTTTACGAAAATTGCAGGGACGGAGAAGTATGAAATTTGGCACAGTAAAAGCTTATATGGAGTAAGAGTGGTGAATCCTAATATTTTTATCAAATATGCATTAGAAATACATTAAATTAATGATAAAACACTACACGCACACAACCATGCATTTGACACAAGCAGTCGAATCGCGCTCGTAGTATTTTGGCATTGTTCAGCTGATGACGTAGAATTCTTCGTAACTATGGTTACATACTATGTATGTGGAGTAGGTGACTAAATGAAATGTGATTATAAGGATACCCTTACTTACTAACTATACAGTTATAGACAATATACCCTTAATAACGATTAAACATAAAATTTAAATCAATGATGGTCGAATTTCGACCACTTGGCGACCGCTGGTTTTTATAAATAGGGCTGTTGAGGTTTATAAACCCAAATTAATAGGATATTTTAGTTAAAAATTACATCTATCGCTCTAGAAATAATTCCTGGGGACGTGGGGGAGATGCTAAACATTCAAACAACGGATGCAAAAAACACCGCTTTTGGGGCTGAATCACCCGCTTCCGTAGTAGAATACTCCGACATTCGTATCCCTACACGTGGCCCCTGGGTGGTGCTAATCAGGTGACAACGCTGGTAGTAGGCTGAAGCCCTGGGCTGGTAACCACCCATCAGCGTAAGTCATGGCGCTATGCAGCCTAGCCGACACGTGAAGCTGGTGTAGCCATTTGAGAGGTTGGGTCGGAATAGTTACCTAATGTCAGCTGAACGGTTTGACATGGATTGTCTATGCCACATTTGAACATTTGTTTCGGAGGGTAGCTGGAGCCGAGGCACGGTGTACCGCTTTGGCTGACCGCAGGTAGTAGGGGGCCCAAGTAACAAGTAAGCCACTTGTGAAAGGCTGCCCTGCCAACTATCGAAAAATCTTGGGCTTACGCCATAGTGCTGGTTGGCGATCGGATGAGAGGGCCCTATGGATAAGCTCGGGGAGGCACGGTTGACCCAATGGTATTCCAAAGTTGTGGCGGAGATGACACTTAGCTGAGGTAAAGCTGCGGAAGGCCTCATTCCACTACCATCCTCTTACCTATTGACTCCTCCAATATCATAATAGCAAAAAGAATAAGAGATGCGTTAAACAGCGGTTGCACTCTCCCTCTCACACAAAGTGCACCTCGCCTACATCCGAGCTGCACTCCAATCTCGTAGCAGTCCACCATCATCTGTAGAATGAAAAGCCAGCTCTCTTATTCCTCTCGGAGACGCAGATAGCATGTCCGTCGGACGTTGCGTACCTGTCATACCCAGGATTCTCCCTGGAGCACAAATTTAAGGCCCGCGCGGGCGTATGCGTGTACGAACGTGATGAAATATGTTATCGGCGTCTCTGATACCTTGAAGACTCCACTTTTTCCGTCTTATGGGTTCTTGTGGACACAGGACTAGAGAAGATTCTCTACGCCTGTGTCAACATGTCGCACAGTGGAGATCAGGAGACAACCAAGCTCACAGAGTACTTAAGTGTGGCAGTGGATACCGCTCAACAAAGGTAGCCGATTACCCAGCTAGTGCTATTGGAGGATATCAAGGCCCACCACCAGGAGTGGCTTTTCCTGTACCAGTGCACTAACCATGCTGGGAGAGAAAAGCGCAAGCTAGCTTTAGCGTTAAACCTCACCCAAATGGTCCAAGACGCAACGAGAGTTCTAGATGTTCACGGTCAAAGAGCCAACTGCTTCGACCTTCTGCTGACAACTGACCCAGACCATTACTCCGTGTCGGTGACTGCACCTTTAGGTAGTTCCGACCACTGTCTGGTGAAAACTGTATTAGTCTATTCGTGCCCGTTCACGGCTCCAGTAGCTCCCGGCGGGTCTGCCGATATAAGTCGGCAGACTGGGATGAGATGCGGTCATTTTTGCATCTTATCCTTGGCAGCCTACTTGCTTCCCTTTGAGTGATCCTACAGCGTGCGCCGATGTTATCACCGATGTGTTACGTTGGGGAATGCAGTATTTTATTCCATTCTCTGACCTGAACACGTCAAGCAAGGCTTAACTCTAGTTTGGGGCTGAATGTGGACGTGCTAAAGCACTGAAGCACAAAGCTTACCTTGCTTGGGTTAACGCTCGAAATAGTAAGGCTAAGGATTTACCAAACAAGAAGAGAGCTCGACTTGACCACATACGCCGTGTAGGGAACAAACTAGCTTCTTACCCTGCGGGTAGTAAACCGTTTTGGTCTCTGGCAAAGTCAGCCGAATCGAATTTCTGCTGCCCTTCACTGCCACCACTGCTGAAACCTAATGGATATCTGGCTCACACTGCTGAGGATAAGGTGAATTTATTCTGCTCTATCTTCGCAGAATCTTCGTGTCCGGAAACGGCAAGCGTGACACTGCCGTGTGTACCAGCTTGAGAGACTCTCCTTGAGAGGTCCGTAAAATGCTGCAGAATCTTGATGTGAACAAGGCCAGCGGTCATGATGGTATTCCAGGCATAGTACTGAAGACCTATGCACCTGAGTTGTGACCCGTGCTGACACGCCTGTATCGCCTCTCCCTGGCAATAGGACAAGTGCCGAACTCTTGGAAGCTTGAATGTGCAGCCCGTGCCAAAAAAAGGCAGTCGAGCCGACCCTACGAACAACAGACCCATATCAGTTACCTCCATACACTGTAAGAGTATGGAACGTATACTAAACAACCGACTCCTTACATACCTAGAATCAAATAGTCTCAGTGACCCGCAATATGCAAGTATGCAGACAACAGCACGCTTGTAGAGAGTTACGTCTTCAATGCTAGGGCCAGTGGAACACAGATACAGTTGCTCAGGGAAGCTATGATCGAGCGTATGAATTTATCCTTGAAGGCAGTCTCCGCTTGGGGTGATGCCAACATGGTTAAGTTCAATGCCTCTAAGACCTAGGTGTGTCTGTTTTCCGCAAAAAAGAGCCCATTCCAACTGGCTTCAACTTTCCGAGATGTATCCGTACCAATAACTAATCGCCTTAAGCTTCTGGGTATGTCATTGACTCCAAACCTTAACTTTGGCTCCTATATTGAGGCAAAAGCCCAACTAGCCGCCAAAAAACTGGGCATCCTCATAAGGTGAGGCAATATTTCATGCTAGAACATTTGCTTAATTTATACCAAGCACAGGTTCAATCCTGCATGGAGTACTGTTCTTACCTCTGGGATGGCTCTGCAAAATATCAGCTAGAGGCTTTGGAGTCAATTGAGCGGAAGGCCAGGAGACTTATCGACAATGAACAACTGGTCAATACACGACTCCAAAGCTTAGAGCATCGTTGAAGGTTGCCAGTCTCTCTGTTTTCTATCGGATAGATTATGGAGAGTGTGCAGAGGAACTGCATAATTTGATTCCTCCTTCCCCATTCTACCATCAGACAACCAGACAATCAGACCAGTGACACAGGTACATGGTGGATATACCACATTTACGCACGAAATGCTTTGCTTCCACTTTTATAAAGCGTACCGCTAAGGAGTGGAATTCGCTACCTAAGTCTGTGTTACCCGATGAGTACAATCTGGGTGTCTTCAAGTTGCGAGTGAATAGGTATCTTTTAGGCAAGCGTGCTCCATCGTCGACTGCATTTTCAATTAAGATCAGGTGAGATCGCGGTCAAACGCAAGCACATTACAGTATGAAAAAATAATAAAAAAAACACCCAGACTCGGAACAACTATCTGTGGATCACACACATTTTTGTGTGGCAATGGCAAGGCGACTACTTAAACCATGACGCCTTTCGTGATGTACGGTGTGTGTGTCCGATTGTTTGCTTGTTTCGGCATCATAGAAAATTCGTTCAAAGGATTCTAATGCTGTTTTCAAACATACCACGCAAGTAGTTCACGTTTAAATTTCAGCAGATGTCTATAAAGAAGGCTCGAGATATTGTGCATACTGTGATTGACGTAAATAAAATAGCGTTTGACTATTTAAACGTTACTTTTTGTATAAATTTGTAATTCATTTCGATCTTTTTGTAATTAATTGAAGATGGATTGATAAATTAATTAGCATCTAATGTTGTTTACAATCTTAACTTTTCATGCTACTATATTTTGTCTCGTTTATTCAGTGGTATAAAATGGCGTTTATGTCTGAGTGCGATCGTGAGGTCAATTTTCAGTTTAGGTAGTGTTATTAGATATTAATGATAGAAAAGTTGCAATAACAGCAAGAAGGCTAGTACTGCCAGGTAAACAGGGATAGGCTCAGAAGTACGTGGGACCTAAACATCACAAGCAGAAATCTGGGTGTAATTTAAATAACGACGGGTCTTTAGGCGTAAGATAGTCTTACGCCTATAGGCTCGACCTGCCTATGAGCCTATGCGAAAAGTGGCTTCGCCAAATTGTACCCCATATGGAGCTGTAGAAAATGTTCACCATTTACTTATAGAGTAAAAAATAAGTGGGAGGGAGAGTCATTGATGGTTAAGTATACAGCATATAAATATTATACAGCACCATATTTAAACATTTTGGCTTAACCTGTTATAGAAATAACTGATTTACTTTTGAAAATGTTTAGCTATCAATGACGACTGTTAGTTGTGTGCAACTAAGTGTAAGGGACGATTAAGCTGGCATGCCATTGTGGATAAAACCTCGATAAATACAAGTTTTTTTTTTGTGTTTGTGCGTTATTTCCTGACCGCGAACAACTAATTATTATTACGACCTGTGCATTATCAATTATTATTAAGTGCACGATTCATTAATTAGAATCTGCTATAGTAAAAATCCGTATGATAAATTATAAATCATAATCTGATCTCCATTATTTTTGCGAGAATAACATTATAATTGGTTGCAATATCAGAAAGCAATTTAATTTTAATTAAATTCGAAAATAAGTGGGCACTTAGTATTCTCTTGCTATTTCCCTCACACGCCTACACGGTAATAGCGTTAACGTCACATGATATCATTGTACAAGATTTTGCTCATTATCATCCTCAATTAAAACACATCAGTAATACTTCATTTAACTGTCTTCATTTTTATTGTTGAGTTCTTTGTGCTTTATTTTTAGAATAACGATTACAAAATAAATTGTCATTTACTCGAAAATTAAAAATAATTGTTAACTCAGATAGAGTTCGACGTCGTCCGTCATTTAGTACAAATCTTTACTTTCGTCTGTAGATGAAACGCAGAGGCGCATTTTGTGTGGATTTTCCTTATAAGGCTAGAATGGGTTTGTAAACGTAGCTTTTCAACAATCTGGTGATACTATTATAGCATTATAGTATCACCTATGCATACGCGATAGTATAGCATATATATAATATCACGTTATTTTTCGTATTAACGTTAAAAACATCTTTATAGCCCTTTTTAAGACTGCGCCGAGCGAAATGTGTCAAAACAGGCGGTCACAGTTAAGTGATTAAAATCAACACTTTTTGTTTAATACAAATATAAAATATACATTTACCATAACAATTAATGTGTTTACAATTACTCCGTGTAAATAACTTAAAATAATTAATACTTTCACCTACAAAATTACGTAAAAATGCAAAAACGTATGCTCGTGTTACGTGATTTTTACATTATAACAGTAGAAATCTATCCTATTTTACAGCTTAAACGAAACATAAATAGTTATATTACAATTTTTCCATCCCAAATATTTAAGTTATTGTTTGACAATAAAGATACATATTTATCAAAAAAGCACTTCAAATCCTCCATATAATTTTACTATGGCGGCTGCGCGCCGATTTGAATATGCGTCGCACGAGCTCAGTAATTATCTGTCTTACGCTCAGCGCAGTCTTAAGCGTACTACACACACAGAGGAGTACGCACACGTATATTTAAGTGTAAAACTTATCATGTTGTACTTTTTTTCTTAAAGGAGTGCAGAAAGGTACAAATCATTTATCCTTACTAATATTATAAATGCTAATATAAGTTACTTTGTTTCTTTCTCTGTTTGTTTGTTACGCTTTCAAGCCTGAACTACTCGACCGATCATCATAAAATTTTGCATACACGTTTTCAGGGGTTCAGAAAAGTATATAGGGTACTTTTCATCCAGACTAATGGTACTGTTCCCGTGGGATTAAATTCACATAACCCACATTTACGCGAGTGAAGCCGCTTCCAAAATTTAGTTCGAAATAAAGCAAACATTGCCCTAGATAGAAGAATTCGAGTTATATATTGAATTATAATCGAATTTCGACCACTGGGCAACCATAGTACTTTAAATTCCTTACCCAATACTTGATGGTATATTATCACCATTGTCACCAAAAATATTCATAACAAACTGGCATATTGACACAAAGTTAAACATGTTTTATTTACTAAGACAATAAATTAGCAACTGTATTCAAGAATTGCACGTGACTGTATAAGTATTAAATCATTTGCGCGGAATAGGTAAACGCATCCTCTGCAATTTTATTGCAATTAAAGTAAATTGTACAATAATAGCGATGATGATTACAAGCATGAGGTTTTCTAAAGATCACTTAACAATCTTATTATTTTATTGTATAGCTGATTAGTTAAGTTAAATAGAAGGTTCTCGGAACTTTGCTTCAACTAGAACTGGTTAACGGAGATACTACCTGCGCCTTATAGAAGCTCTCAGCTAAACAACCACGCTTTATATTTTCGAAATATAAATTGCAGGAGATTTGTAAAAAGATACTATACTGTCTACAGATGATACAGCGATAGCTCAGTGGGGAAACCAACAGACTGCATTGCAGAGGGTCTCGGGTTCGAACCCACGTCGCGCACCTCTGACTTTCGGAAGTTATGACTTTTCGAAATTATGTGCGTATTGATTGACAATTATCGCCTGCTCCGTGCCTCGGAGAGCACGTTAAGCCGTCGGTCCCGGCTGCCATGAACATCTATGGTAGTCGTTCTTGGGAAGTCAGTGACCTCTAATATCCTGACACTGGTCTAGCCTTAGGATATCGTTAGCCTTCGGGTTGCGGAGGTCAGGTGGCAGCCGCTCCGTGTAAAAACTGATATCCAGTCAAATCCGGTTAGACTAGAAAGCCGACCCCAAGCGACTTAGGAATAATAAAGGCTAGGGAGAAGAAGACTGTCTACAGATGAAAGCAATGTGCAAAATTGCGTTCAAACTTAATTTGAAATAACCACTGCAAGATATTGAGACAGCTACCATCTTAATGTCGCCATGACCATGGCTGCTGAAAAGCAACCGAAACGTCGGGAAAAGCGTACTTCTAAGTCTAAATCCTAACTTTATATTATAAATGTGAATGTAAGTTTATTTGTTGGTTGCGCTTTTACGCCTTAACTGTTAGTAACAGTACCTACTGTTCTCAAAAGCTCAAAGCACGCATTCTATTTTCGAGATTTATTAATGAGACGCTACGCTGTCTGCAGGGAAAGCCACGTGCATGTTTGCGTTCAAATTTGATTCGAATGTGTTAACAATGTTATTCATACTTTTGTACAGTGTTGTTCATTCGAATTTAATTTAAGGACACAGTGCACGTACCTACGTAATCTGTGTCGTCTGTGTGTTACGTAGCGATGTTATTGCATATGCATCAATAGACGTTGTCAATGACTTTCAGTAATCGTAGACATAATAAAGAGCAATAATGAAAATAATATAAAGTTTATTTTGAATCACATCAAGGGAATGCCTTGAAATACAATTGAACAATAAGAAAAAGAGAAAAATAATATATAATATTGTCTTCTGTTTACGCGAATGTTGTTCATTGAAATTAAACTACTATATACGGATTTTATCGCGTTGTTTATTTAACACTCTATTACATAATTTTGAGAACTGTTACACTACTACTACTACTATTAAACTTTACTAATTTTAAGCTAATTAAGTTATTATTAAAACTAAAGCATATAAGATCCTACCATGAAAATCATAACTTTACAGCTCAAGTATAGTTTCATAACTATTTTATAGTTCCGATTGATGATGAATTTCAGATGGTCTTCTTATATATTATGTAAAGACGTCTCGGTCAGCTTGGTTGTCGGATCGTCACCAATATCGGTCTGTAATATTGGCTCAGTTATAAATAATCACACTTAACTTTTAGTAAATGTGTATGTTCAATATCACTGTTACAAATTAAAACTGTACAAGCGAACCGGCCATTTTTCAATGAGCACGTGCTTTCTTTGGCGAGCGCCAATTAAAAATGTCCCTTTACCGAACTGCGCGCCCCCCCACGACCCTGTCTTGCGTGACAGTGACACAAAAATGTCACGGCAATCACATAAAGCTGCAATAATCAAAGGAATTTCTGTCTTTTTTAATTTCAAATTAAATAATCACACCGTACTTAACATCTTCATGCCATAATGCTCAACTAATAATATGAATGTGAATGTGAGTTTGTTTTACTTTCACGCTTTAACTACTCGACCTATAATTATGAAATTACACATAAACATTGTCAGGAATAGAGAGAAGGATTTTATCCAGAAAAAAATTACTGTTCTCGAGAGATAGCTTATAATATACAATTTGCAATAGTTAGGTATATAAAATCTCGATTCCATTATATTCCCGAGGGAAATTTTTGATTTGACCTAACAGACACTGTAGGTATCTATATTGACTATACGAGACACTAATTCTAGTATTTCGCCAGTAACATGGGTGTATTTTCTGGACATGCCTTCTGTAACACCAAAGTAACATAGCTATGTCTATAGATACGATCAGGTGGCCAACTTGTTCGTTTGCCACTTAAGAGCAATAAAAAGACAAAATTGTCTTTAAAAAAAGCTCTTGCTCTTGAGTATAAGACCTGCGTCACGAGGGACATTTCAAACATTCGAAAACATGAGCGTTTTCTTGAAAGAACACGTAGATTTGGAGCAAATACTCGTCGATCACACAATTTGTATCCCGTGTTGGTATTGAATCAAACCAATCATCAACATTAATTAAGAACAATAAATCTGGCTTATAACCTTGTTGTTCTTGTATCTGTTTGCGGCTTCAGGCACAGTACTTTTTACCGATGAAAAGTACCCTATGTCCTTTTCTGTACACCTGACAACTTGTATGCGAAATTTCATGAACATCGGTCGAATAGTTAAGACGTGAAAGCATAACTTCTTCTCTCTTAGCCTTTATTATTCCCAAGTCACTTGGAGTCGGCTTTTTTGGTCTAACCGGATTTGACTGGATATCAGTTTTTACACGGAGCGGCTGTCACATGACCTCTGCAACCCGAAGGCTAACGATACCCTAAGGCTAGACCAGTGTCAGGATATAAGAGGGCACTGACTTCCCAATAACGACTGCCATAGATGTTCATGGCAGCCGGGACCAAAGGCTTAACGTGCTCTCCGAGGCACGGAGCAGGCGATAATTGTCAATGAATACGCACATAATTTTGAAAAGTCATATAACTTCTGAAAGTCAGAGGTGCGCGACGTGGGTTCGAACCCGAGACCCTCTGCATTGCAGTCTGTTGATCTCCCCACTGAGCTATCGCTGCTATAACGCTGAAAGCATAACAAACAAACAAATTCACATTGGCAATTATAATATGAATTGTGATTCGCTTCAAAATGCCACACCGAAAGACTGTGATTATAGTCCTTTCCACGCGCCACACAAATATATTAAGCATATATTTATTATTCCTGTCGCAAGTTTGTGATATTATATGTATATGTTATATCCACACTTCATAAAATATTTCAGTACGTGCCTCCATACTACACTTATTCTCTCAAACGTTTCAAATGAATAAATATTTTTTGAATAAATTCCGACATTCCTGTTTTGCATTATCATTTTACGTTTTAATTTTATTATTGATGAGTTTCCTCCACGTGTCTTCGTTTAATTTCTCTTTTATTAGTTTGTAAATTCTTGAAATGACAGGATTAATTGAATTGGTGTGCAGCTGCGTCCCAATAGGTTAACAATCAAGCCCTGTATTGGAGAAGACAATTAACGGACACAGAGTACACGCAATCTTAGAGCAGATATTTGCTGTTTACACTAATAAATGGTCCGTGTTTTTTTTTATACAACTGCTTTTGCAAACAAGTATACGCCCACCTGATGGTAAGTGGTCATCATAGCCTATGAACGCTTGCAACACCAGAGACATCACTTGCGCGTTGCCGACCCTTTAGGAAAGGAAGTGGGAAGGAGAAGGAGCAGAAGTGGGAAGGAGAAGGAGCAGAAGTGGGAAGGAGAAGGGGGAAATAGGGTGATTGGGCTTCCGGCACTCTCACTCACCGAACGAAACATAACAGTTCGAATACTGCTATTTCACGTCGATATTCTGTAAGAGGTATCCTTCCCCGGTCGAGCCGGCCCATTCATGCTGAAATTAAAATTTTGCGAGATGGTGGAAGTGACACAATTGCTTGCGCCTCCAGCGATGTCAAGACATTCTTAGCAGCAGCACCAAGTTTTCTGTAATTATACCTAACTGCCTCCGTGGCGCAGCGGTGGTGAATGCGACTGCCGTGCATGAGGTCTAGGGTTCGAATCCCGGGTCGGGCAAACAAAAAGTTATTGGGTTTTTCTGTAAAGAAATCTCAATAGCAGCCCGGAATTAGGAAGTTGGCGGTGCTAGGCACCCCTCGTGCCTCGGAAAGCATGTAAAGTCGTTGGTCCTGCGCCTGATCTCTCTCCGGTCGTGTCGGATTGCCGTCCCATCGGATCATGAGAGTTAGGGAACAGAGAGTGCACTTGTGTTTGCGCATACCCTTGTGCACTATAATATCTCCTGCGCAGATGGTCAGTCTCTGTTAAGACTGGCCGCCGTGGCCGAAATTCGGTCTGGAGGACATTATTATTAATTGTATCTGGAAGATGGCAATTGGCTTGCCTTCTATGACGTGGGATCTCAAAACCAAACACTAGGAAATGCGCGGGTAATATACCTCTGCCTACCCTATCAGGGATAGAAGCGTGAGACTATAATATATGCATTTTCATGTAAATAAGTGTAAATATCATTTAGACAACGCAAATTTTGAAAACGATACAAAGGAAGCAATAAATATGCAAATAATACAAGCTATGCCGCGTGATCAGTATTTTTTTAAGGGTAGTATTTAACTGTTCCTCAATTTTTTGCCTTTGTTCCACCAAAAATACTAATTGCACACCAAAATATGCTTACTAAAATATTTTAAAGATATCAAACTAAATCGACGGAGCCCCGCTCCTATTTTTGGGTAGGTTTAAGAAGGAACCTAACATAACCTAACCCTTTCGAGACAGAATGCAGTGATTTGAGGCGTATAGGTGCTCGTTATGATATATTTTAGTAAGCATATTCTGCTGTGCAATTTGTATTTTTGGTGGTCCATATCCATTTAATCCCTTTTTTAA
Source organism: Catocala fraxini (assembly GCA_930367265.1). Classification (NCBI taxonomy): domain Eukaryota; kingdom Metazoa; phylum Arthropoda; class Insecta; order Lepidoptera; family Erebidae; genus Catocala; species Catocala fraxini. The sequence continues at coordinate 26,182,494 of OV884027.1, read as the reverse complement.
TGGATAAAATGTCCCTATGTCCTTTTGTGTAACCCTGACAAGGTATATACAAAATTTCATGATATTCGGTCAGGTAATTAAGGCTTAAACACAGAAAACAAACTCAAATTTGCATTTATAATTTAGTTTTTAATTTTATATTAGTTACTATTTTAACAATTAGAATTAGCCAATATCTCTAGTATTGTTACCTATATCGGTTTACAGTGAAAGATATCCTTTATCATAATATTTACATAACAATATCTTTAATACAATTATAATATTTCAAGGCCATACATCCTATTGAGAAAGCGACACAAAGGGACAATGATGTTTGTCTCATACCACCACGAAATTTAATATTCTACATTATAAATGGAAACAATGTTTTCAAGGGGTTCTCAGTACTGTAACACATTGGACGTCAATCACGAACTTAACATTCAATGTAATTCAATCGTGAAGTTTTAATAAGTACATCTCGTTTTCATATACTCATATGTCTGCCTGCGTAGCAGTAGTGAATACGACTGCTGTGTGTGAGGTCTCGGGTTCGAATCTAGGCTCGAGCCAACAATAACTTATCTCTTTAGCAGCCCGGAGTTAGGAAGTTGGTAATTAAACAAACAAATGTACAAATAATTTCTCTTTATAATACACTAACGACTTACCCTTCGCATGGACAATACAGAACCTTAAAAAATTATACTCATAAACCTTCCTTATAAATCACTCTGTCTATTGTTGAAAACCACATGAAAATCCGTTCAATAGTTTTGAGTTTATCGCGAACAGACAGGCAGACGCGGCAGGGTCCTTTATTTTAAAAAATGTAGTGTTAGTGAAGTGTGGATGTAGATTACCCTTGCAAACTCAATAAATACCTTTTCACCACGCCAAGACAATTACAAATGTTTTGTCTTCATATATCGGAACTCCGATCTTCTTCTCCCTTAGCCTTTATTATTCCCAAGTCACTTGGGGTAGGCTTTTTTAGTCTAACCGGATTTGACTGGATATCAGTTTTTACCCGGAGCGGCTGCCACCTGACCTCCGCAACCCGAAGGCTAACGATACCCTTAGGCTAGACCAGTGTCAGGATATTAGAAGGTACTGACTTTCCCAATAACGACTGCCATAGATGTTCATGGCAGCCGGGACCGACGGCTTAACGTGCTCTCCGAAGCACGGAGCAGGCGATAATTGTCAATCAATACGCACATAATTTCGAAAAGTCATATATCTTCCGAAAGTCAGAGGTGCGCGACGTGGGTTCGAACCCGAGACCCTCTGCATTGCAGTCTGTTGGTTTCGCCACTGAGCTATCGCTGCTATATCGGAACTCAGATCTACGCAACTTTTTAATTGTTTGTGAGTTGCCGTCAGACAAGAGGTTACAGATAAAATGAATAAAAGACAATCTATATTTATACAACTAAATACAATTGAAATGTTAAAATAACAGCTTTTTACTAAATGCATATGAAAGTATTTACAGTAATTACACCAAAAATCAATATTTGATATTCTAAAATCTGTCTGTTTGTTCCAGCTAATCACTAAAACGGCAGGACCAATTTTGAAGAAACTTCTACTTGCAGCTAGCTGATGTTATAAGGAGTAACTTAGATTACTTTTATTTTAGAACAAAAAAAGGGTTCCGAGAAAATAAAACTTTTTTGCTAAATTCCACGTGGACGATGTCGCGTGTAATAGCTAGTAACGAATAAAACGGTAAGACCAGTACCTAGTTCTTTCAAGGTCCCATCAATCTATTCCACCTCGAGTAACACTGATTGTGCAAGGAACAACATATACTTGGCCGGGATTTACATTGTTTGTTTTTCTATTGTGCCAATAAAAAATGTATTAAAAATATAAAAATTAATTTATTTTCTGTCAAAACTTTATCCTTATTATTATCAGCGATAGCCTAGCGGAAGACGGGTAGACTGCCACACAGAGATTTTAAGTTTACTGCCAAGGCACGCACCTCTGAATTTGGAAGTTATACGCGTATTGAAAAATTTATTATCGCTAGATTTAACGATCCACGTATGTTTATATGTCGTGGGGAAACAAGCATGCCTGAAAATGTTTAATGTTTTCGAAGGTGGAGATGTGAAGTCTGCCAAAACGCTCTGGGCCAGCGTAGTAGACAATAGCCTAATCCTTCTGACACTGAGAAAAGGCACGTGCCCAGCAGTGGGTCATTTTATATCCTTATTATAGTTGTACTAGATTTTGCCCGCAACTTTGCTGTACATATTGGCTAAGTTAGGTTGGTAAAAGTACTTTTTACTGGATGCAAGGTTATGTCCATTTCTGTTCCCCTGACAACATGTATGCGAAATTTCATGATGATCGGACGAATAGTTAAGGCGTGAAAGCGTAACAAACTCACAAAATATTGGTTAGGATTGTTATTGCACAGGAATTGAGGAATTGCGATACAGGCTGGGTAGTGGACACATTTCCAAACTCTGTGTAAGTACTGAGAATTTTCTAACAAAGCATTTTATACTTCACTAGCTGTCTCGAAATAAGTTGTCCTGCACACACGAAAAAAGAAAAACAAATCTAAACCATCCTCGGATCCACATGAATACACACAACATTTTATCAAAATCGGTCTAGCCGTTTAGGAGAAGTTCAGTGACATACACACGTACAGTAGAATTATATATATAAAGATATGACCAGGTTATCGAACCCACTCAAGATTGCACGCAAACACAATCTGTTTCGAATCGATCATTTATTCACAATTTTTATAAAAACATACCTCTATTTTATATGTAATATATTTCACGTTATTTGGCTCAAACAAACAAATAAGTCGTCTACTTATAAACCGAGGTCGAGAGTTGTAAACATAATGTCTATCAATGCTTGAAAATGTTTACCCGTCTCCTAATATTAGATGTAATAGGATACAAAATGAAGTTACCGATTGTCGTAATAGGCTTTTGTGTGGTAATATCCTCTTTGGCTTGTTACATGTTACAAAAGGACTGTTTAATAGTGTAAATATGGTAAATATTTATAGAAATATGGGTCGTAAAAGTTGTTTTAAATGGCCACTCCAACGAAGATTTTTTTTTATTTTGATATCCTTTGAGCTTGAAACGCTGAAGGGGTATTTGTTGGTAATTTGGCGCAAAGGTAGTTAGATCACATCGTTACTAATATTTTGTAAGTTTGTTTGTGTTCCTACACGCCTTCTCCATCTCTCGACCGACCATCGTGTAATTTCGCATACGCGTTATCAGGGTACAAAAAACGACATAGAATTCATTTCATCCAGAAAAATAAATACCGTACCCAAGCGATGCCTCAGGCAAAAGATAATAAGTACATCTTTTTAAATGCAAACGACCCAGTGGCTTAGCTAGCATATAAAACAATAGGCCTTCTACAACACAAATGATACACTCGAGTTTTAATTAAATGTATAACTTTTAAACAAATTCACGAACAAAAAATATAGGTATTAAAAAGTTAGAAACAGCAATGCGCGATTGTGAAAATTTTAAAACGTGTTACCCACGTAAGCCTAGTTAGTGTGTGTGTTCTAGTGAAGTTTTTCATCACCAATCCAAAATAAGCCTAAATATTTTTTTGGTGGTGGGTAGTATTTAATATTTATCAATTATATTCTGGCGGGTATCCAGTTATAAGGTCCTTCAAACCGATGACTAGCCATCTGCAGAGGAGATATAGTGCACAACTGTGTCTGCACTCTCTGTTCTCTAATTGTTATAATCAGATGGGACAGCAATCTGACACGACCAGAGAGAGACGTATTTACCATTAAGTAATCTACCTACTGCGTTTTACATACCTTACCTTTCCTATTCCTGTTCATCCACCCTATCTTTAACTACTTCACCCTAGGTACGATAAGCATGTAATACTCCTGGCTTAGCAAGGCATCATACGTTATGATAATTGCTTACTACCAGGCCGGGGCTTGCCTTCTTTGATGATTTAATCTTAAATGTCTGGAATGTCTGAAATTTTTATAAACATTTTTGACAAGCGGTGTTATATCGTAACTTTGAAACCTATCAATTGCACTGCTGACGTGAACTCCCTTCTGACAAAAACATTCTAGTTTAGTTGGAGGGGTTAACAAGTTTACTAATATTTATAGCCCAAATTACCATAAAAAAATATATATCTAATGTTTAAACTTGCTATTCTGTTTGCTTAATTTATTTTTCCCTTGGCTGTATCAACTGTCAAAACATTTTTCCTGTACCGTGGACATACATAGTTTCCAGTAAGTAACAGAGCATTATTATGTTATTGGCTGAGTGCCAATTGTATAGTATCGCGGTTATTCGATTTTATAAAAAAGTTTAAAGGAAAATTGACACGTTATTTTTGGTAGTCTGCCAATTGACGAAATAAAGAGTGCTGTGAATGTTTCCTGGATTTATATTACTTCTAGATCTTTCCTAGAACATTTAGCATAAGTGGCTTATAACAGGCAATTATTTCTGCCGCAATATCTTGTCACTGCAATATTTTGGTACATAACACGGCCATCTCCTGGTTTTCTGAACATAATTCTTGCAAACAACAAAAGCATGCAATATATTAACGTGTATTCTATAATATGACTGCTATGGCCGGCCTATACATATACAATGTTTAGAAACCGATTAAACTGTAGTAGTACCGATTAAACCGGTAAGTAAAAGTGCTTAGTTTGGGCTGGATGGTGTTGTGTGTATGTGATAGATTATTTATTATTATAGCTTATTGGCATCGACCGGGCACCACACCAGCCTTCGTGCTGCTATCGAGCATTTTTAACAGAAAAACCCAGTAACCCGACCCGGGAGTTGAAACCGAAACCCCATACTCACCAGTCGCATTTACTACTGCCGCGCCACTGAGGCGGGTATAGAATTCCTGGTGGTCTTACATTTCGCACGCATTTGTTTTAACCTTGATTAGTTTTCAACATGTCGTTGGCCTGTTACACGCAATTTCACAGTGAGACAGAGACGGCGCACTAGGCATGAAGGAGATAACCCCGTTTGCGATTGACCTTTAGTAATAACGTTTTCACGTGTAGGCTTATTTATTGCCTTATCCACTAAGTAAAGTAGTCTTAATCTATTCGTTTCGTAATACGTATCGAGCTATTAGATAGTTCTTTTATTTTATATTATACTAGCTGACTCTCGCAACTTCGTCTGCTTCACTTAAGAGAATTTTCTCCGTTTATCAAACATTTTTCATTTATGCTCTGCTCCTATTGATCGTAGCGTGATGCTATTTCGCCTGTAGCCTTTATTGCTAAATGGGCTATGCAACACTGAAATAATTTTTCAATTCGAACCAGTAGTTCCTGAGATTAGCGCGTTTAACCAAACAAACAAACTCTTCAGCTTTATAATATTAGTATAGATAAAACAAGCTTTTGCCCTCGGCTTTGCTCGCTCGGGAACAGCGCTAGTTATCTGGATTAAAGGTACCTTATGTTATTTTATGTACGCCTGACAACATGTAAGCGAAATCAATGATGCTCGGTTGAGTTTTTAAGGCGTGAAATCCTGACAAACAAGCAAATCACATTCGCGCTTATAATTGATTTTGAATAGGCGTATAAAACCCGTGTGTGAAAAAATTCTTCTGTTTAAACGACGGTCACGAAAAACACACAATCTCGAAACAATTAGGTATTTCTGAATTACATGAAGTTTTGTCGCAGGAGATCTTTCTAAATTCATCGCAGCAGCAATAATAAGAGAGCTACTATAAGCACATAAATCAAATTAAAAATAGATTATAAAAGAACAATCTTCGCGTTATAGCAGCGATAGCCTAGTGGGAAACCATTGGACTGCCACGCAGAGGTCTCGGGTTCGAACCCAAGGCGCGCATCTCTGACTTTTCGAAGTTATATGCGTATTTAATAATTAGTTATCGCTTGCTTTAACGGTGAAGGAAAACATCGTGAGGAAACCTGCATGTCTGAGAGTTCTCCATAATGTTCTCGAAGATATGTGAAGTCTGCCAACCCGCACTAGGCCAGCGTGGTGGACTACGGCCTAACCCTTCTCACACTGAGAAGAGGCCCGGGCCCAGCAGTGGGACAGTTTAATACAGGGCTGATATTATTATTTATTATAATCTTCGCGTTTATAACAATTTATATGTCGCAAGGATTGCAGAATTCAATCAAAATAAATCAATGTGTCATAAAAACAACCAAATAATTGGTAAAATAATATTAATGAGGCATTAACTTTAATTCCAGAGTAAAAATTTGCGTGAACCTATGAACGATACATCTATTCGCAACAAATTAAAATTATAATTACGTTTGCAGTTTAAATCTAGTATATATCTTAAAACAAATATTAGGCAGCATCCATCTTTAACAGCAATTGTTATGTTCGGTCTATGATATACTTGATACTGATCACATAGTTCCATAACTATACGATAGATGATGCATAGCATCGCCTCACACAGAGGCTTTCAAGTCATATTTTATGATCTGTCTTTTTCGTCTGTTATAATTTTGATACTCTAATATTATAAATGTAAATGTATGTTTGTTTGTCTTAATTGCTTACCCGATCATCATGAAATTTCGCATACACGTTGTCAGGGTACAGAAAGGGTAAGTACCTTTTATCCAGTAAGAATATAATATTCCTGAGGGATAGAAATTTATAGACAAAATCTAGATTAATGAGAGCGAAGCCACGCAAAATTTACTTATAAATAACAGCTGAGACGTGATAATGTTATCAAACAGTATTGTAACTCGGCTCTGTCCTTGAAATAATTATCTACAGCCGTGCGGTACGCAAACACGCGAGAGGTCTGCCCACCTACTTGAGTTTCTTTCTAGTTAGGTAACTATATTAATTACATTAAAAAAAAAATTGTTGGGAATGAAATAGGAAGTGTTCAATAAAGTCATGTTGTGTTTCTTGGTAGGGTAGCTTGGTAGGTTTAATAAAAAAAAACTTTATATATTTGAGACTGCAAAATATTTTCTTTTTGACTGAGACGTACGAAAAGTTTTATTGTTAAATTTAATAGTATAAAAAAAAAATATATATATAAATATAAAAAAAGTTTACTTAAAAATACTTTTGTTTGCAATTGCGTTTTGCCATAATTGTTATGTAAGTAGTTGTACTTATTTTAATCAAATATTCACAAATCGCACGCTTACTGCTATCGAAACCATCACATCGTGCGTTCGTCACTGCGGCACATTTGCGACTGGTTGCGAACCAAGTGCATATCGACCTCGACGCGCGTAGGTACAACTTGCGATCCGATACGTATATGATATCGGATCGTATACATATACTGTTAGAGAACATTACCGTGGCTGAGATATTTAAAGGCAATCAAAACCATTAAGGCATGTAGGCGTTGGATTAACGAATTTCTCAGAAACAAATCAGGACATGGCTGTAATTGAATACTGTAATTTCCTCCCAAATTAGATTCCCTCAAATCATCTTTGAGAAGATAATTAACAGTGTAAATAATCTGATTAATCAATTTCAATATTCGTGACGTCATATACGACTAATTAAATGTTAATTAAAATGGAGTGAAGTGTTCTGATGGTTGGGTAGCAAGAGTTTTGCTAATGTGTAATATGAGATTTGAGTAGACCAGTCGCAATGGCGGGTACACTGGCATATCTATGGAGAAGACAGAGGTGTATACGTTAATACGTACAAAGCAAACTTTGTACCTCTTTTTAAAGAAGTGTTAGCCTAGTGATCGTAAATTGACCATAATCAAAAATTTTAGTGTAATGTAATATACATGAATTTCCTTTTAATTTTTGTCACCGCTTCTCATTTTTTTTTATTGATGATGTGATGCAGCTCTACAATAGCTACTAAAAAGAAAATATCGTTATTGAATACGGTCACGAGATCGTAATCACTATCCCTACAGTAAGAAATCTGTATCTTTTAATTTTAGTTATCATTATCGACCAAATTTTCAAATATCTTGCTTTTAAACCTTCTATCATTGAACGTTATTATTCGTTCGATATGAGTGGATATTCACTTTTATTTATATACCTTTTTCTGTGTTTGATTCTTAACCGTTTTAGTATATGTATATTCGTGAAAACTTGTTAGTTTTAGTAAAAATCGGTGCATTAGTAAGTTCTGAGTGCCTTTTTCTGGAATCGTTGCAATAGTATTTCCGGATTTGAGTTTTGCTCGCCCCTATTTTTTGTTTCACAACCGGACTTTTCTGTTCGTTGCCAAAAAAAACCATTTGGCTACTGAAGGCTTAGACTCTCCGTATATTTCTTTACTTCATTTGTAGTATACAGAAACATGTACCATGAGCTATTGACTGTAAACGAAGATGAAGGTGGCACTTACTTAAAAATGACCGTGCCTCGGAGAGCACGTTAAGCCGTCGGTCCCGGCTGCCATGAACATCTATGGCAGTCGTTATTGGGAGAGTGTCGACACAAAAGATCCCACTGGGTCGAAGTGTCGCCGGTCTGCACTGACTGGCTCCCACATAAGATACATACTTAAAAATGAATGAAAAGAAGAATTTATCACAAGCTATAATTTAGGCATTTGATATAAGTTTTGGTGAAACATTCGTCTGGTACTGTATTTATACTTCATAAATACAGTGCCAGACGAATGTTTCACAATTGAATAAACATGAAAAGCAGACGAATGAAATTCCAATACTGTTTATAAATTCAACACCTACTGTTTATAAGATTTAATAAGAATTACCTTTAATTTTAAGAAAATATAATTTTATTTTTGGTTTATACCTATACTTATAATATTAAAAATAGAAAAAAATTTTGTTTGTTTGTAATCGATGAACTCTAAAACGACTGAACCGATTTTAATCTTCTAGTTAATAAATAAAATAGCTACCTAACATACATAATAGTTTAAACTTCGTCAGAACCGCTTATTCGGATTCCTTTGTCGAACTAAGTTTGTTTTTATTAGCAAATAACCTGTAAAATGAACTTGAAATCCTAACACCCTAATATTATAAATGAGAATGTGAGTTTGTTTGTTACGCTTTCACGTATTAACAACTCGACCGATCAATATGAAACTCCGCATACACGTTATCAAGAGATACAGAAAAGGAGATTTGGAACCTTTTATCCAGGAAAAAAGCTCTGTTGCCGAGCAAAAGAAGTCGCAGGGAAAACCTCGTCATAAATACATGACTATGCCTTTACATCATTAAATCATTCGATACATGAATGTGGCAGCTCTATCAGTAATCGAGATACCTAAGTATCACTCTTTGTTAACATCAACACCGTGTTTGTTTACAAATTCTGTCAATAATAGTTATCATGTTTGTAAACAATTACCTGTCGAAAATAGTTAACAAAATTTGTAAATCTTGTTTGGCAGGTTATTGAATAAACATTAGTACATTTACATTGATATGTGCGTGTTATGACAACGGACGATGATTTTAGTGACGTCGTAAAATAAGGAAGGTAAATAACATGTCTTCTCTCTTAGCCTTTATTATTCCCAAGTCACTTGGGGTCGGCTTTTCTGGTCTAACCGGATTTGACTGGATATCAGTTTTTACACGGAGCGGCTGCCACCTGACCTCCGCAACCCGAAGGCTAACGATTCCCTAAGGCTAGACCAGTGTCAGAATATTAGAGGGTACTGACTTTCCCAATAACGACCGCCATAGATGTTCATGGCAGTCGGGACCAAGGGATTAACGTGCTCTCCGAGGTACGGAGCAGGCGATAATTGTCAATCAATACGCACATAATTTCGAAAAGTCATATAACTTCCGAAAGTCAGAGGTGCGGGACGTGGGTTCAAACCCGAGACCCTCTGCATTGCAGTCTGTTGGTCTCCCCACTGAGCTATCGCTGCTACTTTACTTTAAGGTAAATATCATGTACAAAACATATATTGAAATTAAACTATTTTATACAGATTTTTTTACTCACTTTTCAAGTTATACAAGTAAATGAAATTGAAGTGTCTGAGTGTAATGTCAAAATAACAGCTTTTTATTAAATACATATGAAAATATATACGGCGCTTATACCAAAACACCATATTTTTAATTTTTGTCTTGCTGTCTGTTTGGTCCGGCTAATCTCTGAAACAGCTGGAGTGATTTTGGCGGGACTTTTACTGGCAGATAGCTGATGTTATAAAGATAATTAAGGCTACTTATATTCTAGTTTTGGCAAATTTTACCAAACAAAGTTCGTTCGAGACCCGTGTTTCAACAGAGAATATCTTAGTGAAAAAGTAAATAACACTGTCCGATCTGGAAAACAAAGTCAAGACCTCATGCGGTAACTCGAGATCCCACGTAATAACAGACTAGTTTAATGGCGCATCCGGAGCATAGTTCCAGACTCCGTGTTTCAACTGAGAATATCTTGACAAAGTGTCAAATTCAAGACCTCATACGGAACAGTCATATTCACTACCAACCACTGCGAGACTGAGACAGTTAATTATGATAATAAGCAAGAAAATATAACCCTTGAAAATATTTCTCTTAATATCCTTTTTTTTTTTTCTTTTTAGGTGGGCAATGCTTTGACGCATACCTCACCGCGGGGCGACGGAGAGGTTATGTCGGGCTCACCGGGGAAAAGATACCCCGGTAATACCGACTAAACCTACCACGGTGTTTCTCGACATAACCATAGACGGCGGGGTCGCGATTGCATGTGAAAGCGATTCGCGCGAATCGCTTTCACATGCAATCGCGACTCCGCCGAGGTATCGGCCCGCCGTGTGAAACGGCAATCCTTATAACAACTTCATTTTATATTGACCTAGGTAGTAAATTACCATTGCGCCCACACCTGAAGCTACAGAAGATTTTGGAATATACACCACGTTCCAAATATTATTTTGACACGTTTCTTATATTTCTATATTGTGTGTTAGGTACGTATAGAGCTAAAACTGGTTTTAATAAACTGAAAAATCTTCGCTAGGTTTAGTGAAGGTAACTTTATATAAGCCTACAAACTTGGCTTGCCTTGATATTACATAACTTACTAGCTGTGCCCGCAGTTTCACCCGAGTTTATGGTTACTGCGCCGCCCTCATGGGTTGTAACATTATGTTATATAGCTTATAGCCTTCCTCGATAAATAAGCTATCCAAAACAAAAATATTTTTCAATTAGATCTAGTAGTTCCTGAGATTAGCGCGTTCAACCAAACAAACAAATTCTTCAGCTTTATAATATTAGTATAGACTATAGATTATAAAGCGTGACTTGGTAATCGAGGAACATTTTTAAGAATATAATGAACTAGATTTAGCCCGCGGCTTCGCACGCATAAATGTAGGTTAGATAAGTAGCAGTACTTTTTCTGGATGGAAAGTACCCTATATCCTTTTCTGTTCCCCTGATAACATATAGGTGAAAATATTTCATGATGATCGGTCGAGTAGTTAAGACGTGAAAGTGTAACAAACAAACGAACTTACATTCGCATTTATAAGAATAAGATAGAATTAGGATATAAGTTTTAGGATGTAACAGAATTAATTAGAACTAATTGTTATAATTTCTTTTTATTGTTTATTTATTATGTGTAAAAGAACGTGAATGCTGAATGAGCAGCGATAGCTCAGTGGGGAGACCAACAGACTGCAATGCAGAGGGTCTCGGGTTCGAACCCACGTCGCGCACCTCTGACTTTCGGAAGTTATATGACTTTTCGAAATTATGTGCGTATTGATTGACAATTATCACCTGCTCCGTGCCTCGGAGAGCACGTTAAGCCGTTGGTCCTGGCTGCCATGAACATCTATGGCAGTCATTATTGGGAAGTCAGTGCCCTCTAATATCCTAACACTGGTCTAGCCTTAGGGTATCGTTAGCCTTCGGGTTGCGGAGGTCAGGTGGCAGCCACTCCGTGTATAAACTGATATCCAGTCAAATCCGGTTAGACCAGAAAAGCCGACCCCAAGTGACTTGGGAATAATAAAGGCTAAGAGAGAAGATTTTGTGTAATAGAATGAAACTGTACGGATAGCGAATTCGTATTCGATGCCGACACCAGACCAAAATTTTTATGGTCCACGACTTTACGAACATTCAAACGAGGATCAAAAATAACATCCTGACTTGGAACAACTATATTATATTGTTTCAAGTCATTATGTTATTTGTGATAATTGTTTGAATGTTCGTGAAGTCCCTCGCATCACAGCTATTAAAAATAGAGCAGGCGTTGTACTTTTAAAAATAAGAGTAAACAAGAGAAGACCACCGAAAACGTGACTGCTAAAAAACAACCGAAACATTGGGGAAACTGTAAACTTAAATAGAAATATTTTAATTCATTTTAATAATTTATTTATTTAAAAAAGTAGTAAAGTTTAGTAGTATGTATGCATCTTATGTGGGGGCCAGTCAGTGCAGACCGGCGACTCTTCGACCCAGTGGGATCTTTTGTGTCGACACTCTCCCAATAACGACTGCCATAGATGTTCACGGCAGCCGGAACCGACGGCTTAACGTGCTCTCCGAGGCACGGAGCAGGCGATAATTGTCAATCAATACGCACATAATTTCGAAAAGTCATATATCTTCCAAAAGTCAGAGGTGAGCTACGTGGGTTCGAACCCGAGACCCTCTGTATTGCAGTCTGTTGGTTTCCCGACTGACCTATCGCTGCTATTTAATAGCAAGTACTAGTTTTGTAACTGTTTCAAAATCTATATATATAAAACTCTTCCGTTACTGAGTGACTGACAGACAATGCACAGCTGAAACTACTGAACGCAAGAAGCTGAAATTTGGCATGTATGTTCCTTGGAGAGTGTAGGGGAGCACTAAGAGAGGATTTTTGGAAATTCCACCCTGAAGGGGGTGAAAGGTGTGAAACCCGATATTCACACAGGAACGGGACTTACGCGGGTGAAACCGCGGGAAAACTACTAGTTATGTTATAAAGTGCTAAATAAATGACGCGATAAAAGCCGTATAAAGTAATAAATTTTAAACTTTCGCGTTGCATGATATATATATAATATGTAACGGGTATTAACGCGATCATGCATAATATTTACCTTTTTTATGCTTGACGTTTCGACCAGGTTACACCGGCCGTGGTCACAAGCTGACTGGTGCTGCGATGTCATGTCTCCGTTTGTGAGGCAGAAGATACACCCTCACTTTTGGTATATTTTTGTTTGTCCATGTACCGTCACAAACTACACTCACGGTATCCCTATTACGTATGCTAGCCGTTGTGTCCGCATTCTGTGAATTACCTGACTGTGCAAAACAGCGAAGTTGCGTATTATTAATGACGGGATTCCACGTCGCGGATAATTTGAAACCATCTTCCCTAATGAAATTTCTATATTTTTGGATTTCAATAGCTTCTCGCACTACTCTTGGATAAAAGTGGCGATCGGTGGAGAGGACTTCCGTATAAAGTAGTTTAGTTTAAAGAAGTGTGGCCGTTACACATACCAGCGCTTACCCTTTCAAGATTACATATACCTGTGTCTATATTAAATTAAATATTTAAATAACACCTAAAATTAGGAGCGGTAAACAAGATGCGAACAAAATCACGTCCTAAAAACAGCTTATGAACGAACGTTGCAAAGAATATAATATTAGCTCGGAAATTTCGCTACTTGGTCGGGACAATCTTGGCACTTCAATAGGGAACTCACCTAGTTTCCTCTTTCATATATACCAGTCATATCTGGGTTAATTGCTACGGTATGTTTTAAAATTCATAAGGTTTCCGTTATAAACATTGAACTCGTAAGAAATCTTTCCTATCCTAAAGGATCGTTTGAAGTTCTAAATTAACTCGAAATTAAGGTACCTTTTTGTAATACTGATTTGAGAAAACAGTATTTGCGGTTAAATATATTTTAATTGCCATTTTCTGCCTGTGACAACGGTAGCCTATTAAGAGAACGTTGGACTACTACGCAGAGGTGTTGAGTTCGATATTAAGGTACTTACCTCTTCAAGAACTTTTCAAAGCTATGTGAAAATTAATAAGTTAACAGCTATTGCTGGCTTTAACGGTGAAGGAAAACATCTTAAGTTTTGGTAATGCATTCGTCTGGCAGTATATTTATGAAGTAATAAATAATAAATGCTGATGAATGAAATTCCATGACTGTTCATAAATTCAAAACCTACTGTTTAGAAGTTTTAGGTACAATCAGCGGGTCTACCGGGAAAATGTTTTTACGCAATGACGTGCCGAAATGAATTACGAACGAAATAATAAGCATATACCTACCATGAAAACACTTCGGATTTTTTAGGACGTACAAATGTCATACGACGATATTTGTGACGAATGTCGGCGCGAATGATGTTTCATGGTAAGAATAAACACGAACGAACGTACGCAATTGCGTGTAACCCATTTCACGGTAGACCCGCAGCTTTATAATTGTATGACAATAAAACATTTTTTTTTGGGTTATCTATATATGTATATTTGTATTGTAGAGAGGAAATTCGATTATTCGTAATGAATAAACTCTGAAACGACTAAATCGATTTTAATCATTACTTCACTACTGAAAAGCTATCCGGAGATAATATAGGCTATACAATATTACACTAAGAGCCACGGGGGCGGAGTAGTAACTATAAATGTGGGTCGAATTAAGACTATACTATTTACCCGACCACGTGAAGTATTTACGCATGACTGAGTAACTACGTCCAGGACAAGGTCTATCCATTCAATAGCTGACGCTTGATGGAGTAACTAAGTCCAGGTTGTGGTTTATCCGTGAGCCAAAGTTTTCCCAATTGTATTAAGGTATATTTACTAACATTACATTTTATAATAAATTATGTAAATTTAGGTTAAGGTACTATCTTCTTCTGCCCACGCTGTTTGTAAGACAAACACACGCCTACGATTTTTATACTAGCAACAACACATCTATTTAACTATTGACATTATAAACGTAACAGTTGGAGACGAAGTATCAATCATGCAAATATTTGTATGCAAATAATGCTCATATATAAGTAATAATACTAGCCCTGTATTAAACTGTCCCACTGCTGGGCACGGGCCTCTTCTTAGTGTAAGAGGGGTACGCCATAATCTACCACGCTGGCCTAGTGCAGGTTGTCAGACTTCACATATCTTCGAGAACATTATGTAGAACTCTCAGACATGCAGGTTTCTTCACGATGTTTTCCTTCACCGTTAAAGCAAGCGATAATTAATTATTTATTACGCATATAACTTCGAAAAGTCAGAGATGCGGCCTTGGGTTCGAACTCGAGACCTCTGCGTGGCAGTCCAACGGTTTTCCACTAGGCTATCACTGCTATCTCATATGATTAAATTACTGTAATTGGCGCAAGTTGTTCTATATAATGTAAATTAAAAAAGTATCTAAAGATTCGAATAATTCAAATTTTTATCGATAATCGCTCAATACGTCTTGTATATGTGTAGTTGTACGAGGCAAAAGTAGGACAAATTTTAAAGAGAGACAAAATTATTTTATTTTATTAGGTATTTACTTATCTTATCTTATCTTCTGCGAGAGCCAGTCAGTGCAGACCGGCGACACTTCGACCTAGTGGGATCTTTTGTGTCGACACTCTCCCAATAACGACTGCCATATATGTTCATGGCAGCCGGGACCGACGGCTTAACGTGCTCTCCGAGGCACGGAGCAGACGATAATTGTCAATCAATACGCACATAATTTCGAAAAGTCATATAGCTTCCGAAAGTCAGAGGTGCGCGACGTGGGTTCCAACCCGAGACCCTCTGCATTGCAGTCTGTTGGTCTCCCCACTGAGCTGATTAATAATTTTATTTTTATTAATAATTATTTTTATAATTTTATTATCAATAATCTAAATAGTTATTTCATATTTCTTTATTAAGTATAAAAATTATATTTATTAGCTTGGCGCCTTCCGTTTGTCAGCTTCCGGCGCGATTAATAAATAGTACGTATTGTTACTGATCTCTGTACTTTTTTTACACTATGTCGAATAATCAATCCTATAATCATTTTGTTTTACTATGTATAATATAATGATAAAGCTATTAGATTCTTACTGATTTTGGGTTAGGCATAATTTTGTCACACCGGCGCCTCTGCTTCCGGTGTAATAAATCCTTAATGTTACATAATCCTGTATTATTAAATTACTAAAGGAACACAATCCTGAAGTACTGCAGCGCTTGAGTTTTTGTGTTCCGGACCGCTACGTATGGAGGCGCCGGCGTCCGCCACTGCTAGCCGTGCCAGCTGCCAGGACCAACCTACTGGCCAAAACACCTCTGACGCGAGCAATTAGTACGATTAACGAAATCCAGAACATTATAGATATATTTGCGTGTCAGTTTAGTGAACTCGCAAAGATTATTTTACACATATTATGTTATAGGATAGAGTAGTTTTAGGTTAAGTGAAAATGTTAAGTGCCATATTATTTTATTGTTATTTTCTTAATGTTAAATTTTTGTTGTTTCTATAGTGTTTAAGTTATTTGTCTTGTAAATAGGTTATATTTAAAATGCCTCACTAACGCATTAGGATAAGTGTCCTGTAATGTTAGTTGTAAGAGTTTGAGAGAATAAATAAATAAATAAATAAATAAAATAATTGTATGCAAATAATCATCAGAATAATTAAGATAAACAATGTTTAATATTATCTATTGAGTTTGTGAATTTAGTATTAAATTAGGTCAAATGTTTGTATAAATACTGGTGGTTAGAATATTTTGGGACATTCATATTCTAACCGTTGAAACGTGCATTCAAGATAATATAAGTGCTTTTCTGTACAACTTGTGTCTTCATTGTCGCCGCCACCCTGACTATTCACCTTTTTACATGTATGTCCCTTGTTTAATATTAATTAAACAAGGGACATACAAATTTCATTTTAAATGATGATGTAGCCACCATAATAATACGTTTTGTTACATAGTGTAATTATAATTTTCACCTGAAAGTGAATAATTACAGTAGATATTCGTTAGAGACAAAAGTTTTTAAGACTGATATGGCTTCATTAATGAGGTCGCGGGTTCGATTCCCGCACAAGTCAAACATTTGTGTGCATGAATATGGATGTTTGTCTTGGTCTGGGTGTTTCTATGTATAATACGTAAGTATTTACAAAAAAAAAGTATATATGTATGTTTATCCATTGTCTAGTACCCATAGTACAAGCTCTGCTTAGTTTGGGCTAGATGGTGTTGTGTAAATGTGGTAGAATATTATTATTATTATTAAGCAAACCGTAAACAAAAGTTTTGAGTTTTGAAGCAAAAAAATGTGTAACATTTTTTACACAGACATCACATTTTTCATGCACGCTTGTCCGCTCAATTAACATGTTTTCGACCGGACTTTTTATGTTAGGTCCTTAATTTGGTCCGAGAGCTTCCACCGAGGTCGTCCCTTTTTTACCCGACTATGGCGAAAAGCCAAAAGAATAGGAAGGGTAATGATTTTGGCAGTCTCGGTATGTATGTTTGTATGTTCCCCCGTAGCGCCTAAACTACTGAACCGATTTTAATGAATAAGGTGTTAATAGATTTGTAATAATGGCCCGGGTGACATAGGCTATATACATTTTAAATTCGTTCTTTTAAGACCCCTTTTTTACGTAGTCGGATTATAGTTTCTTATCTTCTTACTTGTGTCGGTTCTATATTGCCTTTCACATACTATCATCAATATATTTATGTACAATAAATATTCAAAACATATGCGTTTAACACGAATACGTAGTCTTACGCCTGTATCTATTAAGAGGTAGGCAGACGTGTTTTACTTTCACTTAATAAGTGATATTGGCGTCTATCGGGTATACTTCCAGACGCCGCGGTACTGCAAATAGAAATTAATAAGTGATATTGGTGTCTATCGGATATACTTCCAGACGCCGCCGTACTGCAACTAGAAATTAATAAGTGATATTGGTGTCTATCGGGTATACTTCCAGACGCCGCCGTACTGCAAATAGAAATTAATAAGTGATATTGGTGACTATCGGGTATACTTCCAGACGCCGCCGTACTGCAACTAGAAATTAATAAGTGATATTGATGACTATCGGGTATACTTCCAGAAGCCGCCGTACTACAACTAGAAATTCCCAGACATAAACCCGCATACGACTTTGTTTGACCTACGAACCAAATGGTTCCCTATGCATTTGCATCGAATTGTGGGTCATAATATAATATGGCATACTTTTGTTTTTCCCAATTATATTTACGCATAATAGATTACGCATATTTTTTAAGCATAATTGCTAATAGCTTGAGGTGGCCCGAGGGCCAACCCACGGCAACCTGAACCTATTTTTCGGGTTGTCACTAAGATAATAATGTCAGCATAAACTTTATGCCAAAGTCAATTATGGCGGAGTATTAATATGCCAAAAAAAAAAATGCCAAATTAGCTATGCTAAAATATATTACGGTAAAAACATTAGGTATGCGAAAAGAATGAGGAAGAGATCTTGAATCGAACGCGAGATGATGAGAATTTTTTTAGTGACAAGTATATTAAATTTTGAATGTGGGAGGAAAACATCGTGGCGAAACCTGCTTGACCTAGAATCCTTCTTAAAGTTCGTAAACACGTGTGAGGTCTACTAACCCGTGCTGGGCTAGCGTGATGGACTATGACCTTAACACATCTCACTGTCTTTCTCAGAAGTAGGACAGTTTATGAACACGATTAATATTATTTTTGTTATTTTGCGTAGACTTCTGCAACGTGGACAAAATATTATATCTAGCCAACTTTCATAGAATATGAAGTGATTACCTCTCACATTAATCTACAAGATTTATTTCACACTACTATTGACAAATTATTGCAATGCAGAGTATTTATGGAGAACTGTCAAATTATTATAGCAATAAATCTAGCAAATTGTACTAAATTTATCATGATTGTGTCACAGAAGTTTGTGAGTAAGGCGTGTTGTAAGCAAACTTTAAAGGTAGTAGTTTCTTATAATCGTCGGCGTTTTCCTTAGGCTTATAGTTTCGAAGTCTCTCTTTTACATACACATAACTGACGCTTGTATAACGCATATTGTTTTGAGTGATATTACATCCAGATTTTGCCAGCTGTGTTTTAAGTAATGTAACAGGGGACGTGTTTGTTGCCATTCCTAGGGGGCACATGATCAGACTTTAAATTGCTGCTAACATTTTTTTTAAATAAAGGGGACCTTGTTGATAGAAAATTGTTAGTAACACAGCAGCAAAGGAATGAAACAGTGTGGGAGCTAGCTTTTTTATACTTGTATGAACGTACCGGAAGACGCAGCAGGGGTACGTCGTAGGTCTACCTTTTGGGGGACCTCCCCAACAAGGTGGACTCTGGTAAGCGTCGCGGGAAGCGAATGACCAAGATTGGTCTGTGTGGAAAACTTTAGGGGTGGCATATATCCAGCAGTGGAAGTCTTTCGGTTGAGATGATGATGATGGTGTAAGTACTAATTTAAGATTGGTGTATCGTCAAATATTACTATAGAGCATAGCTTCCTTTTTAAAAAAATATATCTACTATGCTACTACAAAATGTACTGCTTTACGTGTACCGTCTCCCATACTCACAAATAAACGATTTTGGCTTTGTCTCTTACATTCCTTAGACAGAAACTATACTTGACAACGGTTTAATCAGATTTTCAAGACACCAACATTATTTAGAAATATATTTGATTAAATATTTGTACTGAACAATATTGAATTCTACAGTTAGTAGTCATCCTAGTAATCTAATTCACTATTCCCAAGAAAATGGCTTCAGAATTTGAGAGGCCGACGGTAAACTTCGGATTAGGCTCTAAAATTATTTGCTCATGCTGCCGGCGATTCTGTTATTCAATAATCTTAAGTATAACACAAATCTGTATGTCAGAGCAACAAAATATAGGCATGGTAATATACTTCGTACGTATACTAATGATAGGCAAATACAAGAGATATAAAACAATAAAGGTTGACTGTGATTATCTCTGATTTGATCCATAAAGCAGCGAGTTCCTCACCTGAATGTGTCCGCGCACGAGTCTCTGGCGCTTATATAACGTCAATATGACACTGACAGTTATAACTGTCACTCCAACTGACACATTGGCTCTATGGCGACCTCACTCAAACTTACGCTTGACGTTCCGAAACAAACCAATAGATGACGCTTTATTCAACTCCAATTACAGAAATAAATTATATTCCAATGATTATTTTCTTGCCGCTTCGACACGTATAAAGTTAATTCAGAAACAACTATGGAACAAAATAGAAAATCTATATACATATATTACGTAAAAATGAATGTCTATATTCTGTTGTTTGTAAAGTATAAATATAATAATATTAGCCCTGTATTAAACTGTCCCACTGCTGGCCATTGTAAAGTATATGTTCTTTAAAAAGTCTGTCTACACATACGGTTTACCAGGCAAGACGAAGTTTAGCGTTCAACCGATTGCGATAAAACTTCAAAGAGAAGTTGTGAGCAAAGGTTATTGTTACAATCAAAGAAAATATAATAGGATAATGCAGTACACTAACTAGTAAGATAATACAGCTTAGAAGCTTTCGCAAATACTTGTGCAAACCAAAAAGCTAACCATGAAACGTAAATGTCGAAGTTTCGGGCCGAATGTGCGTACACATGTAAACTGTATTAAAGTGTTGCGTGTGGGTAGGAATTTACGGTAACAAGTCCCTACTTGTTACCGTAAATTTCTACCCACACGCACGCATTTATACATATCGCATTCTTAATAAAACAGCGACTTAATTCGAAATTTGAAAGTAAGCCAATTTGAACTCTAATTGTATATGTTAAATTCTAATATTATATTTGTGTTAAATCTTTTCAATAAAGTTCAAATTTATTTAATCAAAAATACTGAGATAAGTCTCTGTTTTATTAAGGATGCGATATGTGCAACCGGTTGGCACTAGAATTTGTGTAGGTATGACGGGGCTTAGTATTCATCCGATTGCAATGAAACTTCGGTTAGTAAATGTCGGCACATATAACATAAAAAAGCAAAATTTCGCAAGGCTGAAAGATGTACAATGAATGCTGCACTCAATGCACGCTGGAAATAAATGGTAAGTCTATTGCAATAGACCATTATAATCAGCACAAAAGACCCCTTAGGAAGTCACAATGAGAGCCTAAATTAATTGCCTAAAGACAACTAACCGCTTTGAACGGGAGTTTTCAGTTTTGAAGCCAACTAACTAGTAAACGCTTTAAGTTTTCCAAATATATTTCAATTATATTTCATCTCGAATCCTATCTCATAAACTTACGTTGTATTGAACTTATAGTGAAACAGTTTTGCTGAACATCTCAGTTTCTTAAGTGATTTGTTTTAATAATCTCTTTAAAAGTCAATGAACATAGAGCGATGCCCAATTTAATTCGAAAAGGATCAGCCAAAGTTTGTTCTTGGATAGCAAGTCAATGTACTTATAATCTCTGTTCAAAAACTCTTTTTGTCGAGGTAAATTATAAATATTAAAATACCAAGACAGTTTCTAGACATTCGCTTGTATAAAAAATATGTTGAGATTATCATATTGCCCTAGGGACGGTCTGGCAATGACCTGGTAATATTGCCTTATGTCTTCGCGAATGTTATTCATTGAAATTAACGTATTATATATTATCGTGTTTTTTATTTTATTTTCTGCATAATTAGAAACACCAAATATTAGATGATGTTCGGGTACTTTGAAATAACTACACTTCAGAACATTGAGACAGCTACAATCTTAGTCTCCCCATGAACATGGCTGCTGTAAAGCAACTAATACGTCCGTCGGAGCAAAGTGTAAACTTTAATATAAATAGTTTTAATTTATTTAAATATCTTAAATTCAGTAAAGTTTAATAATTGTAGTGGTAGAGTATAAAAACAAAATATTTTAAAATACACAACACGACAAAATCCGTTAAAAGTAGTTTAATTTCAATGAATGGCCTGGTAGTAAATACCGTTTCATAATCTCACGAGTATATCTAAGAAGGCTTAGGTTATAATACACGGCAGAGATATAATACACCCACATTTCGCTAGTCCACCGAACATAGTTCACTGGTACTGTGCTCTGTAGACGTGCTGTTACTGAGACATGACAGAAAAACTTTGCCAACTCGGCAATAGAACTAGGGACTATATAACTGAATACGGATATCTATGCAAGCATGTATCAACATATCTTTTTAAAGGTTTCTTATAATAATAATAACAATAATAATAAGGTAGACGCCGTTTTATCATCCATAGTTATCAATATACAAGTCCATCAGACACCCATACCCACAGACCATATATTAGAATCCATATATATTAATAGTCCTACGCCTGCTGCGGCAAGTGCCGCTGTAGGTGTTCCATCCCACTTTTGATTAAAACTCTCGAAGGGCCTCTTCATGTTGGACCCATGTCTCCGTGTAAGCTCCCTAAAGAGCCGGGTATTTTCCTAACGTATTAGAGAAATACCCGTGAAAAGAAACAAGCAATAATAATAATATTTATTTGCATCAAACATGGTATATAAAGATGTTACAATTGTGAAATAAGTTACACATGTTTAGCTTAACATAGCACGCAATACATTTAAGACATAGTCTGGTAGGCACAGAGTTACAATTTATTTTCTATAAATTCTTATAGTATAAAAATTAATTTAATTATGCCATTTATATAAATGTATTTTAAATAATCGGGTATTTAACACTTTTAAGTGACAAGGTGTCTTATCAAATATGCGTACACACATCACTAGACAGCTTTTATTATACTTAGTCAACCTTGCAACATCATTAAGACTGCGCCGAGCGAAATATGCCAAAACAGGCGGTCACAGTTAAGTGAATAAAATCAACACTTTTTGTTTAATACAAATGTAAAATATACATTTACCATAACAATGAATGCGATTACAATTACTCCGTGTAAAAAACTAAAAATAGTTAATATTTTCGCTTACAAAATTACATAAATTTACATGAAAAATGCAAAAACGTAAGCTCGTGTTAGGTGATTTTTAGATTATAACAGTAGAAATCTATCCTATTTTACAGCTTAAACGAAACATAAATAGTTATATTACAATTTGTCCGTCCCAAATATTTAAGTTATGGGTTGACAATAAATGTGAAAGTGCTTTTTTGATAAATATGTATATTTATCAAAAAAGCACTTCAAATCCTCCATACAATTTTACTATGGCGGCCGCGCGCCGATTGGAATATGCGCCGTACGAGCTCTGTCATTATCTGTCTTACGCTCGGCGCAGTCTTAAGCACATTATTTCCGTCAGGTACCAGCCGTAGTCACAAGCAGACAGGCGCAGCAATGTCAGGCTTCCGTTTGTGAGGTAGATGTCTCGTAGTTTAGGCGTAAAAGTGTAACAAACAAGTCGCATTCGCATTTATAATATTATTTAGAATTATTTGTTAACCTACCAATTATTGGAATGCATGAAATGCCAGATATAATTGAAAACCTATAAATGCAGCCGGTGTGCCACTGCCACTCAATATCAATAGGCAACGTTTTGTAGACACTGAATGCAACTTTTGAATCGCAGCAAAATAAAACAATTTTTTGGTGAATAGAAATACGACGTGGGTTTAGTGAAAAGTTCTTAAGTACCTTTGGGTATTAAAACCTAGCTCTTTTTAGCTCATATACTAAACATTACACATACATTTAAAGCTAGTTTTAGCGTTTAAGACTGCCGAGCGTGTTCCATTCTACCGACTACATAAAGTTCATGGTTCCTTCATGGGTCTTGGTATACGTTTTTATAATAAAATTCCGACCAATATTCTAGAATTACCAGATAATACATTTAAAGTGAAAATTAAAACTTGCTTAATTTCTAAAGCATATTTTAATATAGATGATTATTTGAATGACAAACATCCATGGCACTAATATTTGCATCAGATCACAGGACGTTAAATGACAAATACTAACACTTATTTTTTTTTAAATATATATTGTATATTATTTTGTACTGTTACATCATAGAAGGAGGCAACACCACGGCCGAGAGTGAGAGGGCAACTAGTCCGACTGCCGCGATCAACTCACAGCGCTGCGGTGCCCAGGTGGGGCAATCCGCCAAATTGGCAGGGCCGTGTCCACAACAACATCGCCGCAGTGATGACATCCGGGCGTCTCTTGCCGGCCTATGCGAGACAGGAACTGGCCAAAACAATCGTTGCCAGTCATTACCTGTGTCAACCGGAAGGTAAAGGCGCCATGCCGCCTCACCAGCCACTCCTCAAAAAATGGGACTTACCGCCACGATCGTGGCATGCCCGAACGGTCTCTCACTAGGCTATTGCTGCTTAACACTACTACTAACACCTTAACCCACTGCAACACCATCAAGAGGAATATATGAATAGTACACGCATGCTAAGAAAGTTTATAAGGCTATGTGAATGGAACAGTCGCAAGAGGAAGACCTAGGCGAACGTTTCTCGATCAGATCGGAGGCGTTCTGGACAAAGGCCCGGTTAAGAACACCTTGAACCGACTGGCGTGTATGAGGAATATGATGAAAGTGAATGAAGCCAGAGAAGTGTGTCAGGATCGTAGCAAATGGAAATCTGTAGTCTCTGCCTACCCCTCTGGGAAACAGGCGTGAATCTATGTATGTATGTACACGCATGCTGGATAATATAATATCTTATCTTGTTTAGGCAAACCTAGAAAACTCATTGGCTTCTTATTAATTACTAAACTAAATAAATTAACTAAATACCCTCTACGTACTAGCTCCTTCTTGCAAATGCAATATAGCACGAGGAAACAGTCAAACTAATAATAAAGATATCAAACATGCATAAACTGTACATAATCTACCAAATTGGCGTAAAGCGAGCTGGTAGACTTGACACATGATTGAGAACATAATATTAACTGTTTTAAAGTACTTATTATTGTACTAAAAAAGATAACATAATTAACATAATTACAAAAACACAAATAATTATAATACTAACTATTTACAAAAATGGTTTAGGCATCGTATAATTTTCAGCATCGCTGTCAACTGGTAATGTGCCCAGAAGACTGGCAGCATTGCCACGTTGAATGGCAATGCTGCTTCTTTGGGCTAAGAACAGACCAGCCTTCTGGTCACGCGAAACGTCGATTAGGCGTTTTGCGATCTCCCTGTACAAAATACGAGCGCTCGGACCCCATGAACCTAGAGTTTCCACCCCAAACGGCTCAAAAATGTAATTTCCAACTAAATTACTATATTTGCGCCGTTTGAGGGTTTCCGCGGTTGCAGCAGCAGCGCCGGCACATCCCGCAGTACTTGGAAGATGTGATGGCGCAAGGGTGTCAACGCATGTTGCGTCCCACACCAAAAGCCTGCCAATTTTCCAAGGCAACAATATTAACTTAATTCATGGAAATACATACTCTACGTAGGTAGAATACCTTCGGGGAAATGCAATATAATGCGGGTAAACAGACACACTCAATGATAAACAATAATTATGATATCAAACATGCATAAACTGTACAACTGCATGGCTGCAGTAGTGTGGTAGTGGTTTAAATGGTCACCTCGTCACTGCCACAGCGCCGAATTTTGTGGGTTCGAATCCCACGCCGAACAAAAAATTCTGTGATCCACAAATGGTTGTTCCGAGTCTGGGTATTATTTATTCCTTGCTTGTAAACTGCCTCGCGACACGGGAATAATTCCTAGTGCGGGAGTTGTGTTCAAAATCCGAAGTCGAATTCGAGTCTGCGTGTTCGCAGACTCGGGACAACCATTTGTGGATCACACAATTTTTTATCCCGTGTCGAAGTGTGTGCTAAGTGTGTGAGTTAGAGAGCAAGCAGTTCAATGCGTGTTACAAAAAAAATATTTAAGATGTCTCCTCTAATACGAAGTACTTCATAACTCAATGACACATACTTAATACAATATTACTAATCACTTTGGCAATTATTTATAGGTACCTATTCAATATAAATTTATTTTCTCAATACAATTTCAACTGGGAGTATGGTTACCGTTTGTCTCTACCATGGAATCCAGTTATAACCAAATGTAAACATCAATGTATTGTGTATACTCAGTTTGTTAGTGTAGACTTGGTAAGTATTGCATCGAATATAAAAAAAGACCAAGTGAGGGTAGCTGCTGTAACCCACACTTACGAAGGCGCCGCGCACCGCTGAGTTCCAGTCAACCCGTGACCACGATCGATGCAAGTAGGTCAAAACTTCTTCGATAATTGTTATTTATTGCCTTCGAATATTTACTGACGCGATGTTTTATATTATACTAGTAGTTTTCCCGCGGTTTCACCCGCGTAAATCCCGTTCCCGTGTGAATATCGGGTTTCACCCCTTTCACCCCCTTCAGGGTGGAATTTCCAAAGATCCTCTCTTAGTGCTCCTCTACACTCTCCAAGGAACATACATGCCAAATTTCAGCTTCTTGCGTTCAGTAGTTTCGGCTATGCGTTGTCTGTCAGTCACTCAGTAACGGAAGAGTTTTATATATATAGATTGATTATATGTGGAATTGTGTGTGTCTAAGCTGTAAATTTTCCCTGTCTTAGCACACGTTTAAAAATGGGTCTACTCTGTCGTGGACCTTTAAACGTGAGTAGGTATATTAAATTTAATACCATCCGTTTTTGTAAACTATTCCACTGCTGGGCACGGACTCCTCGGCATGACGAGAGTTATTCCATCATACACCACGCT
The DNA here is from genome assembly GCA_930367265.1 of Catocala fraxini. Classification (NCBI taxonomy): domain Eukaryota; kingdom Metazoa; phylum Arthropoda; class Insecta; order Lepidoptera; family Erebidae; genus Catocala; species Catocala fraxini. Next base: position 26,155,699 of record OV884027.1, on the reverse strand, counting down.
GGCCCAGTGCAGCTTGAAAGACTTTACATAGAACTCTCAGACATATAGTTTCCTTACAACTTTTCCCTTCGCCGTTAAAACGAGCGATAAATATGATTATTTATCGCTCGTTTTAACGGCGAAGGGAAAAAGACCTCCACCTCACCTCTGACTACTAGAATTTAAATGCTAATGTAAATCATTACATTAGCATTTAAATTCTAGTAGTCAGAGGTGCCTCGAGACATCTGCTTCTTCTTCTTATTCTTTTTAGCGTTTCGGCAGCAATCATAATTCAATATTATATAGTTGCGGCCCAGAACGCAGTCATCTTGATTGCATCGTCTGAAGCAATCATCAAGCCCTCATACGTGCAGTAGCTGCGGCACTCGAGGCACAATATAAAGTGCGACATAGTTTGGGTTGCACCGCATACACAGCCCAGATTGGGATCGTCTAAGAATCCCGACCTAAACATATTTTCTATACACTGGCCGATCTGAGTTCGAAGTCTGTTTAGTGACTTCCAGACCGGCCATGATAATTTATGTCCAGGTGGAAGATTCTCACCCGGTGATACATATGGGACTGGCAGGGATTCGTCCTCCCTCCACAGGTTGCACCTCGCGACTGCGAGGCAATCCAACGGTCTCCTAGTACGCTATCGCTGCTTTTCACATTAATTTAGCAAGAAATATGAAATGCTAAACTGCGTGTTCACATTGTGTTTACCATTATTCTACTGTAATAGTTTTACATTAATTCATGAGGTACATACGTGCTCGAGTTCAAACTCGAGATCTCAGTGATGCAGTCCAATGGTTGCCCACTATCGCTGGTGTGACTGCATACATAGTTATTATTAGTTATTATTCATCGATTGCGTTTTTGCATTGACGGTCAAGGGCAACAGGTTGATTAATGATAATACTCAGTTTTATAGAAAGGTAATAAACTATAATTTTCCGTTGATAAAACTAATGGATGAGTATAAAATGAAACGTTTGAATTGATGTTCATGGTCAAAGAATCGACATATGATTGACAGCTTTGTTTACGTTAGTGTTCAGCGTATATATTTTAACCACGTCAGTGGTAAGGTAGAGTTTATTAATTGGTATTACACGTGTATTTTTACTTCAGCGATAGCAGCAGCGATAGCTCAGTGGGGAGACCAACAGACTGCAATACAGAGAGTCTCGGGTTCGAACCCACGTCGCGCACCTCTGACTTTCGGAAGTTATATGACTTTTCGAAATTATGTGCGTTTTGATTGACAATTGTCGCCTGCTCCGTGCCTCGGAGAGCACGTTAAGCCGTCGGTCCCGGCTGCCATGAACATCTATGGCAGTCGTTATTGGGAAGTCAGTGGCTTCTAATATCCTGACACTGGTCTAGCCTTAGGGTACTGTTAGCCTTCGGGTTGCGGAGGTCAGGTGGCAGCCGCTCCGTGTTAAAACTGATATCCAGTCAAATCCGGTTAGACCAGAAAAGCCGACCCCAAGTGACTTGGGAATAATAAAGGCTAAGGGAGAAGAAGACACGTGTATTTTTACTTCGTTGATGGTAAAGAAGCATACCATATAGGATAGCTATTTGATGGTAAATTATACACGTAATCTAACAATTTTCGAAGTAGACTTTGCAAATAAGTTGGCTGGATCAATTTTATACGTGATCAAAAATGTATATGATTATATACATTTTTGATCACGTATATATTAGTACGTATATATATTATTAGAAAATTCATCGCAAATATTGCATTTAGATATCGATTTAAAAGCATAATTTGTTTAATTTTTGCATTTATCATTAACTATTATTCAAATAACGATAAAATATTCGAGATATAATGATATAACTTTATTTTTTTATAATCTTTACGGTGTAAGTCGTTCATATGTATAATCTTTTACGTTTTGCTAATATTGACTGTTTACGTCAAGTATTTAAACTATGTTATATTTATGTAACTATCTTTGTAGGCAACTATGTAATTAATATAACTAATTAATGAATAATACATTTGAGGTTGAAAATTAAATCTTTACCAATTAAAATATGCTTACCGAATATAGATTACTACTGACTATTAACCGATTAACGGTGGACAATTCAAATTATGATTTCATGCGCCATTATTAAGGCCTCACTCAGCCTGTGAATGAAATGGTGTCGAAATTAGACTGAACGTTAGTTTACGTATTAACATAATGAATCAACAACTAAATCATTTGATAAGCACTAAGCGCAAATTACTTGAACGATCGAATAATTCGAATATTTATTTGGTAATCTTATTCAATACTTTTATTACAGGTTATCGATTAGTTTTTGGTGTAAAACGATACAATAAAGGCGTTGCTGCTGATAAAAGGACTTGTTTACTAGTTTTAAAGTTTTATTTTCTGCCATCTCACTGCAAGCAGGCAAAGACTACGGTTTTTCTCTTACTTTCCTGTCCTGCTTCATTCGCTATTTTGTGTTCATGTGTTGCGGCGCTTTTTATAAACATTCAAACAACGGACACCCAGACTCGTAGACACAGCTTTTTGTAGAATCACGCAAATTTTTGTCCCGTGGGGGATGGCATTCACCACACTTAGCGCAAGGGCAATAGCGAGGGGACCAATTAAATCACTACGCTATCTCTGCAGTCTATTCTTTATGTTCGGTCGTCGGTTTAGTCTAGACACTCTTAACTATAATTTTCTTCAGAGTGTATCAGATATCATAAGAGAACGTTCCTAGCACCTAGGTCTTCACCTTTTAGTTACCCTATTCACATTTGTCTTATATTTGTACTTTTTGGCCTGTTTTTCTCGTCAATTAGTTCTACATGCCCAGTCTATCGTAGCAATCTTTTCTCAATTCTATTCACTTTATTTTCTTCATTATACCACAGCTTTCTCTTATCACTCAATTCAGCATGTGTGTATGCCTTTAAAAATAAATGTTAAATATACTTCACAATTCTCGCAATGACTGCATTTATTCTACTTTTAGAAATAGGTACACTGTACATTTTTGATGTGTTATTATTACAACCTTAAGAAGTCTTATAGCTAAATCAAACAAGTTTTATTTTATAAGTGTACTGAAGTTTATATTTACCTCAAAGTATGCCACGAAGTTAGAGTACGTACTTGTTGTTTCTATTCCACTTTATACGAGTTCACTTCTTTCCTATGTAAGTTAAGTTTTCCTTTAGCAAAAGTTCCGGAAGGTGAACTTTAAATTTGCACTTAGACGCGCGTACAAGACTTGTTTTGCACTTTGCTCGATGAAGAAAGTACGAGTATATCCACGTTACAGAAGAACGAGGACTACGTATTAGAAAATAAGTGTTAAGCTGTTGACTGGGTATTAACATAATAGATATTTTGATAAAATTAAGGCCAATTTTGCTGGAATCGGTAGTTCTTTGTAATCTTATTCACCTATTTCATGAATAAAAGAATAGTCACACGGGTTATGGCTATTGATACAATAAAAATAAATTGTAATATTCAAAACTTATATACCTACTCGAAACTGACATTGGAATATTTATCAATTCGCCATTACTGATTATTATTTGAATGATCTATACTTCTACACTAATATTATAGGGCTGAAAAGTTTGTTTGTATGTTTGTTTGAACGCACTTAGAAACTACTGGTTCGAATTGAAAAATTATTTTAGTGTTGGTTAGCCCGTTTATCGAGGAAGGCTATAGGCTATATAACATCACGCTAGGACCAATAGGAGCGGAGCATCCATGAAAAATGTTGCGAAACCGGGAAAAATTATCTTATGTGAAGCAGACGAAGTTGCTCGGGTCAGCTAGTAATCTAATATACGAAACTTGATTTGATAGATATATTATGGTGATTATGATTGTTCGTATTCGCGACACAATGTTTCGTATGAGCCTCAGACAATAGTGTTGATGACCTTTGTTTATCTCGTCAGACCTCTAGAACTCATTCGTATTTCATAATTAAATAATCAATCAATATCAAATGTCTCGGTGACGCATTGGTATTGTATAAGACTGCTATGCTTGAATTAGGTATTATGTGAAGGAGTTCTCAGTATCAGCACGGAGGCAGAAACTGTGGTAAACGGTAATAGACTCGGCGGAAATGTATCTTAATTGGCAAAATATGGGGATAAAACTCCTCTGCTTTTCGTTTTTGGGATGTAGGCGTGATACTGTGGATCATTAGGTACTTGATAATATATGAATATTTGAATTCGAATTGAATAGTTCGATTTTGCCATCGATAATTACCTATCGCTAGTACGCGTTGTAGGTACCTTTAGTATGACGATAACATCAAAAAAAATTATGCGGAGCCTCTCATCACTCTGCGATAATAAGCCATGAAAGTTGTTTTCCAATACGCTCTTTGATATTTTCCGGCATACAATCTATACGAAAATACGTTCTAAAAGAATAATGATTTATGGGAAAAAGGAAAATTATACGATAAGCTTATATTTCAAAGGTTTCTTGATAAAATGGTGAATGTAATTATATTACAAACTGCCTGGTGGTGTAGCAGAAGTAAATGCGACTACTGTGCACAATGTGTCAGATTCGATTCCCAGTCAAGATTAGTCATATATTTAGACTTTCTTCAACAAAATTCTCCATTGCAACACGGAGTCTAGAACTGTACCTCGCAGATGCCGATAAGAAACAAAAGGCTCGCTACCTTTTACTCGTGACCTTAAACTAAAGCTGGCAAAATTTGAGTGTTTTCACCTCTGTGTACTCCTTTAGGGATTTGTATGTAATTCCTTTTCACCACTATTCATTTGAATGACAAACATCGATAACTGTGGCATTTATTATAGACATCGTTGCTTCTCCATAGAAGCGTGAGTGAGCGTGTGTGATACCTCACATAACATGACACACATGACAGCTAATGCTTTCTAGTTCCAGCAACCCACCCACCTTACAAAGCAGCGAGGTGGCACACCGTGGTGGTTTTAGTCGGTAGGCTCGAAGTGTCCGAAGTGCCCGAAATAGCTCTCTCGCCTTCCCTTGTGGCGAAGAGGTATGCATCAGGAGCACTTTACCACGTTAAAAAAAGGTTCCGAAAGTGCTTTAGCAACAATATTTTTTAACGTGGGTAGGAAGCATTATTTGCCTGCAGCAGCTACTTGCTTCGCAGGGCTATTTATCATACTTGCACTTTTAACCTATCCATTGGTAGAAGTTCTGACAACATTGAATAACTATTGTGCCAGTTAAGCACGACCATCAAATTCTAATACATATATTTTTTTAATTTACAAATTGACATAATATTGTCTTCTATTTACGCGAATATTATTCATTGAAATTAAACTGCTATATACGCATTTTATCGCGTTGTTTATTTGACACTTTATTACAAAATTTTGAAAATTGTTACACTGCTACTACTATTAAACTTTACTAATTTTTAAGCTAATTAAATTATTATTAAACTATTTAGATTTAATTTATTTTTATTTTACACTTTCCCCGACGTTTCGGTTGCTTTTCAGCAGCCATGGTCACGGGGAGACTCCCCGTGCAGTTTAATTTCAATTACAAATTGACATTTATATTCGGCATAGTTAGACAGGGCCGGTTCCCATATCAAACAACGAATCGCTATAGTTACCAACAGTTAAATTGTGACATATTTTCCATGGAATATTTATCAGAAACTAATTGTCCGTAGGTAAACCGACCCGTTTTTGATATAGGAACCGTCCCTAAGTTTACTGGAATTGCTAAACTTAAGTCAATACACACTTATGAGTTTTAAATAGTCTCTATCTACTAAAATTACAAAGAATATTAATTTTGTTTTTCTAGAAGCAATAGTCAAAGTACATACGATAGTAAAGCAAATATGGAATAGTAACTCAAACTCAAACTCATTTATTTCGAAAATGCGTAATTTAGATAACATACAAATAAATTAGTCTCTCCATAACCCGCCTGAAGGCATGAAATTTTATAGGTATTTTGTCTTTAATGATTGTACATTAGTAATGATCACATAAAATTAATAAATTAAATACAATAATAACTCTATTAAAAATAATAAATGTCAGGCAATGTTATTGTGGTATAAGTCAATTAAGAATATATTATACGTCAAACAATAATTAAAAATTAAAATATGTCAAGTCAATAAATAAATAATACCATGTGCTATTTCTCATTATTATTACATTGCATATCATTTATAAATTCGTCTACACTATAATAGGCCTTTTCCACGAGTAATTGTCTGTCTTTATGTTTAAATACATCAATGCTACTACTTTTTAATAACTTTTTGGTAGGTGATTATAAACTCGTGGCGCCATGCGGAATACACTATTTGTCATCAATGCACTTTTGTGTTGAGGTCAGTGAACTTTCAAATTGTGGCGTTTGCCTTTTATAATTTTCGTACATCGTTAAATTAGATCTGACAAATAACACCAGCATACATATACAGACACGGTACTGTTAATATTTTTAGTTTTCTGAAGCACGGTGTACAGCTATTTATTGGTTCCAGCTTGCATATTGCCCTTATGAACTTTTTTGTGCTATAAATATTTGCTCTTTTTCTGTAGTTTCCCCAAAATATGATTCCGTATCTTAACATACTTTCAATATTAAAAGCATGTTAAGACTTAAGAAGAAACTTAACCAGGCTGCAGTACTGACGCTGTCAGTACTGCGGCCTGGTTAAGTTTTTTTGTGAGCATATACAAAACATATAATTGAGTACTTAGTTTTGAGCAAAGGATCTCAGCATGTGCTTTCCAATTTAGATTACCATCTATATTAAGTCCTAAAAATTTTGTTGTATCCACCTCCCTAATAGTTTCGTCATTCTAATTAATATTAGTAGTTGTCATTAAGGGAATTCTGATTTTAAATGTCATTAAATGTGTTTAATTAAAATTAATTTTTAAATTATTTAATGTCAGCCATTGCATTACATTAGTAAAGGTGTTTAAAATGTCATATTCAATAACAGATTTATTTTTGCCTGTAAATACAATTGTGCTATCGTCAGCAAGCAAAATACTCGAGTGTTTTGTTATTTTTGGGACGTCGTTAATATAAATATTAAACAAAAGTGGTCCCAACACAGTTCCTTGTGGTATCCCTAGTTCGTTTCTCTATATTCTGCATGAAATGTGTTTCTGTTTTGAGTTTAGGACATAAGCGTGTTATTAGGGTACATTGTTTTCTCCTAATAAGATAAGATGTAATTGATGTAATTAGATCTAAGAACTTACTCCTTATTCAGTAAGCATTCAATTTTTTCAGCAATTTCATGAACCACACAGTCAAACGCTTTTGTAAGATCCATGTACAGTGCACAGACGGTAAACTTTTTATCTACGCTGTCTATAACTACATTTAAAAAGTTATAAATAGCCATATTTATACTTTTGCTTTGTCTAAAACCGACTTGTTCTTTTGCAAAAATATTGCGTTATTCTATAAATTGGTAAATTCTGCCGTGTATGACCTTTTCAAAGATTTTTGATATGGTGGGTATCAAAGCAATTGGTCGATAACAGGTCATGCAACACGGATCACCCTTTTTAAATAATGGTTTGATTATTGTCAGTTTCAATTTGTCAGGAAATATGCTACTAGTAATACATAAGTTAAAAAACGTGACTTAATACATTACATATCGCTGTCGAGACTCGTTTCAGTATTAATGAAGATATGTCATCGTATCCAGTACTAATGGTATTTTATAAATTTGTTATTATTGAGTGTATTTCTTTAGGTGAAGTAGGATTCATAAATTTTGTATTTGAAATTTGTAATGGCATGGCTATGTTGCTGACTTGATTACATTTTTGAATCGGATCAATAAAAAAATTATTAAACGATTTGGCTATCATTAATGGGTCCTTAATAATGTTTGTACCGTTAATTTTAATGCTCTGTATTTCCTCCTTAGGAAAAGCGTATTTTGCATTATTAATGAGCGTCCAAGTGGCTTTACATGTATTGCTAGCAGTTCGTATATAATGCTAATTTTGGACTTTTTTTGTTAGCCTGATTATACGTTTAAGTATCGAAAATAACATATTAAAATCATCTCTACATTTTTTGGTACGATTTTTTCGGTATTGCCATAAAAGACGTCTTTTGCGTCGGCAGCATAATCTAACACCATTTGAGATCCATTTTTGTCGCTTTTGTACCTTTATTCTGAGTTTAACTATAGGAAAGCTCAAACGGTAGTAAAGTCATAGAAGTCATTAAATGATTCAACGGGATCGTTGCTATTAAAACATTCTGTAAATTTCAGTGAGTTTATGCAATCTTTAAACTTTTTAATATTATCTTCTTGGAGATCTCGTTTTTTTACATATAATTACTTATAAGCAATACTGGCGTTAACTGGGCATGTTAGCAATTGCGCTGTATGCTCAGATAGTGCCAATTCAAGTATTCTAGATTTGCATTTTGAAACATTGTATATAAAGTTGTCAAGCCATGTACCGCTGATTATACGTGTGGGTTCCTTAAATGCATATTTTAAATTATGGCAAGATAATATGTTTAAAAAGTCCGTTGATAGTTTTGTTTTATTTATAATATTTATATTAAAGTCACCACATAATACCACCTTATACTAAATAAGATAATACCTAGTGAGCAAAGATGTGAATTTCTCAAAAAATGTGTTAATATCTTCCTGTATTACTTTAGGTGGCCTATATATATAAAACACAAATAATTTATGATCTACAAGTTCTACTCCTGACACTTCAATTATGCCCTCTACACAAAAGCTACTTAAACCGACTATTTGTTTGTATTTATGAATATTACGGATAAGAATACATGCACCGCCTCTGCGGCATTTACGAGAAAACAGGATCCTATTGTAAAGTCGGGAATGTAAATAAATTGAGTTCAGATTGTATCATATTATGTGCTGTAACACAAAGAATATCCACAGACTTTCTGTCCTTTTCTAGTAGGTCTAATGATAAGATTAATAAGTCAGATTTATTCCTAAGGCCATTTATGTTTTGGTGTAAAATATTTATTTCTTTAATCACTAAAAAAGTCGTCAGATTTATTTGGGGGGCCTGATTCTAATACTACACTACTATTACACTGTGCATCTGTTTGAGTAGACTTGTCATAATACACTGGAGTATTGAGCAAACACGTAGTAACTTTTTTACTATTGATGTATGTTTCATATTTAGTTTTAAAAGCTATGCGAAGTATTTCCTTAAAAATAAGTTGTGATATATGTGATATATAACCCTTCTCACAATGAGAAGAGGCCCGTGCCCAGCAGTGGGACAGTTTAATACAGGGCTGATATTATTATATATGTAGCGGACGCGAATCAAATCTGGGCAAGTGAACAGAATAATTCATACTATGTAGCGTGTCTGTACTGCGAACAAATAAAATTCAACTCATAATTTAACTTTTTTTCATGTAGTAGTCGGTTGTAGGGAACTTCGGAAACTATTATATTGGTATTTTTTATACTATTCAAAAAGGTTTTTATGGAGAATTGAATGACTAAGATTTTTAAATCATAAAATCTTCTATAAATTTGTTTAACGTTTAGCTACTAAAGTAAATGAATAACATCAATAGGCAGTTAATTAAAATCGTATACAAAGTTTCGCAAATGAACTTTATGTAATTTAAACGAGCTTGAAATGTTAGCCTTGCTGTTTAGTCATACCGGTAAAATTACCTTATGACTACCTCAAAAACGTGTAGAAAATAAGGCTAATAGGGTGGGAGGAACGTGCTAACAATATAACTGCAACGTTTGCTCTAACATATTAATTAGTGAAGCAACGTAAATAGAGGCTCATAGACTTCAAGATTAGCAGTCTCCCACAGCTTCACCCACGTTTATCATTATCTCTCCGCTCCTGTGGTTATCAGCGTGTTCGCGCGTTGGAAAACCATCATCTTTATATATTTACGCACCACAAAAAATGACACCAACCTTTAAATACATTTTGCTTTTTTTTTTGATAAACTTAATTGTAATTGTGTTATATTAAACTTCACCCCCAATTGCAGAATAAATAACTAACTACTCCGAATTTGTTTTATTTATATAGATAAGTTCAGACAACTTTTATTGGCGGTACGAAGTTCGCCGGGTCAGCTAGTATGTAATAAAGAAAAACAGAAAACAAAGTAGCAAGCTTAGGAATTTTGGTCGAATTTTGATCACTAAGCAACCGCTAGTATTAATTAAAATATCTATCTAATATCCCTCACAATATTTGTCTTATATAATAATTCATTGAAATTAAACTACTATATACAGATTTTATCGCGTTGTTTATTTGACACTATATTACATAATTTTGAAAATTGTTACACTACTACTACTATTAAACTTTACTAATTTTTAAGCTAATTGAATTATTATTAAAACTATTAGACTAAGTCTCCCCGTCTCGTCCAGCGTCTTTCATCAGTGGGCCCAGATCTGGCGGACAACCAGTATGGTTTCCGCCGCGGGCGCTCCACTATTGATGCCGTACTGCGAGTGAGGAGCCTGGCGGAGGATGCGGTGTCCCGGGGCGAGGTCGTCTTCGCGGTGTCTCTGGACATCGCGAATGCCTTTAATACCTTGCCCTGGAGTTGTATTAGTGAGGCACTCATTTTTCATCGAGTGCCGACCTACCTCCGCCGCATTATCGGGGCATATTTGTCTGAGAGGGTAGTAGTCTACCCGGGTCACGACGGTTGGAGTCGGCGAGAGATGTCGTGCGGTGTTCCACAGGGATCGGTTTTGGGTCCGCTCCTGTGGAACATCGGTTATGACTGGGTGCTGCGAGGTGCGCTACTCCGTGGCGTCGGCGTCATTTGTTACGCCGACGACACGCTTGTCATGGCGAGGGGTAAGTCGCACCGGGCGGCGGCCATACTGACGACTGCTGGGGTCGCACAAGTCGTTAATCGTATCCGGCGGTTGGGCCTCGAGGTGGCCCTGTCTAAGTCCGAGGCCGTCTGTTTCCACGGCCCTCGGAAACGGCCACCCCCAGGGGCCCTTATCATGGTAGGAGGGACCCCTGCTACCATGGTATGGCCCATCGGTGTCGAGTCTACCCTAAAGTGTCTAGGTCTCTTGCTCGACAGCCGGTGGGACTTTAGAGCTCATTTTAGTCGTTTGGCATTCTTCGGAGCGCTGCAGGTGCACTTGCGCGCCTGCTGCCTAACCTTGGTGGGCCAAATACCTCCTGCCGGAGGCTCTACGAGGGAGTCGTGCGGTCTATGGCCCTCTACGGGGCCCCAGTTTGGGCGGACAACCTGACGGCCCGTAACATTCCAGCGCTTCGTGCGCCACAGCACGCCATGGCCGTCAAGTTGATAAGAGGATACCGCACGATCTCGTTCGAGGCAGCGAGCCTCCTCGCCGGATCGATGCCCTGGGACCTGGAAGCGGCGCTTCTGGCGTCACTCTTCCACTGGCGCCGGGAGGCACTGGCTCGGGGCGAAAGACCTGCTCTTCCCGCTCTCGAGGCGGCAAGGTCCGAGCTCCGCCAGGTCCTAGTGGAGAAATGGAAGGAACGACTTGTGCACCCTAGTGCCGGGCACGCCACGATAGTGGCGGTTAGTCCCGTCTTTGAGGAGTGGCTGAAGAGGCGGCATGGCGCCCTCACCTTCCGGCTGACACAGGTAATGACTGGCCACGGTTGCTTTGGCCAGTTCCTGTGTCGTATACGCCGGCAAGAGACGCCCGGTTGTCACTACTGCGGTGACTGCCGCGACGTTGTTGTGGACACGGCGCTGCACACTTTGGCGGATTGCCCCACCTGGGCATCGCAGCGCCGTGAGTTGATTGCGGCAGTCGGATTGGTTGCCCTCTCGCTCCCGGCCGTAGTTCAGTCTATGGTCCGGAGTGAGAGGTCGTGGAACGCCGTCGCCTCCTGTTGTGAGGAAGTCATTTCCATCAAGGAGGTGGCGGAGCGGGAGAGGGAGCGTTTAAACCCTCTCCCCAACCGCAGAACCGGGCGCCGGAGGGCGCAAGATGACCTCCAGCCACCCTGAGGATTGACCTGGGGGTGGCGGGCTTTGTGGGCCTGCCCGCCATCCGTTCAGCACCAGGTGAACGGCGTGCGTGTTCCCACGTGCGCCTCTGTGTCGTGTCTTTGTCCCCCCCAGGGGGACAGTGGAGAAAGTATTTTTTGTGAAGTGGCCTGCCGTTTCACACGGCGGGCCGAAACCTCGGCGGGGTCGCGATTGCATGTGAAAGCGATTCGCGCGGCCCCGCCGTCTATGGTTATGTCGAGGAACACCGTGGTAGGTTTAAAGTATATTAAAAGTATATTTATTTATTGCATTCCATAATGTACATTTACAGGTGGTAGGCTTAAATATAAGTAACAAATTATGGACCCTGTCGGGCACAGCACTATTAGGAGAGAGGAGGAGCTGTTTAGATATGCCATTTTTAAAGTTTCGTTTTAACATAACATAACACAATTTTATCAACTTTTTAATCTAGTTAAGATATATTAGTATTTAACAGAATCGTGAGAAATGAAAAAGATGAATAAATAAATAAACTTAATATTTAAATTAAAATTGCAGGATATATTATTTGGTGATACATACCTATTAATAATAATATTTATTGATAATTTATGTCTATTGCATTTATTATTGCACAATGTTATTACAAATTATTATTAAAGTAAAATAATATATAATTTATTTATTACATAGGTAGTTGTTAATTACTTATATGGTAATATGAATAAGTGGAGGTAGACAAGTAGTTGCTACCTATGTCCTATAATTACATTAATTTTAAATACAATTATTATTTTTAAATCATATTAATTAATTTTATGTATACCTATATATGTTTGTAATATTTAGTTAATTATTATTATGTAGGTGCTTTAGCTGTTTGGAATTTTTAATTTGTCCTCTAGGTATTCTTTGATACTGTAATAACTTTTATTTATTAGAAGTTTTTTTAACTTTCTAACAAAGGTATTGAATTTATTTTCATTTTTTATGTCATTTGGTAGCTTATTATATAATTTAATTGACATGACCAATGGGCCGGAGGAATGCATTGCTAATCGTGAATTTGGAAGGTTTAATCTATTTTTGTGTCTTAGGCTCATTTTGGTTTGGATGTCTTCGCGTTTGGTGTAGTGTTCTGGATATTTACGGACAAATTTACATACTTCTAAGATATAGATGCATGGTAATGTTAGAATTTTGAGTTCTTGAAAGTGTGGTTTACATGTGTCGGTATTTTGTATATTAACTAAAATTCTTATTAATTTCTTTTGCTGAGTAAAGATAGTGGGTGCATCGGTACTATTTCCCCACAAAATTACGCCATAGCTGAGCCAAGAATAAGCGTAGGCGTAGTAAGTGACAAGCGCAGTAGATAGATCCGTGGTCTTTTTCACTTCGCGTAGGGCATATGTAAAGCTTGTTTTTAGTTGCTTTTAGTTGCGTTTAGCTTTTAGTTGGTATTACCGGGGTATCTTTCCCCCGGTGAGTCCGACATAGCCTCTCCGTCGCCCCGCGAAGAGGTATGCGTCAATGCATTCCCCACGTAAAAAAAAAAGTCTCCCCGTGACCAAGGCTGCTGAAAAGCAACCAAAAAGTCGGGGAAAGTGAAAAATTAAATTAAATCTAAATCAAAATCAATTTAAATTTATTCAGATTAGTTTACAAGGTAACACTTATGAATGTCAAATTTACACTATTTTTTTCTGCGAATTTACATTTACTGCCACGTTCAGCACAGCAAGGGTGTAGGGCTCATGAGAAGAACGGGCAAGAAACTCATGGTCACTCTTTTTAATCGTCAAGTTTTTGTTTACAAATCATAAGAGCTGTAAGGTGCTGCAACCATTTCTCCATGAACTATTACTGAACATACTCAAGCATTTAATAAAATTTGATGGTAGCCTCCAAAGCAGCAGAATGGTAAATAGGAGCATCCACTTACACATACATTAATAATCAAGACAAGGCATGATTGTAGTGCGTAGTTTAATCTAACTGTTTAAATAAAAATGTAGTTAGTAAATCATCGAATTCCACGATACTGTGATGTATGTGTGTCTATGTGTGAGTGCGTATGCACCGATGCGGCGGTCGTGTCAAGGACGGACAGTCCCTAATAAACCACGGAACTAGCCACACGTTTGTTTTACTTAAACACCTCACTGGCGACGAGGATATCAATTAAAATCGGGCTGACAAATAAATTACAATATGTCTATCGGGAAGTTATCGGAGTATAATGTAAGATCGGGAAATTGGACAATGTACGTAGAACGTATGGAAATGTTCTTTAAAGTGAATAGTGTTAAAGAGGAAATCTGGTTACCCACATTAATAGCAACAATGGGTGACGAAGCGTACGAACTATTAAGCAATTTAACAAGTCCGGACAAACCGAGTTCAAGAACATATTCAATGGTGGTGAAATTGATGACTGAGCATTTGCAACCAAAACCGTCTTTCATGGCCGAGAGATATCGTTTCCGTCTCAGAAGGCAGAATGCGGGTGAATCTATCTTACAGTATATATCTGAGCTAAAGAAGATGTCAAAATATTGTGAATTTAAAGCCGTTTTAGAAGAGAACCTGCGGGACCAGCTAGTATGTGGGTTGCGGAGCGAGGCGATTAGGCAACGACTGTTCACGGAAGAAAACCTACAGTATATAAATGCGGTGAAAATAGCATGCACTATGGAAGCAGCGGAACGAGATGCAGCGGCAGTTGAACACACAGTCGGGAGCAATGGCGAGACGAGCAGTGGCGGTGACGTCGCGGCGGGAGCACTGCACGTGGTGGCCACGCCGACTCGCGGTGGCCGCGGCCGGAGAGGCCGTGATGCACGGAACGACACAACGGCGGGCACGCGGAAGGGCAATACCGAGGACTCGCGGATCAGCTGTGCAGCTTGCGGGGCCTCGAATCATCAGAGTGAAGGGTGTAGATACAATCGGTTTATCTGCGGGAGATGTAGGCAGAAAGGTCATCTACGTCGGGTATGTCCACTGCGACGAGGGGCTCGACAACCCCTAGATCGATGTGATACCAACAACATGGCAGCGCATGTGCGGGCAACGGCCGAAGCGGCCAGGCCGAGAACCCCGGCGGACCAGTCAGGGGACGATGAGGCGCCGTTGTCGGACGACGGAGATTGGGAGGCGGTAGAAGACGTCCACCAACTCAGCTTGAACAGTTATAAACCGGTGAGCCTAACCATGTGTGTCGATGGAACCAAGTTAGGTATGGAAATTGATACGGGGTCGTTAGTATCATGCATCAGTGGGGAGACGTATTATAAACTGTTCAGACATAGACTTTTAAAAAACTCTAAATTGGTATTTAGATTCTATGATGGCACTATAATTAAACCAATGGGGGTAATCATGCCATTAGTTACTTATAAAAATAAGTCCAAGCAAATGGAGTTGTTTGTGATAGATGGGGGTACTACGTCTTTGTTAGGTCGGCAATGGCTGACAGAATTAGATATTAAAATACCAATGTATCAAAATATGTTGACCATAAACACAGACAGAACGAATATTAATAACTCGTGTAATAAAGAATTAACATTGTTGCTTCACAGATATAAGGATTTATTCACGGAGGGACTGGGCCGATTCACGGGAGGCAAGGCCCGGTTACGGATACGTGACGGAGCGGTGCCGGTATTTTGCCGCGCACGGCCTGTGCCGTACGCGCTGCGCGAGCGCGTTGAGGCAGAATTGGAGGGTATGCTGCGCGCTGGTGTCGTCGAGCCCGTGGAGAGCTCGGACTGGGCTACCCCACTTGTGCCGGTACGTAAGGCTGATGGTGGACTCCGTATCTGTGCTGATTATAAAATGACCTTAAATCCCGTGCTGCTAGTTGATAAATATCCGTTACCACGTATTAATGACTTGTTAGTCAAATTAAACGGTGCTAAAATATTTACGAAAATTGATTTGACACAGGCATATAATCAAATCGAATTAGATGACCCCGAAAATTGTACAGTTATAAATACCCACAAGGGGCTTTTTAAATATAAAAGGTTAGTTTATGGCCTATCCTCGAGCCCAGGCATATTCCAAAGAATTATGGCCAACCTACTCAACGATATCCCAAATGTAGAAGTATTTCTCGACGATATCATTATTGGATCACGCAATATTAGGGAACATTTAGTAATACTGGAAAAAGTTTTAGAGCGATTACATAACAACGGAATGAAACTAAAGCAAAATAAATGTGTGTTTATGACTAATGAAGTTAAGTACTTAGGATTTATTGTTTCCAACGAGGGTATTAAAGTGGACCCAGAAAAAGTAGAAGGTATATTAAACATTCCCCGACCAGAAAATATCACCGACTTAAGGGCTTTCCTAGGAACAATAAATTATTATGCTAAATTTGTCAACAACTTGAGCACTATGCTGGCACCGTTGTATAGGTTATTAGGGAAGGGAGTGACTTGGAAATGGGACAGGGAATGTGAGGCAGCCTTTAAGAAAATTAAAAATGTTTTAATTAGTGCGGACGTCCTGGCTCATTATGAACCAAACAAACCGTTGTTTTTAACTTGCGACGCGAGCGCGAGAGGCCTAGGTGGCGTGCTGAGCCAGATGTGCGAGCAGGATAGCAGCACAGGCGGAGCGCGCGAGCGCCCGGTTGTGTACGTATCGCGCGCGCTCAACGCGGCGGAGAAACATTACTCGCAAATCGAGCGGGAGGCATTAGCTATTGTGTTTTGTTTAGAAAAATTACACCAGTATTTATACGGTCGACGTTTTACTCTACGCACTGATCACAAACCGTTGGTCACTATTTTTGGCCCTAAACAAGGTATACCATCAATGGCCGCAAGTCGGTTACAAAGGTGGGCTATAAAGTTGTCAGCCTATACCTATGATATTGAGTACGTTACTTCTAAACAGAACGGGGCGGACGGCTTATCGAGATTGCCAGCTGTGGATGCGAGTAAACAAAAAAAAACAATACCGGAACAGACCTATTTACATTTCGCGCAAAATGCAATGCTTTTAGACTATAACGAAATTAAAAAACAGACGAGCCGAGATCAGTTACTAGGCAGAGTTTTAAGATATCTTCGCGACGAATGGCCCTCTGATAATGAAATAAAATCACTCCAGCCTTATTTCAATCGCCGAAAAGAACTTTATGAGGAATTAGGTTGTGTGATGTGGGGCCATAGGGTGGTCGTACCTGAAGCTTGTAGGAGTAAAGTTCTAATTGGTTTACATGAGGCCCATATGGGCATAGTTAAAACGAAAGCTTTTGCTAGGAGCTACGTTTGGTGGCCGGGAATGGACGAAGCGATAGAAAACACATGCCGCGCTTGCAGTGTCTGTGCTGTAGAAAGTGAGTCGCCGCCACGACATATGCCCTGCCCTTGGCCATGGCCAGACAGACCGTGGGCCCGTGTACATGTAGATTTTTTAGGCCCAATTTCGGGGCAGATATTTTTAGTTATGGTTGATGCTAGAACCAAGTGGCTAGAAGTTAGTCAAGTACCTAGTACAGCGGCTAGCCACACAATAAACGTTTTAAGTGACGTTTGCGCACGTTTTGGTTTACCAAAACAAATAGTCTCGGACAACGGGCCACCCTTTACAAGCCATGAGTTTTCGCAGTTCCTTAATGACAATGGCATTGAACACATATTTTCAGCACCATATCACCCTGCCTCAAACGGGGCTGCAGAGAATGCAGTACACACAGTGAAAAGAGTGATTAAGAAGGCCATTAGGGAAAATGTAAACATACCTTTATTTATAAATAAATTCCTCCTATATTATAGGAACACGGAACACTGTACTACAGGTGAAACTCCGGCGTCTCTCATGTTCGGCCGTAGGTTGCGTACTAAGTTCGACGACCTGAGACCTAATAGGGACAATAAAGTTAGGGATGCTCAGTGGCGACAACAAAAGTATGGCGCAACTGGGTCACGTCAATTGCATCCGGGGGATGAAGTTTGGTTGCGTCAGTATAGGGGACAGGATAAATGGGTAGCAGGGAAAGTAACGGAAAAGATGGGAACCACCGATTACAAAGTAGTAGATGCTTTAGGTAGGGAATCCCATAAACATGTTGATCAGCTAAAGCAACGGATACGGAGTTCATTAATCTGTCCTTCTAGCCCGGTTAGAGAGAAGTCGGAGACGGTGGATGTATCTGGAAACCAGGAAGCGCCCAGCAACTTCGACGACTCAGCCGCAGCAAATACCCCTCAGTGTGACGCGGAACAAGAGCATTTTGAGGAGTGTGTCGAACCAAAAACACAGACTCCTTTGCCTTCTCCTGAGCCGACCCAGTCTCGTCCCATCAGGGCATGTAGAATGAATAAGCCACCTAGTTATAAGATATGATAAGTAATATTTCCTCTATTGTTAGTTACGTAAGTTATTAAATATATATTAAATGTATTAGTAAATAAGCTACCTAGTTATAAGTAATATTTTGGGTTTTGTTAGTTATATAAGATCTTAATTGTAGACTTAAAAATAAAATAAGGATGTTTAGATTAAGGGTGAAGGTGTGATGTATGTGTGTCTATGTGTGAGTGCGTATGCACCGATGCGGCGGTCGTGTCAAGGACGGACAGTCCCTAATAAACCACGGAACTAGCCACACGTTTGTTTTACTTAAACACCTCAGATACCAAGGTCGACCAGTTACCACAAGTAGCACCCGTTCACGAGTAAGACGGATGGGCCAGCCATCGTCCCCTTCGCCATATTGAAGGGAAGGGATCGACCCGGCCCATGACGACACCACAAGCAATGATATTTGAGTCTTATTTTGAGGTCGCATGCCAAGGACCGTCCTTGGCATGCTGGTCCTTGGCATGCGAACTCAGAATAAGACTCAAAAATAAAACTTTACGGAACTGTCCATGATCACGAGTTGCCTTCATTGCACATTATTCTTGATTAAAATAAGACTGAGTGTAACAACAATGCAAATTCTAGCTTAAACAAGGTGTAACATTACAAAATAATATATAATATATATTTAAAAAAAATAAGTGTTAGTATTTGTCATTTAACGTCCTATGATCTGATGCAAATATTAGTGCCATGGATGTTTGTCATTCAAATAATCATCTATATTATAATATGCTTTAGAAATTAAGCAAGTTTTAATTTTCACTTTAAATGTATTATCTGGTAATTCTAGAATATTGGTCGGAATTTTACTATAAAAACGTATACCAAGACTCATGAAGGAACCATGAACTTTATGTAGTCGGTAGAATGGAAATAAAATATATATATATATAATATATATAAAATCTAAATAGTCTTAATAGTTTTAATAATAATTCAATTAGCTTAAAAATTAGTAAAGTTTAATAGTAGTAGTAGTGTAACAGTTTTCAAAATTATGTAATAAAATGTCAAATAAACAACGCGATAAAATCCGTATATAGTGATTTAATTTCAATGAATAATATTCGCGTAAACAAAAGACAACATTATATAATAATTATTATTTTATTAGAATGGGCATTACCAGCTGCGGCACAATTCAAAAAAGCAGCTGTTAACGTACATTTATTTATATTGAACTACTGTATACGGATTTGACCGTTATTTATTTTAAATTTGAGTACTAAATACTGCATAAGACTAGATTAGTCCGTTGCCAACTATTTATTGACGCTACCAATGATTTCTACTAATCATTGGTAATATTTTATATAACAATATAGGCTGCAAGTCCTAAGTCAACTTTTAAAATACGCGACATAGTTCTAGGTGCTATATTCATTTCCCGAGATAAAATCTTTTACTTTCGGACAGGATTTCTTCGAATTATTTCCTTCACCGGTTTGATTGCCTTTTTCGTACGAATACTACGTCGACGGCCAGATCGTTTTGTCACAAACTGAGGAGGTTTCATTGTACCTATCAATAGCCCGGTACAAAAACATTCTACTAATACCAAGCGGATGGAGAGTTTTAAAAATGGCATTTGGCTACATACCTACTTTGTGTAATTCTATCACAGCAATTCGGTTCTCTTTATCACCCCACTCCGTTTTAACATCACTAAAATATTCAACACCGATTGGCGCGAAAATGAGAAAACATAATAAATATTCATGTATGATTAAGAAAAACTACTATCTTTCCAAAACCGGTGTACGCGTAGTCAAATATAAACAAATAAATCCAACGCTTGAATAAATGACACAAACAAATATATGTACTATCATTTGAGATGTGACCAACCACAGCTACTTTTGACGACTCGATGGCGTAGTGGTTAGTGTAACTGACTGCCACGCCTGAGGTCGCGGGTTCGATTCCCGCACAAGTCAAACATTTGTGTGCATGAACATGGATGTTTGTCTTGGTCTGGGTGTTTCTATGTATAATATGTATGTATTTACAAAAAAAAAAGTATATATGTATGTTTATCCATTGTCTAGTACCCATAGTACAAGCTCTGCTTAGTTTGGGCTAGATGGTGTTGTGTGTATGTGATAGAATATTATTATTATTATTATTATTATTATATTACTTGCAACAGATCACTGATTTCTACCAAAGATGCTCTAATACAATACTATCGAAATCAAGATACATCCTAATTAATTTTAAAGAAGATTGTTAAAATGTAGCTTGGAGTCCAATAATTTATTACTCAAACCCAAAAAGAAGCAGAACTCTCCAAGGCTTACTTCGAGCTCATTCTACGTAAATAGAAACACTAATAAATAAACAATGTTCGGATACTTTGAAATAACTTTGCCCTTTTACACATATACTTCACGTGACCATGGCTGCTAAAAATAGCAGAAACATCGGGAAAAATGTCAATTCAAGTAGACATTAAATTAATATTAATATAGAAAAAAAATATTGAAATAATCTGTGATTTCGTTATTATTATTATTATTATTATTATTATATCAATGTGAAACATTTGCGAAAACGCAAGACATATTCAAATAAGCTAATTTAAACTACGTTATAAATGCCTTTCGTCACTTTTTTACTCAACAATCTATATATTAATACGTGAAGCAAAAACTTTGTACCCCTTTTTACGAATATTGCGCGGACGAAGGAATATGAAATTTGGCACAGTTAAAGTTTATATGGAGAAGGAGGAGCGAATCCTAATATTTATTAGAAATACATTAAATTAATGGAAAAACACTACACGCACACAACCATGAATTTGACACACGCAGTCGAAGCGCGTAACTAGGGTTACATATATCAATATAATAATAATGACATGTATCAGTAATATCTTACAGGCAAACTTTGGTCGAATTTAAAGCACTAGGCGACCGCTAGTATAAATAAAGTCGTAAGTTACAAGTTCGATAAACAAACAATACAATTTAACTGAAGCTTTTCAGCTTTACTGGCAACTTTAAAACATACAAACAACTCGTCGTCACAGTACAAGATAAGTATAAAACAATGCAAGAACACCTCTATATATTATCAGCACCGTGCGTATCACGCATGCGCAGAAAACATCGCTCTGTTTATCAGAAACTTCAGTCATCAAAAAGCTCCCGGCGCTGGCACCTGCTCGCTCTGGACAAAAACTTCACGAAACTTTTCCTGTATATTTTCCAAAGTGATTAAAATGGTGATTCATGTGGTGATTCGTTACAATGGAGAATAAAGTGTGTTAAAATAATGTTTGTGTTAAAATTTGTGTAAAATGTTCTTTGTGTATGTGTATAATGGATTTTAAAGTGTTTGTACTGTTTATGGAGAGAGTGATTACCGATTAACTTTTAAAAGTAAGTTTTTGATCTACATATTGCCAGATTTTTTTGGTAAACTTTTATTAATGGTATAAAATAAATTCATTAACAATTTTATTATTTTAGGGCAAGTTTATAAAAAAATATTTTTATTATTTATGACTGTGATCGAACGTACACAAAATATTAATAATAAATTACCTACTAAGTTTCTATTTTAAAATAATTTCTGATTAAAACATTTTACACACATGCTTTTGAAAATATTTCAAAATTATTATACGTAATTACTTACATATAATTATAAAATTGAAAAAACTCAAAGACCCAGTAGATTATTAATTAAAGAAATTCAAATTCAATATTAAAGGATACAACTTTACAGAATAGAAATAATAAATTAATATCGTTCTTGAAATTAAACACTTTATACGGATTTTGTCGCGTTGTTTATTTTACTTAAAAACACTTTTATTACATAATTTTTTAATTCTAACACTACTATTATTAAACTTTACTACAAGTTAAGCTATTTCAATTAATTGAAACTATTTATTTTTTTTTTTTTTTTTTTTTTAAGTTTACACTTTGCCCTGACGTTTCTTTTTGCTGCAAAAGTAAGAAATTAAAGAGCTGTGTGTCTGCTGGTAATATTATCTTTTAAACATTATTGAAAACGAAAATTATTATGACCTTCAAATTAGGTAATTTGAGCATTTTCCTTTCAACCCACACAAATCATGCATTATCTTAATGAAATACATACACAAATAAATCATATCTCATAATAAATTATATTTTTATTTTAATTAATAAAACAATAATTTATCTGCCTTGGTGAATAAGGCCAAGGACCGTCATGCTCACTCAAATGTCGTTGGTTGTGGTGGCATCATGGTCGGGCACGCCACGATCGTGGCGGTAAGTCCCGTGTTTGAGGAGTGGCTGGAGAGGCGCCATGGCGCCCTCACCTTCCGGCTGACACAGGTAATGACTGGCCACGGTTGTTTTGGCCAGTTCCTGTGTCGTATACGCCGGCAAGAGACGCCCGGTTGTCACCACTGCGGCGACTGCCGCGACGTAGTTGAGGACACGGCGCTGCACACTTTGGCGATTTGCCCCGCCTGGGCATCGCAGCGCCGTGAATTGATCGCGGCAGTCGGATTGGTTGCCCTCTCGCTTCCGGCTGTAGTTCAGTCTATGGTCCGGAGCGAGAGGTCGTGGAACGCCGTCGCCTCCTTTTGTGAGGAAGTCATTTCCATCAAGGAGGCGGCGGAGCGGGAGAGGGAGCGTTTGAACCCTCTCCCCAACCGCAGAGCCGGGCGCCGGAGGGCGCGAGACGACCTCCAGCCACCCTGAGGTTTGACCTGGGGGTGGCGGGCTTTGTGGGCCTGCCCGCCATCCGTTCAGCACCAGGTCCGAGAGGCGGCGTGCGTGTTCCCACGCGCGCCTCTGTTTCGAGTCCGTCTCCCCTCTAGGGGGGACAGTAGGGATAATTTGTGAGGAGTGCCTCTGGGTAGGTCTTTTGTGTAGTGGCCTGCCGTTTCATACGGCGGGCCGAAACCTCGGCGGGGTCGCGACCGCATGCGAAAGTGATTCGCGCGGCCCCGTCGATAGTGGTTTTGTCGAGGAACACCGTGGTAGGTTTAGTCGGTATCCCGGGAGGTACATTTTCTTCTTAACATCTTTCTTTTACCCCGGCGAGTCCGACATAACCCCTCCGCCCGCCCCCGCGGAGGGGTATGCATCAAGCATTCCCCCACGTTAAAAAAAAAAAAAAAAAAAAAACAAAAAAAAAAAAAATGGTGGCATCATGGTCCGGGTCGATCCCTTTCCTTCAATATGGCGAAAGGGCCGATGGCTGGCCCATGCGTCGTACTCGTGAACGGGTGCTACTTGTGGTGACTGGTCGACCTTGGTATCGTGGAATTCGATGATTTACTTACAAAATTTTTATTTAAACAGTTAGATTAAACTACGGACTACAATCATGCCCTGTCTTAATTATTTATGTAGATATAAGTGGATGCTCCTGTTTACTATACTGCTGCTTTAGAGGCTACCATCAAAGTTTATTAAATATAATATAATATAATATAATATAATATATTATTATTATTATTATTATTATTAAATGCTTAAGTATGTTCAGTAGTAGTTCATGGAGAAATGGTTGCAGCACCTTACAGCTCTTATAATTTGTAAACAAAAACTTGGCGATTAAAAAGAGTGGCCATGAGTTTCTTGCCCGTTCTTCTCATGAGGCCTACACCCTTGCTTTGCTGAACGTGGCAGTAAAAGTAAATTTACAGAAAAAAATTAGTGTAACTTTGACATTCATAAGTGTTACCTTGTAACCTAATCTGAATAAATTTATTTTGAATTTGAATTTGAATTTGAATACTCGGGCTCGATTCCTAGATCGGCAAAGTGTTATCAAGATTTTAGTCAAAAATTTCTCAGTAGTAGAAAGTAGATTAGGACTATGTCCGCTAGACTACAACAAGGTCGTATATCTATAACTAGCAAAATGTGGCCAAATACATCTCTGCCTACCCTTCGGCGAAATAAGCCAGAGACTATGAATATAATAAAACATATCCGTTTTTACGAGTGCAAACTAAAATCAAATTTGATCATATTTTCTTAATATAAAGTTTGTGCCTATATTTTTTTTTATTAAATTAATATATTATTCTGTCATGTTTTACGGCCTTTCATGTAATGAAGCACTTAAAAGCTTCATTATAAAATATTGTTTAGTAATAACACGCATTTAATAATAAATTGGTTCTTCTATTTTGTTTAATCAAATCCATACCTAAAATAATTTTAAACTGTATTGAGTCTGTAGTTCCTCAACTCTCTAGGCGTTCTCGAAAGATATAAGGATATATTATTAACTGTGGAATAAATACTTTGTCCTTAACTCATTGAGTCGCAGTGGCACACCGGCGGTCAGATACAATAGGTTTGCAATTATGTCTGGTATTACAACAATTGTTAGCCTCATTTAAAGTACATTGTAAAAAGAATTGTAATTGGATTTTTCTGTTAGTAAATTCTCGGTAGCAGCACGGAGTTATAAAATATGAGCAGTTACAATGGACTCGCCCATTATTATGTAAGGCTAAAAGTAAAGGTGGTTGAATGTGGGTCTTATAGACCCCTGCTGACCCTTTCGATGATATACAAGCGTGAATTTATATTATTTTGTGAATGAGATGTACAATATGAAAAATGTAGCGTACTATTTTTTTGGCTACGAGCCCGTACGCCCCTTGAATATCGCCGTTTCCATAGAAATCTATTTTTGGGTGGATTTTAAGAAGAAACCTATCGAATACCTACTAGGGGGTGAACCTTGAGGGGCGAACGGGCTCGTAACTATTTTTTGCCTCGCTTCGCTTGCGTAAATGTAGGTAAGGTTAATTAGTTATGTTAGTAACAGCACCTACTTTTATTTTAAGAGTCTATGACTTTTCCTGTACCCCTGACAACGTATATACAAAATTGTATGATGATCAGTCGAGTAGTTACATGTCTGTTTCAAATACGAAGTCCCTTTTGACACTTCAAAACACGTAAGTCTGCACATTTCAGTCTTTAAACAATGATTATGTATGGTACTAAAGAGTATTTAAAATATTTTGAATTTATACAAAACCTCATATAATTGTTTCACAAACGTATTCAAGTAATCATCTCTATTGAAATGAGTCTTAAATAATTTAAACATCAAAATAAAATAGCATTTTACTACAATACTATACCTACGCACTAGGGTATTTTTTTACTTTCAGTCGTAGTGACGCGACAGTATGAATCGGATAAAATCGAAATAATTCGAGGTAAAAACAATTATCCAAGAAATACTTTTGTACATTTGTATTTTGTATTAATTATTATTAGGTTGTAACGTACCTTAAACCCCATTCTGCAAACCCTTAATATACTTTCTTTATCAAAAAATGGATTTGAAGATGCGATATTTTACGTATGGTTTAAATATACCATAGTTTTTAAAGAGTATTAAAATCTGTTATACCACATTTATTTCACCCATATACTAAGTATAGAGTAAGTATGTCATACTAGACATTAATCAAGGATAAGCCGAGATTCGTTTTACAAGTAAACACGTTTTATATAACTTTCATTGATATGTCAAACTTGGATAGAGTCCTTTTTGTATTTCTGTTTCTATTATTTCTGTTTCGATTCTAAACCCACGATTACAGTTTGTTAGAAAATTTAATCGGTAATCGATTTCGAGATGTGTTGATTGAAACGGTCTCTTCACTATTGCTGTTCAACGATCATCTGTCAAAAGGGACTTCGTATTTGAAACTAGGCGTGAAAGCGTAAAAAACAAAGTCACATTCGCGTTTACAATAATTTTAATAGTTAGGTTTTCTTAATTATTTTACATAAGGTTGCCCCTTGGTGTTACATGATATCAAAAACATAGTTTGCAAAATGTGGGTTTAATACATTTCTGATTACACCTTCGGTGGTATAATATGTTGTTTGATAAAAAGTATAACATGAAAAATTGTGCGCATTACTGAATGATTTTTCGGTTTGATTTGAAAGCGATCTATTTTGATTATCTACATAAATGGAACAAAAAAACTTATTATTATAATATTTTACAACTTAAAATATAAAATTTATTGCGTTTTACTTTATACAAGGATCTAGGTCAGGCATAGCTAATACAATCAAGGACCTAAGCTGTATGCAGCAAATTAATAAACGAGAGAGAAAGCTGTCAATTACAGGCAAATTCAATACATATGTTAGATTTCTATCTAACATTTGTAAATAATATTGTGTGGTGTAAATATATATATTAATAATATTATCAGCCCTGTTGATAAACTGTCACACTGATGGGCATGAGCTCCTGATTATTGTGAGAAGGGTTAAGCTATAGTCTATCACTGGGCCAGTGGGGGTAGCAGTCTTCACATTTCTTAGAGAATATTATGGAGAACTCTCAGAGATGCAGATTTTTCAGTATCTGTAGATGATAATATATTTAATGTAAATTGTAGATGTTACCACAAGTACTTATATAGGAAAGTGTTATGTTTATTTTTCATTCACGTCGTCGTTTGCTATGTAGTATAATTAAGTGATAAGATGTTTCAATTTATTTACAAATGTATCGTATTTTCTTTCTTCCTTATGAGATCAAGGAGTTTATGTTTAATTCGATTTAAATTACTAAGATACTTTATGAATACAGTTGGAGCCGGCAGCTCGGTAAATTTAATTTCTTCTATGTCATTTTGACTATTTTATTTAGTAGAGCCTCGCTGATTTCAGCATGAATGGGCCGACTCGACCGGGGAAGGACTACCCTCTCACAGAATATCGACGTAAAATAGCAATATACCTACTGTCGTGTTTCGTTCGGTGATTAAGAATGCCGTAGGCCCAATCACCCTCTTTCCCACTTCCCGCTCCTTCTCTTTCCCACTTCCTTTCCTAAAGGGTTGGCAACGCGCAAGTGATGCCTCTTGTGACCACTTACCATCAGGTGGGCTGTATGCTTGTTTGCCACCATAGGTGAATAAAAAAAAAAAAAAAACATCCTGTCACGCGGACCGGTCGTGTCTCAGCGGCTGCGCCCGCGGTGGAGTGAGAGCCTTCAAGCGTCGGCAAATAAAAATACAGCCACGCCTGGATCGCGCGTCTTCCGCCGGCCGACGTTCTAAAATTAAGTGGTCCACTGCGCTCCAGCCGGACCTCGCACCGAAGCCTTTATAACTAGAACCACGCCCCGTTACATATTGTATAGTAATGGAATTCGCGTATTTCTACCAATCTTGTAAAACTTGCATTAACGATCGTGTAATTGCGAAGTGCATTATTTACTTCATCTCCGCTACACTGACTTTCCTGGTCGACTACGTTCTAAAAACGTGACCGACTTAGCACTACGTTACAATACATATACATAAATTATAGGTAAGTAGGTTTCCTTTTAGGATATTAACGGACAAATTTACATATACATATTGTGGTGTACATATTATGTAGATAAACGGTAGGTACAACATTATGTATTTCTAAAAATACATAATGATGTACCTACTACTCATAGCCAGTTGCGCTCACTGATCGGTAAACGATTAGCGAGGTTAAGCAACGTTGGGTGCGATCAGTCTATAGATGGGTGACCGCTTAGTGGTATTTCATCTGAGCGTCTTCGTGCTTCGGAGGGCACGTAAAAAATCAGTCCCGGTTGTTGTTAAATTGACAGCAGTCGTTAAGCCATGTCAGAGGCCTACGGGCGGCTTGAACAACTCTTGACAACAGGTTGGCCATTAACCACACGAAAAGAAGAAGAAGAAAAATAAGGTTTACTACTATTTTACCTGTATATACATATAATATAATATAATATTCTACCACATACACACAACACCATCTAGCCCAAACTAAGCAGAGCTTGTGCTATGGGTACTAGACAATGGATAAACATACATATATACTTTTTTTTTTTGTAAATACATACTTATTATACATAGAAACATCCAGACCAAGACAAACATCCATGTTCATGCACACAAATGTTTGACTTGTGCGGGAATCGAACCCGCGACCTCAGACGTTGCAGTCGGTTACACTAACCACTACGCCATCGAGGCCGACAATGTATATTATATTCATTCGTTTGCTTTCTAGTCTTAATACATTTTCCAACCTTTGCACCATGTATAGCTTAGCCAGTCATAAGCATAAACAAAACATGTTACGAGTTAAACTTGTTGATTGTTAATTTTTGATTTCGCGGAATCCGTAATTGAATTCGGAAAAGTAGTATTACTTTTTGGTTGTAGTTTTTTCAATTTACGTGAGTGTCATTATAAACCCAGTACGGTGAATTCATTTTCAATTTCAAATTGTAAGTATATTAAAAGCAAATCCTTCAATTTCAATTTAATGTTGTAATATTTAAAGGCGTTTTGTGAGGATGAAACCTCATTGATTACATTTTTGTGATAGTTTTGAGATCGAGATCTTAGTCATCTATTTTATGGTTTTACTAGCTATTTCTCGCGGTTGCGCTTGAGAATAGTACTTTTTCTGAATGAAAGGTACACTATGTCGTTTTCTGTACTGCTGACAACGTGTATGGGAACTTGCATGATGATCCCATACACGTTGGTAAGTAAGTACCCTGATAAGTAAGGTGTAAAAACATAACAAACCGTATTAACAATTATAATTAGGGTAATCTCTTTTCTCTTAGCCTTTATTATTCCCAAGTCACTTGGGGTCGGCTTTTCTGGTCTAACCGGATTTGACTGGATATCACTTTTTACACGGAGCGGCTGCCACCTGACCTCCGCAACCCGAAGGCTAACGATACCCTAAGGCTGGTCTAGCCACAGCCAATCAAATTATTTAAGATGTAACGACATGTCATTACTTAATTGGATTTTGGTAATTCTTGTCAGTGTATGCACAGGTGGCATAGTGGTTTAAACGGTCGCCTCAACATTGTCTCTCCACCAAGTGCTGTGGGTTCAATCCCCACAGGTAACTTTAATGAGTGTAGGATCTGTAAATAATTGTTTTGAATCTGTTTATATCTGTTGTTTGAATATTTGTTGAGTTCATCGCAATACCGGCATTACTCCTAGTGCGGGAGTTACCGTTAAAAAAAAAGAGTCAGCAAATCACAGCAGTTGAAATGCATTGACCATCTGCTCACAAATTGACCTGCCTTTCAGAAACCTATATATGTTATGTAACATTTTATAACATTATTATTACCACTTGCCGTCTACTGGCCACAGTTCTGCCTTCCTAGCTGCTACTGAATACTTCTTTACAAAAGAAACTCAATGATACTTTTCTGCTTTGGATATCAAACCCGAGATTTCAAGCATTCATTACCGCTGTGCCATTACTTTACATAGACTTCAAATGATAGCTAGCAAAACGTGAGTACCATACACCTCTGCTTATCCCTTCAACCAATATACGGCGAAAGAATATGTATGTATGTAAAAAAGTACTCAAAAGGCATATTTAAAAGTCGAGTGTGACGTAATGGAATACATTAATCTAACACCAAAAGTTCAGTGAATAGAAACGGGATAATCCTGAATAGAATATTTAATAGAACTTCAGTACCCTAAAAACATATTTTAGTGATCGATGAGGCCTGACCTGATGTATGCGGCCTCGGTGTGCATAACCGGACCGCACAAAGTCTTTAAATGAAATCAATAGACTCACGACCTATTAATAATAATAATGTACTCCAGACCGAATTTCGGTCGCGGCGGCCAATCTTAACGGAGACTGGCCATCTGCGTAAAAGGTATTATAGTGCAAAAGTATGTACGCAAGCTTAAGCGCACTCTCCGTTCCCTAACGCCCATGATTCAATGGGACTAGAGACTAGCACCCAGTTGAAAGATTAGACTTTTATATGGTATAAAGAAGAAAGAAAGGAAAACATTCTTTATTGCCACAAAGACTAGCTAACTATATAATTTTTCTTATAAAACAACAAGAAAAACAATTATAAAGAAAACTAAATAAAAAATTTGCAAACAAATATTTAGTTGTCTTTTAATTGATTTTCTTGTTGTTTTATAATACACTAGTAGTTTCCCCGCGGTTTCACCCGCGTAAGTCCCGTTCCCATGTGAATATCGTGTTTCACCCCTTTCACCCCCTTCAAAAATCCTCTCTTAGTGCTCCCCTACACTCTCCAAGGAACATACATGCCAAATTTCAGCTTCTTGCGTTCAGTAGTTTCGGCTGAGCGTTGTCTGTCAGTCACTCAGTAACGGAAGAGTTTTATATATATAGATTGTGGCAACAAATGGTCTCCATGGTACTCTATGGTGATACTATATTGTTCAAATGATGAAAGAATTTTATTTTTAATTGAGATATGTTTTTTTAATTACCGTGTTTAACTTTCTTGTACACTACGACCATAAATGAATGAATTCCATCGGTTTTTTGTTTAACACTAATTTTGCTAATAGAGATGAGTCAAAAGTATGACTAGCTATTGCACTTTTTTTCCTTTTTTTCTGAACGGCCATCAGTTCTACTATAAGAAATTTCAAGGTTATCCGTTAATTACCGGACACCCTGTATACCTATATTGTTCAAGTGTATATGTACAGTTACGACTGGTATTTATATTGTATTCAATTATCATTTATAGCGAGTGACAGGAATATATGGTTATATTTAGGAACTAGCTTTTGCTCGGGGGTTCGCTTGCGTAAATGTAGATTAGGTTAGGTTAATATTTAAGAGCACCTTTGTTAATAAAAAATAGTCCGTGTTACTCTGTATTAATATAGCTTTTTAATGGTGAAATAATTTTTTAAATCGATTGATTCGTGTTTGTGTTGCAAACAAAAAATCTAACTTTCTTTTTTATAATATTATTAGATACCTATAAATTCAAAAGTATAATACAAGTAAGTTTATGTTTATATGCTAACCAAAGTCATAATTCAATAGATAGTTGCGAATAGAGCGACTATAATCGACATGTCTATTTCAATAGTTCGATTTTTGTATTCGTCCGTTTTGTGGTTATTTTTTGGCAAATCTTGTTTATGGAATTGATATAAATGATGTGTTATAAATTTTAAAAAAAGAAGAGTAACAACAAAGTGAATCTAATTTATGACAAATCTTAATCACAATCATTCATTTAGATAAATACGAGTTCAATATCACAAACAACCGTTAATTTTCAAAAACGGAATCACATAAGGCAAATAAAACAGTAAATAAAATATTGGAACGAAGCATACAGTATCGATTCCAACCACCTTTCTGACCGACGACTGAGCGGCGAATGAAACTGCGTGCTTTTTTTTTTTCTATGTTTTAGTTGTTAGCCTCAGATGGCTTTTACAACTTTACGCGGACTGTGGGTGAGCGCAGAGGGCTCCCAACCCGTGAATCTGCGTGCGACTGAGCGCTTGCTTTTATAGGAAGTGGTGGGGATCGATACTACCCACAGTATATTTGGCTTATAATATATATTACAAGCTTGAAAATAGCGAAAGCCTCATAAACACGCAGTCACGTGGACTGGAAAAATTCAAAGTTACTTTACTAGGTCCAAGGAGAGTGATATACATTCATTGTTCCATACCTGTATCCCAAAGGGAACTGTACCCACTACACCCACATTTTGCCAGGCCATGAGCAAAACAGTAGTTATTGCTTTTGACCCAACATTACTGCGGAAAAGTCGTCAGGCACTAAAGACGCTGCGTGATTACACGAATATTTTGGTGCTGAAAGCCGACAAGGAAAACGCCACCGTGGTAATGAAATCCAGTGACTATGACAGTAAAGTTAGGAATCTGTTATGTGACACTACTGTCCAACGTAATAGGTAGCGGGACTATTGTCGTCTTCTAGCTTAGAACTTTTTTTTCTTAGACTTTAAAGCAACTAACAGCCACTAATAAAATTGACTTACAGAATCAGAATCATTTATTTCTTAAACATAACTAATTAAAATACAAAACATTAGTTAGTTAATGCGACTGCTGTGCTAGGTCTCGGGTTTGAGTCCCAGTTCGACAAAAGTTCTATCGGATTTTCTTGGAAAATGTTTGGAAGCAGCACCGGGTCATTGCTCAGTAGATGGCTATAGACCTGCCCTTAAGGGCAAGCCCTGTTACGTGGTGCCTAATAACGCATTTAAACGGGACTGATAGGGGATATCCACCAACAGAGTAATTTGGAAGTCCAAGGGAGAGTCTTTTGCCCAACAGTAGGACATATAAAAGCTGATAAAAGAGAAAAAAGATCGGCAGCGAAATTTGAGTGCAATAAACCTCTGCCTTCCTCTTTGAGGATGCAGGTATGAGAAATCAATGTATGTACCTATATACACATACATACATATTAACTATGACGTAGACATTTTACTCTTTTAATAGTCCAATAAGTACTGCTGCCTATAGGGCCTCTATTCAAAGGAAAGCTTTGTAAGTGGAAAGAAAATTCCCATTCACGGCTAACACCCGGAAATTATGTTCATTTCATGCGATCCTAGGAGTTCAACCGACCGTGGCGTAGCGTAGTAGTATTCGAGTACGTCTTACGATTTTATTTCGCGAATGTGATAAAAATAGATGCAAATGTTACACTAAGCTACTTATTTAGACTATATTAAGTGTCTATGTATCCTGGAATGTGTTGGAAATGTATAACACTCTATTTTTCACCATTCTCTAGGATATCTCATTTGGTGGTGGTGTATGAGCTCTCCGGTTCGCATACTGCGTCAGGCCAATGAGAAGTTATTGTCTTTTTCTACTAAGGTATTCTTATCTTATCTTAACTTATCTTATCTTATGTGGGGGCCAGTCAGTGCAGACCGGCGACACTTCGACCCAGTGGCTTCTTTTGTGTCGACACTCCCAATAACGACTGCCATAGATGTTCATGGCAGCCGGGACCGACGGTTTAACGTGCTCTCCGAGGCACGGAGCAGGCGATAATTGTCAATCAATACGCACATGATTTCGAATTGTCATATAACTTCCGAAAGTCAGAGGTGCGCGACGTGGGCTCGAACCCGAGACCCTCTGCATTGCAGTCTGTTGGTCTCCCCACTGAGCTATTGCTGCTTCAGGTATTCATAGTAACAGCCTGAATTAAAGAAGTTTGCGGTGTTACACACCCCGGTGTCTTGAAAAATAAAAGTTGGTCTTGTGTCTGATCTTTCTCCAGTCGTGTCGGCTTTCCGTACGATCGGATTATAAGATTTAGGGAATAGGGAGTGAACTTGTGTTTTCCCACAAACTCGTGAAGTAATTCTTTTTGCCTTGATAGCTTGTTTCTTAAGACTGGTCTCTGAGACTGAAATTCAGTATAGAGGACCTTAGAAGTCGTTGGTTAGGGAATAGAAAGTGCATTTGTGTTTGCGTACACACTTGTGCGCGTAACATATCCTGCCCTTAGACTCCATTAAAATGTGCTGCCGTCATCAAATTTTGATAAAGAGGACATGGTTATTCGACTAGCTTTAGCCCGCGGCCTTGTTCGGGACCAATAATTTTCTCTGGATAAAAGGTACCTGATGTCCTTTTCCGTACCCCTAACAACGTCTATGCAAAATAACATGAAAATCGATCAAGTAGTTAAGGCGTGAAGGCGTAACAAACAAACAAATTCAGATTTGCGTTTACAATATTAGTAGAATAGTTAGCGAGACGTATTACCGGCTAATGCACTGAATTTTAAATACAGATGACATTTTGGCCGAGATGGAAATTGAACTTGGGACAGTTGTCAGGTATTCCAAGGTCGAAAGTTACATGTTTTTTCTGTGATGCAATTTTTAGTTGTTATTTAGCTGGTAAAATGCGGGTGTAAAATACTTCTGAATTTGTAAAAGATTTATGAATGTCCAAACAGAAAGAAACAAGCAAAAGCATACATGAAGTATTAACTCATAAAAATGATTTATTATTATAATTATCCGTTTCAACTTTTTTATTATTATCTGAAATATTTATGTACTTTTTGGATGAGCGCTCTGCATTTTTACTGAAATATTAAGATAAATCTGCATAAAGATATTCTAAGATTATTTATGAGCTACTATAAAATTGTTTGCTAAGATATTTTAAATGTGTGGTACTTGAAATATATAGAATACTAGGTTTTGCCCGCGGCTGTGCTCGCACAAATGCAGGCTATGTCAATTTACAATACCTCAGAAACAGTACTTCTTCCTGGATAGAAAGTACCCTTTATCCGTTTTTGTACTCCTGACAACATGTAAGCAAAATTTCATGTTGATCGATCGAGTAGTTAAGCCGTTAAACCGTGACACACAAACTCACATTCACATTTAGTCAGGTTTTTTTTCTTAGGCTATATTTAGAGTTCGGTGCTGAAAATCTATAGAATATAATAAGGCTGAAGATTGTTTATATTTTTATTTAAACGCGCTTATCTCTCTAGCTACGAATCGGATGCACCGTATCGCTCAATTATTGAGTAAGGTTATAGACTATATAACATTACGCTACGAGCCACGGGAGTGGAGCTGTAATATGTAAATAGACGTGGGTGAAACCGCTAGGGACAGCTAGTATAATTAAATCATCACGCTATTGTCACTTGTTGGTAAGCTGTTGTGCCTTTAGACGCATGGAAGACTATAAATATTAGTCACTAGTCTTTTCTTGCGATTTCGTTCGGGCTATAGTTGTTAGCTGATTTTGCCCTGTCTCGATGCAATTTCGAAAAATCATTCAATGTCACTTATTAAAAAGCCTCTGGATTAGGTAATCCAGAGGCTTTAGCAAAGGTACCTTTGCTAAATTTGAAGTCCCTATGAATAAATATAAATGGATTCCTATCCATTTGCATAAAATTTTAAGATATAATATAACAAGACATATTTTTGTTTGTCGTAATTATATTTAGGGACGCATAATAGCTTACGCATACATTTTTAAGCATAATCATAAATATACATTGTAGAATATCACACCTGGCCAGTTTAGGTGGCCCAAGGGCTACCCCGCGGCAACTTATCTAAACCTATTTTTCAGGTTGTCACTAAGATAAAATTATTATGTCAACATAAACTGTATACCAAAGACAAAGTATAAGTAGCTTAACTAGTTATGCCAAAGTATATTACGGGAAAACATTATGCGAAAAGAAGGGATCTCAATATAAATATTACGTAACAAAGTAACTTTAAAGCGATTTACGTTTTTGTTTCAATAATTATACATTTTATGAGTTTAATTTACACTTTAAATTTAATTATCAGATCATGAAAAATCATGTTTAAAAGAGGAGAGATGTTCTTAAAAGGGTGGATAGAGGTCTATCATACGACCCTCTAATGTCTCATTAAATTGTTTAATTAATTAAAACGTTCACACACGAATATTTCAAAATGAACGCATGGTACATAAATTTTCTTTATAGGCCATTGTTCTATTTGGCCGTTGGGATGCATTCAGGCCGTGTTACATAATTAATAATAAGGAGCAGCGATAGCTCAGTGGGGAGACCAACAGACTGCAATGCAGAGAAAATAAAATATACATATATAATCATCATCATCATCGTGATGGTGATGATGATATATGTATAAAAACAAAATAATATCAACTTTACACACAGACACAGGTAATATACCTAACACCTACACAGATCACACAACACAAAATTATATTTAAAAAAGAATAAAATAAATAAATAATAAGAATGAATAAAATTAATTTAAATATAATTATTACAATATCATGCGCTCACACGCCGAGCGTGACA
The DNA here is from genome assembly GCA_930367265.1 of Catocala fraxini. Classification (NCBI taxonomy): domain Eukaryota; kingdom Metazoa; phylum Arthropoda; class Insecta; order Lepidoptera; family Erebidae; genus Catocala; species Catocala fraxini. Next base: position 26,119,611 of record OV884027.1, on the reverse strand, counting down.
CATGCATACACGCGCCAGTAACCATACCTTTACATAATTATATATAGACCAACGATATTAGCAATATATAAGGATTAATTAATTGAATACAATGAATACAGAAAAATCGAATAACACTACTTGACCCAGAAATCAAATCTTAGACTTCATGCACAGCTGTAGAATTCACTGCCAGTGCGCCGCCGATGTAGTCATATACCTACCTAACTGAACAGAAACGAAAAGTACATGTACTGTATCGACATTGCTATACGCACGTTGACTGTTGTGGTTTCGAATCCAATACAAGGAAAATTTGCGTGACCCACAAATGATTGCTCAGTCTGACTGTTCCGTGTTCGTTTTGATGTTTGTCAATACAAAAATGTTTGGATTTGGCGTTAACAAAAAACATATAACGCATGCAAAGAGAAACAACCTCGATAAAACAAAATGTTTATTTTAAGTTCCTATCTTTATAGCTAGATGGCGTTACTGCAATTTTAATGTTCAAAGCGTGGTACAATTTACACTAGTCGGCATTGCACTAGAAAACAATGGTCAATGGCAGCAAATTGGCCTACTACGTGCCTTAGAATGAAGAAAACGGCAAACACGTAAATTTTCAGTGTTATATTGTAACATTTGTACCCCTAGCACAAATAAAACCGTGGTATTTTATTTATTTTTGTCGCTTGTGCTTGCTACTGGATTTTTCTCTTGGAAAATTCTCATTAGCAGTGTGCAATCTGGACCTTTGTCTGGTATTACGTGATATCTAGCTGGCGTAACTAAAGTCTTTGCCACCGCATCTATATCTTTTGGGAGAATGCATAAAGTCAAAGTCGTAAGTCTAGTCTTAATAAAAAAACCATAAACCTTGTACATAAACGTCAAAATCTAGTAGTGAGTAAGTTATTGAAGCTAAATTAAGATTAGATGTTAGGTCCAGGCAAAGGGTTGAGCCTTTAAGAACCTGTAAGAAACGGGGTGCTATTTTATTTGGTAGGATTGTTATAATAATAGTAGCCCTGTATTAAACTATACCACTGCTGGGCATGGACCTCTTCTCAGGGGGGAGTAGAGCTTAGGCCAAAGTCTACCACGCTGGCCTAGTGCGAGTTGACAGACATCACTTATCTTCGAAAACATTACGAAGATCTCTCAGACCTGCAGACTTCACCACGATGTCGCACGTAGACCTTACCGTCAAAGCAAGCGAGGCCTAGTGCGAGGTGACAGACATCACATATCTTCGAAAACTTTACGAAGAACTCTCAGACCAGTAGACTTCCACACGATGTCGCACGTAGATCTTACTGTTAAAGCAAGCAATAGTTGACTAATTAATACGCACATAACATCGAAAAGTCAGAGATGTAAGTCTTGGGATCTTAGTGGAGACCTTTGCGTATCGCTGTTATTAGCTAGTATTGAAAGCCATTAATCAAATAAAGATATAGGTAGATAGACGTCAGTGACATTATATGAAAATATTATAATTGATGAACGAGTTATGCTCTCCTCATTCATAGTAGGAAATGTACCCTAACTACGTAGTTTCACAATGACGTTCGCTTCAAGAGAACATAGCATTAGTCATTGACGGTGCAGGTAGGTAGGGTCTTTAATGGGTTTGTTGACTAATGAAGGTAGAAGATTGAATAACAAACAATGTCTTTACCTATCTGCGTCAGAAGGAGGGTAATGTTTTTGTCGGATATCTGTATGTATGTATTTAGTTCAAAGTACTGATAGATTGTAATTAAAGGGATGTTGTTGGATTGTTCTTAACAGTGAGAGTTGGCAATAGTTGTTAGATCCTGGACTTATGTAGTAGTTTTGGTTTGGACTCTGAATATGTGCTTCGTAGATGGTTTTAGACTTGGTCGCTATTAATATTATATAATATATTATTTATTATATAAAAACATTGTTGGTGAAATGTGTATCAGATACACCTCTGCCTACTATTTTAAGGATATACAGGTACAATGAGTATAATATCGTCATATCGTGACGTCTATAGATAAAAAAATATCCTTGAAGAGCTAGATAAAGGGTGCGTCATTGCACACATTTCAGCAGCCTTTAATATAATCCGAAACTAAAAAAAAAACCCATAAATGTTATGGTAAAGTTTTACTGTTATCGAATATTATCTAATAGCAATTCTAATTATAAATTAAATATATTTAACATCGTGTGTTTAGTGGCCAACCTGTTGTCAAGAGTTGTCCAAACCGTAGGCTGTAGGCCTCTGACATGGCTTAACGACTGCTGTCAATTTGGCAACAACCGGGACCGACTTTTTACGTGCCCTCCGAAGTACGGAGACGCTCAGATGAAATACCACTAAGCGGTCACCCATCTATAGACTGACCGCACCCGATCAGTGAGTGCAACTGGCTATCACAAAACACCATTTGCTGGGGAATATCTTCTCTTTACGTCAAAAACTATATCAGCAAGGCGTATTTTTAACGTCATGCTTTTAAGCGGAGATACGGGCCGTGTTAAGTCTTTAAAAATGTATTCGGCTGTTTTCACCGTAAATAATGACACTCAAGTAAAAAAGAATTAAAATATAATATAATCTACGTATGCTACTGCCATACCAAGTACCCTTAAAATATAAATATCTTAAGGCTGGCTATTGTTTTTAGACACGCAGCAAACAGAGTAGTAGAGCCTCGCTGATTTCAGCACGATTGGGCCGGCTCGACCCGGGGAAGACTACCCTCTCACAGAATATCGACGTGAAATAGCTGTATGTATTCCTACTGTTGTGTTTCGTTCGGTGAGTGAGAGTACTGGAGGCCCAAACACCCTCTTTCCCCCTTCCCGCTCCTTCTCCTTCCCACTTCCTTTCCTAAAGGGTCGCCAACGCGTAAGTGATGCCTCTGGCGTTGCATGCGTCCATAGGCTACGGTGACCACTTTCTATCAGGTGGGGCCGTATGCCTGTTTGCCACCTAAGTAGTATAAAAAAACTCAAATTTAACAAAAGGAAAATAGTTATAAATTCTAACTAATGTTATAAATGCGAAGGTGAGTTTGTTTGTTTGCTTGTTACGCGTTTACGCCTTAACAACTTGACTGACCATCATGAAATGTCACATACCCCTTGTCAGGGGAACAGAAATGAACATTGGGTACCTTTAATCCAGAAAAATACTGTTACTAATTTAACATAACATAATCTACATTTACGCGAGCAAAACCGCGGGCAAAATCATATATAATAAAAAAAGAACTATATAATTTGATATTCAGGCTGTAGTTATCTTTCTTACGTATTAATATTTCGTTTGACAAAAGACGACAGCAATGAATCTTTAAAAATCTTTAATTTAAGAGTTTTAATGCCCGCGTTCCTCTTCAACCACGATTTTTTTATTCCTCAAATTCGCTACTACCTGACTGTAGCACGTCTATAAATTTTATTGATTTCATAATATTCACCATGGCTTTCGGGATTCGGATAAAACTGAGAACGATTTAGCTACTACAAAATGTAAGTGTAAGTAAACTATATATTCTCGGGCTAGAAATGCCCTGTAGTCGGAAAATTTAATGCACGTCATTCTAAGATATAAAAACAGTTCATGTGTTTGTATTTAATACATTTTTAAAGCAAGATTACTTAATCAGCCTCCAAAAATATCAGAGGAAAAAGAAATAAAAATTGCATTGATTTATTATAAAATTAAATTTGTAGTCGTACGTTTTATTAACTTACGTTTATGCGAATGTTATACATAATTATATAGAAAACTAACTACTTTATACGGATTTGAACAACACAAATAGTTAAATATTTTTTTAACTATTTAACTACTAAATCGCTGAACTTTTTGAATATTACATACATACATACATAGATTCACGCCTGTTTTCCAGAGGGGTAAGCAGAGACTACGGATTTCCATTTGCTACAATCCTGACACATTTCTCTGACTTCATTCACTTTCATTACATTCCTCATACACGCCCGTCGGTTCAAGGTGCTCTTAACTTAGCCTTTGTCAGGAACGCCTCCGACCTGATCAAGAAACGTTCGCCTAGGTCTTCCTCTTGCGACTGTTCCATTCACACTAGCCTTATAAAGTTTCTTTGTCAGTTTTTCCTCGTCCATTCTTTCTACATGCCCAAACCAGCTTAACACACCCTTTTCTCTTCTTGTCACTATATCCACTTTCATGCCGCATCTCTCTCTAATCACACTATTCCTTATTCTATCTTTCAGAGTCACACCACGTTTGTCTCTCAGCGCTCTCATTTCTACAGCATTTATTCTGCTCTCATGCTTTAAACTATTGAAATTATTAAACCATTAAAATTCACAATTTCCTCGACGTTTTGGTTGCTTTTAAGCAGCAATGGTCACAATGTATGAACGTCATAGTTAGTCTGATTAAACTGAATTTTCGTCTAGTTTTTACCAAGGTCATATAAATGCAGATTCTTTATATGTATACTTGGCATAAGCCTATTATTATTCTTAATAGACATATGATACGTTATATTGAATGCGAGCTCTATTTAAAACAAAAAGGCTTATGCGCAATTCTGCCTCCTTAAATATAATGTTTTCTACACTTTATTTAAATATAGACTGTTAACGGTCTGGTTTCTGAGTTTTTTTGAGGAATAATTTTTTTACTACTACGTAGTGTTATCACTCTCAGCGATAGTTCCTTAGAAACAAATTGGTAACATACCAATTGTTTTATAAAGAAAATCTTCCCACATACTCTTAAGTTATGGAAATGACTTTCTTGTCATCGCTCTATATAAAGAGTACCAGATTATGAAAAAAAAGAGCATAAAATCTTCTTGCTGTTTCTCTGGTCTTATAAACACATATAGCTTACGGTATCCACTTACCATCAAAAAGCTTAACCTTGGTGTTATAAAATATTATATTTAAAATATTGTATTTAATCTGTCACTTTTGGGCATATAGCTGTTGTCTGTGCGTGCCCCTACTCGTAACTCGGTAGTAATAAAAAAAATAACACGTCTCAGGTACCAAAAGTTATTTGAAACATTATATTATTCGTACAAATATATTTATTCCTATGACTTTAGTTCCTGATTTAACTACTAGATGACGCTAGCAGTCGCAATTGTGTAAGCAATACCATTATAGGAATGTATTCAAAGATATTTGTGTGGTTCTGTGCCCCTCTATGATGACATTGGTTTCCATTTATCATTGCGGGGTTAGGAGTGCCTTTCATGCTTTCATTGTTGACTAATAAAGGGGGAGTGTAGCTCGTCAATATTCTATTCTGCATGTTAATTGACGGGTTAAGCGTTTGTCTTTTTGCTATTGCGGAGTTGTCATGTAGGTATATTGTATTTATTATTGTAAGCGTATGTAGGGGTTAATATTCGAGGTTCTCCAGGAATAATCCATCGATATTACTTACTAAGGAATTTCTTCGACTCCACGGATGCCGTAGTGGCTTACGTGGTCACCTCGCCAGTACCACTATGCTAAGTGTTGTGGGTTCGAATCCCACACGGGACAAAAATGTGTGTGATCCACAAATGGTTGTTCTGAATCTGAATGTTCTTCGTGTACGATGTTTGAAAGTTTCTATAGTATTCTGCAACACAGGAATTATTCCTAGTGCGGTAGTAGTAATATAAAAAAAAACGAATGTAAAATGATTGATGTAGCTCAAGACTGCGCCGAGCGTAAGACAGATAATGACAGAGCTCGTGCGGCTCATTTTCGAAACGGCGCGCGGCCGCCATAGTAAAATTGTATGGCGGATTTGAATTGCTTTTTTGATAAATATGTATCTTTATTGTCAACCAATAACTTAAATATTTCGGACGGACAAATCGTAATATAACTATTTATGTTTCGATAAAGCTATAAAATATGATAGATTTCTTCTGCTATAATCCAAAAAAATCACGTAACACGAGCTTACGTTTTTGCAAATTTACCTAAATTTACGTAGGCGAAAATATTAACTATTTTAAGTTTTTTACACGGAGTAATTGTAAACATATTCATCGTTATGGTAAATGTATATTTTATATTTGTATTAAACAAAAGTGTTGATTTTATTCACTTAACTGTGACCGCCTGTTTGGGCACATTTTGCTCGGCGTAGTTTTAAGCTACAGAAGAAAGTTTGAACTGTATAGATATCAAGATTAACATATTGAATAAGTATTTAGAAAAGCTTGAAGTTTTTTATGAAGCTACACAATCAATGACCTTATGGGTCTAATAGCACTCTAAAACTTCAAATAAAAAGGATAAAGCGAATTCCTAGCTAAATTTAGGATTACGCTTATATTGAATTTGCCCAGCTAGTAAATAGATACAGTGAACAACAAAAGTAGCTAATTATTGAACAGATGTGTAAAAGCTTTTTATGAATAAAAAATTCCAATGATTACTTTGTATTTTGAACTGTGATTAAACCAACTAACTTTTATCTATAGTTGCTACAAAAACATTGCTACATATTAAAAAACAAAGTTTCTTTGTTTTCAAAGGCTGTCTGTCTGCTCGCGGATCTCACGAATAAACAGAGTGATTCATGAGGAAGGTTTAGATGTGAACGCAAGCAAAGGTCTGGGGCAATTGTAGTTTATTATGATTTTGGAACACAGAGCAACTCAAAATATTGCATTGACTTTTGTTGCTGACCTCCATCTTATATATAACATTAGCTTTTTGGTTGTTTTTTTTTAAATACTTCTCACGCACTATGAGTAATTCCTGTGTCGCGGGGGACTTTACAAACATTCGAACAACGGACACAAAGAACACCCAGACTCGGAACAACCATTTGTGGCTGACACACATTTCTGTCTCGTGTGGGAATCGAACCCACAACACTCAGCGGCGAGGAGACCACTTAAGCTACAAAGGCTTCTGTGTTATTGCCGCTGCTGAAAAATCCGAATGTTGATCAATTCGACGTCACTGATTACGATTCGAATCATAATTGAATATTCGAAACATTTGTTCGTGTCAGTGTCAATAACCTATTTTATTTATTTCCAACTATTAATTTATTATTAAAGATTATTAAACTATTGCGATAAAATAGTAACATAACTAAAAACAATACAATGTTATAGAGCTTTCTTTACTGCAGCTCCCATACCGCGTGAAAACATTTCTGACACGCGCAACTTTTTCTGCGTCACATTAGAGAATTTTCCCCATTTTGTATAATTTTTCATTGATGCGCCGCTCCTATTGCTCGTAGCGTTACGGCATATAGCTTACAGCCTTCCTCGATAAATTGAATATCCAAAACAAAAATATTTTTTCAATTCAAACTAGTTGTTCCTAAGATCAGCACGCTCGACTAAACAAACGAAAAATCTCTTCAGCTTTATAATATTAGTATAGATTCTAACATTTCGATTTGCGAAATATCGATGAACATATCGAATTAATCCAATGTCCAACAATACATTAATTCGATTTTTTATCGTTAATTGTTATCGCTAATTGTTATCGCTAGTACTCGCTAGTAGTAACAGGCACGGTAATGTTATCTAACAGTATTGTAACTCGGCTCTGTCCTTAAAATAATAACCTACAGCCGCGCGGTCCACAAATACGCGAGAGGGCTGCCCATCTACAGTAAAATTAATTTAATCTATCTACTTGATTTTTCTTCTAGTTTAGTTACTTTAATATTATATTTTCATTTAAAAAAAAATAATTTGTTGCAAATGAAATAAGAAATGTTCAATAAAAATCATGTTATGTTTTTTGATTAGTAGATTTAATGAAAAAATAACCTTATATATTTGAGGCTGATAAATATTTGCGCCTCGACTGAGACGTACGAAAAGTTTTATTGTTAAATTTATTAGTATAAAAAATATCTGCATTCGAATATAAACTTTTATTAAAAATACTTTTGTTTACAATTCGCATTCTTAATAAAACAGCGACTAGACTCGAAATTTGAAAGTAAGCCAATTTGAACTCTAATTGTATATGTTAAATTCTAATATTATATTTGTGTTAAATCTTTTCAATAGAGTTCAAATTTGTTTAATCAAAAATACTGAGATAAGTCTCTGTTTTATTAAGGATGCGAATTGTACTTTGACATAATCATTATGTAAGTACTTGTACTTATTTCAATCAAATATTAACAAGTTGCACTCTTACTGCTTATAAAACCATCACACCGTCCGTTCTTGGCTGCGGCACATTTGCGACTGGTTGCGAACCGAGTGCATACCGATCTCAAGGCGCGTAGGTATGACTTGCGTTCCGACCTTGTATGAAGATAGAATACTGTTAGATAACATTACCGTGTAACAGGTATCTAGCAAAGGTCCACTAGTCAAATGGTGACTAAGATCTGATAGAACATTATCTATACTATAATAATATATACTAATATTATAAAGATTAGTTTTTTTTGTTTATTTACTTGTTTGTAAGGCTTTAACTCAAACACTATTCAAGCGATTTAAATTTTTTTTTCTCCTTTAGAAAGCTTTAATTATCACCGAGTAACATAGGCTAAATTTTATTTAAAACAATCAAGTACTGTTACTAACATAACCTAGCCTACTTTTAGCGAGCGATGCCGAGAGCAAAAGCTAGTCTTAGATATGTATGTCGGTTTAAATTTCTAACGTTATCTTGTTTACCATCAGAGTGAGTCTCAATTACATCAGAATTAGGTCAAGCAAATGCTTTCATTGTATGTTCAGACTCAATATCAACTTTCTTGATCATACTATACAAATATGTAGTATGATAGTTTATAATAACAATAATTATCATAACAGGTATGGCTATTATACCATTATTGTGGCTTTTTCTGGATAAGAGGTACCCTTTGTCCTTTTCTGTTCCTCTAACAACCTGTATGAGAAATTTCAATATGATCGATCGAGAAAATAAGGCGTGAAAGCGTAACAAACAAACAAACTGATATTCGCAATTATAACATTAGTTAGTCTTTTATTATTTTGCACTATCTGAGAATAGAACCAGAGATCTCATGCACAGAAGTATCAAATGAAGTTGTATTTAGTCACTTCATCTCCTAAAAGAATAAATATACAATGCAAATAAGACTTCGGCGCTATTCAGTGCGACGCGGATGACCTACGCGGATGTCTGCGACGGACGGTAAAATGTATTAATCGCGGATGGGATTTCACGCGGAGAGCTCCGCGTAGCACTGCACGGGTTTTATAGGCATTAGGCTGCCTGTCTATTGAAGCGGAGCGAGGCTGCGGAGCGAAGAAACGGCGAAATATTAACCAATAGGATTGACATAATATTGTATTCTGTTTACGCGAATATTATTCATTGAAATTTAACTACTATAATATACGGATTTTATCGCGTTGTTTAAAGAAGCAAACCACAGCTAGACTTCATGATACTTTGAGCTCATTCTGCATAAATAGAAACACCAATGATTAAATTATGTTCGGGTACTTTGAAATAACTACACTGGAACATTGAGACAACTACCATCTTAGTCTTCCCGTGACCATGGCTGCTGAAAAGCAATCGAAACGTCGGGGAATGTGTAAAATTAAATTAAATCTAAATAGTTTTAATAATAATTTAATTAGCTTAAAATTAGTAAAGTTTTAAAAGTAAAAGTAGTGTAACAGTTTTCAAAATTATGTAATAAAATGTCAAATAAACAACGCGATAAAATCCGTATATAGTAGTTTAATTTCAACCAATGGGATTGCATAAAATCTGCGCTCCGCTCCAGTATGCAATCCTATTGGTTAATATTTATCGGTTTTTTCGCTCCGCAGTTTCGCTCCGCTTCAATGGATAGGCAGTCTTAATAATATATTTTACTGTCTGTCGCGGACATCCGCTTAGGTCAATCGCGTCGCACTGAATAGCGCCTAAGTCGTATTTGCATTGTGTATTTATTCTTTTAGGAGTTGAAGTGACCAAATACGTGTTTATTTGAGACTGCTGTGCATGAGATCTCTGCTTTTATTCTCAGGTAGGGCAAAATAATAAAAGACTGACTAATATTATAATTGCGAATGTCAGTTTGTTTGTTTGTTACGCTTTCACGCCTTAATCCCTCGACCGATCATCATGAAATTTCGCATACACGTTGTTAGAGGAACAGAAAAGGATAAAGGGTAACACACACCCAAAAAAAGTAATTTCACTAGTAAGCAATATTATTGACAATTATCCGTATTGCCAGATTTTTCTTCTATTTTAATATTATTGATTGTATCCAAAAGAAAATCTCAATTTATATACCTTTTTGATTTCATTGATTAAGAAGATTTAGTCAGCTACAATATAGATCTAGTTTTATTGTATGGATGGAACATTAATATTTGACTACCCACTTCAATATTTTATTTCAGGACATTAAATTATTAGAGTGATTAATTAAAACACTGAATTACTTCAGCGGACTTGAATCATTTCCCTAATTGCCTATTGTATATAAAGCTTAGAAATAAAACAGAGAGAGTTGTTCAAAGACTACATTTAGGAAGCTCCAATTGTTTTCAGCATTATTAATGTACATTGTCCAGAGCTTTAGCTATAAATATAAAAAAATTGTCGTAACTGCTTCTTTTTATGCCCGTTGCAATCTGTCGTTTTTAAGACACGACTATAATAATCATAATTTCTAAACTGACGCTTATATACCAGATAAACTGCCTCGGTCGTGCAGCTGTAGTATACTACAACTGCTCTGAGGTCTTGGATTTAATTGATTGTCTTGTCTTGTCTTTTAAAATGTCATCTCTCGCCCTAAGATTAATTCCTCTCTTACGCCCCCGTGATAACGGAAATAATCCTAGAGCGGGGAGTCTGAGTGTTTCTGAGTCAGTGATTTGAATATTTGTAAAGTTCCCTCTTTACAAACATTCAAATCATTGACTCAAAAACACCCAAACTTGAAAAACTTGCGCATTATACAAATTGTTGTCCCATGAGGGAATCGAACCCACAACACTCGGCACAGTCATTGTAATATACTACTGCTTACTCCTGGAGACAGACACTTGAGACTATATGTACATGTGTAATCTATATTATATGCCAAGTATTAAAATGCTTTTATTTCAGACATAGGTACGTTATAATGGTAATAATAATGAGCACCTATATAAGCTTGTAATTTTAGATTCGGTGGAAACCTTGTTTGGCCTCTTCGCTTAATCTAACTTGATAAGATATAAATAGAAATAAAATAGTAATAATAAGCATTTATTTGAATTAAGGTAGCACAATTGTTACATTTACTCTGATAGTCATACTAGGCGCAGCCTGTATCATGGCTATCAAAGAATACGATTGACTTACGCCTAGGACTTGGACGTGTGTGACTGTGTGTGATTGTGTATGAGTGCGTGTGTGTGTGTGTGTGTGTGTGTGTGTGTGTGTGTGTGTTTGTGCGTGTGTGTTTGTGCGTTTGTGTGTGTGTGTTTGTGTGTGTGTGTGTGTGTGTGTGTGTGTGTGTTTGTGTGTGTGTGTGGTTTGTGTGTGTATATCATATGTATGTGGCTCAAGTAATGGTACAGACATGTGACATTGAATTAATTGTTCAGTATGAATATTATTAATGACTACGAATGTTCTCGCGGAATTTTGTAGCTACTTACGAAATGGTCAAAAAGATAGAGCTATATATATTTTTATTGGTAAATACACTTTACAGGCAAGGTATTATATAGCAATTGAAATGGCTCGCAATAAACACTCCATAAATATGTTTTCACAGTGGTTTTTATATGTACTGTAGTAACGTTGTAAATATATTTTATGTATATAATGTAGTATATTTTTGTATTATCAATATTAAAGTTTTTAAACCTGCAATCGTAAATATGAAAATGTATGATCATTTCATTTTATTGGTGGAAAAATCAAAGTAGTAGATGCATTTGATTTTCCGGATGAACACATAATATATAGCGGACTTCGTCGCAGATAGAATTAAAATGCCTTGCATATTGAAATATGGGCAGATTTTGTGCATGTAAAAAAGAATGTTAATTAACTAGAGACCGCTAATTTACATCATTTTATATAATAACTTGTAAAAGAAAAACAGATCGTTTTATAAATATAAATATAAAAAACGAGAAATAAAGGACATCATCCACGTTCCATACATTTTTCGGCCAAATCTGGAGGTGCCGGCCAGAAAAAAAAAGCGTCATATTTGGATAGAAATATGATGAAGATACTTTCTTAATAGAGAGTAGAATTTACTTTATTGCACATCAAAAGGATATACACAGTATGAATAATTAAATATTCATGATCAAATATAATAACTATAATAATAATATAATAATCTAATAACCAATATTTACGTTTGTAAATATAGGTTATTAGATTATTTAATTTTAATATAATATGTAGATACATGATCAAATGTATGAAAATAACAACATCATAATAACATTTTTATTGTATTTTAAAAGTATGTAAAACCATAATAGATTTATTGTCGTACTAAAAATGATAGGAATTGTGTGTTCTACCTGAATATTACACATTTTTATCCTGGCTACACTTTCTGTTTTTGGTCCAAAATGAATGATGTCTTTTGATGTTAAATAATTTAACTCTCTTTATTGACTGCATAAATGGCTTAGTTGTTTAGCAGTCTTCTTGTCAAGCGCCAAATGTTGTGGGTTGGATCCCCACATGCGACAAACATTTGTGTGATCTGCTTCAATGGTTTAATTGAGTCCGTTCTTAGTATCCGTTGTTTAAATATTTGTAAAATGCCCGCCACACAGAATTCATTCCTAGAGCAGTTAATTGTTTTTTTACAGAAAATACATGTTGTATAGGGAGTTTCCTCACGGCTCTGTTAAAATACTACCAAAATAGAGAAGCGTGCATAAGTGCGCACCTAAAAATATATTCAAACTATTGAAAGATATTATAATTATGCGCACGTAAAGATTTTTCTTTCCATTTATTTATTATTGGCTACTTCGGATCTGAAAAAAAATCATTTATGTTTATTGCAGGATTTTTTTGCTGTATGTATACATTAGTGTTACCAATTAAAGGGAACGCCTATCGCTAAGTAACATAGTATATACAAAGAAGTTATAAAATACATATAATATCTTCAATCATATTTCCGGGTTCAGGCATCCTTATTGTAGTCATAAACAGTTGCGTGACATCTATCTACGATAGTTTCACGGGCCTCCACACGTAAGAAAATTGTTTGCGTATTGATCCAACCGTAAGTTTTCACAGCAAATTTGATTGTTACTGAACGTGCAAAATATATTTGACTAGCTTCAGCCTATGGTATTGCTCGCGTTAATGTTAATATTAAGATTAAAATGTATTTTATGTGTTTATCCAGACATGAAAATTATCGCTTGCTCCATGCCTCGGAGAGCACGTTAAGCCGTCGGTACCGGCTGCCATGAACATCTATGGCAGTCGTTATTGGGAAAGTCAGTACCCTCTAATATCCTGACACTGGTCTAGCCTTAGGGTATCATTAGCCTTCGGGTTGCGGAGGTCAGGTGGCAGCCGCTCCTTGTAAAAACTGATATCCAGTCAAATCCGGTTAGACTAGAAAAGCCGACCCCAAGTGACTTGGGAATAATAAACGCTAAGGGAGAAGAAGATTGTTTGTACTAAATAAAAAGATAACTATCTAGAATTTATTTTCACACTCATAGATTGCAAGTAAAATTTTTTTGGGATTAATTTAGTTTAAGTTGACATTGGCATGGACTGTCCTCAAAAGTGCCTATTTAATAGATGAATAATAAGAAAATAACCTTAGCACGAGAGTCACGACTTCAAACTAAGTTAAATCCAAATTTATAACTGTCATGAAACTGAAGTTGAAAATGTAAGCGCCGGTTTTTGGCCAGAGGCGACGAGTGGAGCTTAACTAAAAGCAACTCTCTTTCAACAAATTTAAAATTGATCTTTTGACTTTTAACCCGCGATCAGCATTCAAACTCCAACTGCTTGATGTTGTAGTAAGCACTGAAAATATTTGGTTGGATTTACGTATAAAATTAACGTTTTGTGTGAAGAAAAACGACAACATTACCTTTTTCATACTAATATTTTATATTTTCTGTTATTGGAAATTCAAGATTCTTGGTTATTTTCCATGTAGGGTTGCTTACCTTTATTTCAAGTATGACTTGTCATAAGTTGAAAAAACAAAACTGCAACTATCATGGAGTTATGTCAAATTGGTGTATGTATGTATGTATCTTATGTGGGGGCCAGTCAGTGCAGACCGGCGACACTTCGACCCAGTGGGATCTTTTGTGTCGACACTCTCCCAATAACGACTGCCATAGATGTTCATGGCAGCCGGTACCGATAGCTTTACGTGCTCTCCGAAGCACGGAGCAGGCGATAATTGTCAATCAATACGCACATAATTTCGAAAAGTCATATAACTTTCCGAAAGTCATAGGTGCGCGACGTGGGTTCGAACCCGAGTCCCTCTGCATCGCAGTCTGTTGGTCTCTCCACTGAGGTATCGCTGAGCTGCTTATTGCTTATTATTATTATACAAATTGATGTAACAAACAGTGGAAGACACTGAATAACTAATCTAACTTTGAACCCGAAGCCACCAAATATTGTTCAAGGTATAGTTCTAGATATCGGCATACAAAAATGTCGGTTACGCTCGAATTTATATTATCAGTACTGTTATGCATTTTTTGTGGACTGTTGATCTGTCACAGATATTTAAACAAAATTATTGGCAATGAATAAAATTCACTAACCGGACAGAGAGAATAGCATTAAAAATATGTATAATGAACTAAATATAAAAAAATATACTAGTCTATTCTGAACTTTTAAGAGGTCTAAGAAAATTGTTAGTGGTTTTAATGATGTCAAGTATTGCGGTATCATTAAAAGCTTTCTTTTACTTTCACTTCAACCTTTTCCAACTAGATAACATCAAAAGTTTTCTCTACTTTTTATTGAATTTGCATTTAAGTTTAAATTATATCTGCTACTATAGCAGATGTTATAAAATATAGCATAAATATAGCAATAAGTTAACTTGCTGTGTTCTCGTTGTTTAATAATAGCTGTTTCTTGTTATACCAGCTTTGTTGAATTAATCTGTGTTGCCAAGGTGGTAATGGTATTCTGTAGTCAGATTTCGGTGCTGTAATTTTTTTTGCTGTGATTTAAATATCTTTGATAACATATTAGTATTTACTTAAAGGATTAATTAAACGGTCAATATATTTACTGCAGTATGTGACTGCAATGATTTTAATTATAGCACGGCCAGCTCAATAAAATTTGAATTTATCGGCCATTCCAAAGATAATCCTGTGGATAGTCATTTGCAAATATTACGTAATATAAGTTTGCACCTATGTCTGCGTGGGATCGTTAGGGCCTGGTACGATTTCCATCTCAAGCATAGTGTGATTTTCTATAAAGCAGCTCAAAATTTAGAAACGTGACCGGTATTAGGCAACGCTCTGGCCTCCTATTTTGTGAGACATTAATAATAAGTGACAAAATGTGAGTGTGAAATCTTCTGCTTACCCCTTTAGGACAAAAGGCCTGGTCAACATTATGTAACTCTACAAAAAAGCCAAACTAAGTTACCATCATTTTGCTTACTTGCCTGTGAATATAAAACTGACAGACTTCAGTAACAATTTGGTACGCGTAACAGGTTTTAACAGGTTTCATTCTGTGATAAACCGAGTGGATTAATTGGAAAAATGAAAGGAAAAAGCAATATGGAGTCGGATTGCAAACCAGCGTTGCTACTATCATATCTACATTTCAGACATTCTACATGCGAGTAACCTAAAGGTGTGGTCATATTTCGGATTCGTAAGCTTTATATGGAAAACAAACAGTATCTTGATATAAATAATATAAGTAAATAGGAAATTATACAACACTAGATTTTGCACCGCAGCTTTGCTCATGTTAATGTAGATTTTGTCAGTAAATTTCCTTCTCTTCGAAATTGTACTGTTTGCCTGACAACGTGCATGCAAAATTTCATGATGATCGTCGATTCGCATTAATAATATTAGTTAGGATATATCATCACGTCTGCTCTGCTCTATTGGTTGGTTTAGCTTTATTATGTACATTATAATATAAATTTGGTAAAGAAATAAAATGAAAAGAAAAACTTCCTTTAAAAAATATTTAAACCATACTTATAGTTAATGAGCTTTTGAACTTAGGCCATAGATTAGATATTGTGAACTTTAATTTTGATGGACAAGTATTAAATAGGTCAATGTCGGGTTCATCGACCAGTTTAAATAAGGCTGCATGCCGCCCTCATGAAAAAGTGAACAATCTCTATAATTGGTGGTACAGTGTTGATTTTCCATATTTTCGTTTTCTGTGGTGTAACTCAATCTAAATACCAGACATTTTTAAAGAATTTCGGTAACTCACGAGAGAGCTGATGTCATATCAGCTCTCTCTTGCGTTATCATGTCATCTAATAAAAAATAACTGTATCAACACTTTTCTAGTCTGTATTCGGTTTTGATAATAAGGATTCCTTACCCACTACACTACAGAGATACATACATACATAGTCTCATGCTTATAACTCCGACAGACTAGGTAGACATGTATTACACACCCAAATTTTGCCAACTGTAGTTTTAAGATCCACTTAATAAAGGGTGAGCCTGTTGCCACAGTATCAGACTCCGAAGAAATTCTTACGAATTTCTTGATGAAGAGCTCTACTAATACTTTGTGGTAAAAGCGACCAACGTGGTAAAAGCGCAGTGGTTATGATGAATGGGGCTGGTGTGCTCATACTCACCAGCCCCATTCACAAACACTGCGCAATTGCCATATTAGTAGGAATTTCTCAGCCTTTGACTTTGCGGTTTCGGTACGGTGATAGGATTATAAATAATCTATTATGTGGTCGATTATTTACATCTTCACATTAATTTAATTATCTCTGTCTAGCCTCTAACCTCTATCGTATAAACATGAGACTTTATATCAAAATAGTTCGCTGAAATGGTAATCAATATGATTTAGTACTGCTATTTACATATTGATTTACTGACATGACGTTGATCATTGACAATAGACAATATTTGGCCTTTAATGGACATGAAATGAAATATTATGACTATTTGATCTTACGTCACTGATAGTAGTACCTATTTGATTTCAGCATGAATGCACTACCAGTGAAGTACTTATCTCTCACAGAATAGAGACATAAAGTAACAGTATACACTATTGATGATATTACAGGTTGATATCATTAAAATAATTAAGAGGAACTCCAAAAATATGCTCAAAACGTATGTATTAGCAACTTGATTTAACCCGCGGCTCCGCTAGCTTAAATGAAGGTTAGTTTAGTAACTGTACTTTTTTACTGGATGAAGAGTACTACATGTCCTTTTCTGTTCCCCTGACAACGTTTATGCGAAATTTCACGATGATCGGTCTAGTAGTTATGGCGTAAAAGCGTAACAAACAAATAAACATACTTACATTCGCATTTATAATACAGATAAAAGGCTTAATTAAATGAATTATGTTGACAACATAATTCATTTAATTAAGTAGTAGTAAAGCCAACATAAAAATACAGGGCAACGCATCTCTACGGGGAACAAGTGAGTTTTGGTTGGACGATTTCAACTTCAGTTTACTGACTCAGATTCGTCCGTGTCAGCCTCTGGCGTCGCCGTGGAAACATTCCATTCGAACTGGTCCGATTTTTCGGATGATTTGTAGATATGTGTCAGGAACTTAAATTTGGAATTTCGCTCAAACTTAAATAGTTGAATTGAGGCATAGCTGCATAGCAGCAGCACAATGCTGTGCTGTATTCTTACTGTGAGAAACGTGCTTTGCTTCTTGCAAACGTTCTTAAAGACGGCTGTGCTGTCGGAGTAAGACTAGAGTCATAATAATTCCAGCTAACAGTACATCGATTCCTTGAAATTAAACTCGTTTATACGGATTTTATTGCGTTGTTTATTTAACACTGTATTACATAATTTAGAAACTGTTACACTACTACTACTATTTAACTTTAATAATTTTAAGCTAATCAAATTATTAAAACTATTAATATTTAAGTTTACACTTTCTCCGATGTTTCAGTTGCTTTTCAGCATGGTCACGGGGAGACCAAGATGGTAGTTGTCTCAATGTTCCAGTGCAGTTGTTTCAAAGTACCCGAACATAATTTAATTATTGGTGTTTCTATTTACGCAGAATAAGCTCAAAGTATCATGAAATCTAGCTGTGGTTTGCTTGACTATTTTAATTACTGGATCTCAAACTGGTGGTACATCCAACCATCTTCTCTATTGAAATTAGGATGTTTTTTAAATTCAATAGCCTCGCGAAGCATCCTTGGTAAGAATCGGTGTTATTTAGCGAGAATCTGTGGTTTGTCAAATCTCAGGTTGTGGTTGGTCCCCTTTTGCACATGTTCACACACAGCAGACTTCAACGAGTAAATAGTTAGTAATGTTCAATAGTCGTAGTAGTGTAACAGTTTCTAAATTATGTAATACAGTGTTAAATAAACAACGCGTTGAAATCCGTATAGAGGAGTTTAATTTCAATGAATAACATTTGCGTAAACAGAAGACAATATTACATTGATTCATACATCATACATACTTCTGGTGTAGCATTCATTCAAAGAGTAAATAATCATTTACTTTTAGACCACACGATAATAATGAATCACTATATTTTTGGTTTTTCATATCTACCTTATTATTCACTGCTTTATTCATATATATATACATACAGTGTCTCATACTTGATACATGATTAAAACAGTAAACAAAGGCGCACATTTCGCCAGCTACAGGTCCCACGTCATAGGGGCCGCGCCTAGTGCCACTTACCGAGTAGTTCCAGACTCCGTACTGTTACTGATAATTTGGCTACGAGCCTGTACGCCCCTTGACTTTTGCCTCTTTCATAGAAAGACGGGCGCCCCGCTTTGCAGAGGTCCTATTTTTGGGTGGATTTAAGAAGAAACCTAACAAATACCTACTAGGGGCGAACCCTGAGGGGTGAACGGGCTCGGAACTGATAATTTCTATAAAGAAACATCTCTGTAGGCTACCTACGGTGTAAAGTATATTTCACTTAATTTCAATTCCATATATTTATATATTTACGACATTTTATATTATTAATTAATTAAACAAATACACACACTAACACATTACATAATTATATACACTATATATATATGTACTAAATACACATAATATCTAAACAACTAATTATCATGCCGGCTGGTCGCAAGTACATTGAATTGAATTGAATTGAATTCAGAACGCGCAACCCGAGCCGAGCCTATTGTTCTAAGCTCCACGTGTAAGACCCGTTCGTTGACCTTCACGAGCTTAGCGGTTAGCGCGGGCGCACAGGTACGAGTCGCCAGTTCGGACATATGCTTGAGTTGATTTACACGTAGCTTTGTTATTGCGTAGCTCATAAATATGTGCTTATTTATTGTGCCTTTTTATACTATGTCTTTAACCTTTACGTCATAAACTGTGAACTTTGAACTTCTTTCTTTCTTTCATTAAAATCTAATTTCGAATCTTCCTACCACTTATGCTTGTGTGCTTGTGCTTATACTTAACTCTTTCTCCTTCTGACTCTGGTATACGTGTATAAGTGTATTGTGTGTGATGGACATTAAACCATAACATAACAGTAAGTTGGACTATTTTTATTTAAGTCACCCAATCAAGAAACATTATTATACACCCCATTACCACATCTCCATAAATGTTTGCCCAATCCGGGAATCAAACCCGAGATCTCAAAGGATATCAGTCTTATCCAAAAATCTGGACCAGCCTTTTTTTTAAATAATTTATTCTTCTTCGTAGTTCAAACAACCTCCGTACCTCAATCAAATTCCACCCTACGGTTCGAGGCTGAAGTGTTATACCAAAAACAGCAAATGTTATACAATAAACAGGCTTCCGAAAACTCTACCTCTCTATTAACAAGAAAGATTTGTGCCATAACTACCAATAAACGTACCACACGGATTTTAGATTATGTTCTTGTACAATCTTCTTCTCTCTTAGCCTTTATTATTCCCAAGTCACTTGGGGTCGGCTTTTCTGGTCTAACCGGATTTGACTGGAAATCAGTTTTTACACGGAGCGGCTGCCACCTGACCTCCGCAACCCGACGGCTAACGATACCCTAAGGCTAGACCAGTGTCAGGATATTAGAGGCTACTGACTTTTCCAATAACGACTGCCATAGATGTTCATGGCAGCCGGGACCGACGGCTTAACGTGCTCTCCGAGGCACAGTTCTTGTACAATCAATAAACTTAATTTTACGCTCGACGAACTCACTTTCGGAGTAACATTAATTCATTTATTCATCTTTATAAGAACCTATTTTTTAATGACTGCACAGAATATAGTGTGTAGTTCATGTAGTAGCCGCACCGCTACAACTGCGTCGAATATTGGGTTCGAACCCTAATCGGGCAAAAAAATCGTGTTATTGACAAAAGATATCTGAGTGTAGTGGTTTTTGAGGCCGTTATTTGAATATAAAGTTATTATATAAGTTATTTGATAAAGTCCCCCATGGTACAGAAATTATTCCGACTGTGTAAGTTGTCTTTTTGAGGGAAAATGTGCCAGTTATGTTTTATCTCAGATACATTATACTACATTTTCGTCCCGTCTGGGCATCGAACCTACAATTCTTGGCACAGTGGCAGCGGCGGGGCACTCGCTTAAACCACTACGCTGTCTGTACAAACGAAAATTACACAATTTCACTTGACTGCTTACTAATTTCACTAGACCAGTGAAGCAATATATTAGTAAATTAGTAGTTTTGTAGTAAATTAGATAACTTATCAACTCCAGTAATACTAGACGAAATGGCGCAAATATCAAAACCTTATTGGTGAGTACATATTTAAGCCGTTTGGTCTCGAAACGCTGGGGCCATGGGGTCCAAGTGCTAGGTCTGTTTATAGAGAACTAGCTAAGCGGCTGATCGACGCTTCATGTGACCAGAGGGCTGGTATTTTCTTTGCACAAAGAATAAGTATTGCCATTCAACGCGGCAATGCTGCCAGTCTTCTGGGCACGTTGCCAATTGACGACGATGGGGAGGAATATTATGACGCTTTTTAATTTTGTTTTTTTATTTTTCTCTTTAGTTATCTTATTTTATCTTTGGTCGGCCTCGATGGCGTAGTGGTTAGTGTAACTGACTGCCACGCCTGAGTTCGCGGGTTCGATTCCCGCACAAGTCAAACATTTGTGTGCATGAACATGGATGTTTGTCTTGGTCTGGGTGTTTCTATGTATAATATGTATGTATTTACAAAAAAAAAGTATCTATGTATGTTTATCCATTGTCTAGTACCCATAATACAAGCTCTGCTTAGTTTGGGCTAGATGGTGTTGTGTGTGTGTGGTAGAATATTATTATTATTATTATTATTATTATCTTATCTTATATATATTATGTTAATTATTTGTTATGCTATTCAATTGATATGAATAGTAAAAAAAAAAAAACCTTAAAGTTATACTAGGTAAATGAACTTACAAATATAAATCCTAAAACCACATCAGAAAGTTTACCACTCCTATATTTATAAACCTGAGTTACAGAAGCTATGTGGCAGAAACTAGTCACTTCTGCCATGTAGGTCATAAACAAGGGTTAAAAGTTACCTCATATAACTTATAACATTTTTAGTTTTATAGGAGACTAGATTTTGCCCGCGGATTTACTCTCGTAAATTTTAATGTAGGTTAGTTTAGTAACAGTACTTTTTCTGGATGAAAGGTACGTTATGTCCTTTTCTGTACCCCTGACAACGTGCATGCGAAATTTAATGTTGATTGGTCATGTAGTTTAGGCGTGAAAGCGCAACAAACAAACAAACTCACATTCACATTTATAATATTAGTTAGGATTAGGATAACGATCTTAGTTTTATATGAGCAATACTTAAGTAACCGTTAATTATCTTCTCAATTCGTAGATTAAGCCTGTGAAAATATTTTGCATAGATAGATAGAAACTATCAAAACTGTTTAAATGCTGTGTTGTGTGAGACTGCTGTGCGTAAGGTCTCATGTTCAATACCTGGGTCCGACCGTCTCTTACAGGCATTTTTCTGACAAAAATTTTCAGTGTTAGCACGGAGCCTGATAAACGACAATCGGATCTAAAACCACATATAAGTGTGAGACTGTGTATGTATGTATAAAACCTCTTTGTTATAACCTTATTAATATTATAAATGCGAATGTGAGTTTGTTTGTTTGTTACGCTTTCACGCCTTAACCATTCGACCAATCATCATGAAATTTCGCATACACGTTGTCAGGGGAACAGAAAAGAAATAGGGTACCATTTATCCAGAAAAAAAGTTCGGTTACTTATATAATCTAACCTAACCAAACCTACATTTACGCGTGCGAAGCCACTGGCAAAATCTAGTATAGGTACACTAAAAAAATAATCTATCTGTCTACGAAGACAAAACGTTCACTCATTTTTCAATCGAGAATTCCGATAAATAATCGTACGATTCGATAAAACATCTTTCTCCTATTGTAAGCACTATTTAGAGTTTCTATTCGGTTACTATTGATTATGAGCTGAATTCATGAACTTGACATTCGATACAAGTTTTTTGTACTAGAAATATTTTATATCGTATAACATTTAATCGAATCGGATGATGATTGATTTATATCGACGAATGAACGTCATCACTCATGATGGCGTACATCTATTAAGGATGTGCGAACAATGGGTGATTAACAAATACAGTCGCAATGTTGCAACTGCGTATCGATTCATTTTGCTGTCTCTCAAAAATCGGGCAGTCAGTCATTTAGACGACGCGG
Organism: Catocala fraxini; assembly: GCA_930367265.1. Lineage (NCBI taxonomy): Eukaryota > Metazoa > Arthropoda > Insecta > Lepidoptera > Erebidae > Catocala > Catocala fraxini. Next base: position 26,096,707 of record OV884027.1, on the reverse strand, counting down.
ACGCCATCACAGCCGATCTGGCTACAGCGTCGTCTAAATGATGTATCTTTGCGGGTTTTCCGTTCATAATAGATAGTCAACTGAAGTTTTCAAATAATAACACAGATTAAAGATTAATGTTTTCCAACGTGGCAATGCTGCAAGTCTTCTGGCCACATAACCAGTCGATTGTGATGCGAAGGAATTCTACGACGCCTATTAGAGGGTTTTAGTTTTCTTTTTGTTTCTGTTTTTAATATTTTATGTATAATTTTTTTTAAATAATTGGGTAAATTCGAATATACATTCAAGGTTTAAATGATTCAAACATATTAAAAAATCTATCATTATTCGAATGTTTCGGTATTAACAGATGAAATTAACGGTAACGCATTTGCTTAAGTAATCAAAATATTCCTACATAGTAAGTACGAAAATAACGTACCTTAAATTGGTATATAGGCAAAGTCCTTTTCAATTGTTCAGTATTATATTTCGTCGTATTTCTTTGCCTTAAGTTTCATTCAAACTCGCACTTTGAATTGGAGCCTTGTAAATATTAAATAAATCCTAATTGCTGTTTTAAATTATAATATCGTTCAGAGAAAATAATTTCAAGCGAATTACAAAGTTATTCTACATTCCATTAGTCATTTCATTAGTCGGCCTCGGTAGCGTAGTGGTTAGTGTAACCGACTGCCACGCTTGAGGTTGCGGGCTCGATTCCCGCACAAGTCAAACATTTGTCTGCATGAACATGGATGTTTGTCTTGGTCTGGGTGTTTCTATGAATAATATGTATGAATTTACAAAAAAAAAGTATATATGTATGTTTATCCATTGTCTATTACCCATAGTACAAGCTCTGCTTAGTTTGGGCTAGATGGTGTTGTGTGTATGTGGTAGATTATTATTATAATATTCCGTAGGATTGGATTTACTGCTACGCAACGTTTTTTTATCATTAGAACAAAGTTAGACAAAGTAACTTGTGTTTAATTAAATATTTTCATCATAATTAAAATACTGATTAATTAAGAAATATTTTCACTAGCCTCTACCCGTGGCTTCACTCGAGAACAGAACTTCGTTTTCTAAATGAAACTATATAACTATGTCCTTTACTGTACCCCTGACAACGTGTGTGCCAAAAGTAACTGTCCATATTCGGCTTGAACGTGGACAATCGTCTTATAAACAAAGTAAAATGTTTGTTTTAATATATAATAAATATTGGTTACTATACAGTAGTATGAAATTGATTATATTATATCAAAATAATACACACAGCCTACAAGCAATAAGGCAGTATTACTGCAACTGCATAGTCAGCCGAAGGACTGTTGGTTGCTGTGTTCACATAATGTCTGTGATATGGTACCTAAACTGGGCAAGATATGAAAATATCACTCCACAAGCCCAGTTTTTGGAAAATATTTTAATAACTTATGAACGTGACGTGACACTTGAAAATAAATATTTATTGAAAAACAATGTGCTTCATTTTATTATTTAACGAAGTTGATACTAAACTTCATAGGTAACCTTTTCTACTTAGTTTAGGCTACTCAAAATTAATAATGTTATTACAATATAAAATTGTTTACGCCCAGGCCAGGGTCCCATACAAGGTGGTCGGTCTCCTTTCATGATGATCAGTCGAGTAGTTAAGGCGTGAAAGCGTAACAAACGAACAGATAACTCAAAACCGTAGGTAGTAGGTAGGTTTAATGTTAGTTAGGATTTTAAATTCAGAATTTTGTAATATTTTACATGAGAAAAATATAGGTATTTTACATGAGATATAAAGTCCATAGTTATTTTTAGACTTATGTCCCTTTAGGCAGATACGCATGCCCTACATTCTATTAGATAAAGGCGTCCGGTCTCGTGTAATAGGGTATGACTCTACTACTGACTTTGGGCAAATGAAATAAAAATCACTATAAATGTGAATGTTTGCGAATATATTTGGATGTTTGTACACAATCACGCGTTAAAGTATTCGGATTGAGCGTGGCATACTGATAAATCTCGCAAGAATACATTGTTTTCGTGGAATGCACGTGGGTGAAACCACAGGCAGAAACAAGTAGGTAGCAAATATTTTCGCAGATATATTTCAGCATAACTGGATTAACGAGGGACATAATATTTATAGACAAGATTAATCTTACTTACGAATAATATATATTATTTGTGGAATCACATAGGTATAATAACAAAACTTCATTATAATATAATAATAAAACTGGATTTTGCCCGCGGCTTCGTGTAAAATTAGGTTAGGTTATGTTAATGACCTCCAGCCACCCTGAGGTCTGACCTGTGGTGGGCTGCGTGGGCCTTCTCGCCACTCAATCAACACCAGGTCCGAGAGGCGGCATGCGTGTTCCCACGCGCGCCTCTGAGTCGTTTTACACTTTATTAATTCAATAGTACCTAGTAGTAGTGTAACAGTTTCTAAATTATGTAATAAAGTGTAAAATAAACAACGCGATAAAATCCGTATATAGGAGTTTAATTACAAAAAAAAAAAATTCTTCGTCATTAAAAAATGTAAAAAATGTGTCTTGTAATGTTCAGTAATAAAGTATGAAACCTAAGCTACCTTTTGAAATTGGAATGTACCTATATTTACATATAAATATTATCATATTTTATATAAATCATATTTTCATAATAGTCTATATCTGGCCAGTCGCTCATACATAAAATATGTATTTCGCAATACTTTCTGAGTGTCCCACGTATAGTTGCCAAAATCTTGATTTAATACAATATTTGCCAGCTTTCTCATGCATGAAACTGTAAGACCGTCCACGTAATGCTATAGCTAAGATTAGAGAATTTCCGTTTTCGTGGCATCTTTAGGTATAAAAGGTATATAAATATTTCTATACTACGTTTTGAGTTATGCGGACACAAACTCACACACCAGCTGAATTTTGATTTACAGATATATTTTATTTGTTCTATCTCATACTGAGCAGAGGCCCATGCCCAGCTGCAGGGCAGCTTATAATCCGGGCTGATATTATAATTATTTGTTACAGATAATCACGATGGAAGAAATTAGCACCATACTGAACTCGTCGCTGTTAAGAATGAGAGAAACATCGACGATTGCCAATTTCGTCGAAGTTAGTAACACGAGTGTTTCGAGTAAAGGTGCCGCGAATGCATACGAGTGGCGGTTCATACTGCCGCCTTACATCTTGATCTTCCTGCTGTCTATAACCGGCAATTGCCTTGTGATAGCAACGCTTGCGAGTAATCGACGCATGAGGACTATCACCAATGTTTACCTTCTGAATCTGGTAAGTTTAGCTTTAAAGAATGAATGGTAGAATAAATAATGGTAGAACAGTTGTCTTGTTTGATTTTCTTTATTATTTTACACAGAAGAGCGAATAGCAATCAAAAGAAATCTTTTTGAGGAAAAAGTGTCAAACTTGTTTCCAGAATAAGGGAGTCATTAATAATTTTAATTTAGATATAAGACAAAGTGAGGATGTCTGGGTAACCGCAATTTAAATGCACCTGTTTAATTAATATTATATTGAAAATTTGGATGTAAGAAAATGCGGGTGTGTAGTAGGGATATCTCGCTATCTCTCTCAAATAGCTGCATTTAAATAGCGGTTACGACCCAACTTGTATCGCGCATCCTTTTTCTGTACCGGATTTGAAATGCTTGTGTCTTATTTATTTTTGATATATCTTGACTAGACTTTCGAGTTGATTATTTATGATTGCAGTTATACAAATAGAAATAATGAAGACTACAGAAATATAAACAAAACACTATGTGTATTATATGTGTGTGTGAATATAATTATAATATTATGGTGATTATTTAAAGCTTATTTATAAGCAGACAGCCATCCAAAAAAAAGAGCAGGTACAGCACGAAATAAAAAAGTGGTCCCAAATTCAATCTAGCCAGTATGCATACTAGCTTTTTTCCCGAGGCATTGCTCGCGTAAAAGTAACGCGTAAAGGTTAAGTTAGTAAGAAAACTTAAAAAAAGAAATAGCCTATGTTACTCGCTGATAATATAGTTTTCTAATGGTGAAAGAATGTTTAAAATCGGCTGAGTAGTTTTTTAGTTAAATCCTTACGAACAAACAAAAAATATTAGTATAGATATGGATTTACTGTAAAAACATCAGCTATTTTAAATGACGTAGCTTTGCCGGTTTTGGGATAATGTATTATTTTAATTGCAATTAAAAGAAGGAAGATTGGGTATGCTTTGTATTCACTGTTCCATGTTTGTATAGTCCACCGCGACAGAGGGATTATATAGGTATCATCCCAGGTGTGGGCGTACTGAATTTAGAAACAAAGAGACCTCTTTTACTGTTACAAGGAGCTCAAAATAGAAACAAATTACGTATTAGAATCTTTTTGGTAGTTGTAAGGCTGATTAAATGTACGAATTGAACAAATAAAAGAAAATCTAGTTCGATTTTCTTTTTAGTTTTTATTAGTTAATATAATATAAATGCGAATGTGGGTTTCTTTGATTTTTACGCTTTCATGCCTTAACTACTCAACCGATCATAATGAAATTTTGCATACACGTTGTCAGAGATACAGAATAGGACATAGGGTATCCTTGATCAAGAAAATTACTGTTTCCAAGTAAAGTGATTGATAAACTCTAGATTAACGCAGGTGGGAAAAATTTATTAAATAATAAAAGCAGAAAGATCAAAATATTTGGATTTATACATTCCTACTGAGTTTTTTTGTAGGACCTATTATCATTTTTCCTGGTCTAGGAGTCGAACCCAAAAGAGACCTCACGCATAAGCTATTTGATACTGGGCCAGTGTGGTGGACTATGGCCTAACCCTTTTCACACTGAGAAGAGGCCCGTGCCCAGCAGTAGGACAGTTTAATACAGGGCTGATTATATTAATAAGTGAGCTCACTTTTCTTAGTGTGGGCACTTCCCGACCGATTTAAGTGCGGTAAGAGCACTTCTATGATTCAAATCTACGGCTTGATGCCCAAGAATTACACAAGTTTTATAAAGGCAATGCCCGCTATAAAATGAATAACCTTTATTCGTGTTTCAACCGTACTAAAAATATATTTGCAGCTGTAATTCTATTTTAGGCATAACAATTACAAGGCTGGCATCTGATTAATGATGGCCTCACCTCGCCCACGAATACCACGCCACAAACATTACTCTCGAAGTATAATTTAAGGGACCATTAATTTTCACCCTGATTAACATTTTTGACAAGAATTCCAGCTTTAACGGTAGAATTTATTGAATCTACAGATGATTCAATTATTGAGAATTAGGTCGATGGTCCTGTGGCTTACTTTGAAACAGATTCCGAATTCAAGACGATATCGTAACTAATATAAAAAATTCGAATGTGACTTTGTTTAGTTTTTACATTTTCAAACCTTCACTACTTGACCGACCGATCATCATGAAATTTCTTTTGTCAGGGGACAACGTCAATGCAAATTTTTTTGTATTGTATTTTAATGAAAGGTATCCTGTGTCCTTTCCGTAAGTACCCTCCCCCCCCCCCCGTAAGTGCAGAAAAGGACATAGTGTAGGTACCTATTATCCAGGAAAAGTACTGTTTCCGAGGGAGTGAAGGCAAAAGCTAGTAATAAATACTTTTTGAATTTTATCTACCCGGATCGTTAGTCAATAAAGTGGTCTCCTTGCTTCTGGCACTACGCGTGTTATGGGTTGGAATCCCACACGGGACAAATATTTGTGTTATCCACAAATGGTTGTTCCAAGTCTGGGTGTTCTTTGTGTCTGTTATTTGAATGTTTGAAAAGTCACAATACAACATCTATTGCTGCTGCGGGAGGTGTGTTTTTTAAGAAAGGCCGGTTTAAGTGCCTTTTGCCCTTAACACAAAGTACTTCCTTCTATAAGATCATGGCAACCGGCTTAGTGTGAAAGCGCATCTACCGCTTCATACTCGATTCAGAGTGCCATATTAATGAAATGTCATTTATTTTACTACAGATATTAAGCTCAAGTCATAACATATTGAAAATACATCATTCTTGACATCAAAACGACCTAATCTCTCTTCAGCGGCTTAAACTATGATTAATACTAGAATTTGGCCGCAGCTTTGTCCGACAGGATTATAGTTTGCCAGCAATTTAATTGACGTGGATTATACTGTGTCTTATCTTCGCTTGAATTGAATACAATAGATAGCAAACACAGAAAAGCACGTAAACGTTATCCTTCAGTGATTTGTCCATGGTGCTGGAAGAAACAGACAGATATGTAGACCGACAAAATTGTAAATTATTTTCTCTCGAATTATTCGAATGTTCTAGCGATTGGAAAGTATTCGGAATATTAAACCTTATTTGAATGAATTAATTGTTGATTGATTATGTATGAACATCATGTAAACATAAAATCGAACCAAAGGGCAACAGTCTAAAACAAAATAAACATAACCGACTCCAATAAATTTAAATTTGTTAATATATCTTCAAATCATGATGTGAATAGTTATTCGAATTTATATACCACTAGCTGTTGCCCGCGACTTCGTCCGCGTGGACTTTAGTTTATTACCCCAATACCTACTTTTAATTTGTTATCTAATTTTAATATATAAAACTACAACTAAAGAAATTAATAAGTCTAACTACACCTATATATTGATACGTTCTATAATACTGTAGAACATTTTTTTGTTCTATCATCAATAGTTTCCGCAACGCACGCGATGACAGATTTTTTATAACTAATTTTTTCACACCTTGGGTTATATTATTGCATTTATATTAAGGAACCCTATATTTTTAAAAATTTTATATAGCCTATGTCACTCAGTGAAAATGCAGCTTTCTAAAGGTGAAAGAATTTTTGATATCGGTCCAGTAGTTTTTGTGTGAAAACATTACAAACATACATTCAAAAACACAAATGTTTAGTCTTTATAATATTAGTTTAGATAAACTTAATTGTACTGATAGCTGTAAACCAATGTTCATTCATCTGAAACTGTTAATGCCATGTATTTATATACATATATGAAACCTGTGTATTTGTTGCCTTATAAATTATTTGTTGCATTATAAATCTTTGTTTAAATCACCTGTGAGTGAGCGCTATAAGAATAGGGTTTGTTTTCCTTCAAACAAAACTGCTCAGCATAGTAAAAGTGTTTTTTGTAAGGTTCCTCGCATTTATAATCATCTCCCCAAAAAAATAATAAAATGTAGGTAGTAATGTAGATGAACTTAAATCTATTCTATAACAATTTCTTATTAAAGAGGCATATTATAGTGTAACTGTATATCTTAATGACATTTAAGCCTCAGACATGACAAATTAATTTTATAAATTCTGACATGAAAAGTATTATTTTAATCATAGCACTTATTATTAATAATTTATGACACACCAAATAACAAATGTTGCATGCTGCATGGTTGAATATAGAAGCACTATAAATTTTCTGTAACACCTCTGTATCCTACCTTTATTCGCAATAAATGATTATTATTATTATTATAAATCAACATTCGACTGTGTACAAGTTTATTCATTCAGTTATATCGTTGCTATCAATCGTGCATCGCTATTTCTAGCGTTCGAAGTAGCGATTTTTAAAACGTAATAAGCTAATGCCTTAAGGCAATAAAAATCAGTCAAGTGGATAAACCCTCTTACTGTAAGGTGTGTATCAATTTCTTTAATGGTCTAAAAGAAGTGCTGTTATTTATTGATAGCAGGTCTAAATTAGATCTTGCGTACACCAGTGGCAACTGATTTAATACTACATTTTATCTTATTTTACGCACAAATATGGCACATTGAAAGCTCAGATAGCGCAGCTGTTTAAGTAGTCAGCTCGCCAGTATCACTGCGCCGAGTACTGTGGGTTCGATCCCCACACGGGACAAACATTTTTGTGATTCATAAACAGTTGTAACGAGTCTGGGTGTTCTTTGTTTCCGTTGAATGTTTGTAAAGATCTTTGATACAGGAATTGTTACTCCTTGTGTGGAAGTTGACTTAATAAAAGAAGCCTAACATAATTATGTAATTATTTAGTTTTATGTTACAAAAACCTGATCAGTGACGATGTTTTTCTATTAGGGGAGACTCGTGATGGAAATTTCTATGTCGTAATTGCAGCTCGTCATGTTGAACATTTGGATTTTTCTTATTTAATGTCGTACAAACAATAATGAATGACTCATTGACTAATGCGGCTACCTTGCCACTGATAGGGCGCTCAAAAAGGCGCGGACGGCTTTGTCAATGATTCATTGTAAATGGAAACATTATTGATTTTTCTCACGAATTTATCGATCCATGCTGTCCTCATCCATGTTGCGCAATACTAAACAAGCCGTCTAGCATTGGGAAAAGATAGTCATCGTGTCTTTCTTTGTCTAAATGTGTATTGGTGGTCTAATTAACGCTTAGCCTCGACGTACGTTTATATAAACTAAGCCTAATAACCATTATTGTCACTTTAAGAGCTCACTAAACACACGAACAAAAAGTACATTGCTAGTAACTCGAACAAAAAACATCATTAAAGAGCTTGCCATGAAAAACAGGGCACAGTTACTATGCAGAAACTCGAAAAGCAATGAATTGCCTAAAATGTTCATTTTACTTAACTCAAGAGATATTGCCGGAATATTGGAATTTTAGTACCGCCATTTTCATCTTGTGTTATAATAGAAGACTAAGGTTTGGAATTCTGAGTATTTTAATATTTTAATAAACTCGTCTTTTATTTGTCGTTGCTCGGTGACATAAGTTTACGGTGACGTTACGACACGCGTACAGTTCTTGCAACTCACGAAGGCGAGCGGGCTTTACTTGTACTTGAACGTGTACATGCATAGTGCGGTAGTGTGCGTGTTTGGCAGAGCGGTCAGTTGCGAGCGACATTTACACACACACACACATACATATACGCGGTTACCACAAATAAAGCCCGCTCGCCTTCGTGAGTTGCAAGAACTATAATAAGAGACGTTACAATATTGGGTGATTGATGGACACATCATGTAATAGTATTTCGAATATTCCTTTATAAATCGAATATCATTTTTGAGTGCACGGATGGCGTAGTGGTTTAAGTGGTTGCCTCGCCATTGCTACTGCGCCGAGTGCCGGGTTCGAATCCCACACGAGACAAACATTTTTGAGAACCACAAGTAATTGTTCCGAGTCTGTGTGTTCTTTGTGTCCGTTGTTTGAATGTTCGTAAAGTCTACCGCGAGACATGATTTATTCCTAGTGTGACAATAGTTTAAAAAATATCCTTATAATCAATCATCAGTGATAACGAATTTATTCGGATGCGCAGTCATACATTTTTGGAATATCCGAATTTCTATTTTTTTTAAATTACCCATTGCTAGTAGTGTGAGTTGTATTATTCTGAAATTAAAATGACAATTTAAAGGATTGGCCGTAAGTTCCATACAAATCACTCACATCTGTTCTTAGGCTCAATAACAGATAAGAGAAACTTCTGTTCAGTGAGCGCAACCCTTCGCTTGAACCTAGCCAGGAACATGAATATAACGCCAGTAAACTCACTAACCTATAAAATTCTACATTCATAAGAGTTACGCTCAAAAATATTTTTGTCTTTGACTAAGACTTAGACGTCTATAAATATCGCATCGGTAAATGACTCGCGTAATTAAAATTTGGCTTTTAACGTTTACCCGCTTAGCTGGAATTCCTTTTGTACGAATTTCTTTGATGATTTATAATAAATTCTTGTTATTCAGTAACATAAGCGGCTTCGAAAAATTTCTGGAATATTTACCAGGCTTAAGTTTTAAGCTACCTTAGAACCAAAGTAAACGTTAATAATTGTCGTGGTAGATAATTTCCTTTCGTACTTTTCTTTTTTTAAATGACAATTCACGCTCTTCGGATATATAAGCGTGAGACTGCGTATGTAAAATTGTAAACTCTTTTCTACATTTTTTTAAATCTCGGGTTGTAGAAAACGAACCTATTATAATGTACCTGGCGTTTTTTCACAGTCCGCACTACTACAGAAATTTGTTAATAAAAAAATTTTACTGCCGGACACATGTGGGCTGAAGACCTTACAATCTTCAGTAATTGTTGCAAGCTTAAACTTCACGTTACACGACCATGAAGGGATTTATGTTAATAAATCACTTTTTTTTTATATTGACTCTACAAAGTGATTGTAACCGACCTGATGGAGAGCCCAATTACAGTCCAGAGATAGTGACGACGAGGAGAAGATAGATGTCTTCTAGCCGTTGTCAGTGTCAAGCCGGTCTGACCAGATGCTTCTTCACACTGCGTCTGAAGGACCCAATGTCATAGAAGGGAGGGAACACATGTGCCGGAAGAGCATTCCAAAGTTGTATGGTACAGCATAAGAAGGAATTGCCGAACCTTTTGTTGCGAGACGGCATTGTGCTAACCGTCCATCCGTGGTTACGAAGACCGGCACTTGTGGTTTTCAGAAGAAAGGGAGAATGTGGGATGAGGTCAAATAACTCTTCGGAGCATTCACCATGATAGAGGCGATAGAATACGCTAAGGGACGCAATGTCTCTACGAAGTTGTAGCGGTTCGATGTCCTTCATGGTTATGAAGGAGGTTTTCTGGCTGTCGATTATACGTACTGCATGACGCTGCAGTTTATCTAAGGATTCGAGTAGGTACTTAGCAGAACCATTCCAAAGGTGCGAACAATACTCCATGCTGCTGCAGACTTGGGCCTTGTACAGCAAATACCGCTGTTCAGGAGTAAAGAAACGCCGCACTTTGTTTAGAATCCCGAGTTTGCGTGCAGTTGTAGTTATTATACTCTTGATGTAATCCCTAGAGTTAAGGTCGTGGCGGATGTCTATGCCTAAGATGTTAAGTCTTTCCTGCAGTGGCAACGTGGTGCCCTGAACTTATCCTAACGCTGCCAAGTAAGCGATAGTATGTTTTTATACTAGGTACTCTATCGAGTATAGAAACGATATAAGATTATTTGTAAATAAAATAGATGTATATAATTTTATTTGTTTGGTCACTATTCACATTGCTAGCAGGAGCTTTTTTTGCTCTGTCACTCTCCGATTCGTTTGGTATAAATTATTGTACAAAAAAAACAGAAATACTTTAATCTTTCACAGCGTATTCCAGTCACGGTGTGGCCGTTTATTTTAACGGATATTGTAGTGCATTCTTCTATGTAGAAACACACGTGTATTTCATTACCGCACTCTCATAGTAAAAGAGAGAGTAATGGACCAACGAGCTTTCGAGGGAAAATAATAATATGTAATACCGCGAATATCATAATTTCGGGCTGCTACTGAGAATTGCTACACAGGAATACCAATAAGTTTCTGGTGGCCTAACTACGGAAATCGAATCCGACATAACGTGTCGGGTTCGATTCACTACAGCTGCGCCTCTAAGGCAGCAAAAGAAGTCGAGGCGCTTGGTATATAGAACAAGTAATTAGGCAAATGATAAAAGGTGCAAGTAATTGTCCAACGTTGACTGCGTGACACTCACTTATAGCCTCGCGACAAAAATATATTAACGGGCTTCTTAATGGGAATTATTTTATTGATCTATCGTAGCTGCAATATACTAGCCGACAACAGCCATATCATAGAATACACGTCAATATGTATATGGCTATCCAAAGAATTATATTTGAAATGGCCAAATAATTCAATGCCTAATCAATAGCAGCTTCTTTTCATAGTAGTAAAAACAGTACTTGCCAATTCTGGTTCAATAGAAATTAACCTTTATTATTCTTGTCACGTACATCTGTGGACCCGGCGATAGTAATCTCCTACAATTAAGGTGTATCTAATTAGCTGCCCTATGTAGAGATCGGATCTTTTCTCGGAATAAAATGTATTATATTTTTTATATCGAGTGATTGGATCGCTACCGCCGATTTATATACCTTACGATTTATATACATTTTATCGCAATTTCCTTTGTTACTTTTTTCGTATGTATTATGGTAACAAATATAGTATTCATTGAAATTAAACTGCTATATACGGATTTTATCGCGTTGTTTATTTGACACTTTATTAAGACAATATTAAATATAGTATTTATGATAATTTACTAAGATGGCAGTCCAGTTGGAGACCGTTTGACTGCCACGCAGAGGTCTCAAGTTCGATTCCAAGTCGCTAAACTTTGACTTTTCAAAGGTACATGATTATTAAATTGTTATAAATTATAGCTCGCTTTAACAGTGAAGGAAAACTTCGCGAGGAAATCTTTTTCTGAGAATTCTCCTTAAGTTTATTGAAGATATATGAAGTCTGTCAACCCGCATTAGGCTAGCGTGATAAACAACGGGCTTTTTTAACGTCAATATACGGTTCGCATTGCCGCATACCTCTCCGCTGGTAAAGGGAAGCGGAGAGGTTATATCGGGCTCACCCGGTTAAAGATGAATCGTCCCGGTACTACCCATGAAACCTATAGCCTAACCCAATACTGAGAAGAGGCCGGTGCCCAACAGCCGGGTAGCCTATATACAAGGCTGATATATAAGTGTCGCGACATAAGCTAATAATAATATACCTGTATATGTGGATGCTTAAAATGTCTTTTGTATACCCATATTATGTGTGTTAATAAATGGCTCAAATAGCGCGTATTTTCCTCTAAGTGACGTGCACTTTTAATTCATCATTTTCTATGTATAATATGTATGTATTTACAAAAAAAAAAGTATATATGTATGTTTATCCATTGTCTAGTAACCATAGTACAAGCTCTGCTTAGTTTGGGCTAGATGGTGTTGTGTGTATGTGATAGAATATTATTATTATTATTATCATTTAAATCTATGCCTTGATTCAAAATTGAACCTAGTGCCTTCCTTGATAAATGTGCTATCCAACACTAAAATAAATTTTCAATTCGGGCCAGTAGTTCCTGAGATTAGCGCGTTCAACCAAACAAACAAACAAACTATTTAGCTTTATAATATTAGTATAGATGACATCATTAAGAGGTTGTGGTAATAAAGAAAAGGATTCAGTCAATTGAATGTAAAAAGGATTTCTTATTGCGGTTCATAAAGTCAGTTTTGGCCAGATCCCATAGCAGCAGACTAATGTGATTTTAGCAAAGCTGAATTTTTTTACAGTAAATTAATCATAGTTATGTAGGTAAACAATAAATGCAAAGTCCTCCTACCTCCAGGAGGGAGGCAATTTTAAAAGGCTGGCAACGCACTTGTGACTCGTCTAGTGTTGCGAGTGTCCATGGGCGGCGGTAATCGCTTACCATCAGACGATCCGTCTGCTCGTTTGCATACTATACCATAATGGCTTTCTTATTCTTGTAGTTGATAGGCCTTTTGTTAATCTATCCTCTCACAAATAGGCTAAAAATAGTCGACCTAACAATATTATATAAAACATAGCCTTTCTACTATAACGATCTCACACCTTACACCTTACCTGTGAGGCGCTCATAGCCAGTTGCACTCACTGATCGGTAAACGATTAGCGAGGTTAAGCAACATTGGGTGCGGTCAGTCTATGTGTCCCTGTATTTGCGGAGGCTGTTGGCCGACTACCTCCAAGACCGCGAGGTCCTGGTGGAGGGACGCGACGGTTTGAGGCGCCGTCGCGTATCCTGCGGGGTTCCACAGGGTTCGGTGCTGGAACCACTCCTGTGGAACTGTGGCTACGACTGGGTGCTTCGGGGCACGCTTCCCGCGAGTATGCGGGTGGCGTGCTACGCCGATGACACCCTGGTCGTAGTCAAGGGGAGTGATCTCGGGGAGGCGGTGCGGTTGGCTGCGGTGGGAGCTGCCTTAGTGGTCGACCGTATCCACGCTCTGGGATTGGAGGTTGCCCTCTCCAAGACCTATTGTTCCATGGGCCTCGGGGGGGAACTCCTCCAGGTACGCGAGTGGTCCTAGACGGGGTCCTGGTCCAGGTTTGGACCCAAATGAGGTACATGGGTCTCATCCTGGACGGGAGGTGGACTTTTGGGGCACGCTTCACCCAGCTGGCCCCAAGAGTCCTGGGAGCGGCGGCCGCCCTGGGGAGGCTGCTGCCCAACGTGGGTGGCCCGAACGCTACTTGTCGCCGACTGTACTAACTGAACTGACTGACTGTACTAACTGACTGTACTGTACTGTAAGTATGGACCTTTATGGGGCACCGGTCTGGGCGAACGCTCTCAGTCGCGACAATAAGACCCTGCTGCGACGTCCGCAGCGGATAGTCGCGACGAGGTCCATACGCGGTTACCGGACGGTGTCCTGGACAGCGGCGTGCGTGCTGGCCAGTGACCCACCTTGGGAGCTACAAGCGGAGATCCTCGCCGAAGTTTACCACTTCGTGGCAGCGAGGAGGTCCCGCGGAGCGCCCCCGGGGTGGGAGGAGATCGCACGCATGCGGCGACGCGACAGGCGCAGGCCGCCCTGTTGAGGCGGTGGGCGGAGGACCTGGCTCCACCGGTCCCGGGTCAGTGGATGGTGGAGGCCATTCGCCCGGTCCTCCGGGGGTGGATAGGGCGGCGATTCGGGTCGCTGACCTTCCGACTGGTGCAGGTGCTTTCCGGGCACGGATGCTTCAGAAAGTATTTGCACCAGATCGCGAGACGAGAGGCGACCCCGGCCTGCCATGAGTGTGGGGCGCCGGAAGACACGGCGCTCCACACGCTGGAGGCGTGTACTGCGTGGGGGCCGCAGCGGCACTCGCTTTCGGCCATAATAGGCGGGGATCTCTCCCTACCGAGTGTGATCAACGCCATGCTTGGCGGCGAGAGGTCGTGGCAGGCAGTGGTCTACTTCTGCGAGGCTGTCATGGTGCAGAAGGAGACCGCGGAGAGGGTCAGGGAGAACAATCTCCTCGCTGACCCTCTCCGGCGCAGACGGACGGGAGCGAGGAGGAGGCGGCGATTTGCCCGCCTTCTCGCTCTTGTATAGTGGGGTCACTGGTACAGAGTCGTGGGACTCTGGGGGATGGCCTAGGTGAGCAAAGCCACCCCTCCATAGCTGCTGAGGCCCGGTCACCATCAACCGAGCCAACCGCCGGGGCGGGATGGTGATTGCTAACGCGACCCCATCCCGCCCCACTCCGTCGGCGGAGGGACTGCTCATCCCAGGTTTTAAGTGTGTATACCGACCCCCTTCAGGGGCGGAGAGTCTTACATAACCGGCCCCCACCAGGGGTAGGGGCTATGCATAAAGGATTTTCCTGGGACAAAAAAAAAATATATATGCATATATTATATATGGGTGACCGTTTAGTGGTATTTTATCTGAGCGTCTCCGTGCTTCGGAGGGCACGTAAAAGGTCAGTCCCGGTTGTTGTCAAATTGACAGCAGCCGTTAAGCCATGTCAGAGGCCTACGGGTGGCTTGAACAACTTTTGACAATAGGTTGGCCACTAACTACACGAAAAAGAAGAACCTTGCAACCAAATTGGTGCCACATCAAGCAACTCCAAAGTAATTTTCTCTCGCAGACGCTTAGGTTGTGAAATGAACTCCCTGCCGAGGTTTTCCCGCTAGACTACAGTATGGGGTTCTTCAAAAAGGTCGTTAAAAGGTTTTTACAAGGTCGGTAACGCGCAAGCGATGCCTCTAGTGTTGCAGGTGTCTATAGGCTACGGTGACCACTTACCATCAGGTGGGCCGAGCCATATGCTTGTTTACCACTTTAGAAGCATAAAAAAATGAATAATAATAGTATATTTCATTAAGTTTAATTATTTAGAAAAAGATTATCTTAAAAGTAATTTTTATTTTTATATTTCTGCTTATACGTGCATTCCATCTAAATACTGTAAAAAGTCCGACATTTATCATTATAAAATAAAAGTCATAGATTGGAAAACTTCTTATAAAAATCTGTTTTTTTTTTAGTAAAACTTCAGTTCAAAACTCATTTCTATTTCCTAAAAAACTGATTGACCGTATGATAAGTATGCGCTCAGGAACTAGTGAAACGACCGATAGCTGGATTCGCACTCTCTTTATTTGTCAAGCGACACGATATTTATACAAATAAGAGTGGTGGATGCAACCACCCACATATTACACATATAAAACTGTAGATAAGAATAATAAAACTTAAAAAGTGAGCTTCGATGAAATGAATAAATCAGTTTCACAGTGATCGAATTGAAAATAATACATTTATTCTGTAAATGCTGAATATTTTCGGTTGAAATTAAATTAAATGGAACGGGTGAGCTAGCAATAAGTTTAATTCATTTCATTGATTTGATTTAAAGTGTTAATAGTTGCTTTATTAATATAAATTTCATTAGCTGACTTTCTAGCCAAACAAAATTTGGAATTGCTTTTCCCAAATTATTTTTTTAAATATACTTTTCACTTAATGTGCTTGATGTCCTTCTTTAAAATAAAATAAAAGCAAACCAAATCACCAACTAAATCATAGCAAATGGTGTTGACTAAAGAGTGGACGGTAACCAACCAAGTATTGGATGGCAGAATTCGTCCATCTTCGAGACTATTACAGATAACTCTTTAGATGTACAGCTTTCTTTGCTAACCACTATCTCAAACCAGTAATATTTAAATAAATATTTTGTTCTGTTTCTTGCGTAATAAGCTTGCCAAAAATATTCCAAGCAACCGCAAACAAGTTATTTTTATGCGGATAACGTTAAAAGTCGTCTAATTATGAGTTATTCGTCTGTACCAAGTTTCTTCATTTCACTGAATATGAATTTATTAGCATGATCCCCTCACATCCTTGTGTTCTAGTTCCAAACATACTGATGCGTGTAAGCAAATCGTAGCACTGGTTCCGTATTTCGTAGCCGTAGCGTTGTAGCGCTGTTTCGTAGCATTAAACTACGTAGCGGATTTATTCAAAGAGTAACTTTTGCTCGCAAATTCGGCAGTATGGAATTCGGAAGTGGATCTTTATATTTTAATTTCTTTGAAGAAGCTGATCCGCATATATAATAGCTACTAGACTTCTAGGCAGAGTATAAATATGAAACATGCACCAGATTTTTTGCCAGACCTCCAGTAATGCAACTGTGAAAACTTCATTCAATTTTGTGTAGCAGATTTTGCGTGATGCATTTACAAACATACAGATAAACATAAAGAAAACGATCAGGAAAACTAAGATACTATAAAAAATATGTTGACTTTTGTAGCTGTTATAAGTTTCCCTAACATTATTTTACTTAAATATCAGGTATATATTGTAGGAGACTGGTGCCTAAGCTAGGCTCGGAGCCTGTGTTTTAGGACACCAGGTTCCCACCCCATTTACACATTTTACATTTAGATTATGTACTAGAAAGCTGACAGTAAAATAACTAATAACTGTGATGAAATGAATATGTTGTGCAATTTGATTTTAATCTAGAGGTTAAAATTGTGTTAGTATGTGTGTGTGTGTGTTTGTGTGTGTGTGTTTGTCAGCCTCTTTTTGCACTTTTCCTTTGAGAGGTGAAAGATGTGTAATGTCTTGTTCGTCTTATTATATAGGTAACCACCTAGGTAACAAAAGAAACGTTGCGCAAAAGATGTTTTCTTATGATGGGTATGACGCACCACGGGGTTACAACGTCTTTTCCCACTGAACTGGGAAGGGTTATAGACTAGCTGACTATGCTGTTTCATTAGAGTGTGCAGTATGAACAGTTGGCGCACCGTCAGGATTTTACTCTCTTTGTATAACTGTTCAGTGGGATAGCGAAACGGTAGGAAAGACGACACTTTCAGTATGGCTCTTTGGGTTCTCTCTAGTTCCAAGAGCGTAGTTTTTGGAGCTCCACCCCAGGAGGTGATACAATAGCTTATAATGGACTGAGCGAGGGCATAGTACACTGAAATCATTACATTTTTATCGACTACGTGTCTCAGGGTTTTAAATATATACATTAATTTACGCAATCTGTTACTAAGGGTATTTATGTGTTCTTGGAATCTGAGGTTGTTATCAATTATCACACCCAGGTACTTTACTTTCTCAGTCTTAGATAGTGGTACGCAGGTACAGTGGTGGTTAAGTTGTTCCGTACAAGAGTGAGCTATAATATTCTTAAGTGATGTGTATCAATAATCAAAATGTAATATGTATGATCAGTTACAATTTTATAGATAGCAAAGATTTACACTGAACTAGTGTTATATTTGAATATGACTTAGTATTTAGTCCTTAATAATATTATGAATTCGAAAGTAACTCTGTCTTTTTGTCTGTCTGTTACCTCTTCACGGCTTAACATAGGTACAGAGATAGTTAATAAAACCTGGGGAAGGACATAGGCTACTTTTTATTGATGTAGCTACCACGCGGGTGGAGCCGCGAGCAAAAGCTAGTATAATATATATTTTAATTGAATCATAATATCTTTACTCGTTGGGGTATCTGTATATACAATAAAACGAACACAAAGATCATCCTGCTTTATATCATTAACACTTAACGCTGCGCGCTGTAAGAGGCTATAGTTACTAGGAAAAAAAATACAATAACGGCAAGTCCTACAGAAATGTTGCTCTTAAAACGTAGAGTATACAATTATTGTATTTTGAGCAATAAAAGTTTACTATACGACTTTTACTGCTTGAAACAGAAGTACTAGTGTACCAACTTCATTCGACGTGTTCTAATTGACTTTTACAGTTGCAATTTTACATTCATGGTCTAGTAACAACGCGAGTGTGTTTTAATTACTTAATTATCGTTCGCTTTAACGGTGAAGGAAAACATCTTAGACACCTGCATGTCTGAGAATTCTCCATAAAGTTCTCGAAGATATATTAGGTATGCCAACCGGCACCGTGTCACCGTGGTAAATTATACCTTAACCCTTCTCACTATGGTTAGAGGCCTGTGTCCAGTAGTGGAACAATTTGTATAAGGGCTGATATTATAAAAACGCAACATTAGATACATATAACGTTGTCGCTCACTATGATCCTCATCAGGAAGCTCAATCCTCATCAGGAAGCTCAATCCTCATCAGGAAGCTCAATCCTCATCAGGAAGCTCAATCCTCATCAGGAAGCTCAAACTCACTGAGAGGGTGGTGAAGAGCTATACTCGGAGTTGCCCTGTAGGATCAAATAAGAAATGAGATCCACAGAAAATCTAAAGCTGCCGACATAATTCTCTGGATAACTAAGCTGAAGTGGCAGTACGCAGGGTACATAGCTTACGGAACCGATAGCCGTTGGGCCAAAAAGTTTCTGAAATAGCGGTGACGCACCGAAAGACGCAGCAAAGGTATGTCCCAGTCACCATAGGCCACAGCTACAAATGAGAACTTTATGGAGAACTCTCAGATAAGCGGCTTGCTCACGAAGGTTTTTAAAGCGAGTGTTTATTAACTATTGAATAGCACATAAATTGACAATTATGGCCTACTCTGTGCTTCGGAGTGCACGTTAAGCCGTCGGTCCCGGCTGCGATGAACATCTATGGCAGTCGTTATTGGGAAAGTCAGTACCCTCTAATATCCTGACACTGGTCTAGCCTTAGGGTACCGTTAGCCTTCAGGTTGCGGAGATCAGTTGGCAGCCGCTCCATGTGAAAACTGATATCCAGTTAAATCCGGTTAGATTAGAAAAAGCTGAACCCAAGTGACTTGGGAATAATAAAGGCTAGGGAGAAGAAGCATATAAATTTGCCAAAACACAGGTGTGTGCTGAGGGACCGAATTCAAGTCCTCTGCGTGGCAGATTAATGCTCTGCCGTTACGCCAAACAAATAGTATTATTCCTACATATATGCAAACAAAAACCTAAAAGGTATAAAATAATATAGTAACGTAAAGTAATAAAGTAGTCTATGTGATAGTTTAGCAATGGTGGCAACTAACTCTCATTCGCATTTACAATATTAGTTAAAATGGCGGAATACCTAACTATTTGTTGAACAAAAATAGCACTGAATAAAGTTTTCAAACAGTTGTGTCTAGTCTAGGCTAGACGAACTATTTTTAGGTTTCATTTGGTTTAGGGTCAATTAAATACGATATTTGTTCTAGATTCGAATATAAGTTTTCTAAGACGCTTAGGTACACGGCTTATAGAATGAAATGAAAGGAGATTTAGTGCTTTGAAAGCTTTTAAAGTCCTCCGCTGTGCAGGAGTTAAGCCTAGTGTGGGAGTTTTATTTTATTAATGAGAAAGAAAAAATAACGGTTATTTGGGAACGGTTTTTTTCAAAGCTTATATCTATAATATTAATATTCTAGAATATATTATATATGTATGTATGTATCTTATATGGGGCCAGTCAGTGCAGACCGCCAACACTTCGACCCAGTGGGATCTTTTGTGTCGACACTCTCCCAATAACGACTGTCATAGATATTCATGGCAGCCGGGACCGACGGCTTAACGTGCTCTCCGAGGCACGGAGCAGGCAATAATTATCAATCAATACGCACATAATTTCAAGAAGTCATGTAAGTTCCGAAAGTCGGAGGTGCGCGACGTGGGTTCGAACCCGAGACCCTCTGCATTGCAGTCTGTTGGTCTCCTCACTGAGCTATCGCTGCTTTTATTATTATTATATTATATATCCTATAGCATATATAATATAATAATAATAATATCTATAAACTTACTGACTGGTGGGCACGGTCCTCTTTTCAGTATGAGGTGGGTTGGGCTATGGTCTACCACGCTGGCCCTGTGCAGGTTGGTAGACTTCACATATCTTGAAGAACATTACGGGGCACTCTTAAACAAGCTCCAAGCTCAAGCTTAAGCTCCGCTCCTATTGGTCCTAGCGTGATGTTATTTAACTTATAGCCTTCCTCGATAAATGGGCTATCTAACAATAAAATAAATATTCAATTCGCATTCAACCAAACAAACAAACTCTTCAGTTTTATAATATTAAGTATAGATATGCGGCTGCCCGGTAGACGGTATTAGGATTGCCCTTTATTACGTGGGAATCAAACCCGAGACCCCAGGCACAACAGACACTTTGACTACTACCGTTATAATTTCATAATTTCATTTTATGTTATTAAAGCATTAATCGATTTCATTTTGTTATATTTAGTCTAGAGAAGACAACAATAGTATCTTTAACTGTTTAATATTACGTAGACTGCACTTCCATTTACCGCGCTTACTTCTATTAAAAACTGATCGAAATACATGTTAACCAGAGGCAACTAAAAACAGGAAAATGGTATGTCATATCCTAATTTGATATGACTGACCATTGATATGAAATGTACCAACAGCTTGGGATCCTATTATTCTTTAAAGAAACCCAAGAAGAGAAACACAGCAATAATTCATGATGCTTTGAGCGCATTCTGCGTAAATAGAAACAATAATAATAATATTCTATCACATACACCCAACACCATCCAGCCCAAACTAAGCAGAGCTTGTACTATGGGTACTAGACAGTGGATAAACATACATATATACTTTTTTTTTGTAAATACATACGTATTATACATAGAAACACCCAGACCAAGACAAACATCCATGTTCATGCACACAAATGTTTGACTTGTGCGGGAATCGAACCCGCGACCTCAGGCGTGGCAGTCAGTTACACTAACCACTACGCCATCGAGTCGTCAATATTCAAATAATGTCCGGGTGCTTTGAAAAACATTACACTTTAAGATTGACATGGACACCACCTTAATCTACCCGTAACTATGACCGTCGAAAAGCTGTTGTAGCGCCGGCACTGGAATTTAATCGTGATTAATTTTAAATAATTATATAGCCTGGTAAAGGAATATTGGACTGTCACGCAAAGATCGATCGATCGGTCGATCCCAACGCACGTATCTCAGACTTTTTGAAATTATGTGCATATTAAATAGTTATTTATCGCTCGCTTTGACGCTTAAGGAAAACTTCGTGAGAGCTTTCCAGCAGATCCTCAAAGATATGTGAAGTCAGCCAACCTGCACTGGTAGCGTGGTAGATTAACCCATCTCATACTAAGAAGAGGCCCGTGCCCAGCTTTGGGACAGTCGATATACAGGGCAGATTTTATGTTATAATATGTAAACAAACATCAAAGAAATATGGAATAAATAGTTTAATTTCAACTTGTTTTCTTTTCGCGCATGCAACGACAATGCTTTAAGAGATTGTTAAGCCCCAGATGGGACTTGCGGATACAATTGCAATTGCTATCGTCTAAATTAAGCAAGCTGGTGGCTTTCGGGAAGATATCTTAATTAAATTTCGAGAATGGTTCTCACTGTCAGTATAAAACATTTAAATGGTCTTGTTTTGTAAAATAATACACGTCTCTTGCTATCTGGCAATTTGTTCTTCTACGTAAATTCGGGTATGAAGAACTCTCCCAACAGCACCGAGTTATGTGAATTGAAGGAATATAAGAAATAGTTATGTTATATTATAAAAACATAGTATTGCACCTACTTTCCCGTCGGGAGAATTCTGACGGCATCGGGATATTCCCACGGCATCGGGACTTAAGCGGGTGAAACCGCGGGGCGCAGCTAGTATTTCTATAATGATGAACCTAGTGATATATTTCGATAATGATAACTATAATGTTTCTCGGACGCTTTCATATGAAATTCAGTTCGTAGATAACTTAAGCCTGAAAAAGGATGTAGGTTACGCAAAAAATCACGAGTAACAATCGTTTATTGGTTTTAATCAGTTATTTATAGAATTTTACGTTCTAAATACCTTAAAGAGGACAAAGTAAAAGCTAAAGGAAAGCACAAATAAATTGCTATACCAAGTAATTCTTGTTGAAAAATGGGTAAAGGGGAAAGACAAAGCCACCTGCAGCGGAGAAATTCTTTCATTTCATTCAACTTGTGCAATTCCTCGGCTCTCTGAGTTCTATATATTACATCACATTGTCTTCAATGTCGTCTCATAACAAAGTAAAATTATTACTGCCATCAGCTGATCAAATCTTTTGAAGTTGTTACAACCATTCAACTTTTGTGATAAATAAAAAATGTTTAATTTAACTGATTGAAAATGTGGTGCGAATGTATTATCTTGTTTTCATTGGAGCCAAATTTTAAACAAATATATTAATTGATTAAAAGAAAAATGAGTACATGAGAAATCAGCTTTACAGGTGCAGCGAGAATTTTCTGATGTGTTTTTTCCTCTGCAACCGATATCCCATTGCGTTGTAAAAATAAAACATTAATATAGTGTTTACTTATGAAAATTGGGCTGTGTGATCATAAAGCAAAAGGGAAGGAAAAGTGGAAACAGAAAAAATCAGGTTTTGGCATAAACACTAATAATTTACTTGAGCGTCTTCTAGCGCGGCTTAAAACTGCGTTAACATGCAATTAAAGCACGCAATTTGGTGAAAATCTGCTTGGATATGTCGATGTTTTGCAACGCACAAATTTACATATGTATATTAGGATTCGCGTACTAGTGTATCAACATTAGGTCTTAAATATTGTAAACAATACTTAAGACCTTATGCAGGTATTTATTTGTTTTTGCTTTCCTTACCCACGAGTAGCCGTGGACGTCATGGACAGAACTGGACCGTTCAGCCATTGGAAAAAAACGAAAAAATCCTCATCAAGCAACGGCAATACATTGTTTTATTATTATTTAATTATAACTGCCAATACAGGAATCAGCTTACTAACTACAACTTCGACTGCACGGATGGCGTAGTGGTTTAAATAGTCACCTCGCTACAGCCACTACGTCGAGTGTTGTGGGTTCGATCCCCACACGGGACAAAACTTTGTGTGATCCACAAATTGTTGTTCCGAGTTTGGTTGTTCTTCGTGTCCGTTGTTTGAATGTTTGTAAAGCCCCCCGCGACACAGGAAGGATTCCTAGTGAGGAAGTTTCTTCTAAATAAAGCCAAAAAAAGTTTAAATTCAACAATAAATGCGTTAAATCTCAATCTTATTTGAATTTAATTCAAATTTATAAGCTGTCACCACTAATTCGTTCAGTTTAAGCTCTGCATTTACTATGGTAGGTATTTAAGGTTTAAAGGTTCTTGAAATTTATCAAAGGATTTTAATAGAATATTATCGTAGTAAATTGTTATATATGGATTAGACCCTAAGCGAGAATCGTCTATTATTCATCACCTATCAACTGAAGTTTCATGTTTGGTTAGCCACCGAATATTAAACTTGAATCGATAAATATTTCTTAGTAACTTGGATCTTAGACAATATTCCAATTACTGCCACACTCTACTTACCAACATGAATATTACGTTTTAATACTAGGTATCATAATAAAATCGATTGTAATTACGTTGAATATAAAATCCTGTATTCTGAAGACATTAACCTGTCATAAAGAGGTTCTAGAAGGAATGAAAATCGGTATATTATACTGTAAGTACGTTGTAAAAGTAATGGTAATAAAATTGGTCTTGAAATATACTGGCAAAGTTGTAAACAAAGTTCCTTTGAATGTTTTGACAGTAGAAAGGTTTTGATTGGTCCTCAAGATTTGTTACTATGTCAATATATTAAGCAGCGATAGCTCAGTAGGGAGACCAATAGACTGCAATGCAGAGGGTCTCGGGTTCGAACCCACGTCGCACACCTCTGACTTTCGGAAGTTATATGACTTTTCGAAATTATGTGCGTATTGATTGACAATTATCGCCTGCTCCGTGCCTCGGAGAGCACGTTAAGCCGTCGGTCCCGGCTGCCATGAACATCTATGGCAGTCGTTATTAGGAGAGTGTCAACACAAAAGATCCCACTGGGTCGAAGTGTCGCCGGTCTGCACTGACTGGCCCTACATAAGATACATATCAATATATTACACAAGTTGTCCGCCGTGGTTTTGCTCGTGTTATGAGTACTGCTCCGCGCGTACCCTTTATAAAATTAGTGTAGATAGTTGTATGTGCCTATGTATGTTGATACTGTCCCCTTGGTTTGTCATACAACTTGAACTCGGCCAGTTTCTAATTATCTGACTGAAATCGGTTTGCACAATCAAAAGATAGTGAATTTAATATTTCAGGAAATAATTCTGTCAAATCAATAATATTTTTTGCAAAAGAAAAATACCACTAAAATTTTACACTTTCTCACGTCTATAAACATTTGAATGGATTGTGTGGTTTTATTTACTTGAGACTTTTGACGAGGGTAGTAGTAGGTTTTAATAGTATAAGAGGCAAACTTTTGGCGAATTTTATGTTAAAACTTGGTGACTAGGCTTACACGAGGTGCTATTCAGAGGAAATTTATTCGCCGTATAAATTTTTGGTGGCAAAATCATAGTGTTTTCGTAACACTACAGAACCAAAGCAATAAAAATGCAAAGTTGTATGAAAATACTTTCTAAAAATATTGCTTCATTCTATTTTTACTTTCGTGTGTTGAATTCAATATTTTATTACCTTAAGTAATATAAAAATAACGTAAGCTAAAATGTAGAAGATTAAAAGTTCTAAGTTATGTCCGCATAAATTATGGTCTAACTAGAAGACTCTTTGCTCGTGCAATGCATGTTGTTAAATATTTATATTTCTAGAAAGCTAGTCCGCACTATGCTCTTTTTCTCAGGGTAATTTTACAACCATTAAAGCATAACATTAATAGGATTCAAGTATTTTTATGACTACCACACCCATTCACAAAATATACTTGTTCTAATTCTGTACTCTTGTCCGTTTAATACTTGTGTCGACGCATCTGGTCCGCATCATATTCACTCGCTATTGGTCGTTGATGACGCGATACTTGCATCGACCAATAAGATGACGGCTGCAGAGAGGGAGGGGCGCGGCTACCGATTTTAATGTGTGATGTAAAATTTATTCTCTAAAAATTACGCTAACGAGAAGGAAGCTTGTAATCTGTTACTGTTATTATATACCTCTTTATTCGAATTAAACGCGTATAATTCCATTGCCACCTCACAACAACACAAACGTGAACAACTTGTTATGTAGAAAGCTATGTACAGGCATTATTTACCTTTATAAATACAATATCAGCGCTGTATTAAATTGTACGGCACGGGCCTCTTCTCTGTGTGAGAAGGGTTAAACCATAGTCCACCACGCTAGCCTAGTGCGGGATGACAGACTTCACATATCTTCGAGAACATTATGGAGAACTCTCAGACATGCGTTTACTCGCGATATTTTCCTTCACCGTTAAATCGAGCGTTAATTAACTATTTAATACGCACATAACTTCGAAAAGTCAGAGATGCGCGCCTTGGAATCGAACTCGAGACTTCTGCGTGACAGCCCAACTGTATCCCTACTGTTAGCTTATTTAATTTAGCTAATCATATTTCATTTATCCTTTTATATAAGCGTGTAACAGGAAGGTGTGGTCATATTTAATTGTCACGTAACATAAGCCTCTGTGCAAAGGAAAACTGCGATCAATAAAAACGTATACATTATCTTCATTAAGATATAACTTTTCTTCATTATCCATTAACCCTTAAAGGCTACAATGAATTTGTATACTGCTAAGACTACAATGGATGTAAAAACACCCGGGTTGAATTATTTGCATGAATAATAATATAATTAAAGATATGATACCATTTTTGTATTAAATGTACTTTAATTATGGTTTCGGGACATATAGTGATTGATTTTTGGCTTAACTTCTTAAAAATACTTTATTTTGCGAGTGAATTCTACTTTTCAAAATAATAATTAGTATAGAAATTTTGAAGGTGTATAGAAAACTTGAAAAATTTCTCATTATGTTATTTTAATCAGTTTACATAATATTAATTTTAATAATCAAAGATAAGCCTTTATTTTAGCATATTATTTATACCAATATCTACAAAAAACGTATAATTTTTTTCAGTCAGAGACATATGCCAGTCTTTTTTAAAAGTGTTTTGTAGATAAAATAAACATAAAATCAACCTCTTTTTGTAATTATAGACTACAATAATGAAAATATACAATAACTTTTAAATTGCGTTAATCTTTGGCTAACAAAATACTACTTACTTATTACAGTTATATTCGATACCTAACCTGAAATAAAAATAGCGTATAAATATGATAACACCGATAACAATAATACATATAAAATAATAATCATGAGACATATAATAATACACATCAAAATTATAAGTATATACTACACACATACTTAAAAAAAAACATAAAATGTTTATTATGACTACGATGGGTGAAAAAACATCGGGTTGTGAGTGTAGCTCGAGACCCGCGCTCGCGCACAACCTCTCTCCAGGCGTGTTCTAGGGCTATCGTCGACTTACGAGAATACACGGAATCTCTAGGCACTGAGTTTAATACAAAAAAAGATACAGGCATAAATATAAGTCACCCGGGTGTAAAAGCACATGAAACAGAAAATGCTGAGGCACTATTCGGATGTAATGTGATAAGTTTGTTTCGATATTGAAATAACAAATACATAAATAGAATGTTTAAATTAAACAAACTTTATACGGATTTTATCGCGTTGTTTATTTTTTATAAAACACTATTATTACATAATATTTAAACTTTAAACTACTATTGTTAAACACTTTTACTAGATACTATTTACTTCTATTTAAGCTATTTAAATTATACTATTATTTAAAACGTCGTCGTAAGGGACGTCGGGGAAAGTGTAAAATTAAATCTATAAAGATTTAATCTATAATAAAGTTTGTTTAATTTCAATGTATAACATTCGCGTAAACATAGGACAATATTAAATATAATGTTTGTTAATTCTAATTTTTGTTACGGCGGCCATGCACTCTTTTTTAGTTAACAGATATACATTACGACCCTAAAATATGACCACACCTTTCCGTTACACGGACGCAAAATAAGAGAAAACACACTTATATTAATTTATTTGTTGCAGGCAATATCAGACTTTCTTCTCGGCGTATTCTGCCTACCTTTCACGCTAGTCGGACAGATATACAGACGATTCCTGTTCGGTGGCCTTCTGTGCAAGCTCATACCGTTTCTACAGGGTAAGTAAAGTTTGTATGTTCTGTTTTTATAATACATGGCAGCCAGCATCTGTACTATAACAATGTGTGCTATCGTCACCAAAACGCTTGCGACATCGACCCTTCGTCTTGGAATAAGTCGCTTTGTTTTGGGATAAGTCGCTTCGTCATGCTACAAATTATAATATTAAAGATCTCTCATAAGATTAAAACGAAACGATGAAGGAAGACCGTCTCCAAATGATTGACGGTTTACGCCAAATACTTAAAGAATGACCTAAGCTCTCCTTCACGTATATGTATATACAACTCCACGGACGAACTCCACTGCCACACGTGTAATAGGACATTTAAGACCAAGTTCGGTTAAGCAAACTATATAGATCCTTGATTTCTGAGGTTGTCGCCATCGAAATCGATGAAGAGGACTATTTATATTACCAAGGTCCAAGTAAGTGGTCCGCCTAACCTAACGCTTCTTTTGCCTAGTGATTACCGTAGGCTGTAGTTATTTACAAAACTAGGTACATAACTCGTTTATAGCTGACCTCTAAAAAAGGGATTGTAATTTTACAATGAATTGAGTGATTTGATTAACCTTGCCCTTGATTATTATAAGTATTAAATGTTTATATTCTGTACAAAAGTATTTAAATTGCATACATTGACATTAGTATTCTATAATGCTAATGTCATTGTCAAAAATAAAATTAAAAGCAATAATCATATTAATGTTTATACAGTATTATGATAATTGCTTTTAATAAAAAAAATATATTAGAAATAGCGTTAGGAATTGTGAGAAAGTAATTTTCTGAATTATATATCAAAAATTTATTACTTACATCATCATGTAAACCTTAATAGGCACCCCCAAATTTGCATCCTGTGAATTTATAATAATAATAATAAACTTTTATTTCGGACTATTGTCCATAAATGGTAGTCATACAAATTCCTTAAAACTATGTTAGTAACAAATATAAACCTAGTTTAAAAATCTGCGCCCCCCTCCTGGTGCACTCGATCCATACATGTGCATACGGGTCCAGTGCCACAGGAACGGGCTGTCCAGTCTGTTTGCAATAATGCTAAGGATGCTGTTAGCGCTTCCCCGTAACTGAGACATCGGGGATGCAGTTGTCTTTCTTAAAATAGTTTGAAAGCTATCTACGTGCGCTTCAGCAAACATCCCTGATGCGCTACAGAACCGTGGGTGCCCCATCAGCACCTTAAAAGCATTATTATACTAGATTCGGAGAACGTTGTAGGCCCTCTGCGTATGTCTGATCCACAGGCTCGTATAAAATGCAAGTATAAAAAGATTGACAAAATGCTTTAAAAAGCGTGATCTTAACTTCCTGTGAACATCGAGCAAACCTGCGGGCCACCATATTACAGCGGACCGACAACGCTCTCCCTCTCTATGTCCTCGTCATCTTTCAAATCTTCGTTTAGTATATGGCCGAGATATTTAAACTGTAACACCCTATTTAAAGTTACATCATCTATCTGAACAGATGGAACAGTTTCAGGCCTTTTGGAGTCTGCTTTAAATACCATGACCCCACTTTTTTTCACGTTGTATACAAGATTTCGCGTATTTTTCACATATCCCGAGCAACTGTCGGAGGGCGTTAACCGAGGGGCTCAGCAGCACCATATCATTGGCGTAGCTTATACAATTTATGATTTGACCATCAATAGAACATCCGACTCTGGTGCCGCTGAGCTCCTCAATCAACTGATTAATATACAGATTGAAGAATGCAGGCAGGTCAGACCACCCTGCCTCACCCCACACTCCAAACTATACCCCTCAGAAAAAGTCCCCTCCCATCAGACCTGGTTAATTTGGTGATTATACCAGTACTCCATAAGTCTTACCAGTTCTTGGAGTACGCCTTGCTCACGCATTTTCAACCAAAATATATTATAATTAACCAGGTCAAATGGACAATGTGGTAGTCTAGTATTTAGTAACCACATTTAAGCAATTAAACCTTTTTCATTACATTTATTTAACATACAGTGGGCTGAAACATACATTGACGAGGATTTTAGAAAAAACTTTCTCATTTTAACTTTAATTTTAAAATATCTAAAAATATTGTTATGTAATATGTATATGTATTTTGTGACTGCCTCTGAGGCGCAGTGATATAAAGCGACTGCTTTGCGTAAGATAGCGAGCTCGATGCCCGGGTTGGGCCAAGTGCTACTAGGTTTTTCGGTCAAGAAATTTGCAGCATGTACTCTGGAACTGTGCAGTAGACGGCAAGAGGTTCGCTCTCAATCACGTGGAACCTAAATCTTTTGAAATGTGTGTCAAATACAAATGTGTCTAGTATTTTCCAAAGTATTTTTGGATAAAATGTCTGTTCTAACTATTAATATAAACTAAAATTTTCATAATCTGCAGATAATGATTTTATATTCTCTATTTTAAAATTACTGATATATTTAATACCTTTTATTATTCATACAATTCATTTAATAAAACGAGATTCGGCGCATTGAACAATATTTCAAACGAATAGGCTCGCAAAGCTACAACATGTGCATGCAGTATATTCATTTTTAGTGTCGGTGAACATGAGATTCTTTACCCGAGAGCTCATAACTCAACACGCGCAATAACACTGCATGCACACACTATCTATTTATCTGCAGAGCCAGGAGTGGCGCTACGTGTAACGAAACTGCTTGGGTATTGTTCACGGTAGATTTAGTTCCTTTTTTGTCCGTTTCCCAATTACATTTTTGGTAGGTTTATGTTTGTGAATATATAATTGGCAAAATTATATCATTTAGTATGTTTAAATATAAGGCCTGTATGAATATATATTCTATTCATAATATTGTTTTCTGTTTACGCGAATGTTATTCATTGAAATTAAACTACTATATACTGCTTTTATCGCGTTGTTTATTTTACACTTTATTAATTCAATAGTACCTAGTAGTAGTGTAACAGTTTCTAAATTATGTAATAAAGTGTTTTACACTCTAAACAACGCGATAAAATCCGTATATAGTAGTTTAATTTCAATATATTTCATTCATTCGCCAAATGTGTACGCTCCTAAATTTTGCAGTAAATGTAGCGCAGACCTATATCACTGCCCAATTCCTAACTAATATTATAAATACGAATTTAAGTTTGTTTGTTTATTACGATTTTACGCCTTAACTACTAGACCGATAATTACGAAATTTCGCATTCACTTTGTCGGGGTTACAAAAACGACTTTTAATCCAGAAAAAATACTATTCCTAATGTAACCTAACCTACCCTACATTTACGCGAGCAAAGCCGTGGGCAAAATCAAGTAGACGATAATAATAATAATCTTTATTGTTCAGAAAAAAATACATAGCTAATACAGATAAATCACTGGTCTCCACGCTAGGATTCCCTGTGTCGTGGAGGCCAGTCTCTTTCATCGTGGTTGAAAAGATATAATATAACATAATATATGTACAATAAAGGAAAATTAAACCAAAACAGAAATTATATGATGAATACATAGCGTCTTGCAGTAAGTGCGTACGAAAGTATGAGTAGTGAGTAGTGTGATGTAGGTGTGTGTGTGTGTGTGTGCGCGCACGTGTGTGTGCGTGTGCGTGTGTGTGTGTGTGCGTGTGTGTGTATGTGCGTGTGTGTGTGTGCGTGTGTGTGTGTGTGTGCGTGTGTGTGCGTGTGTGTGTGTGTGTGTGTTTGCGTACATATGTGTGTGCGCATGTCATGTCTCCATAATGAAATATATCATGATAGTTTGTAATAAATGGTTTAAGAAGAATTAGAAAAGAGAAGAAGAAAAAATAGAAAAAGTTATGATATTTGTGTAAAAATAAAAATATCTAAGTTTT
This sequence comes from Catocala fraxini, assembly GCA_930367265.1. Taxonomy (NCBI): domain Eukaryota; kingdom Metazoa; phylum Arthropoda; class Insecta; order Lepidoptera; family Erebidae; genus Catocala; species Catocala fraxini. The sequence goes on along the minus strand of OV884027.1, from coordinate 26,064,909 downwards.
AGCGCAAAAAATATACACCAAAATAATGGCAGCGATTTCAAAACTACAGCAGTTTAAAAAAAACTTGTTTTACGTTTAACGAATTAATCCTTCACAAATAATAATAGTGGAAAAGAATGCACGTATGTAAACATTTTTTTTAGCACATTTGAATGGTCCTTACCTAAGGAATCTCCCGTTACAATTTGATTCACATATTCTGGGACATTCTGTATATATAAATCTCGTGTCACGGTGCTTGCGGACGCACTCCTCCGAAACGGCTTGACCGATGATATTTTTAATGTAAATACCTATACATTTAAAAAATCATCGGTCAAGACGGTATGAGAATAGGTCGTATTTAAAGTATATTTCATACCGCTAAAAATAATTTATATGACAGAACAACATTTGCCGGGTCAGAAAGTATTAAATAAAATTTCACAAACGTAAAAGTTTCAACGAGAATATATGAAATCGTATAAACATAATTTTATACAAAGTAGGTACTAGAACTTCCATAATTTTTACCAAACTCCAATTACAAGTCGTGGAAGTTTAAAACATTTACTTGTTAGATTATATTTCGCAATGTAATGAACAGCTGTTCTTAATTAAACATTTCGAAATTTTGCCTACATAATTACTGTGTTATTTTACTGTCTAACAAACCGCGCGAAAGAAAGCCAAAATTTTCTAATCTGTTTTGTTGCCAGCCATGGTATTCTGGAAAATCATCACGAACTCGATTATCACTTCGAAAGAGCCGTAGTAACTCTCTATCTATTATTTGCCTTTTGTTAGATGTACATACATAAAAATAATAATGTCTTTCAGACCGAATTTTGGCCACGGCGGCCAGTTTTAACGTAGACTGGCCATTTGCGCAGCAGATATTAGAGTGCACAAGTATGTGCGCAAACGCAAGTGCATTCTCTGTTACCTAACTCTCATGATCGGTATCTTATCTTATGTGGGGACCAGTCAGTGCAGACCGGCGACACTTCGACCCAGTGGGATCTTTTGTGTCGACTCTCTCCCAATAACCACTGCCATAGATGTTCATGGCAGCCGGGACCGACGGCTTAACGTGCTCTCCGAGGCACGGAGCAGGCGATAATTATCAATACGCACATAATTTCGAAAAGTCATGTAACTTCTGAAAGTCAGACGTGCGCGACGTGGTTTCGATCCGAGACCCTCTGCATTGCAGTCTGTTGGTCTCCCCACTGAGCTATTGCTGCTTCATGCTCATGATCGGTAACTGATGGTAATCCGACACGACCGGAGAGAGATGAGGCGCAGGACTAAAGACTTTATGTGCTTTATGAGGCACGGGGGTGTCTTACACCGCCAACTTTCTAACACCGGGCTGCTATTAAGATAACTATTTGTTGGCCCGACCCGGGATTCAAACCCGACAACTCATGCACAGCAGTCACATTCACTACCGCTGCGCCACGGAGGCAGTTACATACATACAAACATGCATAGTGTCACGCCTATAACCAATAAAAGGTAAACAAAGATATTAAACCCACGTTTCACCAGCTGTGGTTGTAGCCCTCGTTATACGGCTCGAGGCTATTGCCCTTAAATCGGTCACAGTTTCAGACTACATACTGCTTCTGGGAATTAATTGTCTAAAAATTCAATAACTCTTTGCCCAACCTGAGGATCGATGACGAGACCTCATGCACAGAAGTTGCTGACAGACACTACGCTCAGGCAGTCAGTTAGAATGTATACAGCCAAGTACCCAAAAATGTGTTGTAATATTTTTTTGTTAGTCAGTCCACAGGTTGTTTCTCCTACGATTATTATGCAATTGAGTTGTTTATTATTAGAATACATTTGCGATCGGCCAGCTGCATAATAAAAGGGCCTTTTACACGGGCAATATTATTACTGCAATATATGGCTACTCGATAGAAATCCTAATTCTAACTAATTTTATAAAGGCGATGTGAATTTGTTTGTTATGCTTTCCATCTTTAACCACCGTAAAATTTCGCATACACGTTGTCAGGAGAACAGAAAAAAGACACAGGGGATAACAGGGTACCTACTACCCTGTTATCCAGGACGAAGTAGGTACTTATTTATACTACTGCTTTGGATTAAGTGTAGTTAATTTGAACATTAATTATTTTCAAATTGTATCTGTTTGTTTCCCAAATAAAATAAGATTAAAATAAAATAATATTAGTTGGAATATTAAATATAGGATATATAAATATATAAAATTGCTTTTATTGCCACCAGTATGCAACTACATTGACGGACTCATAAACTGCATCAATGTTCAAGACGCTAAAATAAACATTTTAACCAAGTATTCAAACTTTTTATACAAATTTAAATTGAAACCTATAGTTTAGTTGATTAACTTCATAATAGCGTAGTATTTTATCCTTAAATGTATGTTTATATACTGGAAAAGACCATTCAATTTTTTGAACAAAAACGATAGTGGTAACGAAAATTAGTTTTGGTTGGTTTATTGAAAAATTGGTTCGTACAATTAAAAAATATAGTTGAGCACAGGTTTTTCTTTTAATAACGTGTATTGCCTTCACGTGCCCTTATTACAGAGTCTAATCGGTTTCGCATAGATCTGATTAGGGTTATTAAACGGTCTTAAGGAATATTGTTCCGTTCTTGTGAAATCGCTGTTCTTAGTGCTGCCACTGTTATGGGCACAGGATTTCTAGCATATACAGCTTCCTTAAGCTGTCCTAAACATGCTTAATGGGATTAAGATCCGGGCTATGTGGAGCCAATTCATGGTAGGTATCCCAACCTCTTCGCAATATTGTCGAACTTGTGCAGCGGCGTGGGGTCGGGCATTATCTTGCATTAGAGTAACATTTTTGCCTATTAATCCCATGTAAGGTACCACGTGAGCTTCTAAAACCTCTGTTATATAGCGTTGTGCTGTCAAACCACCTTTTCTACCGTTTTGACGAACCATGTCGATGAACACAAGTTCCGTTCGCTCGATCATCGAAATGCCACCCCACACCATACACGAACCGCCTCCAAAAGGAACACGCTCCTCAATGCAACTTTGAGCATTATCTCTCCCCATGTCGACGATAGACTCTTCTGCAACCGTCTGCACCATTTAAACATGTCCTACACTCATCGGTGAACAATATGGAGGCCCATTGCTCTTCAGTCCAACTAAGATGTTCACGCGCAAATCTTAAACGAGCTTGTCTGTGAGCTGCAGACAGATTTGAACCATTTGCTGGTCTAAAAGGGGTGATTGCCACTTCCTTAAGCCTCCTTCTTAGTGTTTATGCACTCATGTTTACTCCACGCACTTCTTTCAGCTCTGTTTTGATGTTTACTGACGTGAGGAAACGATTTAGTAGGAATTTGTAGCGATTTGTTGAAACAATAAATCGCTCGTCATGACGGGTGGTTGCTCGAGTTCTGCCGGTACTGGGTCTCCTTTTTTAAGAACCTATCTCTACAAACCTTCGGTATACACGAGTAACCGTATACTGGTTTAAACCAATCCAAGCCTTCCCGCACCAATGCCACAATTCGAGCAGCTTGTTCGGACGAAGTATCCATATTTATGGTTATGAAACTTTTGTTGAGTTTAAAAGACTAATAATAATACTATTGGTAACAATTATTTAAATCGCAAATGAAAAAAGAAACAAAAAAAAATAATTTCAAATTTTACTCTAGTATTACACGAATTTGAGACTATGTATAAATGTTATTTTCCCGGCTATAATTTTATCTTTTACTGCAATTCTATTTTTAATATATTTTTTTATTTGTAATGACAGTCTTGACATTTTCATTTAGCTTAATCTAAAAACTTTGCATACTTATCAAAAATATTAATTCGAAAGTAATCCTGAACTTTGATGCAGTTTATGAGTCCGTCAGTGTACATAATGCTGTAAAATAATTATAAGTAATAACTTTCTATGTTTCAATTGTTATACTAACTATCTCTAGTAGGCCAGACCAGAGATAACTTATTTTAGTATTTATTCACTACAGAACTCGGCTGCTAACAGCGGCGGTTGTAAGGCACTTAATGAAATAGCACATATGAGATCATTCGTTTATCGAATTCTCGATAAGTGAATTGGTTACCGTTCGTACGTGAGTAAAGTGGAACAGCGGATCGCTGCATCCAGCTCCCGAAATAAATAAAAAAACTGTTTGCTAATATATATAGTATAACGTATAAATAAAAATAAAAAAACTGTGTAACCTGCAAAGAAAACCTTTATGAAAATTTGTATGAAATATCCATAAAATGTGGATACTGCGCGGGTAGCACATAGCTGTCGAGCGCGTCGTACTACCGAGGCTAATGACCTTTAATAAGAAAAGAACGGGTGGGGTGCAAATTTGGGAGAGTATGGGGTGCGGTAGCGGAGGTCAGGGGCGGAGGTTTTGTTTAACTTTGGTATATGCGCAAGAGTCCGCATTAAGTTTTTATTGGATAATTAGGTCAAATTTTAAGTAGCTATAAATTTTTGTAGATGTTCGGTTCCAGAATCAAGTACCTACTGAATACCCTCCTTCAATATGTCGTCTTTTACTAATCAGCCTGTATATATATAGTATATATATACAAGCTGTACCCGCGGTTTCACCCCCGTTTATGAGTACTTCGCCGTCCCCGTGGGTTGTGATATTAAATAGCCTATAACCATTCTCGATAAATAAGCTATCCAACACTAAAATAATTTTTCAATTCTTACCAGCAGATCCTGAGATTAGCGCGTTCAACCAAACAAACTAACAAACAAACTCTTCAGCATTATATTAGTATAGATATAGTCTAATCTCGAAATATAAATTAATTGTAAAAATAACCATTGCATTTTGTACAGAAATCACGAAATTACATGTAGGACATACACTGCAATTTCATAGCTGTTGATTTAATACATATTGCACATACTATGTGTACTATCAAAATTCAGCTGTGCTGCAATGACTTAAGTGGCTCAGGGATTTCGATCTAGTAATAGTACTAGATCGAAATCCCAGAGCCAGAAAAATGAAAGAAAAATGTACATAGTACATTTTTCTATTCATCTAAACTGAAAGTATTCTTTGTTCAACAGCTGTCTCTGTATCAGTCGACGTGTGGACTCTGGTTGCCATATCGCTGGAGCGATACTTCGCGATCTGCCGTCCTCTCAAGTCGAGGAAGTGGCAGACGCAGTGCCACGCGTACAAGATGATTGCTATGGTTTGGATCCTGTCTATCATTCTCAATTCACCTATCCTCATCGTGTCTACATTGCAGCCTATGAGAGGGAATGGTAAGTCACTTTCTTACTTTTTCTTACTTTACTTTTTCTTACTAGTAAGTCAGCCATGTCCAATAGGATGTTCGACTTTGTTTATTATTTTACACACAAGATCAAATAGCAATAAAGGAAATCTTTAAAAAATATTGTTGCAAAGTTGTAATTACTATTTTAAATTTAAATATAAGAAAAGTGAGAATATCCCGCTATCTCCATAACCGCAATTTAAAGTTTAATAGTAGTAGTAGTGTAACAATTTTCAAAATTTTGTAATAAAGTGTCAAATAAACAACGCGATAAAATCCGTATATAGCAGTTTAATTTCAATGAGTTATATTTCACAACATTATAAGTTAATAAAGTGTCGTTCATGAGGAAAGTCATAATATAGGAATTGATATGGCCTCCACACGGTTTTATTTGAATTTCTTAAACCCGGCAACATGTTCTTGCACTTGTTGCCATATTATTATTAAGAACATTAATATATCCATTTTAGAAAATGTATATTAACTGTTTTCTTCATTTTATATTATTATTTTGCAATTAATTAACTAGACAATAGTTGATATTAAAAAGGACATTTAAGTATATTTCTTGCAATTATTATAATACGTTTTTAATGTTTGTGAGTGGGATATTCAAATAACGATGTCTTTATGACTGTTAACCCTGATAGCCCTTCAGAACTGTTTTAAAAACAGTTGTAAAGTCAAAATAAAATCTTATGAATTTCAAAGCTTCATTTATTGAAAAAAATCGTGTAGCTTTTAGAAATGTATAATATAATATTATATAATTTTACAATGATGCCTCTGCGTCAGAGCGTCTATAGGCTACGGTGACCACTTACCATCAGGTGAGCCGTATGCTTGTTTGCCAACTTAGTTGTATAAAAAAAGAACTCAACGCTACAGGACATAATATCATGAATAATTAAAAAAATAACGTGGGTTTTCGTAGCATAGGTACACTATGCCTAGTTCTCTTTCAAGGGTGATATTACGATTGCCGATTCTCCTTTTGAATCTTAATAACTAGTGCCGTATCATCAGCGAAATGGATGCTTAATAAATGTTATAATTTTTAAAGTGTAGGTATAATGTGTTTAGTATAGTAATATAAAACAAGCTAGCGAGGTGGACGTATATTACACGCAGACATATAATGTTCTGTTATTGTACATTGCTTTTACAAAACATCACTCTTAAAATTGCGGTTAAAGTAATAGACACGTGGTTATTCGAACAATGCAACTTTACCATAAATTATTTCTGGTATATTAGAGTTTTATATTATATTAATGATGTGAAGGAGCTTATAAACGCAGGTAATTTGTGGAAGCAATGTTTTTAATTATAGTCCCGCCAGGTTAGGTAATTTTACGACGGTGTGTCGGCTATTCCAGACAATAGTCTGGCGAGCAAATTTTTGGCCTTTGTTGCTATATATCCACATTTTTTATGTACAATATTATATATGTACTAGTTGACCTGACAGTCATTGTCCTGTCAATTTATACGAAAATACATCTCACCTAATTAAATTGAATATCAAAACGTCTATCAATTTCTTTTTCATAAAAAAATACCATTTAAATTTTTGATATTTCCCGCGGATTTTTCGCAAATCTTCTTAAGATGCTCCGTCATACATGTGGCAATTGATTTTTATTAATATAGATGTATTTTGAACGGAATACTAGTAGCATTAAATTTATTTTATCAGCTGTAGCGTGACTATTTGGTTTTATTCTTAAAGTAGGTCAATTTTAATTTTAACAGCATACACTGTACCTCACAAAACAGTACTTTGAATTAGAGGTAAAAGGTGCTTCTTCATTATTGAGACAAAACCATAAACATAAACACTTACCACTTGTTGTCGAAAGGATCACTGCGAAAATAATTTAAGACACCATGATGAAGTATGTAATGCTGACACAAACGTTCTGCTTATAAAACCGTTTCGATTCGTTGTTCGATAAAGGTATCTAAATATTCAAGTTAAAAACTGATAACCGTTTGTACATAAAATAAGTACGCCATATTATGTTTTATTGCTAAGATAACCTCATCATATTTATCTCATATTATTATTTTGATAATTATTATCATACCGTTCACTGAATTTGATAGATAAATCTGCGGAACAATAGCTTCGGATAATAACGGTCACTCATGCTTAACCGGTCGTATACCGCCGGCTCGCATACCAGCCGGCAGATTTGTACCCGTCGTAGGCCGGTGGCTCGCATGCGAGCCACCAAATTGGCGCCAATTTACGCCGCGCTTAAGCGAAGGCGGCGCGCGGCGTTCTGGCGCCAATTTGGTAGCTCGCATGCGAGCCACCGGCCTACGACGGGTACAAATCTGCCGGCTGGTATGCGAGCCGGCGGTATACGACAGGTTAAGACTGCGCCGAGCGTAAGACAGATAATGACAGAGCTCGTGCGGTGCATATTCAAGTCGGCACGCGGCCGCCATAGTAAAATTGTATGGAGGATTTGATAAATATGTATCTTTATTGTCAACCAATAACGTAAATATTTGGGACGGACACCTTGTAATATAACTATTTGTTTCGTTTAAGCTGTAAAATAGGACAGATTTCTGTTATAATCTAAAAATCTCGTAACACGAGCTTACGTTTTTGCAAATTAATGTAATTTTGTAGGCGAAAATATTAATGATTTTAAGTTTTTTACACAGATTAATTATAAAAACATTAATTTTTATGGTAAATGTATATTTTATATTTGTATTAAACAAAAAGTGTTGATTTTATTCATTTAACCGTGACCGCTTGTTTTGGCACGTTTCGCTCGGTGCAGTCTTAACAACACTTCACCTATACTATCTATAGGTACTAATATTATAAAGAGCAAGATTTTTATTTCCAAAGGTATTTAAGTCAAATCCAACTCAACCGATTTTAAAAGGCTTTCAGGCTAAAAACATCGTCATATCAAAGCGGATTTGATAGATAGAATATGATAAGTAAGGAAAATAGTCTATAGATCCTGACATTTATTATTTTCAAGATATAGATTTGAACAATTCTGCTTTGCAAATTTATTACAATAGGCGTTTTTATGTCTTCTTATAAAATGAAATCCAATGGCACGAAGCAACACTTATGTACATTAAAATCTATTGTTTAGTGTGCTTACTAGGTTACTGAAGCAAAGTTTTATTATAAGCCCACTCTTTTAGAATGCCAATTAAGTATAATTTCAGTATTTAACAACTCACACTAACGAGGTGCTGCAGCCATTATAAATCCAAAAATAATAACAATAATTACTTAATAATATTAAGGCGAGTCAAAGGATACCAGACAAAGAATATCCAGACCTAGAACAACCATGCGTGATTTCTGATTCTTAGGTGTGTGATGCGAACTCAGTGCTGTGGCAGTGGCCAGGCGATCACTTAAACCACTACGCCATCTGTGATGTCACTCAATATACTCGTATATCTCTTACTAGACGCAGTACTCTTGGTCGTGACAAGTTCGATAATATAATCTGAAGCGCCACAACTGTATTGACTGTCATAGTTAGGTCTGCTAACGTACTGTTACATCCCTATGATGTTAACGTAAATGCTGACCAGAGTCCTTAGTCAGCAACCCCACACCTAGCTTCAGTATGCTCAGCCATAGTTAGGCAGTTCGGATCGGAACGTGAATAATATAAGACGCTTACCGAATTTTAACAATATCCTTTATTCGAATAAATTCTTTTTAAAAAGACATTCGTATTTTCCATTCTAACATTTGGTGGCAGCGGTGGGATACGGAAATTCCCCCAAAAACGTCTCGCGAAGTGTGTCCAAAAACCCTATAAGTGCCAGTGAGTGCGTTATTGTGCAACCTAAGGATAATCTCAAGATCTTAGCGTCTCCCGATTCGAATTCACAAGAAGGTTGAAAACCATTACCGACCCGCCCCAGGCCGGATGTATCCCGGTATCCAGAGTAGAAGTCCTTGAGTCCACTGTGCAATAAGTGGTACCGAACCGTGGGTCACCTATGTGACCACGCAACCTTGTATCCAGCACCGACCAGGCAGCGACATTATACTGACGTCATACCAAAGTTCCTGAAAGGTTCCTGTAAGCAATAAGCAATTCGCAAATCGTCCCCGAGATGAAGTGTGGTGAACTATTCCTGTGAGTTAAAACTATTCTATTAACCTATATCCAGAGATCTTATTGAAGAAACGCCAAGAATCCTAAAGAAATCAGACTTTTACTTACCATTTAATAATTTTATATGTTAATTATAGACATTGTAATATTTATTTCAACATTATAATAATCATCTAAGCGAACAAAGTTGTTACCAAGTTGCTCTTATCTGTTGTGGTTAGTATAAACATCCGCCGTTCTGTACTGCGCCCACGTATTCGCAATATCACACCTGCGTTGTACCAGTGCATTATCTTAACTTCGAATACTATACAAGCGTTTGCCTTTGGGTTTGTCTTAGATTAATATTACTTTTATTTTTTTGTTTTTACACTTTCAAACATAAAATATGGCGAAAACCGATTCCAAAAGGGAATTGAAAGAGGTTAAAACTGAAGAGGAGATCTCATTAAACGTAGTACTTAAATTTATTAAGCCTTTTAACGGTGATAGAGACAGATTAACAGCTTTTCTTAGAAATTGTGACAGTGCAATTTCATTAGCGTCTCCGCAACAAGAGGATGTTGTTTTAAAATACATATTAAGTCAATTAGAGGGCAAGGCCGAGACCGCTTGTTCTATTAAAGATTTTGAGACATGGTTATCACTTAAAGAGTTCCTGAAAAACCAATTCGGTGAACGTAAGCATTATGCCCACCTCCTTACCGACTTACAAGACTGTAAACAAGGAATTCAAGAGACCGTTAGTCAATTTTCGCTACGCGTAGAAACCTGTTTACAAAAACTTCTGACTGAAGTAACTGTTTCGAATTCCAAGAAAAGCGAGCTTGTAGGTAGGCTAGCCGCTATGGAGGACCTTGCACTCCATACATTCACTTTGGGATTACATCCCAGAATTGCTAATTTGGTTAGAACTAGAGATCCTAAAAATTTAAATGACGCCATAAATTGTGCCATTTCAGAGGAAAAGATCCAACAATTCTCCTTCCGCAATAATTCAAATAAACCCAGACCTACTGAACCACTATTTAAACGAAATGATTTTAATAATCGAATTCAACAAAGGTCAAATGTCAGCAATAATCAAGGAACATCTGTTTCCCGAGATTCACCCTTTTGTAGGTATTGCAAAAAGATAGGTCACGTCCTTGAACATTGCAAACTTCGTGAATACAATAATAGAAGGTTTTCGAATGGAACACAACCATTCACCCCGTTCCAACCTTCGACATCAACCTCTAAACCACTACCTTACAAAGCTACGCCCCGCGTAAATTTCACTGAAAACAACGAAGAAGAAGAAAGTAGAGATGAAGTAGATGAATCAGCCGACAATTTAAACTACTAAATGTCCCGTATAGGTGTCGCACGGGGCAGGTCCCTACCATTCAAGTCGATACCAATTGTAAAACCATGACCAATGGACAGGGTAACCAGCCCCAAACTCACGGTCATTCCATTCCAAAGGCCAACGGACAGGGTAACCAGCCCCAAACTCACGGTCATTTCATTCCAAATGCCAACGGACAGGGTAACCAGCCCCAAACTCACGGTCATTTCATTCCAAATGCCAACGGACAGGGTAACCAGCCCCAAACTCACGGTCATTCCATTCCAAAGACCAACGGACAGGGTAACCAGCCCCAAACTCACGGTCATTCCATCCCAAAGATCAACGGACAGGGTAACCATTCACAAACTCAAGGTCTCTCACATTCCACTAATAAACAAAACCCTGAAATAAAACATAATCAAATCTTTGAAATAAGTTCACAAAAGAGATACTTACCTTACGTCACCCTCCAAACATCTGTAAATCCGAAACCACTTATCTTCCTAATAGATTCTGGTGCATCTATTTGCGTGCTAAAGAATAATTCTATAGTAAATCAAGCACTTTTGTGTGAAAGCGATGTAAAAATTAAAGGTATAGACTCAAAAGATGATCCATTAAAAACCTTAGGCAGTTTTCAACTACAATTACAATTCAATCCACAGTTAAAATTATCCCATACATTCTATGTTTTTGATAACATTAACTTACCTTATGACGGCATTATAGGAAACGACTTCTTTGTACAACACGGTTGTCGAATTAACTATAATTCGGACTTTCTAGAATTAAATAATTATAATATTATGCTATCTTTCGATGAACCCTCTTATAAAGTCGAACCTCGAACCGAAACAGTGATCGAGTGTTCAGTGAGAAACCCTGAAATGAAAGAAGGAATAATTTTCGATCAGCACATATCCGATTCACTCTTAATATCAAATTGCTTAGTAAAGGTAAAACCTAATAACAGGGTGAATTTAACCGTACTTAATACATCCGAAGAACCCATTCTCATTAATGCCAATTTGCTACTTACCTTATGCCCATTTGAGCACAATCAACAGAACGCTTTACAAAACAACGCTGTAAACAATAGCATCGAAAGAACCCGACATCTATTTGATCTCTTAAGGATATCCCATTTGAACTCAGAAGAGACAAATTATCTAAAAGAAATATGTAGCCAATACGCTGATATATTTCATCTACCAGGCGACCAGTTGACATGCACAGATGTCATACGTCACGAAATTAAAACTACCTCTTCACAACCGATTAGCGTGAAATCATATAGGTTCCCAGAAATACATAAAGACGAAGTTAAAAATCAAATAAGCAAGATGCTAGAACAAGATATCATCAAACCTTCAAAATCTCCATGGTCATCTCCTATTTGGATTGTACCAAAGAAGCAAGATGCTTCCGGGCAGAAAAAATGGAGAATTGTAATCGACTATCGCAAATTAAACGATATTACAATAGGAGAAACATATCCAATCCCTCAAATCAGTGAGATTTTAGACCAATTAGGTCAAAGCAAATATTTTTCAACCTTAGATCTAGCATCAGGGTTTCATCAAATCCAAATGGATCCTGCAGATGGAGCTAAAACAGCCTTTAGTGTCCCACACGGACATTTTGAATTTAATAGAATGCCTTTTGGCTTGAAAAACGCTCCTGCAACCTTCCAAAGAACCATGAACACTGTATTATCAGGGTTACAAGGCCTTCACTGCTTTGTATACTTAGATGACATAGTAATTCATTCCCATAATCTATCCTCACATATTGAAAAAATTTCTCTCGTTTTTGAAAGACTTAGAAATTTCCAATTAAAATTACAACCTGAAAAATGTGAGTTCCTTCGAAAAGAAGTTGCATACTTAGGACACGTGATTAGCGATAAGGGTGTTAAACCTAACCCCGAAAAGATAAAAGCAGTCGTAAAATTCCCTATACCTACATGTCCCAAAGACATTAAATCCTTCCTTGGATTAGCTTCATATTACAGGCGTTTTATACCAGAGTTTTCTAAATTTGCTAAACCACTCTCAGCTCTCTTAAAAAAGGATGTTCCTTTCCTTTGGACCCACAACCAACAGTTAGCTTTTGAACAACTTAAAGATAAATTAGTTACAGCCCCAGTACTCATATATCCTGATTTTACGAAAAGATTTATTTTAACATGTGACGCTTCCAATTACGCTATCTCTGCTATATTATCGCAAGGTGATGTCGGCAAAGATAGACCGATTGCTTTTGCCTCTAGGACGCTAAACAAAGCAGAGTGTAATTATAGTGTCACCGAAAAGGAGTGTCTAGCCATCATTTACGGCACGAAAGTTTTCAGACCATACCTCTTCGGTCGCCAATTCAAAATAATTACAGACCACAAACCCTTAAATTGGCTGTTTAATTGTAAAGATCCCGGATCCCGATTGATCCGCTGGCGTTTAAAGTTAGAAGAATACGACTACGAGATCCAATATAAAAAAGGGAAAATAAATACAAACGCAGATGCCCTCTCACGATACCCGGTAAATCCTGTACAGCAACAAAATCCCGACGAACCTACCGACGATACCTTACCTGTAAACCCTAACGAAATACCTAACAATGAAGCCGGCCCTTCTCGTCTTTCTCTGCCGTGGAATCCCGAAACGCCAGAAAATAATCCTGAGACTTCAAGCTTACCCGAAATACTTGAATTACCTGATGATTTTGTACTCCCAGACGACGTAGAAATCCCAGATGATTTCGATATTCCTACTCCACCGTCCATTGAATCTGTTAATGATAATGATACCTATCATAAATGTTTGAAGAGCTTAAATAATAAGTCAATGACATTCAACACTAAAATCCAAGAACATAACGAAAATTTATTAAAATCAAAATGTAAACATATCATCATACCTACGTCTATTGATCTTGATGAGTCAAATCACTACGTCTCTGAAACAGTTAGTAATATTCCCGAATCCACAGAATTTCTTGCCAAAGAAAGAACGTTGCATTCATTTATAAAAATTGATAAAAATGATGTCACTTACTATTTCCTTTTTACTAAAGTATATTACTATGACGCGAATAGTTATGATGACATTTTTAAAAGTCTCAATAATTTGAAAACTGAATTAATATCACAGAATATTAATGAATTTAGTACAACAGATTTCCGAAATACTTTTGATTCTCACTCTTTTACAAAGATATACAACATAATTATGTATTTATTTCACAACACTAACATAAGTGTGCATATATATAAAAATACTATAATATATCCAACTATGACTGAAATAGTTAGAATATTAAGAGAAAATCATGACATTCCCGTTGCAGGGCATCTAGGTTCTAATAGAATGTTAAGTAGGATCCAAGAGAAATATTACTGGCGTAATATGCGCAGTGATATCGAAAATTATGTTCGCAAGTGTGAACTTTGCCAAACAAACAAAGCCTTACGTCAAATTAACCGTGCGCCTATGCAGATAACTACAACGTCAACACAACCCTTTCAACGAGTAGCTTTAGACATTGTTGGCCCACTTCCTGAAGCTGGTAATGCTAAACTAAAATTTATTTTAACACTTCAAGATGACCTTACAAAATACTCAGCAGCTTACCCGATATCAAACGCAACAGCCGAAGAAACTTCAGAATGTTTAGTCCATTTTATTGCTCAGTTTGGTATCCCAAAAACAATCCTAACCGATCAGGGGACAAACTTTACTGCTGAACTGTTCAAGCAAACATGTACCTTCTTAAAAATAAAGCAGCTTTGGTCTACTCCGTACCATCCCCAAACACAGGGTGCACTTGAAAGAAGTCACTCAACTCTGAAAGAGTATTTGAAATCTTTCACAAATGAAAATCAAACAAATTGGCCAAGATTCGTCTATACTGCGATGCTCACTTATAACACAACAGTTCATTCCACTACAAATTTCACTCCGTATGAACTAGTGTTTGGTCACAAAGCTTTCATTCCCACATCCGTTTATGAATCTTCTCTAGAACCCACTTATAATAGTTATGTTAGAGTTTTACAACAACGTCTGCAACTTTCCAGAGAAAAGGCAATAGAAAACATATTAAGGTCCAAAACGACCTCAAAAACTTATTATGACAAACATTCTAAACCACTAAAATATGAAACAGGTGATATGGTATATGTTAAAAACCATTTGCGACTACGCAAAGCATTATCACCCATTTGGAAGGGACCATTCAGAGTTGTCCGAATAAACGGCAACAATACTCTCACTTTATTGATGAACCGAAGACATGTGAAATATCACTATGACGAGATTAAATTGGCAGAAGTCAACGAAACTTAACATTTTTTATTTTTACATATATACACTTTTATTTTTACATTACTTATACATTTTTATTTTACATTAGGTTAAGATAAAATTATCTTATAGTAATTTCAAGCTATAGAGTACTTAATGTCGTATTTCAGAATTGCTGCGACGAGCATCTACGTTCTCGCATTGGATGTTATAGAACAGATTAATGAAAGCCCTGGCATATATTTTGAACCAATGGGTACTGTCAAAATTTCTAAGGATTATCTACATGTATTGGTTCCTGTAGATATCGGATATATCAAACCACACATTGAAAATATTAAAACTGTTTTAGGAACCGCGAGATACTTTTGTCAACAGAACGAAGCTACTAATTTAAAATGCCAAAATTTTCTACAACCCTTAGTGCCACGACTTGATAGTATTCAGAGAGATTATAGTGCTATATCACATCTCATTTCCGACAGAGATAAAAGATCAGCATGGTTTGCAGGAATTGGTTCTATGTTTAAACAAATCATCGGTACAATGGATGAAAACGACGCAATGAAATACAATAACGCAATTCAAAGCCTAGATGACAATAATAAAAAATTAGCATCACTCCTTAAAGATAATATTTTAATGACGAATACGGCGTTACACAATTACAACGAAACTTTGAGATTAATAGAGATCAATGAAGCGCGTTTGAATGGCGTTATTGAATCTTTGATCACTAATTTTAATAATATATCTGAAACTAATTCCAAATTACAGGTAGAATCAAAAACAAATGAAATTTATAATGAATTGTCGTCAAGTTTACTTACCTTATCTTTTAAAGTAGAAAACATAGTTAACGCTATAATGTTTACGAAAAGTCACTCTATTCATCCATCTGTTCTTACACCCAAGCAACTGTATGACGAATTAGTTATCAATGTTAGAAATATAGTTAGTCATAAGGAATTACCTATAAGCTTAAGTTTAAGTAACATACATACTATAGTCGATGTAGCAAAATTATCATGCTATTATACTGACAATAAAATAGTTTTTGTTATAAAATACCCCTAGTGAATAGAATAGAATATGATATATATAAACCTATACCGATACCAATTCCGCACAATAAACATTATCCTGATTCTTATGCAATGATTTTGCCACTTTGTAAGTACATAGTTATAAGTAGAGATAAGGCAACATATATATGCCTTAACGATTTAAGCAACTGTTTAATAACTATAAATGAAATATATATTTGCAACAACTTAGATATACGATCTGCTCAAAACACTCCTATTTGTGAAACAGAACTGTTAAGCAGAATACAAAATAAATTACCACATGAATGTAAAACTAATTTAATCCTTGGGCAATTAGATATCTGGCAAGAACTGAAAGGAAATAGATGGCTATTTGTCGAATCTAAACCTATTAAACTTACCATTGAATGTCAATCGCAAATATCAGAACATAAACTATTGGGTACCGGAATATTGAATCTACAACCAGAATGTAAAGCATTTAGTAACAATAAAGAGTTTATAGCAAAACCTTATATCACAATAACCGTTAAACCTTTAATATCAGATTTTAGCTTAATTGATGATCCATGCTGTGACAATAACACACTAACTATAATTAAAGCAAAGTTAGACCCAATAAATTTGCTTGATACAAATTTGGAAAAACTTACAACTGTAGCAAATAATCAGTTAATGACAGATATCGAAAAGCTCATAAACGAACCTAATCCTCTGTTAAAATATGAGTCTTACTACCCAATAGTAACCTACTGTATTAGTATAATAATAATATTGTTTGTATTTTATAACTTGTATAAGAAATTCGGTAAATGTCTAATATTCCGTAGACAGATAAATATTTCTGATTCTGGCATAGTACCAGACAACGATCAAGAATTAGAACAAATACCTGTCCCCAGAATTAGAATTGATTCTTAAAAACTTAGCACAAAAGTGTAAGTTTCTTCTTGTTCGGGGGGTTGTTACATCCCTATGATGTTAACGTAAATGCTGACCAGAGTCCTTAGTCAGCAACCCCACACCTAGCTTCAGTATGCTCAGCCATAGTTAGGCAGTTCGGATCGGAACGTGAATAATATAAGACGCTTACCGAATTTTAACAATATCCTTTATTCGAATAAATTCTTTTTAAAAAGACATTCGTATTTTCCATTCTAACAGTACGCTGTTGCTATTGCGTCTTTGAATCATTGTTGGTCTACTAACTAGTGTGTACGGCTTCGTTTCATAAAACCTAATAACCTTTTGCCTATTCGATTGGTCTTTAACCAATCGAATAGGCAAAAGGTTATTAAGTTTTTTTGTCAAGAAACTATCAGTAGCAGTCCAGAGTTAGAAGGTTGGCGGTGTTTCATCTATGTGAAAAAATCACAAACTCGTTGGTCTCACACTGCATCTCCAGTCATGTCGTGTTGCTAGCCAGTCTGCCTTTGAGAGTGAGGGAGTTGGCACATAAAGCCATTGATCCTACGCTTGAATTCTGTTTGAAGGATTGTTATTAGTCTCTTCGTTGTATGTATAAGTAGAAGATGGTCCACACGACTTGATGACCAGTTTCGAAGAATTGTTTGCCAGAGTGCCGATTTTTATTTGACGTCGAAATCATATAGGCTAAATTACGGTAGTATGATTCGGGTTCTGCCATTAGCACAAGTTCAACCATCGAATAATATGATATAATAATATCTCTAGTAATTTCTAGTATCTCTAGTATCTTCTTCGCAGTAAAAGTAGTGTATGCAATTGTATAAAATATGTTATATACTTATAGAAGACTATAGAGCTAGTGGAAATCTTTGGTTGGCTGGACATTAATTGAAGTGATTAAGCGGTTGTTTTTTCTACGCCCGGGTAAACGATAAATGGATGACCTTAACGTACAGATGATTAAATACATTATGTGTTGAATCCTCAAGAAAATAATCATTTAAATGCAATTTATTTCTGTCGAATTTAATAAAGTGCTGCCTATTAGTTTGTTAAGGTATGTTAAGCGTTAGCTTGAGTAAGGTTGCCAAAGAGCCGACGAATCAGCTGGAGTGACAGTTATGGCTGTCAGTGTCATATATAAGCGCGGGAAACACGTGCGCGGACGCATTTCGAAATGACAATCTTGCCGCTTTACCGATGAAATCAGTGTTAATCAAAGACAACATCTATAGTTTTATTTCTTTTATGTTTATCTATCAATCAACAATCAATCAACATATTCTGTAATATTGTCTTACATTTACTTGAATGTTATACGTTGAAATTAAACTACTATATACAGATTTTATTGCGATGTTTTTTTAAATACTATTTATATATTTATACCTTTATATTTATACATATACCTTCAAATTTATACCTTTAATAATTTTAAATTATGTAATAAGAGTGTTTTAAAGTCAATACCTGTCAAAAAGTTGTGGTTTTAAATCCGATTGAAGTGGTTTAATTTCAATTTACATTCTAACTTTTTATGGTAAAAGCCTATAAAATAAATCTTATATACCCATCTGATGTAGTTTAAGTTAAATGTGTAGCACACACGTCAAGTGAACCAATATTAACCATTTGTATTTATACTTAGGATTTTAACCCATCTGAAGATTTAACAAGGTCTCTGCTAATATCAAAGAATAAATAGATCTCAAAAAGATTCAAATTAAACTGGTCAGCCTCAATCAACGTACATTTCCTTCTGTCAATTCCTAAGAGATGAACTGGAATTGAATTGCCTGACATTATTTTCTTGAACAGCTGATAGATATTGAACTATATTTCACTCATGGGCATTCTAAAGTAGCTAGTAATCTTCTCTCTAGTATTCGCTTTGATTTTCTGAATTGTGCGAAGTGAATATGATTGTAGAGCACGAGGTAAAGGTAAGCATAATGTCAAACGCATTCAAGCATCCGCACGGATATCCGCGAGACGGTTTGAGCATACGCGTGGCTGTTCAAGAAAACGTGCGTGCTTTACGCTAGGTGTATGTGATGGCAAAGGACATGTTTGAGCATGTTTCTGCTCAATCTGAGTTGACTCTCGGTTGGTATATTCACGCGTGGCTTAATCTTTTGAGTCGCAGCGTCACACTGGTGGCCAGTAACAGTTGGTTTTTATTTATGTCTATTTCAAGATTTGACAGGTTAGTAAAAAATGAAACTCACATAAAAATATAAGATTTTATTGTGTTAATAAATCTACTTGTGTTGCTTTACGTGAAATGAGCGATTATCGAGTTGTTTTTCACACAAAAAGCTTTGTGCGGAATGACAGTAACAGTTGTCCAATTTCCCAGTAGGTAAGAGCCTGCCACATTCATTGTTTGATAACGCTGGCTTACTACCTGTATTCCATTCATTATATAATCTTTCCACGCTGGTGCCTAAAATTATAAAAAGTGTTAGTTATATAATAATAATGTCAAGTAGGGTTAGGTCATAGTTCCACTACGCTGGCCCAGTGTGGGTTAAAAGCCTTCACATATATTTGAGAACGTAATGAAGAACCGTGACAAGCAAGTTTCCTGACGTTGTTTCCTTTCATCGTTAAAGCAAGCTATAATTAACTATTTGATTCGCACATAACTGAAAAGACAGAGATGTGTGTGCCTTAGAAATAACCTTGTCACTTCTGGGTCTACCCTTCTCACTATGAGAAAACCACCGTGCTTAGCAGTGGGACAGTGTATATACAGCGTTGATATTACAACTCAAGGTTACTGCCATTATATTGCAATATTATTAAACAAGATGTCAAATGTCAAATTGACAATAGTTAACTGCATCAAGACTGCTTGATGATCACATCCGTTCTTCAACTAGAAGAAACGGCTAAGCATGTTTTCTTGAATCATAGCTTACAATTAGCATACATAGTAAACCATCATTTTTATCAAATACGTGTCATCCGTTTGGTAGCTACAATACCACAGACAGATACATAAATACCCCATCCTACATTGATCTGCGTGCGTCGTGTTAAAAATATTTATGTTAACCTACCGTCAACACTTATCCAATTCCCATTTAGTGAATTATCTCTTAAATTAATTAAATACGGGTTATCCGTCGCCAGCGACAGATGCACAAATACCCCACCCTACATCAACCTGTGTACGTCGTGTTAAAAATAATATTTTATCTTACCGTGAACACTTTCCCAGCTCCCATTTCCTAAACGATCTCTTAGTCCTATTAATGGCGAAACCATTTTGGATCTAATTATCGTCCGACACGCTTCTGCCTCAGTGTCATCATTTATAATGGCTAAGTAGCCACCTTCATAAACGCACCTCTCCTTCGCGTTATCCCAACTCTCCTCGCTTGTGTGTAGCTTGTAACAACTACCCGTAGCCAATACATATTGGTATTCTGAAAATGTTTAGCACTGTGGTCAGTTTCCAGATCCCAATAATACAAATTACTTTGAGTTAGCCGGTTTTCGTTACGCTTTAAGGTCTACTCATACCTAAAAGACATCATAATAATAAGATACTTTATTTGTCACTAAGAACAAATCCTGTATCGTGGGTGACTTTACAAACATTTAAACAACGGACATAAAGAACATCCAGACTCAGAACAACAATTTCCTGGATCGAGGCGGCCACTTATGCCTCTATGCCATTCGTGCAGTCACATACTATGTTAGCAGTGCAGCGATTAGCTCTAATGTCTTTTCCTACTAATGTACCCACATTTCACCAACTATGTTTATAAGTCCCACGTAATAAATAAATGCCGAAACATTGCCCTGATAAGTGGCAGTTCAGTTGCAGAATCTGTTCTGTTACTAAGAGTTTCTTGTCAGAACAGTTACCATAAAACCTTGTTTCAGTCCGGCAATAAAACCCGAGCACTCATACACAGCAGTTGCCTATACTTACGCAGCGCCACAGCAACTTATCAAAATTAAAGTTAAATTGATTGTTAAGGGTAATTAAAGACTTGCCTAAGCCGCAATCAGAACTGTTAAACCGGCACATATAGGGCAGTGGCGTCCAGCACGGTACCACGCTAATTTTTTGGTCATCCATAGCCAAGCAGTCACCCTCCGCTGGGTCTAACCTCTCAAGCATATCGAAAACAGGCATCTCATCAATTGTCACACCTGCAAAATAATAATTATACAACAATTAGTATTAATGTGCCAAATAAGCATACGAACCGCTTAATGGTAATCATCGCTTCTTAAACATTTTCTTAACAATTGTCATAAAAAAAATCCAGCCTGGGTAATCAATAAAAAGAACAGAAAAACAATAGATGGCCATGTAAAAGAATCTTGAGGGCAAGTAAAAGTCTTTTTAGAGCTGATATTATTTGTCATCAGTCGTACACTAAATTATGACCACACTTTTATGTTGCACGCTGTTTATGATATTGGATATAATACTGACCTTCAATGGATATAAATTGTCCGGGGATATGACGCACCCTGGTACCGATAAAATAAGTGTTGTATCGATGGTTGGCGTCCATCAAATATTTCATCTCATTCAGCACTTTTACATCGATCGGTGAAGCCAGAACGGCGCCTGTCAAAAAAAGGTCTGCTGATAATTTTGCCGTCGTGTCTGTTAATATTTTTATCTTTAGGCGATTATGCCTACGACTAAGTAGACGAAAGTGGCGCTAGTGATGTCTCTAATGTAACTTTCAAACTGTCTGTAGGAAACTCAAGCCTGAATTTATTTATTTATGTCACAGCTGCATTCATTGCAAGATTTGTATTAATCTCAGCTGCATACTTTAATTTAGTACGTGTCTTACAGGCACATTTCTTATTTGACTTTGTCCGCGACTAACTTCACGTGAACTAAGTCACCTGTAATGTCAATTGCGTGGTCTTTGGTTTAGCTAAAGGGTTCAGCTTCAGTTGACCCTTAAACTACCAAGTTGTCCAAATAACTGCAGTGACTTCTACGCAATATCGGAACAGAGGAAAACAATCTAAAAACTACTCTTGATGTTAGTTAATATCGAAAACATCCTCTTTGTGCGGTTAGAGGGAAAATTCAACATGAAATATTAATGAAACCTCACTAGGTTACCCTATGCACATACCACCGCAGTCGCTTTTTATATTTTACATTACATTAGATCTAGACATTCAAGCTTAGGTATCGAAAATAATAATCTCTAAGTGCTACCTTCACTACGACATAACGCTTCTGCCTCGTCCCATGAAGCTATAACTTTGTGTGCTTTAAGGCTACCGTGGATACCACTCTGGTGCTGATTGGCTTGCACGACACCTGTTATAAACAGAAAGTAAACTATGTTACAGATGTAAAAGATTAGATTTTGTGAATACTGTTGATAGAAGACGAGGCAGCATCTCACCTTATGATAAGCATTTGCCCTTATGGATATTGCTGTTTTCTTGACATCACAGAAGCAATTCCAAGCCAATATAAGCTACATAAGTGACAAGTAAGCCAACGGTGTTGTCTGATGACACTACTATGTATTTTATATTTGTTTTTGTTTTGGTTTCGTTTCGCTAAGTTTATTTTTGTAGCTATTTATTTTTATTTCATAATTGTTGAAATTAAACTACTATATACAGATTTTATCGCGTTGTTTATTTGACACTTTATTACATAATTTTGAAAACTGCTACACTACTAGGTACCTACCACTATTAAACTTTACTAATGTTTAAGCTTATTAAATTATTATTAAAACTATTTAGATTTAATTTAATTTTACACTTTCCCCGACGTTTCGGTTGCTTTTCAGCAGCCATGGACACGGGGAGACAGGTATATAGTAGTTAAATTTCAATTAATAATATTCGCGTAAACAGAAGACAATATTATGTAATTCATACTTGTTATTATTTATTTGTGGTATGTGTCAAATAAATATCTTTCTTTCTTTCCATGTAGAAAGGACTGGAAGAAGGTGGTAGGGAATTCCACATTTTAGCAACCCCATTTACTTGAACCTTGAGGGAAATGGTGCACCAGCGCTTTGCTCTTATCATCTTTGAATGACAGGTTTAAAGGGTTTATGGTTGGCGTTCCACTTTATGTTACTGCTGTATCTTAAGATTCAGGATTCTGGATTAAGCATTTTAGCAATTTAAGCTGCGTTGTCTCCTTGTATATGTGTGGTTGATTGCTACGTATGTTGCTTACGATACGCGATATTCCTTGGTATTGTTACTATGATGCTAAGTAAACATCGTTATGTTTACAATCAGGTGGGTTGCTAGCAGACGCCATCAACAGAAATTAAAAAGTAAGACGCTTACCAGTTGTAGCAGAAAGGATCGCGACGCAAATAATTAATAACACCATGGTGAAGTAGGTGAAGTTGACAAAAACGTTCGGCGGGATGTAAGTAGACACAAATGTACTGCGTAAACAACTGTCGCGGTCTCAGTTACGTACGGGTATTTATACGTGTTAATTACGATAAATTATAAACATTATTATAATAGTCAGTATCATGCATTTTTATTCCGCTGTAATTACCGCAAGATGTCATTTCTATAAATATACGTGAAATGTTTATTAAAACTGATAGATATCAGTCCAAACTAAAGCTTCGGTAATAATTCCGTCATGAGTAATAGCACTTCATCAAAATATTTGATTAAAATTTTAGTAGTACCTACTTAGATAACGTCGCTTAAACAATAATAACGTTGTTTTTGGATGCTTCTTTAACTCAAATCTGGTTGTAGAGTCACGTAGGATAAAAATATATGAGATTCACAAACGAATTGCAGACGGCCAGATCGTTGTCATTCCTAGATGCAAAAGTAACAGTGAAAGCAGATGGAACTTTGTCTTACTGTATCGTAAACCCACAAATAGTGATATATACCTGCATGCAGCATTGCACCACGACCCTCGTCTCTATTTAATATCTCCATTCTACCAATAGTTCCAAGTTGAATGACGTTAAAGACTATTTTTTTTTTTAGTTTTTAAAAGAATACAGTCTCCCAACTTTTTGTATGCTTTTGAAGTGGAATGCGATTCACAATAGCATAGCGATAAAGTTAAGCAATTTCAATTCAGCTTCCTCTAGTTTCGGAATTTCCTCGTAGGTATTAAGTATTATGTATCCAATGGGACTCTATTTTCTAGTAGTAAAGTCCACTGTCGCCAATAATTTGGTGATGACTCTATGGCACAAGCACCACTCTTATATAGAAACTGGCGTAAAAGCAAAATTACCATTAAAGCATTTCGCCCGATGAGTAAGAGTTCTGATGGCTTATATACTTACCTCTTTTCTCATACATAACGTCACGTCTTTATCCTCGAAGGGAAGGGCAGAGATGAGATTACATTCAGCCAGCTATGGTTTAGCATCGTTATAGTGTGTATTGTCATCTACTGAACGCAGTTCCAGTCACCGTTCTTATACTGAGAAATCCATAACAGAAAACCCCAAAAATACCGACCTACCCGACTTGGTAATCTCCGCGTTCGATACGTCTACTTCGGATACTTCTAGATTGGACAAAGTTTGAAATGGGAATTTATCTTTCTACCGTGCTGACAGATCTATTGTTCTTGAGATTGTGGTTATTGTACGCTCATGGCTTAGTTTTACAAAATGAGTTAATTTTAAGTGTTAAAATGAAACGCAGAAGTAGTTTTAATAATTGAATTAGTTTAAAATTGCCATAGATGTTCATGGCAGCCGGGACCGACATTAACGTGCTCTTCGAGGCACGGAGCAGTCGATAATTGTCAATCAATTCGCACATAATTTCGAAAAGTCATATAACTTGCGAAAGTCAGAGGTGCGCGACGTGGGTTCAAACCCGAGACCCTCTGCATTGCAGTCTGTTGGTCTCCCCACTGAGCTATCGCTGCTACGAGCACGAGGTAAAGGGAAGCATTATGTCCCTCCACGTGGAGTTCAGATTCTTTGGTAGGTATATTACGCCTAGAGATTACACGCAAAGCGAAACATTACTGACTTAATTCGCACTCTGCACGACTCTTCAAAAGCTCCTGCATTCAAGCTTCCGCACAAATATCCACGAGACTTTTCGAGCATACGCGTGAATGTTCGAGCAGTCGTGTGGTTTACGCTGATGTGAGTGATGGCAAAGAATATTTTTGAGTATGTTTCCGCTCAATCTCAGTTGACCCTTAGTGTATTCATGCGTGGTTTAATCTTTTGAGTCGCAGCGTCACACGTGGCCAGTAACAGTTGGTTTTTTATTATGTCTATTACAAGACTTGACAGGTTAATAAAAAACGGCACTCACATAAAAATATTAGATTTTAATGACTTATTACGTAAATCTACTTATGTTGCTTTACGTGTAAATGAACGACTATACGGTTTTTCACACAAAAAGCTTATTGTGGCTTCACAGTAATAGTTGTGCAATTTCCCATTGGTTAAAAGCCTGCCACAGTTATTGATTGGTGACGGTTGTTTACTACCAAATATCCATTTGTTATATAACTCTTCCACAATGGTACCTAAAATTATAAAAAGTGTTAATTATATAATAATAATATCAGCCTCGTATTAAACTGTCTCACTGCTGAGCAGGGTAACTTCTCAGTCAAAATTAGGGCATAGTCTACCACGCCAGCCCAGTGTGGGTCAAAAGACGTCACATATCTTTGAAAACGTAATGGAGAACCGTGACAAGCAAATTTCCTCATGATATTTCCTTTCGCCATTAAAGCAAGCTATAATTAACTTTTTAATACACACATAACTTTAAAAAGTCAGAGATGCGCGCCTTGGAAATAAACTTGACACCTCTGCGTTTACCTTTCTCACTCTGAGAAAAAGCCGTGCTTAGCAGTCATGGGACAGTGTATATACACCGCTGATATTATAACACAAGGTCACTACCATTTTATTGCAATATTATTAAACGGGATGCCAAATGTCAAATTGACACTGGTTAATTGCATCAAGACTGTTTGATGCTCACATCCGTTTATCAACTAGAAAAGGGTGGCTAAGCATGTTTTCTTGAATCATAGCTTAGAACAATCGTGATCAAGGCTCCTATCATAATATTTTTTTATTAAATACGGGTTATCCGTCGCCAGCGACAGATGCACAAATACCCCACCCTACATCAACCTGTGTACGTCGTGTTAAAAATAATATTTTATCTTACCGTGAACACTTTCCCAGCTCCCATTTCCTAAACGATCTCTTAGTCCTATGGATGGCGAAAGCATTTGATTTGATTTATTTATTATCATCCGACACTGTTCTGCCTCAGTGTCATCGTTTATAATGGCTAAGTAGCCACCTTCAGAAGCGCACGTCTCCGTCGCATTATCCCATATCTTCTCTTCTGTGTGTAGCTTGTAACAAATACCCGTAGCCAACGCATACTGGTATTCTGAAAATATTTAGCACTGTGGTCAGTTTCCAGATCCCAAAAATACAAATTAGTTTGAGTTAGCCGGTTTCCGTTGCGCTTTAACGTCTATTCATATCTAAAAAACATCATAATAATAAGATACGTTATTTGCCATTAAGAAGTAATCCTGTATCGTGGGTGACTTTACAAACATTCAAACATGAAACAACGGACACAGAGAACACCCAGACTCGGAACAACAATTTTGTGGGTCACACGATTTTTCGAACTAGCGAGGCGGCCACTTATGCCTCTATGTCATTCGTGCAGTCACACACTATGCTAGCAGTGCAGCGATTATCTCTAATGTCTTTTCCTATTAATGTTAACATTTAACGTTTTCATGTAACATTTCACCAACTATGTTTATAAGTCCCACGTAATAAATAAATGCCGAAACTTGACCCTGATAATTGGTAGTTCAGTTGCAGAATTTATTATGTTACTAAGAGTTTCTTGTCAGAACAATTCCAATAAAACCTTGTTTCACTCCAGTTATGGAACCTGAGCACTAATACACTACAGTTGCCTACACTTACGCGGCGCCACAGCAACTTATCAAAATTAAAGTTAAATTGATTGTTAAGGGTAATTAAAGACTTGCCTAAGCCGCAATCAGAACTGTTAAACCGGCACATATAGGGCAGTGCCGTCCAGCACGGTACCACGCTAATTTTTTGGTCATCCATAGCCAAGCAGTCACCCTCCGCTGGGTCTAACCTCTCAAGCATATCGAAAACAGGCATCTCATCAATTGTCACACCTGCAAAATAATAATTATACAACAATTAGTATTAATGTGCCAAATAAGCATACGAACCGCTTAATGGTAATCATCGCTTCTTAAACATTTTCTTAACAATTGTCATAAAAAAAATCCAGCCTGGGTAATCAATAAAAAGAACAGAAAAACAATAGATGGCCATGTAAAAGAATCTTGAGGGCAAGTAAAAGTCTTTTTAGAGCTGATATTATTTGTCATCAGTCGTACACTAAATTATGACCACACTTTTATGTTGCACGCTGTTTATGATATTGGATATAATACTGACCTTTAATGGATATAAATTGTCCGGGGATATGACGCACCCTGGTACCGATAAAATAAGTGTTGTATCGATGGTTGGCGTCCATCAAATATTTCATCTCATTCAGCACTTTTACATCGACCGGTGAAGCCAGAACGGCGCCTGTCAAAAAAAGGTCTGCTGATAATTTTGCCGTCGTGTCTGTTAATATTTTTATCTTTAGGCGATTATGCCTACGACTAAGTAGACGAAAGTGGCGCTAGTGATGTCTCTAATGTAACTTTCAAACTGTCTGTAGGAAACTCAAGCCTGAATTTATTTATTTATGTCACAGCTGCATTCATTGCAAGATTTTTGTCAATCTCAGCTGCATACTTTAATTTAGTACGTGACTTACAGGCACGTTTCTTATTTGACTTTGTCCGCGACTAACTTCACGTGAACTAAGTTACCTGTGATGTCAATTGCGTGGTCTTTGGTTTAGCTAAAGGGTTCAGCTTCATTAAACTTAGTTGACCCTTAAACTACCAAGTTGTCCAAATAACTGCCGTGACTTCTACGTAATATCGGAACAAAGGAAAACAATCTAAAAACTACTCTTTATGTTAGTTAATATTGAAATCATCTTCTTTGTGCGGTTAGAGGAAAAATTCTACATGAAATATTAATGATCCCTCACTAGGCTTACCCTATGCACATATCACCGCAGTCACTTTTTATATTTTACATTACATTAGATCTAGACATTCAAGCTTAGGTATCGAAAATAATAATCTCTAAGTGCTACCTTCACTACCACATATCGCTTCTGCCTCGTCCCATGAAGCTATAACTTTGTGTGCTTTAAGGCTACCGTGGATATTACTCTGGTGCTGATTGGCTTGCACGACACCTGTTGTAAACAGAAAGTAAACTATGTTACAGATGTAAAAGATTAGATTTTGTGAATACTGTTGATAGAAGACGAGGCAGCATCTCACCTTATGATAAGCAGTTGCCCTAATGGATATTGCTGTTTTCTTGACATCACAGAAGCGACTCCAAGCCAATATAAGCTACATAAGTGACAAGTAAGCCAACGGTGTTGTCTGATGACACTACTATGTATTTTATATTTTTGTTTTGTTTTGTATTTCTTTTTATTTCATAATTGTTATTATTTATTTGTGGTATGTGTCAAATAAATATTTTTCTATCTTTCTTTCTATGTAGAAAGGACTGGTAGAAGGTGGTAGGGAAGTCTTTGAGGGAAATGGTGCCACCAGCGCTTTGCTCTCATCATCTTTGAATGACAGGTTTAAAGGGTTTATGGTTGGCGCTCCACTTTATGATAATGCTGAATCTTAAGATTCAGGATTCTGGATGAGGCATTTTGGCAAGGTAAGCTGCGTTGTCTCCTTGTATATGTGTGCTTGCTTGCCACGTATTTTGTTTACGATACGCGATATACCTTGATATTGTTACTATGGTACTAAGAATACATCATTATGTTCATGAGCTTACAGTTTACAATCAGTACAGTGGGTTGTTAGCAACTCCACCATCAGAAATTAAAAAGTAAGACGCTTACCAGTTGTAGCAGAAAGGATCGCGACGCAAATAATTAAAAACACCATGGTGAAGTAGGTGAAGTTGACAAAAACGTTCGGCGGGATGTAAGTAGACACAAATGTACTGCGTAAACAACTGTCGCGGTCTCAGTTACGTACGGGTATTTATACGTGTTAATTACGATAAATAAAAACATTATTATAATAATCAGTATCATGCATTTTTATTCCGCTGTAATTACCTCAAGATGTCATTTCTATAAATATACGTGATATGTTTATAAAAACTGATAGATATGAGTCCAAACTATAGCTTCGGGAAAAAAGTGTACTTGTTATATATAATTATTCACAATTTCATCACTTGCACCTAAAAAAAATGTTTTTTTATTTATTTATTTATTCACACATTTGTCCATCTTTACAGGTGGCCCTAATACGACAGACAAGTTATAACACTGTACCATTATGAACATAGTACAAAATTTTGTTTATGTAATCTTATGATAAAATATAATAAATTAATAACAACTAACGTAATATATACATACATGTCTACCCTGTTATGCACAACTTAGAGATAACAATATGCGGCACTTGTGAATTCACTTAGTGTACAGTTAAATATATCACATATTAAGCGCCCGCGCGCGTGGCTCGCGTAGCAGCGGTGGTCCGCGCCGTCACCTCACGTACCCGTCTAGAACACAGAACCCAACTATTACCAAAACAGTAAGATTGTGTATCTTGCCACAAATCACTTTGAATACATAAGTGACGAGAGCGACCTCCCTTCTAACTTCGAGTTTGTAATAACCTGTCATACCTAGCACAAACAGAAAAGGATACAACAGCAGATATCCCGGGTATACTGCGTACTGTTTTAAATACAAAAACCTGACAAGTTTATTTTGAATACGCGCCAACATTAATTTGTATTTACTTTCATGCGGCGACCATACCACCGCATTACATTCTAGGTGACTTTTCACAAGTGCATGATATAATGCCTTCAGAGCAGAGATGTTCGTGAATTGGTTGGCCAGACGTAACACCATTCCCAAGTTGCGGTATGCTTTTCTGCATACATCAGAGGCATGCCTACGGAAATGTACGTCAGTAGTGAAATGCACACCTAATTCCTTCACCTCAGTAACTCGCTGCAACGACTTTCCTTCCACATAATACTGATGATAACTCGGGTTACGCGCGCGCGTGAACGATAATATTGAACACTTGGTCACATTGTAATATAATTTGTTTTCGAGACTCCATTGTACAACTCTATTTATATCATGCTGCAACAGTTCATGATATGTCTTTTGTCTTATTTCGAGAACTAATTTCAAGTCATCAGCAAATAACAAAGGTGTAGCATTATTGACTACATTCGGCATGTCATTGATGTTAGTATGAAGAGTAGAGACCCTAAATTACTTCCTTGACTAACACCAAATCTTGTGAAGTAGGGTTCGGAAAATTGTGCGCTACAGTCTACATACTGACAAAGATCGCGTAAGTAGCTGGCAAAAAATGCCAACGTGTGCGGTTAGTATCCTACGCTGGCCAACTTAGCTAGAAGTACGTCATTATTTACAGCGTCAAAAGCTTTACGAAAATCGAAATAGGCAACATCGATTTGTTGTCTAGCGTCCACCGCAGGTACTAACTGTGTCATGAGATCGAGTAAGTTCCAGGTTGTCCCCAGCCCAGGACGAAATCTGTGCTGTGCGTTGGACAAAAAAGCACTTATTTGTGAATCGCTGACTCGAAAAATTTGGCTGGAGAACATAACACTGCCTCCGGGCTATAATCACTCAGTTTAGAACCTCCTTTACCCTTAGGCACAGATACAACCCTAGTGAATTTCCAGCGATCAGTATCTTAACATAAAATAAATTTAGAACTATGTTTAGGTCATGCAAACTGTACATTTCAGTCCAGTTTACTTCACCTAATAATTTATATAATTGAAAAAGTCAGCCTTATTAAAATTCTATGATTTACACACGGCATGTTGTGAGTGATACACATGCGGTGGCATGGGACGCACCGAGTGCGCACGCGCGGCGCGTGGCTGCGGCGGCGGCGCTCGCGCGCAGAGCTCGATGCTCACAGCCAGCGCGGGGTGGTACGCGTCTACGGGTAGCATGCCCTCGTCTGCCGCCGATACCGACACGCCGCCGCGCGCGCTCAATACGAGATCCAACTGTCTAATATTGCAGTTTGGTAGGTACTGCATTATACTATGTGAATTGGCAAAATGTTATGAAATATTCGTAATAATTAGAGATGTTACAATTGCACGAGTAGGTACATAATAAAATCCCCTAATATAATCAAATTACTTTTATATTTAATATTTAACTTCTCTAAAATGTTAAACATCAACATATATTCATCCTCATCAGTCTCCGGTGGAATATAATCAACACAACATACAAATAAAAATGATTTTGGACATTAACACCTGCACTTATTAATTCAAAATTATGACTATCAATGTCAACATCACCTGGCACCGAGAATTGTCGTAACTCAAACCGAGGTGTGGCCACTAAAAATATATCTCATTGCTTGCGACCGCCCTGTCACATCTCAGTATTTGATATCCTATGAGCTCGAATTCCGCGTCTTGAAAAGCTTTATTGAGACCAGTTTCAGTAATAGCAAATAAATCTGATCCTGATGACTCTAATAAGAACAAAAGTTGTATAGTCTTAGTCCGAAGTCCTCTGGCGTTCTGATATAAAATATCAATGTGTCTACTCTGTTTGCAACTTGTTCTGTTTGGTTGAGGAACGAAACCAAATCCACTCACTAAATTCCACATTTACTGGCCATACATCTGAGTTACAAAGCTTGTCAAAATTGCTTACTGTTACACTAACCTTGAACGAGGTGTAGTCACGTTCGGTTCTAGGTTTTAGTTTTCCACAAAAACTTCAGAGTCGTTACCTAGCGACAGTTTGATATGCTCCTTCAACTGATCCTCTGTTGTGGATTTATCTAGCCTCCATACATGTAAAAATTTCCTAAGTTTAACCGCTTTTAGGGTAGCAATTGAATTATTTGTTTTATCTGGTATTTACCCTTAACTTGTACCCGATCATTGTTATTGGTAACGCTTACTGTCCTATTCGCTGTATTCCTGGCTATCGCTGCGTAACTTGTCCCCGCGGTACTCGACAGCGCGGGTGCCTGTGCGATGTTGTTGTTCGTGTGGGACAATGCGGCCGTATTAGCAGCATCATTTGGAGTTGTTGTCGCTGGTACACTCAATGGTATTTGAGGGCCGGTATCGATGTTGTGACTCATATCCCTCTCTCGAAATTCTAATCTCTCAGCTTCCAAACGTTTATTTTCTGCTCATAAGAATTACATTTCATGTTAGCTTCCTTCAACTCTTGCCGCAGTTTACTATTTTCGAGCGCGAGGACAGCTACCGTGACTTTAATTTCCTTCATAATTTTAAACTCCAAAGCACTAATCTCGGCCATGATTACGCTACTCACTTTGTCTACCATCTCATCCGATGTCAACATCTGTGCGTTATCCTCAAAAGACTGATACTTGTCCCTCTCTGCCCTCAACGCTCTCCTGTACGCCAAACCTGAATATATTGTTAGAGTGCCAGCGATTTTGCGAGAAAGAGGGATGAGTGTGTGTGTGTGTGTTTTTTTTGTGTTTACTTATATTTAAATGTTATCTTGTTTCATATGTTTGTTTTAAGTGTTTCATTTACGTGTCATTTGTGTTTAATTTAATTTATTCATAAGTATATTTTAATTATTGTAATTGGTTCAAACCGTTATAATTAAATAAATAAATAAATAAATAATAAATGAGGTCGGCTCTAGCGGCACCAACTTTGCGTACTGGTGTTTTGTCGGTTATTCGAATACGCTGGGTTACATTAGACTGAACCATTTCCAATCAATCCAACCGTTCAAACAACGGACGCAAAGAATACTCAGACTCGTAACAACTACTAGCGGATCATCCAATTTTTAACAATTTTTATCGGCTCTATGATAATATTTGATTAGTTATTAGTTAAATTGTCCCACTGCTGGGCACGGGCTTCTTCTCAGTGTGAAAATGGTTAAGCTATAGTCGGCCACGCTGGCCCAGTGCGGGTTGGCAGACTTCACATATCTTCGAGAACATCATGGAAAACTCTCAGTCATGTAAGTTTCCTCACAATGTTTTTATTTCAACGTTAAAAAAGGGATAGAATAAAACTATGTAACCATGATTAAACGTGTTCACAAACCGTTGTCCTATGTAATTCCTTTCAGCATAGTGCGGTCTCTATGAAAACAATCTGTTGTCGACAGCCTAAACAAACAACCCGAGGGTTTAATATGCAAGAAAATATTACATAAATGTAAGATACTCGTGTTGTTATATTTTGAGACTGAGTCTAAACGCGAGCTTTTGTACATAATATGTGATTACGTAACAGGACGCTATGGAAGCACTAGCCTGGAGATTGAAAAGACCAGGATCAGCCTAAAAAGGTATTACAATAACATTTTATAAACTTGGTAATTAAATTTATCCTAAAATAGAGTTAAAGAATCTTAGCAGTGCCGTCACCTTTACTATCCTTATTAATATTATAAATATGAATGTGAGTGTGTTTGTTTGTTTGTTACGCTTTCATACCTTAAAGACTTGACCGATCTTTAAAAAATTTTGCTGCCCGATTGTCCTTGTACCTTTCATCCTATCGTATGTTTATATTTTCATAATACCTTATGATACGTCCTTTATCAGAAACAAATCCATTCGTAGACGATAAAAAATCAGTTGTAAGCGTTAAGGTTAGTAAAATAAGGCTTAAAGTGACTCGCACTTGGTGACTCGTATCCAAGCTGGTAACAAATACACGGTACAAATGTAGCGGCTCGTATGCCCATGAATATGTAAGAATAAAGGCAGGCAAAAGCTATCTAGCTAGCTGTCTTTATTAATTCATGGTGATATTGAAATAATCCAGTATTACATAATATTGTCTTCTATTTACGCGAATATTATTCATTGAAATTAAACTGCTATACACGGATTTTATCGCGTTGTTTATTTGACACTTTATTACAAAATTTTGAAAATTGTTACACTACTATTACTACCGCTAGTAGATATAAATATTTATAGCACTGCTACTACTATTTTACTATACGGAATCAGATGAATTGTAGCTAAGATGTAAAGGTAAATTCAAATCTGCATCACATTCCATGTAGTAGTTTTCTGTAACAAAACAAATAGAAAAAAATTCTAAAGCTATTGTTATGAGTTCAGACTCCTGAAAATAGTGAAATCAAATTACTTCATTACAGTTTTAAAATAGTTTGAATTTAGTTAACATTTTAGTCAATGATACGATTAGTATACACCGTCGGCAAATAAATCATAATAATGATATTATATTTTGTTTAAATTACACGATCTTTATAATTGTAATTTTTCTTCTTAAAAAGGACGGCTTCTACACTAGGAATCATTCCTGTGTAATACAGGACTACAACATTGAAACAACAGACACAAAGAACACCCACACTCGAACAACTATATTTTGTGAACCATGTAAGCTTTTGTTTCGTAAAATCCACAATATTCTGCGCATTGGCTGTGGTCATGCATCAAGGAGTCATTTTCTTCTTAAATTTTACCAGTAAGGTATAATGTCAGTATTCAAGCATTTAGTATGAGTCTATGCCAGTTTTCAACATATATATGTCTACGTAAGATAAAGTCAACCTGTATTACGTTAGATCTAAAATATATCAGATGGAATGTGGGTTCTACTACACCTCGTTATAAATCCACGTCTATAACCCCCTTAACTATATACTTTCTGAGATATACCTACATATTATATAATACATCTAAAAAGGCATATGGAAAGCAACACCTGTTCTGCCAAAATAATAATAATATTCTACCACATACACACAAAATGCTTTTGATATAAAAATCAGTCACGCAATGCTTAATATTCACCCTAAATCCTTGATACACCGTATTAAATTCTTTATAGCTATGAGCAAGCTATGTAAATTACGCCATAATACCTTTACAGGGTGCGTAATACGCGTTACAAATATATGATTGTCGTACCAGACCGTCATGAGAGCTCTTAAAGGATTACGTTATGAAAATATACAAAGAGAAAATACTATGAAGGGAATATTATTGAGCATTTGCTGCGAATTAGCGAGTGAAATTTATTATTACATATACATATATCACGCTGCTTTCTTAGTGTGAAAACTACAAAACTACAGCTACGTGCCATGTGATTGAACTTAAGAATTTTGCGCGGCAGACCAACGGTCTCCCACTAAGCTATGGCTGTTGCCATTTTATGACCCTATATATTTATTTGGACATCCAGTAGTTGTTACATTATTTTTACATAACTAAATAAGACCATAAATAGTCACTAAATGTGCAACATTTTAAGGTGTCACAGCATGCATAATTATGGTGTAACACCGTTATCTTAATAAATAATAACAAAAAAAAACGAATTAGTGATAATTATAAAGAATTAACAATCGGCAATTAGTAAAATTAAAACTAAGTTAAAAACAAAAAATTAAGAAAAATCCACTAAGAATTTAAAAATTACAATTTGGTAACAAAATAAATTTAGGGAGTTTGTATGCCTAATCTTAACCTTAACAATCATAGTACAACTTTTTTAAAT
This sequence comes from Catocala fraxini, assembly GCA_930367265.1. NCBI lineage: Eukaryota > Metazoa > Arthropoda > Insecta > Lepidoptera > Erebidae > Catocala > Catocala fraxini. The sequence goes on along the minus strand of OV884027.1, from coordinate 26,029,121 downwards.
GTGGATAATTTATCCGCAAACACAGCCGCTTCACCACAAATAGTATTGTATGCTTTGGATAAACGGGATATAGGAGCAAATTGTTTTAAATTTGTTCTGGGAAATGTATAATTGACTGCTGTGGTTTGTGGTGGTGTGGTGGTTCTGTGTGTGGAGAAAGCAAATCAAATATATAATGAGATATAAATAAACTTAATTTGTCGCCAAGAAACTGTGCCGACAGCCTCCAAGATATTTAATTTACAAAATAAAGAACATTTTAAATAACTTAATATCTTTATAAGAATATTAAGTTACTTACTTAATGAAAGTATCTTATTGATAGTGAAAGTATCAATAAGATACTTTCGTTAATAAGTTAATAAAATTAATTCTATCATCCTATTAAGACTACATACTTTTGCTTGGATACCGGAATGTAAATATAGGCAAATAATGAATTATATAGACAAGCGTCATGTAATTTGAGTAATTAATTCAAGGCCACAGTGTATCTTAAACTTGGAAATATATTTTCTTTAAACTTTAGTAAAGCGATAGCCTACTTGAAGACAATTGGAATCCTAAGCAGAGGTCTTGAGATTGACCTTAAGCAACGCATCTCTGTCTTCCCGAATTTAAGTGCGTCTGTTGTAAACGATTTATCGTTAAATGTGACAATTTTGTGTGATACACAAATGGTTGTTCTGAGTCTGTGTGAGTGAGTCTGGATGTTCTGTGTGTCGGTGATTTGAATGCTTGCTAACTGCAGAAAATTTTTAATTAAAAAAAAACTTTATCATCTTAATCAAATGGAACCATAAGTTATGAGATAAATAGTTAGAGGGCTCCACAGTCAACTATTGCTAAGTAAATTAAGCCATTTATTGTTCAGTCATATTAACCATTTTTTTTAAATATTTAGTTGTGAAAGTCGAACTTTGTTATATAGTTTCGCATATAAGTTGAAGAATCCAATTAGAATTGAGTTAAAATCTTACTGCGTGGCTTGTCATGAAATTGCTACAATTACAAAGATAAAAGCGACCAAGTGTGGGAGGCACTCGCGTACTGAAGGTTTTACACACCACACAAAGGTGCGAGATCGACTCACGACGCTTTCATATTTGGTAAGCTAACAAAGAAGAAACTACTGTTTTATTTACACCACATTTCTTTTATCTTGGAGGTTGTCTATGAATCCCATAAGTATTTGTTCGGCCAGCTGTCTCACAGAAGTCAAATATTGACTCCCGTTTGAAGACATGTCTGAGAACTAAGATATTTACTAAAGCCTCGGTGGCACTGGGCTAGTTTACAAGATATAAGCCACCAAGTTTGCGAGCAGCTTATAAACTCGCTCCTTCTCATTGAGCTTTTTTGCAATCAGCTTTTGAGTATCCGATTGTAAAAAAGCTGCTTGAAAAATAGAAAGACGGACTAATTTACTCGCCATTCACTGGCGTGTTGGCCTGTAAGATAGTTAACCAGCTGTGTGTCATCATTGCTGCTAGTGAACTAGTTGCGAGCATCTTTGCGTTTTGGCAGTTAAGCTAAAATGTCAAGGGAAGTAGTTCAGGCGGGAGTAGTTCTTTAAGCTCATGTTATCAAGAAGAATTTACAACGAAAACTAAAGCAAAACTTGAAACAGAAAAGAAAATAATGGATAGAAATACGCGATCAATATAGTGCTACCAGTGGTTTATTGAGAGAGTTGAAGGATGAAGATCCTTTGGCCTATAGAAATGTGTTGATACTAAACAGTTCCAAATTCGATGACTTACTGGAACGGGGGAGGTGGAAAGCTCAAAAAAAAAAGATACAGCAATGAGACCGGCAATACCAGTTATCACGAAATTGGAAATAACATTACGTTATTTAGCCACGGGCGATTCTTTGAAGTCTTTAGAATACCTGTTCAGAGTTCCGGAATCAACTATTTCAAAGTTTTTACCCGAAGTGCTATCAGAAATTTCTCGCACCCTTCGACTGTTCATTGAGGTGAGTGAAAATTACTACAAATTAAACACCAGTTTTATTAGACAATGTATTGACGACAACTTATGTGATGTTTCCTCCTAATGCATTAATAATGGCCTGCTGCAATACTTCTCCATCTCCATCGTTATCGTTCAACGATGAGGCACTAGTCGAAGGTAAAGAAAATTGTTAGTGTGCACTTTCGACACAATGTGGGGCCTGCTGCTCTAAAGATGACAGCTTAAAACGAATGATGCAGTTTTTAATTTCCTGTTGTAGCAAGATGGCTTGTCGCTGTGGCAGAAAACGGAGCTCAGATGCAACAAATCGAACTGGTCATAGGGCTTCTCATCTGATGACTCCTTGGCAATTTCATCCATTTTTTTAATAGCTTGCTATATTTCAGTAGGTATTTCTTCAGATGCTGGTCGTTTTTTAGGCCTTTTCTTTGGCGTCGATGGTGGTCCTATTTTTTCAGCTGACTAGAACGTTCTTCTGAGATGACATCGTAGTCGTTTTCAGACTCGACATTTGTATTGTCTTCATTTCGTGCTGTGTCTTGACTACTTTGTGACACTTCCTAGAAAATATAATGAAATATAACTTTTATTTGTTCTCAGGTCCCAAAACAAAATGATGAATGGAAAGAAATAGAAAACAAATTTCTTCAGCGTTGGAATTTTCCTAGATGTTTTGGTGCAATCAACGGGAAATACGATGCCGATTACTGTTTTATTTACATAGGCGTAGGTACAAATGGCCGAGCAAGCGATAGTGCTATATTTAGAGATAGTACTTTGAATATTGCGATGGAAAACAAGACTCTGAGGAGAGCAGAAGGAGATGATGCTTTCCCTTGGAGAAAAATCTTATGAAACCGTACAGTAAAATAGGTCTTAGTGCTGCCGTAAAAATATTCAATTATCGTCAGACCTTCAGACGGTCCCGTGCCAGACTAATCGTAGAAAATGCTTTTGGCATATTAGTATGGCGATTCAGAATATTGTCAAGACCGATAGATTTGGCGCCGCAAACTATTGATAAAGTCATTTGGGCTGCTTGTTGTCTTCATAACTGGCTAAGAAAGACTGATCCTGGTAACTACATGCCACAACAAGCAGTAGATGGAGAGGACTTGAATACCGGAAATATCACACCTGGACTTTGGAGGGAAAATGCTAATAATATGCAGCCTATTAATCATTTACGTGGAAATCATTACAGTCAAGCTGCTGAGCAGATCAGTAGAGCATATGTTACCCATTTTACAGATGAAAATCCTCTGCCGTGGCAATGGGAGAAAGCTGTAATAACGGTCTAATTGAATTTTCTTTTTTTTAATTAATTTTTGACATTAATAATATAATATAACATTTAAAATACTCACGTGATTTGATTTGCTGCTTCTTGTGGCCACAACCTCTGCCGAAAATGTCACTTCTTTGAACCATACCAACTTTGGCGTGTATACTTCCTCAGTACCACATCCACTTTTCTTGGATTTTTCAATTTTATTTAATTCTTGTTTGTATTCGTCTTTAATTGATTTTATTTTTGCCTTCAATTGCTTTACATCCATACCCGCAGTTAGTTGTTTATCGTTAAGATTAACTAAAAATTTTTTTAAAACTTCATCCTTTACTTTTGTGTTACAATACTCTTTGTCTTTTATATTCCATAAAATGGGGTACTGCTCGTAGATGTTGAGAAACTCTATTATATCAGGCGAGCTCTACTTCATTTTTCATCTTAAAAAAATAAACGAGAAACGCAGACAGCACGCCACGCAAAACAACACGTGGTTACAACTCGCTAGCTAGTTCGCTACTGAGCGAGTGGAAAGTTTTTGTGTCATCGACACTCGCTTACTCGCTCACTCGCTAGCTTTTAAACTCACCAACTAGCAGCTCGTAAACTAGCCCAATGTCATCGAGTCTTTAGACTGACACGCTTGAACGTCCAGCAGTAAAAATGCATTGCAAAATATATTTAGCTTGAAATATTATTCAAGAACAATGCTTTAATTTTGAACTTGATTGTAAAATGAACCTTATCTAGTTCTCTATATAACACAAAATCTAATGATCCGGACACATATTAGGTAACATCAGTAATGTTGCTTAAGCTTCTTTACCGTCGCTGCAAACCGCCCTATGGCGTGTTCCTAAGCACATTTGAACTAATAAAAACAAAACTACGATAAATTATTCTTAAGAACAAAATTATGTATTATTTATTCATGGGTATTTCCGAAAATAGTTCAAACTTTCCTGAAGTATATGTATATTTCAATAGTAATAATTTATTACTGAAACAGGAGTGTACATTGAGTGTACTTATTACGGCTGTTGAGATCAGGTTCGTTATCCTTGCATAATTGATGAGAAGCAGCATAGCCTACTGGATAGACCTTTGGTATAGCAGGCAGAGATCTTAAGTGCAATCTTACAACACGGAGCTCTGACTTTTCGAAGTTATATACATATTAACCTATCAGCTGAAGTATATAGAGACAATGATAAAAGCGTTGTGTCTGGACGACGGCGTCCGTACGCCGACAAATGATTTAAATATTGAATTTTAATTTTACAAGGAAAATTTCCGTACAGAAATCTACATTAAATTTAATGAGTATAGGATTCTGCCACCAGTTATAGAAGTATGAGGAAAGAAGCGTGAATATCACAAACAGTAAATTTTTTTTATGGCATAGTACGCAACCGAGCAAGCAGATCGCCTGATGGTAAGCGATTACCGCCGCCCTGGACACCCGCAGCACCAGAGTAGTCACAAGTGCGTTGCGTTCCATTTAAATTTTCCCCCAACATAAGAGGGCAGAGGGGGGGGGCGGTTGGGCCTCCGGTACCCTCACTCACTCGACGAAACACAACGCAAGCGCTATTTCACGCCGGTTTTCTGTGAGGCCGTGGTATCACTCCGGTCGAGTTAGCCCATTTGTGCTGAAGCGTGGCTCTCCCACGGTTGTGCAGCTTTCAAGGTCGCATCGCATATCCAAGCCAGATTACAATTAGGAGTATCCTCTTAATGAACTGATTGATGGAGTAATGATTTAAGTGGTCACCACGCCACTGCCACTGCGCCAAGTGTCGTAGATTCAAAAATAGTAGTTTCGTGTCTGAATTTTCTTCCGTGACGGTTGTCTGAATATTTCTACCGTACCCCGTAACTCAGGATTATTCCTAGAGCGGGAAATGGGTTTTAGAAAAAATTAAACTCGGAACTTTGGTAAGTGTTTGTTAGGACATTCTCAGCAGATGCACGAACTCTAAAATATTTTCGATATGACAACCCGTTTTAAATAGGCCCTAAATGTGCCCAAGTGTGCAATGTAAATGCACAACATGCAACAGCTTCAACCAATAAAAAAATGATACTGCTCAGACAAATTACTTGAAAATCGAATCAAGCACCCAAAGCAAGCATGCATGATATTTTCGAGTTACCTAGTCAGTAAAATTTTTATACATAGACAAATAATTTACACAACCAGATTCAATTTCAAACGCATTCTCTAGCAGTCAACCTTTGAGACTAATGCTTACTTAAGCTATACATAATAAAAATCGTTGCCTGAAAACAAAAAATGTGCAAAATGATCTTATAAGTTCACAAAGCATTTCATAACAGCCTGGCAATGTTCCCAGGTTAGGGTTAAAGTCTGCCAACTCTTTCTGTGTGGTCAAAAATAATGGCCTTTTCATACAAAGAAAAAGCTCACGCCAAGAAAGACCATTTTGTATATATATAATATGTAGGAAGCCATTTATAAGTACACAATTTCTTGTCTCGTGTGGGAATCTAGCCCACAACTCTCAGGGCATTAAAGGGGACTACATAAGCCTGCGCAATTTATGTATGATATTTCTAGCTTTTATTCCGCAGTAGGTTGCCCGCGACTCTCATGAATTTTAATTGTCAAGTGCTTTTTGCCATCTCACGAGTGACGATTATAATTCTACTTATTCGCCAAATTAGAATGTATTAGAGTTTGGGTGTTCTCTTATATATATATAGTATGACTAACTCCCTAGTAATTGCACGCAGTTTTAATTGGAATCCCGTTGCAATTTTATTTGATATCCCTGTGAGTTTTGAGGTAGCTATGTTTTTATCCCTTGTCTAAAATGATCGCATATTTCCAATACGTCAAATAACAAAATAAGGTTAAATAACTATCATTCAAAAATATTTGCTGCCTTTGTGTTCTTTTTTCGATTATTAGTAAAGTCGTCACACGGGATCTCAATCTGGGTTTTGACACAGAAGGGTAGAATTTAGCCTAGCGCGACAGATCCCCTTAAAACTAGTAGTATATAATACTTGTGTTTTAATAAGGAAAATTTTAGACAAAACCATCCATGCCAATATATCATTCATTAAAAAGTCCCAAATATCTAAACGTAGCCTTCGTCGCCCTAGTTTACTTGTTTTGCCAAAAATACGTACCAACTATGCTAAAAAGAGTATTACCTATGAAAGAGCACAAATATTTAATAACTTACCCTCCCATATAAAAAATACTAACTCATTTAGCAGTTTTCGATCAAGCCTATTCGAATATATAATAGAAAATTACTCTTATAACATTTGAGATAGAAACTGTGGAATGTCTTCCTAAAAAAGGATTAAAAATGTACTTATTATATATATAGTATATATGTTTCGGTGACGGTTACTTATAAGTTATAATGAATTCACTGAATGTGTTATGTTATATTCTCATGTAAGTGGCTTTGTCTTTTTTGAGAATAAATGATTTAAACCTAAACCTAAAACTACTAATGGTTACCGACACGCTTCTGGAAAGAGTGCAAACATCTTATTAGTTAATATTCAGAACGAAACGTATTTCTCTCTCTGTATCTGTATGGAATAAATCTTATTACGACTAAGACGATAATTATGTAGATTACTCCCGTAATAGATAAAGGAAGGCTTTTGGGAGACAAATTATTCAGAATGAAAAAGTATTTTGCAAATAAAAACAACAATTCAAAATGAAAATAAAAATATATTTATTCATAATTATAGGTCACAAAATAACATTGATTAACATCGCAATAACACATATAAATAGAAAATGTACTTTTACATTTATCTATTGCCATGTTCAGCAATGCAAGGGCGTATGACAAAATGTCTACAATATTGTTTAGTTTACAAATCTGTTCTGGAAAGTGCTGCAACCACTACAATACTTACCACTGATTAAACACTCAAATAATCCTACTAATAATAAATGTGAAAGTGATAGATGTTTGTTACTTTTTCACGAACGAAATTACTGAACGGATTTTGATAAATCTTTACAGTATGATTGCTTATACATCAGAATAACATAGGCTACTAAAATCTATCTTAACATAAATTTACATTAACGCAAGCGAAGCCGCGCGCAAAATGTAATATGTGATATTTAAAATTAAGCTTTAAATAGTAGTTCCTGATAGAATAGGAGCATCCACTTACATGTACACAGAATAAAAACAAGGCGAATCCATAATACACTCCGAAGTAACATCACAATTTTTACAATTCTTCAAATTTCGTTTTACATCGTGAACGTAAATTTAAAAGTAAAATCATATTTTTATTTTTAAATAAAGAAAAATATATTTTTTTTTCATTCAGAGCACACATTATTAGTTCAAACAAAATAAACAAAAAATATTATACATATTTAAACAAAATGGGTCACCACCTCAGCATTAGCTGGGCATTCAAATTGAGCGCACCAGCGCTGGTTTTCAGTTGGTCACCCGGTACAATGCATGCATGATGCACGGACTGAGGCAAATGCTTAACATTACAACATAAATACAATAAACGGCATATTAAATTATGTTTATAAATTAGGCACATTTTAAAATATGAGAGCAGAGGTAGAAATAAAATACGTCACTATAAAATAAATAAATTTCAAAGGGGTAGGTACATATAAAGGCAAAAGGTCATTGCATAATAGGCACTGATGACACAATATTATGCGCAGAGTGAAACGTAAACAAAGTGGTCGACCTCAGCGTTTTTGACTGGCTAGGCTATTTGTATTGTTTTCTGTGTTTTTGTTTTCATATTATTATTAGTGAGACCATCTAATATAGCTAATTGTGGAGAATTATTACTTAAAAGGAAACACTGAAAAAATGCACTAACTTTCATTGAATAGTATACGACTATGAGAAGACCAATTAGTCTAGAATTATGATATAGGTAAATTGATAATATATTTTAAGTATTTTTAACAATTTCTAAGCGTTCTCGATCATTGCGGGCGCATCGCAATTTTAGACCTTATGACCGCTATTTAAGGATTGATACACAATGAGTGTCATTGGGGCGGATATGGGCGGAGCTATTCTAAACGATAATTTTCGGGGTGTCCCCTTAAGTGTAAAATATTCAGCATGTAGCGGTTGTGTGAAATATAAATTTATGAAATATAATATTTTAGACATCATACGTCTTAATCCTAACTTTATTATTTTATATATTATTAATTTGAAGATGAATTTGTTTGTTACACTTTCATGTCTTAACTACCAGACATAAAATTTTGATCTTTTTCTCTCCGAATTTCATAGATCATAAAATTTTGGATACATTTCATCTTGAAAATTATCAAAATATATATGATTATGTAATTAAGTTTATTGAGCCACAGGGTCGAGTGAATATGGAGAGTAAATAAAATACCGTACCGTGGGAGAGCCACGCTTCGGCACGAATGGGCCGGCCCGATCGGAGTGATTGGCCTCACAGAAAACCGGCGTGAAATAGCGCTTGCGTTGTGTTTCGTCGAGTGAGTGAGGGTACCGGAGGCCCGAGCATCCCCCCTTCTGGTGGGGACAAATTTAAAAAGAACGCAATGCACTTGTGAGTCCTCTGGTGTTGCATGGGCGGCGGTAATCGCTTACCATGAGGCGATCCGTCTGCTTATTTGAGCCCTATGCCATAAAAAAAGATTAAGATAATTACAAGATTATAATAAAGATGCGACCGTCTGCCACCCGATTACCCCGTGACTGGCGTGACGGTGCATACGCCTCACAGATATAGGTAGCGTATAGGTAAGTATGTGTGCATATTGTAATGTGTCCCTACAAGTTTATAAGCGGCGGTAGGCCAATGGTAATTAATTAACTAACGACGTCAGTTCAAATCTTACGAATTGACGGCGTGAACTCACATAAGTAGTCTAGCTTAGCTCTGGAGAGAATAACAAACTATATAATAAACTAAATAATAAAATAACTTCAAATTGCTATTATAAAATTAAAAAACAATAGTTCTTTAAATAAATATGTTGAGATATTAATCCCACCAGCTAGATGTAAAACAATTTAAACTGTCGAAGTTTCCTTTTTTTTTTCCTTTTACAAAGGAACACACGTTAAAATTTTATTTAAAGTGTACGCTGTAACGCTGCCTCTTTTAGACAACATAGGACCAGCTTTGTAGCTGTGTTTATTAGATTTTTAATTTAAATTCTTGCTCTACGCTACTAAATGTCCTGAAAACTAAAAGCAAATAAATTCTACATATAAAAATGACAATAAATAAAAATTCTACGTTTGTTGGGAGATCTAATTACCCTACTAATTGGATTTTAAAGAAGTTCGATTATACGAAAACATTTTATTTATTAAACACTACTTTATTTATCCACGTAATAAAATGTTCCACTCTAATAATGCAGCAAAATTAGTACTTCTCTAAGTTATTAAGCAGCCATAAATTATGTTATTTCTTATTTAATAATTTTTCTTAGAAAGTATTTCTGGGGAAAATTATGTCGTACTTATCGTTAAAATCAGGTAAGAATTTAAAGTAAATTTTGAGATTATTTATATGATATTCTTAAAATAATAATAAAATATTACTTTTAATAGTAAATACCAATTTATCCCCGACGTTATGTTGTAAATCAAACCGTGACCACGATCAATACAAGTCGGTTGAACCGTCGGGAAATAAATCTATATTTATCACTTTGAATGAATTACCAACGTGATTAGGCCCCGTTGTTATGTGTACAAAACGCAAGTAAAACTAATCATATTCTTGCGGAGGTTGAAATATTATCAAAACATTGTCACCTGGAATATTTAAATTGGTGGTACCAAGGATATCAGGAGATCAGGTGCAGGACCAACGGCTTCACGCACTTTCCGAGGCACAGGGTTGTCTAACACCGCCAATTTCCTAACTCCGGGCTGCCATTGAGATTTCTTAACAGAAAAACCCAATTACTTTTTCTTGGCTCGACCCGGGATTCGAACCCGAGACCTCATGCACAGCAGTCGCATTCACTATCGCTGCGCAACGGAGGCAGTGAAATGAGAATTGAATATAAAAACATGAGTATAAAAACATTATACTCAGGCATCAAACCACTTCACAATCGTAGGACGAGGTTAAGGCTCTCATAATGATGTGTGTCGCTTAAAAGTTTGCCGATAAGAAAATCAAATAGCACTTTGCTCAATCCGGATAATTTTCCCATAAATCTGATGCTTTAATCACTAAGCATCCCCTGCCTTAACTTTGACCATTTGCCCCTAAACCCGTAAAAGATAAAGATACTTAAAGGTAAGTAGGAAAGTAGGCTAATCATTGACGCACAAAGAATTTTTGAGTAGGCTCATTATCGTTGACGAAGTGCCCGCGGTTTTTTGATGTTATGTTAATGACAGTGATTCTGCAAAATTTACGGAGGATCATTGTAAATAGCTGAGATATATAGATAGCGTTGGAAGAGGTATTTTCTATCTATCTTTTCTACTATAAAACTGTTGATTCAGTGGCGCAGCGGTAGAGAATGGTATGGCTGTGCATAAGGTTATGTTTCCATAGTCTAGCAAAGTGATTTTGAGGTTTTTGTCCAAAATTCTCAGTAGGAGTATGGGGTATTGAGCTGTGCCCAGCAGGTAATACGCTCGCTTCCTATTACGTAGGTTCATAAAAATTTCGCCAGCTGGACTCTAAGTCTAGCCGACAAGGATTTTGTGTTATCAGTTGATGCTAATCTTATGTTTAGTTTGGGTTGACGGTCCTAAGATCCACGATTCAATTCCTTAGGCAATCTTTCAATACTTTAAAATTCAAATATATTATTATGCGAATTTAAGTTGTTTGTTGTGCTTTCACGCTTTAACTAACAGACTGATCATCATGTAATTTCGCATAGGTACACGTTGTTACAACAACACTACAGTACACGCACCCTATTTTTTAGCGTGCGCTACTAAAGTAGAAAAATAAAAATGGGCTTTTTTGTAATTAATTATTATTAAAATAAAAGCAATTAATTAATTAAAAAATATATTGATTATAAAAAAGTAAATAACAAAAATAAACACTTCTAAGGGCTAAGCTTAGCGTAGGAACTTTTCATTGAGATTAATAATAAAATCAATAGTTTTGGCATATTTGAGATCAACTTACAAAATATGAAAGTACATAATGTTTCGGATGATTTATTTATTATTTTTGTCACATTCCAAACATAGTACGACTTGATGATCAAGGCATATTCACCTCACATAGCGGTTACACCACTTTTTTGTGGATCGATTTTTGGCTCGAGGACATTGAAAATCTCACCTGACGTAATACTTTTTCGGGAAAATTCCAAAAAAGGTACATTGTCTCCAGTCGAGGAAGAAGAGTCACTGACCTCTTCAGTCATCTGGTTCCGTAAATCTTCTTCCATCGGCACTGTTTCGTCTTTCTCAAAATCCGATTCGCTCTGGATAACTTCTTCATCATCATGTTCCTCCTGAAGCCAAGCCCGCACACGATTTTCGGCAACAGGATCCATTGATAATATTATTTTAACTAGAAAATAAACAAAGGCATATAATATACCAAAGACACAGATAAAAAGTACGGAAAGTGCTTATTATAGTAATAAAATTAACACAAAAAAGAATCAACACTTACCTTTTATTTTTACGCAACGTGTACTTAGTATAGTAGAATACGGTTTTTGGCGGGCAATTACAGGATCGTGCGCACACGCTGCGACGAGGCGCCACACTAATACGTTGCGTAATTTAGTCGTCGAGGCTTACCTGGAGGGACGGGGGGATAGATGGAAAAATAAAAAAATGGTACGGTAGTAATCGCAACTCATCTATAGTATTGTAGAATGCGCGTGTACTCTAGTGTTAAAGATACAGAAAAGGATTAAAATAATAGTACACTTCATAAAAAAAAAATGTAAAAAGTCAAATTATAAATATAAAGTCTGTGATAATTTTTGCATATTGGATAATTGTTACTCAATTACGCGTAAATAATTGAATGGATTTGGTCATCCAAATCCATTCAATTATTTACGCGTAATAGAGTTAGAATTTTGCGTGCTAAGTTTCATAACTTAGCACGCAAAAGGACCACGTCTTGGATAACTCATAGGATTCTTTTTACTCCGGTATCTATCCTACGAAATCCATGCGGTCTAAGGCGCTTATTAGAAGAAGCTAATCCAATATAAATTTAATCTTATACAAGGCTCAATACTTAGCGTAACGTGCTTAGATCATTATAATAATCTATCAGATACGTTTTACGTCAAAATCTGAACAAATATTACAACAGTATTGACACGCCTAAGGGAAATCGCGAGAGCTTTGTAATGTTCTTCAAAATCTTTCGTTAAAATTAAGAAAATTGATGTAGTCGGGCAGATATTAAAAAGGTTTCATAGCTGGGTTTTTTCAAAGACAAATTTCGCACAAAGAGGATTTCCTGTGTCACAGAGAACTTTACAAACAATCAAACATGTTATCACATAATTTTTTATCACGTGTGGGGATCAAAGATCCATACTGGCAGTGGCAAAATGACCACTAAACCACAACACCATTATTACTGTTAGTTTGAAATAACTACACTTCAAATAATAAGACGACCATCATTCAAGTGCCCCAAGATCTTGGCTGCTGGAAAGGAACAGAAACTTCTGGAAAAATATACCTACATATAAATATAAATAGCTTCAACTAGTATTTTTGAATATAAACCACGGTAAACTCTTCTAAATTAGTTTGACTTAATTAAAAATGTATGAAATTTGTCAGTCTGTATTGGGTTAGAGTAATAGACTATTGTCCAATCCATTTGCAAATGGACCCAGTAGCCTGTAGTGGACGGACAGAAAAAACAGGGCTCATATTATTTTTAATCTAGGCTCATTTTGAAACGTAGCTCCTGATAAGGTTTGAATACACCTAAACGTAAGCGTGAATTTGTAACATTGAATTTGGAATTACTTCATGCCTAGCTGAAATTTTACTGAAAAGCTAAATTTTTGCTGCACAGTGATTTTCTGTGTAGAGTAAATACTGTGAAAGCTGCCCCGTACATTTATTTAGATAATGGGTGAATTCTACGTTGTTTCTGTATTATTTAAGTGCACCTAAAAACATTTTCTTTTTAGCCTAAAAATATGTAGAGCAAAGGCTTTTTAACTAACTAGTTATACTTCAATATTTTTTTATAAACACGGTGCATATAAATACATGCTTTTGTATTCTCGGTGAAGGCGTATTAAAACCACAATTCTCACACTATATACGTTATTAGAGTCCACATATTAAGCTATGAGCTTATTGATGTAAAACGAGAATCTTTCTGTACCCTTACAAAAGAAATTCTAAAATAAAAACCATACAGTAGTTTGCAAGTTTCGGCAATTGAACCTGCAACTTGACATCCAGCTTAATAAAGCCAAAGGTTTCCTCGAGGCAGACCTACCATAATTATTAATAGTGTAATATCATACCTGTATATAAACTGTGCCACTTCCTTTATTTTCACCGTGAGAAGGCCTTTGTTACCAAGCTGGCCCAGTGTTCACATATTTTCGAGAATATTATGCTGAACTCTCACACATGCACATTTTCTTACGATATTTTCCTACGCCGTAAAGCGAAAGATAATTAACTTATTAATATGCACATAACTTCGTTGGAGGTGCCTTGGGAACGAAGTCGAGACCTAATAATAATTACCATAATTTATAAAGCAAATAATTTTACAGAACTTTTTATCACGTACAGAACATAGTCTGAATCGTATTATTGATAAAATATTCTGTAAAATTACAAACGTACAGCAGATGATAACAAAAACATTTGTCTGAATTGCTACAGACATATATGTGTGTTTCCCACTGTATATATAAAATCACCATAACTGTACTGTTTCCTTGGCGCAGCGATAGTGAATGCAACTGCTGTGCATGAGGTTCGAATCCCGGGTCGGGCCAACAAAAAGTAATTGGGATTTTCTGTTAAGAAATCTCAATAGCAGCCCGGAGTTAGGAAGCTGGTGGTGTTAGAGACCCCGTACCTTGGCAAGCACCTAAAGCCGTTTGTTCTGCACCTGATCTGCACCGGTCCTGTCGGATTACCGTACCATCGGATCATTTAGAGTTAGGGAACAGAGAGTGCATTTGTGTTTGCACACACAATTGTGCATTATAATATCTCCTGCGCAGATGGCCAGTCTCCGTTAGGATTGGCGGCATAACCGAAATTAAATTATATAATAAAGGACATTTTATTATTAAATTATAAAAGATCTCCATACAACTACAAATAGTTACCAACATACAATGGAAAAGGGTGATAGCAGTACTAAGCTCCCGGATATTCTTTCTCCAACTTAACGTCCTGATAGTACCACCCGCAAATAAGAATCGCTGACCCAAATCTTCGGCACCCCATTAACGAGCTAATCTCACCGTGCTAATAGGAAAACCTTCGTTAATCTTCAATTAAGTAATCTCTGTAGCACTAAACGGTTTTAAGTAATCCACTTGAATTTTGAAGCTTAATGTGAATCGGTGGTTCTATTACACAAGTGGGTTTTAGCACAGCCAAGGCAGCAAATGAGATAATTACGCGATACCGGTCATTGTATAGCCAGCTTAAACAAATAACAAACAAAACGGCTAATTAAATTAGGCAGGTCTAGCAACGCTACTAACAGAAGTACCAAATAAGGTTATTAAGGCCCAGCGCAACAGTGGATTTTGCAAGAAAACCAGTAATATACCTTAATATAAAGACAATACAGTTGACATTTCAACAAAGATACTCTAAACTGGCAGATTCTAATGTTAGCAGTTTTGTCCTTGTGGATACATCAATTATAATTCTTGAAATATAAATGTAATAATCTTTATTCGTTAAATATTCACAGAACAGGGCTAAAGCTAAACGTTGTTAATGCAACAGCTATGGCCAGGCCGTATACTAGACCCAATTATAGAACTCGTGCTTCTAC
Organism: Catocala fraxini; assembly: GCA_930367265.1. Classification (NCBI taxonomy): domain Eukaryota; kingdom Metazoa; phylum Arthropoda; class Insecta; order Lepidoptera; family Erebidae; genus Catocala; species Catocala fraxini. The sequence goes on along the minus strand of OV884027.1, from coordinate 26,013,842 downwards.
AATTTTTTTTAGAAAAGGAAAGATGTCGTCGGTGGATCCATAAATTAAATGCCACATGCATAGCAGTTGCATTAGTTGAGCCGCTAATGCAGTAAATCAAAGCACAAGAAGCTCTTTGAATTTGACATGCGTCATGGTAAAGTATGTTAATATGTCAAAGGAACAACTGCAGGGTCGTCGAATGCCCAATAATACAATATGGTGAGATCGTATGTAATCAAGAAACTAAATTTTTTCATGAAAACTTTGTAGGTTCGATAAACATTTTCTATAAATCACTTGTGTGACAGAAATAGTTATTGTTCATTATTTATATACATACATACATACATAGATTCACGCCTGTTTTCCAGAGGGGTAGGCAAAGACTACGGATTTCCATTTGCTACGATCCTGACACACTTCTCTGGCTTCATTCACTTTCATCACATTCCTCATACACGCCAGTCGGTTCAAGGTGCTCTTAACCTGGCCTTTGTCCAGAACGCCTCCGATCTGATCAAGAAACGTTCGCCTAGGTCTTCCTTTTGCGACTGTTCCATTCACACTAGCCTTATAAACTTTCTTAGTCAGTCTTTCATCGTCCATTCTTTCTACATGCCCAAACCAGCTAAACATACCCTTTTCTATTCTTGTCACTATATCAACTTTCATGCCGCATCTCTCTCTAATCACACTATTCCTTATTCTATCTTTCAGAGTCACACCACATATATTTCTCAGCGCTCTCATTTCTACAGCATTTATTCTGTTCTCATGCTTCTTTTGCCATACCCAACTTTCACTTCCATACATAAGTGTGGGCACTAATAGTCCTCTATGAACAGCCAAACGTGCCTTTTCGGAAACATTTATTTAGTTAGATATATTATTTATATAGTTAGTGTTATTTACCCTGGGGCACAGGGAAGCCTCAGTTCTATCAATAATACCATTGAAGGGGCTCGGACTTCCTCAGCCACAATGAAGTCAGCGCCAGTAAGGACCAATTATTATATTGTAGGGATTTAAATCAAACTATAACTTTATACGAATTCTGTCGCGGTTTATTTGAATAACATCACTTTTATATCATTTTGCAATTATTAAACTATAAAATTATTAATTTTAAAATTCACTACTGCTCTACTATTATCATAATATTATATACTAATAAATAGTACACGTTGTCAGGGTTACAGAAAAGGACATATTGTACCATTTATCCAGAAAAAGTAACTGTACTGTTTCCGAATGGTATTACTGCCTCCGTGGCGCAGCGGTAGTGAATGCGCCTGCTGTGCATAAGGTCTCGGGTTCGAATCCCAGGTCGGGCAAGCAAACAGTTATTGGGTTTTTCAGTTAAGAAGTCTCAATAGCAGCCCGGAGTTAGGAAGTTGGCGGTGTAAGACATCCTCGTGCCTCGGAAAGCACGTACAGCCGTTGGTCCTGCGCCTGATCTCTCTCTGGTCATGTCGGATTACCGTCCCATCGGATCATGACAGTTAGGGAACAGAGAGTGCACTTGTGTTTGCGTGCACACTTGTGCACTATAATATCTCCTGCATAGTTGCCCGGTCTCCGTTAAGACTGGCCGCCGTGGCCGAAATCGGTCTGGAGGATATTATTATTATACTTACAAGTATTAAACATACGTGTATATAAAGAACGCCAATGAACTTCGTGTCACGATTCATTTTTAAGGTCGCCACTGCATTACAGGCCATAAAGTGCGAAGCCAATAATAAAAACGCATAATATAAATAATTATTTTACTCAATATTTAAGACATACTTTTACGATCTAACAAATAAAATCGTAAAATAATTGGCGTATGGTTTCTGTCACAATTTAGACGCAAAACAGATTCTTAGGGCCCCCGCCCACGGCGACTTTTTGTAGCGATGCAGTAGCGATGCTGTCGCGCGTTCGCATCGATACAGTCGCGATGCAGTCGCTAGCTGTGTGCCCTCGCCCACATAACCACGATTCAGTCGCGATGCAATCACGATACTGTCGCGCTTCTGTCGCGATGCAAACGCGATTCAGTAACGGCACAAACATGCCGCCTGCGATCGCTCCAGTTGCAAGATGGACTCCGTTGAGGCAACATTAGTCACGTTGTCTTTAGAGCTGCTTTTCCGTAAGCAGCCGAAACGTGGGCAACGAAAGCAGCGTCAATATTGGAGGCACCCATTTAATAAAGATAGATTACTTGGTATGCATCGTACTTCGGTTCTCCACTCACGCGCCACCCTCCCTCCGTTCTCTCCCCGATGTCGTCCGACACGGTCGCGCGTTTGCATCCATACAGTCGCGATGCTGTAGCGCGTTGGCATCGCTTCTATAGCGCGTTGCAAATGCGACTAACGCGCGTTAGTAGCGATGCTGTCGCGCGTTTACGAAACGCGCGACTGCATCGCTACAAAAAGTCGCCGTGGGCGAGGGCCCTTAAGTCTGCTGGATGAGATAAAGTAATAAACAATACCTTTGTGCTTCAGTTATTTTAGGCTCAATAACGGCGACGTTATATTTACTTTGTGCGCTTAAATATTTGAAACAACAGTAATTTTATTAAAAATTGATCTTACTACCTAGAATATTATTCTACCATATAATATTACTAGCTTTTGCGCGTGGGTTCGCTTGCGTTAATGCAGATTTTGTAAATTTCTATCCCTCGGCAACAGTACTTATTTTCTGGATGATAGGTGTAGCCTGTGTCCTTTTCTATACCCCAGGTAACGTGTATACGAAATTTCATGCTAATCGGTAGAATAGTTCAAGCGTGAAAGCGTAACAAACAAACTCACAATCGCATTTATAATATTAGTAAGGATGACTCCTGTTTATAATTTATAGCTGATCCGCGCAATTTCGTCTGCTTCACATAAGAGATTTCTCCCGTGTTTGCAACATGTTTCATTAATGCTCCACTTCTATTACTCGTAGCGTGATTTTATAAGCCTTATAACCTTCCTCGATAAATGGGCTATCCAACACTGAAAGAATTTTTAAGTTCGAACCAGTAGTTCCAGAGATTAGCGCGTTCAACCAAACAAACAAACCAAAAATCTCTTCAGTTTTATAATATTAATATAGATAGATATCTGGAGCATCACTTAGTCTCTCTCTTCCCGGCTATTTATTTCACATGGTGATAGGGTCAGCCTTCTTTATTTTTTTCTTCCACTTCGCACTAATTCTGACGTCATCTTCAGAAGCATTGCATGCCTTCACGTCTGTCCACGTGGTGTTGGACAGATGTGTTACACAAAGGCATGAAGGCAGGCAATGCATGGATCATAACTTGGTATGGCTGCAAATTTTAGCAAACAAGGGACAGAGAAAGGCCAACCTCATGTGTCTTATCTTATCTTATGTGGGGGCCAGTCAGTGCAGACCGGCGACACTTCGACCCAGTGGGATCTTTTGTGTCGACACTCTCCCAATAACGACTGCACTAGATGTTCATGGCAGCCGGGACCGACGGCTTAACGTGCTCTCCGAGACACGGAGTAGGCGATAATTGTCAATCAATACGCATATAATTTCGAAAAGTCATATAACTTCCGAAAGTCAGAGGTGCGCGACGTGGGTTCGAATCCGAGACCCTCTGCATTGCAGTCTGTTGGTCTCCCCACTGAGCTATCGCTGCTCTTCAACCTCATGTAAAATGTGGTATTGATGAAGGATGGAGATAAGCTGGACGAAAAAAAAAACAAAGAAGTGTTACGTATGGTTAACGGGGAAAGACAGTTGTTGAGAACCATGGATAACACTAAAAGAAAATTTATTGGCTACATGATACGACACGACAATCTTAAAAGGGAAAACATGTGAAAAGAGCGAACGGAGAAGATCGCGACGTACTTTTATCCAACAAGTGAAGAGAAAAATGTGAGATGAGTCGCATCGGTAGGTTAGTAGGAAAGCAGAAGAAAGTTGTAGGTATTCTGCAAAAAAAACATTTTTTTTGTTTTATCACCTGTGCTTATAGAGATATAAGATATTTTTTGTCAGTCGTATATTAAAATTCTCATCACAAGCACTAGCTTGCTAGCTTCCAAGTGCTCGATAGGAAGTCCTAGTAGCTACTAAGCTACTAGGACTTCCTATCGAGCACTTGAAGTATGCCGGCGTTCACCTACCGCGCGTACTCTCTATGTTATTCACATTGCTTGAGTCAGTCTTACCTACCCGCAGATCTAATGCGAACTATTATTGTGCCAATTGTGAAAAATAGAACTGGTGATTTATCACAAAAATGTAATTACTGGCCTATACCTTTAGCTACTGTGTTAGCTAAGGTATTGGACAGTGTGCTTGACTCGGAACTTGAAAATCACTTAGACATACACGATGCGCAGTTCGGTTTCCGAGCTGGACTTTCTATTGAAAGCACCATACTGAACCTCAGGCACACTGTGCAATACTATACAGCGAGAAGTACACCTGTGTATGCATGTGCATGCACATGTGCAAAAGTTGTGTAATTACTGGTATGCTAACCAGACAAATAGCGTTCGGTAGGCTAATACCTTCTCCAATACGTTCTGGCTGGAGTGCGTGAAACAAGGTGGTTTGAGTTCTTCCAAGCTCTTCAACCTGTACGTGAACTAGCTTATTATTGAGCTCAGCAGCACTCAAATGGGATGTTTTGTTGATAATATTAGCATGAATAATTTCAGTTACGCGGACGATATGGTGCTGCTGAGCCCAATTATAAATGCTTTAAGGCGACTATTGGCCATTTGTGAAATGTATCGCCAAAATCATGGCCTAATATATAATGGTGTAAAGAGTGTGTATTTGGTTTTCAAGGCCGCTGGTAAGTGTCCATCAAGGGAGCCCCAATTAAATTAAATGGTATAGAGCTGAACAGGGTTCACCAGTTCAAGTATCTTAGGCACTATGTTACCGACGGTCTTGAGGACCAAGCTGATATTGAAAGGGAGCGGAGGGCATTGGCGACCAGGAGTAACATGTGGCCTGCAGATTCACTCACTGTAGTGAGGAAGTCAAAATTACGCTTTTCAAAGCATACTGTCAATCTTTCCACACGAGCAGCCTGTGGGTCAATTATACTCAGAGGTCTCTCAGTGCCTTCCGCGTCCAATATAATAATGGCTTTAGGGTGCTATTAGGGCTGCCCCGCTTTTGTTGCGCAAAAAATGTATGCAGAAACAAGAGTTGATGGCTTCCATGCTATACCTAGTCCGCAAACGGGTGGCTTCCTTACTTACAGGAGTGAGGAGTACTAATGGCTTCCTAAAGGTTATTTTGGAAAAGTATGACTCTGACTTAACGAAGGGGTTCATTCGAGTCTTGGTTATGTAGCTTGATCTGTTTTAAATATGTACTAACATAGCGTAAGAAAAATCGTTACTAACATTATGGAATCTGCCTGAATTATTTTTTCTTTAAAACTTGGATATTTTAACTTAGTCATCGCCTTAACTGATTAGCATATTTAGATGAAGGCACAGATATAAATCACATTATTTGCACGGATGCCGTATCGGTTTAAATGATCACGCTGCTATTGCCATTCGATTCCCGCGTGAGACAATATCCCACCAATATTATAAATGTGAAAGTTTGTGAGGATGGATGGGTGTTTGTTACTCTTTCATACAAAAGCTGCTAAACGGATTTTGATAATACTTTACAGTATTATTGTTTATACAACAGAATAACTTAAAGGCCACTAAAAAATCTATTGAAACATAAATCTACCTTTTTAACCTTTTTAACCTGAGCGAAGCCGCGGGCAAAATCTAGTAAATTATTTTTGTGTGATACACAATTATTTTTTTTGCGTTTTGTAACGTATCCCGCGTTACAGGGGTTAAAATTATGGTGCTGGATTTGTCTTTTTATATAAAATAGATTTCTTGAATAATATACATAGGATACACGATTTTATAGATTATCTCAGTATGATTCACACATTAATTAGTTAGGATTATAATTATCATATTAAAATGATAGATCTAGCAAGCAGTTGAAAACCGTATGTTTTTGCTTACCAATTCAAACCCGAGTTCAATATTTCATGATTTCATGATTTCATGCGATATATTTCTTATCAACGACATAAAGTAAGCGTTTTAAGACTTTCTAAATGGGCAATATGTTTTCTGCAATATATGCTATAATGTTTTTAACTTTAGCCAGCACAAAAATATTCTAATGTGTCGGCCATTTCAAATAAAATTATTGAGATAGCCACTTGCAAAATACTGACGTGTGTTATATAAAATGATTATTTTTTGCCGACCAGCCAAATATCGCAGTAAAAATAATACGCATTTAGAAGCTCCGTAACCAAAACATTACGATCGAATGATTTTTCGATTATCTAGTAGATAGTATTCATGTCGTTTTGAATGGCTCTGTTTTTGTTTTAAGTCTAACTTTATCTAGACGATCATTCGTTATGTTTGACAAGCTAAATCCCATCACGCTTCTCAATGAACTTTGATAATTTACTACTTTCTAGAGATATCCAGTCACCTAATATAACCTAAAAGTTGAGCTCAATCGATTAAAAGGCATTCGAGTTAATAACTTACACTTACGCAATCAAAAAACAAAAATAATTTTTACTTAATTATACATAATAATCGCAGAGGCCGATTTTTCTCTCTAACGTAAATATGTTTCTTCTTTCTTTCTGCATTCTTAAACCAAAAATAATTTATTTTGTTAGTGATAGTAATTCCTAATGGGCTCTTACAGGCTAGCCAATATTACGTAAGATTTAAAATCATATTAGACTAAATGTGTGTATGTGTAATACACATTTGCGTATCCTTCCAGGATACAGATGTAAGACTATGTAGCTATGTTTGTATAAGATTTTCGGTTTCTGTACGCTGATTGGAGGTGCTTTCTCTTTAGCTTTTTGCTTAGATATTCAAAGCAATCGTTGTTTGTACATTTCAGTAAACGTATTGGTACAAAATCAATCAATTATTAATACATTCGAATATCCTCTAAAATCGTAAATATCAATATCTAAAATAAAGCAAGCCATCACATCTTCCAAGTACTGCGGGATGTGCCGGCGCTGCTGCTGCAACCGCGGAAACCCTCAAACGGCGCAAATATAGTAATTTAGTTGGAAATTACATTTTTGAGCCGTTTGGGGTGGAAACTCTAGGTTCATGGGGTCCGAGCGCTCGTATTTTGTACAGGGAGATCGCAAAACGCCTGATCGACGTTTCGCGTGATCAGAAGGCTGGTCTTTTCTTAGCCCAAAGAATCAGCATTGCCATTCAACGTGGCAATGCTGCCAGTCTTCTGGGCACGTTACCAGTTGACAGCGATGCTGAAGAATTCTACGATGCCTAAACCATTTTTGTAAATATTTAGTATTATAATTATTTGTGTTTTTGTAATTATGTTAATTATGTTATCTTTTTTAATACATTTGTAAATATAGGTTACATGCATATTGTATATAAAGTAAGTTGATTAAAAAAAAAAAAAAATAAAGCTGACAAAAAGTATCTCACGTGGTATTTTCATGAAATTATACATCCATTTTGTAAATGTATTCAGGCAATAAATTTCTAAGATTCTTGAATTAAACAGAAAGCCTTAGTAAAACTGGTATCAAAATACTACCAATATAATAAAATCCTTGTTATAGGCTCAAATATGTCAAAGGAATAAAATCAAACGGGTGTACTTACATTTTTGCCTTGATAAGTACCAACGCCAAGACTAGTACGAGGCAAGAAGGCATTTCATTATCTCTATGTATAGGGATATTGTGCGCGGTGTATCTTTACCGATATTTTATATACTAAGGATATGCTGGGTGTCTGTGTAGGCATAAAATTCTAATGTAGAATTTAGGATTTCGGTTCACTAAAGGTATATGACGCAATAAGATTTTATGTGAGTTACAGGATAGCAATAGGCAATTGTAACGAAAATTATAATTCGAAACTTGTTTCCGATGACTTGAATTACCCTTTTTCTGGGGTTCCCTTTATATTTTTGCGAATTTTATTCAATTGATCAATAGCTGGATTAACTTTTGGTCAGTGCTGCTACTGAAATATTATTCAACTAAAACTATTTTATATTTGGTTGCCCACTAGTTAATACCACTTATATATTTGAGAGTAGTTTATAAGTAAGGTTGTAAGCACCCAAGTGGACGTGTATGAAGTGTTAGTCCATATGGACGAAGTGCTAGTATAAGTATTTAAATACTAATTACTCCCCTTGCAATTTTTTTCTTACTCCAACAACATTCAAGCAACCTTTCTGTTATATTTCAACTTTGGTTCTCGTAGAACAGTTTCTTATCCTTATAATAAAGGTTCATAATTTCACTTTTCATCATACATGCTTGTCTATATCCCCAAAGGATAAGGCAGATATGTAATACGCCCTACAGTTCGCGAGCTGTTTCATGTCCTTTATAATAGGTAACGAGCCTATCCGTCTACCGAGCACAGTTTTAGACTCCATGTTGGTACCAAGAATAGATATTCTTATACCAACATATACATAGGGGTATCCAGGTTAGGGCATATAACTATGCCTCGACTCGGAAATCGAACCCAGGGTATGCACAGCATTCATTACTCCATCACTAAATATATGTAATAATAATGATAATAATAATAATAATTGTCTATCACATACACACAACACCATCTGGCCCAAACTAAGCAGAGCTTCGAGAGCAGAGGTCACGGGTTCGATTCCCGCACAAGTCAAACATTTGTGCGCACGAACATTGATGTTTGTCTTGGTCTGGGTGTTTCTATGTATAATATGTAGGTAGGTATTCACAAAAAAAGTATATATATGTATGTTTATCCATTGTCTAGTATCCATAGTACAAGCTCTGCTTAGTTTGGGCTAGATGGTGATGTGTGTATGTGAAAGAATATTACATACATACATACATACATAGATTCACGCCGGTTTCCCAGAGGGGTCGGCAGAGACTACGGATTTCCATTTGCTACGATCCTGACACACTTCTCTGGCTACATTCACTTTCATCACATTCCTCATACACATGAATGAATATTATTATATAATTATTATTATTACAACGAAATGCGGGCATCAAAACATTAAAAGGAATGTTTTAATAGATTTATTGCTGTCGCGCTGAGCCCGAACAAGATAAAAATGTAAGGAAGAGGAATTCTACAGCTCAGACTGAGTAAACATTTCCATAATTGATAACATCATCATCTCGTAAAAAAGGGGTACTGTTTCCTCAAAAACAAAGCGATTTTTAATATGTTTACGTAAACAATATGAGAAGGCATTTGACTTAGTTTTGTATTTATTTATTTTACCAGCACCTTTAAATAGGTTAGCTGGATGTTTGAAAACAACTGTATAAAGGAGTGATCATTGTAATTTTATATGGTTTCATTATCATTAACTTAATCGTTACGACAATAATTCAATAACAAAAAAGAGCATATATGTAGGAACAAGGCAGTGGTAGATATGATATATTCTATTAACCCCGTATATAAACCGTTCCCCCTGGTAGACATTGGCCTGTTCTCAGTGTGAGAGTTTAACAACTTCACACTGTGTAATTTTTAGAACTCTCAGACACGCAAGTTTCCTAGCGATATTTTCCTTTAACGTTCAAGTGCGCACATAACATCGTAAATTCAGAGGCCTTAAGATTGAACTTGAGACCGCTGCGTTACAGGCAGGTCAACAGCCTCTCACGGGGCGCTATTTTTATTCTGCGTGATAGATATAGATTATAATATTTTTCTGATAAAGCGTATTGAAAATTTCATAATGATCGGTCGAGTAGCGTCACAAACTCACATTCGCATATACAGTCTTCGTTAGGATTTAGCGATATAAAAGAGGAATACTTTTGTATAGACAAAACTCTACCTGCATTCTCCTTAATCTAAATTTCACTTATGCGTTTTGATTAACCAATCCAATCTGCTATTTTGTCAGTTTCTGTAGTCGTGGGTAAATGGTGTTAAGCGTAACAAGCCTCGTTGGATATTTATCAATTAAAGCGCTGCCAAGCTGTCTTCACATATGAATATGTGAAACATGTCTTATCTATATAATATAAATTTACAATATTATTATATATATACAATATTATTATATTATTTACAGACAATTTTATTTATTTTTAGTTGTAACCACGTGATCTTAAACGACTTTTATTGTCTACACCTATTTTGACGTCACAAGTTTGTAAACGTCTTCTGTCAATGTTTGCTGTGCCAATATTTATTTACAAACGTGTTACGTCACTTGACAACTTGATGCCATATTGCCGGAGCAAGTGTACTAAAATAATCAGTGTATTTTGTAGGTAATTTAATATTTTTATGAAATATTTTAGAAAAATTATATTTATTTGTAGGATCCATAGACATCACTATACATAGTAAGATGGTTTCCAGAAAGAAATCAAATAGCATATTCAGTCGAAATCACGATTCCATAAAAAGTCTAAGAAGACGGACGCGAACATTATTCGAATAAATTACATATTCGAAATAAAATACATTGGAAATAAAGACGTGTGGTTAGACTTAACATTACACACAAGGCCAAGACAGAATAAAATGGAATATACTGACAATTTAAAGACCTTTTTTATACCGTGTACTGTTTGATCCCTTGTGAGATACAGTCATAAAGTTATATAACGCGTTTTTTTTCTCTATAAACGTTGACATGTATACTGTAACTTTACAAATAGATCATAAAATGTGTCAACTTTATTAGACGATTCAAATCTTTTTGAGTAAATTTTTAAAAAATAGAGTCTCGTCTGGTTTTCATTAAAGGGGTAAGCAGGAATGTATATTACCACCATCATTATTTATAGGTCTTAAATAATACGGATTGATTAATTATTGGGCACATTAAAAGACACCTTGCTGTTAATGTAAACTTCCACTTGTAACCTTAAGAGGAAAACCCCTCTACATTTTGCCTATTTTTTTGCGGTATACTCTTGGTTGTATTTTCTTGCTATTGCATCTGGAATTTCTGCCAATATCACATGACCATAGCGAGGGCATACTCTTTTCCAACAATTAGGCCGATAGCTCTTCTATCATCAACAGCTGCTACGGTTTTATAAAGAGTGAACGTACTAACCCAATAATACCAATTTACTGTGTACATATACACTTGTAGAAATCTGATATAATTTAGATGATAGAAATCTATATCTCTTGTATGAATCAAACCTTCGTGCCACACTAATTTTAGAGTGAAAAGCTTTCCGCCTAGAGTATTAATTAAATTTAACAAAATAAATGTTGACAGTCGTTTTGATCTCTTTCTTCTTCTCTCTTCTCTCTTAGCCTTTATTATTCCCAAGTCACTTGAGGTCGGCTTTTCTGGTCTAACCGTATTTTACTGGATATCAGTTTTAACACGGAGCGGCTGCCACCTAACCTCCGCAACCCGAAGGCTAACGATACCCTAAGGCTAGACCAGTGTCAGGATATTAGAGGGTACTGACTTTCCCAATAACGACTGCCATAGATGTTCATGGCAGCGGGGACCAACGGCTTAACGTGCTCTCCGAGGCACGGAACAGGCGATAATTGTCAATCAATACGCACATAATTTTGAAAAGTCATATAACTGCCGAAAGTCAGAGGTGCGCGACGTGGGTGCGAACCCGATACCTTCTGCATTGCAGTCTGTTGGTCTCCCCACTGAGCTATCGCTGTTTTGATCTCTTTACTACTAGTAAATATTCTGCCAGATCTTGTTTAACCAAGTTTCTTGTTGATAATTTATAAATATATAAATATTGGATACTACTAGATACTGGCTCAATCTTGTAAATCCATTTGTTAAGTACAATTATTTTTGTTTTCTTTTCTTTTATAACTAAATGTGCTTAAGTTGTCATATAATCAAGTTGTAAACTAATTGTGGAAGCTTGTTCATTGTTGGCATTTATCGATAGTATTTATATAACTACTTGTGTGTAGCAGTAAGCTCCCTAATAAAAAAATAAAAAAGATGTGATCAAAAACTTATTATACTTTTCTTTCCAGGCTACAAATGTCGAGAAGTTTGGGCGAAATCAGAACTGGAACGCGCTTTCAATTTGGGGTTGGACGCTGGCTTGTTGCTGGTACCTTTCTTCATAATGTCGTTCGCGTATTCTCTGATCGTCACGAAGCTTTGGCGAGGAATGAGGCATGAGATACAACATAACTTCAAGTGGCAGCGACATCGTAAGTCAATATTTTTTTTATCTAAAATCTAGCGTTTGTCTGCGACTCATATACTTATCTATGTTTTTCTTTCCTTGATTTTTCTGAAGAAATTAGGTAAAAATAGCTTATGTATGCTTACATGCATGCACTTACAGCTATGTATTTCTTGATTTTACGCCTTTGAGCTGGTAGCGTATCCAAACAATCTCTTATTATTAAAACTGCGCCGAGCGTAAGACAGATAACGACAGAGCTCGTGCGGAACACTTTCAAATCGGCGCGCGGCCGCCATAGTGAATTTGTATGGAGGATTTGAAGTGCTTTTTTGATAAATATGTATCTTTATTGACAACCAATAACTTAAATATTCGGGGCGGACAAATTGTAATATAACTATTTATGTTTCGTTTAAGCTGTAATATAGGATATATTTCTACTGTCATAATCTAAAAATCACGTAACACGAGCTTACGTTTTTACATGCAAATTTACGTAATTTTGTAGGCGAAAATATTAATTATTTTAAGTTTTTTACACGGAGTAATTGTAAATACATTTATTGTTATGGTAAATGTATATATTATATTTGTATTAAACAAAAAGTGTTGATTTATTCACTTAACTGTGACCGCCTGTTTTGGCACATTTCGCTCGGCGCAGTCTTAATTCTCGACTTCTAAACATTGCAGCGTATCAAAATGAAAAATGTGCCAAATTTTTAAGTTCAACCTCTAGCAACATAACTGTTAAAAACGCATCTAATTTCGTGCAGTCGTTTTTGCGTGATGCACGTACTTGCATACAGACAGACGAACAGACAACAATTCTATGTTGTCTGTTCATCTGTCTATGTTCAAATAAATATTTGTTTGGCTTCTATAGCTTTCATAAACACGCCTCGCCTTAATTATCTCCTACTAGCTTTTACTCACGGCTTCGCTCGCGTAAAAGTAGATTAAATTAGATGTAACAGTATTTTTTAAATAAGATATAGCAAAAAGAAATCATATATTTCCTCTTTATAATATTATCATATATGAACAGACATCGACCAGTTATAGTTTGATTATATATAATACCCTAATTATATATTTTTAAAAAATCTCAATTATAGAACTATGCGATCAGCAGAACTATCCGAGAGTAAAATTTTTTTTAAAGATAAACTCTTCCTATCTCGTATATATTTTTTTTTTTTTATACTCTAATAGGCTTGCGTTTGACCGCGATCTCACCTGATCTTAAGTGTAGATGCAGTCGACGATGGAGCACGCTTGCCTAGAAGATACCTATTCACTCGCGACTTGAAGACACCCAGATTGTACTCATCGGGTAACACAGACTTAGCGAATTTCACTCCTTAGCGGTACGCATTATAAAATTGGAAGCAAATCGCTTCGTGCTTAAATGTGGTATATCCACCATGTACCTGTGTCGCTGGCCTGATTGTCTGGTCGTCCGATGGTAGAATGGGGAAGGAGGAATCAAATTATGCAGTTCCTCTGCACACTCTCCGAAATGTATCCGATAGAAAACCGAGAGACTAGCAACCTTACGACGATGCTCCAAGCTTTGGAGTCGTGTGTTGACCAATTGGTCATCGCCGATAAGTCTCCTGGCCCTCCGCTCAATTGACTCCAAAGCCTCCAGCTGATATTTTGCAGAGCCATCCCAGAGGTGAGAACAGTACTCCATGCAGGACCGAACCTGTGCTTGGTACAAATTAAGCAAATGTTCCGGCATGAAATACTGCCTCACCTTACTGAGGATGTTGACAAAGCCATAACACGGTTTGAGGAGGGCACAGGTTTCAGTCCTACTTCATCGATAGATATTTTTCATCGTTTATAATTTCAATTCACATTTTATTTTATGTTTTGCTTTTTGTATCACGCGTAGACAAAAAACCGTATATTGGTAAGAAATTAATGATGATTAATACTGCAAAAGGACGTCATAACAATTTTGACATTTCAATACAAACATGGTAGTTTGATGGCCTAAATATTTAAAGTAGGTCTAACGCCTGAGTATGATCAAGAGGTAAACCGAACTGTGAATCAAACAATTAATCAGCACATTGCAGTTCACTGCTGGACCCTCTAATTTAACGACAGGATGATGATGATGATGATAAAATAAAAGGTTGCTAGAAAGGTCTTCCACCCTCGCATCGGAAAATGTTATACACCTAATTTTCTAAGTCCCACATAATATGGAACCTTATTGCTGTCTATCGGGCACATACTCACTTTGTGCTGCTCCGAAAATTTAGTTAAAGAATATCTCTATAGCACTTTAACCAAGTCGGGAATTGGAGCCGATCCACGTTCACGTGCCAATATAAGCTAGAACTCATGACACGAGGCATACATATTGTATTACAACTATAGTAAATTTGAAACTTTGAGAATATGTTTGGTTCTCAATGACTCGTTTACTTTCGAACGGATGGCTCCATGAATGGTGTAGTTGTTTAGGTGGTTGCCTCGCCGCTCCGTCAAGTGTTGTTAGTTCAATTCCCTCACGTGACGAAATTTGTGTGATGCGCAAATAGTTGATCTAAGTCTAGGTCTTTTTTGTGGCGACAGGAATAATACCCAATACTGACGTCGTTTAAAACAAAAGGAATTAAGAAGGATAAAACTTGGTACACGCCATATACCATGTTCTGGAATAAAATATAGCATACTTAATATTGTCTTCTATTTACGCGAATATTATTCATTGAAATTAAACTGCTATATACGGATTTTATCGCGTTGTTTATTTGACACTTTATTACAAAATTTTGAAAATTGTTACACTACTTCTATTATTAAACTTTACAAATTTTTAAGCTAATTAAATTATTATTAAAACTATTTAGATTTAATTTATTTTTACACTTTCCCCGACGTTTCGGTTGCTTTTCAGCAGCCATGGTCACGGGGTCTCCTAGCCCGTAATAGTTTTAAAAATAATTTAATTAGCTTAAAAGTGTGTAAAGTTTAATAGTAGAAGTAGTGTAACAATTTTCAAAATTTTGTAATAAAGTGTCAAATAAACAACGCGATAAAATCCGTATATAGCAGTTTAATTTCAATAAATATAGCATACTTTATATCCCAGAATGCATTCCTATAAAAATTATCATAGCAGCAGAAACTAGTATATCATATTTTTCAGTTAATCTGGATTCACATTTGTGGATCCCCAATCTATCAAATCGTGGAATGTTAACAGTCACGCAATATCACGCAAAAGAAAATTACTGAAGCATTTTCGTACGATTTCGAGCCACCCGATGTATAACTTGATTGTATATTTAACAAGTAACATCCAATTTTCTCCTAGTCAACGTCTACACGCAAAAGCAATTTTAATATAGTCATTTTGGTGCGAGTTTCACGCGGGTAGGTTGATAAAAGTTCATAAACACATTGAAATTAAACTAGTTTATACGGATTTTATCGCGTTGTTTATTTTAAAACACTTTTACTCCGTAATTTTAACGAATAAACTACTACTGTTAAATTTTACTACTATTTCAGCTATTTAAATTATAATAGAAACTATCTTGATAGTTTCATAATACCTTAACCTAAGTCTAGAGTTAGGTTTAGACTTTCCCCGACGTTACTTTGCAGCGGCCATGGTCACGGGGAGACTCATGGTCACATTAGCAGTGTGTGTTATTTGTGTGCATGAACATGGATGTTTATCTTGGTCTGGGTGTTTCTATGTATAATACGTAAGTATTTACAAAAAAAAAGTATATATGTATGTTTATCCATTGTCTAGTACCCATAGTACAAGCTCTGCTTAGTTTGGGCTAGATGGTGTTGTTTGTATGTGATAGAATATTATTAGAATATTAGCGTAAACGTAAGACAATATTATTAATTAACACAATTTGAAGTGGTGGTAGCCTCTTGGATAAGATGTTCGACGATTGGGAGATCGTGGGTTGCCACTCGTACAGAAGCATACCCGTAAAAAATATAGTTCAAGGACTAAACAATAATGCTAGTGATTAGCAATATTAATTACATTTAAAAAAAATATACTAAGCAAACAATGAATGATAAATTTTATATATACCCATACTAGCAGGCCTGACAGATATTGTCCAGCCCGAACGAATCCAATGACTCGTAGCGTGGTATTATACAGCCTACGTTACTTCTGGATAAACTAGCTTTCTAAGACATAGTAATGTATAACCTACTTAAATAAGCAAACTGAGAATACAGAAAAATGTAGCAAATTTATTCCTGACCGCATTAAATAACAACGTGAATCATAATGAAGATATTATGCAGATGTTGATATCCCTTTCTTTTAATGGGTCTGGATTGTAATGTACTGTTACAAGGGTAATTTCTGCAAGTTTATTTTATTATAGGTAGTCTTAAAAAACAACGTGACACTAATTATATACACTACATTT
The DNA here is from genome assembly GCA_930367265.1 of Catocala fraxini. Taxonomy (NCBI): domain Eukaryota; kingdom Metazoa; phylum Arthropoda; class Insecta; order Lepidoptera; family Erebidae; genus Catocala; species Catocala fraxini. The sequence continues at coordinate 25,997,201 of OV884027.1, read as the reverse complement.
TGTAAATGTAGGTTAGTATAATTATTTTTATTCTGGATGAAAGGTACCGTATGTCCTATTCTATACCCCTGATATCTAAAATTTCATGATCGGTCAAGTAGTTGAGGCGTGAAAGCGTAACAAACAAATTAAATACCCTTTTTTTTTGTTATGGTATAGGAAGCAAACGAGCAGACGGATCGCCTGATGGTAAGCGATTACCGCCGACCATGGACACCCGTAACACCAGAGGAGTCACAAATGCGTTGCCAGCTTTTTAAATTTGCTCACCAGGAGGGGTGGTTGTGACTCTTTCTAGTGTTGCGGGTGTCCATAAGCGGCGGTGATCGCTTACTATCAGGCGATCCGTCTGCCAGTTTGCATCCTATACTATAAAAAATAAAAATAAAAAGCCGACGCTTGCATGTTAAATGCACGCTAAATTTTGCGACTTTCGAGATGCCGGTACCCACTTATTGCACTACTGATATAAATTCACTCCTAACATTAGTATAATCGCTTATTTAGATGGATTAATGAAAGTAGTTTAAAACCCAAAATGCGATTTTTCCTTAGATACATTCTTTAGAAGCATGATACCCTGAAATTGTACTTTTGAAGTTTGTGAAACAATTCGCTCAGAGGACGGACGCGACGCCTATTGAATAGTACTAAAAGCTGCTATCAATCAGTCTAGAAATCTTTCGCCAGTGTGACAAGGGGTCGAAACGAGACGGTCATAAAAGAAAGTAATGGATACTATTCAGTACCTAAGATTTCGCTTTATAGATACAGCGTCATTGATTGTCGTCGAGATTACCTGCGATGAAATTTTTGAACATCATGTACTACGAATCAATCTATGTCTTAAAAACCTTTCACATTAATGTCTGTGCAAGTCTTACATTTATTTTGTTAGCTATCCTTCAGTCACTTTTCTAGCTAGATTTTAGCATTTTCTGAAAAATATATTAAAATGATTTTCCTAATTTAAATATTTATGATTTCTGCATTATTCAGGTTCTATAACACAACGTGATATGAATATGAATCAAATGCTTAAATGATTACTTTAAATGACTTTTATTTTGGCATTTTGAGAGCACTAATGCTATTTTAATATCTTTTATATTATAATAATTTATAATATTAGGTATTTTCTGCCTCTATTTACATATTTGGACTTAATTCTTTATCAAATTCGGCGTGTGCTAAAACCAGGGTTCAATTTAAAACCTACAATTCTCTGTTCTGTATATAATTTTGCCTTTCTGCACTGAAACGGCATTCTTCCTATTAACTGTAAAATTGTCATATATATTTGTAGATATATTATAGAGGGGAGAAAAAGAGCAGAGCATCCATACTGCTTTCTTTTTTTTGCCCTGCTGATACTGTCATCCGGCTCTTGCCAACTATCTAGCGAAAATAGTTAATCCTCCTAAACAAGTTTCTCGTAAAGATTTAGTAAGCTGTGTGACCAACCTAATTTCAAGAACATCGTAGTAATAAATGTTATGTCTCTGGTCCTAGAGCATTATAGGATAGTTCACATTTTTGCGATCCCGATTTCGCGAACCTACACCGTTATTTTATTTTAAGCTGTACTTACACTACACCCACTATTCCAGTTGCATTATATTAATAATAGTCCCAAGCGTGTTGCTAACACAATATTGTTTATTTTAGCTGCTAATAAGGATTGTATTACCATAAAATGGAAAATGGCCATTCCTTTTACCCATTTCAGACAGCGGCTTGTGGTTTTAATTTCTTAGTATTGCGCTTTTCTGCAGTGCCATGGACTACAATAATTAATTTAATAGCCTCATCCGTTATTAATCATAGTCCGTGACTTCATCTGTGTTTGATAGTCCATGGTATATGCTCCATCTTTAATATATTGATATGTTCCTTGATTAAATGCTTCAGAGCAGAAAATCTACAAAAGCGTGATACGAACGGATTAATACGGTCAATGTGTCGGCCGTAAATTTTGGCCGTAACTTGTGCAAGTAAGAGCGATGCGAAACGAGGCTGGTATTGAAGGCTCATCAATATTGGACGTATTGAAGTGCTAGGGTTTACTAGGGCACCTTTTTCTTGTAAACCTATCTATCAATCAGATCCCAGTTTTATCTTGTGGAGAACGTTGTGCTTTTTTTTACATACGTATTAACAATAGAGTTATTCCACATATCCCCATAAAATATGCAATATTGCTTTTGTATTTCATTAACTTAACTGCCTCGGATTGCAACGATAGTGATTGTAACTACTGTGTGTCACCAGGTTTGAAATTTGGCTGTTTGCCAAGAAATTTTTAAATTGGCTTGGTTTTAGACAGTTGGCGGTGTGGCACACCCTCATGCCTGAGAAAGCTGTTAGTCCTGTTACCGATTTCTGTCGTGTAGGATTGTCGACCTATCAGATTATGAGAGTAAGTAAATAGAGGATTCTTCTCTTGTGTTTACGCATAAACTTGTGCATTGTGTTACGTCCTGTAAAACTTGTATATATAGTCAAATAATAATAATATCAGCCCTGTTAATCTGTCTCACTGTTGAGCACGGGTCTCTTCTCAGTGTGAGATGGATTAGGCCATAGTGCACCACGCTGGCCCAGTGCGGGTTGGTAGATTTATCACATTTCGTTCACCGTCAAAGCGATAATTAACAATTTAATAGGCACATAACTTAAAAAAGTCAGATATGCCTTGGAGATCGAACTCGAGACCTCTGCGTGGCAGTCCAACGGTCTCCCATTAGGCTAACGCTGCTGTTTATATATGTATATGTAAGTATATATATGTTTTCAAGTCGTAGTAAAAACATCGCTTACGAGATCAGAATTGTATAAAGTATTGTGTAACTGTGTAAAACGCCATCTCTTGTTATGAGTCGTAATTTCTTGATATATGTGGATTCGGTGAAAAATTTGAAAATCATAGCCGAAACTTCATTATAATAATGCTTCTATTTATATTAATGCTAACCAGTTAATGAGAACTGGAGCGTTAATTACCCGCCATTTTACGGTTATTAAATATTTCCGTCTTTCTTATTATTCCGTTCGTCCGCTTTTGATGTACGGCCGAGTGTCACGCTACAACTCAACAGCTGTTACCCACTGTATAACTGTATAAACGGTTTACTTAATTATAGCGGCTTTATATATTTTATGTTTAAGTGGTTTGAACTGACAGTACTTAGTATTAGTAATTAGTGAAATACGTTTGAGTTTCCACGCAGAGGTTTTGAGTTCGATATCATAGTTACCATCTTTGACTCTTCGAAATTATGTTTGTTTGAATAATTATTGTTCTCTTTAACGGTGAAGAAAAACGTGAGGAAATCTGGATGCCCGAGAGATCTCTATAATATTCTCAAAGATATGTCAAGTCTACCAACCAACACTTGACCAGCGTGGTGAACTATTGGCAAGCACCTCGTATTTTGAGAAGAGACTCGGTCTTAGCAATGAGGCAGTAATAAATAAGAATTACTTAACAGCTTTAAGTTTAAGATATATTTTCCATCTTGAATTCATTTAACCTATAAAAATTACATGTTACGCTACATTCACACGGAGTTAGGTTTTTCCGGATCGGATTTTTACCCTATACGGAAGAACCGAATGCTCTACTCACATGGCATTCGGTTTTGCTTTTCTGCAAGAAACCGAATGGTGTGTCACCGTGTGAATAAGGAAAATCAAGAGTTCGATATTTATATTCTTCGTCGTCATAGTGAGCGTAGAATAGCGTGCGTGTCCAATCAAATCAAATCAAATCAAATCAAATCAAATCTTTATTGCAATCATGAGTATATAGGATGTTACATTAATTATAGGCTCATACATGATACCCTGTTAGGGCGCAGCAACATAATATTATTATTTTATTAATTATAAAATAAAAATTACTTATATTATTTAGTTAATTGTTATAAATATCATTGTTAATATTGTATTCATATTTTATATTAGGTTGCAGTTCTGTCCTCGAAAAACTCTTTTAGACTATAAAAGCATTTTTGAGACAAGTATTTTTTTAATTTATTTTTAAATATATTGAAACTTGCTGTGTCTTTTAATTGTTTTGGTATTTTGTTATATATTTTGACGCACATTACATATGGTCCAGAATGAAATATGGATAGGTTTGATTTCGGTAGAGCAAGTGTGTTTTTATTTCTTAGATTACGAGGTTGTGTGTAATGATCCTTCTTCAGGGAAAATAGGTGGATTTGTTTTTTGACAAAGATACAGATTTCAAAGATGTACATAGATGTTAAAGTTAGTATGTTAAGTTCAGTGAAATGTGGCCTGCAGCTATCTATTCCGTCGATGTTTGCCAGAATTCTTATACATTTCTTTTGTAATTTGAACAAAACACCTGCGTCTGTACTATTACCCCATAGTATAATTCCATATATAAGCCAAGAGTGTGCATATGCATAGTAGGCAGCAGTTGCTGATTTTAGGTCTGTTGTTTTTTTTAATTGTAATAGTGCATATGTGAACCTAGATAATTTTCCGCTTATGTTATGGATGTGGGATTTCCAGTTTAAGTTGGTATCTATATGTAGGCCTAATAATTTAAAAGACTCAACGCATTCTAATGTTGTGTTATGGTGGGAATAGTTGATTACTAGTGGACGTTTTTGATATGGTTTGAATTGCATAATTTTGGTTTTGGTAAAATTAACTTCAAGGTTATGGTCGTCCAGCCATGCTACAATTTCAGATAGGGTTTTGTTAATTTTATTGCTTAAATCTAAGTTACTTTTGCACGGGAAAATTACTGAGATATCGTCAGCGAATAGGATGCTTACTGAGTCAATGATTTTTGGGAGGTCGTTAATGTATAACAGGAACAGTAAACAACCAAGTACGCTGCCCTGTGGGATGGAGTTTTTTACATCAGTTCTTTTAGAACGGACATGTGATATTTCCCCGGTTTGTGAATTAAGATGTTCAATTTCTACATACTGTGTGCGAGAGTTGAGATAAGAGGAAAACCAATCATGTGCAACACCTCGAACTCCAATACCTTCCAGTTTGTTTAGCAAGATGCTATATGAGACCCTGTCATATGCTTTACTCATATCGAGCAGAATGCCTATAGCGTATTGCCTGTCATTTATGTAATTTAGAGCTTGTTGGATGTATCGGTATACTGCGTAGGTGGTAGATCTATTCTTCCTAAAACCATTTTGATTTTCATCAAAGATGTTAAATTTCTCACAGAAAGCATAGAGGCGTTTTGACATTGCGGTTTCTATTATTTTTGAAAAGGTCGGTAAAAGGGCTATTGGACGGCAGATTTGCGAGCGTACTAGTCGGTCGGTGCTCTAGCACTAGTCTTCCCCCGTCCACGGCCCCACCGTCTCACTGCATGCGCATCCGCCGTCTGACTTGCCGTACCCCAGTTTTTTGCAGTATTCGGTAAAAATAACCGAATCAGCGCTCGTATGAATGCATGTATTAAAATACTATTATCACTGAACCGTATTCGGTTTTTGCCGTGTGACCGAATCTGATTGCAGTCGCAAAATCGGATGTTAAGTTCAGCCCGTGTCGGTTATTTGCCGGGTCTTAAAACCGCATGCACGTGTAAACTGTAAAAATCAGATCCAGTATGTCTCCATGTGAACGTAGCGTTACACGTCGCAGCAGATAGCGTATCACAGCTGTCGTAGCGTTCGTAGCGATTCCTCAACTTCGTAGCTGTTACCATAGCTTATGAGTTACGCTTATAGTCATGTGGCCCGTATTGTTCATCGGTCATTTTACTAGTCTAAGAAGGGAATCCACAGCTCTGTATATATAAAACTGCAATAAAAACATTTGCATACACACAAACATCTTTGATACAAAGTGTCACATCGGAATATTTTATTGTGAAATGTGTACCCACACGTGTTTCGTGTAAAAGCACTGTATGTTTGAGCATGCAAAACTATTCAATCTGGTCTCGAAAAGTAACGTTCAGAGGCACTTTGTCTCGAATACCGTATACGATACTTTATCGAATAAAGTGACAATATATATTGTATAAAAGCCAAGTGCGGTGTGGCCTGTGCGGTAAAATTCCGTATTTTAGAAGTATTGCCCGTGTACCAAATTTAATTTTGGAGATTTTTTTTAATTATTTTGGTTTTATTTAAAGTTCATATGTAGCTGTTACGTTCAATTTCACCTAAAGCAAAAGTCTCGGGGTATCTAATAAAAATGCTGTTCTTTGATTGAAATGAGACAACTGAATATTGCATATTATGCAGTCACAGTGGTACACCGGTGGCCAGGCACAATAGGTTTTTAATTATGTTCGAAAATCGAAGATTTGGCAGGTTAATTAAAATGTAAGCTGTAGTTTCATTGATATTCTAATATTACGAATGTAAAACTTTGGGAAGATATTTTAATGTTTGTAACTCTATCAAGCGTAAACTATATTTGACGACCTCAATTTAGCATTCGGATAGAACACATACTGTATAAACACATATTTAACCTTTATTGTATTTTAACAACACTTTCTTTTTGAACTTATTAATAGATGGCCTTGTCCAAAAACATCAGTACGTTCTCACGCAGAAAGAGTAGTACGCAGCAACTAGTATGTAAGTAAAATTTAACTACTCACAGATTACACAAAGTTAATGCATGTCAATAAATTATTTTACAAGGCATTTTATTTTACACCTCATAAAACAGAATTATAAAACAAAACGAGTGAGACCATTTACCATGCACCTGCTTGTATAAAATTTCAGAGTGGCATTTATTTTTCAAAGCAAAAGTTAAACAACACTCTCTGACACAGTTACTTTATAGAACTTGAACAGAAGATTCAAGAGGAGTAGGATGCCTTGTTGTGCCTCTGTTACTCTTTATTCTACATCTATCTATGTACATCTTTACATAAATTCTTCAAAGTTGTACCTACATCATTTATTTCCAGTCCAAAACAAGAATTTCGGCTATTATATTGCGTTGGATATGTTAATTAGCGTAGGCGTAAGACAAATGTTATAACCAACCTACGAATCCTACGACGCCTTTCTCCGAGTGTTTTTAATAAAACAGTTTGTATAATGAAATTTATTTCAGGAAATTGTTTGAGTTGATAACTACCTTTATGTCCTTACACCTCCGCCAGTTTCCTTTTACGCATCAGAATCACCATATTACCGTACCTCCGGTGGATGCTTAAGTTATTTTGGTATGACCATATTTTCGAGGTTCTATAATAATATCAGCCCTTATTAAAGTATGCCTAGGCACGGCTCCATCTCAATGTGAGAAGAGTTAGGTCATAGCCCACCACGCTAGCCTAATGCGAGTTGGCAGATTTATCATATCTTCGAAAACAACGTGGAGAACTCACAGACATGCAGGTTTCCTCACGATATTTGCCTTCATCGTTAACCATTTCGAGGTTCTATCATGCCAGTAATAAAAAGGCTTTCGAAAAATCATAGACAAGAGTTTTTAATATAAATCCCGCACGTATTATAATTCCTATGTCGCGAGGGACTTTAGCAACCAATAGACACGATGAACATCCAGACTCGGAACAACTAAAAGTGAATCATACAATGTTTTGTCCAGTGGCGGCTTAAAGCACTATGCCGAAGCAATACATTTACCATGGTTCGACTAACAAGGTCATGTGTCTGCCGCACTTAGCCTCACAATTGGGCGATTGTGTGTAAGTGATCGATGCAAAGAGTGTTCAGTTTCTCATACCACCTTAGCACCTTTAAGAAAGATAACAGGCGATGGATGTTGCACACTATTTCCTTTATTATTTCTGGATTGCTCACAAGCCGTTAGTTGCTCGCACTTCCGCATTCATTCACGATAAATCAGAATAAAATCGTTATATAGCTTTTTGAACCATAATTTATTTGGAACACATTAAAATGAATACCATATTTGATTTGAATCTGTATTTACACGAGTAAACATACACATTGCGGTGAGTGAATGTAAACTAATTAGTTTGTAGGTCCCGTAGCATCGTACAATAAATTCAGTCAGTAAATATACCTAGTGTATAATATACGTACAACTATGTATATCTGGATATAAAGCAGTTGCATACAGATGCAAATTGGAATAGATTTTATAACTAGGCAATGACATGTGGTCGAATAGATGTTTATTGGCTTTTTTATATGTAAATTGTTAACGAAGTTAGGTTCTGTGCCTGATAAATCGCAACGGTTTAAATTTATATATCTGGTACAAATTTAAATTGTCATAAAATACAAAGTACGCTAGCTTGCTTGTCAGACGCCTCGCTTGTCATATTCGAATACAAAGGCTCATTTGCACAACCTAACAATAAAGTTAACCGGTGAAATAAATTAATTACATTTAACAACACAAAACCTCAGATTCTGATACTGATTTTATTTTTACCTATTCTCAACAATCGAAGCATATCACTGACATTTATACAGATGACACAAATATCACACTTATTTTCTAACTATGCTGCAAGCACTCGGCACCTTCTCGTCATGAACAGAAATGTTGTTATTACTTTAATCATTAGTTCAAGTGCGGCGCGCAGTGTTCTGGTGAAACACTTAAGCGAGGCTATACCGAGAATCATTTATATTATAACTGGTTACTATAGAAAATACAGAGACAATTAACCTGTCAGCTTAACCATATCGATGCATTATGTTTGGACAACGATATTTAATCAGCAATTTGACGTCATACGGTTTTGGTATAGTTTTTAATGTTACGACCACCAGTGGTCCAGGGATTGTGATTATGGCCCTCCCTATGTGTTATGATCTTCAAATTAACTGTTATTCTTTGATGTTAAATGCATGTTGTGGGCGCGCTTAGCAAAACACACTGACTGCAAAAAATTATTACTACGTAAAGAAGCGATTCGTTCACGTAGCAGTACAACTGGCAGTACTGTAATGCAGTGCAGTCTTCAGCGGTGTGGTATGCTGGTATTAGGTTGTGTATAATAAGTTATTTTGTTCGGCAAGGAATTTTTGCCTTTTATAAAGGTACTGCCCCTAATGGTCACTATCTAGTATATTAACAATAATTTTGAGCTTAACACATATGTAAAACATATACAAGAAATAAGACAATACACACAACGGTGTCGTTGTTTTTCTATTCATAATTCTACGTCATGAGTTGCATTTCCCTAGCTAATACCGCGCTGAAATTTTACTCAATATTTCAACTCAGAGCATCAGGATAGAGCTTCAATAAATAATAGCTGCATTAAATCAGTGCACCGGATCTCCATCATGTATTAGGTCTACTTATGCAACTGATGTTACGTGTGAAGATAATCATTAATGTAATTAATCAGAGTAGTAGAGCCTCGCTGATTTTAGCATGAATGGGCTGGCTCGCCCGGGGAAGGACTACCCTCTCACAGAATATTGACGTGAAATAGCAGTATTCCTACGGTTGTGTTTCGTTCGGTGAGTGAGAGTACCGGAGGCCCAAATACCCTCTTTCCCCCTTCCCACTTCCTTTCCTAAAGGCTCAGCAACGCGTAAGTAATGCCTCTGGTGTTGCGTGCGTCCATAGGCTACGGTGACCACTTTCCATCAGGTGGGCCGTATGCTTGCTTGCCACCTTAGAAGTATAAAAAAAAACATGCGGGGCAGTCTTTGGGGACTGCCGATAGAAATGAAAACTTAGTAACTTGTGAATTGTATCGACGAGCTATAAGATTATTATTTTTGAATTTTGAATGCGTTCTTTGATAATGACGCGAGTTCCATGATTTTTGTTCACCCAAAAAATGCTCAGCGCGCCTAAAGAAGGTCTCACAAAAAAAAAGCCTAATGTATTTCAAACTGATCAATTTTCATCATAATATTGACGTCACGGTTGTAGTGGTTTAAATGGTCGCCTCGCCATTGCCATCGCGCCGAGTCTTGTAGGTTTGATCCCTGCACAGGACAAAAATTGTGTGATCTACGAATAGTTGTTCCAAGTCCGGGTGTTCTTTGCGCCCGTTATTTGAATGTTTGTAAAGTCCACCGCGATACAATGTTTATATCTAGAGCGAGAATCCCGGTACTCTCAACACATATTACATGGAACCTAAAATCATATCTGACTAAACGTGGCTGCAATAAATCTCTGCCTCTCTGCTTCAAGTATAAAGAGGACTATATCGATACAGCTCTTTTAAAAATTAACACGCACGCTACAGTAAATCCCCACCTCGCGAGGAGCATTAAAAACATTAAAACATCAAATATAAAAAGCACCCAACTAGTACTAGATTCCTAAAATCTAGAAAACAATGTTACAATGTATCGTTTGCAGTAGCAAGCAATTTGCTGCAAAGAGTTTGCCTTTCGGATCGCGATAATAGGATTGTGATAATTGTATACTACGAAGCTTACAGCATAATAAACGTTAACTTGGCTCAGGAAATTCTAACTCCAGCAAAGAAACCTAATAGGAAGAAAATTGTGTTTTCTTACAGGCGTGTCGGATAAACACATTATAAATGAGAAGCTGATGCGTGTACATTGTATGCACTCACACATAGACCTTACAACGTTTGTATGTGTGAGTTGTTGTGCGTAAATTGGATGTTGCGTGTTTCGAATATTTTACATACGAAGAGTTGCTGGAATTTTCTGTAGAGGTAGGCATATCTATTTTGACACTTGTCTCACGCCCATATTGCCTATGATGTAAGCAGAAGTGTATTACATCCACATTTCAGGGATTATGTTTTAGTTCAGAGTCTGGTCTAAATACCCAGAGTGGAACATATTTTTGTGGATTACACAATGTTTTGTCTCGTGTGATATTTTCAAACCTACAACTACCTACAATGACTATTACACCATCTATGCAATCAGAGCTATCTTTGATTATGAGATTATGTTAGAGAGCTTAGACTTCATGATTTTTATAGAAATAGCCAGTTATAGGAGCCAGAATAATTATTCTACTCGAAATAGCCGGAATGATGGCACTTATTTGCTCAAAGCCACCGCGGAATCGGTAATACAGCACGGTCGTTTCCGAGTCGGTGGATGCCGTGTATTATCGGCTCAAATGCAATATAATAATTATTTATGTGATCCACATAATATGGTTGACTTTAGTCGTAAAGTCAGTAGTAATTTCATGTTTGTAAAGTCGCCCGCGACACAGTTCTTGAATGCTAATGCGGGAGTTGTCTTTTTATTCCCATTGTTATTCTCATTGTTATATTCCCAAAGAAGAGGAGTGGAGATGTATTTAACCACATATTGCTTAGTATAGTATTACCAATTAATACGTGATTCTATCATTACTGACAATAGGGGAAGATGGAGTAAGGCTCTAATCGATATGAGATATTAATGTGCGGAATTGTGATGAGCCGAGGAACAGCGCTCGCATATCCGTGTCGTATTTAATACAACCGTACTATTAAACGATGAAGGAATAAGACGTTCCACTTGCGATCGAGAAGATGCGGGTTTGTATCAGATTCTATTACATAATCAACGTAAATCCACTCTTAACATAAACATTCCAGCTGTTGATTCAGCTGTCCAGTCGAAAGGTAGTTAAATATTTGTTATCGATATTTTACAAGCTTTTATATAATTTGCTATACTTGTTAGTTAGTTTGTTTAAGTCCAATCTTGAAAACTACATTAGTACCAGTGCCTCTTAACAGATTATGCTGAAATTTTGTGTATACCTTTAGCATCTTTAGTCTTGATGATAATACAATATTGTTATATTCAAAATGGCCACCTCCCAGAGTCACGGTGATATATATATATTTCTGTCAGCCCTGTTAACGTGGGTATCAAATAAAAGGACTTGAAGAGTAAAAAGCAAGGTGATTAACATCATACATACATACATAGATTCACGCCTGTTTCCCAGAGGGGTAGGCAGAGACTACGGATTTCCATTTGCTACGATCCTGGCACACTTCCCTGGCTTCATTCACTTTCATCACATTCCTCATACACGCTCACCGGTTTAAGGTGCTCTTAACCTGGCCTTTGTCAAAAATGTCTCCGATCTAGTCAAGAAATGTTAGCCTAGGTCTGCCTCTTACAACTGTTCCATTCATACTAGCCTTATAATCTTTCTTAGTCAATTTTTTCTCGTCCATCCTTATTCTATCTTTCAGAGTCACACCACATATGTTTCTCAGCGCTCTCATTTCTACAGCATTTATTCTGCTCTCATGCTTCTTTTGCCATACCCAACTTTCACTTCCATGCACAAGTGTAGGCACATTAGTGCCTAAAAGGCACGTTTGGCTGTTCATAGAGGACTATTAAGTCCTCTATGAACAGCCAAACGTGCCTTTTAAGATAAATTTCGAATGTTCATAAAAGCGCGTAGAGCGCCATTCACTTTATTGCCATCAATCGTTTTAAATTTAATATAGTCGCGGTATAAAATAAAGTAAATTATTGTCTTATGTTTACGCGAATGTTATACATGGAAATTAAACAAAATTTATACGGATTTTACTTTCCCCGACGTTTCGGTTGCTTTTTAACAGCCATGGTCACGGGGAGACTAAGATGGTAGTTGTCTCAATGTTCCAGTGTATTTATTTCAAAGTACCCGAACATAATTTAATCATAGATGTTTCTATTTACGCAGAATGAGCTCAAAGTGTCATGAAGTGGTTTGCTTCTTCTTGAGTTTGACTATTTGAATTACTGGATCCTAAGCTGGTGGCACATTCCAAACATCTTCTCTATTGAAATTAGGATGTTTTATGATTTCAATAGCCCCGTGAAGCATCCTTGGTAGGAATCGGTGTTCTTTAGCGAAAATCTGTGGTTTGTCAAATCTCAGCTAATGGTTGGTCCCCTGTTGCACACAGCAAACTTCAACGAGCGTTGGTGTTTTACATCAACTATGTGTTCTTTCATGCGGGTGCCTATGCTTCTTAATAGTTGTATAATTTAAATAGCTTAAATTGAAGTAAACAGTAACTAGTAAAAGTGTTCAACAATAGTTGTTTATAGTTTCAAATTTATCTAATAATAGTGTTTTATAAAAAATAAACAACGCGATAAAATCCGTATAACGTTTGTTTAATTTCAAAGTCATTTATCGTTACACTTCGCCTCAAAAAACTATAAAATAGTTTCCAGTTTCAAGCGTTGTATATAGCAGTGGTTCATAAGCTATAGCTCGCTCTAAGATCGATGCATGTGGGCTTCTAGTGGTTACCCACAGGCCCTGGTGTTTCAGCCGTATTGCGGCCATGGTCGCTTCTTGTTTTATGTAGAGGTCTAGGGGGGCCAGCCCTAGAATTACTTTGAGGGCGGCTGTCGGTGTTGTTCTCATACATCCTGTTATTGCTGAGCATGCCATTCTCTGGAATCTCTGCAGCTTGTTGATGACGGTATTTAGTTCAGTCCGGGTCCACCATACGATGGCACCGTATGTTATTATTGGTCTGATTATAGCGGTGTATAGCCAGTGTTATTTTTGGGGAGAGTCCCCATGTCTTTCCGAGCATTCTGCTGCATTGGAAGAAGCATGCGCATGCTCGTTGTAATTTGTAGTCAAGGTGTTTGTTCCACAGCAATTTGCTGTCTAGTATGACCCCTAGATACTTGACTTCGTTGGTAGGTTTTATTTCGGTGTTGAAAAGTTTCGGTAGTCTGAGGTTGTTTGAGTTTCTCTTGCGAGTGAACATTATGAGTTCTGTTTTTGTCGGGTTGACTGATAGACCATGACTTATGCACCATTCTTCGATTATTCTGAAGGCAGATCTCATGAGGTCACATAGTGTGTCCTCGAAGCATCCGGTCGCGAGAATTGCAAGGTCATCTGCATATCCCACTGTGAATAGCCCTCTGCGGTTCAGTTTTCGTATTAAGTCGTCTATAGTCCATAGGAGTGGCGAAAGTACACCACCTTGCGGGCAGCCTCTGGCCACAATTCCCCTGGTTATTGTGTTAACTGAGAGTTGTATCGCTCTGTATTTCAGCATGTTGTTTATCCACTCTGACAGCGTTGGAGCGACCCCATACGCTTCTAGTGCTTCGGTTATACTGTTAAAGTTGGTTTTGTCAAAAGCTCCTTCTATATCAATGAAGGCGCCCAGCGTCCGTTGTTTTGCAGTTTATCCGTTTCCAATTCGCGATACAACGCTGTGAAGTGCCGATTCTGTAGATTTGCCTTGGCTGTAGGCATGTTGATGTGGGTGTAGATGTTTGTGAGCTAGAGTGTTTCCTCTTATTTCTTTATCACATAGCCTCTCTAGTGTTTTGAGGAGGAACGACGTGAGGCTTATTGGCCGGAAAGATTTCGCTAAAGTGTAGTCGCTCCTGCCTGGTTTTGGAATGAATACCACTTTCACTTGCCTCCATTTCCGTGGTACGTATCGGTGAGCGACGCATGCTCTGAATATGTTAACAAGATGGTCTGCTAGGAGATCGCCGCTCCATCTTAGTAGGTCGGGGAAGATTTCATCCAGCCCTGCGGATTTGAAGGGAAGGAAGCTGTTGATAGCCCATAACACTTTCTCTCTGTTGATGAGGTCCAGGTCTACAGTCCAATCTTGACTACTGCATGCTCGTTCTGTATACACTTCCCAGTTGTGAGTGTCGCTAATCTGGCACCCGGGAAAGTGTGTCTCTAGCAGTAGTGCACTGGTTTCAGCATCTGATTAAGTGTTGTCAGGTTTCTTCAGACATCCTAGTATGTTCTCAGGTACACTTGATAGTATGCCTTTTACTCTGGTTGCCTGGCTGGGGTTTTCAATATTGGTACAAAAACGCTTCCAGCATTCCAGTTTACGGAGTCGTATGCGTATGCGTCGTATGCGCGTCTACCTGTGAGTAGTGGCGTAGCGTAGTGGGGAGCGGTAGGGGCTCGCCCCCGGCAGGACTTTTGAGGGGGGCGGCAAAATTTAACAATAAATACTAATAGTATTTTGTAAATATTTAAATTCTGCAATACACAATAATAAAGACTGTTCGTGCCTATAAATTCTTTAGAATTAATGTATATAGTATTTTAAATAATAATTGAAATACTTAAATAACAGGACGGCAAAATTTTCTTCTGGCTGTCTGGCTAACACCCACGCTACGCCACTGCCTGTTTCATCTATTTCCGTTCAATGGTTTACGCATGATTAAAAAACATATTCATAATACTAGATACTGACCGCGTCGATTCACCCCCGCAAATATCGCATACCAGGATATGGTGTATCTGTGTGCAAAGTTTTATCTAAATCAGTTAAAGAGTTTATATGTAATTGAGTAACAAACAACCAAATTATCTTACCAAACTTACTCATTTATATTTTAAATTAGTAAGATTTTCATTAAATGTGCATAATATCAAGAATTTTACAGAATGATATCGGGTTCATTTCTGAAGTCATTATTGTCAACGTGTTTGATATAATGAGAGTAAAAGGGACAGTGACGAGGGAATACTTTTATTCACACATACCGTTTTTACTTCCGAGAAAAGGTTACAAAATTGCTGGTACTAAATAATGAAAATGACTACGTTGATCTCTTTTTGTTTAGAATAACGAATTATATTTAGAGTTTTTAAAAACTACTACGAAAATAATATTGACTGCACGAATGGCGTAGTGGTTTAAGTATCGCCTCGCCATTGTCACTGCGGCGACTGCTGTGGGTTCGATTTCCACACAATGCAAAAATTTATGCTATCCACAACTAGCTGTTCCGAGTCTGGTTTGAATGTTTGTAAAGTAGCCAGCGACACAGGCATTATACCTTGTGAAATAAGAAGCATTTTCATATTTAGATTTTTTATTGTATAATCCTTATAGTGAAACAACATCCAATTAAGCCAAGATAGGTAGCCTCGTCCATAGTGTGAATGCCTTAACGCGAGTTCGAATTGTATTTTATTACACTTCTACATAGTACACGTAACATACAAAAGGAAGGCTTTAGCAATACAATCACTATTCCATACGTATTTAAGTTTAATGTACAAAATACAATACAACAAAAAAACATTTCGCTTCTAAACCAGCCATTTCTAGATCTATTAATGAAGATCAACACCTAGATTTGGACTGAGAAATGTGCCTAGTAACAAAAACGAATACTGCCGTCCCTTGTTAAAACTGAAAGAAATTTTATTTTCACCTAACCGAATCTATCGTAAAGTAGATAAGATTTTGAGCAAAGTAAGGTAAGTAGTGATAGCCTACTTAGACTACCACGCGGGGTCGTCGGGTTAAATCACAAGGCACGCAACTCTAGCTTTTTGAAATGATGTGCATATTAACCTTTTGACGGAAAACAACGTGAAGAAACCTACATGTCTGAGAGTTCGCCATAATGTTCTTGAAGGTTTATTTATTTATTTATTTTAAAACAGTTACTCTGTCCACTAACAGGTTGCTTTCCCAACACGTGCAGAGTCAGGTTTAACAATTACACATTATTGTATGTATAAGAAAATAATATATAGGTACATTAAAATTTATATCAAATAATAACAAATTCAAAATAATAATAATAATAATAATAATATTCTATCACATACACACAACACCATCTAGCCCAAACTAAGCAGAGCTTGTACTATGGGTACTAGATTATTTTTTGTAAATACATACATATTATACATAGAAACACCCAGACCAAGGCAAACATTGATGTTCATGCACACAAATGTTTGACTTGTGTGGGAATCGAACCCGCGACCTCAGGCGTGGCAGTCGGTTACACTAACCACTACGCCATCGAGGTCATCGAATGAAATACTAACAAAATCAATAAAAATAATAATAATACATTAAATAAAACTAATTATTTCAAAATTCATAGCAATACTTTAAAAATTGATTAATTCGATTAAAAAATAAGTCAACACTTGGTTGGTTAGCGATCAGAGCATTGAGTGTAGAAATGGCCTGACAAGTAGGAGCAAATTGTACGGTGCACATGCGTACAGTCGGCGCCGCGAACATACGGCGCGAGCGCAGTCGCAAGTACTGATTCGGTGCAGACAATCCGCAACGTGATAACGTGCGTGTGGAGTCTGCCAACCAGCACTAGGCCAGCGTGGTAGGCTATGGCCTAACCCTTCTCACACTGAGAAGAGGCCCGTGCCCAGCAGTGGGACAGTTGAATACAGGGCTGATATTATTCGGGTGTAGTTGGAGCAAGCTAGCTTACTTGTTGTTAGGGGTACAGAAAAGGACTTAGGGAACCTTTCACACTGAGATGAGGCCCGAGGATAGCATATGGTCAGTTCATACCGGATTGATATTAAGGTATAGTGGGCTACGTAGTTGAATCTGGGGTTACGCTTAAAGCGTTCCTCAGATGGCGGACAGTGGGCTGGACAATTTGATCGGCATTATAGAACATATGGAATCATATGCCATACCGCACACGAAGGATAAAAATAAAAAGTGACTACCTACCCATGACAATCGTACCCGCATGCAGCCGCTGACTGCAACGAACAGAGCCGGATTTATCCATCCGTTGAAAAATAGACCGTCGTATGTAGAACGCCTAAGCTTCCTATGGCATAAGTCTAGGCATACGCTTGAGTTCTAAGGTAAAGGCCAGCATTTACGGGTTGGAAAAAGTGATACAATTTTTATATTAAGATATGCTGAGTAACAGGACGGATTCCGAAAATGCAACGGGAGGTAGACGTGATCCGAGCCTATTGTTCTCCTAACTCCTAACTAACATAAATGTAAATGCAAATACATATAATAAATTCACTAACCCTTTTGACATTTATATGTGTTACTTTGTGACCTAAATGAATAAATGATTTTTGACTTTGACTTTGAACGGATGGTCAACCATCCAACATTTCTACCCTATTTTGCTTTAAAAACCTGAGTCTATATTCTTTAAATTTTTGCTCAGCGATATACTCGACGCGGTTCCGATTGCGTCACTCGACGTCGCTCACGACAATTTAAAAAAAGAATGCGCCTAAGTTAACTAGGCTTCATATTTACTTTTAATAAGGTTCCAAACTCATATGACTAGGAAGTTATTTTTTACTAGCTATAACATCCTGAAAGGTTTTGTAACAATAAAATGACCATGAGCACCATTTAACACCGTTATTGAGTTCTTGATGTATCTTTTTCCTTAACAATTTTCTTGGATTGTTTATTTAAATTAACTTGTCATTATTCAGAATTCATAGTGTATGAAGCCAAATATGAACGAGACTTTTAAAAGAGAAGACCTGGGCGTGTGTGGTGGGACGTTCACTTCGCTAAGTGTTGTGGATTCGTGTGGTCCATTAATGGCCGTCTGGGTGTTATTTGTGTACGCTGTTTCAGTTTCTCTAAAATCGTCTGTTATACGGGAATTAAGAGTAGCGTGGAATTATCTATAACGAATATCGTGGTTTATTTACAAATAGTTCCAAATTTATTTAATACGAAGAAACTTTTTAATCTGTCGGTAGGTTAGTTATTTAAAAGTTCTGCGGGTCTACCGTGAAAATGTTTTTACGCAATGACGTGCCGAAACGAATTACGAACGAAATTATAAGCATATACCTACCATGAAAACACTTCGGATTTTTTAGGACGTACAAATGTCATACGACGATATTCGTGACTAATGTCGGCGCGAATGATGTTTCATGGTAAGAATAAGCTCGAACGAACGTACGCAATTGCGTATAACGCGTTTCACGGTAGACCCTCTGAATATAGCCACAAGGTAGGCAATGTTTAATAACAACGTACGAACAATTGCAATATAGCACATAAAACTAAGATTAAACTGAACATTTTATGAGCGGGCAAATCGCAGTTTCAACGTTCTGAAGTTCTAAAAAATTCAAAAAGTTCTGAAACAAATGAGGCTTCGTAGTACGTAGGCTTTAGCTTCCGTGTACATTTTTTATGCGTCTGGGCGTTGCTGATTATTACAGCAAGCTCATAAATACTCTTGGGCAGATTTTCAATCACCAGATAAACCTTCACAGGGGAATAATAAGATATTTTTACGAGTGATGTGCGATTTTTGAGATTGATTTGAATATTTAATCGGTAATCAAAGAAACATAATTTGAAAAACACATTATTTTTATTTTTATTATATTTATTACGTAATATTACAATGCTGTTAATATTAATACCCAATTTAAACCAACTATACCTATAATTACAAATAATTAAATTTTAATTAAGGTTAAGTTTTACTTTTCTCTTTAGTTTATATTTCTTGTAATAATTTGTGTATATATAATATTAAATTAAAACTTTAAATCTTAAAAAAAAAGTAATGTACCTATTATTAAATTATTTAATTTAGCCAGGCTGTACAGGATTTTATGTTTGCTCTATAATTATGACAACCATATATACATAGACAGTCTCATGCGTATATACCTAAAGGGGTAAGCCGAGGTGTGCTATGTTCTTCGATACCATGCAATGAAGGGGGGAAACCATTACCATCTATCGAGCACAGTATCAAAACTCTTATAACTAATAAAGAACCCACTCCACTCGAACTGGAAATCGCACTCGGAACTTATTGTACAATAGTCACACTCGATACTGTTGCGCCTAGACGGCAACATGCATTAGTATTATTACAGCCCATTTCAAATACATCGATGATGCAGCTACATTCTATTTAACTCTAACACGATACGTGTTTGATTCCCGAGTTGAGCAAAGTGTTGTTTTCATATCAAGAAATTATCAGTTGAACACGGAGCTGTATCGGATAGGTTCGTTAAAACTATAGCGGGTGAAAAGTGGATGTACTAAAAACACCACCACCCATTGGGAATATAGACGTGATAGTATGTTTTGTACGATTACAAAATAAACAGCCTGGATATTAAATACAAAATAAACTGAACGAGAAATATATCGCGTCTGAATTCACGCACGTTATATAACGAGAATTTTGCTGCAGATTTATTATGATTTATGCAGGACACGAACACTAACCCGTTTCTCAATATACATTCCTGGGGAAGTCGATTTTTTGGACGGGGTACGGATCGATAGGTATCCTTACCGTTAAAGCTACATGGAACTGTTCTTAGATGCGGATTAAAAAGGTACTGTAGGCAAAAACGAGAACAATCTGCATAAATTGTTTTTTGATTCAAATCGATCCTATTTCGTTTTAAGGCTAAACATGTCTGAAATCGCAAAGAACTTTTCACCTTTGGCAACCCCTTCGGGGGGTCAGCAGCTGTCTACATTATGTATATTATTTTATATTTTAATAATGTTACACTTATATTCCTAAAGAAGTAGGCAGAGGTCACGGCCACAGCCTGGTACAGGTTTAGACTTAGCACTATAACCAAAATAAAAAGGCCCCATACACATTTTCGCACTCGAAATTTAACACGAAACCTCGTGCACGTCTGTCGCATACCAGTGTATGCGAATAAATTGCTAAATCGGTTTTGTAAGAATGTATGAGACAGCTACAGCCCCCTGTTCTTATTACGATTGATAGTTGCAGCCCGACTGAAGGGGTTAGCTAAAATAAATTATCTCTATAATATTATGCTATTATACTACTCGTGTAACTGGTAGGCTAATATTAGAATATACGGATTATTGAATGTCTAGATTATATTCGAGAATAATATCGATAAACAACTATAAACGATGAACAGAATACTGAACGAAATAAGGCTTCTAGGTTTCGTTTACATGCGACCTACGAAATGCTAGCACCAGATTTTTATAGGAATATGTAAATAAAGCCGTTTACGTCCAGAAAATGTTGAATCTTAAAGAACCTTAAGTTAATAAACGTTCAAATATTTTGTATCAACCAACGGATTTTCCAAAAACTGGTACAGACTGTGTATGTGACTATATTCAAAAATACAACCACCGCACTAGGAATAAGTTCTGTGTCGTGGGGGACTTTATAAACATTCAAACAATGAACACAAAGAACATCCAGACTCGGAACAACCACTTGTGTATCACACAAATTTTTGTCCCGTGTAGGATACGAACCCACAACACTCGGCGTAGTGGCACCGGCGAAGCGACCACTTAAACCACTACGCCATCTGTGCAGTCAATAAAAAAGTTATTACATTGTCATTGCTAATACCACATGTGCCATGGATTTGACTCGTATCAACATCATTTATTTACGAGCCTTGCTTTTATCGATTAAGTAATAACCATTATTTTGTCTTCTATTGCTTAAGTCTGATTCAAAAATCTTTTTTGTCACAAGTAATGCATACATACATACATAGATTCACGCCTGTTTCCCAGAGGGGTAGGCAGAGACTACGGATTTCCATTTGCTACGATCCTGACACACTTCTCTGGCTTCATTCACTTTCATCACATTCCTCATACACGCCCGTAGGTTCAAGGTGCTCTTAACCTGGCCTTTGTCCAGAAGCCTCCGATCTGATTGAGAAACGTTCGCCTAGGTCTTCCTCTTGCGACTGTTCCATTCACAAGTAATGAGGTATGTCAATTCCTGTCACCAAGCAGTATATATGGACTGGAGGCCAGAACATCAGCTCCTGTTAGCTTTTTGAACCTCATACTGTCAATCCGCTGCCTTTTTTGGCACCAGATAGTGATTTGACTGTGTTGATTCAATATTGCTCCTTAACCTAACCTAACTCCAAGAAATATAGCAATTGCCACAAACCGTTTCTTTTTTATAAGCCTTAGAGCCGCTAGGTTATATACAATTGAGGCTTAAAAACAAAGCATTATTTTGCTTAAATATCGATTTTAATACAAATTTCAAGAAAACCAGCTAAGCAATTATCGTCTTTAGTTGCTTTATAAAAATAATGACTAAACATTTAGAGCCTTAAATAATTATCTGTTTAAAAAGATGACTATAAACTCTTTACGCCATTACGATTTTACACCAACAATTCTAAACAGTTTCAGTAAAGAAAATAAAATATCTTTCAAGCACCATGATAAATGGTTCGTTACCACGAAACCCTGTATCTGAGACAGTTACAAGGTGACAAGAAAATTAATTATCACCTAAAGAAGAACCAGGGCTTACTCTAAGCCTTACAGAATAAAGTTTAGCTCCATTCTCACATCGACAAACAATTAGTAGCAGTTTACAATCGTCTTCTTGGCATTTTAATTAAGCCAGAAAACATTTTGTGTGACTATTCTTAGAAATAAAAGAGTTCAATCTTGTATTTGTGTCTAGTTATTTTGTAGCTCTGAATTATACGATAGTTATTTCGAATGCTAGTGCTTTTTTATTGTTATACTAGCTCTTGCTTGCGGCTTCGCTCGCATAAAAGTAGGTTAGGTTATTTTAGATACAGTACTTTTTTGAAATAATTTATAGCCTATGTTACCTGGTGATAATATAGCTTTTAAATAATGGGTTCAGTCTATGGTCTGGAGTGAGAGATCGTGGAACGCCGTCGCGTCCTTCTGTAAGGAAGTAATTTCCATCAAGAAGGCGGCGGAGTGGGAGAGGGAGCGCTGAAACCCTCTCCCCAACCGCAGAACCGGGCGCCGGAGGGCGCGAGATGACCTCCAGCCACCTTGAAGTTTGACCTGGGGGTGGTGGGCTGCGCGGGCCTGCTAGCCACCCGATCGGCACCAGGTCCGAGAGGCGGCATGCGTGTTCCCACGTGCGCCTCTGTATCGTGTCGTTGCCCCCCCCCCCTCAGGGGGACGGTGGAGGAAATATTCTTTGTGCAGTGGCCTGCCGTTTTAGACGGCAGGCCAAAACCACGGCTAGGTCGCGATTGCATGTGAAAGCGATTCGCGTGGCCTCGCCGTCTATGGTTATGCCGAGGAACACCGTGGTAGGTTTAGTCGGTGTTACCGGGGTATCTTTTCCCCGGTGAGCCCGACATAGCCTCTCCGTCGCCCCGCGGAGCGGTAAGCGAAAAAGCATTCCCCCACGTAAAAAAAAAAACTTTTAAATAGTGAAAGAATTTTTATAATTGGTTTACTAGTTTTTGAGCTAAATCCTTACAAAAAAATAGATGAACAAACATACAAATAAACAAAAAATCTAATATTTCCTTTAATAAATTATTATATTAGTATAGATATCATTATTGGGGCAAACGCTTGAAGCATATATAAATTTGTACAAATGAAAGTATATGTGTCAACTTAAATATTATAAATGTTAAATTTTGAACGTCAGGCCTAGATTGCAAAATAAATTCGCTGACTGTTACTGTAGATGTAGCTTAAATGTGAAATAAGAACATGAGTGCTTATAAAGAAAACGAATTGAGTCTAGAGTAACAACTAGTATTTTATGACTGACAATATATAGGGCCACTACTTCGAACTTACAACAAAATCTAAAAGTAGATAAGTCTAAAAATATATTTAAAAATAGTATTATTCGTGACCTGACCGTAAATTCCTGTTACCGATATCTTTCTGATAAGCACTTTTATTATATAAAACCTATACTTTTACTTAGTGAACTTTAGCCGTAGAAATCACAATTTTCTGCCTCATATTCCACTGTCGTGGAACTCTGTAATTAGCTTAGAGTTAGTCTTAAGAACATTTGTAATGTATCTTTGTAATAATATATAAAAAAATAATAACTCATTGTTGGACGCTGATTGATACAAACAGGTGACTAAAGCAGATTAGCGTCTTATTCACAGCCATTTCATAAATAACTTAGGTTATTTATATATTGCCTGAAAACGTACACAGAGGACTTTTACACCCACACTTCGTCAGAAATAACTTTAGAGGGCGAACCTATTGCGATTTATCGAGCATATTTCCAGACTACTAAGAATTTTGAAGTAGAAAACCTCCAATATAACACTCCCTGATCCGAGAATTGAAATCGAGACCTCGTACTATTGCGTCAACGTTATAAATATACTTAAAACGTAGGCGTAGAATTATTTAAACAAAACCTCACACTTGTAGAATCCAAACAAGTGAGAATCGGCAATGAATTGCCGTAAATCTTAGAGTTCGAAAAAATGGTTCAAGTAATATGCAAAGGTCACGTGATACTACGTGAGGTCAAAGGTCATAGTCATTTTGGGGTATATCGACTATGCTGACCACGCGTCTCTAGCTCTTACGGTTCTTGAGTTGAAAGTTGTATAACAGATAGATGGATGGAAGGACGGACGGACAAAGCTGTTGTATAAGAGATTTTTCGAACTCTAAAAGTGAAGGCAGTGGTGTATGAGGTTCCACATTGGATGCACTGTTGGCGTAATAGTTGAAGTGGTTGCCTCGCCACTGCATCCGCTCCAAGTGTTGTAGGTTCGAATCCCACTTCTTCTCTCTTAGCCTTTATTATTCCCAAGTCACTTGGAGTCGGCTTTTCTGGTCTAACTGGATTTGACTGGATATCAGTTTTTACACGGAGCGGCTGCCACCTGACCTTCGCAACCCGAAGGCTAACGATACCCTAAGGTTAGTCCAGTGTCAGGATATTAGAGGGTACTGACTCTACCAATAACGACTGCCATAGATGTTCATGGCAGCCGGGACCAACGGCTTAACGTGCTCTCCGAGGCACGGAGCAGGCGATAATTGTCAATTAATACGCACATAATTTCGAAAAGTCATATAACTCCCGATAATCAGAGGTGCGCGACGTGGGTTCGAACCCGAGACCCTCTGCATTGCAGTCTGTTGGTCTCCCCACTGAGCTATCGCTGCTACTTTAGGTTACTTTAGGGTACTTTAGGTTCGAATCCCACACGGGACAAAAATTTGTGTGATTTACAAATGGTTGTTTTGAGTCTGGATGTTCTTTGTCTCCGTTGTTTGAATGTTTGTAAAGTCCCCCGCGACTCAGGAATTATTCTTAGAGCGGGAGTTGTCTTTTACAGAAAAAAATAATAAAATAGAGGGCGAGTTTATCGGGTATACCAAAATCCATGCAACTACTAAGAAACTCTTAACAGAAAATCCAGTAACACTTTGACCGATACGGTGAACAATCTTAGTATTAAACGACCGTTTAAAATTTAGTTTGACCAACTTGGGGTCAGTATTTGCTTCGTGAGAACAGCTTCCAAGTAATAATCATTAATAAATATACTCAACTTGAATAGAAACAAATATTTATACATAACTAGATTTTGCCCGCGGCTTCGCTTGCGTAAATGTTAGGTTAGTTTGGTAGCAGAATTTTTTTCTGGATATAAGTTACAAATTTTTTGTACTCCTGACAAAGTATATACAAAATTTCATGATGGTCGGTCGAGTAGATGCATGCGTGAAAGCGTAACAAACAAACAAACCCACATTTGCATTTAAAATATTTGTTAGGATACAATAACATGAAATAATTGAACATGAAGAGCAGCGATAGCCTAGTGGGAAACCGTTGGACTGCCACGCAGAGGTATCTGACTTTTCGAAGTTATGTGCGTATTAAATAGTTAATGATCGCTCGCTTTAACGGTGAAGGAAAAAGATTGTAAGAAAACCTGCATGTCTTATAATAATAATAATAATAATAATATAATAAATAATAAAAGGGGTCTGAGGGTTCTCCACAATATTCTCGAAGATATGTGAAGTCTGCCAATCCTCACTAGGCCAGCGTGGTAGACTATGGCATAACCCATCTCACACTGAGAAGAGGCCCGTGCCCAGCAGTGGGATAGTTTAATACAGGGCTCATATTATTATAATAACATAATATTATATGATTGATATTATTACTTTTTATGTACAAATATTGAATAATGTAGGTAAAGCATATTTACTTAGGTGTGTAAATATATACGAAGTGATGTAATATTTGTGAGGATATAATTGAATTATGTAGCTAGTAAGTGGAAAGATAATCCAAATAAACATAAATAATATATAAATAATTTGTATAGCCTGTGTAGAAGTCAATGGTACACTTATTTTCGCTTTTGTAAAATACTAGATTTTGCCCGTGGCTTCGTTTGCGTAGTGCGAGTTATCTAAATGTTTAATTCGTCGAGAACAGCACTTTTGCACAGTAAAATGAACCTACCTTTTCTGTACTTCTGATAAGGTGATGATTGGTCGAGTATTTAAGGCGTGAAAGCGTAACAAACAAACTGACTAACTGATTTATAATATTAGTTCGGATTAGGCGCTCTGTCAGTTTCATATTCACCTCCAAATGGAAGAATTCACTAGTTTTTTATATTTTTACATCTTATTTCTTAAGTAGCAGTGATAGCTCAGTGATGGCGGTTGAACTGCTACGCCGAGTTGTTGCATTCAATTCCACGCCTGGCATCTCTGATTTTTCGAGGTGTATAAAGAACATTAATTGTCGCTAACTTCAATGGCGAAGGAAAACATCGTGCGACAATCTTCATTTTTGGAAGTTCTACATAATGATCTCGGAGATGTGTGAAGTCTACCAAATCGCACTGGGCTAGCGTGGTGGAGTATGGCCTAAGTGGTCCGTGCCCGGCAATGCTACAGCTTACATACAGAACCAATGTTATCTTCTTTCTTTCCGTGACCCGTTATTAATACATGCTTCTAACAATCAGCAGTTACAGGCGTACTATAAACATAAATATGACGAGATCAACAAGGCAATTAGATATTAATGGTATCGTCGTGCAGGGATGTCATTAAAAGTTTTGTACCCAAACCGAAATAACAAATTGCTACGACCTTCTTAACCACGACTTTAAGCTTATGTTCAAAGTATTTTTGTGCCTACCACCATGAAAAATTTAAAGGCGTTAGAAAATCCAATGACGTGACACTTTCAGGACAGAGAGGGGAAATGTTGACAAAAGACGAACCCTTTAAAAATTAATTAGCGGAAATATTATAAATACTGCTATGGAAAATTTCTTTGGAAAGATAATTATCTTGGATGACCAAGCAAAAGGGAAAATAATTTATTGTTTTTGTATTTCTTAGGGCATTTGTTTATATCTAGCTAATACCTTATTGCATATGTGAGAATGAGATAGCATTCTCTTTAGTGTATGGCTTTCTCTCAATCTTGTGAGAGTAGACTTTTTCAGAAGACTTATTATTAATAATACAGGAGTATTACTAATAATAAATCTTCAGAAAAAATCTAGTCAAGTCTAGTCTAGTCAAGTGTAGGAACACTAAATTAGAATTTAACAAGTGTCAAAAACTTTCAAATACTTAACACAAGCAATATACACTACCGAATGTGATTGCTGCGCATGAAATCTGGGGTTCCATTCCAAGGTATTTTTTAAATAATTATGAATTTTCGTAAAAGTCGTTAATAAGTTCTTCAGTCTGGTAAATTTTAGTAGCAGAACGGACTCTGAAACTGTGACACGGTAAACGTAAATAGACTTACCTCCAGTTAAGTGGAATCTAAAACTAACGAAATGTGGGCTTAATACACCTCCACATAGCTTCAGGGATATAGGCGAGAATCTAATGTATCTTTTTTTCTGTTCATCGTGTCATAAATCAGAAACTTCTTTTTTAATAAACGGTGTTGTTATCTAAGCAAACTTTTCTTCTTATAGAAAAAAACTTATATATGCTTTATAGACAAAAGCCTTTTTCTCAGGCACAGAGAATAATAAAGGATGACAAAACCATATTGACAGCTGTTCGCACGTAATATGACGTATGATATAACACATTGTTTGAAGGGAGTATTGAACAAACTTTATATTATACTAGCGGTCGCCGAGCGCTCGAAATTCGACCAAAGTTTGCCTGTAAGATATTGCAGATATACATATGTCATTATATATTGATGTATGTAACCTTAGTTACGCGCTTCGACTGCTTGTGTCTAATGCATGGTTGTGTGCGTGTAGTGGTTTTTCATTAGTTTAATGTATTTCTAATGCATATTTTATATATTTCGCCCCTCCTTCTCTATATAAACTTTAACTGTGCCAAATTTCATACTCCTCGGTCTGCGAAATTTTCGTATAAACGAGTACAAAATTTTTGCTTCACATATTAATATATAGATAATATAATTTTATATCTTTACCTATCTTACCAGAGGGCCACAAAATTAATTCTTTAAGCAAGTACGCTAAGAGCGTTATCACCTTTTGCATGAGATTCTCAGGGTCACAAGCTTGGGTCCCACGTTGAGCGCCAATC
Source organism: Catocala fraxini (assembly GCA_930367265.1). Taxonomy (NCBI): domain Eukaryota; kingdom Metazoa; phylum Arthropoda; class Insecta; order Lepidoptera; family Erebidae; genus Catocala; species Catocala fraxini. The sequence continues at coordinate 25,969,147 of OV884027.1, read as the reverse complement.
TTTGAAATGAAGGTTAGAACAGTACTAGTTATCTCTCGGGTCCTGAATTTTTTCAAGTAATGGTAACACTACAGTACTTTCTTCTGGATGCGGGGTACCCTATGTCCTTGTGTACAAACACACACAATATGACGTGTAATAGAACACATATTCTAAAGCGAGAATTCTACCAAAGGGCCACGAACTAAATTCTGCAAGCGGATACGGTAAGCGTATTGCGTTTCGTTGTAACTAAACATTTCTTGACTGAATATGAAATATTACCTACTTCAAAATATAGGCCAGGCCAAGGTCATAAAAGCACAAAGTCTTTTGTAAAAACACATACCTATAACGCCATACACATCTTCTTATCGCCAGCTACCAATTTAGATTATCTGACGCCGACTGACAATAACATGACAATTTCTTGTCAAAATAGCCCATTAACATTTTGCTTATCTGGACAATCAAACCCATGCAAACAGATGCATTCTCTACTGAAACATTCATAACCGACTGTGTTAAAAAATCTGCTACATGATGAAAATAATCTTCACCAATGTATCTTTCATTTCTACATGACGTTCTACGCTTATTCTTACCGCACTAAGTGTAATATATCGGTCCACAGCGTATATTTCGTGGCCCTTAAGGAAGTGACTCTATTGACAACTTTATGAATATAGTGACGTAAACATAAGCGTAACTGCTGGCCGTGACAACTCTTTAGGTAATATATTGTTGAGTATTCCTATTACGCGTCTCTCAAAGACAGCATAGATAATATCGATGATGTTACGAAAAAACGCGTGATAATACGTGATGTGATGAAGAAATGCTACTTAAACTTTATGTTCATTTACTACTTTACTTTTCATTTCTTGGGTAAGGTTTTAGTTGCCAATGAGTATAGCAATAATTATAACAGTCACTTTTACAAATATGCACAAGATCAAATTTTATTTCAATTGAGTAAAATATATAGTAAGATTTAATTTGAGATCGATAAGAGTGGTCATGCTTTTTCTGTTCACAGGCTTAATTCTTAAACTTCCTGACATTTAGCAATAAACATAAATGAAAATTCAGTAACTTTTGTACTATCACTAACCGATTACTTTTGACGTTCATAAGTGTCATCGCACGCATGTCGATCTTGAGAGTCAGGGAGTAACCGTCTGACTATTAACGTTTTTGTCCTACACCTGCCACGACCAGGGTCTCGAGAGAATTCCCATTTCAATATAGATCTTAATTCTCGCAGGACCACTGGTGGAAGGTTTTCGTGGTGACATGGGTCCTATGTGTGACCCATGTCACCATGAAAACATTCCAAAGGTATTTTTTAGGTCTTTCCATCCTTACGATGGATGGTAGAGAAGTGCCTCTCAAGGGAAACACTATACATACATAACAAAAACCTATTGAAAATATCAGCCCGTATATAAACTGTCCAACTATTGGGCACGGGCCACTTCTCAGCGGGAGAAGGGTTGGTCCATAGTCGACCAGGCTGGTCAAGTGTGAAATTTCTGACGTCATATCATATTATATTTTTGAGAATTTCATAGTGAGCTTTCAGACATTAAGTTTTTCTCATTATGTTTTCTTTCGCCGTTAAAACGAGTGATAATTATCTAACTAATACGCACATAACTTCGAAAAGTCAGAGGTACGCCTTGACGACGATCTGAAAACTTTGCTTGGTAGTCCAACGGTCTCCCACTAGGACAACACTGTTCAAGGAAACCAATTTAATAATAATAATAATAATAATAATAATAATAATATTCTACCACATACACACAACACCATCTAGCCCAAACTAAGCAGAGCTTGTACTATGGGTTCTAGACAGTGGATAAACATACATATATACTTTTTTTTTGTAAATACATACATATTATACATAGAAACACCCAGACCAAGACAAACAGCCGTGTTCATGCACACAAATGTTTGACTTGTGCGGGAATCGAACCCGCGACCTCAAGCGTGGCAGTCGGTTACACTAACCACTACGCCATCGAGGCCGACATTTAAGATTGTAGTATACATATAAAATAGTAAATGTTTATTTTTTCCCAGAAGACTTCACAAGGCTGCGATACATCGTAACTACGCTAGTTATTATAAAAGTAAACATGTTATAGATAAACGTTGCGGTATTTCTAACTAACAATATCATAATAAGCGAGAAAACTAGGCGAGAATTTAAGTAAACTTGAAATTTAATTAAAGTGAACTGCCACCGCTTCGTTAACCACGTATACCTATACTATTTAAGGCTATAAAGAAGCCGTGTGTACTAAAAGGTATTTAAAAAACAGGCTCAGATGAACTAATTAATGGTTTCTGATTCAGAAACTATGTTCGTTTTTCTTTTTGTCTGTTTGTTGGAGCTTCACAATAAAGCTACTAAGTTTTGATGTGGTTTTATAGTAAGAGTTTATTTTAAAATCTAAGTTACTTTTATTGAACGATAGCTCAGTGGGGAGACCAACAGACTGCAATGCAGAGGGTCTCGGGTTCGAACCCACGTCGCGCACCTCTGACTTTAGGAAGTTATATGACTTTTCGAAATTATGTGTGTATTGATTGGCAATTATCGCCTGCTCCGTGCCTCGGAGAGCACGTTAAGCCGTCGGTCCCGGCTGCCATGAACATCTATGGCAGTCGTTATTGGGAGAGTGTCGACACAAAAGATCCCACTGGGTCGAAGTGTCGCCGGTCTGCACTGACTGGCTCCCACATAGGATACATACATACTTTTATTGAATATATAATTGTTATAAATTCAAATGTGAGTTTATTTGTTCGTTACTCTTTCACGCCGTAACTTCTCGACCGATTATCATGAAATTTCGCTTACATGTTGACAGGGGTACAAAAAAGGTCATGGAGTATTTAAATCCAGAAAAACGGAGCTATTCCCGAGCAAGGTCATCTCAGCCGAGGCCAGTAGCAAAACCACTGTCATAGTGCATATTATGGTTCATAAAAAAGACCTGTGGCTCACGCGGACCAATTTGTGGATATATATTCACGTCCACACAATTGATGGGGAAGGCAGAAATGGACGTAACACCCACATTTTTTTAGTCCAGTTAATAGATGGCAAATATATTGGCATCTACCAGACACATAATTGTTAGCTTCCGTGTTTACTCAACCGAAAACTCTATTTACTTTATTTAAGAAACAAATCTATCAAAAGCATGAGACAACAAATTTTGTCAATGGAAGCCCCCTTCGGGCATACTATCTAATGACGTAAACCAACACAATATGTATATTGCTGATCTCCACTTTGTAGAGGCTAACGTTAAGGCGGAATTAAAGTCCCTCGACACAACTAAGGGCCCCGGTCCCGACGGTCTGTCAGCGTATTTTCTTAAGAACACTGCGACCGTAATCTGCAGGCCTCTAACTATTATCTACAATAAATGTGTTCGAGAGGGAGTGATGCCGACTGTATGGAAGTATGCCAACATAACGCCTGTTCACAAAAGTGGCTCCAAGACGAGCGTTGATCAGTACCGTCCCATATCGATACTGTCTACCTTGTCGAAGCTTTTCGAGAGACTGATACATAATGAGATATACCCGTCAATTCACAATATTATCATTCCACAACAACACGGTTTTTTGAAAAAGCGCTCCACAACTACTAATTTGATGGTATTCTCGGGTTACTTATTCGACAATGTTGATAATCGTGTGCAGGTTGATGCTGTCTATACAGACTATCGAAAAGCTTTTGACAGGGTGGACCACGAACTGTTACTTCATCGTATTGCTTACAATGGGATTCGTGGCAATCTATTACGTTGGTTCCATTCTTATGTTAACAATCGTTGTCAAAGGGTTGTTATCAACGGATTTCAATCGGATATAGTGAAGGTCACTTCTGGTGTTCCGCAGGGGTCTATACTCGGACCATTGCTGTTTAATATATTTATAAATAATATAAATGAGTGCTTCCATCATTCAAAATTTTTGTTATATGCAGACGACCTCAAGGTATACAAATCTATCAATAACATACATGACTGTTTTCTTCTTCAAGAGGACCTTGATAGACTTTCAGACTATTGTCGCACAAGCAAGCTGCAACTTAGCATTCCGAAGTGTAATTACATTAACTTTACCAAAAATAAAAATGTAATAAGTTATCCGTATACACTATGTAATGTTGAACTGACGAAGGTAACCTCCGTGCGTGATCTTGGAGTACAATTAGATTCTAAGCTTTGTCTAGACCTGCACATTGAGCGAATAATCAACAAAGCATATCAGATGTACGGATTCATAATGAGATCAACGCATGATTTTAAAAGGACCTCCTCATACCTCTGTCTATACAAAACTCTAATACGTTCGCAGTTAGAATACGCCGTAACAATTTGGAATCCGTACTATATCAAGTATATTGACATGTTGGAAAATGTCCAGCGTAAGTTTCTTCGTGCAATGCATTATAGATGTCATAGATCTCTCCTACCTTACGATCGGTTACTCAATAAATACCAACTTCTGAGTCTCAGTTCCAGGCGTAAACAACTTGAGGCAATTACTTTGTATAATGTAGTTCACTGCAGATATGACTGTGTGGATTTGAATAATGTTTTATGTTACTCAGTCCCTAGAACAGTGCACAGACGGCAGGTACGTGCAGGCAAATTGTTTGCTGTAGGTACCTGCCGTACTAATACAGGGTTAAGGTCGCCAATTCGACGTATGACTGATACATACAATAAAATGTTTGAGCATATTGACATATTTCTATGTTCTATTGGGCAATTTCGCAAAATGTTATTTACAACACTCTCCAATATGTAATTTTGTTGATTCAATTTCGGTCACCGTTCTGATATATATATATTATTATGTATTTTCATTCTAAATTTACTATTATTCTATATATAAATATGTACTTATATAATGTCTAATTCGATTGTATAAGATGTATCATCTGTTCTAACCTGTTCTAACTCAAATCGATGGTCACCTAGCGCTAACCTTAATTTTATTGTTAATCTGTGAACAGCGCTGTGGGCTTCACTATTGTTATCATTTGGAAATGTTCAACATTAATGTAAAATTTTATAGTGTTGCTGTTTGTTGTTCCTTCCTAATAAAATAAAATAAAACAATGGTACGGTAGTATTTAGGCAGTCTAAATTATATTAGCTTTTATCTGTCAAGTCTTCAAATACCAGACATACTTCATTAAAAGGAATCTATTGTGTCTGGTTGACCTGTGTGCCGCCGTGGTTTAAAAGGTTAATAAGCTATCCGATTCCCGCGTATTGATCACTTCTAGTTTATACGTATTAAAACTGAATGGCTATTAAAGGGACTATAGATAAGCCTACAGTTTAGTAGAATGACAAGAATTTCGAGTGTCTATCATCACTCGAGTAGCACGACCGTCGAAGCGGCGATGGCGATCCCAATCAAAATGAACAAATACATACATAAACAACGCAACATCGATCACTATGGAAACAAAATTATTACTTAATATCTTTTGACCACGCCGTCGCTGGCGTAAAAGCATGCTAGATTAGGTAATGATAGTAACCGTATTTTCTTTTTAAATAAAATAAAGTCTACGTTACCCGGCTGTAATACAGCTTTCTAAAGGTGAAAGAATACCTAAAATCGGTTAAGTAGTTTTGTGTTTAATCCTTATAAACAAACAAACAAAAATCTAATATTTCTTCTCTATGATATTAGTATAGACTAATATTTAGCAAGCTTTCAACTGAACAGCTCTCTAGTTCTTGATCAATGATTAACCGTTGTTCAACGTCCTGCAAGATGAATAAATGGTTAAGAAAGATAAGAGCATTTTTTGTTAACTGGCCAAGTCCACCCACAAAATGTAAAATTCAGGTCTTTCAAATGTACTACATATTCCAACAGTATTCAACAATTGTGATAGATTATCCGATACGGCAGACAATGCTGAGTTTTGTAAAGCATTGTTCTCGTTAATGTAAATACGGTATATATTCTCCCAGGAGTCCTGAGAGATTCTATCACGGATTTTATGTATTCGTCTGGCAAATAAATGGGTTGTCTTTGAATATCTTTCACTACGAAACTTTAAATAGCTTTGAAAAATATACATTGCCGAGTGAGCAAAGTCTTTAGTGTCTTCTCTCTTAGCCTGTATTATTCCCAAGTCACTTGGGGTCGGCTTTTCTGGTCTAACCGGATTTGACTGGATATCAGTTTTTACACAGAGCGGCTGCCACCTGACCTCCGCAACCTGAAGGCTAACGATACCCTAAAGCTAGTCCAGTGTCATGATATTAGAGGGTACTGACTTTCCCAATAACGACTGCTATAGATGTTCATGGCAGCCGGGACCAACGGCTTAACGTGCTCTCCGAGGCACGGAGCAGGCGTTAATTGTCAATCAATACGCACATAATTTCGAAAAGTCATATAACTTCCGAAAGTCAGAGGTGCGCGACGTGGGTTCGAACCCGAGATCCTCTGCATTGCAGTCTGTTGGTCTCCCCACTGAGCTATCGCTGCTATAAGATAATAAGAGCAAAGTCTTTAGTGTGCTGTAAATAAATCTATTGGTTACATCTACCTCTTGCTCGCGACTTTGTCAACGTAGATTGCAGTTGCAGAGGGAATTTCGAAAAGCCTTAGTTATTTCTTGTCTACATACAACATTTTTGTACAGAGAATCTCTGTGCAAAAGCGGTCGTGTCAGTATGGTTAAACAGTTTGAATGAGCGTTGACGAGTCAGTGAGTGAGTTAGTCAGGACTTCTCTTTTAGAGTTCGAAAAAACTCTTATACAACAGCTTTGTTCGTCCGTCTGTTATACAACTTTCAACTCAAGAACTGTAAGAGCTAGAGACTCGCGTCAACGCCATTCGACTCAGCATAATTGATATACCCTCGAAATGAAAAGACCTTTGATCTCTGACCTCAAGGTCACGTAATACCAAATTTCAACTCAAGAACCGTAAGAATTAGAGACTCGCGGTCAACGCCATTCGACTCAACATAGTCGATATACCCTGAAATTACTATGACCTTATGACCCGGTCACGTGGTATCACGTGACTTTTGCATATATTGTTTTTCGAACTCTAAGATTTACGGCAATTCATTGCCGTTTCTCATTTGTTTATATAATATAATAGCTTTTGCCAGCGGCTTCGCTTGCGTAAAAGTAGGTTAGGTTAAGTTATGATAGTAACAGTACTTTTTAAAAATAAAATGTATCCTATGTTACTCGGTGATAATATAAAGCCGTGTATCCACTAGGCAACAATTCACGCACATCACGTGACGCTCAACAAGATCGGCAACGATGCGCAACAACGCGTGACGTTTCCAACTGGCGCGCAACATGACGCGCGGCTTGTTGTTTGTTTCCGTGCAACATGCAGTTGAGCATCAAATGTTGTCAAGTGGAGACGTGAAAAAGCCACTGAAATCAACACTAGTTCCTTTGGCGACATGTTGCCAACGCCTGGTGATGCGTGGACAGACAACGTTGCTAAACAAAGTTTTGCGTTGCCGTGAACAACAATGTTGTGCCATTTTTTGCGCGTCAAATGCTGCCTAGTGGAAACGAGGCTTAAATTCCTAATAGAGAAATAATTTTTAAAATCAGTTGATTTGTTTTTGATTTAAATCATTGCAAACATACAAACGAACAAAAAATCAAATCTTTTCTGTTTATAATGTAAGTATAGATTGATGATTATGATGATAGTAAGCCAGCCATATAAATTAGTTACTAAGATGATTTCTGAATTATATTCTGAGAGAAATTAGATCAATGGATAGTATTTCTATACTATCAATTGATCTGATCTGTTCATGCTTTACCTTGATTTAGAGGTTTATACATTTTACTAGAGTTATTAACAGTAAATTATGTGTAAACCTACTTATGTATATGTCAAAGCATACGCTTAGAACAAAAACTCCGTAATCAGTTTCTGAACAAATTAATTAAGGATGATTACTAAAATCTTAATGCAATACAAGTTTAGTATGTAGGTATAACAGTGTTTCTAATGGATATTAATGAAGTTTAACACGACTAACGTATGTATCTATTATATGAGAACGCGACGAGTGGGAGTGTAGCGAAAAATTACTTATTGTTCAGGATTTCGTCCGCCTACGCGAAACTTTGTTGGTTTCACGGTTGATTTATGGTACAGTAGAAACGTTTACTGTATATACCTTAATTAAGGTATCAATTTAAAAATAACACTATAAAGCTGCAAGAATTGTAAGTACGGATTGATTACTAAATCATCATCGTGAATGAAACCGCAATAAACAGCTCGTATATGTGTGTGTGTTTGTAAATGGAAGAATTTAACTAAATTATAATTATATATAAAAAAATATGAGCAGCGATAGCTCAGTGGGGAGACCAACAGATTGCAATGCAGAGGGTCTCAGGTTCGAACCAATGTCGTGCACTTCTGAGTTTCGGAAGTCATATGATTTTTCGAAATTATGTGCGTATTGATTGACAAATTATCGCCTGCTCCGTGCCTCGGAGAGCACGTTAAGCCGTCGGTCCCGGCTGCCATGAACATCTATGGCAGTCGTTATTGGGAGAGTGTCGACACAAAAGATCCCACTGGGTCAAAGTGTCGCCGGTCTGCACTGACTGGCCCCCACATAAGATAAGATAAGATAAGGATTTAACTCAAAAATTAGACAACAGATTTAGAAAAATCTTATATATAGTTACAGAAATTAGATAAATATATGATATAACGGACATTTTAAAATAAGTCTCTCTAGTCCAGTTGAAAAAGGTAGCTAGCATCGGTTTATTTATTTTAGAGTATTTGATATCCACACCGCAGTTATAATACACTCGACGCTGTCATTTGCAGTGAGAAGATAAGTGCTTCGTATGCTGTTAGTATGAAGCTTAAATATATCGCAATATGATACGTTGTATTCAATGCGATATTTGTTGGTAAACTCCTGTAATGCACTGTTGTAGTATTGTTATCTTCTTCTCCCTTAGCCTTTATTATTCCCAAGTCACTTGGGGTCGGCTTTTCTAGTCTAACCGGATTTGACTGGGTATCAGTTTTTAAACGGAGCGGCTGCCACCTGACCTCCGCAACCCAAAGGCTAACGATACCCTAAGGCTAGACCAGTGGCAGGATATTAGAGTTAACTTGCTCTCCGAGGCACGGAGTAGGCGATAATTGTCAATCAATATGCACATAATTTCGAAAAGTCATATAACTTTCGAAAGTCAGAGGTGCGCGACGTGGGTTCGAACTGGAGACCCTCTGCATTGCAGTCTGTTGGTCTCCCCACTGAGCTATCGCTGCTCTATATAGGTAATATAGATTTCATATACCTATATAATTTTTTAAATATAGTTTTAATTTATAAATCGGTGATGGCGTCTTTTTTTTTTGTTTGTAATTAAACAAATACAAAAAAGAAAAAACGAAATTCGAATCTTTTCTCTTTATACTATGTTTTATACAAACTTTACATGTTTCGAGAACTTGTTGATAAAAAGGTGCTCGTCTACGAGATAATTATAACATATAGCGAGGAAACTTTCACGAAATAATTTCACCTTCAAATAGAGCGATAATTGAGTGTTTAATATGCACATAACTTTGAAGTCATATATGCCAGGCGCTCAAGATCTCTGACTCTGCAGTTTGAGGTCTGTTTTACAAGGTATTTGGCACTAAGTTAAAATTTACGTCAATACTAATATGTGTATGATAGTTTGTAAAGAAAAACTAATGAATTGATTGTAAAATTATTTTACTATTAGAAACCAAATTTATTTAAAAGTAACATAGCCTATTTATCTTTATGCTATAAGCTTCATGATATAAGCTACGGGAGTGAAGCAGTAATCATAAACACGGCAGCTAGTTAAAATTAAAGCAATTGTGTTTGCAAACTAAGCTTCAATGACTCGATGGCGTAGTGGCTAGTGTAACCGACTGCCACGTCTGAGGTCACGGGTTCGATTCCCGCAGAAGTCAAATATTTGTGTGCATGAACATGGATATTTGTCTTGGTCTGGGTGTTTCTATGTATAATATGTATGTATTTACAAAATAAAAGTATATATGTATGTTTATCCATTGTCTAGTACCCATAGTACAAGCTCTTATTAATTTGGGCGTGATGATGTTGTGTGTATGTGATAGAATATTATAATATTATAGAAACTAGCGACGTGCAATATCCAAAATCTGAAATTTTTATAATTTATAAAGACTGTCACACTAGGATTAATTCCTGTATCGCAGGGGAATTTACAAACATTCAAACAATAGACACAAAGAATACCCAGACTCGGAACATCTATTTGTGGATCACATAAATGTTTTTCCCGTATGGGGATCGAACCCACAACTCTTGGCGCGGTGGCAAGGGCAAGGCAACCACTTAAACCACTAGTCTATGATCCCGCCATCAAATATTTCCTAGCTAGACTTTGAATTGCTACTTTATGTAAGTGAAAGAATTGTGAGTTTACAAACATATAGGCAACGAAGACAGAGAACATCATTAAGGACCAAACTCGGTACAACTGCTTATTGACCACACAATTTTTATACCGTGTGGGGACCGAACCCACAACGTTCGGCGCAGTGATAGTGACAAGATAACCACTGAAATACGACTATATAGACAAGATAAACACAACGCTATACTGTGTGGTCAATGTCATTGAATATTAATAAATGGGTTATCAGTAATTATTAATTAATATTCTAAACACGGATTGGTCACATCACATCAAATATGCATATTATGTTGATTATCTTCATTTTAACACACTAGCCTTGTTTGCGACTTGGTACCTGCGTATCATAGATCAAGTGAAAAAAAAGGTAAAAGTTACGTCGTATCAAGAAGTCAAAGCGCTGGCTGAAGATAGGACATTATGGAAGAGACTCCACCGACAAGAGCTTGGCTCTTATATTGAACAGAGACCTGCGTATCAAGATGAAATGTACACCGGATTTTGTGTTAGTACTGTTCCAATACAACAATGAGAACCGTATTTAATTTGCTCCGCGTACAAATATACAGACAGAGAAAATCTTAAATAAATATTTCGACTTCTGTAGCTTATATTATTTTTCTAAAATATCGTGGCCGGTTAACTACAATAATGTTGTTACAGTAATTTAATTATTCGAGTCAATATTTATCCGACTGTGTAGGTGCACTCGTGTGTGCGTATTACTTATTCGTTACTTTATAACTGAATCAACATCAGTCATCAAATCATCCGAATCATTGAATCATTTCAACAATGGAATATTTCAAATTTTAATAGATATTACACATACATACATAGAGCAGCGATAGCTCAGTGGGGAGACCAACAGACTGCAATGCAGAGGGTCTCGGGTTCGAACCCACGTCGCGCACCTCTGACTTTCGGAAGTTATATGACTTTACGAAATTATGTGCGTATTGATTGACAATTATCGCCTGCTTCTTGCCTCGGAGAGCACGTTAAGCCGTTGGTCCTGGCTGCCATGAACATCTATGGCAGTCGTTATTGGGAAAGTCAGTACCCTCTAATATCCTGACACTGGTCTAGCCTTACGGTATCGTTAGCCTTCGGGTTGCGGAGGTCAGGTGGCAGCCGCTCCGTGTAAAAACTGATATCCAGTCAAATCCGGTTAGACCAGAAAAAAGCCGACCCCAAGTGACTTGGGAATAATAAAGGCTAAGAGAGAAGAAGATTAAACTGTTCCACTGCTGGGCACGAGCCTCTTCTCAGTGTGAGAAGGGATAGACTATAGTCAATCAGGCTGGGCCAGTACAGGTTGGCAGACGTCACAAATTTTCGAGAACATTAGGTCTGATAGTTCTATCAGCAGGTTTCCTCACGATGTTTTCCTTGACCGTTAAAGCGAGCGATAATTAATTACTAAACTAAATCTAGAATTTCGCGTGGCAGTTCAACGGTCTCCCACTAGGCTCAAGTTACTATCGTGTACCTATATAAAATTTGTGAAAATGGTATAGATATAGTAAAAACGTTAGTAAAAATGGTAAATATATTTTTGTTTATCAGCGCCTACATAAAACTCATACATGATGATGGTGTGCTATAAAAATATTTCAAAGGATATTTTTATAGTGTTTGTGTCATTCCGTGTCAGTAGTAAATAGTTATATACGGCGCGGCGTGTGGGGATTTATTTTATGCCTTGGTTCCAAAACACGAACCATTTAAACATATTACGTACTATCGACTTGAGCGATGGATGACCACTCCTAAGGTTACAATCACATAGCAGGCCAACACTTGGTCGGGCGGAGGGCTGAGTCACTTAAAGTCAACATGTGCAAGCGAAAATGTTTCTGAAATGGTCAACCGTCGCTCAAGTCGATAGTACATATGAAACATCAACCCTCGGCGCAGTAGCAGTGGCGAAGGGATCGTGCAGTCAAGATTTACTCTTTAATCTATCAGTGTGTATATATAAATTATTATATATCTATACCTATATTATGAAAAGGAAAGATTTGATTTTTTGTTTGTTGGTTTGTAAGGATTTAACTCAGAAACCACTCATATGATTTTAAAATAAATTCTTTCAGCATTAGAAAGCTATTTTATCACCAAGTAACATAGGCTATATCTATTCTAATATTATAAAGCTAAAGAGTTTGTTTGTTTGTTTATTTGGTTGAACGCGCTAATCTCAAGAACTATTGGTCTGAATTGAAAATTATTTTAGTGTTGGATCGCCCATTTATCGAGGAAGGTTATAGGCTATATAACATCACGCTACGACCAATAGGAGCGGAGCATCAATGAAAAATGTTGCAAAAACGGGGCAGATTTTCTTATGTGACGCAGACGAAGTTGCGCGGGTCAGCTAATGTTATTTAAAAGGAAAGGTACTGTTACTGGCTTATGCCAGTAACAGTACCTTTCCTTTAGGTTATCCTAACCTTTTTTTTTTTTTTTTTTTTTTTTGACCCAGGAAAATCCTTTATGGATACCCCCTGCCCCGGGGGGGGAAGGGTGGTTATGTGAGACTCTCCGCCCCTGAAGGGGGTCGGTATACACACTAAAAACCTGGGGTGAGCAGTCCCTCCGCCGACGGAGTGGGGCGGGATGGGGTCGCGTTAGCAATCACCATCCCGCCCCGGCGGTTGGCCCGGCTGATGGTGACCGGGCCTCAGCACCTATGGAGGGAAGGCCTTGCTCACCAAGGCCATCCCTCAGAAGTGTGGGGCCGTGCAAGCCGGTAGAGAGTCCCCCGACTCTGTACCAGTGACCCCACTATACAGGAGCGAAAAGGCGGGCAAATCGCCTCCTTCTCGCTCCCGTCCGTCTGCGCCGGAGAGGGTCAGCGAGAAGGTTGTTCTCCCTGACCCTCTCCGCGGTCTCCTTCTGCGCCATGACAGCTTCGCAGAAGGAGACCACTGCCTGCCACGATCTCTCGCCGCCGAGCATGGCATTGATCACGCTCGGCAGGGAGAGATCTCCGCCTATTATGGCCGAAAGCGTGTGCCGCTGCGGCCCCCACGCGGCACACGCCTCCAGCGTGTGGAGCGCCGTGTCTTCCGGCGCCCCACACTCGTGGCAGGCCGGGGTCGCCTCCCGTCTCGCGATCTGGTGCAAATACTTTCCGAAGCATCCGTGCCCGGAAAGCACCTGCACCAGTCGGAAGGTCAGCGACCCGAATCGCCGCCCTATCCACCCCCGGAAGGTTATCCTAACCTACTTTTAAGTAAGCCAAGCTGCGGGCAAAATCTCGTATTTTATTGCGGATCTATTTTTACTATTAAGAATCGCGAAAGGATTGGTAGGAATTAATGAACTAGCGAGCAAAATAGGGCTGTTGTGTTTGGTTGCATCATTCTTTGCAAATACCTGCACACGGTCGCTAGGAGGGAACCGAGTCCCGTCTGCCACCACTGCGACTGTGAGGAGGACACGGCGCAGCACACGCTCGAGCAATGTCGTGCTTGGGCGGTGCAGCGCCGTGAACTCATTGAGGTTGTGGGTGAAAATCTCTCGCTGCCGGCCGTGATCAAAGCCATGGTCGACAGCGAGAGGAAGTGGGCAGCGGTCGCGTCCTTCTGCGAGGACGTCATCTCGCAGAAGGAGGCGGCGGAGCGGATCCGTGAAGAAAGTATCCTTGCGGATCCGAGCCGTCGCCGGCGAACCGGGCGGCGCAGGCGCGCTTTCGCGCGCCTAATGCCGCCATAATGAAGGCCGTGGGCGGGCGAACGGGAATCGCCCGCCCGCCAGCCATTGAGTCGGTCCGACGCCCTATGTAGTGCCGGAGCGTCGCCGAGGCGTTGTAGACTGCTGGGTGGGTCGCTGAGGTAGTAACTTTTGCCAGCGGCCCATCCAATATAAAAGGCAGCGAGCGTGCACACCGTGGGGTTTTGGTCCGTAGGCCCGAAGAACGGGAGAGCTGGACATAGCCCTCTCACCTCCCCTTGTGGCGAGAGGGTATGCATCAGGCGCATTTCCCCACGAAAAAAAAAAAAAAAGGTTGCATCATTCTTTAATAGATATGTGCACGTTACATTCGCTTTGACGGTGACGGCAAATACCGTAAGGCAAATCTATGAATATCTATAAATTCACAATAAATTCTCAAAGCCTTGTGGAGCCTTGTGGCCTATAAGCCACATATCGGAAGTGGTAGACTATAGTCTAACGGTGCAACACATCCCGACTGATAAGAGCAATGTTACAAATTATAATGCACATATTTATATACATATAACTAGCTTTGTCTAACGGTTTCAGTCGCTTCACTGTGCGGCACGTAGTGTGATGTGAGATAGATAACCTTTCCTAATAAATAAACTACAAAATGAAAATGAAATTATTTAAATCAGACTTATGGTTTCCGAAATTCGCGCATTTAAACAAGCAGTCTTTTTAGTTCTTAATGTTATATAATTTGGTGATTAATTGATCAAGATCCTGATAAAACATTTTTGGTTGTCCTCAGTGACCAGAGACAGCAGTTGTAAGAGCAACCATATCATTCCTTCAACACCAATCATAAAAAGCAATTCATCAGAAATGTGCTGCAAGAAATGGTATCCGAAGAAATCACAAAAGGTAAGAATACAATTTAACTAATACTATGCATATCGCACCCTTAATAAAACAGAGACTTATCTCAGTCTTTTGGATTAAACAAATTTGAACTCTATTGCAAAGATTTAACACAAATGTAATATTAGAATTTAACATATATAATTAGAGTTCAAATTGCCTTACTTTCAAATTTCGAGTTAAGTCGCTGTTTTATTAAGAGTGCGAATTATATCCAGTTGTGACATTTACCAACTTTGTCAAACGATTCATCGTTACTATAATCAAGGCATTAGATAGGTGACCATATTCTTAAAGAACTGTATTGCAAAGAATTACTCTTTTTGCTACTTTTTTCTGTCACCCGAGGTCTCTTAATTTTTTATCTGCCTCTGAATCTTCACCTGAATACGAATGAACGTAAAATGAGGTATATATCTTATGTGGGAGCCAGTCAGTGCAGACCAGCGACACTTCGACCCAGTGGGATCTTTTGTGTCGACACTCTCCCAATAACGACTGCCATAGATGTTCATGGCATGTCGAGTAAAGTATAAGGCGTGTAAGCGTAACATACAAACGAACTCACATTCGCATTTACAATGTTAGTTGGGATAAAGGAAATAATATTCCGGGTATTCCAATATTAAAATAAGTTTGCGTGTTATCCCCATGTCCCTCGTGATACATATGTTCAACTTAATAACTAAGTTAGAGATAGCTTACAAATTGGACATCTAGACTGTAAGAAAGTTTGTAATACAAGTTTGACAAACATGTTTGCTCTTTGACTTCACAATATGTTTATTTTTGAGCAGTCACAGTTTAGGAGTTCGACTTAAGACGTCTATCCCACCTGAATTCGATTGTTTTAGCCTGTTACATATGTCAGGAATTATAACTATCCTAATTAATGTTATAAATACGAATGTGAGTTTGTTTGTTTGTTACGCTTTCACGCTTTAACTACTTGGCTGATTATCATGAATTTTCGCGTACACGTTGCCAGGGGCACAGAAACGGACGTGGAGGACTTTCCATCCAGTAAAAAATACTGTTAATATATCCTAACCTACATTTATACGAGCGAAGCCGTCTTATTATCGTAGTCATTTCTTAATAGAAATTACTCAATAATATATGATTATAATTTATAGCGCATGAAAGAAAGAAAAGTGAGAAACGGCCATGAATTGCCGTAAATCTTAGAGTTTGAAAAAATGTATCACATGGCCCTGAGGTCAGAGGTCAACGGTATTAATCATTTTAGGGGTATATCGACTATGCTGAGTCGAACGGCGTTGACCGCGAGTCTCTAGCTCTTACGGTTCTTGAGTTGAAAGTTGTATAACAGACAGACGGATGGACAGACGGACGGACAAGGCTGTTGTATCAGAGTTTTTCGAACTCTAAAATAGGGAAATCTCAAACCATGATCACGCGCACGAGATACATATTATAAGCCTGGCTAATCGCAAAGTACAATAGATCGCGTGATTAATAGAATGACAATCGCTGAACCAGACGCTGTAGATGATTTTCTTGATAACAATATGGTATTTAAAACAATATGTGACACATAATCATTAACAATTTAGGTGGTACATCAACCACGTGGTTTGTCGAGGTCGCATATACTAGACCTGGGTCATGGATTTGGATCGTGGCACACATACGCGTGGCGACGTGAACCCAGATATAGGGACATTAAAATTTTTGGACTTTCTTTTGATTCAGTTACAGTACAGTAGTTTTTATATACATAAATGTGTTATCGCATGAAATTAAATAATCAAATATATATAAAATTCATTTGTACTACATACATTAAAAAAATAACAGTGACGATATTCCGTAAACAAATTATTACAGAAATACTACAGCGAAACATCGTTCTATTATGTTCGCCATGGGAAATATTATGTTTCCAGAACTAATTGATTCTTAGCAAACAATAAGGATATGGAACAATGTTTGTTGACTTATGAACTTAGTAACACACACAAAGCAACAAACAATTCCCATTACAAGTTAACACTAAATAACATACAGTGTGTACATAATAGATTTGATCATATTTACGTACCGTATACATACATACATCTTAAGTTTTCACGTAAATATAACGGCCTCGATGGCGTAGTGGTTAGTGTAACCGACTGCCACGCCTTAGGTCGCGGGTTCGATTCCCGCACAAGTCAAACATTTGTGTGCATGAACATGGCTGTTTGTCTTGGTCTGGGTGTTTCTATGTATAATATGTATGTATTTACAAAAAAAAAGTATATATGTATGTTTATCCATTGTCTAGAACCCATAGTACAAGCTCTGCTTAGTTTGGGCTAGATGGTGTTGTGTGGATGTGGTAGAATATTATTATATATTATTATTATTATATATATATATATTATTATATATTATTATTATTATATATGTATTATTATATATATATTATATATTATATATATATACATCATTAAAGGAATTACTGCTAAAATGTTAAGCCCTTTCGAGTTTCCGAATGTTTACAAAAATATAAACGTGTCTTGGTCTGTTCCCCAATCCTCAAGTTATAAATGACAGTCGTTCTTGCTGAAAATATTCATGGTATCAGTGAAATTTCACGTCTCTTGTAGTAAATAATTAGTGGAAAGATTTTCATTATAATAACCCTTAAAAAAATTTATTTTCAAAAGACATACTTACTTATATCCTTCACTATTCCATCTTTAAATATGACACACTATATTGGAAAGATGGAGAAGGAGAATGGCATAGCCTCATTTTACTTAGTGATGTAATGGCGTAGGTAAGTACACCTTTGGTACAAAAAACCAGTTGAATAATCCTGGGTTTCGTTGCTGTCGTGAATAGAGATTTAGAATGGTGCAATTATAAAGCGAATTCGAACCAATTGTTATACATTTTCTACCAGAGCATTTAGCAGCAATTAACTGAATAAAATAAAATCTAAATGATGCAAACTTATTCTTATGTACAACGTAATTGGATACGATGAAATCTCGAACAAAGACTTCTTTTACAGCACACAACAGATTTAGATGGATTATAGCCTAGCTCCACGCTCTGAGATGCGTAACGGCCACGCAACGGTAGGATTATTTATGAACAATTCTGGTATGTTACATCAAAGCGTTCCATTTAGTTCAATACAATACAGAACTCGCGTCAATAGCACAGAATGGTAAGAACGTTCGTTTTCGCGCCACGTTTTCAAAGGAGCGTTCAGGGGACGTTTAACTGAACTTATTGTACCGACGAAATTGTGTGTCATTCGCAGTAGTGTCTCATACGGGAAACCTTTGTTTCGACACTTTTTTTTATCCTAGTTTAATTTGGCATAATGCGTTAGGCATTTTTTTTTGTCGTTATTATACTTTGACATAATTGTTTTTGGCATACTATTTCAGTAGACATAAATACTATTTAGGCTAATGCTTTTTGCTCCAATTTTGAATTGCATAGTTATAAGGCATATTGTTTATACGTATAATAGTTATTAGACATAAATTTCAAAAGGAATCCAATTTTATTTGGGTACCATATTACTATAATGATAGGTTAGAGTGCGGCGAGGCCTAAGTCGCCAACATGTTTATTTTATATACGAAAAGTATTTTATTAATAATTATTATGCCTATAAATATTATGCTTAAATATCATTATGCATAAACAAATGTATGCATTAACAATTATTACGCTAATAGTAATTATGCTTAAAAAAATTTTGCTTTAACAGTTATGCGAAATTAATATTGTGCATAACTATTATTAGGATAAGTAAAAGTATGCCATGTTCATTTATGATATATAATTTTATGCGAATAAATAGGCAACCGTTTCATACACATTATTTTTGGAACGTTAATATATAGTTAAGGAGACAATGACTTACAAGTTCACTTAAACTATTTTTAGCAAAATATAATCTTCATCTTAATTGGGCAGGCTCTTAATGTCTCAAGCATTAATAATTTAATCGATGAATCAGTCAGATCAGCATCGCCTTAGATGATTATAGAGACAAGGTAGAAAAATGAAATGTTTATAGAGAAACATGCTGTACATTACACCTACGTTACCACATTATAAAACAAAGTTTCCCGCCGCGTCTGTTCGCGATAAACTCAAAAACTACTGAACAGATTTTCATGCAGTTTTCACCAATACACAGAGTGATCATGAGTATGGTTTAGGTGTAATATTTGTAACGGTTTTGTACTACCCGTGCGAAGCCGGGACGGGAAGCTAGTTTATCTATAAATATTTTATTCTTCCAGCTAAAAGGGGGCATCCTCTGACCAAGCTAGGCGATCGCGCCTAATAGGCCAAGAAATGTCGAATTATATCGGAAACGTATACACATACAACATAAAGTCCAAGTCGATACCTAAAAATCAAAGTCGTTACCTAAAAATCAAAGTCGTTTCCCAACAATAATGAGTATGATGACTTGAATTAATGTATCGTATGCGTGGTCGTCAGTTTCGTAAAGGGTATTTTTTTTATTCTTGATTTTTTGGGGACTTATGGGCATAATATACTTGACAGCCCCATCATAACACAAGCAATTATAAATATACAAGCTTACAATTAATTACTTAGGTAACTATAGCTATTGTAAGTAATAATATGAATTATAAAATTATATCTAAGACAAACACTGTTTAATATATAGGTTACAAAATAGTCTTGCTTCTTCAGACGACGGATAAGTCAAAACAGTTTGTACTATACCAACATCTAACATTGCAATTTAACTCATTCATGAGCGCTTCCCTTTGTCCTTTGTTCTTGACACATTCCATCAAAACATGCTGAACGTCTTCTATTCGGTTACACACTTCACAATTTGGGGAAAGAGCTCGTCCCATCAGATGTTCAAACCTTTTTGATAGAATATGCCCAGAGTGTAACCTATGTATTAATCTTACATAGCTTCTACTAATATTTGCATTTAGAAACCAGGGTACGCGAGGAGGCTGGATTTGTATTGTTTATACCATATCCTCTTAATTCTGGACTGTTCGTCAAAATATTCTTTCCAAGTTTTATGACATAAGGATTTAAATTTATATAATATTTCTGAATAACAAGGTAGGATATTTATATATCCTACCTTGCCAGCGTCATCCCCCCTGGATGGATACAAATTGAAACATTGTTTGGTTATTTTCATGATTTTTGAAAAGAGTAATACTAATATTCAAACAAAAACTGGTAAGAAAATGATAGGTACAATAATATTACAACATCAAATAATAATACATGAATATTGTCTTCTGTTTACGCGAATGTTATTCATTGAAATTAAACTACCATATACGGATACATAT
The DNA here is from genome assembly GCA_930367265.1 of Catocala fraxini. Taxonomy (NCBI): domain Eukaryota; kingdom Metazoa; phylum Arthropoda; class Insecta; order Lepidoptera; family Erebidae; genus Catocala; species Catocala fraxini. Next base: position 25,948,706 of record OV884027.1, on the reverse strand, counting down.
ATATTGCTTTTCAGCAGCCATGGTCACGGGGAGAGTCTCCCCGTGACCATGGCTGCTGATAAGCATCCGAAAAGTCGGGGAAAGTGTAAAATTAAATATAAATAGTTTTAATAATTTAATTAGCTTAAAATTAGTAAAGTTTAATAGTAGTAGTTTCTAAATTATGTAATAAAGTGTCAAATAAACAACGCGATAAAATCCCTATATAGTAGTTTAATTTCAATGGATAATATATGAAATATGAATGTTGTTTATTCATAGGTAATGGTCAGTGGTTTGTGGCTTTCTGTTTTATTTTAACACAGAATGAACTATTTAATTCATCGCAAATATGTAACATTTGAAACATATTAATCATCAAATTTCAATGCTTTTATATCGCAACTAGTTTTTGTCCGCGTCTTCGCTCACGTAAAAGGTTATGTGAGTGAAAGTACTTTTTTTAAATAATATATGTTACTCGTAATATCGTAATCTAATCGTAGACAACGGGTAACCTGCTGAATCTGATGACGCATCTGGTGCCGGCAGTGGACGCAGGGCTACAGGTTGATGTCGCGTACTTTGATTTCCGAAAGGCGTTCGACACAGTTGACAATGACGTACTTCTATCCAAGCTGGCCGGTGTGGGGTGCACCCCGCACACGCTCTCATTCTTTGCCTCTTACCTGCGTGACAGATGTCAGTATGTCGACTGTGGTGGACACATTTCGGACCCCTACCCTACAAGGTCTGGTGTGAGTCAAGGCAGCAATTTAGGTCCCCTGCTGTTCATTCTGACGGTCAATGACCTCCCGAGGGTAGTATGTAAGTCCATACCTTTATTATTTGCAGATGACTTGAAACTAGTTTTAGAAATAAAACACACCACAGATCATAGCATACTACAACAGGATATCAATAGGATCTTCGCGTGGAGCCAAGACAATAAGCTGTACTTCAATGTGGATAAGTGCTCCGTACTATCGTTTAGCCGAGCACAAGCTCCGAGCCAGTACCAATATGTCATGGATGGGTTGCCGTTAAAGCGCGTTACAGAGGTAAGAGACCTGGGTGTGCGTTTTGAGCGCGAGCTACAATTTCGGCAGCACATCACAGACGTATGCAAGAAAGCGTACCGAAATTTGGGGGTGGTTTTACGCCAGGGTAATAATTTTACCAACATTGGGGCCTTGAAAGCTCTGTACGAAGCACTCGTAAAGAGCCACTTGGAGTGCAATGCGGTCATTTGGTCTCCACACGAAGAAAAGTACAAATTAATGTTAGAACGAGTACAAAACAAATTTCTTAGGTTTTTATATATGAAGCAGTATGGCGTGTTCCCAGGGTACCCACTGCTGTATCCTACTTTATTTGTTTTAGGAATGGTGGGATATTACAGACTCGAAGTAAGAAGGGAAGTAGCTCTTGCTACCTACGTGTTTAGTGTAATGCGCGGTAAGATCCACAATCCGGGTATCTTAGAGACGGTGCAGCTGTGCGTTCCGAACGAGTACATCGGTCGTCGCCGGCGGCCGTCGCTGCTAGCGGTGCCTCGCGCGCGCACCAACCTGTTGCAGCGCGCGCCGCTCGTCCGGGCGCTGCGTGTGCTCAACACGCTGTCTGACCAGATAGATTTGTTCACATGTCCACTGAACGTATTCACAAGTGCTGCTTATTGCCACTGCAGTAACTAGCTTAGTTTAAGTGTATAGTATAGTGTATAGTAAGTGTATGTATAGTATAGATATAGATATAAGATAGTCTAAGTTCAGCTACTCTATCGCATTAGGCTTGCCTGTAAAGATAGACGTAAGTTTTATGGTCAATAAATAAATAAATAAATAAATCTTTTTAATGGCGAAGGAATTTTTAAAATCGATTAATTAGTCTTAGAGTTAAATCCTTACAAACAAACAATCAAATCTTTCCAGCGTTATGATATAAGTATAAATTATTTTGCTAACATTTGCCCGTGATTTCGTCATTTATTAAGAAGAAAAGCTCTTTTTAATACTAAGAAAAATGTAACGCAGCAACTTCTTTTAGAAGAGTTGGTCCTTAGTTTGCTTGTTTGTGGCAATAAATACATACATAGATGTGAATACACATATAGTCTTTTCACCCACTTTTCACACCTCTTGTGCTATAAATAATCCTAACTAATTTATAAATGCGAAGTTAAGTATTGTTACACTTTCACGTCTTAACTACTCGACCGATCATCAGGAAATTTCGCATACACGTTGTCAAGGCAACAGAGAAGGACATAAGATACCTCTCATTCAGAAAAAAAGTACAGTTACTAATCTAGCCTAACCAACATTTACGCAAGCGAAGCCGCTGGGCTAATCTGGTTTATTTATATTTACTGAAATCTTTATGAATCCCAAATAACTATGTAATGTACCCTCTTAGCAGTGAGTAACAATATCTCCCAGACCGAATCTCGGTCACGACGGCCAATATTAACGAGACTAGCCATCAAGGCACACTTGTGCACTATAATATGCAGGATATTAGGGTACAAGTGTGTGTAAAGTACAAATGTACTCTCTATTCCCTCGTTTTTATAGACCGATGGTACGGATGGGACATTTCGACACGACTGGAGAGAGATCAGGATAAAGAGCAACAATTTAATAATAATAATAATAATATTATACCACATACACACAACACCATCTAGCCCAAACTAAGCAGAGCTTGTACTATGGGTACTAGACAATGGATAAACATACATATATACTTTTTTTTTGTAAATACATACATATTATACATAGAAACACCCAGACCAAGACAAACATCCATGTTCATGCACACAAATGTTTGACTTGTGCGGGGATCGAACCCGCGACCTCAGGCGTGGCAGTCGGTTACACTAACCACTACGCCATCGAGGCCGACAGAGATGACAGATTTGCCGAGCTTTCCGAAGCGCAAGAATAAAACACCATTAATTTTGTTACGCCGGGGTTGTACTAAAAATGTATTGACAAAAGTTTTAATATTTTTTTGTTGGCTCGTTCTGGTCTTACCTACGTTTTCATGATACTCTACCATATTCACTGGTATTAATGAGCAGATTCTAAATCAATTTATTTGGCTACAGTGTTCATTAGGTTTAGTTGCACATTCCGTTCCAGTGAACCACCCATCTTTCAAGGCAGGAGTTGGCGCACCGTGGTTTAGTTGTGACTTTCTATCTTACCCGGCTGAGCCCAACATACCGCTCTGCTCATATTTTCCCATGAAGAAGGATGAGTAAATGGCATTTCCCCAGTTAAAAATGATAAGGCTCAGTTGCATATGGACAAACTAACTACCACAACCACCAGTGACATTACGCTTGTCAAATCACCAGTTAATGTAATTTACTGTTTGCACCATTGAAATTAAACTACTATATACGGATTTTATCGCGTTGTTTATTTGACACTTTATAACATAATTTTGAAAATTGTTACACTAGTACTACTATTAAACTTTACTCATTTATAAGCTAATTAAATTATTATTAAATCTATTTAGATTTAATTTAATTTTACACTTTCCCCGACGTTTCGGCTGCTTTTCAGCAGCTATGGTCACGGGGAGACTAAGATGGTAGTTGTCTCAATGTTCCAGTGTAGTTATTTCAAAGTACCCGAACATAATTTAATCATTGGTGTTTCTATTTACGCAGAATGAGCTCAAAGTATCATGAAGTCTAGCTGTGGTTTGCTTCTTCTTGGGTTTGACTATTTGTATTACTGGATCCCAAGCTGGTGGTACATTCCAACCGTCTTCTCTATTGTTGGTCCTATGGATGTTTTTTGATTTCAATAGCCTCGCGAAGCATCCTTGGTAGGAATCGGTGTTCTTTAGCGAGAATCTGTGGTTTGTCAAATCTCATACAGTGGTTGGTCCCCTGTTGCACATGTTCACACACAGCACCTTTTGCACCATCCTGACAATTGTCAAAATTATATTACAAATAACAATAATAATAACCGCTTTATTTCGCAGGTTGGATTTATAGTTACTGTTAAACTAATTTGTTGTCATAACACATTGTTATTGGATTTTCGCTTTGACATTTATTGTATTGGTGCAACAGATAGTTTATTATATTATATTAGATACAATTACGCTGTTTACCGAATGGTATTCATTTATATTAAACTGCTTTTTATGGATTTTATCACGTTATTTATTAAACAAATAAATAACGCGATAAAAATCGTAAAGTAGTTTAATTTCAGTAGTATATTATATGACGTGGTCATGGTTAATGTTGCTGCTAAAAGTTAAAGCTTTTAAGTGTATGAATAACGTATAACTTTTTTCCAAGCTACTTTTAAGGTGCAAGTTCTTTCAGAATCGGGCTGTAACAGACTTGTGACAACAACCGTATTGTAATTTTTTTTACAATTATTTAAGCAAGAAAATAAGTCATTGTAGGTACTCGTATTTTGTTTCTACACTAAGCATACTCAAGACCATTGACTGTAGATGGTAGACTGCAAGCACAGTGAAGTAGTTTAAGTGATCTCCATGTCAGAGACCTATTTTTCTTTTTTTGTTATACTTCTAAGTTGGCTAACAAGCATACGGCCCACCTGATGGAAAGTGGTGACCGTAGCCTATAGACGCATGCAACACCAGAGGCAAATTTGTAATAAATGCCTAACACTTATACTTGCCGTATCTCAGTGAAATAACTGAATTATAAAGCTTATCCACCTATGAGCCTAGAAATAGGGGAAAGTCGGGTATATTGGACCGGCAACTAAATTGGACCAACCTCGTATCTCAAAAAGTAGTTTTTCAAATTAAATATTGGCAACACTGGTTGACATGCATCTAACTTCATTACACATCGGCCATATTGTTTTCGTTGTGACATTTAGCGTCTGTGTTTTGTTTTTGAAATTCTATTTTTGATGATTTTAATGCAAATTCTATTGTTCCGTACCAAATGTAGTATAGAAGCGTAATTTATCTACAAATAACATTCATTAAACAATTGCCGGTATTTGTAGGTTACATTTTATTCGAAATTTTTATGACATATACACCCGGTTGGTTAAAACGGACCGCCAGTAGTTGGATAAAATGGACTGGAACTGAACTGACTGGACTGAATGGACTCATAGTTTTGGATGATACCGATAGCAGCCTAGAATCAGAAGACAAAGAGAATGAATGTGCCAAATGTAAAATAAATTATTACGATAAAAATTGCCCCAAAGTCGATTGGCTACGGTTTTGCGTTGCTAAAATTGGAATCACGAAATTTGTACTCAAAAGCCGGATATTTGCGATGATTGTATTATGTGAATCCTTATATTGCTTAGAAACTACGATTTAGAGTGACTATTATGTTTGGTTTAGTTTTTTCACTTATAGTTTTCTTTGTTTTACCTTAAAGTTTATAGAGGTCCAATTTAGCTACACCGTGGTCCAAATTACAGAACGAATCGGCTAAATCAGATCTCACATTTTGTTGATTTTTAAGATATCTATAAAAATAATGTTGATTAATACATAATAAAAGTAAAGCCTAATATTTGTTGTTTTATTTCATACAATAGACATTTGTAAAAAAACAAATATTTATGAATAAAACGTGTTTGAAAAAAAATGGTCCATATTACCAGACTTTCTCCTATTTATGGCAAACTTCGAAGCCCATTAAGTTCGGCATCGCTTAAACTTCTTAACACCTTATTGTTCTTCTTTGTACGCGTCTTAAATCAATTCTCCTTTTCACTTTAATGGGTACTTTATGCTTTTGTTTTGTGCTTTGCTAAAGGATAATGATTTGATGAATAAGTCTGCAAGGTGTTACTTTAAAATATTGTTTCTGTTTTTTTGTTCATTAAATAAAAATATTCACAAAACACATTATAATGCTATAATAATAATTTTTTATTCAATAAATTAAAGTCTTTACAGAATTATATACACATTACAGTCTACTTATTGTATTAAATTCAAACTGTTTGTTTTAGGCTGATATTAACATTCTCAATTAAGATGGCTGCCTCATTAGGATAGTCAGTAACATAGGAAGCTGAGCAGCGAATTAATTTCCAATACTATTTTATGAATAAATATACATACCCTTATTATTATGCCGGATTTATAAATAGTCGTTGAGTTAAGCATCTTCAAACTAAATAATTAAAAATAATTCTTACTACAAATTATATGTACTGGTATAGTTTGACCAAAACCGCTGTACCGCGCTTTAGGTATGTGCGCGGCGAGTGACAACGGCCTGTTAGCCTGCGTTCCCCCTCTCCCGTCTCGCCGCGCACATACCTAAGGCGCAGTACAGCAATTTCGGTCAAAATATAGGAGTAGTTGTGTAGTATGGTACTATTGAGTCTGATGATGATCTCAGTCTTGTATATGTTAGCAGTCAAAATATTGTTTGATTTTAATCCGCAAATAAAAAGTGGTATCCTTATAGATAGATTCAGCGATAGCCTAATGGAAGACCTTTGGACTGCCATGCAGAGGTCTTGGGTTCAATTCCAAGGCACGTTATTCAATCTCTGGCTTTTGAAAGTTATTTGCTTATTAAGTAGTTAATTATCGCTCGCTTTAGCGATGAAGGCAAACATCGTGAGGAAACCTATATGTCTGAAAGTTCTCCAAAATGTTCTTCAAGATATGTGAAGTCTGCCAACCCACACTGGACTATGGCGTAAGACTTCTCACACTGAGAAAAGGCACGTGCCCAGCAGTGGGACAGTTTAGTACAGGGTTGATATTATTATCCTAATAGATAAGGCATTGGACTCTAATGCAATCAATAGGTCGTGGGTGAGAATTTGCACTTCCAACGTGAACCCACTCGTTTCATGATTCAGCTTTGCTGGAGGTGTTAACAAGAATACTAGTCTTTTGCAACCCAAATTGCTATTGATCTTAGGAAACAATAATCTAGGTTGTTGGCCTAAATGGGTGTCGATCTGTAGATCCTAAAATACAGCTGGCGAATTGTGGGCGTTATATACCTTTATCACCTGTGATTTTAGTATAGTTCAACGTAATCCAATACTGGCCAACGTCCCTCAAAATTATTTCAACCATTTAGCCGTGTAAACGTACTAAGCAGTCTATGGCTTTGGTATTTTAACAAATATTGCTTTTGCCCGCGGCTTAGCTCATTCGGGCACATACCTTTCTTTTGGATAGAAGGTACCCTGTATCCTTTCGTACTCCTGACAAAGTGTATGTAAAATTTTATGATGAACGGTCGTGTAGCTAAGACATAAGACATCTCTTGCAATTTATCCAGTATTTTTTATCATTAATCTTTCAAGGCGTGCTCATAATTCATTAAAGTATCACCACAATCCGATGACGTGCAGCCTTGAAAGCAAATAATGAGGGCGCGCCGAAGCCCTTTCCATCAACAACAGTCACGTCTACCCTGACAGGAGTGCCCAACTAACAAAAGAAGTAATCATATAAATGCCATAGGAATACATACATACCTTGAAATATTATAAATACGAATGTGAGTTTGCTTATTTGTAACGCTTTCAAGTTATAACTACTCAACCGTTCATCATGGAATTTTGCATACACATTGTCAGGAGTACAAAAAAGGACATAGGGTTCATCCCTTTTCCCTTCATCCAGGAAAAAAAACTACTGGTCCCGAGGTATAAAATATTATTGACAAAATGTAATATAATGCGAGTGAAGCCGTGGCAAAAATCTAGTTACAGATTAATAAATAAACATTCACTTTGATTTATATGTGAAGCAGCGAAAGCTCAGTGGGGAGACCAACAGACTGCAATGCAGAGGGTCTCGGGTTCGAACCCACGTCGCGCACCTATGACTTTCGGAAGTTATATGACTTTTTGAAATCATGTGCGTATTGATTGACAATTATCGCCTGCTCCGTGCCTCGGAGAGCACGTTAAACCGTCGGTCCCGGCTGCCGTGCCTTGCCGTGCAGTCGTTATTAGGAAAGTCAGTACCCTCTAATATCCTGACACTGGTCTAGCCTTAGGGTATCGTTAGCCTTCGGGTTGCGGAGGTCAGGTGGCAGCCGCTCTGTGTAAAAACTGATATCCAGTCAAATCCGGTTAGACTAGAAAAGCCGACCCCAAGTGACTTGGGAATAATAAAAGCTAAGGGAGAAGAAGATTTTGATTTATATGTAGGTCATGTCAAGAGTCTAATATTATTACGCCATTTTCTTTTCATGCACCTTATGTCGTCGTGCAAAACAATATTAAATTCAACGTATGTACACAGAACGAATATAAAAGAGATGAAGAAATTCATTAGCTGACATGAGGAAAGCTTTATATAAAGGCCCTTTATATTGCGTTTATGACGAGAAACCTGTATTAATATAATAATAATATTGCTGCGTTTCATTTAAAAAAATACTCTTGCTATAATATGTATATTGTACTTGCCGCGACACTGTAGTGCGTCATCGATGATTGCGGCGGCGCGTGTCGATTGTTTTTATGCAATAATGCGAAAGCGATGCGCGTTTTTGGTGCGCCGGGTACGTAGCAGCAAGCGCTATGGCTATGATAGGGGACAGACTGGACTGCCCGTTCATTACACGTCGTAGTGACTTGCATGTCGTCTACATCAATAATAACTAATTTATCTCACTTCATTGTTAAGAGACACTTAATTGTCATGTCTCCCCGTGACCATGGCTGCTGAAAAGCAACTGAAACGTCGGGGAAAGTGTAAACTTAAATATAAATAGTTTTAATAGTTTTAATAATTTAATTCCTTTAAAACTTAGTAAAGTTTAATAGTATCTAGTAGTAGTGTAAGAGTTTCAAAATTTTGTAATAAAGTGTAAAATAAATAACGCGAGAAAATCCGTATATAGTAGTTTAATTTCAAGGAATAACATTCGCGTAAACAGAAGACAATATTGATTGACGTGTTAATTATTGTATTAGATCCAGCATAATTTTAAAATTCTTATAATAATAATTACAAAGCACATAATTTGGATGTCTGACCAGACAGAGCATGTTGAGACAAAAAATATCTGTAACACCTGATTGTACACGTGTTGAGTCAAATAAATTTATCTTTATCTTTAATAATAATAAAATAAAATAATAATAAATTTTTATATTCACATTCAGATTTTTTTCAGATTCAGATTCATTGTTTGCCAGAATGTAGTACATACAACAGATGTCAATCATTACAATCATGGTTCTGTACATTCTACCATAACAATGGTGTGCAAAAAGGTCTTATTATATAATTTTATAATTTACAGTCTTCTAGGAAAATTATATTATCATCGAAGTTTTTTTTTATATAAATACAAATTATAAAATTAGAATTACTAAAATAGAAAGTTGTTAAGAATAATTAAATTATGTCATCTTTATACAATATTATATATTAAATAATAATTATTATATATTATATAATTATATTGTATATTTAAATGTCATATAATTTAATGTAATATATGATTCTTCGGTTTAATAAAAAAATAATTATTATTATCATTATAATGGTTAAGTAAACTGACTTCATGGATGGCGTAGTGGTTTAAGTGGTCGCCTCGATACTGCCGCGCCAAGTGTTGTGGGTTCGATCCCCACACGGGACATAAAATTGTGTGATACTCAAATAATTGTTCCGAGTCTGGGTGTTCTTTGTGTCCGTTGTTTGAATGTTTGTAAAGTCTTCCTCACAGGAATTATTTCTAGTGCGGGTACTTTAATAAACAGAAATTTTAACAAAAAAAAACCGACTTCTGAAATGAATATTCCTAAACAAAAAATGCACTAAATAGTTGAAAATGAATGCGTATTCTTGTGAATAGTTATTGTTATTAATAGAGTCGATGTCAGCCAAGGTAGGTTTGTAACTACTTAAACATGAGATGTCTTACTATAATCATAACATAACATTGGCATGCAAAATTACACACATAGACGCAGCACGCGACGCGGCTGACACCGACTCCAAAAATATCAATGATTTAATTATTTAAAAGAACACGCAAATAAAAAACTTAAATCTATACTCCATTTGGTTAGGTACTTAACTAAAGGTAAACAATCTTGATGTGACTTTTTACACTAACACATATTAAACAAATAAACTACTGCTTAAACTAACGGTTCAATTGATTTAGTCATCGTTATTGTTGTATTTACATTGATCTTTAGCAGCATTTTATTTAAAAACTGAGTTTTAAATAAAAATATAAAAAAGGACACATCAAGATTGTTTACCTTTAGTTAAGTACCTAACCAAATGAAGTATACCTACCTAGTTTATATCGATTCTAAACTTCCATAGTCAAGTCAAATCAAAAGTCAAGTCTAGTCATTTATTCATTTAGGTCACAAAGTAACACTTATGAACGTCAAAGGGGTTATAGTGAGTTAACAAACTTTACCTGGTTTGACCTGGGGGTGGCGGGCTTTGTGGGCTTGCCCGCCATCCGTTCAGCACCAGGTCTGAGAGGCGGCGTGCGTGTTCCCACGCGCGCCTCTGTTTCGAGTCCGTCTCCTCTCTAGGGGGGACAGTAGGGATAATTTGTGAGGAGTGCCTTTGGGTAGGTCTTTCGTGTAGTGGCCTGCCGTTTCATACGGCGGGCCGAAACCTCGGCGGGGTCGCGACCGCATGCGAAAGTGATTCGCGCGGCCCCGTCGATAGTGGTTGTGTCGAGGAACACCGTGGTAGGTTTAGTCGGTATTCCGGGAGGTCCTTTATCTTTTCAACATCTTATTTTACCCCGGCGAGTCCGACATAACCCCTCCGCCCGCCCCCGCGGAGGGATATGCGTCATGCATTCCCCCACGTAAAAAAAAAAAAAAAAAACTTTACTGTTATATATAACTTCCATGCAACGCTTCCAATCGATTGTTCCATCCATTTCTACAAGCAATACAAGTTCTCAACTAATAACTCAATTTAGTCAGTTTAGCGGTTGTGTATTCAAGTTACAAGTAATTCCTGGTATTAATAATAATCAATCAAATAACTAAGTCTGAAACCACTTTAGCGATACGGAAACGTTTGCGACTAATGGCTATCAAATTATTATTTCATCTAAATTGAACTATACCGGCAACCCGGTTGAACTTGTAGCTATTCGAAATAGTGAAACAGTGTGAACTGTGTGATGTATTTTATTCAAAAGCATCTCTACATTGTGTATATCTGTAGTACATTGACTGCGTGGATGGCGTGATTTTAAATCATTGTTACTGAGGGTTGTGGGTTTAATATACAGAGTGTCCGGTAATTAATGGATAACCTTGAAATGTATTTTAATAGAACTGATGGCCGTTCAGAAAAAATATGAAAGAAATCTATCCTACCTAAGATGTTTTTTTTTTAAATTACTTTATTTAACTTTTTGGTGCTTTTATACTATAAGACATTTCAAGGTTATTCATTAATTACCGGACACCCAGTATAAACCGAAAAAAAAATTATAATGCACAAATAGTTGTTTCGGGTCTTGGGCCTTTGGTAATACAAGTTGGACTTTTGGTTTTAATTTTTCATTGGGAATAGAGGAATCCGCCTCGCACCCTCGGATTGCCCACCCCAACTATAGTGATAGAAAAAGGTGGGCAATACCGAACTCCTCTGGATAAAGCCAGCCGGGCGTACTCTAACTTGCAGTATTCCGCTTCAAGCATAAAATATGCGTCGACACGTGTTTCGCTTCAGCGCGAGGCAACTTTAGGGCCGTTTGGAAACGAATGAGCCAGCCATAATAATAACAATTTAATAAGAACATAACTTCGAAATGTCAGAGGTTCGTGCCGTTCCGAGCTCGAGGTCTCAGCGTGGCAGATTAACGATCATTTTTATAAAAAAATATAAAATACATCTGTTACTGAGATAACATTTATTGACCATTTAAAATACGGACACTCAGGAACTCTAAAAAAATATTTAGACGGGTTTGTCTTAAAAAATATAAAATTGACGAACGATTTCATATTCCTATTACGAGATCGTAATAAATCGTCTGACCGTTACAAGTTTAAAACAATGCTTGTATTGGTACAAAATATTTTATCGCTTGAACTGTTGGCCATCGAAAGCCGATTGATTTATAAAGAGTGATTTGAGTGATGTCAGTGATTGTATTTAATCATTTATTTCTTTTACAAATAAATGTTTAGTAGAACGGATTTATTTCTAAATTAACTTTTACGGCCCATTTCACTGAAAAACAGTGAAATTGCATATAATGTTTTTTTCCAGACGTAATTTTATGTAGTACTTTGTAGTACCATGTACTCGTCTATATCCTCAAAAGTGCGACTAATATTGTGGGTTCGAATCCCACACGAGACAAAACTTTGTGTGATCCACAAATGGTTGTTCCGAGTCTAGGTGTTCCTTTATTAACTTCTGAGTCTTCTTCAGAGGTCAATGAAAACACTATGTGGGTCTGTGTGTTAGTGACAGATAGGTGTTAGTGACAAGCATAACACCGGAACCACTGGACCGATTGACTTGGTGTGCAGACACCTTGGGGTCATACCTCGGCCTAGTTTGAATATGGGCCCTGTGGGTCAAAAGGCCCCCGAAATATAGGGGTCACAAGGTCACATGAAGACGAAGAGATTGAATCCTGGGTTTTTACACCCATCTCGTTTGATTGCTTGTAAAGTCCCCCGCGACACAGGATTTATTACTAGTGGAGGAGGTGTCTTTAAAAAAAGAAAAGGAAGGAAGAGGGAAGGGTAGAAAGAGATGTTACACCCTCATTTCATGAGCTATGGCTTTAGGTCTTACGTAATATGGGGAGAGTTAATTGTCATTTATCAGACTCAGATCTAGACTCCGTGTTGCTAATTTGGAACTGGCTCCAATTCTTTGACTGTAAAAACTAACACTTCGTTCAACGTGGGAATCGAACCCAATACGCTAATAATAATTCGCAACAGTAACGTACGCCACCGCTACCCGTACTTATCGAGACAGTAAAAGATAGTTTATTGTCATAAAACAAAGTAATAAATATGCTTGTATCACAAATTGTACATAAATAGGATTTGGCAGTTGATAAGAAACTGGAAAGTTGAGATGTTTGTGACTTAGCTCTATTCACAAAGATAAACCTAACTGTCTTTTACTTTGTTTAAGTTTGTAAACTGGTATATCTTGATATAACTTTGCTATTCATATTTTGTATTGTATTATATAATTTTAGTATAGTAACATTATATTTCATGATTTATAAAATGGCACAAAAGCTGCATATAGTTCCATTAAATTGAACGTGTAATACGCAGTGGTTTAAGAAAACGACATTTAACCGCCAGTGCGCCAAAGGTCTTGATTCCGATCCCCATGCGAAATAAAAAATTAAGTGGTCTAAAAATAAGTTTGGAGTCTCATGTTTATTTAAGTGTTTGCAAAGTCTCTCGTGACACAGGCATTATTCAAAGCAAGGGGGATGTTTTATAAATAAAGACTCTGGGTATTTTTGTGTGCGTTGTTTCAATATGTATTATTGCATCCACGATACGGGGTTTATCCCAAGAGAGGAATGACCTTAAAAATATTTTTTGAGATTATAATTTGGATAAGAATTACCATTTGGTACGCGATTATAAACACGAGCCTATTGGCACAGTTATAGACTCTGGATGACCGAGCGTTTTGAGAGAAAAACGTAATAACACTTTTACCGACACAAAAACTTAATCCAAAATTAATTAAAAATTCCAAATGAAAAATTTTATAATAGGAAGGTAACATAATGTACTTACAATCTTTGTCATTTTTGGAGTCGTTGTCTGTGTACCTACCTTCTTGCATGGCAAACGTATAGATTTTACATAAGTAGAAAAATAAGTTGGCTGTAAGTTGTAGACACAAGAATACGCAATTATTTTTTTACTCTTTAATGCATTTTTCTTTTAGAATATTCTTTTTCGTTTATTTCTCGATTTTTAGTGAATCTGGAGTACGATAACTGATTTTATTTATCTAATTTACTAAACGTGCTGCTAATTTGAAACAGCGCTTATTAAATGAGACAAACGAAGAAAGGGAGAAAGGCCTATCTCAAAATATGAAATCTACCTCCAGAGCCATTTTTGATTTGTCAAGAGTGCAATAATTTTTTGTCATTCATTAAATAATTTTGTTGTATATCACCGAACATCTTCATCAGAACATCACCAAATTAGAATGGGATCACCTAGAAATACGTCCGATACGATTCGAAACCATCCTACACAGTTGTTTTGGTTAATTTTACATCGACAAGTAATAATATGAGAACATCATCAATGTACATAGTCGAAGTCAATCAAATACGCATTATTAATAAGGATAAGTGCAGCGGTAGCTCAGTGGGGAGACCAATAGACTGCAATGCAGAGGGTCTCGGGTTCGAACCCACGTCGCGCACCTCTGACTTTCGGAAGTTATATGACTTTTCGAAATTATGTGCGTATTGATTGACAATTATCGCCTGCTCCGTGCCTCGGAGAGCACGTTAAGCCGTTGGTCCCGGCTGCCATAAACATCTATGGCAGTCGTTATTGGGAAAGTCAGTACTCTCTAATATCCTGACACTGGTCTAGCCTTAGGGTATCGTTAGCCTTCGGGTTGCGGAGGTCAGGTGGCAGCCGCTCCGTGTAAAAACTGATATCCAGTCAAATCTGGTTAGACCAGAAAAGCCGACCCCAAGTGACTTGGGAATAAAAAAGGCTAAGAGAGAAGAATAAGGATAACTCAAAAACTACTGGTTAAATCTTGATTAAATTTAAATGGGACCACATAGGAAGTACCAGCTTTCAAATAAAAAATCATCAAAATCGGATCACCTAGACAAAAGTTCTGAGGTAACACACATAAAAAAATTGGTGAATTGAGAACCTCCTTCTTTTTTTGAAGTCGTTTAATAACAAAATATACATTTGACTTAGACCACTTAGTCCACATAAAAACGCGAGCCTACTGGAGCAGTTACAAACACCGGTTGATTTAAAAAAATAACAAGAATATCTAATAGGTACTTTCTTTCTTGATCCGGAAGTAAAACCGGAAACTTCTTGTACAACAGTTAGATTCACTACTGCTGTGCCACTAAAGCAGCACTGTAGTAACGAAGTATACATTTATCTTAATCCGTACAACAACAAATGCAAACAATCATGTAAAAACATTGCAAGTGAATGCGTTTTTATCTCCCAAGAGTTTCTGCTAAAGCCTTTACTGTAACTAAGTGCACAAAACATGTAATCTACGATAAATCTTCTGAATACAAAACATGGATTGCATTGTTCGCAGGAGCACGAAGAGAGAGCGGACACCGACAACAAAAGCGCACAGTCGTACTGCATGCATACAGTCGACTTGGAGTTCAGACATGTTGTCAGATCCACGCACATCGATAAGAGCATAGAAGCTAAGAGAAAAGTGAGTATTTAATCCTTCTTGTATTATTCCAGCTTTTGTCCGTAGATCAGGTTAGGTTACATTTGTAATGGTACTTTTTTAGAGTTTGAAAAAACGTCCGTCTGTCTGTTATACAACTTTCAACTCAAGAACCGTAAGAGCTTGAGACTCGCGGTCAATGCCATTCGACTCAGCATAGTTAACCGGATATATACCCCGGAATTTCTATGACCTTTGACCTCACGGTCAATTGATACCATTTTTCGAACTCTAAGATTTACAGCAATTCATGGCCGTTTCTCACTTGTTTTGTAATACAATGTAGCTTTTGTTACTCGGTGATAATATAGCTTTCTAATGCTGAAAGAATTTTTACCTTCGCTCGCGGAAAAGTAGATCAGGTTAGGTTAGGTTATGTTAGTAACAGATCTTTTTTTAATAATGTACCCATTGTACTCGCTAATAATAAAGAATTTTAATGGTGAGACAGTTTTTAAAATCGGTTGAGGACTTTTTGAGTTGAATCTTTACAGACAAACAAACCAATAATCAAATTTTTTCTCTTTATAATATTAGTATAGAAAAGCTAGCAAAGAACTCGCTAGATGGGAAGTTGATATAAAAAAATTGCTGGCCTAAGTTAGCTACATGTACCCCAAGACCTGAAAAAATGGATGTCTTTGGTGGAGGTCTTCACTTGTCAACGGGGTTCTTGCAGATAATTTAGGTATTTTAACTTTTATCTCACATAGGATTAAATGCAAAAATCTACTAACATTTCTTTCTACTCTTTCTTTTGATTATGATAAGCAAAAAATTAAAAGGCTGTTTTCTTAAATTATTATATTGAAAAAGCAGCGACAGCCTTGTTAGTAGACCATTGTACTGCTATGCAGAGGTCTCGAGTTAGATCCAGGAGGCAGACACCTCTAAATTGTCGAAGGTATGTGCGTATTGATTAGTTAATTGTCGCCTGCAATAACAGCGAAGGAAAACATCGTAAGAAAACTTCTTTATATTGTTCTCGAAGATATGTGAAGTCTGCAATCCGAACTGGGCCAGCGTAGTGGACTATGGCCGAAATCTTCTCACACTGAAGAGGCCCGTGCCCAGCAGTAGGGCAATTTATAAACAGCGCTGATTTTATCTCACGACTATGGCTGCTGAAAAAGGAATAAATTTATCTGACATTTCGGTTGCTTATTAGCAGCCATGGTCACGGAGAGATTAAGACGGTGGTTGTATATTGATACAACCACCGTCTTAGTCTCTCCGTGACCGTACACTTCAAGACATTGGTCTTGAAGTGTAGTTGTTGCAAAGTACCCAAACAACTTTTAACTTCTGGTGTTAATAGTTGCTGTTTTAAAAGTAGATATATTCGTATGAAACTGTATAGTACTTTAATTTCAATGTATAATATTCACATAAACGTAACATAATATTATGTAATCCCACTCCAAGTTAATATAAGTAGTCTTTATCATAATGAACAAGTTCTGAGAAAGATGAATTGAACGTCACTTGAAATATAAGACGTTAAGACTACTTTAACCCTCAACCCCTGACGTACGTACGTAGTACGTCATCCAAACGGTTTTTCGTTTAAAACTTTATTTTGCGCGGGAATTTCGGGGCGGCCTTTTTGATAGTTTCCTAGACGCCAGTGAGGCGTGTGCGGCGGGGGAGAGCGGACGCGTGGCACGTCTCTAAGTAGGTGAGTTTGGCGACCCTACGTATGTGGTACGTAACGTCAGTGTAATTGTGACTTTATTTTAAATATTCGTCTAGTGCGGAGATAAAATTAATCGTAAGCGGTCTTCTTCTGAGCCGTCTACATCTGGAAAAATATGAGTTCAGGTGAATATTAACAATAACACACAATAGAGTGAAGGTATACGACGCGGCAACTTTCTCATGAGCTCTCAAGCCGCATTGGCCGTATCTTAGGCAAGGATAAGAATATTGAAATAGGTCAACTAAGCAACGAAATTCACCGATTTGATACCATGAAGAATTTCTATATATGTTTCAAACTGAAACGTTACGAAACCCAGTATGGCTGTCAAGCTTGCCGTAAACTGCTTTAAACTGACCTTCAACAACTGTAGTTAAAAACTGCCTTGTATTGTGATTTACAACGATTGTGATTTTTTTTCTAATTAAAACAGTCTATAGTAATTAATATAACCAAAAAAGCAAGTTCCTATTGTTAGAGAATATGTTGAGTAAATTAAAAAAAAAATGTCTATGTAAGTTTCATTACCTCTAAGTTATTGGTTATCATATAATTTTTTATGAAATCTATTACTGTTTTTTTTATAATCCCTACTTCATTTAAATATGTTTATTTCATGTAAAGGCATTGCAATAATCACTAGAGTTACACTTGATTGATGTATCAGGAGGTCTTCAAAATTATGTACGTATACCATACGTACGTCAGTGGCAATGTAACAAAATGTCACGTCAGTGGTTGAGGGTTAATAGGCACCAATGATATATCAATTTACTGACTAAGGCTTACAAATTTTATTGAGGTCTCTACGCTTCAGAAAATACGTTATTTGATCCATCAGACCTATTTTATTAACGCCCACATTTGGGTACAACCTCTCCTGAAATAAAAGCCCCTTTTTAACCAAATTAATGTAATTTATTATCATTATAGCTGACATTATGCTCTTGCTGAACGCTGGTCTCCTTTAAAAATGTTTTAATAGCGACGGGTGCTACTCAGTAATTTTTTTAAGTATTGATTCTCAATTACGCGTATTGGCTTAAAAAGTAGCCAAACCACTGCCATATATATACTGCGCCTTGCGGTTCAAAACCCGCACATCAAAAAATTGTGTGATTCCCAAATATTTTGCTAGAGACTGTGTGTTCTTGGTGTCGGTTGGTGGAATGGTTGAAAAGTCCCCTGTGGTACAGGAATTATTCCTAGTGGAGAAACTGCCTATTGTTAAAAATACTCTTACGAGACAGGCACTAAGAATAGTGCAAAAGGTCTCTTAAAAAAAAAACATGCGGGGCAGTCTTTGGGGACTGCCGATAGAAGTGAAAACTAAGTAACTTGTGAATTGTATCGTTGAGCTATTAGATTATTACTTTTTAATTTTGAATTATGACGTTCGCTGACGATGACGTGAGTTTCACGCTTTTTGTTAACCTAAAAAGTACACATATATACACAGTATACATATAGCTCATGGAAAGCGTTCGGTGACGATGACGCGAGTTCCATGATTTTTGTTCACCCAAAAAGTGCTCAACGCGCCTAAAGAAGTTTTCACTTCAAGAAAACACTGCAGCTTGTGTGTAAGGATAATACAAGTGAGTTAGTCCACGTCAGTAGTGCAATAAAATTGTAGGGAATCGAACCCACAACATCGCAATTACAAGTATTTCTTAGACTTCCGCTAACATTTCATAAAAGCTACCACTTTATTCCACCTGGCACATCTCGTTCAGGCTGTAATACGACCTTCCATTTACATTACTGAATCAAAGACGCAATATCTTTTCTCTTCCAACGCACCGCAATCAATCACAAACTTTGTCCTAAGGCACTTGTCACACTAAGCCAGGGGAGAGGGGAGCTAAAACCATAATGAGAGACAAGTGTGTAGTTAGGTTTTGGTCAAATCGAGAGATATTGGCAGTAGGAATAAATATGTTTAAGCAAGGCTGCACCGCAATTTGATTTGCGACATTAGATCGATATTTCTATATATTCAGGACTGAATGTATAAAACAAAGTGCCTCAATGAGTCTTGCTGAATATTATAATAAATTTAAAAATATATAATACTAGATTATTCCCACAGCTTCGCTCGCGATATAGTACGGTTATTAACAGTACTTTTTGCTGTACTAAAGGCACTCTATATCCCATTCTGTACCACTGACAAGGTGTATGCGAAATTTTATGACTATTGGTCGAGGTTAAGGCGTTAAAATATATTATATATTAGCCCCTTTTATTCACACGGAATTTTTAATAGTTTGTTCTTTTCTTAAGCAAAAAAGTGTGGTAGTGGTATTTTCGCACGACGGACGGGGTCTTATCCCACTTAAATTATTTCGATATAATGTGAATCGACACTTAAAGAAGTTTAATTTATAAAGTGTGGTTTCGCACAATTCGATCAAACAGATTCGTGCAAAACGACCAGTCACACTTTATTTACACCAACAAGCCCAAAAAAGCACTAGTCGCTCACTCGCCAGCGGTGGACGTTATACACAAAAAATATCGGTCGTTTCCCGTAGTTTCTTATGAAAGGAAACGCGATTCGTTGTTCAAATTTCCATTCAAAGGGTCCTCGTTGCTGACAGGTCCCATCTTATTAGCCTTAAGACGTCATTAAATGACTTTTTGCGTGCTTCCTGGGGTTTCCTTAGCTTTATTTATAAATGGACTCTTAAGTAACGATTAATTACCTATATAATTTCGTTTAATGTCTCTTTTCATTCATATTTGAGTATTCATTTATAAAATATAAAAAAATATAGGAGCAGGCGATAATTGTCAATCAATACGCACATAATTTCGAAAAGTCATATAACTTCCGATAGTCAGAGGTGCGCGACGTGGGTTCGAACCTGTTGGTCTCCCCACTGAGCTATCGATATTATGTAAAAGGTCTTTATAAGAGCTATAGAAGCCAAAACAATTATTTTTTAATGTTGTCTATCTTTTTGTTTGTACGCTCATCACGCAAAAATAATGCACGGAATTGTATGCTGATTTCATAGTTGTATTTCTGAAGGTCTAACTTAAAATCTGGTGTACGTTTCATCTTGATATGGATCAACAAGAAATATTTAGAGGATCAGAGAGACAGACATAAACAATTTTTACCTTATTTCTACTGAAAAAGCAGAGACAGATAAATTTAGATAGCTTGATTCCAAATTCTATGCACATGAAGCCGCGAATAAAAACTAGTTTCGTATAAGCAATTAAATGTATACGACCCTGTAGACAAGTTTTGAATACATTTTAAAGCTAAATACGCTGCCAATAATACCTTAACGAAAATACAACGAGGCATAGACAAAAAAACGTATCTATAAACCCTTTCATTGATTAAAAATTGACATTGACATATCGTGTACAAAGAAAATAAGCTTGATATAATGGATGGCGTAATTAATGCCTGATTGAAGCTGGCTTTTAGTCTTTGTGTCATCATATTCTTTTGAAAATAAAATTTAAAAAAAAATCGTAAAATGTAGGCCACGTCGGTGAAAAACATGTTTTTGATCCGCTCTTTGAATCCGATGTTTCAATATTTAAATTTATAAAGTGCTGTACAATCCAGTGTTTATATATTGACGCGGTAGATGCGTAATAGACCAGTTTGGCTAAAGGCCAGCCGGATACGTGTAAGGATTTCGTACCATCACATAATGTGTGAACCCTAGGCAGTTTTTATTATGTGTTGTTTAAGCTCTTAATAAAATAAAACCTATACTAATATTAATATTATAACGATAGTAAGACGTTTGTAAGTTTGTTTGTATTTTGAGGAGTCACCGCAACTACAGCTTCCATTTCTTTCACTATTTGAAAAATACATTAATCCAGATGGATTGAGGATATATATATTATCATTAACCCGGGTGTAATTAGCAGCGATAGCCTAGTGGAGAACCGTTAGACTGCCACGCAGAGGTGTCGAGTTCGATCCTAAGGCGCGCATCTCTGACTTTTCGAAGTAATGTGCTATTAAATAGTTAATTATCGCTCGCTTTAACGGTGAAGGAAAACATAGTGAAGAAACCTGCATGTCTGAGTGTTCTCTATAATGTTCTCGAATATATGTGAAGTCTGCCAATCCGCACTAGGCCAGCGTGGTAGACTATGGCCCAACCCTTCTGACACTGAGAAGAGGCCCGGGCCCAGCAGTAGGACAGTTCAATACAGGGCTGATATTATTCGGGTGTAGTTGGACCAAGCTAGCTTACTCGTTGCTACAGAAAAGGGCATAGGGAACTTTTCACCCAGAAAAAAGAATTGTTGTATTGACAAGTTTTAGATTAACGCGAGCGAAACCACTGGCAAAATCTTAGACGCACATAACTTCAAAAATCAGAAATGTTTGCTTTGGGTCAAATTCTAGACCTCTGCGTCAGTCCAACGTATTCCCAAGAGGCGGCGCTATCGCTGCACCTCTTAAAAAAAACAAACAAAATTGAGAAGAGTTGTTATTACTCCACGGACAAGAACAAGAGTTTGAAATTTGATGACAAAGTGCTATTGACTGCTCTGATAATAATAATAATAAAAATAAATTATTTATTACAACAAAAAGTTTATACATTTACAGTGTCAGCTCTGATTCCCAAACTAGCGTGAGCTGTATATTAGAAAACAGTCCTTCCCAAAAACAAATTATACAAAATTGTTACAGTAATATAAGCAAGATTCATTGATGTGTTCTTACAAAGGCTAACTCGAAAATTTTCCTCTCAAGTAAACAAGTACAATCAAAAACAAAGCGATCTTATTCACAATACACGTACCATTGTCATTACTCATTACTCAGTAAGCACTTTATTTGATAAACTAACTCAAACAAGCCATCGTGTTTGTTTCGTGTAGGCGTGAAGAATTATTATATCAACTATATATTTTTCCAGGACTATTTTGACCAAGAGTTTTTTACTTATACCTATCCTTAATAAACATACTTTCGACTATAATATTTCTAGAACAAGGATAATAATAATATTTGTTATCATACAATTACCTTTCTATTATTTTTTATGAAACTTACCTACAGGACAGGCATAGCCTAGGAAGTCTGCGGAAAACAAAACATATTCTTTAGTAATATTTCATTTATTTATAAAATATTGTCTTCTGTTTGCGCGAATGTTATTCATTGAATTTGAACTACTTTATACGGATTTTATCGTTTTGTTTATTTAACATTTTAATATATAATTTACAAATTGTTACACTACTACTACTACTATTAAACTTTACTAATTATTAAACTAATTATATTTAAGTTTACACATTCCCCGACGATTCGGTTGATTTTTAGCAGCCATAGTCACGGGGAGACTAAGATGGGCTACCATCTACTAGAACATTGAGACAGCTATGTCTCAATGTTCTAGTGTAGTTATATCAAAGTACCCGAACATAATTTAATTATTGGTGTTTCTATTTACGCAGAATCAGCTCAAAGTATCATGAAGTCTAGCTGTGGCTTGCTTCTTCTTAGGTTTGACTATTTGAATGACTGGATCCCAAGCTGGTGGTACAAACCAACCATCTTCTCTATTGAAATTAGGATGTTTTTTAGTTTCAATAGCCTCGCGATGCATCCTTGATAGGAATCGGTGTTCTGTAGCGAGAGCCTGTGGTTTGTTAAATCTCAGGTAGTGGTTGGTTTGTTGCACATGTAGTAACTTGTGTCTGAGAATATGTTTGTTTTTATAGAGTAAATATTTAATTTTTACTAACTTAAGTCAAAAGTTTAGCTATCGGAAGTCCTGTATTACCTAGGATTAAGCGAAGGTAACATTTAAACTGCACCAGCTTTTCTACCGTTATAGAAATTTTCCTAATTGGAAAGCGTAATGATTTAGTAAACCTTGTATCGGACCCTTGATAGGCAGCTAAAATAATGAGCTAAAATTATTGTAGAAAGAAAAATTGGCTAAGCAACTGCCCAACGTTAACATCATTAATTTGGCTAAAATCATCAATAAGATTAACAATTTTCGTCATAATTAAGTGACTTGCCAACCACATTTTCGGATATATTTTTTTATACACCGACAAAATATAACTCGAATGTCACACAAATGAAACAATGGACTAAATATTTTTTCGTCTATCTTGTCACCGTTCATTTAGCTGAAAAGTTGAATGATGTGACATAATCATATGATAAAGCAGGTTTATAGCATTTTGGTTTGAAACATTAAATAATAACTGCGTAATGACACCTGCTTGGATCCTGCAAAAAACCCTTAAAGCAGTGACACAACTTTTTCATAAGGCCGTGAAACTTTTTTTGACAAACGAATGAAATACGACCTTTTTATATAACAATGAGAGATGATTACGTAAAATGGTGAGTGTCCGTAACAATAATTTAGGGAGGAATGGAATTTCTCACTGCCTAATATTATATTGAATAACCTTTTGGTTGGTGCGGTTGCTCTTATATATAAGTCTACTATTTTACTATACCAAGAAATGAATACATTCTTTATATACGCAAACAGCTAGCCAATAAACATCTGATTCGAAAACCAAAATAAAACAATATAACAATTTAAAAGATAAATACACAAAGGGATAGAGAAATTTTAGAGACGTCAGGCGCGAAAAAAAAAAAAGTCAGCCACAGTTGAGCGCTAGCCTGCTATACTGCCTTATGTAAGGGGTGTCACTGACAAGATTGGCTACATCTTGAAGCGAGCTTCAATCAACACATACTTCAAGCCGCCAACGAAGATAAGTCAATTTTTACCATCCGTCAAGTGCGAACTACCTTTACAAGATGCAGGGGTCTATAAAATAGATTGTGACTGCGGACTCTCATACATTGGTCAAACCAAGAGAAACATAGGCACCCGCATAAAATAACACATAGCTGATGTAAAACACCAACGCTCGTTGAATTCTGCTGTGTGTGAACATGAACAACAGGGGACCAACCACTACCTGAGATTTGACAAACCTTAATAGATGTTTCCTTTTTATTGGATAACTAGATTTGCCCACGGCTTCACTCGCGTAAATGCAAGTCAGGTTAGGTTTGTATAAATGCTTATTTCTAATTGAACGGTATCCAATCCTTTTCTGTTTCCCTGGCAACGTGTGTCCGAAATTTCGTGATGATCGGTCAGATAGTTAAGTCGTAAAAGCGTAATAAACAAACAAACTCACATTTGCATTTATAATCTTCTTCTTCTTCTTTTCGTGTGGTTAGTAGCCAACCTACTGTCAAGAGTTGTTCAAACCGCCCGTAGGCCTCTGACATGGCTTAACGACTGCTGTCAATTTGACAACAACCGGGACCGACATTTTACGTGCCCTCCGAAGCACGGAGACGCTCAGATAAAATACCACTAAGCGGTCACCTATCTATAGACTGACCGCACCCAACGTTGCTTAACCTCGCTAATCATTTACCGATCAGTGAGTTTAACTGGCTATGAGCGCCTCGATTTATAATATCAGTTATGATTAAGATAATTTTTGCAGCCTCCAAGATTTACGTTGGACCGTCATATTCTGTAGACATATTTATTCTAATGTATGCAAGACATAGGTCTCTCCAATTTATGGTACATTTGGCGTATATATATTTTACAGCCATAGTTTATTATACCTTATTACACCTTAGGTTTTCAATTCATGGTATTTGTCTTAGAACTCGTTACTTGAATACAGTGTGTAAGATAAAGGTGAGGTCATATTTCAGGGTGGTAGAGTATCGATAATAGATATCATCAACACCTCAAATATTATATTATAATTAGGTACTGCACGCGGCTTTGCTCGCGTTAATGTAGATTTCATCAATAAATCCTGTAATACAGTATATTTAAATTTAGTAAAGGAAACGGGCGATCCTTTCCACTAGAACTATTTACGTTTTTAGAGTTCGGAAAAACTTTTATACAACAGCTTTGTCCGTCCGTCCATCTGATATACAACTTTCAACTCAAGAACCGTAAGAGCTAGAGAGTCGCGGTTAACGCCACTCGACTCAGCACAGTCGATATACCCCCGAAATGACTATGAACTATGACCTCTGACCTCAAGGTCACGTGGTATCACGTGACCTTTGCATATTACTTGAACCATTTTTTCGAACTCTTACTTATTTTGCTTATACCCCCAAAGTTGCAATTAAAAGTACAGACCATCTAATGTAAAGAATATATCTATCATATTTCAACTCAAGAACCGTAAG
Source organism: Catocala fraxini (assembly GCA_930367265.1). Classification (NCBI taxonomy): domain Eukaryota; kingdom Metazoa; phylum Arthropoda; class Insecta; order Lepidoptera; family Erebidae; genus Catocala; species Catocala fraxini. Next base: position 25,923,369 of record OV884027.1, on the reverse strand, counting down.
AGCTAGAGACTCGCGGTCAAACCATTCGACTCAGCATAGTCAATATACCTCCGAAATTATTATGACCTTTGAACCTCAAGGTCACGTGATATCATTTTTTCAAACTCTGAGATTTACGCCGATTCATTACCGTTTCTCACTTAATATTGTCTTCTATTTACGCGAATATTATTCATTGAAATTAAACTACTATATACGGATTTTATCGCGTTGTTAATTTGACACTTTATTATTATTATTATTATTATTTTCTCACTTGTATATTTTATATTGCATAAGTTATGCTATAACTGGTGTAAAAACAATTGTAACACTGTTTTTGGTAAATAAATTATTATTTTTATTATATTTCACGGTAACAATACTTTTTGCTGAAGGTATGGTACCATAATATGACCTTGTCGGTACCCTTTTCAACCTGTATACGAAATTTCATGATAATCGGTCAAGTAGTCAAGGCATGTAAGCGTAACAAACATACAGGCAAAGTCACATTTTCATTAGGATTATACAATTACTATCAGTCCTGTATGTCGTGCGTTATCCTAATTTGGAAGAGGTAGGCAGCATATTTCAATAGCTATGATGCAAGTGCCATCCGAAACTACACATTTATGTATGCTATCACTAGGGCTGAATTAATGGATGGAGAGCAAAGAGTTTATTTTACAAAGTTTGTTGGTAATTCGGGTTATGAGTGAACGTCGGTAGTACAACGAGTGGGATTCGAACCCATAACCTCTCAATTGTAAGACCGATGCCTTATTTATTGTGCTACCGTCACTTACAAACGTTTGAAACTAAACTTCGATTACGAAAAACAAAATAAACAATTCAAAAATATAAGTTACATATTTTTGACTTTTACTGTTTTGTTTTGCCAGTTTCAGTAAGATCACAACAAATTTTATATTGGTATAATTCTAAAGTTTTGAACTAAATGACGCAGCTCGGCGCGGAGCTCAGTTTGTCTGTTTAAATTTTCAATTTCTAAAAGAATCTAACAGAATCCCAGCGATAGCTGTATATTATGATAGTTAAAGAAACGACCGCGGCCATTTTTAGATGTGATTTAAATTATACATCTTTTTCAAATGCTGTACTCATTAGTCTACATATGTGTAAAATCTTTCTTTTAAAAAGACTATTTTCACTCTTTCTATCATGCCCTGTGCCGCAGTGAGCTTTATAGAACATTAAATTAGCGGTCACAAAATGCACTCAGATTTAATCAATCATTTGTGGATTACATCACGCGAATAATTATTCTAAATGGGATTCAAATAATCAGTAATTAGCGTGGTGAATGCGGTGAGGCGACCGCTAGTTCGCTGCGCTATTTGTGAAGTAAATCTCTGAAGTTCAAGCTCATCAATTTTCTTACCTTACATTAAGCCGCAGAGGTATGTTTTATGCAACCATCTCAAAATAAAACCGTCCTAAAATTTACATTCGTTGTCCATTACCTGTTTATACAGCGACAAATATTCAAATACTTCATTTTCAACCAGAAATGGAACAATAAAAACTTAAATGAAAGAAGGATGCCCAAAAAAAACCCAGAGTCGATTAAAAACATTTATGAACGACAAAATAGACCTTAAGTAAGAGGTTATAAATACGCTATTCGATTCGCATAAAACCATAACCAAACAGGCCAGCAGCATATAAAACAATTCTGTGTAGCAAGGCGCGTTGATGATTGGTTGGTTTATTGTTTTGTTACTGTGTTTGTTGCTCGCTCGTGAAAAAAATGGAGAATATAGATAAGGAATTACATTTACGAGAAAGAAAGAGAGCAGATGTATAAGTCTTCGCGCCATTGTTGTTATCCAGGTAGCGAAACCGATTGTTTTCGGGTAAAACTAGGTCTAGCCGGTATAATTCCGGCTAGAACTAGGTGCAACCTAACCGTAGTGGCTGATACTAGGTCTAGCCGATATCATGCCGGTTAGAACTAGGTCCAAACAAACCCTAGTGGCTGATAGTAAAAAAAAAGAAAAGTTTGAATTGTTCTAATAAATAACTTGTGTTGATTCATAAAAGTGTGATTGGTAATAATATTATTAAAATCCGTATATAGCAGTTTAATTTCAATGAATAATATTCGCGTAAATAGAAGACAATATTAAATAATATTCTTTAAAGTTATTAAAGATATTTTCTTCTGTTGTTAAAAAAATGTTGCTGGTTGTTCATATTTTATGTTTAAATTGTAGTCAAACTTTAATAAAAGTCAATTATTAAAATAAATTCGTTGAATTTTATTTTCTCTAAGTTTCTTATTCTAATCTAATCTAACACCTAGTTAAAAACACAAAGCAAAATAGCTTATAATTTCTATCATAGTTCTTCTATCTGATTGTGAGTAGAAATATATTCTATGAAGTAACTGATTACCACCTGACAAGATAGATAACCTAACTAAGAGTAAGCGGCTACACCTAGTTCTAACCGGCTAAAACTAGGTGTGGCCGCAGTTCGGGCTTTAGCCGTAACATATATAAATAATATTTTATATTTATATACATATATATAATCAGTAGATACGTATAATGTTCTTTACTCTCAATATTACGCACAATTCGTCACAATATCGTTTGTAAAACCGCTTTAAATATCATCGATTTTTAAAAGTTCAGTCTTTTAGTTACGAATTTTTTATTACTTGGTGATGGTTTAATCGAAAACTATTATTGGATTTGGAATATAGTATGTATACTCTACCTTGCCACACATAAATCGTTTTAATCGATTCTGGATTTTTGCTCCATATATTTTTGGGCATTATCCTTTACAGTTGTTTGGCAAAGTTCTTGTTATTGCTCTGGATTTAATAAAGGCGTCCTTGTTTTGAGTTTGGGGAGCGTTTAGGCATCCAAGTTGAACAGGCAAACTTGTTACTTTTGATAGTGACGAAAATGCTTCAGAAATTATGTAGATGCAAATTGTTTGCTTAAAATATTTGGGATGATAACTTTTGTTATAGCGATATGAGACTGCGAAGGAAAATTTGTGAAATAGCAATTGACAAAAGATACTTAGCGTGTTATTACAAACCAGGCGAAGTTGGTAAGCATACCTAAATTTCATCAACGATGGTTTTAGGTTGGGACCTAAAGTGCTAATAAAATGATGGTGAAACAGCAAGTCTATTGTCTATTGAGCACACCAGTAGACGCATTTACACTCTACGCTGCTATTGAGAATCAAATATCTTGACAGAAAATCCGAATAACGTTTTTTCTGACGGTCAGACACAAAACCTAAATCACAGCAATTGTATCACTACCGCTGCGACACCAATGTATTCTTATTTTCAGATTATACTAACGATAAAAAATGACAATAGTTACTAGCGGTCACCCAGTGGTCGTAAGGGATCATAAGGGACATACTTTTTTATTAATTTTAGCTGCCATTCTTCCATATAAAACAAATAAATATGCCAAATCTCACATTCTTCCGTTCGAGTAAAATTCTTTTAAAAGGGTACAAAAAGATTTCCTTACTTAATAAATATATTAAAAAAAACGAATTGAATTTTTTTATCGATAACACAAATGCTTGTCAAAAGTTACTTTCTTTTACAAATTGCGGAAGAAAGATTCTTATCAGTTTTGTCTTCACCTATTTATAGAAATATAGAATTACGGCTACGACCGCGAACTCGAGGCCTCACTAACAAGGCCGGTATGAGGCAAGGATTGATACTACTGAAAAAATTATCATGGAGAGAGAAAAATAAGTTTATAGACCAAAAGTATTTAATAAATATGTTAAGAGATAACTACAAAATAAATACTAGCTTATTAAAGAAGAGATTAAATAATACTTTGTTGGATGGAATTTGAATCAGTGATACATTAATAGAATATGTATAAATATCCCATTGACTTTAATCATAGTAGTAATATTTATTATAATAATAATATTATAATAATATTAATAGAGAAACAAAAGGTAACTAACAGTTACCTTTTGTTTTTATTTATATATTTTATTGTGTTCTTTTTTGTTTGATGAGTATAACGTAGGATATGTTATAAAATTGAGAGCGTGTCTCGCTGTTAAACAATTACGATGTCGAGTTTAAAACTTGTAAAGGACCTAAGTTACCACTGTCGAGGAAAGAAAATATTTTAAAGAAATCTTATATAAATTTCATCGTTTCAGGTAATACGAATGCTGTTTGTCATCATACTGGAGTTCTTCGTATGTTGGACTCCGCTACATGTGATAAACACGGTAAGTCATTTCTATTAATATTGTTAATGGGAAAGTTCGTGAAGATGTTTGAAAGTTTAGATGTTCGTAACTCTAGCACGCCTAAGTCGTTGATCGGATAAAAGAAACTTGGCACGTAGACTATTTTCTGGATTAATACTTACGATACTTTTATTCTGGTATGAGTGAATTTCGAGTGGGGAAAGCTACATGCAGGAAGGGAACTGTCCATTATTGGCTTAGCGTGAACAGAATTCATACATAAAAACAATTAACGACGATCCTACGGTCGACGGACAGTAGGTTGCTGCGCCCATACAATGACAATTATTTGGTTTTTGAGTTGGGTAAGATATCAAAACAATTTAAATCCACCAGCCTAATTCCTAGATAATATTTTAGTAACATATGAATCAGAATAATAATAAAAAGTAACATAAAAACAATGATTTTTATTTATAATACCTTTATATAAACCACCACATCAAACGAATTAGGAACACCTGGACACAAAACTTTGTTATTTTTCTAATTCCTACTGGTTAATGCTTCTAAATTAATATATAATTATTATTCTCAGTGACTGTTCATTCCAAGCCTAACCCCCCCCCCTCCCCCCATACAGAGTTGACAGTGCCCTTTGTATCACAAAATTTAAATAATTGTAAAGTTGTTTTAATGTTTACATTATTACTAGCGAACCACCCCTAGTAGTATAAAACCTTAACGACTTATACACTTAAATTTTCATTACACTTTCCACATGAATCACTCTGTTTATTAGTGAAAACCGTATGAAAATTCGTTCAGTTTTATCGCGAACAGACATACAGACGCGGCGGGAGATTTTGTTTTATAATAATTATAATATAGTAAAAGTGATGATTGTTTCACAATAATGCGTTATCCGGTAAACGGACTTGGTGCAAATAGACCATGTTATGCATGAAGTAAACCAGCAACTTTCTAAAACCATCAATTTAATTCAGCTACTGTGTGTGCAAGTCTTTTCTGATCCCATATTCAAAATAGACAAATTCTCCTCCACAATTGTTCAAAGAGTAAATTACTTTCGTAAGATGTTAGATGATGATAATACATAACTATGTAAAATGAAGCACCGTATGAGATATATTCGTGATTCTCAAATCATTTGAAAGAAGCACATTTCTCTTGGGACCGATGATTGAAGCGATTTGAAAGTCTTTATTTTTACAGCAATGAACGATTATTATGTAGATATCTATTACAAATTGATGTTGACCTTTAAGTGATTCTGCAGCACAATTGTTAGTTTTTTACTTTTTTACTCAGGCACGCCAGAACTGCTTTATCGCTCGTGGATTTACTTTCGAAAATTTTATTAATACTAATATTATAAAGCGGAAATATTTGATTTTTTGCTTGTAACGATTTAACACAAAAACTACTTAACCGATTTTAAAAATTAGTTCAACATTAGTCAATCTTTTTTTACGTTGGGTATGCCTGGTATGCATACCCCTCCGCGGCAGCGGGCTGAGGGGTTATGTCGGATTCACCGAGGTAAAAGAAAGATGGTAATGATGATAATGGACCTCCCGGAAATACCGCCGATTGCGGTCGGTGTTCCTCGACAAAATCGCAATCGGCGGTGACGCGCGAATCATTTTCACATGCGGTCGCGACCCCGCCGAGGTTTCGGCCTGCCGTACAAAACGGCAGGCCACTACACAAAGAGACCTACCCTTAGGTACAACTTACTTTTAAAAAGCCCTACTGTCTTATCCCTTGAGGGGAGACGGACACGACACAGAGGCGCGCGTGGGAACACCCACGCCGCCTCTCGGACCAGGTGCTGATCGGATGTCGGGCAGGCCCACGAAGCCCACCACCCCCAGGTCAAACCGCAGAGTGGCTGGAGGTCATCTTCTCGCGCCCTCCGGCGCCCGGTTCTGCGGTTGGGGAAAGTGTTTAAGCGCTTCCTCTCCTGTTCCGCCGCCTCCTTGCACATTAGAAAGCTAAATTATCACCGTATAACATAGGGTATAATTTATTTGAAAAATACTTAAATTTTACGCGAGCGAAGCGGCGGGCAAAATCTAGCATATTATATTATATTCTCGAGGAAGTTAGTAAAGGTGTGCATTTCGCAAGCTATGGTCTTAGATTTTCCTGCGCCGAGTGTTGTGAAGTCTAATCCCACACGGGGCAAAAATTTGTGAGATCCACAATTGGTTGTTCCGACACAAAGAACATCCAGGTTCTTTAATTATTCCTAGTTTCAATTTTAAACACAGGAAACATAAAAATAAAATAACTTATGTTTACAACTTTCTAAATTTAAACTTTTGCCGTAGTCACAGATTATTTTGTCACAAATAACTTGAAGACGTATTCACTTAGTTTCCGTAAGACTATTATCGCTTGAAAGCAACCGAAACGTCGGCAAAACATATTTACATGTAATAATATAAATACAACATCAACTTAAACAATCAAAGTTTTACTTGAGTTGTTCATAGATACTCGTCACCTACGCTTTACCTACAAGACTATAATTATTATTAACTATAATAATTATTATAATATACGCACTTGTTATAACGTACAAACTTAATCTTCGTGGCAAACTTTTGCCTTCAACCTTTCACAAACCTTTATCTACAATCAATTTAGTAGGCACACAACATTGTCTTTCAAACTTATAATGACACTAGTTTTTGCCCGCGGCTTCGCTCGCGTAAAATGAGATTAGGTTAGGTGTCACGATACCTTTTTCCAATAAAGTACAGTCTATGTTACTCCATGATGATGTAGCTTTCTAAGAGTGAAGATTTTTTTAAATCGGTTGAGTAGTTTGATATTAAATCCTTACAAATAAACAAACAAAAAAATTAAATCTTTTCTCATTATAATATTAGTATAGGTAACATAATAGAATATAGTGCATCTTAACACGGTTATATAGCCTTGGTGGCACAGGGTTCCCTATTTATTCGCATAAAATGATATGTCATAATTAAATTTATAATAATTACGCACAATATTAATTTGGCATAACGGTTTAGGCACAATTTTCTTAAGCATAATTTGCTATATGCATAAGCTTGTTATGCATAATGATATTTAAGCATAATATTTATTAATATTAATATGCATAAAGGCTTTGGCCTGCATGGCTATAACAGGTGCGTTCCCGACTACGCCAACAGCAGCGTTAGAAGTCCTACTGGATCTAACGCCGCTACACATTGTTGTGGAGTTAGAGGCGATAAAGGCGCTACATAGACTACATGTGCATGGGCTGTGAAGCGTCAACATGCCGACTACTGTCGAGTATCCTTCGAAATCTACAGTTTTGAGTCGACTCACAAAACTGTAGATTTAGAAGGATCTCAAAAGGATTATGAGCATGGGATGCGACAAAATTAAACCAATGCACATATTCAAAAAGAATTTTAAATTAAAGGTCCCCATGAGAGACGAATGAAGACAAGATCAACAATCCCGTGACAAGGGTTGTCTTATCTGGTACACTGATGGTTCCAAAATGGAAACAGGATCAGGCGCTGGTATCTATGCCAACGACTGCAAAGTGAGCCAAAGCATGGGCAAATATGCAACGGTCTTCCAAGCGGCAACCTATCCTATAATTGCCTGCGCTCAGGAGAATATTAACAATAACGTCACTGACTGTTTATATTCTCAGTGACAGTCAAGCTGCTCTTAAGGCTATCGCTTTGGAAAACTAATTATGTCAAAGTATTATTATGACAAAAAGTAATATGCCTAATCCGTTATACCAAATCAATATAGGACAAAAAGAATTAGTCGAAACAAAGGGTTCCCGTGGCACAGCAGTAGTACATGCGATTGCTGTGAGTCAGGAATCAGGTTTGAGATCGGGTCAGGCATAGTGTTATTGGGATTTCTGTCAAGAAATTATCAGTAGTAGCACGCATGGATGTACATGGATGTCTATCAGGCACACAGTTCCAGACTCTATGTCTAGAACTGCGTGCCCGATAGACATTCATGTAACAGAAGGCAAGCCTATTTCAAGAAATAGAAATGCCCTTTTTACATTGATTCTGAAACATGTTACGTTTTTTTTAAAAAGACTACTCCCGCACTGCGCTTATCGCGGGGGACTTTACAAACAACGGACACAAAGAACATCTAGACTTGGAACAACCATTTGCGGATCACTCAAATGTTTGTCCCGTGTGGGATTCAAACCCACAACACTAACTACTAGACCATCCTTGCAGGCATAATATATAGCTGGCCAAATATTGGTCCTCTGCCTGTATGAATATAGATTCCCGCCTATATTCCGAAAGAGGTGGGCTGTTGAACTTCTAGCGTGTATTTTAGGACACCCTTTATTTACATAGGCTTACATATAAATACAATGGATGTATTACTCCATTTAGCGTGCTCAAGTATTGAGCAAATATTTAAATTGCGCTCAAGCTGTCATCTTTACCCTTTCGGATACATAAGCGTTTCGTCATATAGCGAGCGAGAGAGCAAGTGTTTCATACATACTGAAGTATCTTTGCATTAGATATTTGAGTATCTTTAGCCTTGTTATGCGGTTGCAAACAGAGACTGAACATAAAGTAAATGTTTTCAATATGCTTAAGCGTGTTTAGAATATAGCAATGTGTTATTACTGCTTGTATAAGTTGTGTTCAATAGCTACAACCGATATACCTTGATGAAACACTATGGATAGCCGCTGGTGTATATCTTACAAGTTATCTAATAATATACGGTGATGCATCATAACAGTTTCAGTCAGTAATATAGATTACTGACTAAAATTATGATGGTATTATTACAATATAATATAATCCTACTAAACGCTTCTTAAATAACTTTCATTTAGTTATTCTATTTCATTCTTAAAAAATGCATACCATGGACAAGAGGGGACTCCTCTAACACGGGTTTATTGAAAGTTATCAATAAAAGCATGGCCTGACAATGAGCCTGGTATACAGTAGGCTGGATATTACTTGCCATTAAAACATTGCTGGCTCAATGGTAGCGCTAATGGCGCTGGTATTGATATCCGCCTAGCCGCCAATTTACAGTCGTGAATCCGTGTTATGTAGCTGTCCCGCGCATTTTCATATTCGTTTATGATTATTGCTGAGTTCCCATAGTTTGTAGCGTGATGTTACAAAACCCATGTTACTTACTTAATATGATGCTAGACAACGGGTCTTACTCGCGATAAAATATTTAAAAGGTAATAAATACCTATTGATTGCCCGACATTTCGAGCGACTTGCATCGATCGTGGTCACGGGTTGACTGATGTGAGCTCAGTGGTGCCTTCGTGAAGTGCTGGTTTCAGCAACTACCCTCACTTGGTCATTACTTATTATTATTGTTATTTATTGATAAAGTAGCTTTCTAATGGTGAAAGCGTTTTTAAATCAGTGCAGTAGTTTTTGAGCTTATTCATTGCAAACAAAATTACAAATCTTTTCTCTTTATAATTTTAATATAGAATTAAAGCTGTATGGTATGTTATAAAACTATTCGCTCAAACTGCAAAGCACTAAAATATTTTCTCATCACATTTCTCAAGACCAGATTCCTGAGTCTAGTGTTAACAACATTAAGTTCATTAGGTGAGTTCGACTTTACGTAGTACGTGACTTCTCTTGCAGTTTTAGGATCTCCGCAGTGCCTCGAGATAAATATGAAACGAATTTTTAAATGTGAAGAACTTATTATATGCGTTTCTTCCCACTGCTTTCTATAAGTTTAAAGTATTTGTAAAATTGCAAAGTACTTAGTCCATTGTCTAGTACCTATAGCACAAGCTCTGTTTAGTTTGGGCTAGATTGTGTTGTGTATGTGGTTGAATATTATTGTTACTTCTTTTGCAAGTGCTATTAAAATATTTTGCGATGTATTTTCTTTACAACATCTGAAGACAAATTTTCCTAGTAACTAAGTTCCTTTAAGAACTTCGTGAGAAAATACTAGGAATAAACGGTCTTACGGAATATATGACTGCCCAGATGGTGTAGAGGTTTAAGCGTTACCACACCATTGCCACTGTGCTGAGTATTATGGATTCGATCCTTACACGGAAAAAAATTTGGTGATCCACAAATAGTTTCAAGTCAGTATTCTTAGAGCCCGTTATTAAAATATTTGTGCTGTTTCCCACTTTACAGAAATTACAACACGAGAAGGAACGGTAATATGAAAAATATGGCCTTTCACACCTGGAATTAAGACGAAAACAGGGTTTTCAGAGTTCGAAAAATTTCTTATACAACAGCTTTGTCCGTCCGTCCGTCCGACTGTCTGTTATACAATTTTCAACTCAATAACTGTAAGAGCTAGAGACTCGCGGCTAACGCCATTCAACTCAGCATAGTCGATATACCCCCGAAATTACTATGACCTTTGACCTCTGACCTCAAGGTCACGTGATACCATTTTTTCGAACTCTAAGATTTACGGCAATTCATGGCCGTTTCTCACTTGTTATAAGTACAGTTAATATCTCAATTTACATACACACCAAGGCATATTGCCTGTGTAGTGTAATACATTTTATCTGGTTGTCTTTTCCAGGCTATGCTTGTAAAGACAATTTAATAACATGTAGTACACTCTCATTTTTCTAGCTATGCTTTTTAGGTCCCATTTTATAAGTAAGTCACGGATAAAATAAGTTAGAAAATTATCAATAAGCAGCTTTAAGCAAGATATACCAATAGACCTATCATATACCTTAATCGATAAACCTATTGGTAGGTACGTATAATGTAGGCGCCGTTCTATTATTAAAAGTTTCTTAGCAGAAAATGCATTATTGACCTGGTCCAGAAATCAAACCAATGTCGGGGTCATCAATTTATTAGATATGTTTTTAGGTTGCCGGCGTTATTGTAGCTCATAAAAAAATATTTTCGTATAATCTTTATGAATTTATTTCGACGCTTTCGAAATGTCAAAAGAGAAGAATGATTAATTAAATTTTAATTATGCTTACTTTACGGTTAATGTCACAATTACTTATAAAATCTGCATACGTATGTTGTTCAATTTTTAATTCTGTTTACATATAATTTATATTCAGCACACAAAGCTAAATATAGTAGATGAAGATCAACAAAATTATTTTTGTATGAACAGTATGTTACTATACCTTTTTTAGTTTATGCAAAGTAGTATTAAAAATATATTATACTAGATTTTTTCCAAGGTTTCGCTCGCGTAACGCGTAATTGCAGGTTATGTCAGTAACAGTACTTTTCCTGAATTATGGGTACCCTATATCCTTTTTTGTTTTCCTGAAAACGTGTATGCGAAATTTCGTGATAATTGGACGAGTAGCTAAGACGGGATAGCGTAACAAACAAACTGACATTCGCATTTATAATGTTAGTTAGGATGTGAGTTAGTTCAAATTGAACGGAGACTAGCGTCAGCGGTGCCTTAAATCGTTTACAGAAACGTTGCGCCCAACTTTGACTACGGTTTTTCTGATTATAACTAATATTACAAATACGAATGTAAGTTTGTTTGTTAGTAACGATTTTACGCCTTAACTACTCGACCGATCATGAAATTTCGCCCATACGTTGTCAGGGTTACTGAAAAGGACATAGGGTATATTTCATCCAGAAAAAAGTATTGACCCCGATGCATAGAAAGTTTTTTGACAAATCTTCACTAACGCGCGCAAAATCTATTTTAAAATAAGGCTGTGGCCTAAATAGTTTACTAGAACTTTGACTCATGTACAGTCATACCACTTTGAAAGTTAATAAATTGAGCGACACGAGGCGTCCAGTTTGTATGTTCATTACTGGTTGAAAAATTTCCCAAACTATAATTTTGCCAATTACAAGTTGGGTCGTAGGTCGAGTATGGGACTCTGGCTAAAAATTCAATTAAACATTGTCCGGAACTCTGTTTCATTAATCGGGTGTTATATTAACTACACATATGGCGTAGTGATTTAAGTAGTCACCTCGTCACTTGTCACGCTTCGAGTGTTGTGGGTTCAATCCCTACACGGGACAGAAATTTGTGCATTCCACAATAAATTAGTTGCCCCGAATCTGGGTGCTCTTTATGTGCATCGTTTACAGGATAAAATCTTAGATGGGGCATCTTTTCATCTCTTCGTAAAAATCTTTAAAATGTGGTCAAGATTATTAAACTATTATTAGAGATCAGAACGGGTTAGTTAAAAAAAAAAAAGCACTAATCAACCTATAAAGTTGTATTCCTTACAAATAAGTTTACTTAACAAAAGAATCAAATAACAAAAATAGATACACAGAACTGAAACAATTTATAACGATTACTAAGCCGTCCGTGTCCGTCACGTCCGAGAGCTAAACACAGAATGAGCTTCCCCGTGTTGTAACGGCTTCGTTTTATTTAAGTCCTTTCACTCAGTCCGGTTTGCTAGGTGGGGATATTATCGAAGACTATTAAAATAGGTTTACAATATCTGTATATGATGCGGGTAGCATTAACAAATTATGGCATGAGCCAGCATTATATTCATCATGTAATCGACTTATGCGAGTCAATACCACAAATAAATGGTATGCATAAATCGCATGTGTAGCCTGTACGAGTTGCTTGTGCGTACTGCATTTAGCTGGCGCCAAATAATTGTGTCACTTACAAGCTTCATAAGGCCTTACCCTATGATCAAATTAAGCAAGCACTGAAAAAAGCACTGCACCTTCGCTAAGGAATTCCGACCGCTCTATTTTCCATAACGTAAAGCTATTTCATATGTAGCTGTATATTATATAGGGAGTATGTATGTATCGTATGTGGGGGCCAGTCAGTGCAGACCGGCGACACTTCAACCCAGTGGGATCTTTTGTGTCGACACTCTCCCAATAACGACTGCCATAGATGTTCATGGCAGCCGGAACCGACGGCTTAACGTGCTCTCCGAAGCACGGAGCAAGCGATAATTGTCAATCAATACGCACATAATTTCGTAAAGTCATATAGCTTCCGAAAGTCAGAGGTGCGCGACGTGGGTTCAAACCCGAGACCCTCTGCATTGCAGTCTGTTGGTCTCCCCACTGAGCTATCGCTGCTCTTATATAGGGAGTAAGAACTTGCTCAATATACCAGTTCCAGGTTTGAGAGCAAAAGTGACATCCCCTATTTCAATAAGTTTAAGCCACTAAATTTGAACCCCAATTCCCCGAATTTCATACCAGACCACTTTATTAAAGGCCAAGATAACTAATATCAATCCATCGATCCAAATCCGATCCAAAAAACCATTTGCCGGAACGTCCATAAGACTTTTGCGAAAGTCCCTTCCTGCTTTATTACGTTTACATAACTTTTGGTACATAGGACGAAAGGTTTCGTTATGAGAAGCAGATGGTTTCGCAAAAACCAACTTGATTTGGTTAAATTAAGCTTTCCCTTAAATATTAATGCTTACATAATCATTTCCTTGTAGTATTACAGTTAGGTTGTAGTGTTCAAGGTCATTACTAGAATTATTACTTCAACAACCCAATGGATATGGTATCACAATTTTGAGATGACTTGTAATAAAAAGGTATCCATGGTGTATTAAAATGAACCACGTTTATATTCAAATTACCGAAAGTGTACTTTTGTCCATCTAAAGAAGAACTAAAAAAGTACATGGCTTCACATACACGAGCACAATTTAATTTTTAAATGGTTTTTGAGAATGAAAATTCCGCAGGCAGCTGTCAGTTAATTTTCCTCTTGAATGCTTTTGTGCAGTCGAGCTTTTTGCTTCTCTTTTAATGATTTATGAACGTTCAATGTTGTAGTTTCTTATTAATATTCATAATAGGAAATGCAGCATATTTTGGTATGTATTTTGAATTATTTACACATGCTTGCAAAAAATTGTAAACGTCAATCTTTTAATAATTTTATCAAAATTAGATATGAGTATTACAACCACAAAGTAAAATGATCTTACGAGTTACTTTGTACATCTACAAAAGTATTTTACTTAAACGTCGATCTTCAAATGTTTTACCATAAGAGGGAAAATTAAAACCACATAGTAAAATGATCTTACGAACATTTTACTTTGTTGGTGTTTTTGAAGTTGAGTATCGTTTAGAAGCCTTGCTAAAAATATATTAAAATGCCTTCCTTCTATTAAAATTTTGATCCATTAATCCATTGATCAAAAGTTACTACTATTACTGATTATATTACATTAGAAATAGGGTTCACCTTCGAATCGCGCTTCATAAATTTGCTATATCTACCTAATATTATAATTCATATCTACAAAAAATATTTTAATAAAATGTTATTGCCTTGTTTGTCTACAAATATTTAGGGCGAGAAATATATCGCAGGTAATAGTTTACCTTCACATATGTTGACTTGGCCGCGGTCCAACGCACTCAATCCTATCACGGACCCATTCAAATAAAACTATTGCGGCTTGGAACACTTTTGTGAAATAAAACTCGCAATCCATGCGTGTCGGGTTATTTATTTACTTGGTTATAAAAGTGTATTAGTATATGTATTTTTAGAGCTTTGATTATTTCTGTAGCTTTTAAGAGCGTCGGTACCAGATCGTAATCGAATAACTTTGTATTGCTGTTTGACTGGACGGACCGCGTGACTAAGTGGTCGCCTCATATTACTACTGCGCCGACTATGGTGCACAGGAGGACACAGGATAAATAAATGTATAATCTACAAATAGTTGTTGTAAATCTGGGTGTTTATTTGTGTCTGTTGCTTGAGTGTTTGAAAAGTCCCACAGGAATTATAAAAGTGCGAAAGTGGTTGTCTCTAAAAAAACGTGTTGATGACGGTAAACATAGTTTCTGATAGTACTATGTACATACAAACAAAAATTGAAAACAGGTGCTTATAGCGCGATAGCCACTTTGCATGGCTAAAGACACAGCATAGGGACTTACGAACCTAGTCAGTCCATGAGTCAGTCTATTACAAATAATGTAGACTTCATTAAATGCAATGCATAAAAAGCAATTCTATTCGAGGTGGCCGCCTTTGCCTTTGATACTAACGGTTCCTTACTTACTTTTAGTAAGGCAGTCATTGCAATTCTTTTGAATTCAGCACCCAACGCTATATAGTAATATAATAAAAAACGTTGGCTTGAATAATTACATGAACTTGCGAAAATTCGAACCATGTTTCTAAGTTAAGACCTATGTATGTATCTGTAATGTATTGATGGTGAGCCCTCGTAAGGCCTGGTAGAGATCCACTATGTCACCACCATACTTAACCGCTTTCAGCCCGAGACGTGCTCCCTTAGTCAAAGGAAGAGCGTAAAAGGCACGTGGATCCCACAGACCTGACGAGGCATACCGCGTAACTTTTTGCTTCCAGGCATACAGAGTGTTAAGCATATACGATCCGAACTGACTGCTCAGATGGCGTAGTGGCTAAGGTGATCGCCTTGCCACTGAGTGTTGTGGGTTCGAATCGCAAACGGGACAAAATTTTGTGTAATCCACAAACGGATGTCCGTTGTTTAAATGATTGAAAATTACCCCGCGACACATGAAGTATTCCTAGAGCAGGAGTTGTCTTTTTAAAGAAAAAGAATAAAGAAGAAAACCGTGGCCTACTGTAGCAGTAAATTATATTTCATTCTCATAGAATTTCGATTAAATAATACCTATTGAACTAAGTCTAGATTCTGTTAAATACCCTTTATCCAATTTACTAAGCAAATTGTTGTAGCAAACTGTCTACGTACTAAAACCCTATTGTCATTGCTCAAACTGCCCAAAGTACTGAAGACACAACCCCTCTAATAGAAATATGGACAATATAAACCATTGTGCTACGTGAGAATGAGAGAGAAACTTGCCTTTGTCCCGCTCTAATACTATACAACCGCAGAGATTGAGGACTATTTCCCAACTACTAGGAACACCAATTCTCGTAGTTAGGAAGGCATTCACTATTTAGTCTTTACTCAGAGCAGTGGCTAAGTTCAATCTGATATGTACTCTAGTAACTGGAATTCAGATTAGATCTTGTATTGAACTAACTGAGCCACAAACGCTGATTGCCTTCCCAAGTTTGAATATTGAAATACCTATGTATAATTAATATATTCTATCACATACACACAACTCCATCTAGCCCAAACTAAGCAGAGCTTGTACTATGGGTACTAGACAATGGATAAACATACATAGATACTTTTTTTTGTAAATACATGCGTATTATACATAGAAACACCCAGACCAAGACAAACATCTATGTTCATGCACACAAATGTTTGACTTGTGCGGGAATCGAACCCGCGACCTCAGGTGTGGCAGTCGGTTACACTAACCACTACGCCATCTAGTAATTTGTGTTGAACAATTTATTTTGATCTCTCCGTGCCTTAGAATTTCTGGTAATTGGGCTTCAGCGACTCTGGTTAGTGATACACGTACGAAACGTTTTTTGGGGAACGTAGATGACAATGTTTAAGCACATATGTAGCTTTTGAGCTCTATATAATTGATAGTAAGATAATTTTCCCCTCCTCCCCAGGGGGGGAGGGGCAAATTTAAAAGGCTGGCAACGCACTTGCGACTCCTTTGGTATTGCGGGTGTCCATGGGCGGTGGTAATCGCTTACCATCAGGTGATACATATGCTCGCTTGCCGCTTATAAGATAAAAAAAAAACTTACTTCACCGATAGAGTTGTTCTATGAAGCTATATATAATAAATAATATTAGCCCACTGCCCACTAAACTGTTCCATTAATGGGCACGGGCTTTTTCTCGGTGGAAGAAGAATTAGGTTATAGTCTACCGAACTTTCCCGGTGCCAGTTGGAAGACTTAACATATCTTTTAGAATATTAGGGAGACCTTTTCGACATTCCGTTTTCCTTATGTTTTTTCTTAACCGTTAAATTGGGTGGTAATTAATTTTATTTAATAAGCATAAAATGTAAAAAGGTAAGAGCCTTGAGATGGGACCTCGGGACGTCTGCGTGGCAGCCCAACGCTCTTTCACTAGGCTATCGCTGCATAGTAAGGCTATACTACTCAAAAATCAATTCGTTTAATTGATAAAGTTGTATTACAATTAGATAAAGAATTGGCGAAATAGCCTTTTGGAGACGATTGTCTCCATAACTTGGTTATCTATAACTTTGATCATTTCAACTGCTTCTAATTATTCTGGCACTAAGTTCCAATCACGTGTCATACAAGAAGGAACAGGAATCTTATCCAAGTTTTGATGACTAACATATAAACTTATCAAATTTGTGTAACTCGACACGTTTACTTACCGAAGTGTGCTTTCCATATGTTTGTGTGATTCAAGGAAAACTCAACGAGATTAAACTAGTATTGTCTACACGACTACTTTTCATAACAGCTTTTATATATTATGAATGCGAATATGAATTTATTATGCTTCTCGACTGCTCATCATGAAATACGTTTTTCGCATACACGTTGCTAGTGGTACAGAAAAGGAGATGACCAAAGAGTATCGTTTATCCAAAAAAAAGAATAACAACATGGAAATAACCTACATTTACGCATGAAAAATCTAGTAATACTTATAAATTGAGTCTCCATTAATTTCATTTGTATTAATCGATCCAAAAAATCTTCAGGGTCAGGTTAAAGTCAATCGGCTGAGTTTATAAGTCTTATTTTTACAACTAACTTTAACTCTAACTAGCCTTTGCGTAATGTTGATACCTCAATTATACATCTTAGTATACATTACGCTACATTACCCGGATACCTCCTCAGTTGTTCCGAGTAGCGCCACAATAACAATAAGAGGTGTAAGTTGGGATCGCGGGAAGGTTAGGGGCCTCGTACTGCGCTAGCTATAACAACTTAAGAGCGAACTAAAAGTTTGAAGCAAGTTATACCTACTTAGAAGTGCATCTACAATTCTGTAGGTATATACACTACTACAGTGATGTACAAGCTTACAGCCCACTTGATGGTAAGCATTTGTTTTACCCTATATGTGCTTGCACCGCTAGTGCCAGTAAGCTTATAATAATAATAATAATAATTTATTATCAAAAAAGCCAAATACAGTTTGTCCATGTCAATCACATAATATATAAAAGTACCATTATGTACAACGTTACATATTTTTAGAGATAGAGTGAACGTCAGTGCCTCTGCTAGTATTAACTGTGTTACAGACACTGGATCCTTCCTCTTACAGATTCGTGTTAAAAATTACTAATAACATTACTGGTATTTATGGTAAGCATCTATTTTCTAAGGTAAACTATATAAATATATATTACGAAATTATTTAAAGCTATATATATAGTGCTGTGTGTTTGTGTGCGTGTGTGTGTGTGCGTGCGTGCGTGCATGCGTGCGTACGTGCGTGTGTGTGTGTGTGTGAATGTGTGGTACAGTTAACAAGCTTTTTGGCAAAGAGTTGTTCAGTCTCATCATAGGTAAATTTTCGGAGATAACTATTTACAACGTATAAGTTTTGGTAGCGGATATATGTTACACCATTTGTTAACAGTATTGTAAAGGTGGGAGCTGAGACTTGTGTAGTTTCGGCTCGCCAGAGCAGTTTTAGTAGCTACCGGTGGGCATAGAAGATATTTTCGACGTTTATGATCTAGCAACGGGTCATAAGTTAATGTTGAGTGTTTACATACTATGATGTTGGGCGCGCACAGTTGTCAAACAGTAAGTACAGATGGATACTAGAAATTGAGTGAATACCTCAGGACTTTTCCTAAGGTATTCACTTAATTTCTAGTTAGGTCGTCTATCTGATGTAAGCAAAACAACGATGAAAGTTGTCCAGAACTTATAACAAACAAAATCGTTCAAGTATATTGATTAGTACAAAATGAAAACAAACAAGTCTTCATTCTTTTAAAGTAAAACGTCATAACTTCATTAAAGCAAGTCTATAAATCAAAAGTTACTTTAAGCTATGTGACTGTAAGGGTATATAATATCACTATAATGTCAAAATTGGACCTCAAGAAGTTAGAAAGTTCTAATTTCACGCCCAAACAATCACACAACTCAAATTAACTTTTAAATAGGCTTTCAAATAGCTATCTACACGAATTGTGTTACGAGTTTATTATTTTTTTAATCAAAACTTTGTAAGATTGAACTCGTACCTGACAGAAAATAGTAAATTCCAGCATACAAGCCTGCGCATTCGAATTATATTTTAATGTTTTGACAATAGTACACATTGAGAAGTCGCGTTGCGCGTTGCGTCCTTGACTATGTAAACCATTCGAAAGCAGTTATGCGCATAACTGCATTTGCGCGACTTGTTGATATGGCTGTACTCTCTTGGAATTGTGGAATCAAACTTAAGCAAATACAACCCAGTCACTGCGTATGAAATGCGTATTGAAAGAATAGAACCAGCTAGCGTGGAGCCTTCCAGTTGCAAAGCAAGGTTGATTAGTGCCTGGAATAGGCAGAATAGTGTTCTTCTTCTGCTATGCTATGCTATGCTATGATCCTGGCGTATCTTTCTACCGTTCAGTTATAATGCAAATCTGCTAGGGTGAATAGTGTTCTGGTCGCTGAAGTAGTCTCTTTTGCAGCGGCCCATCCACTATACAAGGCAGCGAGTAGGCACACCGTGGGGTTTTGGTCCGTAGGCCCGAAGTATGGGAGAGCCGGACATAACCCTCTCGACTCCCCTTGTGGTGAGAGGGTATGCATCAGACGCATTTCAACACGAAAAAAAATATATATAAAAGAGTGAATAGTATTCAACCTCTCTCTGAATGGAATGTAGGAATGCCACCACATTTTGTTTATCTATAATAGAATCACTGAATTGCAACATGCAATGATCCCGGCATATCTTGCTTCATTCCCTCTCATTAAATTCTTTATGCAAGCTCGTCCGTTTTTATATTTCTAACCCTTTTCTTCAGAATGTCACTAAATATAATATAAATAAAAATCCATAGTATATTAACGTCCTTTTGTTATTTGTGTTCACAGTAACACAAAGTATTAAGCAGCGATAGCTCAGTTGGGAGACCAACAGACTGTCTGTCTGTCTGACTGTCAATGCAGAGGGTTTCGGGTTCGAACCCACGTCGCGCACCTCTGACTTTCGGAAGTTATATGACTTTTCGAAATTATGTGCGTATTTATTGACAATTATCGCCTGCTCCGTGCCTCGGAGAGCACGTTAAGCCGTCGGTCCCGGCTGCTATGAACATCTATGGCAATCGTTATTGGGAGAGTGTCGACAGAAAAGATCCCACTGGGTCGAAGTGTCGCCGGTCTGCACTGACTGACCCCCACATAAGATACATACATACATACACAAAGTATTACATTTCCTGCATCATTTGATTAAGAACCATCCATTATATTTCCTTTATTCAACGCGCTAATGTAATTGGCTGAAAATAATCCAATATGTCGTGATAGATTCATAGCCGTATGCAGCCTGAATAAAAGTAGCTCTTGCTTGTTTCATGAGTCAGGATTAATAAAACTCTAAATATTTGGATATCTGTCCTTGTCTGAAACCTGGCATTTTTAAATACACAAATGTCTGGTATGGTATAATTGATCGCCTCGCTAGTATGCCATACGTAGTATTTGGTTTTATTCTTCTCCACGAATTAAGAATATTCCTAATACGAAAGTTGTATTTTTTAATACGAAAATAATCTATATAGTAATCTAATAGAGGCGCTCATAGCCAGTTACACTCACTGATCGGTAAACGATTAGAGAGGTTAAGCAACGCTGGGTGCGGTCAGTCTATAGATGGGTGACCGCTTAGTGGTATTTCAACTGAGTGTCTCCGTGCTTCGGAGGGTACGTAAAAAGTCGGTCCCGGTTGTTGTTAAATTGACAGCAGTCGTTAAGCCATGTCAGAGGCCTACGGGCAGCTTGAACAACTCTTGACAAGAGTTTGGCCACCAACCACACAAAAAAAAAACGAAGGAGTTGGTATCAATTATTTATTTATTAATTATAAGTAATGCAACATAGCCGTAGGGTACCATGACTTATTTTCAAAATTCATGCCAATGATGTCCAGATATCTACACTAATAATATAAACAGGAAAGATTTGGTTTTTTGTTTATTTGTTTCTATGGATTCAAAACAAGAACCAAACAACTGATTTAAAAAGAAATCACCACTGGAAAGCTATATTGTCACCGATTAACAATGGCAATATTTTATTTAAAATGCTAGTACTCATCCTCAAATAACCTAACCCACTATTACGCGAGAGAAACCGCGGGCAAAAGCTAGTACAAAATAAGGGCAAAAGCGTAGTAGAACGCAAAGTGGCTTTATGTTCGTGGATGATACTTTCTCAGTAGGCAAACTTAGAAAGGGCTGGGCAAGACTCAAAGAAACGTAAAGCACTTTTAAAAAAATTCTGAAACCTGTTTACTCGTACATTTGCAAGTTTCTAAAAAATTTGCTCTAGTAGAAAACTTTGTAATGCGTACTGAGATCAAATATAGGCATGCATGGATGAACGTCCTAGAAATTATTCTCATTTTGAAGCGCTGTACAAATATTCAAACAAATCCTGAAACATGTAACGAACTCTTTTAAAATAAACCAAGCGCTATTTGAACAAGCTGTGCGTCTAATATCACAGAGCTTGGTCATGTTGCTTTTGTAGTACAGTTGATAGCTACCAAAAATACAAAGCAAAAGTGCACTAAAAATATTTCAACAATGTTTCTCGCATTTTATTAAGATTTGTTGTTGCCATGTCTAGCGTTTTTGTAGTTGTGTTTCAACATTTTTGCATTAATTAAATCGCTGTGTTACCTGTTGAATGGCTCGTATTTAGTATAATGTTGTTTGCTAAGTTAGTGTGGCTCATGAAGAGTCCCATTTTCAAAATTTCTGTATGTTCATGATGGCACAATATAATAAATTTTACCATTTACTTAGAATAAATTTAATACTAATACAAATCGTAATGGCGCAACGGTATTTAATACGACTGCGGTATAATATACTTATTTATATAAAATGCTTATTACGATGACTTGAAAAGCAACCTAAACATTGTTTCATAACGGAAATTATAATATCAAATAATTATCTAAAAGTAGTGTTTATTGAAATTAAACTACTATATACGGATTTTATCGCGTTGTTTATTTGACACTACATTACATAATTTTGAAAATTTGTTACACTACTATTACTATTAAACTTTACTAATTTTTAAGCTAATTATATTGTTAGTAAAAGTAAAGTAGTGTTTATTTAATTAAACCGCGATAAAATCCGTAAGCAGTAGTTTAATTTCAATGTATAACATTTGCGTAAACGTACGACAATATTAAGGTAGGCACTTCTTCACCATGACTGTATAATGTCATCTTCGTTGTAAAGAAAATTTTGACAGCACCTTTTTTAAAAATCAAATATATCTTTGTTTTGGCTATATGCAGGATTTTCCGTAAACAAAAACAAATAAATGAAGACCATCTGTTTTTTTTTGTTAATATTCAATATATCAATAGATATGCAGTAAATCTTATGTATTTTTTTAAAACTGTCGTAATTTCATTTATTATCTTGAAATGTGATAAAAATTATAATTGTAAACGTTTATGAATTGTGGCTTCTAAAATAATAGATATTTTATTTTGGGCTCCAATAGCTCTACTGCAAGCTGTTTTATAATTATGCACTCTTAACGGTACTGCTTTTTCGCCAGAACATAAATTCGGATAAAAGTAACAAATGTTAACACAAGTCTAGGACAGTGCAACAAATTTAGAAAATAAGCAGCTCAGGAAATGTCATAAATTCCCTAACATGCTGATTTTCTAAATTCGTTGCATTGTCTACACAGGACTATGTAGTCTTGTAGTCACACGTTGTTTCAAAAATACTTTTAAACAAAATCTTTGATATTATAATTACAACCACATTTAGGTTGCTTTAAAAGTCGTCATAATAAGTTTATAATTTAAATAGCTTAATAGATAATATTGTCGTCTGTTTACGCGAATGTTATTCATTGAAATTAAACTACTATATACGGATTTTATCGCGTTGTTTATTTTACACTTTATTACATCATTTTGAAACTGTTACACCACTAGTATTGAACTTTTATACTTTTTAAGCTAATTATATTATATTTAAGTTTACACTTTGCCCGACGTTTCAGTTGCTTTACAGCGGTCATGTTCAGGTGGAGACTAAGATCGTAGTTGTGCAGTGTAGTTATTTCAAAGTACCCGAACATAATTTAATTATTGGTGTGTATATTTCCGAAGAATAATAATAATAATATTCTATCACATACACACAACACCATCTAGCCCAAACTAAGCAGAGCTTGTACTATGGGTACTGGACAATGGATAAATATACATATATACTTTCTTTTTGTAAATACATACATATTATACATAGAAATACCCAGACCAAGACAAACATTCATGTTCATGCACACAAATGTTTTACTTGTGCGGGAATCGGTCCCGCGATCTCAGGCGTGGCAGTCGGTTACACTGACCACTACGCCATTGAGGGCGACAAATGAGAAGAATGAGCTTAAAGTATCATGAACTCAGCTGCATTTTGCTTCTTCTTGGGTTTGATTATTTGTATTACTGGATCCCAAGCTGGTGGTACATTCCAACCGTCTTCTCTATTAAAACTAGGGTAGTTTTTAATTTAATAAATATAATTTAATTGAAATTACCTACATATTTGCCACTATAGCAGTCAATCCTTAAAATGTTTTTGCCAAACGAGTATTGTTCTGGAACTTTTTTTTATGAAAATAACGTTAAAGGGTATACGGTATCATGACTGCTTACTCTGCTAACATTTTATACAAATGACGTTTTCTATAATAATATTCTAAAGAACATTATTTTTATGTAAGGGGTATTTTCCGGGGTAAACTATATTCGGTAGCGTCCAATTATGTTGTTGAGGTCTTGGCTGGTATTTTAAATTAAAGCAACTGGAACAGCTTAAGACTACATTAAAAAACTCACTGCTATAACGTAAAAAAAAAACAAAAAGAAACAAAATAAAAACGTTCCGCGAGCAAATCTCGCTGTCACGTAAGGACTCACTGTGACCCCAGGAATTACCCTTTACTTAAAAGATACGAAAAATGCACTGTTATACTATTCTCGAATAGTATATTACCCGGAATATTACCCAGAAACGTTTTGATTACACCACCTTGCGAAAATTCGATATTAGTTCTTCTGAATGACGAGAAAATTATCTCTAACGAAAATCGAACAATTGTGGAGCCAGCATTGTTCTACATACGGGTAAAATATGTAAGTCCAATATAAGCAGAACTCATAGGGGCGTAGGAGGGTCACATACCGATACGAAATGATTTCGTGGTGACTTCGATAAGGGTTCAGATTACCGAAGGTACTAGAAGACTATCTGTTACATTACTATTAATTATTTAGTGAGCTTTTAGATCTAGTACATTTGGTATATTGTTTGAGTTAGTAGAAATATTAAGATATTCTATTCATTGATTTAATTTGTAATAAATAAGTAGCTTTGTAATTCCTGCTGTCTTTCCTTTGGATTTTTTGTTAAGGTGAAGTAGAGTAAGCAAGGTTAGTATATTTTTTTGTATTCTTCACACACATGTTTATAAAATTCTCTGTGAAACGGGGATTATTAGGATAATCCCCGTTTCACAGAGAATTTTATAATCATTCATAGTGCGTCGCAGATGTTTGCAGTTGCGCGCGTTGACGGTTTTCACGCTATAATGCGGAAAAAAGCGGCGACCCTGTTTCAGAGATTGCGTAGTAGCACCAACAGCATTCTGCAAATGATTGCTTCCCGTAATGATTGTCCTATACAGGCACACTGGGTAGGCATCGTTACGGGAAAACTGTAATGTATGCTTAATTTATTTCTTTTTACTAACATAGTTTGTAAGAAAATTGTTACTAACTTATATGGATTATGTCCGAAAGAAATGTATTATTATTATTATTATTATAGGCTACACTACAGATTAGAAAAAACTATTTGTCGGTCAGACCTTTTTTTGTTTCCGGTATCACCACGCCGCGCTGAGCAGTCGTATCGTGATTACAAAGCAAGCTTTACCTTTTGCACTACGATTTATTAGATGCTCTTAGAAGCTAGATGCAGTGATCTCCACCATTAAGGCAACAAGGCCTTATTGCATAGGTAGCAAGTAATTAGTCAAGAATCTTTTAGCATTTTGGTTATCTAGACGCTTCTAGAATCTTGATGCTGGGATTTCCACGCGTCAGGTACAATGGTAATGAAAACGATATAATTAAATACGATACAGCTTTGATGGAATGGTAAATAGGATTTCTAATAGCCGATGCTACAAGAAATGGGAAAGGTAAATATGTAAGCCTCTGGCGGTTTTGCTCATTCGGTGTAAACAGTATCACGAATCTTACGATAGTCTTTTGTTCGGGTTGCCATTTATTCGGTTACGGTACAAAAGAGCCGGCTTACCCAGTGATACTGCCTCAGGTTCATTTATACAGTAATAACCTTTGACTCGTATGCTCCAGACTTATCGTTCTCTGCCAGGCTTGAACAGTATGTAAATCTCTTGGGTATATTTTAGAGAGATTTGCATGCTCTCTGTAAAGTCAGTATGTGGTGCGAATACTATCCTTATTATTGGTTCACAGAAGCTGGCTGACTGAAAATCAATATGGATGCATATTTTATTTAAATTTTGAATTATAATTTAAACAATAAATCACCTGGATGTGGATTATTGATATCTGGTTTCTTTTGGCCGAGATCATACCAGCGTTTGAGGGGCATCCACGTTTCTCTAATGTTTCAAAAGCGCAGCGGTATTTAGTAGGTACGCGAAGACATGCATGAAATGACTCAAATGCTTTCGCTTAAACGCTACGCTTGAGATTACAGCAAGTCTCGAGCACAGCGCTGTAAAGTATGGTAGTGTGTGGTCGCTTACGTTTGAAGTTGGACACTACACAATAGGAAACTTCCATAATATTGTCTTACGATTACGCGAATGTTATATATTGAAGTTAAACAACGTTATACGATTTTTATAGCTGTTTATTTAGAAACACTATTTTTACATAATTTGAAACTACTACTGTTAAATTTGACTATTATTCAAGCCATTTTAATGATTAATCTCAATCACTCACTCACTTAAAAGCAACCGAATCGACGGGGAATGTGTAAACCTAAATAGTTTATTTTACTACTAAAAACGCAGTGATATCAAAGTCACCAAGGAATATTCATGCAGACTATCTTCATGATATACGCTCTTCAGACAGAGCTACTGAAATAAATCTAAAAGTAAGTCTTGTTTTATATGTCTTCAGCTTTCGATAACATTTATGTTCAAACAAAAAATTCATTTCTTTTCTAGTATCTAATAAAATTTTATCTTGAAATCAGGACAAATTTTAAGCTAGTAAAACTATCAAGCACTGAAATAAAATAATACTAAATTAATTTTATGTTTTTGTTCGTAGCTATTTAATGTTTATTTCTATTGTATTATATGTTTAACAGACGTTTTTATAGTTCATTTTCGAAACCAAATAATAATAATAATAATAATAATAATAATATTCTACCACATACACACAACACCATCTAGCCCAAACTAAGCAGAGCTTGTACTATGGGAACTAGACAATGGATAAACATACATATATACTTTTTTTTTTGTAAATACATACATATTATACATAGAAACACCCAGACCAAGACAAACATCTATGTTCATGCACACAAATGTTTGACTTGTGCGGGAATCGAACCCGCGACCTCAGGCGTGGCAGAACAAATATATACAAAACTTGTAGAAACCGCCTCTCTTTTACAGTTGTTTTATAGTTATAAGTTGACATTTCGTGTGGGTTTTACGCTTATAAGAAACTTGACGATATTATGTACATAAGGTTCATAAAAAGTAATGCGACACGACTTTAATGAAAACTCCAGTTGATCAACAGAATAAGAATTCATTTACTTAATAGAATAAGTTCTGTGCTACAGTCTGTTCAAAGAATATTGTACTCAAAAATAACAAATACACTTAAGACTGCGCCGAGCGAAATGTGCCAAAACAGGCGGTCACAGTTAAGTTGATAAAATCAACACTTTTTGTTTAATACAAATATAAAATATACATTTACCATAACAATGAATGTGTTTATAATTACTCCGTGCAAAAAAACTTAAAATAATTAATATTTTCGCCTACAAAATTACGTAAATTTGCACGAAAAATTCAATAACGTAAGCTCGTGTTACGTGATTTTTAGATTATAACAGTAAAAAATCTATCCTATTTTACAGCTTAAACGAAACATAAATAGCTATATTACAATTTGTCCGTCCCAATATTTAAGTTATTGGTTGACAATAAAGATACATATTTATCAAAAAAGCACTTCAAATCCTCCATACAATTTTACTATGGCGGCCGCGCGCCGATTTGAATATCAAGCTATGTCATTCAGTCCAGCCGTGTCTTACGCTCGGCGCAGTCTTAAGTACATGAAAACTATAATAAAAAATAAGTAAGCATTGATTAAAAAGTTCCTATGTACATAAGAAATTAAATAAAATGCTCAATAAACGTACCTGGTATTTTTTGAAGTGAAAATTTCTTTAGGCGCGTTGAGCAGTTTTTGGTTGAACAAAAATCATGGAACTCGCGTCATCGTCACCGAACGCAATCAAAATTCAAAAATAATAATCTAGTAACTCGACGAAACAATTCACAAGTTACTTAGTTTTCACTTCTATCGGCAATCCCCAATGATTGCCCCGCATTTTTTACTTTAAGTGTTTGAAATATTTGACTTATACAGTGTATACGTTGGATGAGCTCACATTCTTTATGCTGGAGGGTAACTTATGTAAAGGTGCACTTCTTCGAAAGTATTAGGATAAGTATAAGAATTCGAACTCTCGGCAAAAGATACTTAAACTAGATCGTCGAATACTGCGTTATATTCGATTAATAAAAATCGACATTCGAATGCAGCATTTTCTAATTTATAAATCACTTGATTTTGCCCGCGTCTTCGCTCGCATAAATGTAGGTAATATCAGTTTTCTGTCCCACGGGAATAATACTTGTTCTGAATGAAAGGTACCTTATGTACTTTTCCGTATCCCTGACAACGTGTATGCGAAATTTCATAATGATCGATAAATTAGAAAAAACGTGAAAGCGTAAAAAACAAACTCACATTCGCATTTATAATATTAGTTGGGGTTCGATATTTTATAACCTTAGTTCCTCTGACACATTTACTTTG
The DNA here is from genome assembly GCA_930367265.1 of Catocala fraxini. Classification (NCBI taxonomy): domain Eukaryota; kingdom Metazoa; phylum Arthropoda; class Insecta; order Lepidoptera; family Erebidae; genus Catocala; species Catocala fraxini. Next base: position 25,894,823 of record OV884027.1, on the reverse strand, counting down.
GCAATTTTCCTTATTACCTTTTTCGTCGCAATACCGTCCACGTGCTACCTATAAAGAATACACGCCTGCCATTTAAGGGGTTCTTATGGGTCTTCTAAAAGGCCATTATTTTTACTGCAACGTGTAGCGGCATTATCGTTGCCGGCAAAGTTGCTAACAAAAACATCTATATCGTGCAATGTAGGATCATATTTTGTGTATTTATAATAGCTAGCAGTCGCCTAATGGTCAAAATTCGACCATAATTGATTTAAATTTTAAGTTTGATCGTTATTAAGGTTTTATAGTCTATAACTTTACCCTTATAATAATTTCATTTAGATTTCGCTAAGGCTATACAGGTTAATTTACCTATCTTTTTCAAACAAATTATTAATTATCTAAATATACTCTTTCATTGACGATATTCCTAAGCTTGCTATTTGTTTTCTTTTTTCTTTATTATATACTAGCTGACCCGGTGTACTTCGTATCACCTATCCAAACTAATTTTTCTATATTTTCTCACCGTCTAAACCTTCCCTGGACTACGACAAACATTTCAAAACCAAAATCAGGTAAATTGGCCCAGCCGTTCTCGAGTTTTAGCGAGACAAACGAACAGCAATTGATTTTTATATATATATATAGAAGATAAATGAGGTATACGGAACCATAGTTACGAAGAATTGTACGACGTCAGACGAACAATGCCGAAATACTCCGAACGCGTTTAGACTGCATGTGTCAAATGCAGAGTTGTGTGCGTGTCGTGTTTTATCAATAATTTAATGTATTTTAATGCATATTTTATAAAAATATTAGGATTCGCCACTCCTTCTCTATATAAACTTTAAACTGTGCCAAATTTCATACTCCTCCGTCCTCGCAAATTTCGTAAAAAGGGGTACAAAGTTATTGCTTCATGTATTAATATATAGATTATTACTAGTTAATTTTTATTACAACAATTATAATTATAATTTACTAAGTTTTGCTCGCGTAAATGTAGATTATATCAATTTTCTATCCCTCGGGAACTGTAAATACTTATTTTCTGGATTAATGACGATGATCGGTCGAGTAGTTAAAAAGTGTAACAAGCAAACAAAAATCAAACAAACAAATTTTAACTCGCATTTATAATATTGAGTAAGGGTACATCGGGAATATAATATTATAATTTGACTTATCTAAGAATTAAACTTTAATAATTACATATGCATTCTAATTTTAACTGTGGTAACTAGGACCGTAAACCACGAGGATACGAACAATCAAATATAGTAAAAATGATATGAATTAAAAATGCATATTATATAAAAAAAGTGTTACGTTGATAATTGTTTTTTTTTTTTAATATTTTGCCAGTCTGTTATATTTAGCAAAGACGACACATTAAAAGATGTGTTTATCTATGTGCCGGTGACAGTGTGTGATTGTGCGCGAATGACGAGCTACTAAACGCGGCCTCAACTAGCGAGTGCCGGTCACTATTACAGCTTATGGCTTACAGATTACGTTGATACCATACACAATGTATGCAGAACTTCGTCCACAACTTGTGGCGGCCACTATTGCCTTTACTGAGAGCGATACCCAGCGATACGAGCGGTAGCGTGAGAGCGATACGAGCGGTAGCCAGGGAGATCATTTATATTCGCCCATATACAAGAATGGTGCCTGTAAAACCTCGCAAGTTTAGGCAAAATTGTATAACTACGACCTAAATAGCTATTGAAATTAAACAAATTTTATACGGATTTTATCGCGTTGTTTATTTTTTATAAAACACTACTATTACATAATTTTAAACTTTAAACTACTATTGTTAAACACTTTTACTAGTTACTATTTACTTCAATTTAAGCTATTTAAATTATACAACTATTTAGATTTAATTTTACACTTTCCCCGACGTTTCGGTCGCTTTTCAGCAGCCATGGTCACGGGGAGACTAAGATGGTAGTTGTCTCAATGTTTCAGTGTAGTTATTTCAAACTACCCGAACATAATTTAATCATTGGTGTTTTATTTACGCAGATTTCGCTATGTTTAAAGTATATTTTAGTTAAGTTTTTAGTATTGCTGCCCACTGAATACGTTTCCCGATGTGCTACTATTGAGAATTTCTGCATAGAAAAATCCAAGAATTATTACTCCGGCCTGGGAATTGAAACCGAGACCATATTCAAATTCCGTTTATTTGCTAAACACAGGTTTAAAAGATGATACAAAAGAAATAAAATGTGCAGTTTTTACATATTAATAATAAACTGTAAGAAAAATAAAAACACACGTACTAACTTATGGTTCGCCATAAATGAGAGAGTCTTAACATTTATTTGAACTTATAATTTAAATATATTAAATGTGACTGCTGCGAATGAGATTTCGGGTCTGATTTCCAGGTCGGACAAAGGGTCACTGAATTTTTCAGACAAAAATTTCTTAGTAGCGGCACAGAATCATGAATTCATAATACATGACATGATATATGCCCGGTGGAAGGCCATAGGACTCTTATTACGTGAGACGTTATAACATACTTGTCAGAATGTGGGTGTAATACCCTTTTAGAGAAAAAGGCGAGACTATAATATGTATAATATATCAAACTTCGATATCCAATACACAATAAAAATGGCGTAAAGCTGTTACACACGAACCGATCAATGTAATCACAGTTCCATATTGGCTTCTCGACCCAATTCAAGTCTCACAATGGGGCTACATATTTCATGAGCACTATCCCATTCACGAATATATTTTTTATTTTTTAGTTCTTCCGGTAAGTTAGTAGCAACATTTTCAACGTGAACATTGCTTTTGTGTATTTTTAAGGGAGCGTGTCACGTAAATAGTAGAACATAGATTCAAGCTTGTATTTTCCCGAAGGAGAAGGCAGTAAAATTATTCGTAATAGGACGAGCAATAACAAGCTTATTGCCGTCTATTGGGCACGTCTCCAGACCCTAATGCTTTTCTTCTTCTTCTTCTTTTCGTGTGTTTAGTGGCCAACCTGTAGTCAAGAGTTGTTCAAGCCGCCCGTAGGCCTCCGACATGGCTTAACGACTGCTGTCAATTTGATAACAACCAGGACCGACTATTTACGTGCTCTCCGAAGCACGTAGACGCTCACATGAAATACCACTAAGCGGTTACCCATGTATAGACTGACCGCACCCAACGTTGCTTACCCTCGCTAATCGTTTACCGATCAGTGAGTCCAACTGGCTATGAGCGCCTCCCTTATGCTTTTGATGAGAAATAACACAAAACTCAATAAAATTAAACCTTGCCTGGCAAGCTAGTATAGTAAGTACAGGTAAACATAAGCGCAAGCTTATTCCACGGGGTCAAATCCTTTCAACAGTTTATTAAGTCCCAAACTACCAAACGGATTCACAAACAAGTTTTTTGTTATGTACTTAGAAGTTAAGCAAGAATCTCATCGGCCAATCGCTTTGAAAGGCGTCTAGGTCGTAACGCCATCTCCATTTAGGTCTGCCCCGTCGTCATCAACTGTCTTGTGGCACCTAATTTGTGATGATTGGTACAAACATTTATAATATAATAAAAGTGCCTGCTATGTATACATTACATGCATTCCTGCATAGCAAGCTGCTGAAATATCGAACACAAAGGAAATTTTGTATCAAAATCGGGGAAATATTATTCCAAACATTATTTTTATAATCTAATACCCATATACTTTAATCTCACAATATTCGACATTTTATATCGGTAAGGTGACCACTAAAGCTATAAAACAAAGGACCATGGGCGGAATCCATCAACAAAAATGAAATGTAGCTCAATTGAGATATCTTGGCAAGATGATATTTTTTTACTATGGGGACGTTGCCAAACACATGGGGTTCTCATAGTATCTAACGTTTATACAAATATTTACGTATTATTTCTTTTACGTATTATTGACAAGGAATTGTAAAATACCTACTTATTTATCTATTTATTAGTGCACAGCGGTGGCGCATGCACATAAAGATAAGCGGCTACAAAATACCTCGCCCACACTCCTGCGCTCGCGACGTTATCGTCAGGCAGGTTTTACTGTAAAATATTTATAATAATTATGTAGTCTGTCCTGTAGCACACCTACATCTTGTAAATTCATTTCATATTAGATTGTCATTTTATACTTGGGACGATCATTGGGCGATGACTTATAATAATAATAAGTACTTACACCAATTATCTAGCCCAAAACTAAACAGAGCTTGTACTATGAGTACTATGTAACGAAACTTATTTAAATACATATTTTAAAATATTTTACATATTTACATATTTTATTTAATATATATTACCCATATATTATTCGTATATGCTAAATGATGGGCATGCTACTGACAGACATGCTATTGTGCACTATTACTGTACCTGCTTGACGGGCAGTCGCACTATAGGATCTTGTGCCCATATCATATCAAATATATGGGAATAGGTTGTCATAAGCGCAGCTGTTAAACAGTATTATAATAGACGGGCAATAATAATACACTCACTATTATATATATATATATATTGTAAGAATATGAATCATTTATATTCATTATATTCTACAGTATAACTACCAGTTGGAAAATACATTTAATATGTTTAGTGTAATTACTAAATCATATTTTTGTAAAGTTAAAATAATTTACACGTGTAAAATGAAAATATACGTTAATTAATAATTACAAATTGTTTCTTACTGAAATTATCCCGCAAGTTTAAGTAAAAAAAAAGATTTTAATCAAATAGATACTTTAGGAACACATTGGTATCACTTCCATTTGTGTTGGTAGGTGGGGACGGAGCTTATACATTTTTGTCCATGGGTCTTTATCTCTATGCGTCACAAATAAAATTGCAATCTTTTTCTTTGTGTATTATCCAATATTTAGGTTTTACAAAATAAATACAGAACACCAAATTTTATTGAATAAATGTGTGCAAATACAGTCTGGTAATCACGAACGCATAATTATGAAAGGGATAATGAGTAACTAAATTCCTATTACGGCTAATAGGTAATTTTGCACTCAAATCGTGCAAATCTAGAATTCTGTGTTCATCATAGAGTAGCTAAATTTTAGTTTGAAATTACATTCGTTATTTAATTTTGTTTATGTTTCGAAAGGACTCTAATGTAGATAGCCTCAGTGCTGCAATGGTAATGAATTCAACTTATTTCTTGATTGTTTCACAAGTAGTAAAGGTTGCAGTTCCTTACAGAATATATTTGTAAAATAAACAGTGTTGTGAATTTAGCAAATAAAAAGAGTGACCGTAATATAAATCCTTAAAGGCTACAATGTATTTGTATACTACTAAGACTACAATGGGTGTAAAAACTGACGGCTTTAGTCTTTGGAATATATAGGTAATACAATTAAAATAGGCTACTATTTTTTATTATATGTTCTGGTGTGATCGTATATTCTTTTATCGGACTGGTGTGATTGTCTATTGGGCTGATGTGTTCGTCTGTTGATCATTTTTGGATCAATTTATTCTCTTCCATGGTTTTACATTTCTGTGTCTGGAATGCACTGATGATGTAGTGGTTTAACTGGTAGCCTCGCCACTTCTACTTAGCCGAGTGTTGGGGTTCGAAGCCCATTCGGGACAAAAATTGGTATGTTTCATAAATAGTTAATCTGAGTATGAGTGTTATATGTGTCCGTTGTTGGAATATTTCTCAAGTCCCTCGCGATACAGAAATTATTTGAATGATAGAGCTAGCACTCCAAAAAAAATCTATGCAACCATCATCTTAGTACCCCCACGAGCATAGCTGGTAAAAAGCAACCAGTATAAGATTAAATCTAAATAGTTTAATAATTTAAATAGTTTATAATAGTACTAAAGTTAAATAGTAGTTGTAGCTTAATACTTCAAATAAACAACGCGGTAAAAGCCGTATAAAGTAGTTTAATTTCAATAATTAATATTCACATACAATAAAAAAATAAAAACTGGCAACAAACCAAAGTTAAAGAAAGGCGGTCTCTATTCCTGTAATATATTTATCTAAGAATAAATATGTTTCAATAGAAAAGTTTGATACAGACAAGATGAAATGAAAATATCTCCTGTTTAATCTATTCCAGAACTTCTACAACTTTGAACAACTTGCAGGCGTTCTGAGACGTATAAAATTGTTGAAATACTATTTTGATGAACTCTTTGTTACAATAAATATGACTTTGACGGCTAAGAATAAAGAATACATTGCTTGTTCATTTGTTTAAACCAAAGTTCCCAGACCTTTTTCTCATAGACCACTTTCAAAATTTAGCTGGTTCCGGTGGACCCCCTGCAGCTACATTTCTAACATATTCCCAAAACTCGACAAAAAATGTGACGATTAGATCTAACTATGGAAATTTGCGATGCGTCTGAGTTCCAATCACGAATTAATAGTCTTGGAATCAAAAAGTGAGAATTGATTGCTTAATTGGTCAATCATGAAACACTTCTTCATAAACTCACCACCTATGGTATTAGGGGAAATGTATTAAATCTTTTAAAATCTTACCTTAGTGACCATAAACAACATACTGAAATCACTAGAATATGTATGAAAACTAGACGTGAAATAAAATATATATCTGAAAATTGATTTATCAAATACGGCGTACAACAGGGCAGTATGCTAGGCCCACTTCTGTTCTTGGTGTATATTAATGATTTGCCACGCTACATTCAGTACCCAATGGTCCTATTTGCTGACGACTCCACCGCAATTATAAAATGTAATCAAGTCGAAGAATATGAACATGACATAAATCGCACCCTTAAGGATATAATACATTGGCTTGACATGAATAATCTGATTATTTATTTATCAAAAAGCAATATTATGCATTTCTATCAACGGACATCAGTAAAAAATGTATCCATAGAATACAACAAATGACAAATTTATCAAATACATGTGACGATATTCTTAGGCATATTGATAGACAGGCAGCTAACGTAGAAACCTCAAGCAGAGGAGGTTTGTAAAAAATTAAGCACTGTCGCGTATGTCCTCTTCAACTTATCAAAAAAAGTTAATACCGCCACAATATTAACAGCCTACCACGGTTTAGTAGCGTCAATTTTACGATTTGGTATTGTTTTTTGGGGTAATTGTAGTTTAAGAGAACACGTTTTTAAGGCACAAAAGCGATGTATAAGGTCAATGTACGGTCTAAAAATGACCGATAGTTGCATACCTACATATAAATCCCTAAAATTGTTAACGTTTCCATCAACGTATATTTTTTAAATTTCAGTTTTTGTTAATCTTAATAAACATTACTTTGTATCAATATCAAAAACTAGAAAAGGCCCTATCAGAAACCAATACAAAAATATTGGTTATAATACTGCCTTACTTAGGAAAAATGTGTATGGCATGGGCCCAGTTATATATAATAAAATTCCTGATAATATAAAAAATTAAACAATTCAATTATTCAAAAAGAAACTGACAGGGCTATTAATTACAAAATACTATTTTTCAATTGATGACTTTTTAAATGATAATATTTAATTGACATTGTTGACATTATTTTAATGACATTATTTATAAATTTCGATGTACTTATTATTCTATTTCTTATTTTTATCATTTATTTAAATTGCATTTATCCGTAGTATGTTTTGGTTTTTACATTTATTTTAGTTTTACTCCTCAATGTTTGCATGCCTAACGTAAGGCAGATTGTATAAGAAACAACAAACAAATTTTTAACATCAATATTTTATGTACCTACTTTCTGTGCAAATAAATTATTATTATTATTATTAATTAATTAACTGATTGTGCTGTGAGTGGATATTTATTTATTTATTTATTTATTTATTTATTTATTTATGGACAACCAACAAAGCATACACTAATTTAAACATCGTAATGAAACATAAATGCGGATACATAACATAGTGCTGCCTTACTTAAAGGCTGCCACGGCATGCATTAACAAAAAATATATATATATTTATATAAGCTCGTCTGTGAAATTACAAAGTGAGATTAATTACAAAAAAAAGTCATACAAACAAATATTTTATATAAAAATAGAATAGTAATAATCATAACGAAATTCATGCATAGTTTGTAATTATAAATTATATTAAAAAAGGTAATTGAAATGACAAATTGATAATTATTATTAAAAATTAAAATGCTGACACTGTAATTCATATTCATAATAAAAAATATAATTGTTCGTTTAAAGTAATGTACATTAGCCAGTGTATCTATAAGTATTTATAACTATAAGTATTTGTACTCATTCAATGAACCATACTTGTTTACTTACATTCAGTCTCCAATAGATTGTCACAGAAACCATACGTCTCGTTTTATTTCGAACCAACAAACAAAATTCAACCTTAACACACAAACATATGGTCCATAATCGACCCGGATACCAGCGCCTTGCTACCTGAACCGCCGGCCGCTCGAGAACAAAAGGATTGCGATAAGACGACCCAAGCGTTCGAGTTGTTTAGTGCAAGTTAATAATTACTTATAAAAATTCATTTCATTACGTTTGCTACAACTAAAGTTATTTTGGATTTACAATGGCTACGGAAGTGGAAAAAGCGTTGAATGTCGTGGAAAACCTTGCCCAGGCTTTGAAGAAAACCCAGGTCAATCTAAAAAAGTGCCCGAAAGGTAGATTAACGCGAAATTACGTCGAAGCTCGCCTGAAATGCCTAGATGAGTACTGGAGTGACTACAAACAAGCTTATAACGAGATAATACGCTGCACACCGAGGGAGAAACGTGACCAAATACCATACCTAGCGAAAGAAGAATACTATGAACATGAAGAGTTGTATATTAACTTAATGAGTGATTTGAAGGAGTTATTGGCCTCGCAAACAGTTACAGTTAGTGCTTCAGCGCCACAAGGCGATAATGATTTTCAACAAAAGCGAGTGATTTTACCGAAGATACAATTACCCACGTATAGTGGACAGTATGAAGAGTGGTTATCGTTTCGTGATTTGTTTAATACGCTTGTTCACAACAATGCTTCATTAAATAACGTACAGAAATTACATTATTTAAAAACAAGCGTCACTGGAGAAGCCGCATCTATTTTAAAACATGTTCAAGTGACGGATTCAAACTATGAGCAAGCGTGGAACATTTTAAATGGAAGGTATGGAAATAAACGCTTAAATATCAATGTAGTAATGAAAAGGTTCTTCTCGCAAAAGAAGATAAGTGAGAATAAATCGAGTCTTATTAAGAATTTGCTAGACACTACTTTTGATTGTTTACATCAACTTAACAACCTGAGTGTAAAAACGGAGAACTGGGATCCTTTGATCATATTCGTCGTTGTGCAGAAACTAGACACTGAAACGCATAAAGACTGGGAAGAGCATGTGAGTAACGTTTGTCAGGAGTATGATAGTATACCTACACTTGAGATATTTCGCAAATTCTTGGAAAACCGATTCCGTACATTGGAACTCACTGAACCAACTGCTAAACAGAAGCCAAGTGCTGTTCAAGTGCGAGAGAAATCTTTTCACGTTACCGCGACTGTTGGAAATAATCGAACATGTCAAATCTGTAAAGAGAATCACACACTCAGCCATTGTAAAGAGTTCGGCAAACAATCACCTGTACAAAGAAGTGAGTTTATAAAGTCAAATAATCTATGCTTCAACTGCCTTGCATCAGGACACTCTGTAAGGTATTGTCGCGTGCCAACAAGCTGTAGAATATGCAAAAAACGTCATCATTCACTTCTCCATGAAAACAAAGATAACAACACATCAAAATGTGACACATCGAGCAACATTGAGAATAGACAAACGAGACAACCTGAAGTGACATTATATGCAAATGTGGAGAAGCCTGAGAAAGAAGAAGATATCACAATGGTGACGTCACACGTGTCAACCAAACAAAGCACAGCATTATTAGCAACGGCAATCGTGCAAGTGAGAAGCGAAGATAACTATACAACGATATTACGAGCTTTAATCGACCAAGGCTCGCAAGCGAGCTTCATAAGCGAACGAGCTGTACAACAACTCACGGCCAAGAGGTATCCTGTAAAAGGAACAGTCGTCGGTGTGGGATCCACTAGAGAAGCTATCAAACAAGTAGTCCAGATTAAGATAGAATCAAGATGTGAAGATTTTACCATGGAAATCAAAACATACGTTATGTCGAAGCCACTGACTACTAAAATACCAGCCCGCACAATCAACACAACCAACTGGCCTCACCTAGAGGGACTAGTCCTAGCTGATCCTAACTACTGTCAGCCAGGGTCCATTGATTTACTTCTGGGTGTCGATGTGTACGCGCAAATTGTACAGAACCAACTCATCAAAGGTCCGCCAGGGTCCCCCTGTGCCCATAAAACAAACCTTGGCTGGATTTTGTTCGGAAAGATAGATGACCAAACACAACAAATGGAGTCTGTTCTTGTCATGCATCACCAATTCGAAGGAGAAGACTTACTAAAGACACTTTGGGAGATAGAACCAGATTCAAAAAGGAAATACACAAAAGAAGAACAACAATGCGAAAGTTTCTACGAAGAGACATATAAGAGAAGCAGCAATGGACAGTATGTCGTAAGACTTCCATTCCGTACCACTAAACCTAGCGCACCGGATGGGAATACGAGAGACATTGCCAAAAGACGTTTGATACAACAAGAAAAAAGACTTCAAAAAACACCTGAGTTAAAAGAAGAGTACGACAAAGTTCTAAACGAATACTTGACCATGGGGCATATGGAAGAAGTTCCACGGGACGAGATAAACAACCGTTGTGTTTACTTGCCACATCACGCCGTAATTAGAACAGATAAAGAAACTACGAAAATCAGAGTCGTGTTTGATGCCTCGAGCAAAGGGGACAACGGCATATCTTTGAATGATGAGCTCATGGTAGGCCCAGTATTACAGGAAGATATGCGGAGTGTGATCATGAGATGGCGGATGCATAAGGTGTGCTTCGCCAGCGACGTAGTCAAAATGTACAGAATGATACTTCTAGATAAGAAAGACACAGATTACCATAGAGTGCTGTGGCGTGGCAACACAAAATCTAACAACCATGACGTTGATATCAAAGATTACAGACTCAAAACGGTTACATTTGGTACAGCATCTGCGCCTTACCTTGCCATAAAAACGCTGATGAAACTCGCAGAAGATGAAGGCAAACAATATCCCAAAGCTGCTAAGATCATTCGTGAAGACCTATATGTGGATGACGTCACGTCAGGCTGTGACACAACCGAGCAGGCAATCCGTCTTAGCAAAGATATCATCACCATTCTGAAACGAGGAGGCTTTGAACTTCAGAAATGGGCATCCAACGACAAAGAGTTCTTGAAATCTATAGATGTTAACAAGGTCACCACAAAGGCTAATATGGACATCAAACTAGACGGCACCATCAAAGCTCTTGGTTTGACATGGAATTTTGGTCAAGACGAGTTTCGATATCAACTAAATTTAGAACCTATACCATTGAACATAACAAAGAGAACTATCCTGTCTGATTTACAGAAGTTATTTGATCCACTCGGATGGATAGCACCAGTTATTGTAAAGGCAAAGATGTTAGTACAAAAATTGTGGTTAGAAGGAGTTGGCTGGGACCAAGAAATTAGCGATGAACTGAAAGAAGAATGGAAGTTCATAAGAAAAGACTTAGAAAAGGTCAATGAGATAAGAATCAAGCGTTGGCTTAATACATTTAGTACTGAAAGAGATCAAATAACATTGCATGGGTTCTGTGATGCGTCAGAGAAGGCATATGCAGCAGTAGTTTACTGTCGCGTTCAAACAAAAGATAATGAAACAAAGATAAATCTTGTCGCATCAAGAACAAGGGTTGCTCCTGTGAAGACAGTATCACTCCCAAGGCTCGAACTACAGGGAGCCGTACTGTTGGCAAAATTGCTATATAAAGTAAGCCAAGCCCTGCGAATTCTTCCACATAATGTATTCGCATGGACAGATTCCACGATTGTTTTGGCATGGCTGTTCGGGGAGCCCAGCAGATGGAAACAATTTGTCGCAAACCGGGTGGTAGAAATATTAGAACTAATAAGCAACACCCGATGGTATCACGTACAATCACCACACAACCCGGCAGACATTGCGTCGAGAGGATCGTCTTTGTCAGAACTACAACACAGAGAGTTATGGTGGGCTGGACCTGTCTGGCTGATGAACAACACAATTGAGTTTACGAAGCCATTAATGTCAACAGAACTAGAACGGAAGAAAAACATACAGTCCTACTTAAATGTTACAGAAAATGAAGAAAAATGTCTTAATTTTGAAGATTATGACTCACTTAATACACTATTGAAAGTAATAGTACATTGTTGGAGATTTTTAAACATGAAGAAAGAACCAAAGAGACTGGAACAGAAAATTAGTACATTGGAATTGCAAAATGCCTTAGAATATTGTATTAAGCGCGTACAGGAAGAAGAATTTCCCGATGAAATACAAAGACTGAAAGAAAATAAGAATATTAAAACAACCAGTATTTTGAAGACCTTGAATCCATATTTAGATAGCCAGGACATCCTCAGGGTGGGCGGCAGACTGAGAAACGCAAATGCCGACGAGAATCTGAAACATCCTGTAATTCTAGGCAGGAAAAATAGTTTGATACCTCTGGTGTTGGCCGACGCCCATCTGAAAACACTGCATGGTGGAATACAACTGATGATAACTTACCTGATGACGAAATACTGGATCGTTGGCTGTAAAGGTATGGTGAAAAAATACATACATAAATGTCTTACTTGTGCACGACAGCGAGCCATCGCCAGACAACAGCTGATGGGGGACCTACCTGAATCTCGAGTGACGCCCTCCCGTCCTTTCGCTCGTAGTGGAGTAGATTTTGCAGGCCCCATACACGTATTAAACTCCAAGGGAAGAGGTGCAAAAACAAACAAGGCATACATCTGTATATTCATTTGCATGGCTGTCAAGGCCATACATTTGGAACTGGTGAGCGAACTGACGTCCGACGCATTCATCGCAGCTTTCAAACGTTTCGTGGCTAGAAGAGGAAGGTGTACAGAGATCTGGAGCGATAATGGTACCAACTTCGTAGCCGCTAATAAAGAATTGTTTGCGATGTGGAAAGAAGCAGGATTTGAATATCCCGGCTGCATAGTTGATCACCTGGCAAATGATGGAACACAATGGCACTACTCACCAGCTTATAGTCCTAACTACGGTGGTTTATGGGAAGCCGGCGTAAAATCTGTTAAACAGCATTTGAGAAAGATATTGACAACAAACCTAACATTTGAAGAATTAAACACAGTGCTTACGCAGATCGAGGCTTGTCTTAATTCTCGCCCTTTAATACCTATAAATACCGATGTTGATTTACTTGATGACATTCAAGTTCTCACACCTGGACATTTCCTCATTGGCGAACCACTGATCACTGTACCTGACCGAGACTACACCACTCATAATGTCAACACATTATCAAGATGGCAATATACGCAAAGAACGGTACAAGGATTCTGGAAGCGCTGGCAAACTGAATATTTGTCACGGTTGAACCAACGACCGAAATGGTTGAAACGAAGACCAGAGTTCGAAGTTGGCGACATTGTATTGCTCAAGAATGAGAACATGCCCCCGAGCAAGTGGCCTTTGGCACGTATAGTAGAAAAACACCCTGGACTTGACAAAATTACACGAGTTTATACCATACGCTACAATGGTAAATTAACTCGGCGATCCATATCGAATTTATGTCCATTACCGATCTGTACTAATGATTAAAAATTAGTAGTTATTTTTTTTGAGTTTAAACACTTGTAAAATGTTTATTATCATAGTTAAGTTACTTTAGGTTATGTTGCAAAATTTGTAATTCATACTTAATCAACACTTAGATTTATATCTCAAATATATATGTAATTCCTATTATTATATCGAAAAGGCCTGAAAGCCCTTTTGGTGGGCGGTATGTTCGTTTAAAGTAATGTACATTAGCCAGTGTATCTATAAGTATTTATAACTATAAGTATTTGTACTCATTCAATGAACCATACTTGTTTACTTACATTCAGTCTCCAATAGATTGTCACAGAAACCATACGTCTCGTTTTATTTCGAACCAACAAACAAAATTCAACCTTAACACACAAACAATAATAATTATATTAATATATTAAATTAATTAAAATTAATAAATTTACTTCCACATCAACTTGTCGACACATATTGATTTAAACTTGGACAAGGAGTAGGATAAATCGATATCCACATCAGGTAGGCGTGACAGGCGACTGTATTGCACTTGCATTCTGTTGATAGAGGAAAAATGCCCTAGATTTGTCTTGGAGGTTCTGGCGTAGAAAGGCTGGTATCTAGACGACCGAGCGAGTTTATACGGCACATTAATATTTATTTGAGTAAGTAAATGAGGGCAGTCAATATGGCTATTATAAATTTTATAAAAGAAGAGATGGTCCAAAAGCTGTCGACGATCCTCCAAGGCCATTAGTTTAAAGTGTTTCAATCGAGTAGCATATGAAGGTAATTCTTTAGCCATGTTGCAGTGGTAAGACAGATGCCACAGGAATCTTTTTTGAACGGACTCCAAACGACGCTTATGTCATCAAAAAAATTAAGTTGGCTAATCAAAAAAGTGATTCCATCCAACTTTACTGTTTTGACATCTACTCACAGCACAAGGAACCAATCAATTCTTACTTATTTCATTTAGAAAACTCTCCATATGGAGTGGTCAAAAGAAAAAGAAAATAGTAAGTATATTTTTTGTGTTGTATTTATGCAAATATGTAATTATTACACTATTAATTATTATTGTTATCATATTACATTATAGTATAATTAAAATTAAATATTACTAACGTAACGTAACTTCTACAATGACAGTCACAAAATAGTCATAATTGTAAAGGAAGGTACTTGATGGATTGACAGCAAATAATTAATATTTGGCTTCAGTTTTGTTAGGAATAACCGCAAATCTCCCCGTTCCGTGATATTCAATCTGCTCCTTTTTTTGTTAAAACGTTTGTAACGACACTAAAACTTTTTCCGACAAGATATAACGAGATAAACGCTATCAAAAGCTTTCTTGCAAATCCCCACAGTCCAGGATATTATTCGGGTATTTCTGCCTGCAGCCAAAATTTTTTAATATTATCTTTTAAATGTCACCTTCAGCTTCAAAAAGTGAGTAAATTCTTGTTAAACATGCACCTTTCGACAACCAGCGTACTTCAGTATATAAGAGCAATCGTTGGAAGTCTTTATCATTTTCATCGCACAATTGTGCAAATAAACGCGTATTCAATGCATTGCTTCTTATTTTGTTAAATGCATTAATCACAAATTGAAGCGATTGGTGCAATCTATCACTCAAATTTTCTTCTACTAGGTGTTGTCGGTGGATGATACAGTAAATTGCAGTTACCTCTGGTATAATTATTTTAAGATGGCTTATAAACTCACGATATCGCCCGACCATGGCAGGAGCTCCATCTGTTGCCACCGAAATAACGTTTGTGAATGGAATCATTTTTCCCTTAAAGAACTCACTCAGGACATTCAATATTGATTCACCTTTATTGTCCGTCTCCAAAGTTTTCGCGAATAGTAGCTCTTTATGAATTTATTCGTCCATAACAAATCGAACATATGCCAATAATAATGCTTCATTACCAGGTAAAGTTGCTTCGTTCAGTTGAATAGAAAAATAAGTTGTTTGCAGATAATTACACAAGAAACTTTCAATATCAGAGCTCATTTCATCAATACGTTTTTGCACAGTGTTGTAACTCGTATCAATTACCTGCCTGTAAATAAAAAAAACTTTGTTTTAGTAATCATAAGGCGGTCTTACTCAACAAGATATGGCTATTTTAACAGAATAGGATTACCTAATTAATTATTGCATGAAATAAACAAAGTACTGACGGCAAACTGATTATAATTATTAAAAGCAATAAATCGCGACTTTCTGTTCTTTTATGGAAGTATCTAATAATGACTCTGTTCAGTATTAAATTTTTAATACGTACTTACCTCACGCAAACATTGCAAATATACTTAATACAAGATAAAATAAAAGTATGTATAACAAATACGCCGGTAAATACTTACTTTTTCTGACACTGGCAAACACTAACATCGATTCACTATACATTACTTTTCTTTTCGAAATTCCGGAAGTAAATGAGTAACGTTTATCCTTGGCATTCGTATTTATATTGGTGAAGAATCAAACAAGTTCATGGAAGATTGCAAGCACACACACCACAAATCGCATTTTGTCCCTTTGCACTTCTGAACAAGCGTTGCGGACAGCGGCGGTGGCAGCGGCGGCGCTTTGAAGTCTCGACACGTTGTACTGAATATGGAATATGCAAGTTTTTAAAAGTAACAGTCGCTGAGCTTCTTAAAATATTATCTGGCTACATTGATAGGTGAAGTCAAGCCAACATTTTAGTTCTTCACTATCGAACCCCAATCGAGTCTCTCGTGGACCCCTGGGGTCCACCTGGACCACTTTGGGAACTAAGGGTTTAAGCAATAGGGTAGTAGTCTATGTTTGATTTTGTACAGTGAGCATACAATGCATACCCATGTCAAAACTAAAATGGTATAAGCCGATAATTGACGCCATCTAATGGAAATCGAGACAAGAACTGCTTAGTAGTTTAGTTATATCGTAATAGACAGTGGTACACCCCTATAAAATATAAAATGTAGATTACTTAATAACTCAATATCATTCAATTTACTTTAAATATTTTTTATGTCTATTTACAAAAGTTTATTTAAAAAAAACATTTCTTACGTTAATGAAAATCTGACAGTACTTAGCTGTTAGCTCGCAGTAATACATAAAACTAAAATAAACTGTCTTCTTCTCTCTTAGCCTTTATTATTCCCAAGTCACTTGGGGTCGGCTTTTCTGGTCTAACCGGATTTGACTGGATATCAGTTTTTACACGGAGCGGCTGCCACCTGACCTCCGCAACCCGAAGGCTAACGATACCCTAAGGCTAGACCAGTGTCAGAATATTAGAGGGTACTGACTTTCCCAATAACGACTGCCATAGATGTTCATGGCAGCCGGGACCGACGGCTTAACGTGCTCTCCGAGGCACGGAGCAGGCGATAATTGTCAATCAATACGCAAATAATTTCGAAAAGTCATATAACTCCCGAAAGTCAGAGGTGCGCGACGTGGGTTCGAACCCGAGACCCTCTGCATTGCAGTCTGTTGGTCTCCCCACTGAGCTATCGCTGCTCTTAAAAACTAAAATAAACTGTACAATATAATATGTAAAATAGACTGTACATTATTTTACACACAAGAGCAAATAGTAATAAAAAGACATCTTTTTTGCAAACAGTACTTACATATCATTTTTTTGCAAAATAACGGATTAATTATTATTTTATATTTGAATATAAGAAAAAGTGGGGATATTATGTAGTTGGGATATGTGGCTATCTTCTTCGGCCAGCAGCGTTTATAAAGCGGTTACGTTAAGGTTGTATCGTGTATCCTTTTTCTGTCATTTGACAATTACCCGTACAACCAGATTTCATTGTAACCTATTTAATTTAGAGTAGATTACAAAAAATCTTTGTAATTTAGAATTAGGGTAATAGAAGTTAATTAATAAAAAAATGTGAGTCAACTACCCTATTTTTTATGGTCATACCATTCGGTTGATCGTGATACCGTTTTTAACATGATACCGTTCTTGAAATATGATTTCGTTTTCACTTTCTTATCTATACAAATAAACAAAATTGAAGTGTATGTTTTTAATGTCAAAATAACAGCATTTAACTTACTGCATATGAATGTATATACGGAACGTAAGTATATCAAAAGGTCAATTTTAAATTTTTTGTCTGTTTATCTGTTTGTTGCAGCTAATCTTTGAAACGGCTAGAACGACTTTGACGAGACTTTCACTAGCAGATAGCTGATGTTATAAGGAGTAACTTAGGCTACTTTTATTTAAGTATTCTTTTTGTTAAATTCCAAGCGGATGGAGTCGCTGGTATTAAGACTGCGCCGAGCGAAATGTGCCAAAACAGGCGGTCACAGTTAAGTTGATAAAATCGACACTTTTTGTTTAATACAAATATAAAATATACATTTACCATAATAATGAATGTGTTTACAATTACTCCGTGTAAAAAAATAAAATAATTAATACTTTCGCCTACAAAATTACGTAATTTTGCAATAAAATGCAAAAACGTAAGCTTGTGTTACGTGATTTTTAGATTATAACAGTAGAAATCTATCCTTTCTTACAGCTTAAACGAAACATAAATAGTTATATTACAATTTGTCCGTCCCAAATATTTAAGTTATTGGTTAACAATAAAGATACATATTTATCAAAAAAGCACTTCAAATCCTCCATAAAATTTTACTATGGCGGCCGCGCGCTGATTTGAATATCGAGCTCTGTCATTCAGTCCAAACGCCTCTTACGCTCGGCGCAGTCTTAAATAAAATTATAAGATAGTTCTTTTCCATGACTTTTATACAATATTGTGAAGTTCGGTTCATCGGTAAGGTTGATTTCGTCGATCACTACCGGTATACAGTACCATCATCATTGTAACTATATAGAATAGCATGCTACCACACCTATCTATATACATATATACCTAACATTTTTACTGAACAAAGATAAATTGAGTGATAAAATTAAATAACATTGTTTTGAGTTTATATTTATCTTAATAGTTAATTCTGGTTACTGTGTCTAGACATAGCTTCGTCGTAGTTTTATATCTTTACTGATATTAAGTTAAAGAGATGTTTTTCTTTAACATGCTAATCTCTGGGACTAATAGTCTTTTTTTGAAATTAAACTACTATATACGGATTTTATCGCGTTGTTTATTTGACACTTTATTACATAATTTTGAAAACTGTTACACTACTACTACTATTAAACTTTACTAATTTTTAAGCTAATTAAATTATTATTAAAACTGTTAAAACTATTTAGATTTAATTTAATTTTACACTTTCCCCGACGTTTCGGTTGCTTTTCAGCAGGCATGGTCACGGGGAGACTGAGATGGTAGTTGTCTCAATGTTCAAGTGTAGTTATTTCAAAGTACCCGAACATAATTTAATCATTGGTGATTCTATTTACGCAGAATGAGCTCAAAGTATCATGAAGTCTAGCTGTGGTTTGCTTCTTCTTGGGTTTGACTATTTGTATTACTGGATCCCAAGCTGGTGGTACATTCCAACCATTAGTCTTATTACAAAAACCCTTTTTGTGTTTAATAGTCCGTTTAATGGAGAAGAATATAGGATAAATAACTTCACGCTACGAGCCAAGGGATCTATACTAATATAATAAAGGTGAAGAGTTTGGTTATACGCGATAATCTAAGGAACTACTGGTTCGAATTGAAAAATTATTTTAGTATTGGATAGCCTATTTATCGAGAAAGGCTATATGCTATAGGCTACATATCATCACGCTACGACCCACGGGGGCGGCGCAATAACCATAAATGCGGGTGAAATCGCGGGCATAGCTAATTGAAAAATAATCTTAAAAGTGGGTGAAACCGTATCCATTAAATAATGTAAGGATGAAAGATTTTTTATCGGTTATCCTTGTTTGTTGTCCTAACTAATATTATATTTGCAAATGTGAGTTTTTTGTCACGCTTTATTTGCTCGATGAATCATCATGTCATTCCCCATACACGATGTCAGGGTACAGAAAAGATCATAGGGTACCTTTCATCCATAAAAATTACTGTTTAAGAGGATTGAAAATTGACCTTAACATAACATTTACCCGAGCAAAGCCGCAGGTTAAATTTAGGTGACAATAAATAAAACGATGTAAGGCTAATTTTATTTTATGAATACGGCCGTAAATAAACGATGACGATACCCCGCGGGTATATGTTATAATAACATAATAATATACAGATATTAGCTATATTCTGTATGAGTTTTTGTAATTTTTTCCAAACAGGAAAAAAATTTTTTAGCTTGGGGACATTTTTGTCAAATAGACATAATAATATGTACTAGCGGTCGCCTAGTGCTCGAAATTCGACCAAAGTTTGTCTGTAAAATATTGCTGATATATGTCATTATATATTGACTAGCTGACCCGGCGAACTTTGTTCCGCCTTAATGGCAATAAATAAGCAGATTGTGTTTTCTTTTTTTTTGGAAAAAATACAAAAAAAAATTAAATAACTACATTAATCATTCATCATTATTTCTGTATTTTATATTTAGCATCACCTTGCTTCCGTCTTTGAAAATTCTTGGATGAAGCATTCCAAGTATAATAACGTGGCATCTCCGAGTAAAGCAAAGTTCGTGCAAACTGATCGCTTTGGCAGATTGCAAAAAAACTGGTCAATGTAGTTGCTGGAGGTGTTTCAGCACGTTGCATAGCATTCGAAGCCGTGAAATATACTCGTTGACCATTCTCCAGATGCACCGCCAAATGTATAACAGTAGGATGACGTTCGTGAATTGGAAATGCGAATATACGCCAAATCGCTTCATTACAGTTCACATAACGACCAACTTGATAGCGTGAAATTTCATCGTTGGTATTTGAGGATTGCAATCCAAAAACCGCCCTATCACTGCCTTTCGTGACATATTTGCAAATATATTTTATGGACTTAACTGAATTGCAGTATTCAACGTTGCAATGTGTCTTGAACGTTTTAGAAATAAGTGGCGAATATGGAACAATCCAACTGTTGTCGACAACGAAATCCATTCTTTTCACTTTCGTTGTGACAGTTCGACCGTTGTCATCTGGTGATCGACGCCGATACAGCGGATACCCATCGTTGCCAGTGACAGTCTCCGCCGTTAATTTCCGTGGATATCGTTTAGAGCACTTTCCATCGACCATGCAAGGTGATTGGGGATTGATGGCACCACACGGTCCATGAATCATATTAGTAGTAACAACATCATGTAGGTCTGGATCGACTTCATGATCAGGAATCTCGGCACATATGATATCATCTATTTGGTCAGGCTGAATTCTTTCCACTAACCAAATAAGAATGTGTGCGTGCGGCAGGCCTCGCTTTTGCCATTCGATTGAATACATCCAGCATCGAGTATCTCCAAAGACGCGTTGTTTAACAATAAAGTTCATCAGGGACCGAATTTTTTGCCTGAATATACGTGCTGTGATGTCGTGTCTATCATTTGATGTTTGTCCGGGAAGCAGCAATTGAGTAATTTCTATCCATTTTGGATTACAGGTAAAAGTAATAAAATAAAGAGATCTGGCCGGCCGTAATGACGAACATATGTCATTGCATCTTGTGCATATTCATGCATATGACGTGGGCTACCAATGTACGTCGCCGGCAGAATAGTTAATCGACCAATATTAGCTGCATTTCCTTCAGTACTAACTGCATCACGTAAATGGATGTACTCCTCAGAACGCAGTTTGGCTTGGTTCAACCTAATAAATGTTAAACGTTCCGTTTCTATTTTTACATACATGTCAACGCAATACTGCTGAAACAATCGACGAAACCGCAGCAAATAGTTGTCAGCATTTTGACGAATCATCAAACGATATGCATAATAATTCATTGAGCTAACTTTCTTTGTAGTTTCTTCACCTGAAATTCAAAATTTGATAATTAACCATTTCAAAGACAAATAATACAGACATTAACCATTATTAAGATACTGATACTTTACCATTCAATGGATTTATCATTTTAATATTAAAATAATATCCATCTTCTCCTTGCCAAAACATCAGTGGGTATTGCAATGCGTCATATGATCGATGAGTTTCAGATATTTGTTGCAGTTGCCCAGTATCGCGACGTGTAAGCACAATATCGCGTTTTTCCAATTGTTCACCAACAATCAGGATGGCAACTTCGTCTACTGTTGGAGCATTAAATGTGCGTTCGTGTGTTCCAGATGGTCGTTTATCTGCTTTGATGACAACTTTATAGTCATCATTTGGCATTTGCTCTAAAGCACTCTTAAACAACCTGACCAACGCATGATGTTCATGAAGCAGACACTGCAAGTCTTGAATAATTGCTCGCTTCATTCCTGCATTGATCCCTAGGCGTCGATCAAGTTGTTCTTCCATGTTGCCCATGAAATATATTTGTAAAAATTTATTCTGTGTATCTTCGAAAGGTAGTAATGATCCAATTCGATGGTGAATCTGTCCTTGTATCTACAAAATAAAAACCAGACAGTATTAACTGGGTTATAAACACTTTTTCTGTGGCAGAGTAGAGTTCAGTATTAGCAAATATAATACATACCAATAGATAAAGTAAGTTATTATTTAACTACATTCTATGTAAGTACAAAAATAAATACCTTAAATGTCGGATTAAATCCTCCTTCTTCGATAATGTCTGCCCCAAATGACGTCATTTGGAAACAACTATTGTATTTTCGAGTATTTGCAAGAAAGTGGCGTGATTCTTGTGTTTCGCCACAAAGCAATGAATAAAATGGCTCATGTGGCGGAGTCAACACTGGCAATTTCACTTTACCATTAAGGCAGCATAATCCAGGCGTTTCTCCGCAAAACTTTAATGCAGCACAATACTCGCAAACAACGTCCATTTGCCCAATGCAAACGCTAGGATGCAAGCTGTAATCATTGCTGCAATCGTATCGAAACGCTGCTCGATTCAAATCAGCTAAATATCTTGTTCTGCGTCGCAAATTATCTATTTGTTGCCTTCTGTTGTTCGCTCGACGATTCTGCATTGCCAACCGAGCTGTTTCACGGGCTGCTTCACTTTGCTCTCGTGATTGAGAAGCACGAAGTCGAGCCATACTATCGCGGCGCTGTTCACGTGCAATTTCTTGTTCTTCTTCAGTCCTTTCATTTGCAGTATTTTGTATTCTTCTTGCATTACGGCTTTGTCGGGAAAGATTCGATCGTCTTGGTCGCGGCATTATTAATTAAACTTCACTTCACTTCAATCCACTTGTTAATTATTTATTTAATAGAAATAGTTTTAATATTGATTTCTTACAAATATCAAATTGTCATCCATACGTCAATACATAGCTGTCATTTTACGTCAATTACATAGCTGTCATTTGCGTTTTGTTATTCCGAGTCTGATTCTTTTTTGTTATACCACGTTTTATAGTGACTGACGTTTCATGTCAAGTCACACGGGAACGCTGTCGAACGGGATAAAAAGTATCCTATGTCCATCTCCTGGCTCTAAGCTACCTCCCTACCAATTTTCAGCCGAATCTGTTCTGCCGTTCTTGAGTTATAAGTGGTGTAACTAACACGACTTTCTTTTATATATATAAATAAATAAAATAAATAAATAAATAAATAAATATATAATAGAGAAGAAGAATATATGTAACCATAGTTACGCGCTTCAACTGCGTGTGTTAAATGCATGGTTGTGTGCGTGTAGTGTCTTTCCATTAATTTAATGTATTTCTAATGCATATTTTATATAAATATTAGGATTCGCCCCTCCTTCTCCATATAATCTTTAACTGTGCCAAATTTCATACTCCTCCGTCCACGCAATTTTCGTAAAAAGGGGTATAAAGTTTTTGCTTCACGTATTAATATATAGATAGATATATGTACATCCTCCATATTGACTGTACGCGTCGTCTCGCCAATGCCACTGTGCCGAGTGTTGTGGGTTCGATCCCCACACGAGATAATAAATATTTGTGTGATCCACAAATTGTAGTTCCAAGTCTGGGTGTTCTTTGTGTCCGTTATTTTGAGTTCTCAGCGACACAAAAATCATTCCTAAGTGCGATAGTTGTCATTTTACACACATTCACACGAGTCTATTAAAAAAAACACGTATCTAGCGTAATAATATGTACTGTATGGAACAGTAAAAAAACTAGTGCCATATTTCGTTAATATTTGTATTATAATAATGTTCTTCAGAATTAGCTCCCATATCAGCAAAATGTTCGTGTTTTTGTAACAGGAAATGTACATACAATATTAGCGAAGCATCTGAACATAATAATATTCTACCACATACACGCAACACCATCTAGCCCAAACTAAGCAGAACTTGTACTATGGGTACTAGAAAATGGATAAACATACATATATATACGTTTTTTTTTTGTAAATTCGTTGATATTGTACATAGTAACACGCAGACCAAGACAAACATCAATGTTCATGCACACAAATGTTTGACTTATGCGGGAATCGAACCCGCGACCTCAGGCGTGGCGGTGGGTTACACTACCACACTAACCATTAAGGCCGACATGTACTCAATGGGATGTTCAGTCTCTCGTTTTGTTACTTCAAGTCCCATGGCGACACAAAACTGGCGAAATGTGAGTGTATCTGCTTATTCCTTTTTGAGATATCCCAAGGGTCTTCTAAAATAGACTATCACTTGTATATATACATATACATGCATTTTATGATATTGTCAACGAATAATTAATAGATCACACACACTTTCACACTTATCTATATAGATATATAAAATAATCTTATGTTTACGCGAATGTTACACATTGATATTAACCAACTTTATATGGATATATCGCCCTTTATTTGAAAACACTACATTTGGCGAATATAGAAACTATTAAACTACTACTGCAAAAAATAAATGCATAATACAGTATAACGTTATACTAAATATATAACATAAATAAATATATAAAATATAAATTTAATGAATAATATGATAATGGCAAAGTTGAAATAGTAATTTAATTGCTTATATAAATATTACCTAAATGCAATAAGACTAGAACTTAAATACTACATACGAGTATATTTATATAGCTCAGTAGGGAGACCAACAGACTGCAATGCAGAGGGTCTCGGGTTCGAACCCACATCGCGCACCTCTGACTTTCGGAAGTTATATGACTTTTCGAAATTATGTGCGTATTGATTGACAATTATCGCCTGCTCCGTGCCTCGGAGAGCACGTTAAGCCGTGGGTCCCGGCTGCCATGAACGTCTATGGCAGTCGTTATTGGGAGAGTGTCGACACAAAAGATCCCACTGGGTCGAAGTGTCGCCGGTCTACACTGACTGGCCCCCACATAAGATACATACATACATACATATTCAATTTAAAATAATATAAAACAAATAGTGCAATAAAGATATTGAGTATTCAGTACTAAAATATTAAAATTATCACTCTTTTTAGATTAACATTTTCCCGAAGTTTCAGTTGCTTTACAGCAGCCATGGTCACGAGGATACTAAAATAGGCTAACATACTTTTAAAATCATTTAAATGGAGTCTTTTTTAATAAGCTGCGATAAAATCTATATAAAATAGAAAGAAAGAAAATAGTTTAATACATAATATTATATTTAAAAAAATTTTATATCAACCAACGTTGAATATGTGATCCTAGAAATTAAAACAATTTATTGTGATACAAAGGCAAATAATATATTTTACTTTCAGCGTTTTATTAGTAAAGCAGCTTTGTATTTAAATCAAGTTTCAAACTTTAGATATACAGTTATGAAGTAGATTAGCCTTTTTGCTTGTTATGACTGACTTTGTTATCTGGAAACACAACCTCAGAGAGTCAAAATATACAGACTGTTATTTTTTCACATTATTTGTTTATATTATTTGTGGAAAAAGAACGAGATAATTTAGGAATCCGAACATTTGCAAACTATTTATTATGTTGAATATTTGATTAGATTAATTTAGGTCACAAAGTAATAATTATAATAATTTATTTCTTAATTTACAAGACACAAGACATTACATAGTAAATAATAGTGGAAATGCATGTAATAATTCAAAGTAAGCCGCTGGCACCCGAACTAGGTAGAACCTGTGTCTCAGGCACCAGGCAAATTGACACTTATAAACGTCAAGATTACACTATTTAAGTCAAAGCGATAAAGTTAAACAATATTGTGTAATCCTTGGCTGCAGATGAGCAGATCTTGGTAAGCATTAGACACGTTTTTTCTATGAACACGGCAAGCAACATAGTATTATGCTGTATTCATATAAAGCGATTGTTATAATACAACTAAACACTATACTAACGTAGGTACTTTAGAAATACTTTTCAAGTGTGAGGTCAGGTCAGTCTTAGAAGATAAACATACTTACTGCCTAATAACTTGGTTTGTATTATTGGCGGTGAATAATTCCCTCGGCTCTTAAACCAATAACCACTGTACAGTGTACTGCACACATAGAAAAAGATTTAAAAAAAGCACCGACTCTGAATGGACAATGGAGCGTTTTCCACCTTTATAAATATAAAGGTGGAAAACGCTCCATTGTCCATTCACTTGTTCGCCGCTCGTAATGATTTAACACAAAAACTATTAAACCGATTTTATAAATTCTTTCATTATTAGAAAGCTATATTATCACCGAGTAACATAGGCTACATAATATTGTCTTCTATTTACGCGAATATTATTCATTGAAATTAAACTGCTATATACGGATTTTATCGCGTTGTTTATTTGCTACATTTTATTGACCTCTGAGTCTTCTTCGAAGAGGTTAATAAAAACACTACGTGGGTCTGTGTGTCTGTCTGTTAGTGACAGATTGATGTTAGTGACAGGCATAACTCCGGAACCACTGGACCGATTGACTTGTAACTTAGTGTGTAACCTCGGCCGAGTTTGGATATGGGCCCTGTGGGTCAAAATACCCCCGATATATAGGTGTCACAAGGTCATAAGGTCAAGGGATATCCACCAACAGAGTGATTTGGAAGTCCAAGGGAGAGGCTTTTGTCCAGCAGTAGGACATTACAAAACGGAGATGAAAATAAAAATGAAGACATGAAGACGAAGAGGTTAAATCCTGGGTTTTTACACCCATCTCGTTTAATAAAAAATTAGATACTGGTACAACTAACCTAACCTAACTTCCTTTTCCGCGAGCAAAACTGCGGGCAAAAGTTAGTTCTGAAGATAATTTTAATATAGAAAGCAGACACAAAAACCAATCTAACAATATGGATTCACTTTCAAACATCAAATCAAATATTGATATGAAATTAAACATTAGAGTTCGCTTGATGTTTTAATAACCGAAATCAGTTCGTACATTTTATTTAAGTTGCTATTCGAAAACATATTACTACTAGTACTTAGATCAACAATGGTCTAGACATCTATGCTTTCAGAAAATGCCTCAATATCTAGGGATCAGATGAGAAACGCAATCGATTTATTTATGAATTCAAGATAACATTGGAAATACCAGCTTTATAAAATTACTTCATGTGAATTGCTTGAACAAAACGTTGTATGATCTAAAAATTGTTATTCTGTGTCTGGGTTTTCTTTGTATCTGTTGTGCATTGAAAACAATTAAACGTTTTCTTCAAAATTTGTCTTTTAAAATTTCTTTAAGTATAACCATAAGCTATATTTTCAGATATACCTGTTCTACCCAGAAGAACTATACCAGTACATAGGACCAAAAGGCGTGGTCTCGATGCAGCTCCTCGCCTACTGCTCATCCTGTTGCAATCCCATCACCTATTGCTTCATGAACAGAAAATTCAAGCAAGCCTTCATAAGCCTCTTCAAGAGTTGCAGGTTATTCAGGTGAGTTCATATTTCTATTATTATATGGTTACATGCGGCATTAAATAATGATATTAATCTTGTATATAAAGTCTCCCTGTTGGGCCTCTGTTCAGTATAAGAAAGGCCATTAACCACTATCTGGCAAAATTCGGGTTGGCAGACATCAAATATTTTTGAGACCATTTTACACGTAGAGAACTCTTCGATGTGTTCCTTCGCCGATAAAGCGAGTGATAAATAACTATAACTTTGAAAAGCCAAAAGCGCCTGTCTTGGATGCGTACTTGAGGCCGCTGCTTGGCAGTCTAACGGTCTTCCAATAGACTATCGCTACTCAATACATCACTAGCTACAATTGCTGCTAAGGTGCTTGACGGTGTGCTTGAGCGACGTGTAGCTGCACAGTTTAAAATCCACGAGGCGAAGTTCGGTTTTAGAACGGGTCTATCAACCGAAGCAGTTAGTTAGCATTCCTAGACCTCTCCAAGGCATTTGACCTGGTTAATTATGACCTGATGTCTCGGTTGCGGGGGAGCGCTAACAGCATCCTAAGCATTATTGCAAACAGACTGGACAGCCCGTTCCTGTGGCACTGGACCCGTATGCACATGTATGGATCGAGTGCACCAGGAGGGGGACGTAGATTTTTAAATTAGATTTATATTTGTTACTAACATAGTTTTAAGGAATTTGTATGACAAACATTTATGGACAATACTCCGAAATAAAAGTTTATTATTATTATTATTATATAATACCGATCGTATTAAGCAATAACTGATATAAAAAACCACATTATACTGATCGAACTACAATAGAACAGATGTGAAACCTCAATACATGGAACTCACCGATACTAAACTAAACAAGTGTGTCAAACTAGCCAACTTTGGACAAGATCCAAACTTGGCAAGTGTATTGATGCTACGTCGCGTCGTGCTCTTGCAATTAGTTCGTAGTGTGGGATCTCTACATGTGTATGTACCTATGAGTGCGTGTGTGTTGCATTGGGAGTCACTGGCGATAAATAAAAGTGTTAACTAGACTTTCATATTTATTGTCCGAGATGCACCCTAGTCTACACACGTGCATCCAGACCGGACAGCGCGCAGTCACTGCCGGTTACTCTAACATACTTCTCGCTTATACATAAAACCGTTTATTCATCATTTCTTATATACTTACAGAGTCCCTACAGTAGCATTAAATCGTAGTTTCGAAATCCTACTACATCACACATGCATGTAGTGCGATTTCAAAACTGCATGCATAAATGCTACATCACATATTGACGACCATTCTGCTCAAGTATTCTGCTTTTATAAAGCAAATCTTTGCAACTATTCGTGGTTGTATAAAATTAAAAATACAAATTGGTATTTCTAGTCCATAATTTAATATACAGTAGCACAAAATGAGCTGCAAAGTCATGCAAATAAAACAAGAAATTTTAAGTATATGTTTTTGTAGATGTTTTTTAAAAATTAAAGTATTAATAATATAATAATTTCTACCACCTTTAAACTTATATTGAATCATATTTCAAATTAATTACCTATTACATACTATAATTCCTCGAAATTCTAGCCAATTGAGATGAACAAAACGATAATATTTTTGTTCAAATTGGTATTATATCATGCTTTATTTGATATTTATTGCACTTGGGATGGAACTAAGAAAATTGTCGTTAAAACTATCTAATGGTCCTATTGTTACTGAACTTTACTAGTTATTTTTGTATATTATGACGCCAATATTTGAGACTTAATCGATAGAATTTCGGCCAATTGGTTTTATTGATAAGATCGTAGAGAGTACTGCTGTTTTATTTGTCGGGCTTAGAGTTAATAGTTTCCTTGTAAGCAATTCTAATATAGTTGGTCCCAGAGTCTGGCAATGTACCCGGAAGACTGTAAGTTTGCTTGCTCGTTATTACGTAAAAGTTAAAAAGAAGTCAAAAAATGAAATACTTCTACAAATATTGACCACTGTAAAATCTCGAAGATATTTTTGAGATTTTACAGGGTCAGTAAATATGTATATGCAAGACATAAAAATACAAGCAATTATCGCAAAAATCAAACTAGAACAAAAAAAAAATAAAGAAGAATAATAGCATTATTTTTCATAGTTTTAATGAGAACCTATGTCAGTTTGCCTCTTTGAGCTTAAGTTAAATGTACTACCAGTGCTACTAAACAAGTTAATGTTCAACCTCAGTAATGTGTAATGCGAAGAACATATTTCTAGCTTTGCGGTACAATTACAACAAAATATTGTATATTATTAAATTATCCTTTATAAATTGGATTCTGCACAATTAAGTAAAAATAGCTAGTAGTATAGGTACTCTCTTAATAATCAAATTATCTAATTTTGAAAACTGAATTATTTGTCTAGTGACGTAAATATTACCGGTTGTCCCAGATCCCGCAGGTTTGTTCTTTTAAGAGAAAATAAGGTCATTAAGTTTTCTGTCAGGCGTATCATAGCCGCAGTGCTTAGTGTCTTTATCAATAGCCTTATCAATAGTCTTTCAAAAACTTATATTAATACATTTAAGTATTTTTACAATATTTTGAATTCTTCAATACTAAAAATAATAATATCAGCTCTGTATAAAAGCTGTTCCACTGCTGGGCACGGGCCTCTTCTCAATGTGAGATGAGTGAGGCCTCCACCACGCAGGCTCAATAAGGGGTGGCAGACTTCACATATCTTCAATAAAATTTTGAAGAGCTCTTAACATGCAAGTTGCCTCACGATGTTTTCCTTCGCCATTAAAGCGAGCGATAATTAATAGTTCTTTCTTTAATAGACAACCGCAATCCCGCAATAGGAATAATTTCTGTGTCGCGGGGAACTTTACAAATATTCAAACAAAGGACACAAACAACATCCAGACTTGGAACAACCTTTATTTTGTGGATCATATATAGTTTTGTCTCGTGTGGGGGTCGAACCCACAACACACCGCGCGGCGGCAGTGGCGAGGTGACCACTTAAACCACTACACTGTCCGTACAGTCTATAATAATATATAAGCATAAAGTTCTTCATTAGGGGCACAAAATGGTTTCTTCAGCGTTGGTAACGAGTGATAGCCCTGGTGTTGTTCTTTACATTAGATGGTCTGTACTTTTAATTGCAACTTTTGGGTATAAGCAAAACAAGTAAGAGTTCGAAAAAATGGTTCAAGTAATATGCAAAGGTCACGTGATACCACGTGACCTTGAGGTCAGAGGTTCATAGTCATTTCGAAGGTATATCGACTATGCTGAGTCGAATGGCGTTGACTGCGACTCTCTAGCTGTTACGGTTCTTGAGTTGAAAGTTGTTTAACAGACAGACGGACGGACGGGCGGACGGACAAAGCTGCTGTATAAGAGTTTTTTCGAACTCTAAAAAATGAATTATTAATCTAAACATTTTGTGTAACAAAGAAAGTTACTCCTTTGCAAAGGCCACACCACCTCTCCCAACTAAATATTATTCTAAATAACACAGTACTGTGAATACAACAAAGCATCTGAATATTGTTCTAAATACAGTGTGTGTTTGCGAATGTACTGAATACATACGCTTGGCCTTTTGGCAAAAATATGTAGATAACACTGCTAAAACTGTAAAGTGCTCAAAATATCTGCATAAGAGATTTTCCCCGTGACTCTGTAGTATCTGAAATACTTAGTTACTGTTTATTAATGTTTTGCTTCCTATGTATTAGGATAACGATAGCGTGATAGTAATTGAACGTGAAACATATTTCCGTGTACTAGTTCTAGCATTAAATATAATTTTCTAACTTCTTGCGGCTATTTAGAATTGACTAAAAGAATAAGGTTTAGCCGGATATAAAAATTCGTAACTAAAATCCATCGATATTCTGTATAAGCAAAGTTTTTTATAGGCCATCTAAGAAGTAGTCAGTATAGTCGAAAGTTTAGGCAAAATATTGATTAAATATTGAAAAAGTGATAAATCAAATCGGCCTAAACCTACATTTTTACCCAAAAGATAATTAAACTACATTTTTAGGTTGACCCAAGAATGATGCCCTGTAAATGATAAATGAATTTTCTACCGTTAAGTTAAAAACTATAGTCCGTCAACTGTGTTGTGTACTTGGGAGAATCCATGCGTTTGGCTTTGAAAATATACGTAAGTAGAGTACCCACTTAGGGTTACATAACAATTAAACGTTACTTATGCTATATTGAAGATATATTTAAAATCTAAAGGAATTTAAAATTCATGGGTCGGAGAGAAGACACAAACACACATACAATAACTTTCTAAGCAAATACAAATAGTGTGTTTAAGTTTTTAGTATTTAAAGTATGCAACAAGTATTATAAGTTATAACAATTCAATGATTAACATACAAAGTAAAATGGTAACCTAAATTGTTAGGCATTTAAGTGACCTCAAACGTTATAAATCATTTAAAATATCCCTTTTGTGTATTTGTATCTCTTTAATGGACTAGGCATATCCACTACGATTTATAACAATTTTGATAGCCTGAAATTCCACAAAATAAACTGGATATTCATTTATAATTAATTGCGGAAATATTGGTTCGCAATCGCATTCCGTGATAAATCCTATTAATATTATAAACTAGCTGACTTGCGCAACTTCGTCTGCTTCACATAAGAGAATTTTACCTGATTTTGCAACAATTTTCATTTATGCTCTGCTCCTATTGGTCGCAGCGTGATGTTATAATTATAGCCTATAGCTTTCGTCAATAAATGGGCTATCCAACACTGACAACATTTTTTAATGTGAACCAGTAGTTCCTGAGATTAGCGCGTTCAACCAAATAAACAAACTCTTCAGCTTTATAATATTAATATAGATGTAAAAGTTTGTGAATATGGATAGATGAATGGATGGATATTTGTTACTCTTTCAAGCAAAAGCTACTGAACCGATTGCAATGAGACTTGGTATGCAGATAGCGGGAGACCTGGATTAACACATAGACTTTGGGACTTACTTTGGTGAAACCGCGGGGTGCACCGAGCAAGTTCCATTTAATACATATTTGCTGGGCAATTTTATATTAACACCGGAAATTTTACATTCATTATTAATGGTCTTATAATATTTATTCTGCAGCTTGCTGAGTATGGCGAAAGCCATAGTATATCATAGTGTAGTATAGTACATGCAAACGTGATATATATAACTTGTTATTAGCAAAGCAAAATACTACGTGCCGTAATACATAATAGTTAATATTGTTAATTATGCAAATAAAGTAAACATCATAATTTCCCTTTCCTATATAGGTCCGTACTACGTATGTATAATAACTTAGTATATAAGCCTTAATTAAGTAACAATAAGTCAGTCAATATTCAATCACCACATCGTCGTTTTAATTGGTTCATAAAGCAACACGCAATACTGAGTAATTCAATGTAATCATATTTGCGGCATTTTAATTTGAAATGAAATTAGCTATGGTGGTGGTTTAACTGGGTTTAACGATTAAAATGAGATCGTTGAGAATTAAGAGTATCATGAAATGAAGCGTAAATATTAAAACTCGAGTTCATATTATTACTTTTTTATAATTTTGTTGGTTGACTAGCTTTGTAACTGAAATATCTCAAGCAAGGTATGTCAATATACAACACGTAATTAAAAAGTGAAGTCATATGTAGGGAACGTTGGCTTTTTCCTAAATATTCAAGACGGTTATTATACGAAGATATGCGTAATCTTCGTGAAATAACTGTCTTGAATATTTCTAATATTCATTCCAGTTTCTATAATTACCGCTGTTTATATTTTCGGAGAGATACGTTTCAGTGGAGCAAGATAATACTAACGTAGTATTATCAAAAACGATTGCGGTTATTGTGAAACATCATAGGGTATTAGAAGTAAATGTATCTAGAAACTTGTATACAAAGTAATCCATGATAGAATAATTTTAATGTTGTTTAATTTTTATACGATACATTCGCGTAAGCGTAAGATGATATTACATTATATGCAAAGACATAACATGCTTATAACAGCATTAAAATAAAGTTATATACTTAAATGTTAGCAAAAAATATAAAAGTCGATAATAAATCACTCGAATACAAATAAGAAGGATAGGCAAGTAATCTAAACTTAGTCATTCATGATAAGCCTATCGCTAGTTAGATGTACTATGATTCGAAGCCCTTCGCACGTGCGTGGCAAATGTCTACAGAATACATCATCAAAGTCTAAAGCAAACTCACTTGAGTTTGCTTTTGAAATGAACTCCATTGGCCGAGGGGACTCGATAACGAGTTTGTACACTACGGAATAAGACTTCTGAGGTTGCCTCGTGTCGAATTTGCTACTCACATGTCATGTCAAAGTATACATTATGTTCGAAGCAAAATGCTGCAAGTTAGAATACGCAGAAAACTTATGACGCAGCTGTACCACCATCAGAGTAGTTAGATATTGCAAAAAAAGTAGCAATTTAAGGATGTATGTTAGTTACAATTATTATTTTAAAATCGCAACGTTTAAGCGTATAATGTTATGATGACGACATTATTTAGTGTTAAAGTATATATCATAAGTTATTTATTATTGGAACTTCTTCAAGGTCCTAAGCGCGTTTGAATGTGCCATCCGGGACTGCACTTAGCTGCTCGTCTCTTATTACATGTCGTCTTGTGTTACTAACTTCCATAAGCTTGGTAGCTATGGACCAATGACCTTCATGATTCTTATGTGTATACCATGCCAGTATTTTCTCTATGAGAAATAAGAATAAAATTTGAACATGCAAATCCAGCGGGTCTACCGTGAAAATGTTTTTACGCAATGACGTGCCGAAACGAATTACGAAAGAAATAATAAGCATATACCTACCATGAAAACACTTCGGATTTTTTAGGACGTATAAATGTCATACGACGATATTCATGACGAATGTCGGCGCGAATGATGCTTCATGGTAAGAATAAGCACGAACGAACGTACGCAATTGCGTATAACGCGTTTCACGGTAGACCCCCTAGTTTTATCTTGGCAGACATTACCCACATTTAACGTCGTACTATAAATAGTAACTTTAATTGAAATTAAACTACTATATACGGATTTTATCGCGTTGTTTATTTGACACCTGATTACAAAATTTTGAAAATTGTTACGCTACTACTACTATTAAACTTTACTAATTTTTAAGCTAATTAAATAATTATTAAAACTATTTAGATTTAATTTATTTTTACACTTTCCCCGACGTTTCGGTTGCTTTTCAGCAGCCATAGTCACGGGGTCACGGGTCTCCCCGTGACCATGGCTGCTGAAAAGCAACCGAAACGTTGGGGAAAGTGTAAATAACTAGCAACTTTTTTTTGCAATTAGGATACTGGTACGAAATGTTAATCCCGTGTAAAATCATTATTTTTAATGAGTTATGTTGTGAGTTGAGTTGAGACTAAATATATTTATATATTTTTTGTAAACCAATATTTATTGAAGGTCTGGTCTGCAAACCGTCAAGTAACGGAAATTACACAACTTCTCAGCTTTGAGTTAACAAAGAATCTAGACTTGGCACAGTTCGACAGGATTGTTGATACAGTATAAGTTTTGTTCTAAGTGAGCATTTATCTCGTGATATCTAGCAAATGAGAAGTGTCAAGGCATAAACTTGTGTAAGAGTTTCGTACACTTCTGTTGATATGATGATTGGCGATTCTATTGGGATAGATAAATGAAACCGACTGAGTTGAATGTTTGATAAACACTGATTTAATTGCATTAATATTTAATATTGTAATGTAGGTTACATACAACTAATTGATTTAGCAATATAAAATTCTACTGCGTGTGCAGAATGCACGGCGCGTGAGAAGCTAAGTTAATGTACAGTTCTGTACAACTTGAATTATTGCTTCATACAGTCAAATATCAGCGATTGTTACGATTATATATTGGGTATGGTTGCAAGCTGATTTATAAAGGACAGGTCCTAAATTATTATTCGGGTTGCAATCTAAGCGTATTAATGCGTATTAATCCAATATTATACGTAGCGCTCATGAACAACGACTGTGGTTGTACACGAATGCGGTTAAAACCAACTGTTGCCGGCTCACGACAATAATCCCTATTGAATACAAATGGTTGTTCTCGAATTTTCTAATCTTTGTATTAATTGGACCAATAAACTTTCATATCGCAGTTGTTGTTCTCGGTTATGAGTGTGACAATTGCTATTGTATAATTTTGTACATAAATATTTATTTTCATTTATTTTATTGGTTAGTAATTTGTAGGTTAATCCTTTGCCTGAATTCGAATTTGTATTCAGTAAACTCACTAACCGTCACAGGTTAGCATAAGTGTAACTTTGTGACTTTGATTTCTTTTCTTGCTACTGCACCAAGTTAAACCGGCCGTGGTCACAAAAGTCAGCTAGTGACCACGGCCGGTGTAACCTGGTCGAAACGTCAAGCATAAAAATGTTAAACATTTTGCATGACCGCGTTAATACCCGTCACGTATTATATATAATTATATCACGCAACGCGAAAGTTTAAAGTTCCTCTTTGACATTAAATGAATACCTGATTTTTTACTTCAGTCGCAGCTATAACATTCCGCCAATTTTTTATTATTAGGTGCTACCATCAATATAGATCGTAAGAAAACAGAAAGTTAGTTACACACATTGTGCATGTTTTATAAAAATAGCATACACACATAGACTAACTATGAGGTAGACAGTGGTGTAATACATACATCCACATTTCACCAGCTATATTTTCAGGTACTATGTCATAACCACCATGCTACTAATAAGAATTTTCTAACATGACACCCAATCACACATTGCCCCGTCAATAAATAAAGCCTGGGTGCTCACAAACATAAGCATAAAATGTATGCCAGTACACAGTATATTTACCGCAAAATAAGTTTACCAAATTAGAGTTTGTATTCAATCTGCAAAATTATCGTTACATGAACATTGACTAACGTACAAAGGTGAAAGCTAAAGCTGGTAATCCTGACGTCATGGGAGAACGACGTGACCTAATTGCGTCGCCTCCTTGTCGCTGAATTAAAATCCTACGTCTAAGGAAATGAAATGTACTCAATGAAGGAAATCCTGACCTTATTTTTGGAGACAATGTTAATATATTTTGAATTAGAAAATCTTTTTATTCTGATATAAGAACGTATTTAGTAAAAAATACGTAAAGTCTCAACGTAAACCAAAGCTTTTAAAGTTTATTTTTGTGTTAGATTCTTATTTTCATAAAGGCATATATACTATATATATATAAATACTTAGCGCCATCTCAGAATGTGAAAGGTTAGCCCATAATCCACCTTGCTGGTTCAGTGGAGGTTGGCAGACTTCTCAATATTCGAGAAAATTATGGAGAACTCTCAGACATGCAGGTTTCCTCAGGAAGGTGTTATTTCGCCGTTAAAGCAATAATTAATTAATGAATACAAACACAACTTCGAAAATTCAGAGGTGCGTGCCTTAAGATCGAATTGGAGACGTCTTGCGTGCATAATTCACATTAAAAAACTTAGGCCAACGAGATAGTGATACGAAAACATGACCCCGAAAACAATTGTAACCAAACTATCAATTTTGTAATCCTTGAACCTCATAACGAATAAACCAGATCGAAACCAAATAACTGCATTAAAATCCGTTAATCCATTAGGTTATTCTATCCATTCCATCTGTTAATAAATAAAAAATAAAATCCGCATACCATGTTTTTGCATCGATATTTAAAAGTATTGAAATGTATTTCAAATCGGTAGCTTTAAATTTAAAAAATAATAGAGTAATATGTTTAAAAGCATATTTATTTTAATTAAAACCTAATTTTAAAGTTAATTGCAGGTATTTTCTTATGTGCTTAACGTGTAAGTGCTTTGCCTGAGACCTGGCAACTACTACTACTACTACACCAAACTCACTAACTCATAAATTTTGTCGTTCATAAGTGTTAACTTTGTGACATAAATTAATAAATGATTTTTGACCGTTGGATTTGATAAATTATTTTATTCTACCAACGTTTATAATCATCTGGTCAATGGTAATCAGTTTCCATTTCTAATTCAAGAAGTATACGAGGACCCAAAAGCAAGAAACCTAGATACTGGTTATGTTAGTCTCCAGTCAACTTCTATATTGAAATTAAACTACTCCATGCAGATTTTATCACGTTATTTATTTTAAACTATTAATCTTAAATAATACTTTCCATCCATCCAAAATTTAAGTGCTATGCACTTGTCGGTGTAGCGATATCCATGTTTCTCGATCCGATGCCAAAGCCTTTAATTGTCTAAATATCTTTACCTTTTCCTCATCTTTCAGTGGTTCTGTGTACTTTCTTCTTGATCTTTCTCTCTTTCTCTCTGCCTCTATTTTTCCTTTCATAATATTGGTAATAAATTCGTCATGTCTAAGTAAGTGACAAATCGTGTTACCTCTTCTATGGTCTACAAGCTCCAATATTTGTCTGTTTTCATTTACTCTTCTCACCACATTTTAATAATTTTCAATCTTACCCGTTCACTTTTGGTTAGGGTTCATGTTTCACAAGCGTATAAGGCAATGCTTGATATATAGGAAGAAAATAAACAACTTTAAAGTAGAAAAATTTGAAGTAGTTAAATTTCAATGTCACTTCTATAGATACTAATGGTCAGCAGAATCGCAAAAAGAAACTGTTACATATCAAGTATCCAAATGAACTTACCTTCTAAATAACTAAGTAGGACTGATATTAAAGACATTCAAAGCGAAATTTTGAACATGCTACTGAACATTAATATCTAGAAACTGATACCGCTAAGTTGTGCCATAAATCCATAAATTGACACCCTTATTAACTTTGTAATAAATCAAGTAGAACATGAGCTATAATGGGATACCATAACTGACGTTAGAAACATTCAATACTTTATTAGAAGTTAGTTTGAAACTTGTCTTCTTATTAGCTAATAAATGATCTGCATGAATAGATTTCCTAGATTTTTCATGAGTAGTTAATTTTGGACTTTTCAAGCTACCCATTATTATAATTTTATGTCTGCGCAAAGCATGATTATTACCGAAAAATAAACTGAATGACAAATTGTATGATACCGCATTCAAATGACAATTTACTAAAAGTGAATATTTGAATGTTTATTCAAATATTTGTGTACCGGTAGTTGCGGCTAGATTAGACGACAGGTTATATTGAGGCTATTACATTTATATTTAGAGCTTCACTGTTCATTGTGATGACTTTATTTGACGTCCTGACCTAAATATGTTACCCTGTAATTACCATTTGATAGCACTAAGACCTAGGATTAAAATTGAATACCCAAAGATTGATATTAATACAAAAAATATTCTCAGGCCTTTAGACCAACCAAGTATTCTTAGCATAATAAATTCATGGTTAGATTATGGAAGTGTTTATTATTAAACATACATTTCATAAGATATCCTGTAGGTCTTACGATTACGTAATGTGTGTGTCCGTTAGATGGCAATTAGGTCGCTTCCTATTAAGGAAGCGACCTAATTGCCATCTAACGGACACATTGTTAGACTTCATGGAGTCACTGATATTTGCTTTAGATAAGACCGAACAACCCTTAGCTTGACTCGGAAATAGGACTTTGAACGTTATGGGTGGCTTTGAGCCTAAGTGCCAATTTATTCGAATGGTTAACCGAAGTTTACTCCAATAAGTATTATGATTAATATTCAATCTGGACCAATATTTCCGTTTGTCAATGCTGGCCAATTTCCTTCGAAATCTAATTTCAAATTAAATTCAAGTAATAGTCTTTCAGAATCGCATATTAATTTTATTATCTGCTGTTTGTTTTAGTTTTAATATATCTAAGGTTGCGAACTTATTATAATTTAAAATTAATTTTAAATTTTCTTAATCAAACGCAAGACATTTGAGTTCAAAATATTATACTTATTTAACTTGTACTTAGTGTATCTAAACAACAATTTCATGGGTACGTAATATAATATTAGCAGGTCTAATTATAAACTGTCTACCTCCTGGAGTTCGTAGTCTGTACAAAATTAAAGATTATAAATCACAATAAAAACATGACCAAGTATTAGTTAGAAAAGTTTATAATAACAGTCTAGTTTTGTTTTAAATATTTGCAACTTGGTACTTGAAATGATTCCTATATCGGTACAAACATTTAAACAAAGAACATAAAGAACACCCAAACTCGAAACAATTGTTGGTGGATCAAACAATTTTTGAAGTGAAAACTTCTATAGGCGCGTTGAGCACTTTTTGGGTAAACAAAAATTATGGAACTCACGTCATCGTCATCGAACGCATTCAAAATTCAAAAATAATAATCTAATAGCTCGACGATACAATTCACAAGTTACTTAGTTTTCACTTCTATCAGCAGTCCCAAAAGGCTAACCCACATGTTTTTTTTTCTTGTGTTAGTATGAAACACACAACACTCGATGCAGTGGCAGTAACTACTTAAACCACTGTGCTGTCTATGCAGTCGAGTTCATTTTGGTTACTGGCAATACTTTCTTAAACTCTAGTTAAAAAAGAAAATATTTTAAAACATTTTTACATACATACACAGATTCACGCCTGTTTCCCAGAGGAGTAGGCAGAGACTAGGGATTTCCATTTGCTACGATCCTGACACACTTCTCTGGCTTTATTCACTTTCATAATATTCCTCATACACGCCCGTCGGTTCAAGGTGCTCTTAACCTGGCCTTTGTCCAGAACGCCTCCGATCTGATCGAGAAAAATTCGCCTAGGTCTTCCTCTTGCGACTGTTCCATTCACACTAGCCTTATAAACATTCTTAGCCAGCCTATCCTCGTCGTTTTTTGTTACGAAATATATAGAAAAATCTTTCTTTACACGATTGTTTAATATTATCCCTATCTCAGTCCAACTATTGAAGTATTACTCCAGAGAAACTGGCAGCTAAAGACACTTATGTTGATAAAGCGATGAATAAGGGTTCAAGGCTAAAGCCTAGATGTATTATTTCATAGTCCTGATTTATTTTCAGTTTTAGGAAGTATATTAATTGATATTAATATACGTTCATCTCGATGAGTCAAGCCCAGTTGTTGAGGACACGGCGCAGCACACTTTGGCAGATTGCCCTGCCTGATCTTCGCAGCGCCGTGAGTTGATTGCGGCAATCGAATTGGTTGCCCTCTCGGTCCTGGCCGTAGTTCAGTGTATGGTCCGGAGTTAGAGGTCGTCGAACGCCGTCACCTCCTTCTATGTGGAAGTGATTTCCATCAAGGTGGCGGCGGAGCGGGAGAGGTAGCGCTTAAACCCTCTCCCCAACCGAAGAGCCGGAGGCCGGAGGGCGCGAAACGACCTCCAGCCACCCTGAGGTATAACCTGGGGGTGGCGAGCTTCGTGGGCTTGCCCGCCATCCGATCAGCATCAGGTCCGAGAGGCGGCGTGCGTGTTCCCATGCGCGCCTCTGTGTCGAATCTATCTCCCCACTAGGAGGGGACAGTAGAGTTTTGTGAGTGAGTGCCTATAGGGTAGGTCTCTTTGTGTAATGGCCTGCCATTTCATACGGCGGACCGAAACCTCGGCGGGGTCGCGACTGCATGTGCAAGTGATTCGCGCGGCCCCTTCGATAGCGGTTTGTCGAGGAACACCGTGCTAGGTTTAGTCGGTATTCCGGAAGATTCATTTTCATCGTTTCAACATCTTTCTTCTACCCTGGTGAGTCCGACATAACCCCTCCGCCCGCTCCCACGGAGGGGGATGCGTCTATGCATTCCCAGAAGTAAAAAAAAGACCGGTCATATCGTGTACGTAGTGTAACCCAAACCTGAATTGGTATTACTACAAATATATATAACACAGAAGTAATAAATTTCTTTTTCGGTATTCAGATATTGCAAACATTGTTATGTATTCAATGTTGTTTCTTAAGTCAATACAAATTCATGAGACTGCTTGAAACCTATCCTTGACAGAAGGTTAAACCAATTTTGGACAAATAAAGTTATTTTCTTTCAGTTTGTTTTTTGACTAAGGCTTTGCTAACGTATAATTTTGAAGAAAATTTATTTGTTACGAAAACTAGTGTAGCCTCGTATTTCGGATAGTCAAAGTTTATTTACGGCCTGTAAAGCTTTGAAATAGTATGCTTTACTGTACTTTTTTTCTTTTATTTTTGTGCTTGTCTGCAATCAGTCCCAAACTATAAGCAGATTTATTCTGTGTCGTTTTTATCATGTTGAAGGAGCTCCTCAGTAGGAGATCCCTTATTCAATTCAATTCAAGATATCTACGATAGTATGATTTACAGGCCCCCCTTGTGACAGCGTAACGTCTCCTTAATGTACTTGATAACCCGATTCACTGCAGAAATACAACACAAGATTGATTGTTACTTTCTTATTTCTATTGTAGCATATTATATATGACTTCCCCATATGGTGAACCCAGAGTAAGTAAATGCCCAGATTGAAGTGTGGGTCTGGCTGTGTCCTATATTCTTTATAGATAACTTTCGATAATATTATCTAATTATATCCCATAATTCTAATTGCTATTAATATTATATAATATGGAAGTTTGTTCTGAAGTTTCGACGTTTGTTACTCAATCAAGAGTTGTTTGAGCGGATTTAACTAAAACTTGCAAAAGCGATAGACTATATATTGGATTCACTTCTAAGATTATTTTAACCCAGTTTGCGTGCATATGGGATACATGCGAAGCTGCAAGCTGAAGGTAATAAATAATAAGTAATTAAAATTATATATATTTTTCTACTCGTTTTAAATTTCTAGCCTCGTCATAATTCTTTTAGCACCTCAAAGACTGTGTGTCAATTTAAAAGCCATTGGCTGATGAATTTGTAATCAAAGAAGAAACCATTGTCATCTGATAACGGCAACAGACAGTTGTGAATTTCCATTAAAGTATATTTTATTTTTATCTTATTTTTATGTTGGAATTCCAATTAACAGATAGTGTGTGCGTTGTACGCTTTCTATCTTAACATACGATGCGATTCGATATTACAATAGTAATACAACACAGTAACAGACTGAGTACAGCCATGGCATAGTCTTTAAATACACAACTCGTGCTCTAGTTTCCGTTTTTGTAGCCCACGATAATCTATCTAGACTTGGACTAGCTATTAAGACGGCTAACATTTCTGTTTTTGTACGAGTTAGGGGAAAGCTTTCGGAGTATTGGCAGATGAGAGTTGACAGCTTAAACCACTATGAGCGGCGGATTTGAACGGCAGTAGGGAAGTATAAACATCTTGAATGACACTCATCGCAATGGCGTAAACATACACAAAAAGCGTTATTCCCGGTATGTAAAAAATCCGCAATTTATTCATAATGGTTGTTAAATAAGTGTATCTATATCTTATTTTTATATTATTGTACACTAGGCTAGATTTCTCTAGACAATGATCTCATCAGATTAAAAAGTATATCATATATACATAATTATATTCACACCTGTTCCCAGAGGGGTAGGCAGAGACTACGGATTTCCATTTGCTACGATCCTGACATACTTCTCTGGCTTCATTCTCTTTCATCACATTCCTCATACACGCTCGTATACGTACCTTCTGCAGAAGCGTAAATCTAAAATTTCTTACATAAATCTAAAACCAACTGACATGCCGAATCTGAATGTAATTTATCATCCCTCATTCCAACCGATTTGATTTATTTACAGTAGAAGTACGCAAGCGCCTACATCTATCTATTCCGTCTTTTTTTTCGTATGATATATTACATTTTTTTTAATGTTTTTATAAGGAAGAACACATACTATACATACCTTCGTACTCTCACATCTATA
The DNA here is from genome assembly GCA_930367265.1 of Catocala fraxini. Lineage (NCBI taxonomy): Eukaryota > Metazoa > Arthropoda > Insecta > Lepidoptera > Erebidae > Catocala > Catocala fraxini. The sequence goes on along the minus strand of OV884027.1, from coordinate 25,851,304 downwards.
TCCTCGATAGGTTAAGCAGAATGACTATTGCAACTATATTTGGCCGGCTATGGTTAATATATCGTGGCACCTTTTAGGTCATATATATATTATATATATATATATATATATATATATATATATATATATATATATATATATAGAGATGAGCTTATTGTCGTTCACCAGGCAAAATACTGGTGCTGTGTCCCGTAAACCGCAATAGCAAGTCTAGTCTAGTCTTCGTAATTTAAATTTTAAACGTGTGTCACACATCAAAGTAATTTGAGTGTGAAAGGACCCTGTCTTAATAAGTAGGTAGGTGCTGCGCACATTGTTTTTTTTAAATTCAGATCTATCAGTTTTGTGCGCCAGTAATTGTACTTTTATTGATACCTATTTTTTGAATGAGCAATTCACTTCCCTTTTTTCAGATGGGGTTGATTCACACACAAATAAATACGACGTGGTTGAATCGCCACGTAAAAAATTTTTGTATAGAAATTGGGTCGATTCCACAAAATGTATGCCAACGGTTTCCTTTTTTTTTTTTTTTTTACGTGGGGTAATGCATGACGCATACCCCTCCGCGGGGGCGGGCGGAGGGGTTACGTCGGACTCGCCGGGGTAAAAGAAAGATGTTAAAGATGATAGAGTACTTCCCGGAATACCGACTAAACCTACCACGGTGTTCCTCGACAAAACCGCTATCGACGGGGCCGCGCGAATCACTTTCGCATGCGGTCGCGACCCCGCCGAGGTTTCGGCCCGCCGTATGAAACGGCAGGCCACTACACGAAAGACCTACCCTAAAGGCACTTCTACCACTCCCTACTGTCCCCCCTAGAGGGGAGACGGACTCGAAACAACAGAGGCGCGCGTGGGAACACGCACGCCGCCTCTCGGACCTGGTGCTGAACGGATGGCGGGCAGGCCCACAAAGCCCGCCACCCCCAGGTCAATCCTCAGGGTGGCTGGAGGTCGTCTCGCGCCCTCCGGCGCCCGGCTCTGCGGTTGGGGAGAGGGTTCAAACGCTCCCTCTCCCGCTCCGCCGCCTCCTTGATGGAAATTACTTCCTCACAGAAGGAGGCGACGGCGTTCCACGACCTCTAACTCCGGACCATAGACTGAACTACGGCCGGGAGCGAGAGGGCAACCAATCCGACTGCCGCGATCAACTCACGGCGCTGCGATGCCCAAGCGGGGCAAACCGCCAAAGTGTGCAGCGCCGTGTCCTCTACAACATCGCGGCAGTAGCCGCAGTGGTGACAACCGGGCGTCTCTTGCCGGCGTATACGACACAGGAACTGGCCAAAACAACCGTGGCCAGTCATTACCTGTGTCAGCCGGAAGGTGAGGGCGCCATGGCGCCTCTCCAGCCACTCCTCAAACACGGGACTTACCGCCACGATCGTGGCGTGCCCGATGCCAACGGTTTCCTGCGAAACAACCACTAAGGCCCCAGTACTAGTCACAGAAGCGGAGGACCAAATGTAGGCAAAAACGCGACCGACAACTAGCATACTGTAATTTTACTGTTAAAAGTACCCAAAACCGAACCTAACCGAAATATCAACTTTCGATACAAAGCACTTTCACGTTTTCTTTTCAGAGACAAATTGCTTCTATAAGCTTTCTATTCAAAATTGTGACAGAAAAACTCAATCAACTCCCGTTCTGCAGTTTTCTATTCTTACTAGATTTTGCCAGCGGCTTTGCTTGCGTTAATCTGGATTTTGTCAATAAATTTTTTAAGGTGTATGTGAAATTTCTTGATGTTCTATCGACTAGTTTTCGTGAAAGCGTAACAAACAAACTCACATACGCATTTCTAATATTTGTTAGGACTTCAAAAATAATAACTAAACTGTACTGATATCAAGCAGGCCTACAAATTAACCTTTAACAAAAATGACACAGAGCTCGGAACATGGTAGAGTGAGTGTTTTCACTGACGCGCTTGGAATTGCTTTACAATCCGTGCATGTCAATTAAGATTGTCACTGTCATGTTCACGTTGTAAAGAGTTTGACAAGTGCGACGTCTCTATAAGGTTACAAGTGTATTCCGATTCCCGTATTGTTAACATTACGACCTGTGAACATAACATAGTCATATATAATAATGGGGTTACGTGTACGCGAATGTTATATATTGAAATAAAACTACTTAATATGAATTATTTAAAAATACTATTATTATTAATTTTATAACTATGTATTAAGCAACTACTGGTAAACTTTACTACGATTAAAATTTTGAACTTTTTAGATTTAAGTTTACACTTTTCCCCACGTCTTGGTTGCTTTGCAGCAGCCATAGTCACGGGGAGACTCTAAGTCTCCTCGTTAAATGCCAGCCTTATATTCTTAAATTTATAGTACTACCTACACTTGGTGACGTCTGTCACTCATTACAGTTATTATTAGAACTAGATGTGCCCGCGGTTTCACCCGCGTTTATCGTTACGTCACCGCTCCCGTAGGTTGTAACGTGATGTTTTATAGACTATAGCCTTCCTCGATAAATAGGCTATCCAACACTAAAATATTTTTTCAATTCGACCCTTAGTTAGTTCCTGAGATTAGCGCGTTCAAACAAACAAACAAACTCTACAGCTTTATAATATTAGTATAGATTACTTTCGTTTTAGTATAAGCGTGGCTTTAAGTTTTTTGTGCTTTAATAACAAGAATATAACATATACTCGGACGACAGTCTTGATCATTAACGTTATATTAAATTACATTTACGAATAATTACGTTGTCGAAACCGCCTTTTTCTCACGGAAGTGTCGAACGTGGAAGGTCTCCTAACGACTCATTATATTTTATAACTCACGATATTTTCAGAACTTAATGGCAAATGTATATTAATGGTACCGATTGTTTCAGGGCGTGCTTTCCTGAGAAGTCGGAGTGTAAACAGGCGACGCCTCCTCCAGTCAGCTCAAGCCAAGATGCTACAGCCTGCGTGATCAGGGGCAGCCATACTGGACGCACAGGTATCTATATTATTATTTTGAGCTGATTTTTAAAGCAATGAAAAAATGCAATTGAACCTAAATTTCAATTACATACTACGCATCAAATCTTTGCTTTTGTCTCGGTGCGCAGCAGTTAGTGTATACGACTGCTGTGCATGAGACAAAGTACTATTAAATATTTTGAAGTGAGAGAAGTGAAGAGACAGTAGCACTGAAGATTGGATAACACATGCATACACTCTGATAATACTGCCCTACCGTTTACCGGGCAGAGTTCGATTTAAATCTACACTTGACGTAATGTGCGCGTGATACACTTCTGCTTACGTCTTCGGAGATATAGGAGTGACACTTAACTTAAAGCTGCTATAGTGTGCAGCCATCTTAAAATATTTTCAGTGGTGGCAAACAAATTAAAAACGATGTTAAACAGAGTTCAACTGAAAACTACAGTACATTTCGTTATTTTTTAAGATTATCAGATTCTTAGTAGGTATGTATGTATCTTATGTGGGGGCCAGTCAGTGCAGACCGGCGACACTTCGACCCAGTGGGATCTTTTGTGTCGACACTCTCCCAATAACGACTGCGATAGATGTTCATGGCAGCCGGGACCGACGGTTTAACGTGCTCTCCGAGGCACGGAGCAGGCGATAATTGTCAATCAATACGCAGGTATTATTCTTAGTATATTCTAAGTAGGTAAGTAAGCGTAAAAGTAAGCGCGATATGGACTAAAGATTCAATCTTAGTTATTTTAAGTCCATTTAGTATATTTTGTTACAACAGATGTCTGACTTAATTGAATTTGGTTACTCTTGTTTTTGATTTGCCTCACCAATTTAAAAATAAAATAATAAAACACCAATAGAAAAACTTAGGTTGCCAATTAAAATATAGTCTATTAATTTTAATTCAAATATTTCTATTTATTGAATAAAAATCTTTTAGTAATTCTTTAGGTATTATTTAATATAACTTATGTATTTATTAAACTTTGTGTAAGAATATCAGCCTTGTATCAAACAGACCTACTGCTGGGCACGAGGCTCTTCTGGATGAGTATGAGAAAGGCAGGTCATAGTCCACCACACTAGGTCAATGCGGGTTGGCAGACCCCTTGAAATGAAATTAAATGAAATGAGAGCGCTGAGAAATATATGTGGTGTGACTCTGAAAGATAGAATAAGGAATAGTGTGATTAGAGAGAGATGCGGCATGAAAGTGGATATAGTGACAAGAATAGAAAAGGGTATGTTAAGCTGGTTTGGGCATGTAGAAAGAATGGACGAGGAAAGACTGACTAAGAAAGTTTATAAGGCTAGTGTGAATGGAACAATCGCAAGAGGAAGACCTAGGCGAACGTTTCTTGTTAAGAGCACCTTGAACCGACGGGCGTGGATGAGGAATGTGATGAAAGTGAATGAAGCCAGAGAAGTGTGTCAGGATCGTAGCAAATGGAAATCCGTAGTCTCTGCCTACCCCTCTGGGGAACAGGCGTGAATCTATGTTTGTATGTATGTCTTTAGTTTAACGACGCATGTTACAAAGAAGACAAATAAGGCAAGGTTGCGAGCGAGAGGTCATAAATCACAGCCATTACATTATCGGTAATGCGATTGATGTGTTTGCAATGCGTTCACGTTGGCTTGAACCGATTCCTAACACAAGAATTTCAACTTAGCCGGATAAACTAGAGTATTAGGAACTTGCATCCCGTATACGTATACATATACAAGACATACGTTTTTGTATCGTAGGGTGATAACGTACTACCTACGTTATCGTCCTATCGGACGTATTGCAATCCTGGTTGATTTTAAAATTAAATAAAATAGCCTGCAAAACCTGGTTCGCCAGCTATTTTATTTTATTTTTATACAGACAACGGATTAGCATAATATGAGCAGCGACAGCTCAGTGGGAGACCAAAATACTGCAACGTAGAGGGTCTCGGGTTCGAACCCACGTCGCGCACCTCTGACTTTCGGCAGTTATATGACTTTTCGAAATTATGTGCGTATTGATTGACAATTATCGCTTGCTTCGTGCCTCGGAGAGCACGTTAAGCCGTCGGTCCCGGCTGCCATGAACATCTATGGCAGTCGTTATTGGAAAGTCAGTGCCCTATAATATCCTGACACTGGTCTAGCCTTAGGGTATCATTAGCTTTCGGGTTGCGGAGGTCAGGTGGCAGCCACTCCATGTAAAAACTCATATCCAGTCAAATCCGGTTAGACCAGAAAAGCCGACCCCAAGTAAAATAGAAGATAAAATTTTTGATAGACAATTTCGTGGTAGGTCTTCTCTTCTGTGGCATTACGCCTATATTTCTAAAGGGCATATAATGCAAGTATTATAAGGTTTCCTGGGTTAAACACTACGTACTGCAGCTGAAAACTCCTAACGGGCAAACCTATTTTCGCTGGACCATGAATTGAATCTGAAACCACTATCTGCGATAGACGAAGCAATACTGATATTCCTAGTATTTTTTAAATTACGACAAATATGAAGTATCCAACTTCATAGTCTTCCACATAACTCAAATATATTATAGACGTTCGACAGAAGTTGGTGTCAACTATATCAGCGCCTACTAAACCAGGGTCTGCAAAACTCTCAAACACAATTTATTATGTAAATCGTGCAGCGTGTCTTTGATCACTCTTCAGAAGTCGTAACCTAATTTAATAAGTAGGTTGAGAGCTGAGGGAACTTGAAGACACCTAAAAGTTGCACGAATTTGTATTTTTATATGCCATAAATAAAGGATGGCATTTATCTATAATTTTATACTAATATAATAAAGCTGAAAAGTTTGTTTGTTTGGTTGAACGCGCTAATCTCAGAAACTACTGGTTCGAATTGAAAAATTATTTCAGTTTTGGATAGCCCATTTATCGGGGAAGGCTATAGGCTATATAACATCACGCTACGATCAATAGGAGTAGAGCATAAATGAAAAATGTTGCAAAAACTGGTAAAATTGTCTTATGCGAAGCAGACGAAGTTGCGCGGGTCAGCTAGTTTATAATATGGCAAACCGCCCCGCTTCGCATGGCTTTATAAGGCTCGCCAAGCAAACAACCTATAACTCTGATATTTTAAGGTATTCATGTAATTTACATAATGTAAAGGGCAGTTTAAATCTACGTTAAACGTCTAAAGTTACTAACATATTTACTTAGATAAGGATAAATTTATATTATTTCGGTTGAGCATTACAAAATTTTTTATACTTTATTAATATGAAAAAGATAAAAATGTTTATTGTGTGTCAATATTAGAAGGCCATTTCAGTCTTCTTTGTAGGTATTTTTAAGACCGACAATTCATTAATACATTATTTTGATGTATATCATATAGATTAAAATTATTATTTTTTACGTTTGGTATTGCATTGACGCATACCCCTCCGCGGGGGCGGGCGTAGGGGTTATGTCGGACTCACCGGGGTAAAAATATAAAGGTGGTAATGAAGATAATAATAGACATCCCGGAATACCGACTAAACCTACCACGGTGTTCCTCGAAAAAACCGCAATCGGCGAGGCCGCGCGAATTACTTTCACATGCGGTCGCGACCCCGCCGAGGTTTCGGCCCGTCGTATGAAACAGCAGGCCACTACACAACAAGACTAGCCTTTAGTCACCACTAGATTCAAGATCATAATTATAGTTTACCCAGCATAAGTAAGCGCTCGAGAAAATTGAACATATTGACGATTTGATTACAAAACAGTTTCTTGTCACTACTATTTAGAAATTAAACTGAAATGTATAATACAAATAAAACATCAGTAAGAAAACAAAGGCAGTCTAAACTGCATTGAAATCCATAGCGTGGTTTAGAAGTATTAAGTAGAAACACAGACTGGAACGTATTTAGAGCTGTTATTATTACTACCGGTCGCCTAGTGGTCAAAATTCGACCAAAATTCCTAAATTTGCTACTTTGTTTTCGTTTTTCTTTATTAGTTTTATAACATATAAATAAGGTATAGGTAATCATAGTTACTAAGAATTGTACGACGTCAGACGAACAATGCCAAAATACTACAAACGCGATTCGACTGCGTGTGTCAAATGCATGGTTGTGTAGTGATTTTTGATTAATTTAATGTATTTCTAATGCATATTTTATAAAAATATTAGGATTCACCCCTTCTCCATATAAACTTTAACAGTGTCAAATTTCATACTCCTCCATCCGCGCAATTTTCGTAAAAAGGGGTACAAAGTTTTTGATTCACGTATTATATAGATTAATATTACAAAGCATGAAGAGGTTTTCATTACGATACCATGGTGGCAAAAAAGTACAGCTCATCGCCCGTAAATAGGTACTGTACCTTATAGATACTTGAACAAGGCAAACCTCAGTGCGGTATTGAATATCCATAAAAATACCAGTTCATTGCACACACTCAAAACGTAAACTAAAGCAATCTTTAATAAGTGGACGTTTGTTTACACTCAGTCTGCGTTTTGACGTATAATCCTCTGAGCACAACTGCTACAAAGATATACCAAGCATTGTTTAGTTAAATAAGCTAGTCGATATTTGTGCAGTAATACGCTCTTCGCTATTAATTGCCTCCAATTTAATCTGCTAAACGAAATAATTTGTGATACTCATCATTGCATTCCAATGATTTTCGAATACAAAAATGTATTGATTCAAACCCAACATGATAAACGATATTTTTGTTCATTTGATGAGACTACTCCCTCGCTACAAGTGATGCCTACGTCGCGGGGCAGTTTAGAAACATTCAAACAACGGACACAATCAACACCCAGACTCTCTGCCACCCACTGACCAAATGCACGTTAAGTGATATGAAACGCATATAACTTAACGTCTTTTTAGTTAGCGGACACAGCTCGGAACAATTGGATGGATTGGATCAAACAAATTTTGGGACAGTGTGGGGATTGAACCCACAACACTCGGTGCGGTGGCAGTGTCAACGCGACCAGTTAAACCAATACGCTGTCCGTGCAGTCTTAAGTATTTGTGTAATTAAGGGCGGAAGTATTTTATACAAAAGACAATTATACAACAAGTGAGAAACGGCCATGAATTGCCGTAAATCTTAAGAGTTCGAAAAAATGGTATCACGTGACACTTGTTCAGAGGTCAAAGGTCATAGTAATTTTGGGATATATCAACTATGTTGAGTCGAATGGCGTTGACCGCGAGTCTCTAGCTCTTACGGTTCTTGAGTTGAAATATGGTATCACGTGACCTTGAGATCAAATGTCAAAGGTCATAGTCATTTCGGGGATATATCGACTATGTTGAGTCAAATGGCGTTAACCGCGAGTCTCTAGCTCTTACGTTTCTTGAGTTGAAAGTTGTATTACAGACAGACGGACGGACGGACAAAGCTGTTGATTAAGAGTTTTTTCGAACTCTAAAAATACAACATTCAAATACAATCATGCACGTCGCCAAAGCGTATAATTAAAATTATGTGTTATTACAAATTGAAAGCCAATAATTATCATATTAATTACAAGGAAATATATGTTAATTATTTATATTAAAGTCGCTTAATACCTAATTTTATAGTCAAAGGTTTTTAATTAAACGGTCAAATTAATACATTTCCTTATTAATTACATCGACATTTCAATTAAAGAGCCTTGAACAAGACTACGAGTGTACTCCTAACTTACTCAACTTTTCCTTTTGAACACAAATTTGAAGCAATTGATATTTTCAGAAAGTAAAGAAGTTATTGAAGTAGACCAAACTTTATTTTTTTTAGGATATGGTATTCAAGACTTTGCCAAATCAAAGTTTATTTATTGGATTATCTCAACAACCAGATTTGAGCTGCAAATTGACCTTTGAAGTTCGCCTGACCTTTAAAACTAATGCCTTTGGAGATGCCTAAGTTTTGTTACTGGGTCAGGTCTTAAGTAGAATACATAATGAATATGTCAACTTAAGAAGAAGTTCATTTTGCTCCAGATTCATTGACGCCTACGACTTCTCGTACCTAAAAGTCACAATAAATTAATATATGTACATCGCAACATATCGTATCAACATTAACAATTTTATTATTATATAGTCCTAGTTGCTGTATCCCTGCTGGGCAAAGGCCTCCTCTTTTTACTTTTCCTTAACCTTTGCAATCTGGATTCAATTTCTCCTGAATGCGACCAATTCGTCTCGCCATCTTCTTTTGGACCTACCTTGTTGTCGCTGCTCGCTATTCGGAGTCCATCGTTTGGATACTTCTGAAAATTATGAGTTCCATTCTAGCGTCAACATAAAGTTCATGGGTCTTGGTATACGTTTTTATAAATAATTCTGACCAATGTTCTACAATTACCAGATAATACATTTAAAGTTAATATTAAAGCTTGCTATTTCTAAAGCATATTATAATATAGATGATTATTAGAATGACAAACATCCATGGCACTAATATTTGCATCAGATCATAGGACGTTGAATGACAAATACTAACACTTATTTTTTTATAATATTTTTTTTTTGTAATGTTAAACCTTGTTTAAGCTAGAATTAACATTTTTGTTACACACTGTCATATTTTATTCAAGAAGAATGTGCAATGAAGACTAATCGTGATCATGGACAGTTCCGTAAAGTTTTCTTTTTGAGTCTTATTCTGAATTCGCATCTCAAGGACCGTCATGCTCACTCAAATGTCATTGCTTGTGGTGGCGTCATGGACCGGGTCGTTCCCTTCCCTTCAATATGGCAATGACTGGCCCATGCGTTGTACTCGAAAACGGGTGCTACTTGTGGTGACTGTTTCCAAACATCAGTTCGAACGATTCGATTTTGTATCGAAAGTTGCTTTTTCGTTGCTAACTGCTTTGTTCTTCTATAAAAGATACGACTACGTTATTCTGAACCTTTTTATTTTTGAAGACCCTCAATGTTTATTTTTCTTTTAGTTACATAGCTTTTGTTATGCAGTGTTTTGCAGAACAGCTTTTTGTTAATGCACGTTAGCACGTAAAACTTTGCACCAGGCAACACTGCAAGGTAAAAACAACATAAATTAAAATATCTCTGGTGATTAAAGTGCATGTTTGCATTTATATACAGAAAATATCTAAGTACTGCATGTTATTCTAAATTTTATAAAACCACATAAAAGGGACAATATGTAGCTACATAAAACAAACATGTACTAAATATAGATGAACGTCGTTTTTTAAAATAAAGTAGACTTCGTGTCTCTACACATACAAGGAATAGTTTATAGACAGCTGAAGAATAAAATTACACTTCAAATAGATTCGGCGATGTAACCGTTAAAGTATTATTAGTTACTGATAACGAGATTGCTGATTCAGTGTCTGGGTCGAGAAAAGTGTTGTAACAAAATTCTCAATAGCAACTACGATTCTGGCAAGGAAGTAAATCAGTGGAGTAGGCTAGGTTAGCTTAGTATACTGTATCATAAACTAAAGTCTCCGCTGTTATCAACACTTATGACAATATAAAATGTGATGATCATCATAATATTCATGACAGCCAAGACTAAAAGATAATATAATAATAATAATACCAGTCCTTTATTAAACTGTCCCACTGCTGGGAAAAGGCTTCTTCTCAGCGTCAGAAGGGTTAGGCCATAGTCCACCACGCAGCCACAGTGTAAGTTGGCAGACTTCACATATCTTGGAGAATATTATGAAGAACAACAGCGATAGCCTAGTGGGAAACCGTTGGACTGCCACGCAGAGGCGTCGAGTTCGAACCCAAGGTGCGCAGCTCTGACTTTTTAAAATTATATGTGTATTAATAGTTAATTATTGCTCGCTTTAACGGTGAAGAAAAAACATCTTGAGGAAACCTGCATGTCTGAGAGTTCTCGATAATGTTCTCGAAGATATGTGATGTCTACCAATCCGCACTAGGCTAGCGTGGTGGACTATGGCCTAACCCTTTTCACACTGGGAAGAGGCCCGTGCTCAACAGTGGGACAGTTTAATACAGGGCTGATATTATTATTATTAATATATTATGGAGAACTCTCAGACATGCAGGTTTCCTCATGATCTTTTTCCTTCACCGTTAAAGTGACCGATAATGAACTATGTAATACGCGCATAACTTTGAAAAGTCAGAGATGCCCGCTTAAGAACCACTACCACTCATCATCAGGTGGGACGTAAGCTTGTTTGACACTCTAGTAAAAAAAAAAATCCTTTAGACCTCGAGACCTCTGCGGTAGTAGTCCAACGGTCTCCCACTAGGCTATCACCATAAATCTCGATAACTTTTAAAACACACATAGCTTGGCAACGTACCTTACGTAAAAAAAACAGGCGAGACACTCACTTGCCTTTCCGTTGCCTTTTAAATAGCTAAGGCAATAAAAACAGTTTCTGTGCGAAAACAGATAATTCTCAGCAGCACCACGAAGATTGCGCATTTGCTCGACTCACAGTAATAGACTTCAAAGGATTTTCTTTAAGAAAAATCTCAGAAGCAACGCGAATTTTGCTCATTTACGCGATTCATAGTGAGCTTACTTGATATTTGTTAGAAGCAAATTAGAGCTACGAGGTTGTGAGTGTCTTAATACTTCTGAATATACTTTAAGGTAAATACGCGCATGATATGGCATTTACGATTTATAGTCATATTGTTGTCGTGATAAATACTAATCGGATCTGAAAATTCACTTGCGCGAGATGCTTGTGGAATTAATTTTGATTCTTGAATTAGTTTTGAATATTCACGTTTGACGTTTGTTTACGAACTTCCCATCGAAATAATTTTGAGTTTATTTACACCTCAAATATTTAATTACTGTTTTTGTAGCATTATAGTTGTAATCTTTGTACAGTAGGTAGATATGCAAACAATCAGATAATTAATCTTTTGTTATATTGCTGGACAAATTAATTTAAATACACATACATTGTCTCTCATCTATAGAGGTGGATATCACCGAAGGGGTAGGCAGAGCTGTATGACAGCCACATTTTGCCAACTATACGTAACAGGAGACGAGTGCTACGAGGCACAGTTTAATTTTCCGTACTGTAATTTCTTTAGACAAGTGAGAAACGGCCATGAATTGCCGTAAATCTTAGAGTTATCTTAGAAGTATAAAATGGTATCACGTGACTTTGAGGTCAGAGGTCAAAGATCATAGTAATTTCGGGGGTATATCGACTATGATGAGTCAAATGGCGTTGACCGCGAGTCACTAGCTGTTACAGTTCTTGAGTAGTTCTTGAAAGATGGTATCACGTGACCTTGAGGTCAGAGGCCAAAGGTCGTAATAATTTCGGGGTAAATCGAGTATGTTGAGTCAAATGGCGTTTACCGCGAGTCTCTAGCTCTTACGGTTCTTGAGTTGAAAGATAGTATCACGTGACCTTGAGGTCAGAGGTCAAAGGTCATAGACATTTCGGGGGTATATCGACTATGTTGAGTCGAATGGCGTTAACCGCGAGTCTCTAGCTCTTACGGTTCTTGAATTGAAGGTTGTATAACAGACGAACGGACGGACGGACCAAGCTGTTGTATAAGAGTTGTTTCGAACTCTAAAAACCCATTAACAATTTGGTGGAACCGCAAATTGAAATCGAGACCTCATGCACGGCAGTTGCATTCAAAACCGTTACAACATCAAGGCAGTTAAATATAATTTATTAATTTAGATCACAATGTAATATTTTTTAGGATTGAGACAGTTTTCTAGCAGATAGACTTTTTCTAATTTACGGGAAAAATCTCTAACTTGCGCTATCGTATTCGACCTCTGCCATCGATCTTTAGGTCACGGTCTAACTGACCGATAGCATGCATGGCTAAATCATAATACGATTATAAAGTGTTGTGGGTTAAATCCCACACAGAACAAAAACAATTATGATCCAAATATGGTTGTGCCGTGTATGGATGTTCTTTGTGTCCATTGTTTGAATGTTTGTAAAGTCCCCCGCGATACAGGAATTAATACTAGTGCGGGATAGTAGTATGTAGTCGTATGTAGTCTTTAAAAAATAAATATATTATGAAGCTAATTAAAGAGCAATAAATTAAGTTTTGATATTCAATAAGCATGGTGCAGTTATAACTAACAAGGCATTGACCAAATTAGGAATAGAAAGCTTTCACTTGTAAAATAACAATTTTAGGCTACAAACTGTTCACAAATTATCCGTCTTGCTACTGGGACACTAGAGCAAAATAACTCTAGTTAGAGATCTTTAGCATCTGCAAAATATCTCTTACTAAAGCGTTAAAGCTGTTTACAGGAATTGTTTGCTCCAATGTTCTTGGTGAGGCCAGTCTATTGTCTCTTTGAATTGCTTAATCGGCGATTTACTTCAGTGACTTTGGCTCTTTGTCGAATTAATTTATGAATACCTCAGCAGGCCGTACCCGAACAGCATAGTTAACTCAAAGTCCTGAAGATTATCTTAATTTGAGTTAATAAATTTTGGAGCATAGGTATATAAATATAAATAGCAGCGATAGCTCAGTGGGGAGACCAACAGACTGCAATGCAGAAGGTCTCGGGTTCGAACCCACGTCGCGCACCTCTGACTTTCGGAAGATATATGACTTTTCGAAATTATGTGCGTATTGATTGACAATTATCGCCTGCTCCGTGCCTCGGAGAGCACGTTAAGCCGTCGGTCCCGGCTGCCATGAACATCTATGGCAGTCGTTATTGGGAAAGTCAGTACTCTCTAATATCCTGACACTGGTCTAGCCTTAGGGTATCGTTAGCCTTCGGGTTGCGGAGGTCAGGTGGCAGCCGCTCCGTGTAAAAACTGATATCCAGTCAAATCCGGTTAGACCAGAAAAAAAAAAGCCGACCCCAAGTGACTTGGGAATAATAAAGGCTAAGAGAGAAGAAGGTATATAAATATAATACATTAGATTACCTAAATTAGATTGTCTTTCATTAAATAAAATTCGATAGAAGCTTTCTACAGTAGCTTTCTACTTAATTTTATCTCTGCATCACCCTACGGTTGACTGGTAGAGAATGCCGTCCGCCAATGTATTGCTTTGTGCATGAAGTTTTTAAATAAAGAAATAAATATTCTTTGATCGGTTATGTTCCACCCTTATGGCATGCACTTATTGCCATGGATGCATCATGATTATACTTTGATGTTAATAAAGATGATGGGAGAAAAATGGAGAGATAAAATTTTACATAATAACTAGGGTGAGTATATTAATATTGAATCAAATTAGGCGTTACTTGACAGAAATACATTATAAAAATAATTGGGCAGAGAGGAACCCTCCACACACCCTCGGCTTACCCATACCAACTATTACAATACAATGTGGTTGACAATATCGAACTTCTCTATAAGGGAATGCCTACCGATTCAGGGATATAGACGTGAAAATGTGTACGAGTATGTATACAAAATGGATGTATAGAAATTTTCAATTCAAGCGCGTATTCTGAAACACCACTATACAATTTTTATTGCAAGCCATTCTATTACTAAATCTGGTGGATTCCATATTCAAGTTTATGAAATACTAAAAGTATACATTTGTACAAGCGTTAATTATGGTCCATTTATCTGTAGATATCTCCTATACATAGTAATTCTGAGATTTACCAGAAAGCACCTCTAATCCACAAACGATTTGAATCTAAATGCTTAGTGCACGGGCGAAAACGTACTATTAATCTAAATGATTAGGCAGGTTTGATATGGATGACGTGTGACGTTTGGAACTCTAGAGAGTTTGCAAACTAAACTGATTCTTATCTGACTTCATCTACATTAATCATGTAGATATTATCAAATGAAGTTAAGTTTGGTGTTTTTGAATTATTAGTTTTAAAAACAGCTTTCGAATTCTGATTGTTATCATAAAACATAGGTACTATTTTTGTTTCAATGGAAATTTGATTTTTTATTATAGAAGCTTCGTGAATTGTAAGCGTAATGTAATCTATGAAACGCTTAAACTCATGTGTGTTATTCGGGTTTGCTCGATTCATTTTCAACTCTATCGGGTTTCTTTATCAATAGTTGATCAATGCGATCCCGTGGATGCTTCGTCCTGGCACAAGGGAGATCCCAAACCTTTATAAACAAATAATTTACGAAATTTACTCTAAAATAAATAATATACAAGCGTTTTAATCTGGAAGTAGGGATAGTTTTCAGCTGACAGAAAAAGCACGACGCACGACACACCAAAGTGATTGAAAACTATGATGAAAGAATCGACATCTGTAACCGTGATCGTGGTGGACATTTATCAGATATTATTTTTCATTCATAATTGATAAACCTTACTCTTTTTAATATAATTAAAATTTAAATCATTGTCATCTATATTTATTGTTTGATTTTGAGTTACAAAACAAAGTTCTTGTTGAAAAACCCTGTAAATCATGTAGATATGATCAAATGAAGTTAAGTTTGGCGTTTTTGAATTATTCGTTTTAAAAACAGCTTTCGAAATATGATTGTTATGATATCACACCACGTGTGCGAGGAAAACAGCGATACATCCTCACTACGACCCCATTTTTTCTTATAGCCAAATTCAAAATATTAATATCCCCTCTATTTTGCAAACCAATTTTGATACTGTTTTATAAAAAGATTTGTTTTGATTGCTTTTCACTCTTATGTATACAATAATATATAAAAGCAAACATTATATTCATATATTGTTATAAGCAACTTCTTCTTCTTCTTATTTAAGTCTAAGTGACTTGTCGGTGTAGCTTGTCTCTCCATATCTGTCTGTCTAGCGCCATTTCTTGTATTTCTCTGTACGACATGACACCGAATAGCAAGCAACTACCCTTTAGTATTTGTGTGAAAATATCCTACAAATATTATAAATGTTGCTAGCTTGTAAAAACATTTCAATAATTATTATTCAATCAAGCGTAAACCGTTGAAAGTATTTACTTGGACTTTTTTTTTTGGCCTTCGGTTTTGGTCCTCATACCTCTGCCGAACGATAAAGGCATGGAATTCTCTGCCAAGGCACGTATTTCCTTCTTCCTTTAATCCTGGGTCCTTTAAGCGGGGAGTGAAAAAGCAGCTTCTGAGGCCGTCAAAGTAGAGACCTCAACATCGCCTCAGCTGCTATGAGGACGTGTGGAGGCCACTGCTCTTACACCACATGACTGCTTACCATCAGGCGAAGTGTGGTAATTTTGACGACCAAAAAAAAAATGCCTAGGATATTATTATACCCTCGAGGTTTTTTTTTATTTTTTGGTCTTTCTTTCGTTTGGCTATTAAACTACTTTGGCAAATTAAAATACTCTAGTAGTTTAGAATAGCTGGGTTTAGATCCATATTATATTATACTATATTAAATAGATAGAAACCGATTGCCGTTTATCGGGTACAATTCAAGACACCATGCTGATATAACAAAATTTCTAACATTTTTTTAACATGATATGTTACTTTTTATCACTAGCATTTCTCTGAGGGCCATCTACTGGCTACAATAATGGCTTTTTTCCTTTGCTTTATTCAATATATTACATTTTATTATTTTATCGATATAGGGGACTCTTAACCTAACCTTCTATCAGAATTTTTCGATCATCGATCCGGAATGCCACTCAATGAGCATGGCCGATGACGTATCATGAGAACTGGACAAAATGATTATTTAGATACTAGTAATATACGTCGTTGCTTGAGAGCGCTCAACTATACACAGCTGTAGCTGTTATTTACTTTTATGGAATTGCAATTTATACGGCCAGTATTTCAAGTCTACGTCAACTTTATAAATTGTACAACCGTTCTTCATTCAAATGTCAAGACTTGAATAAAGTAGTAACATAGCAAACAAACGTGAAAAGTAATTTGAATTGGCTCTACACTCACGTATTACAAATCCCTAGAGATTGCGCAAGTATAACTGGTATTTAAAATTTAAGTTCACTCAGGTCGTTCATTGTTAACGCCAGTTTTTATTACGTATACAGTGTGTAGGTGCGATAAATGACAAGTGAGAAACGGCCATAAATTGTTGTAAATCTTAGAGTCCGAAAAAATGGTATCACGTGACCTTGAAGTCAGAGGTCAAAGGTCAAAGGTCATACAAATTTCGGGTATATATCGACTATGCTGAATCAAATGGCGCTGACTCTAGTCTCTAGCTCTTACGGTTCTTGAGTTGAAAGATGGTATCACGTGACCTTGAGGTCAGAAGTCAAAGGTTATAGTCATTTCGGTCATTTCTTTTAATGTAATTACTAATTGAGCTTACTTGCTGGTAGTGCATGCAACTGCTGTGTAATGTGTCGAGCGAAGTGGTTTTTAATTTTGCTGTAGGGTGATTTTTAGTAGCCGCCGCATGGAGTTAAGATCTATGGCGGATATGGCAATAGACTCGCTCCTAATACGCCATAGCTGGCAAGATGGAGGTGTAAAACTGCTCTACCAATTTTTTCAGAGGTATAGATGTAAGACTATATTATGTAGGAGTATCTACATAATATAGTCTTACACCTATACCTACAATTAGTAAATTGTGAAGTCTTCTTGAGTAGTAGAGCCTTGCTGATTTCAGCATGAATGGGATGGCTCGACCGGGAAAGGTCTACCATCTCACAGAATATTGACGTGAAATAGCAGTATCCCTACTATTGTGTTTCGTTCGGTGAGTGAGAGTGCCGGAGGCCCAATTACCCTTTTTCCCCCGTCCCGCTCCTTGTCCTTCCCAATTCCTTTCCTAAAGGGTCGGCAACGAGCAAGTGATGCCTCTGGTGTTGCAGGTGTACATAGGCTACAGTGACCACTTACCATCAGGTGGGCCATATGCTTGTTTGCCACCTTAGTCGTTGGTATAAAAAAAAAGTCTCGATTACGTTTCCTTGGTTAACCGAAGTTGAAAAACGTTACATAACCAAACTAATCCAGAAAAAATCCAATACGTAAACTCATTTTTGTTACGGCAGTCAATATTCACGAAATTATTTACCCCGGTCACAGAGCTCCAAGCTCCAGGGATCAAACACGTTCACCCTTCCTGTATCGAGAAATCGTGTGGCAATAAAATAACAAACCTTCTATGTGGAAATGCTTTAAGGCTTGAATATATTGTGTACTTGGGAAATGTACTCAAATTTTGAAATTAAATTCAGAGCACGTTTAGAATGGAATAAGAAATCCAAATAATGCAGATATAATAAATCATATACAATGTTTGGATGTAACATCATTATTATTCTTATTTGTCTGCAGGTGTCGTGCTTTGTTATAAATAGTTGGTTCGTCTTTGCCAGTGTTCTAAATGTTATGGGTTAGAAAGAATTGTGTGACAAGTAGATGGTGCAGTCCAGCTGGTTGTATCCGTAGGTTGAACATCTCATTTTCTTTTTTTTAAAAGACAACTCCCGCACTACGAACTATTCCTATTTCGCGGGGTACTTTACAAACATTTAAACAACGGACACAAAGAACACTCAGACTCGGAACAACCATTTGTGGATCACTTAAGTTTTTGTCCCGTGTGGGTTTCGAACCCACAACACTCGGCGCAGTGGCAGTAGCCAGGCGACCATTTAAACCACTACGCCATCCGTGAAGTCAAGTAATGTAGTCTGGAAAATAGTTTGCGAATAGAAATTAGATATTCCTAGAATTAAACCTTTTTTTTAGAATGAAGTATGGTATAACTACATTCCTGTTCCAATTTAGATTATCAACGCTGCATTTTTAGTGTCCATTACAATAATTTATAACTACGTTTTCATTCCCATTTGTGCCATTGTGGCTGTCCCTGTGTGGCTTAACCACACAAACGTATCATCAAACAAAAAGTCTCGCAATCGTAAAAGTTGATGCGGTTTGCATTGTTTAGTAAGCCGTACTTTATTATGGAGTAGATTTTACCCGCGGATTTGCTCGTGATAATCTAGATTCTGACAATGAATTTCTACCCTTCGGAAACAGTACTTTTTCTCTGGATGAATGGTACCCTTTCTCCTTTTTATACCGAGTCGAGTAGTTAAGAAGTGAAAGCATAACAAACAAATAAAAAAAAATATTTATGATATTAGCTAGCATTATTATAAAAATAACAGAAAATATTGTTTAATCACGCTAGTCTCTGGAGCTACCGGTACGAATAAAAAAATCTATGAGCTTTAGATAGTCAGATTGTTCAGATTGTCAGATTGTTAAAAGGTTGAGATGCTACGAGCCATGGAAGTGAAGTAGAAAACACAGACACAGTTAGAAATTATATAAATTAAATTGATTGATACCATAATATAACTTACAACTTACGAATTAGAAAATCTTGCAAGGACCGAGAATCAAATAATTAATTTCAATAAATTGCTGAAATTAGAATAATTAAAATACGGGCGTTTTAATTATTCTAATATCAATATAACTAGTGACCACCTATTAGTTGTCTTAAAAGTAAATTTCATCAAAATATTTTATATAAGACGAATGAAGTGCGACCCTTCGTAAGGCAGTCAACGCCCCAGACTCATGTCGATATGGGAGCAAAGAAAAACAACACTTTTATTGTTTTGAACAAATCGTAAAAGTCAAGTAGGCAATAATGTTAGCATTATGCTGTAGTGAAGGTTATCGTCTTCTAATATACTTTGTAAACTTCAGACAGGTTGTTTGTTTTGATATCTATCCAATAAACACCCTGTCTGAAGTTTATCACTTGAATATCTTTTTTAGCACCTACGTTTTAAGCCTAATGGGAGAACGTTGGATTGCCACGCAGAAGTCTCGGGTTGGATCCCAAGGTATGCAACTCTGACTTTTCGAAGTTATGTGCGTATTAGTTAGTTAATTATCACTCGCTTTAACGACGAAGAAAAACATCGTGCGGAAACCTGCATGTCTGAGAGTTCTTCATAATGTCCTCCAAGATATGTGAAGTCTGCCAATCCGCAATGAATCTGCGTGGTGGAAAATGGCCTAACTCTTCTCACACTGAAAAGAGACCAATGCCCAGCAGTGGGATAGTTGACAATATATTGGAAAAAAATCGCGAATATCTTTGCATACATTCAGACGAGAGACACAAATACCCAACAGTCTCGGCACCAATTTTTGTGGATCAAACACATTTTCGTCATTTCTTTATCGTGTAGGATTCAAAACCATAACAATCGGTGTAGTGAACACCTAAAGCACTACGGCATCCGTGCAGTCGCGTTTAACTTTATTCCATCCTTAATCTAGTGAGCGTAGAAGCCAAATACAACGGGATTAAATATAATGGCCACCAAAAATACTAATTGAAAATACTAAAATATATCATAACAAGCAGCTATACGCTTCACATCGTTATGTTAGGTTCCTTTTTAAACTCACCCAAAAATAGGAGCCCCGCGCAGCGGGGCTCCGTCGACTTATTCTGGTCTGTTTAAATATAATGCGGTTATAATTTTGGTGATCATTTACTATTTTTGACTTTTGACTGTTATATTTTACTATATCTGGTGATAAGTTAAAAATAAGCCAAATACAACTACTGTCTTGTAAAGTATTTATAAAATATGTGTGCTGTAAATCGACAAGGCCACCAATTTCTATACCAAGATAAACTCGCAGAATACTAAAATAATTATTCTCATTAAGGAGACGTATAAAAAAGTATTTTAACTATAATATTATAAATGCGAATGTGAGTTTGTTTGTTTACGTTTTCTCGCCTTAACAAATTGACTGATCATCGTGAATTTTTTCATGTCAGGGGAACAGAAAAGGACGTAGGGTACCTTTTGTCGAAAAAAAAAAAGAACTGTTACTACCCTAACCAACAATTATGCAAGCTAAGCTGCGGGCAAAATGTAGTACTGAAAATAATTATGCTCGACAAAGTGACGTCATAGGGTGACATATTCAAAAGGATTTACTATTTTTCTAATGTTGCCTTCTTCTTGGGGCGTCTACCTATATCATTGGACACGTGTAAGTGGCAACATCAAAGGTTTCACATCTAATAATGTCACCTGCAGATATTCATAAATAGGCCTTCACGTGGCAATTACGTAGAAATCTATTTATAAATACATACGTAAAAAGAAATCTCTTCACCCTTTTTTAGCACATTATGCCCGTAGGAGTGTGAGATATATCAAATCTCTCTGATAAAGTTAAAGGTAGGTATTGCGCGCAGCGGTGTGAGATTAGATTTTTTTTTATATACTCTAAGAAGATAATATTATAACAAGTGAGAATCGGCAATGAATTGCCGTAAACCTTAGAGTTCGAAAAAATGGTTCAATTAATATGCAAAGGTCACGTGATACCACGTGACCTTGAGGTCAGAGGTGAAAGTCCATAGTCATTTCGTGGGTATATCGGCTATGCTGAGTCAAATGGCGTTGACCGCAAGTCTCTAGCTCTTACGGTTCTTAAGTTGAAAGTTGTATAATAGACAGACGGACGGACGAACGGAAAAAGCTATTGTATAAGAGTTTTTCGAACTTTAAAAACAAACAAAAAATAATTAGGATCAAATTTCGACAAGTGGTTGTACTTGGCGACAACTAGTTAAAATAACATAGGTACATACATGTTCTCACGCCTATAGCTCCCCTGAGAGCCGAGCTGTATTTTAACCACATTTCACCAGCTTAGTTTTAGGGCCCACCACGTAATAAAGGACGAGCCTGTTGTCCTCTATCAAGCACAGATCCAGTCTTACTGCTACTAGTACCTTTTTCTTGATAAACAACTCAATAGCATTCTGCCCTATACGCTGCGCTGCTTAATGAAAATAAATATACATCAAGATAATACTTCTTCTTGGAATTAATGTGAATTTGTTTGTTACGCTTTCTCGCTTCAACTACTCGATAGATCATCACGATTTGGCATACACGTTGTCAGGGGAACAGAAAGAAACATAATCGTCATCATCTCAGCCGAAAGACGTCCATTGCTGGACATAGGCCTCCCTCAAGGGTTTCCACACAGACCGGTCTTTGGGCACTACCCGCGAATACTACGAAGTTACCTTTAAATTAAAAAAAAATATTTATGTATACTAAAACAATTTAGCAGTTATCTCCTGCCTATTGGTTATTACATTAGTGCTCTCTTCTTTTCATCCCTCATTACCATGAATTGTGGTCATGACTAATTGACTATATCTGCGTCCATCGATATTTACCCGTTTATCATTTACACGGCCAATTTTCCACTCAAACCCTCTAGCATTGAGTATTCCACTCGTAAATCAAATCGTCAAAATGTAGTCATTGTGATTCAATTATTAATGGCATGCCATAATTAACTGGCTAACTGTTTAGCTGACTATATCGGTAGGTAAAAGCACTTGTAATTGCAAAATAGACTAATTTATAAAGCAAAGCTAAAATTCATCCTGTTGGTACCTATGTATACTAATATAATAAAGCTGAAGGGTTTGTTTTTATGTTTGTTTAAAGACGCTTATCTCTGGAACTAGCAACTTGTTTTGGCATTAAATAGTTTGTTTACTATGGCAAGATATACGATATATTATTATATATATATATGTATAATGCTATGAGCTATGACAGCGGAGCAGTAACCATTGCAGAAACCGCAGTATCAACTGGTAATTTAATAGTTTTTTGGGCAGTATGAAGGCTTTTTATAATTGTCATTTAAAGTCCTAAACACATTTTGATGCAATTTGATATAAAGACAGTATGTTCTACATTTGGATAAAGACTTTACCAATATTATTATAAATTATTAAGTAATTATATAGTAGCGAAGTTTTTGTTAGCAATGACAAAAGACGTTAGAACAAAATTCTGAGAGGTAATGCTATATTATTTATTACTGATGATAGCATTTTAGCAACCTGAAATCAGAGTTAACTGCCGCTAATGGAGACAGCTGTGTTTTCTTTGCAACTCAAAATCAATTTCAAGAAAACTCAACCAAATCGCTGCCTATCGTATACCACAAGAGTGACAAACAAGATCGTTCGGAAATGGTCAGCCTGATGCCTAAACATTTACCGAAAGCTATGTGAAATGGACAGAAAGAACGGGAAGGAAGGGACCGAAGGGTTGATTGATTCGCTGGCGCAACAGAGAGAGGAGGATCGAACCCTTACATTCAATCATAGGCTCACACTTAGATAGAGACGACGGATTTTCACTTGGTATGACATTGAACGTTTGTTTTTTTAAATGACAGCTGTCGCACTATAACAATAATATAATTAATGTGATGAAAGAGACAAACATCATTAACATAAAACAATGAATACAAATCACACCCTGACTCGAATTTGACTATTTTTCAGAAACATAAACTTTCGTTCCGTGCGTCGAATCCACAAAAAAATATGTAAAACCAAGGGCGAGGTGCTTGGATTTACTCCCTAATATCACATTGTATAAATACCCGTTGGTATGTTACATAGTCCTTTCAATGTTTTCTTTTGGATTAACATGATGTACTTTGGATATTATTTTAGGTGTAATTATTCTCAATGGCGTAGTGGTTAGTGTAACTGACTGCTACGCCTGAGGTCGCGGGTTCGATTCCCGCACAAGTCAAACATTTGTGTGCATGAACATGGATGTATGTCTTGGTCTGGGTGTTTCTATGTATAATACACATGTATTTACAAAAAAAAGTATCTATGTATGTTTATCCGTTGTCTAGTATCCATAGTACAAGGTCTGCTTAGTTTGGGCTAGATGGTGTTGCGTGTATGTGATAGAATACTATTATCATTATAATTATTCTAATCTAACAAATATGAATAGATTATACTATGTAATATATTTTAGTAGTCCGTGAACAGCTGATTGTATTTAAGACTAATATTAATTAAGATTATATTTCAGCTTCACGGATATTCACTTTGACTTCGTCTACAAATACCATCAAAACTAAATAAATAGCGGACATTTTACGTTGAACTGAATTTTCATTGACCTTTCCGTGAAGAGATCGATTTCAGTAACTAAATTTATTCATAGTTCTATGTGGCACTACCTAGAACATCAAGCGTACGTTTCAGTTAATTTTAAAAGCATTGAAATTTAGGGAACTTTATATTCTCTCCAAATACTATATTTAATTTATATTTCGAATTGTCTGTTAGACTTCTGATTTTGGAAAATAAGTTTTTAATAAACATATCGACTACCTACTTGATGGCTAGCGGTTACAGTAAAGTAACAATCGAGTGTTATAATATAAGCCCTCTTCTTAGTGTGAGAAGGGTTAGGCCATAGTCCACCACGTTGACCCAGTGCAGTTTGGCAGACTTCACATATCTTAGAGAACATTATAGAGAACTTTTAGACATGCTGGTTTCCTTACGACGTGTTATTCACCATTCAAGGAATAATAATAATAATTAATAAGCACATAACATCGAAATGTCAACGATGGGATCGCATTCGAGACTTCTGTATGTGCAGTAGAACAGACAACCATCGTGTGTTACCAAGCGTCAAAATGGAATCGAAGGTCAGATGAAAAGGAGTGACAGAGATAGGTATGAGCCGTTGGAAATCTTGCCAGGCGAAGCGCAGTAACTTGTTCCTATTCTATCGCCAGATTCGTGTAGGAGGATGGCACTTCCTCGAAGTAAGCCGGCTCACTCACACTAAATAATTGTCAAAGGCTAACTCATCCAATTTAATAGCCCAATAGGTAATGCCTGACGTGTATGGCAAGGTGTCTTGAGTACATCCATTGTACTATGAACGTGTATTCTCTACAAACACAAGTGTTGAGCTGAGCTAGTCATCTAAACTATCTAAACTAATATTATAAAGAGGAAACATTTGTGTTTTTATATGTATGTTTGTAATGTTTTCACACAAAAACTACTGAACCGATTTCAAAAATTCTTTTACTATTAGAAAGCTGCATCTTCACTGAGTGACGTAAGCTATATAACATTTTCAAAAAAATAGGGATCCTTATTAAAAACGCAATAATATAACCCAAGCTGTGAAAAAATTAGTCATAAAAAATCTGTCATCGCGTGCGCTGCGGCAACTATTGATGATAGAACAAAAAAATGTTCTACAGTTTTATAGAACGTATCAATATCTACAAAAAAGTCCGTGATACCATATGTATTTTTTGAATATATAGCTAACTAAACCTATATAGGTGTAGTTAGACTTATTAATTTCTTTAGTTGTAGTTTTATATATTAAAATTAGATAACAAATTAAAAGTAGGTATTGGGTAATAAATTAAAGTCCACGCGGACGAAGTAGCGGGCAACAGCAAATCATTTATAACCCAAATTGAACGGCAATTTTGATTTACGGTTTTCTTTCTGCTAATCGATTTTGCTTTTATATCATCTATACTAGTCTATGTGTTTATCTATCCTATGAGGAAAGATTTGTATTTTTATTATATATAAATAAACAGTGGACAATTATCGCCTGCTCCGTGCCTCGGAGAGCACGTTAAGCCGTCGGTCCCGGCTGCCATGAACATCTATGGCAGTCGTTATTGGGAAAGTCAGTACCCCCTAATATCCTGACACTGGTCTAGCCTTAGGGTATCGTTAGCCTTCGGGTTGCGGAGGTCAGGTGGCAGCCGCTCCGTGTAAAAACTGATATACAGTCAAATCCGGTTAGACTAGACAAACCGTCCCCAAATGATTTGTGAATAATAAAGGCTAAGAGAGAAGATAAATGCTAATGTGAGTTTGTTTGTTAGTTTGTGTTCACTTTCACGCCTTAACTAAGTAGTTAAGTCACATTTGCATGTACATATAATAAACAAGTGAGAAAAGGCAATGAATTGGCGTAAATCTTAGTTTCAAAAAATGGTTCAAGTAATATGCAAAGGTCACGTGATACCACGTGACCTTGGGGTCAGAGGTCAAAGGTCATAGTCATTTCGGGGGTATATCGACTATGCTGAGTCGAATGGCGTTGACCGCGAGTCTCTAGCCCTTACGGTTTTTGAGTTGAAAGTTGTATAACAGACAGACGGACGGACGGACAAAGCTAGTATAGTATAGATAGTAGGTATAAAGAGGAAAAATTATATTATAAGTAAATGTGAATGTGAGTTTGTTTGTTAAGGTTTCACGCCTTAACTGAGTAGTTAAGGCGTGAAATTTCACATATATGTACGTTGTCAGGGAAATAGAAAGGACACTGTGTACCTTTGGTCCATAAAAAGGTATTGTTATCGACCTTTTTTTTTGACCCAGGAAATTCCTTTATCGGTACCCCGCGTTAGCAATCACCACCCGCCCCGACAGTTGGCTCGGCTGATGGTGACCGGGCCCCAGCACCTGTGGAGGGGTGACCTTGCTCACCAAGGCCACACCCCAGACGTGTGGGGCCGTTCAAGCCGGTAGAGACTCCTCCGACTCTGTACCAGTGACCCCACTATAATGGAGCAAGAATGCGGGCAAATCGCCTCCTCCTCGCTCCCGTCCGTCTGCGCCGGAGAGGGTCAGCGAGGAGATTGTTCTCCCTGACCCTCTCCGTGGTCTCCTTCTGCGCCATGACAGCCTCGCAGAAGGAGACCACTGCCTGCTACGACCTCTCGCCACCGAGCATGGCGTTGATCACGCTCGGCAGGGAGAGATCTCCACCTATTATTTATTTATTTATTTTATTTATTAGAAAATACATTTACAATATCTTTACAGACTACATTGTCCAAAACGAAATTGTAAGCTAAATTAAATAAGAAAAATAAAAACATTAAATCACAAAGTAGGGTTACTAATTACACTACACCTTTGTGCTGCCTCTGTGAATTTCCGCAGGTTACAGTTATAAATGTCTATATCTAAAGAAATTAGATTAATGAGTTGTATGGCACGTGATATGGGTGCGAATTTTAGCAGGTTTGTTCTTGCTACTGGTACTCTGAGTGTAGGAGGACGGCGACGTGCACCTATCATACCAGTGGGGGCACACAGCCGCAGCTCCGCCAGGACGGCGGGGTGATGCAGCTGTCCACGCAGCACACGCCATACATACGTGACCAACGAAACATCACGCCTCACGCTCAACCGCACGTACCCTACCATTCCAAGCACGAACAAACTCGGATACATAAGTGGATAAAAGGGGTACACTCCAAATTCTTTTAGGTATAAGAACCGTGTAAATTTATTTTGGATTCTCTCCACCATGAGGTCATATTTATTCTCATGGGGATTCCAGATAATAGCTGTCGATTCAAGATGACTTCTAACTAATGCGTTATATAACGTTTTGACAATCAAGGTGTCATTGAAGTCCTTACAATTTCTCAAAATAAACCCTAAACTACGGAAAGATTTGGAACAAAGGTTCACAATGTGCTTACGAAATGTCAGCTCGGGTACCATTTCAACCCCTAAGTCCCGGATATGGGTATAACGTGGCACTAACGCACCATCTATCTCATATGAGTAATGCAGTGGTGCCCTAGACCGACTGTAGCTCATTACTCCACACTTGCTTGTGTTAAAATATAGTTTATTATCATAGCTCCACTGCACTATTCGATCAATGTCCGCCTGCAATTGCCCAGAGCTCGTAGTGTCCGCTATCGACATATACACCTTCAGGTCATCGGCAAAAAGAAGACACTCGGCACACCGGATAACCGCCGGCAGGTCATTAATCATTAGCATAAACTCTAATGGCCCAAGGTTTGATCCCTGACTTATTCCCGAAAAGGTGAAATATGGTTTTGATTTGTATCCGGCGAAGTCCACATACTGCCGGCGCTCGCCCAAGTAACTTGCAAAAAACTTAAGTAAGTGTGACGTGAAACCTACCATCGCCAGCTTCGACAGGAGCACGTCATTATTCACAGTATCGAATGCCTTCCGGAAGTCAAAGTACGCGCAGTCTACCTGTTCTGTTCCGCTTCGGCCCCCACGCGGCATACGCCTCCAGCGTGTGGAGCGCTGTGTCTTCCGGCGGAGTCTTAAAAAAACAGACTGATTAAAAAAGTCACCATTAGAAAACTGATTTATCCGAAAGTTACATAGCCCATAGTACATTAAACTACAAGCCTCGGAAGTGGAGCATTAATCATAAACGTGGTGAAACCATGGGAATAAGATAGCTATCAGTAAAGAAAAATCTTCATTTGGAGAAATAAGAGTATAGCACATAAGCGTACCTAATATTTTATTACTAGACGCGAAATAAGTCTAAGGAATCATAGGCCTTCTTATAATCTATCCAACATGTCGGCAAATCCTTTTGGCTAATAGCCATATCAATAATAAGGAGCTCTTTAGTACCACGGGCCCCATTCCTAGATACATTCTGAGAAACAGATATAATGGAATTATTACCAATATGCTTTGATAATTTAGTTCTTAAAATGGATGTAAGAAGTTTATAGACCGTTGGTAGACATGTAATTGGTTTATAGATTTTGCGATGCCAGTTGTTAAAAAAATGTGGTAGTGATCCTGATTCTAAGGATGATTGGAATTGAGATGCCAATTGAGCATGTGAGCTATGGAGACATTTTAGCCAAAAATTGTGCAGTCCGTCTGGATCCGCTAATTTCAATTTGATAACGAACAGACTGCACTGGCTACGTAATCTGTTGTTATTATAATTGGCTTTATTATAGGTAATTGCTCACACTCTTTCTACATTTTGTACCCAATCACCTTCTGTGTGGAAGACAGGTGTCGACCAGATGCTACTCCAAAAAGTACTAGTGGCATTATCATCCGGCCAACATCCATTACCCACGTCAGAATTAGTTCGCTCCCACTTTCTATACACCCACCTTTCGTCCCTTTAGAATGTGCGCTTCTGGCGGTATCGATCCACCCGTTTTTTATAACGCTGGATACGGTTTGCCCACGCATAAATATTCTGTTTCAGAAAGTCAATGCGCTCTGTGACACGAGACGTATAATCTTGCGTAGTGATCCCAGTACGCAAGATTATACATCTAACGCCCGAACCACAAAGCGCATTACTCTCGGACGTGTATTGCCCTACCTGAAATATATGAGCTTTCCGATGAGTGCACTAGCCTCAGCAATACGACGCTCAATCCTGCACTACCAAGCCGGCATAACAGAGTTCAGTCGTGTAGCAGTTTCATTTGATGACAATTTAACACCAGCTACAGGACATACTGCTACGGCCGCACAATAAGTAAAGTAAATAAGTGTGTATCACCGAGATTCTCAATATTATCCAAATAACTAGGCAATAGTGAATCCAGAGCGCTCACCAGCGCTATATCCTTTTTATGCGTAGGCAAACGTGGCAAACGAGGTCTTAAGTAGGTTTCGTTCGATGGATCGATATTCCGTAATGGAACACTCCAAAGCGCTCCTTAATTTGCTGTTGCACTGGGTATTTACATGAACAGCCTCTCTATCTGCCGCTCCATCAGCAGGATTAAACTGTGGTTGTGGTGCAATTGTGAGTACCTGTTATTATTATTATTATAGTAGCAACAGGAAATATGGAACTGAACCCGGTAGATGACAGTAAGCTCATTTCCGATTACAAGTGGAATATTATAATACATATTTGTCTACTCCTTCGGGAATTTAGGCGTAATCCTATGTACATAGTATGCATATAATATCATATACCATAAGTTAAAGAACGCAGCAAAGGAAAGCTATATCAATAATAACAGTGATAAATTCTAAACGCAACGGTCCGGCTTCTGTATTGCAATCAATTCAATTTATCTAAAAGGCTTTCTAGTTCGAACCCAGATGCACAAGGTTGGATTAAAAGGAGAAAGAGGATAGTAATTTCCATGTTAGCTAGATCTAGTTTTTGAAAATACAAGCTAAAATGAAACTTAAAACAATAGTAATAAAGTAGGTTATTTATCGGCAGATTACTCAGGCAATATAAAACTTACATCTTACGAATAATGAGTTACTTTTTTAAAAGAATACTTACTCGTTCAGAAATAGAAAAAAAAAAGACTTGACCATCAGGACAAATTGATGATTTTTTCTGTTATAAACAACTCCCGCACTAGGGATAAATAAAACTTGTACCGCGAGGGACGTTACGAGTGTACAAATAACAAACACAAATAAGCGCCAGACACTGAAGAACTATTTATGGATCACACAAAATATATCTAGCTCGTGTTATATAACATTAAGACTTGATGGACTTATATTACTGCGCCATTTGTAAAGTAGGTCCCTACTTAGTAAGTAAATTAAATTTAGTTTGATGATATTTTTGCTAGTTTTCTTTTTAGCTATTATATCGATATTTATATCAATGTCGATATTTACAATTACGTAGCAGTTGCCGCATATGCGAAGAAGTTACAGCTTACGTCAGAAGATGGCGCTGTACTCATTTAACTTGTACTGGAGTCTGATTCTCGCTAGCGAAATTTGCTGAGCATGTTCCTATATATGTATAAGTTTCAAATAACTAACATCGGGTTACGGCACACCAGGCATGATCACAGTCTAGTTGGGAGATCTCCTTTATATCAATAATTGTTGCGCGCGTTGGAGGTTTTTACGCTGTAAAGAGGCGTCGCTTCTTCAAAGATTGCGTGGTAGCACCTACAGCATTCTGTAAATGATTGCATCCCGTAATTATTGTCCCATACAGGCAAACTGGGTGGGCATCGTTACGGAAAAATCTATATATAATTTCCTTCTATCTGCTAACATAGTTTGTAAGTAAATTGTTACTTACTCTTAAGGATTATGTCCGAAATAAATGTTTTATTATATATTATTATATCTTAGGAACATCATCTCGTAATTATGCAAATATATTAATTAATACCTCGTTGGTCTCGTGGCATATGCTAGCGCTCATGTTTGCGAGTTACATATCGTAAAGTTTAATTGGCTTTATACTAAATACATCTGTAGTGCGGATGTTATACAAACTTGTATATATACATATAATTTGCATCCGTATGTGTACCTTCAAATAGTTAGTATAAGTTAAACTAGAAACCACTACAGTTGAAACAAGAAAGTTTTGAACTCGAGGCTACTATCCTGCCATTCCAATAGTTGCCTCAATAAACTTTCATTGCTATAATAGTTTTAATAGTGTGTACCTAATTAAAAGAAACAAAAAGTAAACATTTATCAAACCTAATGATAAAATTCAATGAACATAATTTAGAAAACAGTAATATGATAAACAACTTAAAAAGCTATTTAAGAAGATAGGTATAAAAAGTTATTATATACCATTAAATGCAGTGACATTAAGCTCTTTAACTTTCTACTTCTCGACGCCGAAATCAACATTAAAAACAGACATTTATAACCAACACAATTTTTCTAAATTACACTCAAACTACGTTAAACACAGTCAAATGCATCTTAAAATTCACTGACAAAGTCAAGATATAGATATAACGCTTTTGAATTTGGCAAACTTGATTTATAAATGTAAATATAATTGTATGTTTTTTTGGACAAAGTTACACTATATATTTGTATGGTTTCAAGAATGCAGTTTTATAGCAGACTACTTATTTAAAGATAAACAATTTATATAACAATTATATAAATTTTAATTAATTATACATATTTAAAATGAAGAAATGAATTGTAATAAGCATATGTGCTTTATAAGTTTAAGTGAGGTCGTCACAGAGCCGATGTGTCAACCGGAGTGACAGTTACGCCTGTCAGTGTCATTTTGACACTATAATATAAGCTCCGGAAACACGTACGCAGACGCATTTGGTGCGACTAACACACTATGTTTCCGATCAAATCAGAATTAATCAAAGACAACCTTTATTGTTTCATTTCTTTAATGTTTGATTATCATTAATACTCGTACGAGGCATAATACCAAGCCTATATTTAGTTGTTTTTATCATGTCAAAAGCGAAGTGGCGTCTTATCCCTCGTTATATTATAGACATATAATTTTTCTGTACGTGGGACACTAAATTCCTCCTAAACGACTGGGCTGACGTTGATTATTTTTTGTGTGAGTTTGAGTGGGACTCTGGATGGGTAGATTCACAATTGGACCCGGTAGGCCGGTAGGCCACCTGCGATCGGGCAGGACACTGTTGGGTCCGTTAGTCATTATATAAAATTTTAATGTTGCTGCATCAATTGCCTAGTAGTAAATATATTTCTTTCGCAACAGTTACTTGGGCTGTGAGTTTTATTTTATCAAGGACGTACTCAAACATATTCCTAGTGTCGCAGAGGATTTTATAAATATTTCAATGAAAATATTTTAATAAAAAAATTCTGAGGCAAGTTAAAACTCACTACACTGAATGCTGGCTATGACGAGGGAGTACAAAGCCCCCAAACACATACATTATCATTACTGCAGAAAGCAGACATTATAAAAATAAATTTAAAAAGCCCTGCAGCCACAGATGTGCATGTCTATAATTTATTGCAGGCAATCTATCAAGTCTGAAGCATCAAACAGTCTAGTCCGTATACTTGGGATTACACTGTAATTTATGTTAAAAAAACGTGAGATGAGTATCTATATAAATTTTGTAGTATTAAAACTGCGCCAAACGAAATGTGCCAAAACAGGCGGTCACAGTTAAGTGAATAAAATCAGCACTTAATGTTTAATACAAATATAAAATATACATTTACCATAACAATGAATGTGTTTACAATTACTCTATGTAAAAACTTAAAATAATTTATATTTTCGCCAACAAAATTACGAAAATTTTCACAAAAAATGCATTAACGTAAGCTCGTGTTACGTGATTTTTAGATTATAACAGTAGAAATCTATACTATTTTACAGCTTAAACGAAACATAAATAGTTATATTACAATTTTTCCGTCCCAAATATTTAAGTTATTGGTTGACAATAAAGATACATATTTATCAAAAAAGCACTTCAAATCCTCCATACAATTTTACTATGGCGGCCGATTTGAATATGCGCTGCACGAGGTCTGTCATTATCTGTCTTACGCTCGGCGCAATCTTAAGGAGGCACTAAGAAGAAGATGCAATGCTAAGCGATTGCCATCGCATTTGGAGAGTTGAATGGCTACAATGTCAGTAATGTATTACCAACTGTTAAAGACCCGGTTGGATGGTTGATATAGAACTGTTTACTTTTATTGTGTGATACTACCTGGATTATAAAATCTAATCTAATTTCAGTACCTTTATGTATGAATAACGATTTATTACGATATACGATTATCTTCAATAGTATTTCATTAAGTGTAAAGACCCGTCGTGATCTAAACATGTGCTCCATACCAAAGAAATTTGATGGATCGGATCGTCTGTTCGTAGCGACGGTTGTGTGCAGAGGTCTGAATGACTATATTCGGGACTCTTCGAAGTGCCGAGGTATGTCCGAATTTGTTCGGCAATTTTAAAGTAAATTGTGTATAAACATGTTATATACAGTAGGTATTTAAAATAACCTAAATGTACACATACATTTGAGTTATTCCACCGGTACTATTTTTACGGCAAAGCTTTTTAACCATACATTTAGCTGCTTAAAATTTCTTAAGTAAGTACAATCAATCGAATCATAGTACTTACATAAAAAACTCGTTTTGTCAAATTGCTTAAAGTTACAAGATCACAAACATGACATAGACGTATAAGGATTACTGAACCAAATACATAGCTTAAAACTAGACAAGAACATTCAAAGAATAATTGAAATATTTTTATGCAAATACGCAATCATCAGTAATATAATAAACAGAAATCAAAATATGAACTACAACGACATTGAACATGAAATACTTGGTTGCATTTTATTGAGTCAGACTCAATAAAATTCAACCAAGTATTTACAATAGAAAATGTTATCGAGCTTGAATTCAGAAACATTGCGTGTATATAATAAACGATGATCGGAAACATAAATTGAATAGAAATATGGAATTCTTGTTTTACAAGTTCAACGGTCAGACAGAAGTAATATAAAGCATCGTTGATAGGTAATTTATTATTTATTAAAATATTCGAATAGTTTGACAGGCATTTAATGATACATTACTTTGTCGACTACTATTAAAAAATACTGGGTCATTTGATTCGATTTTCAATTTCCATAATAATAACAACAATTTATTTTTATTCAGACTCACAAACGGAAAGCGTACTTAAAAAAAACTAGAATATTGTATCACACCTTTATTTTTTTAAATTTTAAAATATCTAATAAAATCGCCACATTAGACTAGATGAGTTGATAAGTTCTTTGTCCAGCCAGTAGGACATTCCAGTGGGCTCATTGGAATGTCCTACTAGCTGGACAAAGAACTTACCAACTCATCTATTCTTTATGATTTACAGCCACTTATTATCAACTTGCTTGATATTTCTGCATTAGTTAGTAGACAAACGTAAGAGTATATTATGCTATTTGAATTTAATTTCATAGCTTCTGTATGGTTTCTTATTATTTGATACAATCTTAAGAACTAGACCTTCAGACCAGACTGGCTTGACCAAGAAAGTACAGACAGTATATTATAAAATTAACAGTGTGTGTTCTGTGCAGTATGTGACAAACCTGGAGGTCAAATTACCACTTCAGTCTTCTTTCTTTTCTTATTCTTCCCCTCCTCTTAGGCAATAAGGCGTGACTGATGCCTCTTATATTACAAGCGCACATAAGCTATTGAACATATTTTCCAATTGCAGCGACTAAGTACGATTCATGACCATAATCACAATTTATATCTAGCAGTGGAATAGTATTTATTTAAACGACATCGCTTGCTTTTTATGCAATACATGTGTCGCGAGAGATTTTCAAACATTCAAACGGTTACAAAGATCACCCAGACTCGACACAACTATTTGTGGATCATACGAGGATCGTAGAAAGAGATTCACTGAAAACTCCAAAATAAAAGAGGGGTGTAAAAACGAAGGATTCAACCTCTTCGTCTTAAATGTAAAAGTAATGAAAAGACATGACCCCTATATCTCGAGGGTATTTGGCCCATAGGGCCCATATTCAAACTCGACCGGGGTATGACCCCAAGGTGTCTGTACACTAAGTTACAAGTCAATATTTTGCCATTTTAAATACATGTGACCTTGTGTCTCCTATATCTCGGGGGTCTTTTGACCCACAGGGCCCACATTCAAACTCGACCGAGGTATGACCCAACACAAGGTGTCTGCACACCAAGTTACAAGTCAATCGGTCCAGTGGTTCCGGAGTTATGCCTGTCACTAACACCAATCTCTCACTAACACACAGACCCACATAGTGTTTTCATTAACATCTTCGAAGAAGACTCAGAGGTTATTATGTAAGAATTTCTTAGTAGCAATTTATTAGGAATTTCTGTCAAGAAGTTCTTAATAATTAGCCCGGAGTTCGGAAGTTGGCGGTGTTTCAACCCCGTGTGTCGGAAAGTATGTTAAACAGTGGGTCCTGGCTGTCATGCACATCTATGGCAGTCGTTATTGGGAAGTCAGTGCCCTCAAATATCCTGACGACTGGTCTAACCATAGAATAATGTTATCCTTCTGGGTTACGGAGGTCAGATGGCAGTCGCTCCGTGTAAAAACTGATATTCAGCTAAATCTCGTTAGACCAGAAATAAGCGGATCCTGGCATTAATAATCGCTAGGAAAAAGAAGTAGACTTAGTATAGGCTGATGATGATAACAGATAGCTGCCATGTGACTTAAAAATAATCAAATTAATCCGAATCCTAACTAATATTATAAATGCGAATGTATAGCATACACGTTGTCAGGAGTACAAAAAAGGACATAGGACATATATTTCATCCAGAAAGAAATTACTCTTTCCGATGGATAGAAATGAATTGCCAATTCTACATTAATGTAAGCGATGCCGCGGGTAATCTAGTAATAATATATAAATAATTTGTTTACATTTCTCTCTTGTATGAGTTGTAAACAATCATTCATTCTCAATTAGTTTCCAATTACGATGCTTATATGTATGTATTACCATTTATATGTAGGTATGAACATTATTATCGAATTCTGCTGTACTTTAGAGGATACTGTCCAAAATAATGCGTAATTTGATTATGATAGAGTTCGTTAATGAATATCCTTTGTTTGATTCATATTCAATTATGTTGTACTTTATAATAGGTCGAGGAAAAAGTCTTATCGCATATAGTCTGTTTAAATTTCTAATAAAATCTCTTTGGCTATACTTGTTGTATCTGGCTGGTTTTGATACCATTAAAAAGGTTACATTTCAAATAAAGAAACAATTTAGTAAAATATTGTTTCCCACCGGTTTTCATTTGTTTCTCTTTCTGTCAAAATGAGTAAAATGAATGAAGAAGATCGATACATTTTAAAATTTTATTACAAAAAAGAAAAAAGGCATAGCAAGCCGCGAAAAAAATTTGTACTTTTATGGACCTAATGCGGTGTCAGTAAGAGTAGCACAAAGTTGGTTTAAGCGTTTTCAATCCGGGAATTTTGATGTCAAAGATGCACCTCGCTCTGGTCGCCCTGTCATGGATAAAACGGACGCCATTTTAGAAAAAGTGGAGCATTTTCGCCATCTTAGTATTTACGATATAGTTGAAGATCTGGGAATTGACAACAAAACAGTTTAGACCCATTTGAAAAAAGCTGGGTATACAAAAAAGCTCGATATTTGGGTGCCACACGAGCTCGCTGAAAGAAACCTAATGAACAGTGTACTTATTTGCGATTCTTTATTGAGACGTAATAAAACCGAGATTGATAACTGGTGATGAAAAGTGGATTACGTACGATAAAAACGTGCGAAGATGGTCGTGGTCAAAGGTAGGTCAGGCTTTACAATTTTTCTAACTTTAAGATTTACGGCAATTCATTGCCGATTCTCACTTGTTTTGTATCGTAAGGGATTCAAACATACAACACTACGCCATCCGTGCAGTCCTTTAATAAATTGAAACCTTTAAACATGGTATTCCAATACTATTACAGTGCTGTTAAAACCATTTACTAGGCTACAAATGTATGCAGAACTACACCAATATCTCTCTGCTTCAATTTCGCAGAACAAAATGCTGAAACTAAATTAATTAGTTCATAACTTCTGTTATCCGAATCCTGCACTATTTAAGGAGTTTGTGGTTGCATAAATCAAACGTTACTTGGTGTTATGCCAGCTATCTTACTACCATGTCCAATAATTTCAATAAATCAAATTGAAACTTGGAGTTATCCTGAGAAGTTATAAAGGCACGTGTACCCTGAGAAGTACAAAAGTACGTCTATATATAATCTTACGCCTGTATCCTGTAAAAGTTCACTCACATTTCGCAAGCTACGCTGTAAGGTGCCACGTGGTAGGAGGTGAAACTATAACCGTCT
The DNA here is from genome assembly GCA_930367265.1 of Catocala fraxini. NCBI lineage: Eukaryota > Metazoa > Arthropoda > Insecta > Lepidoptera > Erebidae > Catocala > Catocala fraxini. The sequence continues at coordinate 25,814,073 of OV884027.1, read as the reverse complement.
ACTGGACGTAGCTTCAAGCTCTGTGCTGCTACTGAGTATTTCTTAATACAAAAACCACCATGTACAGCATTCGCGTTCACTAGCTCTGTTCTATTGACGTAGTTTTGAGGAATTAAGACCTGTTTAAAGCATAGGTATGCATTTGTGTATATAATTATGTATACGGGTCTTGTGATCTGTATTTAACTATCTTTGTCAGCTAAAAAGTGGTGTCGAAGTTTGTTTGACATTGAGTATGTAGTATATATACCCTCTTCAATTATTATACAAGATGGTAAGCGGCTATCGTAGCCTACGACCGCTTGCAAAAATGGTGGTATTATCCCAACGTTGCCAACCTCAGAAACAAGCAAATAAAAGTGGGATGCAAAGAAAGTAATGGGTAAACCTTCTACGCGGAAAAGTACCTAGATCTTGCAGGAAACCTGTATAAACGTATCTAGAGTTGCAGCAAGTTCTTTATACTTTGTCACATATTTCCTATAATGGGCTAGTTTTCTCTTGCTTTTATTTAAATGCTACTATTAAATATATAGATCTACAAATTGAAATATTATTTTAAGAGGAGATTGATATCGGAAAAGAATTTCAAATGCATCCTGAAGCGTATCGCTTTGCAATATGCATTTTAAAATGAAACGGTTCTATAGCTGAAGCATGTGCAGTATTTTATACAGACACTTTGATTTCAGTACTATCATATTTAACGCTCTGGGTAGCATTTCAATTCGGCCTTGGGAAATATTATATATACCAAAAAAAATAATCTATATATTATACGTGAAGCAAAAACTATGTACCCCTTTTTACGAAAATTGCGCGGACGGAGGAGTATGAAATTTGGCACAGTTAAGGTTTATATAGAGAAAGAGTTGCGAATTCTAAAATTTTTATAAAATATGCATTAGAAATACATTAAATTAATAAAAAATACTACAATCACACAACCATGCATTTGACTCAAGTAGTCGAATAGCGTTCGTAGTATTTCGGCACTGTTCGGCTGATGTCGTAGAATTCTTCGTAAATATGGTTACTTAAGTATGTGGAGTAGGGGTGACTATATGAAATGTGATTATAAGGGTATAGTTATAGACAATAAAACCTTAATAACGATCAAACTTAAAATTCAAGTCAATTATGGTCGAATTTTGACAACTTGGCGACCACTAGTTGTTATAATTGTGTGATCATTAACTGCACAGATAGCGTAGTGGTTATCTGATCAACCAGCTATTTCTACTACGATGACTGGTGATGGTGGGAATCTGGAGCAATTGTTTGTGTAATTTACATATCGTTCCGAGTCTCGGTGTAGGTACCATATATGTGTCCGTTCATATAATGTTTGCCCTATTTGGGATACAAGGCTTAACCCTAAAGCGGGAGTGAGTTTGTAAAAGAAAAGCAATAGAAAGAAATACTAATTATAATAGATTAATATATATATAATATTAAAGAAGGCGGCCTCGATGGCGTAGTGGTTAGTGTAACCGACTGCCACGCCTGAGGTCGCGGGTTCGATTCCCGCACAAGTCAAACATTTGTGTGCATGAACATGGATGTTTGTCTTGATCTGTGTGTTTCTATATATAATATGTACGTATTTACAAAAAAAAATTATATATGTATGTTTATCCATTGTCTAGTACCCATAGTACAAGCTCTGCTTAGTTTGGGCTAGATGGTGTTGTGTGTATGTGATAGAATATTATATTATATATTTTTTTATTACTTTTCGTATATTTATTAGTTTATTGAAATTTCGGCTATAATACAGCCAAGAATTAGGTAATTATTTAGGATTTCGATATTTGAATAAAAGTCTGTAATAATAAAAAAATATTATATAATAACGAGAAAATTACATTCCAACTATTTAAAATTCTTTCTCCAGAGTTTAAGTAGCAGCACAGAACCTATCAGAAGAATTTATCAGTCCTATTCTATTCGGCCCATATTAAAAGGATCCTGAACGGAATGTGAGGATCCTGTAGGTCTGCCTGATCTGTCTAGGGTATGAAGGCGTAAGATTCATGAGCGAGCAAAATACAGCTTATAGGATTTATGTTGTAGCCATATCACGGTGACTATAGCACTATTTTAATACTCCGTGTTATTAAGTATTTCTTGCCAGACATAACTAATGTATCTTTATCCAATCAAGAAATCGATTGAAATTAAACTTCTATATACGGATTTTATTGCGTTATTTATTTTACACTTTATTCAAAATTTTGAAACTGTCACACTACTACTAGATACTATTGAACTTTACTAATTTTAAGCTAATTAATTTATTAAAACTATTAAAACACATAAACATTCGCGTAAACAGAAGACACTATTAAGAAATCGATTTTGGGACCACATAGCCAAAAGTCGGTAGGTACTCACACGGAGATATTGGGTAAGAGGACAGGGTGCCCATGTAGGGGTACTGATTGTGATGATGAATGGAACTGTAAAGCACAAATTCCTAAGGTGATATTTTGTTCCAGAGCTGGATGCACTGGAAGGTGAGGATTGTGTTTAGCAGCGGTTCACAAAGCACTGCCTTGGGAAGCGGAACACACCCCGCACTACCCGCGCCAGTGCTCGCGCGGCCCACCACACAGGTAACAGCAACCTCGTAAACCCTGCCTTTTTTACCTGTCAATGTGGGTCCAGTGTCCAAATTTATATGAAATTCAATAATTCTCTTGATCCCTAGTAAGCTAAATACAAGATTTAACCCTATTTCTGAACTAACCTACGCTTCTGGGCACGAGTATCTTTCCTATATAAAAATATGTTGTATTTCAATGTCCTACAACCACAGTCACAGTATCACCGACACATGTACTTTTCCTACCTCGATACTTGAACATTCACGCCTATATGGCTAACCCTTACATTAATTACATATACCAGTTATGTTTGAAGTTTCCTACAGTAAGAAGTAAACCAATTGTCGTCTGGATAACATATCTCCAAACTTGAACTAATGGTAAGTTTCCAGCTTACCAATAGTAGGGTCGGAAAAATTCAATACAAGACATCTCTGCGTATAAAAATCGCCTCGCCACTACAGCGCCGAACGTTGTAGCTTCAATCTCTACACAACTTCTTCTCTCTTAGCCATTATTATTCCCAAGTCACTTGGGGTCGGCTTTTCTGGTCTAACCGGATTTGACTGGATATCAGTTTTTACACGGAGCGGCTGCCACCTGACCTCTTCAACCCTAAGGCTAACGATACCCTAAGGCTAGACCAGTGTCAGGATATTAGAGGGTACTGACTTTCCCAATAACGACTGCCATAGATGTTCATGGCAGCCGGGAACAACGGCTTAACGTGCTCTCCGAGGCACGGAGTAGGCGATAATTGTCAATCAATACGCACATAATTTCGAAAAGTCACATAATTGCTGAAAGTCAGAGGTGCGCGATGTGGATTCGAACCCGAGACCCTCTGCATTGCAGTCTGTTGGTCTCCTCACTGAGCTATCGCTGCGGGAAGACTCGTTAAGTATTGGTAATCAAAATCATCATAAGCTTTAAATAAATATGATGTATTTAATAAACATAAAATTGAAATTGTAAATCTTCTACTAAGTTTAATATTATGTTTTCACGTCGAAATCATTGATAGGGCCTTAATTTTCTTTCATGGACATTTTCGGATTCATTCGGACATAGCATAAGCACCCTTAAAAATAAATACTTACATTTAATTTGTATCATATAGAATTTCTGTTTTTGTTTAGCAGTTACAAAAAGGCTTTTTATTTTTTTTTTAATTAAGCTACTATATACGGATTTTATCGCGTTGTTTATTTGACACTTTATTACATAATTTTAAAAACTGTTACACTACTACTACTATTAAACTTTACAAACGCTAGTTTAAGTAAATAATAATTAAAAAATCAATCAATCCAAAGATAAATATCGTTCTTATCCATATTCCTATTTGTAATAAGTTTCATTCATCAAATATTATGTAAAGTCTCGTGTGATATTATGTAAAGTTTTCACACGGTTTTTGTCACACGCTGTATATTTTAAACAAGATGTGCCCGCGGTTTCACCCGCGTTTATGATTACTGCGCCGCCCCCTTGGGTCGCAGCGTGATGTTATGTAGCCTATAACCTTCCTGAATAAATAAGCTATCCAACAAAAAAAATATTTTTCAACTCGAACCAGTAGTTCCTGAGATTAGCGAGTACAAACAAACAAACTCTTCAGCTTTATAATATTAGTATAGATATATTGTTACGTGTCTGTAAACATATACATCGAATTGTTTGAATAAAGTGTATTGACTACAAGATTTTTTCCGAATCTTCGCTCGCCTTTACCAAAATTTTGTCAATAGTATTCTGTTCCTCGGGAACCTACTTATTTTCTAGATAAAAGGTCTCTATGTCCTTTTCTGTTCGTCTGACAACGCGTATGCGAAATTTGCTCATTATCGGTCGGGTAGTTAAGGCGTGAAAGTGTAACAAACAAGCAAACTCACATTTGCATTTAAAATATTGGATAGAATTAATACACTTATAACTCGACATGAAACCGATTAAGCTTACCAGAAATAAAACCACAAATAATTTAATTAATTTAACTATCGTAAGAAGCTTTAAACATATTTAGGTAAACATTAATAGTCAACCAAATGTATTTATTAGTAAACATAATTCATAGAAACCTCATGTATTTGCACGCTATATAATTATGAATCGACTAGATTTTTCCCGCGGCCTCGCTCGCGTAAATACCTATAAGTTAGATTAGTTTCGATTTGTAACCGTAACTTTTATCTGGATGAAAGGTACCCTTTGTCCTTTTCTGTTCCCCCGAAAACGTATATGCGAAATTTCATGACGTTCGGTCGAGTAGTTATGACGTGAAAACGTAACAAACAATAAACAAACATACATTCGCATTTAGAACATCAGTTACGATATGCAGCTAATCATTTACTTTAACATTAGGTTATTTCTTCACCACGCTGAAGCAGACAAAGAATTTCATTCGATTTGAAAATATTAAAAAATAATATTCTACCACATACACACAACACCATCTAGCCCAAACTAAGCAGAGCTTGTACTATGGGTACTAGACAATGGATAAACATACATATATACTTTTTTTTTGTAAATACTTACATGTCATACATAGAAACACCCAGACCAAGACAAACATCCATGTTCATGCACGCAAATGTTTGACTTGTGCGGGAATCGAACCCGCGACCTCAGGCGTGGCAGTCGGCTACACTAACCACTACGCCATCGAGGCCATGATGCACAGCAGCCGCATACACTGACTACAAGGATAGCTTAGGTTTAAGTATTCGCCTCACCGCTACTACACTGCTCCGAGTGTTGTGGGTTTGAATCTCACACGGGACAAAATATTTATTGTGTGATCCACAAATTATTGTACCGAATCTGGGTATTATTTGTATGTGTTGTTTAAATACTTGTAAAGATCCCGCTATACAGGAATTATTTCTAATGCGTCTTAGTAGTGTTTAAAAAAAAACTCTACCGCTGTGCTTCCATGGTAGTCTGTTAGCAGTCAGTCAATATAAGATCACAGAGTTCATATCTATACTAATATTATAAAGCTGAAGAGTTTGTTTGTTTGTTTGCTTGAACGCGATAATCTCAGAAACTACTGGTCCGAATTGAAAAATCTTTTTAGTGTTGGATAGCCCATTTATTGAGGAAGGCTATAGGCTATATAACATCACGCTACGACCAATAAGAGCGGAGCAGCAATGAAAAATGTTGCAAAAACGGGGAAAATTCTCTTATGTGAAGCAGACAAAGTTGCGCGGGTCAGCTAGTAATAATATATTACTTGCGTTCTCTCTGTACGAAACACACAAGGCTGATGATTCTTACTTACTCAATTTTAACGTACTTTCTTCTATTCATAAATAAATCTCGACGTGCCACTGACACGATCCTACTAACATTATTTTTAGTTACGAAAGCCAAACATTTTGTTTGGTTTCATTATTGTGAAATTTATAGACACACATATTGTTGTGTACACAGTCGCTCATAATTGTTACTTACTTAAACGTCATATTAACAGATATATTAATAAAGAATTTAAGGTTGGATTAGTGTGATTTCCGCTTCGGTAAGACCCGTTTTTGAGGAGTGGCTGGAGAGGCGGCATGGCGCCCTCACCTTACGGCTGACACAGGTAATGACTGGTCATGGTTGTTTTGGCCAGTTCCTGTGTCACATAGGTCGGCAAGAGGCGCCCGGTTGTCACCACTGTGGCGACTGTAGCGACGTTGTTGGGGACACGGCGCCGCACACTTTGGCGGATTGCTCCGCCTGGGCATCGCAGCGCCGTGAGTTGATCGCGGCAGTCGGTATGGTTGCCATCTCGCTCCCAGCCGTGGTTCAATATATGGTCCGGAACGAGAGGTCGTGAAACGCCGTCGCCTCCTTCTCTGAGGAAGATGACTTCCTCACAAAAGGAGGCGACGGCGATATGAATCCATCAAGGAGGCAGCGGTGCGGGAGAGGGAGCGCTTAAACCCTCTCCCCAACCGCAGAACCGGGCGCCGGAGGGCGCGAGATAACCTCCAGGCTCCCTGAGGTTTGACCTAGGGGTAGTAGGCTTCGTGGGCCTGCCCGCCACTCGATCAGCACCAGGTCCAAGAGGCGGCGTGCGTGTTCCCACGCTCGCCTCTGTGTCGTATATCCGTCCCCCCCACAAATGGGGGCAGTAGGGCTTGAATCGGCTTCGCCGATTGCGGTTTTGTCGAGGAACACCGTGGTAGGTTTAGTCGGTATTCTGGGATGTCCATTATTATCTTCATTACTATCTTTCTCTTTTACCCCGGTGAGTCCGACATAACCCCTCCGCCCGCCCCCGCGCAGGAGTATGCGTCAATGCATTCCCCCACTTAGGTATAGCTAAAGGTGTAAATAATTTCCCAGCAAACTTCGCTAAGAAATTACTTACACCCATTGTAGTGTGGCGACTCCGCACAGACGAAGAAGCCCAGCCTACTTTCAACAGCTGGCGCCATATACAATAAGCGCTTAAAATGACGTCATACAATCCTGAATCGTACAAGTAACATTTACACAGCAACTAAGTAGGTATATATACAAGCTCCCGAAGTCCCGACATCAACCGTCTGGCCGCGGTTCGCCAGGCAAGATCAACCAGCATGGTCGGAGGATCCTCCCTTTGTGTTGAAGGGACATCACACCTTGTTCCTCAACAGTTGTATAAACTTGTGTTTCACTCCTGCAGTGACTAGGGCTACCAAAATTTCTCGAGAATGCATTGTACTATATAATAGCTGGAGTACTAAGTGGTTTATGTTCATTCCCTTGGTAAGGCAGCGGCTTTATATATTTAAGTTAAGGATCGCGTTAAGTTATGCAGCTAAGCTCTAGATAGACTGACTACTCAAATGAGAGATATCTTTTTCTTTTGGATTCTGTTACGTATTGTTTTAATGATTTGTGTTAAAATTTTCATTCTCTCTCTCTCTCTCTTGCGCACTCTCTCTCTCTCTCCTGCGCACTCTCTCTCTTGCGTACTCTCTCCCTTTCTCCCCCCCCCCCACTCTCTCTCTCTCACACACATGCTCATGCATTGACATTCTAATTTTCTATTACATACAAACATAGTCTAACGCTTGTTTTTTTTAGGTGTAGGAAGAGACTACGGATTTTCACTTGCTTCGATCCTGGCACACATGGCTCCATTCACTACCATTATATTCTTCATGCACCGGGCGTCGCCTAGCCGTAGCCGAGTCGACGTACCGGCGCTGTTGATCCGCTTTGGTTACGTTAGGTTGTCGCTTGTTTGATGTCGAGGCGAAAGGCGATACGGTGACGATCCCTTTCCGAGTTGATTATGTGTGCTATATCCTGGCCTTTTGACAGAATCCGATGTAATCAATGACATCTGCTGAGGTCTTGCCCTTTCGTCTGGCCCATTTGCATCTGCTCACTATTTCACTTGAAGTAATGTAGCCTTTAACCGACTATAAGTATTATATTTGTTCCCAGGTCATCGAAACCGGCGAAGAAGGAAGCCAGTTTCTGTACCGCATCACGTGGGCCAGAACGGGTCTGTCAAAGTGCAATGGACCAACACAGCCACTTTATGAGTAAAGGACTCTATCAGCGTATCCGTGATATGCGAGTGTGGACCATAATTTTGTAGTGACAAGGTTGTATTTGGATTTAAAGTGAACGTGAGTTTGGACATCTAGGAGTTGTTGTATTGCATTATATCGGCTGATGTCGCGAGTTGTGATTATTCTAGTTATGGTTGAAATATTCTAATGTGCTTTAAGTAGATTTTGTATAGGATTCTTAATTAATTTGTTGCCACACGACTGTGCTATTGGAAGATTTCAATGTTCACGTACTTATAATATCTGTATGTCTATATTTAAGTACTCTTCATTTCATATTTTATAACAACGAACTGTAGATGTATATTATATTATAATATAGGGGATGTTTATTTTGGTATACACATGCAATATAAAATTGTGGTCATTTGGATGAATCCAACAACTTGATACGAAATCAATATAATTTACTTAATACATTAATTTTAATCTAGGTTGTAGTTATAGCTGCACGTGTATTCATTATACATATTACAAAGTCGGACACTACAATTTTTTAAAGCATGTAGGCTATTCAATATAACTCAATATATCGGCCATGTTAAAAATGGATATCACCACAGAATACATAGGTTTATAAAACTATTTATTTTGATTATATATATAATTTAAACCATCATTTCATAAATTAATTGTAAAAGGTTATATTCAAATATGTATTCAACCTATTATTGGGTACTTTTGAAACCACTATGTCGTTCATTTTTATATTTAACTTCGAGATCTAATTTGATTGCTACAGATGACTGTGTTGAATAAGTGATTAACTATAGAACTTTAATTATTCTGTTAGCTTATAAAATAATTTATTTGCTTTATTTTGTTTGTTTTCATTTTATTAATTACTTATATAACTGGATATTTTACTACGAATAATTTTATGCTCTTACCTATGAACTACACTCAAATTTAAGAGGTACTTAAGTATTAAAACGAGTTTCTAGTCTGGGAAAACACATTCACACAAACACACAAATAATAATAATTTAGTTGACCAAGAGTTTACCTTGATCAATCAAATTATTAAAGTTGAGTGACGTTTATCTGTTTTCCTGAATAAGCACTACTAATAATTAATGACCTCTTCATATTTGAGAGTGGTTTATAAGTAAGGCTATAAGTGCTAATTTGTAAACTGCTACTCAATATTTTCTAGTCAACGAAATCATTGTATATAGTATATATTGTATGGTAGGTACATACCTACTTATAAAAATATACTTTTAAATGCATTTAGTAAAAAGCTCTTATTTTGTTACAAACAGACACTTTTATTTATGTGAATAGAAGAAATAAAAATACTGCTGTAATAAAATTACAAGCTCGCTCGCAAATGACTGGATACAAAATTTATAAATTATTTTGCCTGCAATTCTATAGACGATCATTTAATAGTATATATACATATACATATTTATGTGGTAAATAGAGTTTTCGCAATATAGGGATTATGCTGTAATGCGGAGGTTTTAATTAAATATAGTCAGTCGGACATTTTATATATTTATAACATAGAGTTCTTCGTTTGCTGTAGGATTACGCTAATACGAACTACGAACAAATTTTTTTTTCCTTTCTTTTTGGGATAATTCTTGGCTTGCATGATGATATATTCATTTAAATGTCAGAAGAATTGTTAGAGTGATTTATTAAGAAGAAATTCAGTGGCCGATAGTGCGGACAAATAAATGAGAGTGTTTCAAAATGGTTGAGGAGTCCAAATTATATGGAATTTTTTGATTGATTGTTATTAGAAACGCTAAATTTTAAATATTGCAGGTTTATTGTCAAACTATGTGATACAATGTGTTAATGTCTATTATTTTTTATAGATGTAAATGATATCAAATTTCTAATTTGTAAGTTATAAGCCTTGTGTTAAAATACAAACCGCAATGATAAATAATATACTTACATAGTTTCTACTTTTTTGCTAATTACTGTTTTATTAATAAAATAAAACTATATTTAAGTAATAGATACGAAATTGTAACAGAATCGGTGTTTCCAGTTACAGCGATTAGATTTAGCAATAAGTGTAAATAGTTATAAAATAGATAATAATTTAGCAGGGTTGAGAGGGTTACAGTTTTAAATACTTTTACCCTTTTATAACGGTTCCACTATTAAGTAAGATTTAATATCGCATTTTTTATAACACTTATATAAATCCGTAACCTGTACAAATTACTAATATTTGTTTCGGTCCTTGGTTAAAGTTTAACTGTCACTGCACATATTATAAATACAATATAATGTAAAGTAAAATACCTATATAAATAATTAAAGTAAGCTATTCGAACACCAGAAAAGTCTTAAGTTATTTTCAATTATTATTTAATAATGATTTTTTTTTATTATTTGTAGATATCATTTTCACATTCAAATTTGTACCTGTTATTTGTATGGCTACCATAGAATGTAAATGCCGCAGTTTCAGGCCGTGTTCGTACCATGAAACACATTTATTCCGAAATTCGTCCTTAACTTTGGTACGCTACGCTTAATTTTTTAAATCCTTTCATGAAGCTATCTGAACAACGGAGAAAGTCAATTTGAAAAAAGAACGAAATTACGTCATTGTTGGTATTTGATCGGCCCGAAGTTTCAGATAGGCATTTTCATGGTAGACTTACTCGTTATTCAATCTTCTGTTCTACTAAAGTATACACTAATATACTCTCTGCTGATGCGTAAATGAATGCCTATTACGTGTTAGTACTAAGCTGCGTAATACTCGTATTTCTAACAAGTATTTTTATTTCTGCTCCAATTTATGTTATAAAAATCAGATTAAGTAAATAAATTTTCAAGATGCAGTAAAAGTTGATGGTTTTTATAATAAATAAAGCCCTTCGAATTACTGTAATAATTTATAATAAACTAAATGTAATAATAAATTAATTCCGGTCTATTAATAATGTTCATATTATAACATTTTTAAAACTCTAATCATCTGATTTAATATTTGAAGTTGCTAAACGGTCTTGTTATAAAACGCGGCATAAAGTGGCAATGAAAGTACCCCATATTTAAAATTTTGTTCTATATATTTTTTGTCAGCTATCTACCTTTTACATATAAGGGTTATTTCGTTTAATAGTTAAAGCTTGAAGCAAACTTTCGGATGCGACATACAATCACGACTGATGTACGTGACTTATGCCGTATCTAGCTAATAACTTTTCATAGAAATTTGCAATAAGTTGTTCAAGTAAGATTGAACATATAGGCGTGACCTCCGACATGAATCTGGCTCATGAAATGCTTCTATTACGTGCAAAGTATTATGTCGCGACTAACGGACGCGGCTTATGCCGTATCTGGCTATTAATATTACGTGGACATTATACAAACTGTCAGCCAGAAGTCGCTTACGTGACCTTCATCGTCTTCATCGCAAACCTGGCTCGTGGAAATTGTCTTTAACGTACAGAATGATCAGTCACTGCTCATGGACGCGACTAATCTCGTATGTCGTCATTAACATTATACAAACTCTGTCTGGTTCAACCTGGATGGCAAAATCACGTCTAACGGACGCGAGTTATGTTGTATCTAGCCAACAACATTACATACACATGTGCAAACTATCATCAATAAGTCGCTTACGTGACCTTGAGCACGTAGACTTTCACATGTACTGACAGGCCGAATGCAGAAGCATTCTGCCTGTCAGTTGTGACTTAATTCTTTGCATATTTTAGAAAAAATGTGCAAAGTATTAAGTCGCAGCTGTTAGCCACGACCGATAGTTTATTTCAAGCTTGACTTTAGATCTATACCTAATTTCATCCTTCATATAGGTTTTATAACACGACCAAATAGCTTAATTTATAAAGTCATAATCTCATACTGGGCCCCTAGCACCCCATTTATTAATGTCTATATAGACATATAGAAGATCATTCAAATGAATCGTTGCTGAATATTAATGCTATGTCTATACATCTGCTGAGTAATCTCTAACGAACAGACATCGGAGTTAGACATACTTCTGCCTTATGTTTGATTGCCGTTTAATTAACTCATTAATGTAAAAACTACGAACATACTAGGGGTGTAGAATACTCATTAATTAACCTGGAAATGGTTTTGAAAGATTTCTAGCTACTTAGCAAATAATACAACTAGCGACACAATGGGAGAAATTGGAACTAATAAGACAGCTACTAAGTCGCGAAAAATTGTATCTAGGTATACTAAACTAGCTTTTGTAGTTGTTTTGTCGCACGAGCGTATAATAGGAGACATATTGTACATGTGTAATCGTGAGTTTGTACGAACAAGATTTGTGACGTAATTGTATTTTATCAGCACTTCGGTAAGGCCTCTAAATACAATATACTGGCTGAATACACTAGACCCTGTTAATGACACCGGTCCCTTGGTTCCTCCAGCCAAGTCCACCCAGTCTAATCGGAAAAGTCTTCTTTTTGCAATAGGAACATAGTTGGTCAATAATACAAAGAAAATTATTTCAAAACCATTGCCAGCTTAGTGACACTTTTTACAATACTTCTTACAATGATGCTCTACATTTTAAAGTAGCTCATTCATTACAAAATCTGGTTGTTGAATGTAAAAACTGAATGTTAATATAATAACTGTGTTTAATAGATAAAAACTTTATTAATGACTGTTTAATAACTAACGATAACTCAAATGTCTGAAATTCGATGTTAACCGTTCTTACTTGAATATAAATAAACTGATATGTTTTTAATTTCTCGTTTTATTACTGTCCCAAATATGTTAAACGGTAGGTAAATTGCAAAAATATGAGATTAGTACAACATATTTAAAAAGGAAATACCTTGCCACTACATATATACAGGGTGTCTCCGGTAATTAATGGATAACCTTAAAATGTCTTATAGTAGTGGTCGTTCAGAAAAGAAAATTAAAAAACAAATTAAAAAAACAACAAAAAAGTGCAATAGCTGGTCATACTTTTAACTGTCTATCTATTAGCATAATTAATGTTTCATAATAAAACTACAAAAAACCGATGGGATTCATTCATTTATGGTCGTAGTGTACAAGAAAGATAAACATAGAAATTTAAAAAAAAACACATCTCAGGTAGTACCTAGTTACTGATTTAATTATTTTTTTCTATAATACATTTCACGGTTATCTATTAATTACCGGACAACCTGTATACTATTGTGGGTTCGATCCTCATACGCACAAGAAATTGTGTGATCTACAAATTGTTGTATCGAGTCTGGGTGTTCTTTGAGCCCGTTGTTTAAATGTTTGGAAAGTCCTACAAGACACCTTGATCGTTCTAAGTCTTTTTAAATAACAAATGAAATATATATATCTTGGTGTCGCGCTGGGCCTAAAGGAAATATCAATGTGGTAAAGTACGTAACCTAACTTCAACATGGATTGATTTATCACTAAAATCATCACCTATTATTCCTCTTTCCAAACAGAACCAATTTTAATATGTTTTTCTAAAACAATAATTATACCAGCTCTGTATTAAACGGTCCCACAGGCCTCTTCTCAGTGTGAGAAGGGTTAGGCAATAGTCCAACACGCTGGCCTAGTGCGGGTTAGCAGACCTCTCATATCTTCGAGAACTCTCAGACATGCAGGTTTCCTCATAGTGTTTACCTTCACCGTTAGAGCAAACGATAATTAACTAAATAACACGCACATAATTTTGAAACGTCAGAAGTACGTGTCTTGGGATCGAACTTGAGACCTCTACATGGCAGTTTCAAACTAGGCTATCGCTATATTTTTTTACTACATAAATAATATGAAAAGCATTGAATTATGACTACATTTGTTATTTATCCAACAAGTTCAACGAAGTTTGTGAAGGCTTTGTTAAATTCGTTTTATGAATGTCTGAAATTAACATTAGATTTTATAACTTTTGAGCTTTTCTAGTGCTTATTGTTAGGATTTATACACATATTGCCTTGATTGTCACATACATTTTAGAATTTACACACATTTTTAGAATTTATACCATAACTTTATTTAATTAAGTAACATATGCACTGTATTAAATTATAATTATATAAAGTAGAAGTTATAATTTATTTATTAATTGATTCGATGTATTCAATATATTTTACAGTCATTTATATTTTGTTTACACATAAATTATTGCTAGATTAATTTAGTTTCAATTTATTATTGCTTTAATAAGTCACTGATTTGACTAATGCCCCGCAATTATGATATCGTTTTGATTCATTCGTCATGGCGGCGTGATATAGAGGTAGCTAGTCTGTAAAAATTGAGTGCTTTCGGTGTCGAACAGCAGTGAGAATAACAAGTGTAAAGTCCAAATAAAAACCAGGGTGAATTACAAAAAAGTTACGAGTTTTATTTCCACCTGACCTAAAATTATACTGATTAAATATTAATAAAAAGCGCAGATAAATAAATTGGGCAGATATGTGTGCTACTGAGAAATTCTTGACAGAGAAACTCAATGACACTTTGAGCGATCCAGAAATCGGAACTCGAGACTTCTCTGCGATGCCAAGGCACTCAAGATACAGCTAGCTATATATGCCTAATATTTATCTACCTATATCTGCCGGCATAAACACGCATTAGTCAATCAACGTATGTTTTTTTATTTTTGGATGTTATTTTAATAATTTAGTAAAACACCGTAATAGTATTAAGTATAAATCTATCCAAAAATTAATATATGTCAAAACGAATTATAAATCTATAAAGATGAATACATCTTTGGATAGATTTATACATCGTTTTGCTTTTTCGCGTAATATCAACAATTTGCTTTATAAACAAATGTATAGTAAGATATTAAATAATAACTTTATGAGCTTAATAAAAAATATGTTTTTTAATAATTGAGATTGCACTAATCCCTTTTAAGTGCTTGAAATGAAAACATTATTCGTGAAGTGGCGATAAAATATGTCATATAAAAATATTAATCTGCTGAAAAGAATTTCAAATTTGTGCCTAACGGCTTTTATTCTGCATATTTATGATTTGCAATTGTATAATTAATTTTCTAATTAAATTTGATTTTAATAAACTAACTTAGTTCTAGTGGGACTCGCAATACAAGGCGAGGGTTTCGTACTACAGAACAATATATTATAGCTTTATAAAAATCAGCTGTTTTCTTTGGTTCGGTTGACGATCCTCAGCCCGAGGTTGAATAAAACTTTATCTATTTCTATTAGTTTTTATTTTACTTTAGAGTTGGAACTATAAATTCACTTAATTAACCTTTGTACGCTAGAGGAATTTTGTTTTTTATCTTTTAACATAATACATTATTTTCTGTTAAAAATGTTTTACTACTTACCAATTATAGTCCAAAATACAAGAGCGAAAGAAGGATTTAAATATTACGGATTATTTAAATCCTTCTTTCGCTCTTGTATTGCACATGCGATATGTAATTTTTACAATAAGAAAGAGTCGAATATTCGTACAATAGACGATATTAAAACTAACAATTGGACAAAGGAGTTCAATGTGCCTGTATCCGAATACAATTTCGTTATGATTTTAATTCAAATTATCTTATTTTATCTTATTTCGGGGGCCAATCAGTGTAGACCGGCGACACTTCGACCCAGTGGGATCTTTTGTGTCGGCCCCGAGATCTATCCCTGAGCTATCTCCTTATGAATGTACTGCATCAGTCGCAGCGTACACTTCAAAGGGAGAAGCCTGAATTCTTCAGGGTTCGGATATGCCAATCCCATCAGACCCATCCTTAGTCCAGCCAACGCGTCACATTCACACAGTAGGTGTGATATGGACTCGTCCTATTCACCACAGGCTCTGCAGATCAAATTGTTTGCCAAACCTAATCTGCACAGGAAGTCATTGGTGCCAAAATGACCAGTGAACGCTCCTGTGAGCGTATTTGGCCCTTGTTGTACCTGCAGAACTTCCGGGTGAAGCCCGTGGCTCTGTTTGCAATGAATTTCTTGGAGTGTTCCAGACCCCTAAGGGCCATCCACTCCAGCCTGTGTTTATCATTGCCATGTGCATTCATAGCTGCCTTGATGGTACTCTCTGAGATTCCTACGAATGGCTCGGTGCCAACAAATAGTTGCTCCGAGCCCTTCCTGGCTAATTCATTAGCCTCCTCATTACCCTGCACACCTACATGCCCCGGAACTTACACTAGCCTGACTGTGTTTTTCCTGCCAAGTTTGTAAAGGGCTTTAACACAGTTCAGGACCAGTCTGGAATCCACCCTACAGGCGTTCAGAGCCAAATTCAAATTATTATCGTATATAAACTTAATTTGATGATGAATCGCTGAATAAGTTGAGATAGATCGTGGATATATCGATATTTCTATACAGTCACCTAAGGCGTAAGTTTATTGAAAATAACTACGATAACAGCCTGGTGGCATGCCCATATGTATTTAATTTAAAAAAATATTAATGTCATTGAAATTAAACTGCTATATACGGATTTTATCGCGATGTTTATTTGACACATTATTACAAATTTTTGAAAATTGTTACACTACTACTACTACTAAACTTTACTAATTTTTAAGCTCATTAAATTATTATTAAAACTATTTAGATTAAATTTAATTTTACACTTTCCCCGACGTTTCGTTTGCTTTTCAGCAGCCATGGTCACGGGCGTGACCATGGCGGCTTTAAATTAAATCTAAATAGTTTAATAATAATTTAATTAGCTTAAAAATTAGTAAAGTTTAATAGTAGTAGTAGTGTAACAATTTTCAAAATTTTGTAATAAAGTGTCAAATAAACAACGCGATAAAATCCGTATATAGCAGTTTAATTTCAATGAATAATATTCGCGTAAATAGAAGACAATATTAAATATTAATGTCAATAATTAAAGCGTTCAAATAATTATCAAAGTTGCAAATATTTGAAATTGCTTTAAAATTCGAATGATTTGAATTATTAATAGACGCACATCACTAAGTAACACCCTAACCCTTTGAGTTCAGAACCCAAAAAAGGATACTCAGCTTCGTACATGTTTATTAGTTAATTATAGTTTATTCATATCAGCTGTTCTTGCTAAATAAATATTTGTAATTATTCCAATATTATGGAATATATTTTCCCTTTCTTGAGTTTAATTTCAATTTCTGCTTCGTTGACGTATGTATGTATACGCTACTTCTGAATGTAAATTCATCCCCGATATTATATTTGAGTGGGTCAAAATTCTGTTAAGTATATTTTTCTAATAAAAAGTACTTTTTCAAAAAATTGTGTGATCAACGTATAGGTGCGGATCGAACCCACAACACTCTAGGCCAGGAAGTGATGAGGCTACCATTTATACCATGCAACGTTACCTAACCACGCAGATCGATTGATCTGCGGGATCGTTATAGCAGTGTCACATGAACCTCCATCCATCAAATTCTAAGTACTTTCTCGAAGACACGTAATTCTCCGCGAACTAACTTACCTCCTTATATACAGTTCACTAGCAAGGTTTCATTAAAGCATTAGCATCGAATTCAGTGAAATGCTCCGATTAAACTGATCGTGAACGTTAAGTAGAGAACAGTTGTCAGTCACAGTCGACTGGACTCGAGTTTCTGAAAGGAATAAAATGAATTCGTTATTTTGACTTTTATGAAGAGAACTGAAGTGGAAATGATACGTTGGCTTAAGAATTTTAACTGTGACTAATTTTGATATCTATGTACGCGAGTTTTAAAGAAAACATGGTAGATCGAGCCGAACTTAAAGGCAAACGCAGCGTACTCAATCGCACAATAAAAGAAATCTTGGCAGAGTGCACTTAACTGACTGTACGGATGGCACTTAGTGCTGTTCAGCCTGCCTAGTTTTCTTTTTACTGTGGCTATATCTCCCAAGTTGTTTGGTGCGGCTCTAACTTTTTTCAATTATCTTTGAGCTGAATTTTTAACATAGAGTCGCAGTGCCTTCACAAATCTACCCAGACACAGAATAATAATTTGTAAATTTGTGTGATTCACATAGCCACAGAAATAAGAAAACTAGGCAGGCTGAACTGCACCAAAGCTAATGGTTGTATGTCCTTTCTTTATATCGGTAAACAATTGCGGCAATATGTCAGTATTATTGCAACATCAAAGCTGAATGGAGACCATTTGTTGTTATTTATTTGGTTGTTTTTTTAATTATTTTGTTGTTTTTTTATGAGAAAAATTATGTAGGTAGTCTTTGTGGCAATAATGTGTTTTTCTTTCTTTCATAACGACGCACGCACACATGAATCACAAACTACAAGAATCTTGAATAATTATATTGTAGGGTGTCTGGTCTGTCTTATAGCAAACAATTAGCAGAATAACTGCCTTAGTGAGACAGCGATGGTTCCATTCCGTGGGTGGAAAATAGGAGATTTATTACAAAAAATCTCAATAGCAGCACATAGCCAGGAGCTGTGCCTGGTAGACTGAAATCGCCTTTATCATTAATAATAATAATAATATTCTATCACATACACAAAACACCATCTAGCCCAAACTAAGCAGAGCTTGTACTATGGGTACTAGACAATGGATAAACATACATATATACTTTTTTTTTGTAAATTCATACATATTATACATAGAAACACCCAGACCAAGACAAACATCCATGTTCATGCACATAAATGTTTGACTTGTGCGGGAATCGAGCCCGCGACCTCAGGCGTGGCAGTCGGTTACACTAACCACTATGTCATCGAGGCCGACAATCAAGCCTTGTTGGCTAAAATGTAAGTCTCATACACCTGCCTTTCTTCCTTTCGGGCATAATAGCGTGGGACTATGAATTTATGTAAATGTAATACAGATTAATTATTATGAGCATCAGCGATTTGTGGTCGACGATGATGAATCTGATATACATTTGTTAGCTCATTACGGTGAAAGCTTAGTATTTCAATACGTATCCATTAAGTCTGATTATTCGTTCCATTGCTTGCAATAGCAAATTATTTAAATGAACATAGGTGCCTCTTTATTTGTAAAAGACCGTCTCTGTATTAATTCCTGTGTCGCGGACAACTAAATATTTTTTATTTTAGTTATTCTGTGTGTGCGCTGTTGTTGATGTTAGGTTTCAAGATTCTATATTTTCTTAAGAAATTGTAAAAAGATCACTTAATGAGAGAACTTTTAAACTTAATTTCTATACAATTTATGTGTAGTGAGCATGCATTACTTAACTAACTTGTATTGTAATTTAGAAGTACAGTAGAAGTGATATATAATATATTTAATAATCAGCTTAATGTTTGTAAAGACTGGATTTAAGCCTAGTGCCAGAGTACTGTTAAAAAAAATAAGATGACAAAATATTATATACATACATGTATATTCATGATTTGTTTTTGCAGTGATAAGTCATTATGTAGACGTTGTTAGTGTTGTGTACCAAAATAACGATAGTCCTAATATAAATTACTAGCTGAACCACTCAATTTTGTCTACTTCAGATAAGATAATTTTCCCAGTTCTTGCAACATTTTCATGAATGCTCCGCTCCTATTGATCGTTGCGTGATGTTATAAAACCTATGGCCTTCCTGGATAAATGGGCTATTTACTTAGTAGTTCTTGAAATTAGCGCGTTCAACCAAACAAACAAACAAACTCTTCAGCTTTATTAAGTATAGATAATGACCAAGTGAGGGTAGTTGCCGAAGCTTGCACTTCACGAAGGCGCCGCTGAGCTCACGCCAGTCAACCCGTAACCACGATCGATACAAGTCGGTTGAAACATCGGGTATTCAAGAGGTTTTCATTACCTTTAAATACTTAATCGCGAGTAATACTCCTTATTCAGTATTATATTAAGAATAAGTACAAACGCGAAAGTATAAAATGTTTATTAATATTTTGGCAGTGCCTATCGAAATGAGGCCGTGGTGAACCTTCGTCAACCCCTTTGCCGACACAAGCGAGGTGTGTGACATATGTATGGACTATGGAATGCTTAATTCCATACACAAATCTGCTTTGAATGAAGGTCGAATTGTTTCTATGTTGCCTGTTTCGACAGGATAATAGGAAGGATTTATGAAGGTGAGGGAGTTACATTTTATGAGGATTAATTAAGGTAGTAAAATATAGTATTATTAGTATTAAAGACACCCATATCACGGGTAATTGATATAAAAGGTTTGTTGCATTAAGCTGAAGTTATGTAAAAAAAACTGTTTGGGATTCAGATATATGATTTGGTAAATCATTATCCTAACTAATATTATTAATGTGAATGTGAGTTTGTTCATTTGTTTATTACGCTTGAACTACTCAATCGATCATCATGAATTTTGCATATACGTTGTCAGGGTTACAAACAAGGGCATAGGGTACATTTCAATAAGAAAAATGTAGGTAGGTACTGTTCGCGAGGGACGGAAGCTTGTTGACAAAATCTACATAAACGCGAGCGAAGTCATGGGCGTAATCTAGTTATTTTCATAAAAAGAGTTAACAAAAATTGTATCTCCACAAGTTGTGTTTGTTACAAGCTGTGAAAAAAGTACTGACACTTACATATGTAGTTCTATATGTTCATATAAATATTTTAAAAGGTATATTATTTCGTACTCTCATTAATCGCTTTTACATTTTCGTAATACCTTATGTCCTTTACCAAAAACAAATTAATTCGTAGCCGATAAACAATCAGTTTTAAGCGTTAAGGTTAGTGAAATAAGGTTTAAAGTGGCGCGCACTTGGTGGCTCGCACCCCAGCCGGTAACAAATACACGGTACAAATGTAGTGGCTCGTATGCGAGCCTCTGTCAAAGGGTAGGTTTACAAATTCGCTGAGCAGAATTCTACACTACTATATAATATTAGGTAAAACACATGTAATAATTGTATGTATTAAATGTGCAATATTTTATTTATTTATTTTTAGTCTATACCATCCCACAGCAAGGCAAAGGCCTCCCTTCGATCTTACCACTCTTTTCTGTCCAGCACGAATTGTCTCCACTCCCGGTTGAACGCATCCAATCAATGTGCAATAAATAAATAAAAATATCTTTGTCGCGGTATGTAATATTATTTTGCCGCCGCGTGCTCTGCAAACATCCTAATAAAGTATACATATAAAAACCTGTCTAGGTACCATTTTTGGTGGATCACACTTTGTACTGTGTGTTGATTGGCTCTACACTACTCGGCGCAATACTTTAAGAGAAGTGATTACTTAGACCGGTCTACAGTTACATACATCAATTATCTTCACATATAGCGCAATAGCATTTCTGAGTAGTAGAGCCTCGCTGATTTCAGTATGAATGGGCCGGCTCGACCGCGGAAGGACTACCTTCTCACAGAATATCGACGTGAAATACCAGTATTCCTACTGTTGTGTTTCATCCGGTGAGTGAGAGTGCCGCAGGCCACATCACCCCCTTTCCCCCATCCCGCTCCTTCTCCTTCCCACTTCCTTTCCTAAAGGTTCGCCAACGCGCAAGTGATGCCTCTGATGTTGCAGGCGTCCATAGGCTACGGAGACCACTTACTATCAGGTGGGCCGCATGCTTGTTTGCCACCTTAGTTATATAAAAAAAAAAATATTAAGTGGTCATTACACCGCGCGCAGTCGTGAGTTCACTTTCTACACGGGCGAAAAAGTGGTGTTTTTTATTACGGTAAGAAGTTACTGCAGTCTATTTGAAAGGGACAGAGGGAAAAGTGCAAAATAAGGAAGGAACCGAGGGAAAGACCAATCCTTCCCTCGATGTCTTTCTTATTTTGCACTATAGGCTCAAGCCTTCGGCGATCTGACTCACCAAACGAAACGCAGCAGTACACGTATGCTGCTATTTTACTACAATATTCTGTGAGAAGGTAGTAAGTACCTCGGTCAAACCATACGTAATATATGTTCTGAGTAAGTATGTGATTTTTAGCAATCGCTGTTTTCGAAATATTTATGAAGAAGCCTGCGGTACTGCGTTATTGGACAAATACCTAGAGCTGTCTTTCAAAAAAAATGAATGCTGTCCAGAATTGTGCCACACTGGTCGTCCATGGAATTAATAGTTACATAAATATATCATCTATTTAAAATTCAATGCGGTAGTTCCTTCTATTCTGAATGTTACTCATACATATCAATAATATACCACATCCATTTATTTTACTACTTCATGACACCAGCCCTAGCCTAATCTAAGTAGAGCTAACAACTACGGCACCCAATCGATTTCTGAATGTGCGTTCAAATCATTTGCCATACGGCTTAGATTCATATCATACATAATATACTATGTAAAGCTACGGGTTCACGCTCACGTTGCCTTCATCTTGGTACTTAGAAATAATCAAGTATAATCGGAAACACGACTTATGGCTTTCCGATATTAATTTTCTAAACCGCTGCTTGATAATATATTTATTATATGCTCGACTTGCTTGTTAGTTCAATAGCGTAACGTGAACGCGAGCGTTTGCGTTCGATTATTATCAAGACTTGTGTTATTGGGATTTTCAATCTGTAAAAAAATGTACTCAATACTTAATATTTTATTGCATTCAAAAATGTAATTATATTTATGAAGATTTGATTAGATACATAATATATCTTTGATTAAAGCGGTGCCATGTAACAAATGTAACAGCTGTGCATGAGATTTCCAGTCCGACTCCTAGTGGGTAAAGTGTTCATAGTATTGACGCATGATACACTGATGCAGTAATATGCTTTCGGGCACTGGAAGGTACAGCGGCTCTCACTTATAAACTGAAAGGTGCGAAAGTGGAAACACTATATCATAAACTTGAGTAGTATGTAGAGGAAGGGCCTGTATGCAGTAATATGGATGGCGTCATTAGTTGTTCGTCATATTTAGATGACGAATATTATATACAATAATATTTGTCTAGTCTGTCCGTCTACTTGATTTATCTCGTTAGTGTTGAAATTTCATGACGGTTTCTGTAAGCTTTATTAAGCCATGTCAGGATTAGCTTTATATCGAATTATTCAATTCGAGTTATCAAACTATTTATTGATTCGAATAAATTAAAGTTATTGAGCTATTGAGCCGCAGCGGCACACCGGTGGCCAGACACAAGAAACACTAAGACTTGACAGATTATTATTGACTTGTGCGTATTATCTATAGAGTTATACACATATAGATACCTACTAACAGGTAGGTATAGTAAATTCAAAATAAAATTATCGTTTGCCACGAACGACAACCTCTTTGTGCAGTACGAGCTCACAGTATTATAAATACGACGATCTATATATTTATTCACGGTATTATATAGAAATATTATGGTATAGAACTGAAAACAAGTGTTCATGTCTGTCGTCTGGGGCCATTGTCCACCGACACCGCGTCCTTAAACATTGTTAACATAATTGAATGATCAACCACGATCTATAAAATAAACATCAATTATGATTCGAATATTTATCATTAGTGTCAACAAATTGATCTTTATTCGAATGCGAGATCGTACATATTTCAAATGCGCAATTATTGTCGTAGCAATTGCACAATACTGGTCACAGCTTGTAATAGTTTTCGATGTTACAATTTTACAATTTGTTGTTACGATTCGATGAAATAATTTCACTTGTATAAAAAATTATATTATATAAACAGCATTATAATATAATTTTTTGTCGAAAGCATTTGATTTGCTTTCTAGTCAATGGCCGCCCGGTATAAAGAAACTATAATTAATATAGTTAATGAAAATGCGAATGAATAAACAAAATTTTAATTCTTGCTATCCCAATTTTGTCTAACGTGCAAACTTAAGAATGAAATTCAAATTAAAATACGTTGTCAACTTTTACAACTTCAAACATAGTGTAAACAAGATAAGCGTGTATTTTGTAAACGACTTGTTTCATATTCAACAAAAGTTTGTAAAGTGTTTGTACTCGTGTTAATTTTATGTGTTTATATCTTGTTGTGTTGAAAGATTTTCTTCAGTATTTATTCTTGTGATATGGATAAATTATTTTATACTACTCATATGGCATGTGGGCTTATGTTTGTAAGCATACGGCACACCTGATGGTAAGTGGTCACCGTAGCTTATGGACGCCTGTAACACCAAAGGCATCACTTGCGCGTTGCCGACCCTGTAAAAACCTTTTAACACTCTTTTTAAAGAACCCCTTATAGTATAAATATAGTAATCCTTTTGGGAAAACCTGTCTCTTTGGAGCAGCGGTAGTGAATACTACTGTTTTGCATGAGAACTTAGGATTTTATATCTGGGACATAAAGTGTTAGGAGTTTTCTGTCACAATATTCTCAGTAGCAGCATGGAGCTATGCTTGGGATACGGTCCTAATTTTTTTGATACAACTATAGCGTCATACCATCATACGGCCCGACCCACCTGATGGTAAGTGATCACCGTAGCCTATGGACACCTGCAACACCAGAGGCGTCACTTGCGCGTTTCCCTTTAGGAAAGAAAGTGAGAAGAAGAAGGAGTGGGAAGGGGGAAAGAGGGTGATTGGGCCTGCGGCACTCTCACTCACCGAACAAAACACAACAGTAGGAATACTGCTATTTCACGTCAATATTCTGTGAGAGGGTAGTCCTTCCCCGGTCGAGCCGGCCCATTCATGCTGAAATCAGCGAGTTTGCGAATGTGTGCATTACCTCTGCGTCATTAAAGCGTAGCTTCCAATAATTCTGCTATCTTTGCCTTTTAATAAGGTAACGACGGTTTCAATGCTATACGACTGCCTTGGTAGAGCAACGGTGGTGAACGCGACTACAGAGTAAGAGTGCCTTGAGTTCCACAATCGGATCGGAAACAGTTTAAGTAGGTACTAGGTTTTCTAGATAAAATCTGCAGCAGCATGGAGGTTGGAGTGAGGATATTGTCGTCTATCGTTCACAGTATTGCGGCAGTAAGCTAGTCTGTTATAACGTATCCTAAAACTATATCTAGCGAATACTAGATGTAAAACACTCTGCTTACCTCTTCAGCGATTGAGACTATGTATGTATGAATACTATAACTCATTTTTATCCTTCTTTTCTTTTTTGTTCTTTTTGTTAGTTATTATTATATATTAATGTTATTTTTTTAATTTTCTTTCTTTTCATAAAAAAAAAATATTTTAAGTAAATTATGATTAGCATCCGTGCAGACACCAAAGGGATCTAATTGAAAACCAGCGCAAGGCTTCCTTAGCCTTGCATATGCGGAACTAGGTCCCATTTGGCAAAATGTAATTATTCTATATTTACCTTGTTAATATTATTTCCTCTTTTTGTCAAATAAATGAATTTTCTTTCTTTCTTTCTTTCAAATTTAAGTTGATAGTGAAATTGAAAAGCCTTTTCAAATAAACCTTCAATGAGGCGTATCAAAACTTTTGTCATAGCTGCAGCTTACAGATTAAAATGAAAGTTATTTTCTTTCAAGTTAAAGACTTGTTTGTAAATAACTTTTAAATAACTAAATTGGTTTACGAGCATTCTTTGACGGTCTTGAGAAAATGAGATTACATTTAAATACGATAATTAATACCTTTTTATTCTATTAAGGTTATAGTTAAAGTAGCGTTTTATTTGATATTATTAGGTAATTATTCATGTTCTTTTTGTTGTGTAAAGAGCCATAATTGTTATTATGTTTGCTGCTGTGAATATAATTTGATGCCGTACAGATAAAAAGTGTGTTAAAAAGTGCAGTTAGACTATTGTTAACGATTTTAGATAATTTACAATATTACCATTTAATAAATATAACTATTTCTATTAAAACTAGGGGGTATCACTGACAAGATTGGCTACTTCTTGGAGCGAGATTCAATCAACACATACTTCAACCCGCCAACGAAGATAAGTCAATTTTTACCATCCGTCAAGTGTCAACTACCTTTACAAGATGTAGGGATCTATAAAATAGATTATGACTGCGGATTCTCATACATTGGTCAAACCAAGAGAAGCATAGGCACCCGCATAAAATAACACATAGCTGATGTAAAACACTAACGTTTGATGAAGTCTGCTGTGTGTGAACATGTGCTACAGGGGACCAACCACTACCTGAGATTTGACAAACCACAGATTCTCGCTAAAGAAGGCCGATTCCTACCAAGGATGCTTCGCGAGGCTATTGAAATCAATAAACATCCTAATTTCAATAGAGAAGATGGTTGTACCACCAGCTTGGGATCCAGTAATTCAAATGGTCAAACCCAAGAAGAAGCAAACTACAGCTAGGCTTCATGATACTTTGAGCTCATTCTGCGTAAATAGGAACACCAATGGTTAAATTATGTTTGGGTACTCTGAAATAACTACACTGGAACATTAAGACAATACCATCGTAGTCTTCCCGTGACCATGGCTGCTGAAAAGCAACCGAAACGTCGGGGAAAGTGTAATCTTAAATATAAATATTCCAATAGTTTTAATAATTTATTTAGCTTAAAAATTACTAAACTTTAATAGTAATAGTGTAATAGTTTCTAAATTATGTGTTTAAGTGTCAAATACGCAACGCGATAAAATTCATATGTAGCAGTTTAATTGCAATGAATAACATTCCATAAACAGAAGACAATATTTTAGAATACATTATTATATCCTGAGAATTCATTATTAAAACCTCGATTTTAAAGTCCAGACAAACACTTGGAACATCTTTAGGTTGACAAAGTGACGGAAGACAACAAAGCGAAGATACCTCATTAAATGTGTAGGTACCAGAGCTAAAAGCAATTTATTTCGCTCGCAGTATTTAAACTCAAGCAGCAGGATTGATAAAAATCCTATGTTCTCACCAATAAATAGAGACTTAAGGCTAAAATACAGCAAAAATTTGTTCGGTTGCGATGTTTGTATAAGACTTTCTTTTTTAACAGCAAAAAAGTATTTCAATTCCATTGTCTATTTGCATAAACACCAGCAATAATACTTTGATATTGATTGAATACTTTGATCAAAGGGTAATTATTGATTGAATATAGGATTTTGAAACATATTGTCATCTATACTAATATTATAAAGAGATTTGATAGAAGAAGATTTGAAGAAGAGATTTGAAGATTTGATTTTTGTTTGTTTGTAAGGGTTTAACTTAAAAACTACTCAACCGATTTTACAAATTATTTCACTATAAGAAAGCTATATTATTATCGAGTAACATAAGCTATATTTTATTTAACAAAAAATCTGTTACTAACATGAACTAAACTACTTTTATGCGAGCGAGGCCGCGTGCAAAAGCTAGTTATTTAGATGTTTATTATACTTTCTCGCATACACACTTCATTTTTGACACTCAGCCTTTTAATTCCCACGTAAATCATGCAATTCGATACTTAAAAAGTTACTACAGAAGATGACTAATAAAACACCCGCAGCCGCTGTTCTTTTCAAACTTCTTATTAAATGCAAAACTCCTTGCCAACTTGTTCCTTTGTGACGTTTAACAATAATTAATTTGAATCTGGTTTTTATTTTTCCTAAGCTGGCAATCAAGCATACGGCCCACCTGATGGTAAGTGGTCACCGTAGCCTATGGACGCCTGCAACACCAGAGGCATAACTTGCGCGTTGCCGACACTTTAGAAATAAAAAGGAAGTGGGAAGGAGAAGGAACAGGAAGGGGGAAAGAAGGTGATTGGGGGTCCGGCACTCTCACTCACCGAACGAAACACAACAGTAGGAATACTGCTATTTCACGTCGATATTCTGTGAGAGGGTAGTCCTTCCCCGGTCGAGCCGGCCCATTCATGCTGAAATCAGCGAGGCTCTACTACTCTAAAATATGTTAAATCTTGAAGTTCTAAAGGTTTATTCAATCGAGGTTGGTATGGCATCGAAGTTAGACCGCAATTCAAAAAGCGAACTACGATTATAGTGGTTACTGAAAGTACCTGCTAAAAGTTTCGAAGTCTACTCGGCTCGTAGACTTTGAAAGTTTTAGTAGTTGTAAGATCATGATCCGATATTGAATCACAATGTAAAAATTAATTACCTTTTTTATCTTAAAGAGATCGTTCTTCTAACTTGTATTATTTGGTAAGCAATAAGCCCGTTATTAAATTAAGTTGCTTCCAGACTATATTCCTTTTCTTGTAAATAGAGATGCCAAATATAGAGAGACTATACATAGAAATGGATCTTTAGGTATTGTCTTAATCTGCCACTTTGCCTTCACTACATATAAAACAAATTCTCCCGCCGCGTCTTTCTGCCTATTCGCAATAAGTCCAAAAACTACTGATTGGATTTTCACGCGGTTTTCACCAATTGACAGAGTGGTTTATGAGGAAGATTTAAGTGTATAATTTGTTCAGGTTTTGTACTACCCGTCCGAAGCAGGAGCGGTATTATACAAATAAATGAAATTGAAGTGTCTATTTGTAATGTGAATATAACAGCTGTTTACGAATGTACATATATACGGTAATTACATGGATAATCCATTCTTTTTTTCCTTGTTCCGGCTAATCTCTGAAACGGCTGTACCGATTTTGACAGGACTTACACGTGCAGATAGCTGATATTATAAGGAGTAACTAAAGCTACTTTTATATTTGAAAAAGCTAGGCCTCCGCGACAAAAAATACCACGCGGACGCAGTCGTAGGTAACAACTAGTAAACTAAATAAGACAATTAAAAAAAATACACTGTAGGTACATCGAAATATTGATTTATCTCCAAAGGGACAGGCAAGAATCAATTACAACTATATTTCTTTAGCTATGTTTTATAGGCTACGAGCCCGGACGCCCCTTGACTTTCGCCCTTTTCATTAAGTCGACGGAACCCCGCTCCGCGAGGCTCCTATTTTTTAGTGGATTTAAGAAGAAACCTAACAAATACGTTCTAGGGGGCGAACCTTGAGGGGCGAACGGGCTCGTAACTTTTTTATGTACTACATAATAGGAGGCGAGTCTATTACTATCATAACCACTTTCAAACAACGGACACAAAGAACACCCAGACTTGTAATAATCATTTGCGGATCACTCAAAGTTTTGTCCCGTGTGGGATTCGAACCCACAACACTCGGCGCAGTGGCAGTGGTGAGGCGACCACTTAACCTTGCTCATTTACCTACTAATCTTAACTTTAAGAATTTTACTAACCCCATATGGATCTCTCGGGTAAGTAAAATTCTTAAACTTAAGGTTAGTAGGTAAATGAGCAAGAAAGATAAATGAAACCAAGATCTCAAAACAGCATAGTAACGTAAGCGCAAACTTTAGTCCCGGTGCTAACCGACATAATAAAGGTGTCTGATATGGTTTCATACAGTCTTGGGCTAAAATGTAATAAGATGAAACTAATGTCATTTGGTAGTTAATATTTAAATATACCATCACTGAAAATTTGAAGAACTTTGGCAATCTGAGAGCTCTGCTATTAGAGGTTTAGTAAAAGTGAGGTTATGATACAATCTCTATAAATGAGCTGATTACTAAGTTCTTTAACTTGTAGAGAGGTGCGAGCCTGGTGGCAGAGAGACAATAGTTTTTACATTATGTCTCACACCCGCTGACAGATTAAGTACGTACTAATGTTATTATTATATTTAGTGGAGAATGTTTGAAAAATCATATTAAGAACCGCTGCTATTGCTACAGCAGTCTCGGGTACAAACCCTGGTCGCGCACCTCTGACTTTTCGGTAAGTTATATGACTTTTCGAAGTTATGTGCGTCAAAGTTATCGCTTGCTCCGTGCCTCGGAAAGCACGTTACGCCGTTGGTCTTGGCTGTCATGAACATCTATGGCAGTCATTAATAGGAAGTCAGTGCCTTCTAATATCCTGACTGCTGGTCTAACCATAGAATGATGTTTCCCTATGTGTTGTCTAGTACCCATAGTACAAGCTCTGCTTAGTTTGGGCTAGACGGTGTTGTGTGTATGTGGTAGAATATTATTATTATTATTATTATTCCATGAAATAACTGAAATTCAGCCTCATCTGGTTAGACCAGTAAACAAATCCTGGGTCCGCAATGGACATTACCGGGATAAATGGCTAGAGAAAGAAATTTAAAAAATCCTATACTGAATGATGACTTGAAACTATAAATAGATAACAAGAATGGATTTATCGAGAAGGCGTCCAAAATAAAATACAACACATTTTAATGTAGTTCATACTTTATTCATCTTGTATCATTGTTAAAATGTCGTCTAAGAATTGTGCAGGTGGATGAATATGATCCACCCTGAGGTTTGACCTGGGGTGGTAGGCTTTGTGGGCCTACCCGCCATTCGTTCAGCACCAGGTCCAGGAGGCGGCGCGCGTGTTCCCACGCCGCCTCTGTGTCGAGTTCGTCTCCCCTCCAGGGTAGGGACAGTAGGGTTTAAAGTGAGAAGTGCCTAGGGTAGGTCTCTTTGTGTAGTGGCCTGCCGTTTCATACTGCTGGCCGAAACCTCAGCGTGGTCGCGACCGCATGTGCAAGTGATTCCCGCGGCCCCGCCGATAGCGGTTTTGTCGAGGAACACCGTGGTAGGTTTAGTCGGTATTCTGGGAGGTGTATTATCATTTCGACATAACCCCCTCCGCCCGCCCCTGCCGAGGGATAAGCGTCAATGCATTCCAACACGTAAAAAAAAAAGAAAAAAGTGGGTAAATATGATAAATAGCAATGATGCATGTATCGCTATCATTAGGAAATGCAATGCATCATTATGTATACATTTATGCGAGCTACACCAGTCATCACCCGCTGGGCACGATAAATAGACCGTTAGCTAGGCGGTCGGCACTTGTAAATTTCAATGTTTGTGTGAAAGTTTAAACCAAAATATTTTCGGTATCAACAGATCTCTTTCATTTGACTATCCTAAAGACATCAGAGACACTAATAGGTATCACTTAAACAGATTCATTGGTAAAAAGTGTAAAAGCAAGCGAAAACTTTGCTTAATGAAAGAAAATGAAACTAATTTCCATTCATAACAAAATATTGTGATTAGCCGAATTGTTTTTCGTAGAAACTTTCACGAATCTCTTGCAATTTTAATTTTGACGATTATTCGACATCAGAAGGCAACACTTTGAAATACTCACGTACTAACCCCGAGAAAGGTGAATGGAAGGTGAGATAATAGACACACAAATATACAAGGTTAGTTGAAAAATACTTTTACCTGTGACTTATTTATGCCTCACGTCTCCACTTTGTTCTACTACTTCATACAGCATGTTACAGAAAGATGTCGTCATATTTTGGAACAACAATGTATATTTGAAAAATAACCTATGTGGCCTATCCCCGGATCAAAACAAATTAAAGGTAATAATAGTAATAGTAAGTTTTCCTGAAATTATACAATTTAATTTGCAATTTTCTTAACTCTTCTTTCTCTAAGAACCTTCTACAAAGTATTCAGAAAAGATAAATAAAATCAGTCGTTCAGTCAGTTCATAAAGTCGTTCTCGAGTTATGGCGTTGACTAAGGGAAACGGGAATTTATTTTTATATATAATTACAGATTTAAATAACAGAATAGACACATTACATTGCTATGTAAATAGCAATGTAATTACATTGCTATGTAAATAGCGCCTGGTCATTTTCGGAATTACGGAAATATTGATTCAGCTGTTACTGTTTTTGAAGTATCGACTAGAATGTGCTAATAATTATTAATCAAAAAAAGCTATCTTAGTAAAAGTAATATATACAGATTTAGGTGTCCCGGTTTTCCATTGTAAAGAGGTCGTTTAAATATGACCACACCTATCTGTTACACGCTGTATAATTCATTATTTGATTTTTCCATACAAAAATACAAATGTTTAAGTTGGTTGCTGTAATCGCATAAAGACTACACACAGTCAAAAACAATACACCGAGGGTGACGTGTGGGAAGTAAGCAGGGGAGGTGCTTGCCATTTTAAACTTGTTAAAATATAAATAATAAATAAATAATATCAGCCTATTAAACTGTCGCACTGCTGGGCACTTCTCTGTGTGAGAAGGGTTAAGCTATATAGTCCACCACGCTGGCCCACTGCGGGCTAACAGACTTCACATAATTGTCTTCGAGGAGTTTATGGAGAACTTTCAGACATGCAGGTTTCCTCACGATGTTTTCCTTCATCGTTAAAACGAGCGATAATCAAATATTTAATACGCACATAACTTCAAAAATTCAGAGATGCGTGCCTTAAGAACTTGAGACCTTTGCGTGTAAAATACATATTTTTAGAAAAGTATCGAGTTTCGTTAAAAATGCTAAAAACATTTGTTAAATACGATGTAAAAGGTCACTGGTAAAAGGTTATTATTATCTTTCATTTAACCCTGTATATTAGATAATCTGATTCATATTTAAAAATGAAACGCTTGTATTTTCTTTTTTTAGAAGCAAAGATTTTTCTCTCTCTCTGTTCGTGAGTTGCCGGTGTCTACAAGCATGGCGGTTACGGTTTGCTGTTAGCAAGGCGGTTAGTGTACTCTAAGTCTTTATTAATTACTAGATTTTGTCCGCGGCTTTGCTCTCGTAAATGTAGGTCTTAACCTAAGAAAAAAATACTGTTAATAATTTAACCTAGGTCTTAACCTAGGTTAAATTATTAACAGTATTTTTTTCTGCATGCACGGTAGACTATGTTCTTTTCTGTTTCCCTGACAACGTGTATGTGAAATTTCATGATGATAGTTCGAGTAGTTAAGACGTGAAAGCGTAACAAATAAACTCATATTCGCATTTATAATATTTGTTAAGATTCTGAGCCTATGCTACTTAAGCTCGAAGCACAACAATTTTGCTTTTGAAAAGATGGCGTTCGACGAGTCTTTTCCTTCGTGTTATTCATAGAATCCACTGACCATTTCCAAAAGGGTACCTCTTAGTTTATGAAAAAGGAACTCATTCGGTTTAGGATTACACGCATGTCTCATGGATATATAGCATATAGTATACATATATAACTTTAATTTATAATATTCTTCAACTATTATTTATCACATACACACAACACCATCTAGCCCAAACTAAGCAGAGCTTGTGCTATGGGTACTAGACAATGGATAAACATACGTATACACATTTTTTTTGTAAATACTTATGTACATATTATTCATAGAAACACCCAGACCAAAACAAAGATCCATGTTCATGCGCACAAATATTTGACTTGTGCGGCAATCGAACCCGCTACCTCAGGCGTTGCAGTCGATTACACTAACCACTACGCCATCGAGGCCGACAATTATCTACGGTATTAAGTTCCATGTGATATCATATACTGCTACTAAGAATTTCCAGATAGAATATCCAATAACATTTCCCGACCCGGGAATAATACTCGAGACCTCCGGCATTGCAGTCGTATACACTACAGCTGAGCCATAAAGGTAGTTTTGGCCTAAGATTAAAGCCTACAATGTAAGTCTTACTTGCTCTTATACTCGTTATTGCTATAAGAATATTAGCAGGTACAAAAAAATAGTGATGTTCTTTTAATTATATGGCGATTTATTTATACTCAGCTTAATATTTAATCCCTGTTTCTTCAGCATAATCTTGTATCTCATACTCTACAGAACCTATTTCTCTTTATTTGTACCGCTTTCAGTTGAAATTGGTATTTTAGGGAAGCTTTGATATAATTAGACACAGGCGCAACGATTTTCTTGAGACAATTTTCCTGAAGGTTGCGTTGTATTACTTTTGCTGATAGCACTTATCTTTAATTAGGGAAAACATTAGAATAACGCGTTAAGATAATAAAGTTGTAAGTTTCATACATGTGTATATATATATTCAAGACACGATTGCAATTTTGAATTAAAATACTCATATACATTAAGAGTAGTAGAGCCTCGCCGATTTCAGCATGAATGGGCCGGCTCGACCGTGGAAGGACTACCCTCTCACAGAATATCGACGTGAAATAGCAGTATTCCTACTGTTGTGTTTCGTTCGGTGAGTGAGAGTGCTGGAGGCCTAATCACCCCTTTTCCCCCTTCCTGCTCCTTCTCCTTCCCACTTCCTTTCCTAAAGGGTCGGCAACGCACAAGTGATGCCTCTGGTGTTGCAGGCGTCCATAGGCTATGGTGACCACTTACCGTCAGGTGGGCCGTATGCTTGTTTGACACCATAGATGCATAAAAAAACATAGAGGATAATAGCATAACTACATACATAAGTCTCTTACTCTCTTACTTACCGTGCATTCATAGTTAGAACTTTGTAGTTTTAACTATGTATGTTTTGATTGTTCTGACTTTATACTGTATACAGTATAAAACGACCTATTTCTTGATATAGAAATCAGGCTTTAATTGGTAGTATTTAAATTAGTAAATTTCTAGAGCCAGACCCAAAAGACACACAAAGTAGCTCTAGGCCGACTTCGTAAGGGAAGACACGAAAGTCTAAAAATAGTCAGATCTCTAAAGACGCAATAGATTGCCTAAAAGCAAAAAAGATTTCGTTGGCAGATAATAAAGAATGACGAAGCATTGTGTCCTTAACTCAGTTATATTAAGGTTCAGCGTAACAAGAAGTAAAAGCGGCCGGAATCCCTTGGTTACACTTATCAAGATAAAAGTATAGTGTGTTTATCCAAGACAAAGTTTATCTGTTTGCTAAGTTTCATCCAAATACGTTCAAAGGATGGTGTACGAGAGGGCGTAAATACATATTTACCAACGCTAACATTTATAATAAAAATGTTTTGACGTTCATAAGTGTTACTTTGAAACCTAAATAATAAATGATTTTTGACTTTAACTTTAATATTAGTAAGAAACATGACTGGCTTACGCCATTTGTATACTTGGCAGAATTTGTGACTCCGTTTCCACAGTATTATTTTTAGAGTATATAAAGTAGTAGAGCCTCGCTGATTTCAGCATGAATGGGCCAGCTCGACCGGGGAAGGACTACCCTCTCATCGAATATCGACGTGAAATACCAGTATTCCTACTGTTGTGTTTCGTTCGGTGAGTGAGAGTGCCGGAAGCCCAATCACCCCCTTTCCCACATTCCCGCTTCTTCTCATTCCCACTTCCTTTCCTAAAGGGTCGGCAACGCGCAAGTGATGCCTCTGGTGCTGCAGGCGTCCATCGACTACGGTGATCACTTACCATCAGGTGGGCCGTATGATTGACTGACACTTTAGCTGAATAAAAAAAAATTAGAACTTCATTAAGACAGAGATGTTTATAAAGTTATGCTTGTTAATTTTAATTGCACGGAGAGATAGAGCAACAGTCGGCATTAGTGCAAAATTACATTTTGCATGTCTAAGGTGGCGTCAAATTTCACCTCAGCACCAGTCAGGTGATCCAACAGCTACCAAAACGAGAAGTGGGTAAGCTAATCTATCTAAGCCTCTACTATCAATGAAGAACCAGACGGGCTTATAAAATATATTTTTATTCTATAACTGTCTTAGAAGCCTATTATAAATACGAATGTGATTTTGGGTTTTTGTTACGCTTTCACGCCTAAACTAATCGTCCGGTCATAATGAAATTTCGCATAGGTAATCATTATCAGGAGTATACAAAAGGACCTAGTTTACCTTTCCTCCAGAAAAAGGTAATCTGCTCTAAGGTTAGAAATTTACTGACATAACTAGCTTATGCCCGCGGCTGCGCTCGCGTAAAAGTAGGTTAGGTTAAGTTATGCTAGTAACAGTACTTTTTTAAATTAAAATATAGCCTATATTACTTGGTGATAATAAAGCTTTCTAATGGTGAAGGAATTTTTCAAATTGGTTTCATAGTTATTGAGTTAAATCCTTATAAACAAACTTACGAAAAATGTAATCTTTCCTGTTTATAATATAAGTATAGATAATCTACATCAACGCGAGCGAAGGCGCGCACAAACTCTAGTAGGGAATGTTTTACAACCAGTATTATAGTCCGTTTCAAATACGAAGTCTCTTTTGACGCTTCATAGCACGTAACTCTGCACACTTCATATAAATTCCTAAAATAAAAAAAGATAACTTATGATACTACAGACTATTTAAAAATAATTAGAATCTATAAAAAACATTAGGTAATTGTTTCACAAACATAATCAACTAATAATTTCTATTGATATTAGTCTAAAATAATTTAAACATCAAAATAAAATAAAATTTAATACAAATCCATGGTTACGCGCTAAGGTAATTTTTTTACTTTCAGTCACAGTGACGCGACAATATGAATCGAATAAAATCGAACTAATTCGAGGTAAAAACAATTGTCCGAGAAATAGTTTTGTGAATTTGTATTTGCTATTAATTATTATTACATTGCAACGTACCTTAAATCCCATTCTGCAAACACTTAATATATAAATTTCTTTATTAAAAAATGGATTTGATAATGCGATATTGGATGTATGGTTTAAATATCACACAGTTTTTAAAGAGTAGTTGTCTTGAAAATCAAAATCTGTTATACCACATTTATTTCACCATTATACTAAGTATGGAGTAAGTATGTGATACTAGAAAATAATCAAGGATAAGTCCAGATTTTTTTACAATTAGACACGTTATATATGTACCTTTGATGTAACTATTCTTTCGATATGTAACATCTCTCCTCCGACTCCTTTTTTGTTTTTCTGTTTCTATAATTTTTGTTTTGATTCTAAACCCACGATGAAAGTTTGTTGGGAAAGTTAATCGTTAATCGGTAATCGATTTCGTGATGTGTCGATTGCAACGGTTTCTTCACTATCAATGTTCAACGATCATCTGTCAAATAAGACTTCGTATTTGAAACGCACTTTAATAGCCAAAACAGTCACGATTTTTGCAGACAACTTATTTTCTTACCTCAATTGTCTTTTAGTTACACCTACATTACACACCACAACGAAGATAATGTGAGAGATAACCTTCAAAGAACAATAAATTTCTTTGTAGTACTTCAACACAATGTTGTACAACGGTTAGGCACTAGATTATATGGATTAATACAGTCAATGGGCAGTATTAGAACATTGATAAAGTACTATCGTTAAGCCGACTATCAAGTGTTCACGTGTATTTTAGTCTCAAGAAGCAATGTACTCGTAAGTGAATTCTTAAGCCCAGACGTTCTTTTTTCGCACGTTAGGTAGGTATATCTATATGTATAGTTATATGTGAAGAGATTACTTTGTATATTTTTAAGCATATTTGGCGCATGTAGGTGTAAGGTTTGTTATAGTAAATGTCTATATGTATAGAGAACTAGTTCAGGAAAGCTACAATTGGTCAATTATTGTTTAATTAAATGCCCAAGTGGTCGTATTTCGACCACTGGGCGACTATTAGTACGTATAATCGTACGACAAGGTTAAAAAAATGGATACCTTCTTATATTAATATGTGTTATGTGACAAAATGGTTTCCCAGCAGAAAGATCTACAAAGTTAAGCACCGCTACCACGATCAGGTTTTTGGATGTGTGACCATTATAGCAATACCGTGGTTATCGCTTGCGCGATTTTGACTCCAGTGAAAAGAAATTAAAGATGGTATGTGGAGCAACAGCGACGGTGATATTAAGGGATGAATTATATAAGACCGGGCCGTGCCCGGAGCGTGCCGTGTACGTGGCCCGGACGGGGCACGGATTTGAAACGTTAGGTACATACATTTTGTATGAAGCAGTTTATATCACACAGTGCATGATCCGTGTCCCGTCCGAGCCCGGACGACGCTCGTCTATACCAGGGTTGTTGCACGGTCCCTCCCCGTTCCCGTCGACGTCCCGTTGTAATACGAACACTCTTCCGTGCTGTTTACAGACAGTGAGCGACGAATGTTTAGGGAGGGACCACGCACATTCTTTTTATTTCACCGAAGCTCAGTTTGGACACAAATTTGTGATACGTAAACAAAAGATTCTTTTGTTGCAACATTGTTGCATGTCTTTGCGGATAATGGACGATGAAAAATTTATTGAACATGTCCGAAAATTAGAAGCGAACTGTCGGGCTTTAGCTCGTTTAGTAAAATATCAAAGTTTTCTTTGGACATTCTAAAATATCCAAAGAATTTATCTTCATTGTCAGGTAAGTATCTACATAGAATATTAAATTCTTCGTCAAATTTACGCCTCCTCCAAAGAGGATGCACGCTCCATTTTCGTTTAACCTTGTTCTTGTTACTCCTTGCTTCTGCTCCCTGTTCATCAATAGCTATCGCAATAGCAGCCATATCCAGTAAAGAAAACTCTATTATTATTAAATTGGGCATTTTTTACATCACTACGCTACATTGAAACGACCGTGGCAGCATAAAACCCGTTTATCACTCGGTGTAATATAATCGTACAGCACGGAAGGGCTCCGCTCCTGCCCCGTCCCGGCCCCGTCCCGGCCCCGTCCTGGACACGACCCGGTCTAATATAATTCATTCATAAGTCTGTTTTTTGTTACTAGGTATGTTAAAAGCACCAGCTGACTCTTTTACGCAAATTCAAACTAAATATAGGGAACAAATATTTCAATTAAAACTAAGGCAACAATCAAGACGTGCTCAGTCGTTGTTTTTAAATAGAAAATAATTCAATAGGTCAGTGAAACAACATTTGTTTAATTAAAATAAAATTAAAACACTACACTGGGGTCTTGTGCAACTGCGATCATATTGAGGAGACGAGTAAAATATATAAAATCTTCTCTCTTAGCCTTTATTATTCCCAAGTCACTTGGGGTCGGCTTTTCTGGTCTAACCGGATTTGACTGGATATCAGTTTTTACACGGAGCGGCTACCACCTGACCTCCGCAACCCGAAGGCTAACGATACCCTAAGGCTAGACCAGTGTCAGGATATTAGAGGCTTACAGACTTAGGCGATAATTGTCAATCAATACGCACATAATTTCGAAAAGTCATATAACTTCCGAAAGTCAGAGGTGCGCGACGTGGGTTCGAACCCGAGACCCTCTGCACTGCAGTCTGTTGGTCTCCCCACTGAGCTATCGCTGTTTATACATACACACGTACAGTAGAATTATATATATAAGGATATAGATTCGTTTTATTGTTTATTATGTAAATTATTGCAGACTTAAAATTTTGACACATATTATCGTTTAATTTTTTGTTTATTAGTTGATATTGCCATACCATTGTATGGTTGAATGTGATTAGCCAGCATAAATTACCATCATCATTCATATTACCACATTCTTGTGAATAAATTATTTGAATTTAAATTTGAATAGATACTGTAGCATGAATTGATATTAATACCTATTTAGTTCTCGTCGTTTCGAATTATGCTAATTGTGAAAGTCAAAAAACGTTCAATAATGAAAGTGGATTAGTGATACTTTCACTAATACTATAAAAGATTAAAGCAAGTATCAGAATAGAAAATAGTTTGATACAAATTAACTTAGAGATCTTTAAATTGGTCGTCACGGATCCGATTTATTCGGTCGTGTTGTTATCATGTGGTCGTATGCCTTGCATATTGTAATCGAGATTTTAGTCCGTGGAGCGAATGTAGTACACGATTTAGTACCACAAATGCGAATTAGCCTTTTTTATACTACTTAGGTGGCATACAAGCTTACGGCCCACCTAATGGTAAGTTGTCACCGTAGCCTATGGACGCCTGCAACACCAGAGGCATCTCTTAAGCGGTTTCGACCCTTTAGGATAGGAAGAAGAAAAGAGAAAGTGGGAAGGAGAAGGAGCGGGAAGGGGGAAAGAGGGTGATTGGGCCTTTGGCACTCTCACTTACCGAACGAAACACAACAGTAGGAATACTGCTATTTCACGTCGATATTCTATGAGAGAGTAGTCCTTCCCCGGTCGAGCCAGCCCATTCATGCTAAAATCAGCAAGGCTGTACTACTCACTACAGACTTGTGCACCAAAGGTACCATAATCCTAACTGCTAAGTATTTTATATTATATAGGATAGCAATTTATTGACATACCCTCCATTACCTCGAGCAAAGCCGCAAGCAAAATCTAGTGCTATATCAAAGCAGCAGTCCTCATGCACATTTAACGGTTAGTAAAATGTGTTTGTAAACTTCTGTGCAGTAGATATTATAGACGACTACAGCCAGCTCAAATGCTCTCTCTGTGTCGTCACTCTCGTAGTCAAACTGGACCGTAACCTAAAACGACACAAAAATTACTGGTTTGCCCAATCAGTGATTTTCAAGACAGGTGAAAATTAAACATCTCTTTGCTGGTCCCTGATCCTAAACCGGAAACCTCATCATTTGCAGCCGTATACGTTTGACCAATGACAGTTGATTTGACACTGTTTCTACCTTTACGCAATTATCGTACGTCTGTATGTCCATGTCGTGTCTGGCTGAAAACGTCCACTGTAAAAAAGCCTATTCCTAGGAATCTGTACTATTAACTTTAACTATGTAATTCAGATTGCAAATATCGTGCATTTTAATTAGATTTATTGAGCGCATAATTACTTTATTCGTGATACAACATTTGTAGATTTTTCGTAAATTTTCGTGACTGTAAATAAAGACTTTGACCCTATGAATAGTCACCTTACCTTTCTTTCACCCGACGTTAGAATAATAAAAGGTCACAGCGTTCTATTATATCAGCCCTACCCTGTCTCTCAGGTGTTAAATATTGCTAATAACCTTGAATATCAATGCAAATAGGAGTTTGTTTGTTTGTTTGTTACGCTTTCACGCCTTAACTAGTCGACCGATCATCATGAAATTTCGTATACACATTGTCAGGGGAACAGAAAAGGAGGTAAAGTACCTTTAATTCAGAAAATAGTACTGTTACTAACCTAATCTACATTTACGCGAGTGAAGCCAAGGACAAAATCTAGTATAATATAAATTGGCGAGTGTTGGGCGCCGCCAAGCGCTGGAAACACTGTCAGTTCAATAATTAAGTGTCATATTTGTATCGCTTGTGTAGTTATCGCTTGTTTGAATCGTATAAAATAAGACATGACACTGCATCCATGCATGTTGTTTGTTCAATAAATTTATAAATTGTGCGAGTGATCCAACGCGGTTAGTATATCTTCTTTTTTTTTAATTATACGGATTTTATCGCGTTGTTTACAGCAGCCATAGTCACGGGGAGACGGTGAGTCTCCCCGTGACCATGGCTGCTAAAAAGCAACCGAAACGTCGAGGGTAGTGTAAAATTAAATTAAATCTAAATAGTTTTAATAATAATATAATTAGCTTAAAAATTAGTAAAGTTTAATAGTAGTAATAGTGCAACAAATTTTCAAAATTATGTAATAAAGTGTCAAATAAACAACGCGATAAAATCCGTATATAGTAGTTTAATTTCAATGAATAATATTCGCTTAAACAGAAGACAATATTATGAGGTTAGTATATATTATCTCTTGTGGTATAAAATAATAGCCAATTCTTTCGTGACGGTTTGATAAGCTGGTTTGTTCAAAAAAGTAGACTTGACTTCGTATAACTGGCGTAAGCGGAGTGAAACTGTTACTGCGATTAGTTATTAACTAATCGTAGTAACAGTGTTACTGAGCTTGGTGAGCTCAATAGAGCTAAGCGGTTCTTCACTGCGGGGCAAAGACTGCTTCTATATAAGTCGCAAGTCCGGCCTCACATGGAGTACTGCAGTCATCTCTGGGCAGGAGCACCAAAATACCAGCTTGATCCTTTTGACGTGGCACAGAGAAGAATCTTGAGAATTGTCGATGAGCCTAAACTCACAGGCGGTATTGAGCCACTAAGTCTCAGAAGAGACTTTGCCTCCCTTTGTGTGTTCTACCGCTTGTACAATGGATTGTGTTCTTAGGAGTTGTTTAAGATGATGCCCTCAGCTACTTTTTATCATCGCACCACTCGCCATCGATAGGGATTTCATTCTTATACCTTACAACTTAATTGGTGCCGCACCAAGCGGTTCCAAAAGAATCTTCTCCCGCGGACGCTCAGGTTGTGGAATGAACTCCCTGCCGTAGTTTTACCACACTACAGTGTGTGTTCTTCAACGCGCAAGTGATGCCTCTGGTGTTGTAGGCGTCCATAGGGTCAGGTGACCACTTACCATCAGGTGGGCCGTACGATTGTTTGCTACTTTTGTAGTATAAAAAAGCATGTCTACGACATCATTTCTTTTTTTCATCTCATCTCTAAAATATTCCCTTGTATTCGACAATGTGCGAATGCCCTTGATGTAGCGGCCATAGGCTATAGTTGCCGTTTTCTAGCAGATTGACCGTATGTTTGCTAAATACTTTAGTAGTAAATAATCTCTGAAGGATGAACATGAATATTAAATATTTTAAAGATAATGAAATTTCTATCTCTAATGAGATCTAGCAAAGACGTCACTTAATTCTGATGCAGCCAGGCAGTCAGAAAATTATACGTAGTAGCCCGTATAATATATGGTCCCGGTTCGTCAAAAGAATTATTACTACAGACACGAACGACGATAATAAACTTAGGCAAACAAAATCTCACTTTGACCCTTGTCTCCACAAACGAGGGCAAAGGGGCACATAATGTAACGAAAAGACTTATTGCCAGTACTTTTAAAGAAATTACTAGATGCCGTTTGTTAGAACAGCTGGTAAAATCCCAGATGTTCGTTTATCTGAATGGTAGAATCTATGTAGTTAAAATGAGCGTTAGCGCGCGTTCAGGTTCAAAGATGGCTGGCGCTAAACCTCCGATGATTATAGCTGCTGAATCTTAATAGCGATGTCGATTAAACTTTCGAAGTATTCGACTGTTCTTATAATGCTCCGCCTAATATGAAACCGAGTCATAAAGCAGTAAGATAGAAATGTATGACAATATGACAGCCAAAAATACCCGAAGGCTAACGATACCCTAAGGCTAAACCAGTGTCAGGATATTAGAGGGTACTGACTTTCCCAATAACGACTGCCATAGATGTTCATGGCAGCCGGGACCGACGGCTTAACGTGCTCTCCGAGGCACGGAGCAGACGATAATTGTCAATCAATACGCACATAATTTCGAAAAGTCAAAGGCATAGGCACAGCAGCGATAGCTCAGTGGGAAGACCAACAGACTGCAATGCAGAGGGACTCGGGGTCAAACCCACGTCGCGCACCTCTGGCTTTCGGAAGTTATATGACTTTTTATAACTTTCGAAAATCAGGGGTGCGCGGCGTGGGTTCGAACCCGAGACCCTCTGCATTGCAGTCTGTTGGTGTCCCCACTGAGCTATCGTTGCTCTAAACGCGCCTTTAATGCATACGCTGTAAGTTATAGTCAAGTAAAAGTTTTACTAATGAGTAAAGGTTCGATTGTCTGGTAAATAGATTGTTGATCGAATAATATTTCTTTACTAGATTTGAGACCTCAGCTTACTGTATGTATGTGCACTTTTACCACAGAGGAAGCATAGCGAGATTCCATTTAAGCTTCTACATTCGCGCAAATTAGACTAGTCCAATTGGCCAAGTACCCCTAACGAACATCAGATCGCAACGACACCTCACGCTGTGTTTCTGCGATGTCCTCACTAAGCCTAGACAAACCTTTTGGATTTGTAAGCTCCTAAACTTTAACTTAACTTGTTATACTGTGAGCTGAGGAAGAAAAGTTGTTTCTTTCTGTTTCTAATGCTAGAAGCACAGCAACTCCTTTTTTAAAGGTTTCGAAAGTGTTGTAGTTTACGTCATCACGTATCATAATGCAGACATTAAGTAGCATACAAAACTTTGTTATTCGTTTGAATTTAGCTTCTAGGATTCTTTCTTTCTAAGATTCCAGAGACAAGAACCTCCTCACAATGCGTACCGTATCTAATAGCACTGCCTTCTGAATCAAACTCTTTATCCAAGCACCTAATGCGAGCCTCTTTAGATGGTGATAGAGGCTCTTGGCTATTAGACCATTGACTGATATGACTATCGGTACAATGATTGCCGAATTCACATCCCTCATGTCGACAACCTCGCGAGCTAAATCGAGATATTTAATTTGTTTATATTTTTTAGCTTTCATGAGATTGCCGTCATGCCGAACGGTGACATCGATAATCATTGCGCGGCGCTCTGTTCGATCTATCATCACAATGTCAGGTTTGTTGGCGACAAAGAAAAACAGTCCTGTCTGTGATGATAGTTCGATCCCAGTACAACGTGACATGACCATTTTCGAGAACTGATTCAGCTACATACCTGTAGTACAGCACTATTATTATTATTATTATTATGAGAGTCAAGACTTTTAATGCCTTTAACGTGTAGGTAACAGATCCATGCAGACTCTCCGCTTCGGGTGTTTGTTTAATATATAAGTTAGCGCAATGATTAATGAATTGGTACAGCAAACGAGAGATAATCGGTTCAATTTGCACCTAATGCAATATAATGTCAACTCACTTCTGACTTGAATAAAACTAAGTGCAGTTACCAAGAATGCTAGTAACATGTAGCCGGCATTACGACCAATATTTATACTTTCCACTTCGATCGTAGTGCTTTCATTTAACGGGCTTCCATTCATTTAAGTTTAAGTTGTCTGATCAACCCGGAGAGCGTTTCGCTGCATTTCTTCGTAAACGCCTTTCAAGAACTTTTCTCATCCGTTATCGGTTGCAAAACTATAACCTAGTTTATATTGCTGACCGTTACAAGTATAAATTTTATCGTTCGAGTTTTGATTATAACATGCTTCATGATTCGATACATTCATATACCTACA
This sequence comes from Catocala fraxini, assembly GCA_930367265.1. Taxonomy (NCBI): domain Eukaryota; kingdom Metazoa; phylum Arthropoda; class Insecta; order Lepidoptera; family Erebidae; genus Catocala; species Catocala fraxini. The sequence goes on along the minus strand of OV884027.1, from coordinate 25,769,295 downwards.
GATAATTCTAATCGGTACACTATTAAAATTTACATAAGCTTCCACTAGAAGTGTTGGTAAAAATAATAAGTAAATAGCAAGCTTTGGTCAATAAAGCTCATTGCTTGTGCATACCTAAATTGGGTAGTTGCCTATATTTGATATTGTACATTATTTTCACACGAGAGAAAAAAGGAATCAAAATAAAGCTTTGTAGACAAACAGAATCAAAGTCGGTTGCAAAATAAGGGAGTATTCATATTTTATATTTGGATATAAAAAAAGTAGGTCGTAGTGGAGATGTCTCCCTCGCACAGCCGCGTTTAAATGGCATTTATATCACAGTTTGTATCGGACATCATTTTTCTGTCATTTGACAATTACCCCAACCACTTTTTTGATTCGAAACGCTTGTATCTTATTTATTTCTAGCGCTTGGGTAATTTAACTATTTGTTTTAAATTATAAAAAATGTGAGTCAGCTACCCTATTGTATTTTACTCCTATTACGCTAGTTATGATTTTAGATCCCACGTATAGGTGGTGAGCCTCTAAAAATTTCTTGACAGATTAACCCAATTGTATATTGCCCAACTGTGGAAACGAACCCGAGATCTCATGCATAATACTTGTATTTATAACCTCTATGCCACCGAGCCAGACTGCGTCATCAACACACTTATAAGAAATAAATCAGTCCCCTAAACACAACAGTGTCATGGTCACTCTACGTTTCATATTCGCACTAATGATCAAATAAAACGCCGCGCGCCCGCGCTCGGCACTCAAACAACTCTCATCGAATCACTTATAAATCAATAAACGCTTCATTTCGCTCAATAACTTTAACGATCAATGTAATCATTTTACAATTATTTATATTTTTTTGATTATAAAGTCTGGTAGTGTAATTATAAAAAATAAAAATACATTTACACCTAGTGTCGTCATTTGAAAATAATTGGTTTATACTTTTGTGCCACCATTGTGAAGAGGATGAGTGTAAGATGCCACGTAATTATCTATACTAATATTATGAAGCTGAAGAGTTTGTTTGTTTGTTTGAACGCGCTAACCTCAAGAACTACTGGTTCGAATTAAAAAATTATTTTAGTGTTGGATAGCCTATTTATCGAGGAAGGCTATAGGCTATATAACATCACGCTACGATCCACGTGAGCGGCGCAGTAACTAAAAACGCGGGTGAAACCCCGGGCACATCTAATGATCAATATGGAGAAAGAATGCCCATATTACATAAAATTATTGAAAGAAAGGCTTTGTTTTATGAATTGCTACCGACTTTCGATCACTGTTATCAATGCTTTTACTTTTATTATATTTACATTTTAACAGATTTGATTAAGCTTACATGTATAAACACTTATACTTGTTCTATATATATATTTTTTTAAGAAACATTTCAATTAACATTTTGTTTGTAACCCAATACCCAAACTTCAATGACGATTGAAAAACAATGACTGTAAGTGTTTTGCGGGTACGTAATCGGGTTCTTAATAGCGCACCTTTTGTATGAACCTCGCATATAACTTAAATGTAGATACAGTAACTTATGGAAACTCATTAATCACTAAAGTTTGACGTTGATAAGTGCTATTTTGTGACCTTAATACACACAGTTCAAATTAAAGAAACGGTACCAATGGAATAGTTTTTATGTACATTACACTAATGGCTGAAGCATGCATTTTATCTGTTTCTTGCTCACTTGGAACACATTTTATACACATAAAAGATGGAAGATTACTATCATTTCTGACTTAAAATCCAATTAAAAACTGTCGGGCTTTTTTAAATAATGGTACCACAGTATCTGCAGTTTATTGCCGGTTCTTATACCCAGAATCCAATTACGAACATTGAACAGTTGGGCGTAAAACACAAATATAACTAGCTTATGCCCGTGGCTTCGCTCGCTCGGGAACATTCCTTTTTTTCTGGATTAGAGAAAATAATCGGGTCAGAATAAAAAAGTAAATTCTTAAAAAAGTCTTTATTAAATAATTTATCCCTTTTTGTATTAGACAGAAGAAATACTGGGGCAATGCCGTTAATCTCTCGGCTTCCAACTTACCGGTGTCGACCTGTATTTTATAGTCTACTAGTTTTGTCCCGCGGCTTCGCTCGCTCGGCAACACTGTTTATTTCTGGATTAAAGGTACTCTATATCTATTGCTGTACTTCTAAAATCGCGAAGGCAAAATTTTGTGTTGATGGGTCGAGTAGTTAAGGCGTGCAGGCGTAACAAACAAACAAACTCACATTCGTATTTATAATATTAGTTAGTACATGATAGGAAAAAAACTCGAGGCGTTTTCAATGCTATACGATTTAAACAATCAACTATTCATATGAAAACAATTATAAGCAATTGACTCCGTGCAATCGTACCGACCTGAGTTCTCGACGATCTATCTGTTCAATAAAAATTGTTCTATAAATATATCTACGTTAGTAGTGACTGCATGGTTGGTGTAGAGGTTTAAGTGCTTGCCTCGCCACTGCCGCTGTGCCAAATGATGTAGGTTCGGTCCCCACATCTTGCCCAGGTCCCAATTTATTTGGGGTCGGCGCAGTATGTCTTTTGCTTCCATAGTTCTCTGTCACCCGTCATCTGATCATTTACCCCTTTCCCTTTCCTATCCATCCTCACACAGTCCATCCATCTTTTCCTTGGCCTTCCTCTCCCTTTCCGTCTCTCTACCCTCATATTCATCACTTGCTTACCTACATACGTATCATCTCTTCGCATAACATGTCCATACCAAGCCAAACGATTTCCTTTCACCTTCGCGTCTATGGGCACCAGTTTCAGACTACCTCTTACGTATTCATTCCTAATTCTGTTCATTGTCGTCACTCCACACATCCATCGTAACATTCTCATCTCTGCTACATCCAATCGTTTCTCATCCATCTTCTTAGTAGCCCAACACTCAGCTCCATACAGTACGACAGGCCTTATATATGCGATCCTTTAATTTCAAAGGCAATTTAGGATCACATATTATACCCGAGATCTGTCGCCTGTGTGTGATCCTCAAATTATTGTTCTGAGTCTGGGTGTTTGTGTTCGTTTTTTGAATGTTTGTGAAGCCCCCCGCGACATAGGAATTATTCCTACTGTGGGAGTTGTCATTTTTAAGAGCAAAGTACAATTTACGTTAGTTGTCTCACACTTTTATTGCCAAAGAGGTAAACAGAGGTCTATACACTTACTTTTGCCGTCTACTGGACATAGTGCCGGACTTCAACTACTACTGATAAATTCAACACAGACAAATCCAATAACACTTTGCCTGTTTCGAGCAGCGAACCCATTGGAGCCCACAGTTTCTTTTTGTAAAGATAACTCTCGCGCTGGGTTAAATGGATAATTTCTCTGTCGCGGGGGACGTTACAAACATTTAAACAACTGACAAAATAGGATATATCCTATGTTACTCTGTTATACAGCTGTCTGATGGTGAAATAATTATTAAAATCGGTTGAGTATTTTATTAGTTAAATCATTACAAATAAACAAAACATAAAATCTATCCTCTTTATAATATTAGTATACAATATATATAGATGAAAGCTTACTTTCTTATACAATGTTCCGTAAATAAATTTCCTGGACAACGAGTCTAGACTCAGAACAACAATTTTTGGATCACACAAATTTTTGTCCGGTGTGGAGATAGATCGAACCCCAACACTTAAACCACTACGCCATATGTGCAGCCAAATTATTCACGATCGAAGTACCACTGAGGCTACATATGTATATATATGTATTATTTAAAAACTGTAACAAAGTTATTTTTAACAAGGCTATGGAGATAATTGGAAAGCCAATAGGCTCGAGCCTAATTAGTTTCCACAACAAAAAGTGCTGAAGCACGCACTTTTGACTGTACGAAGTTATGTGCATATTAATTTCATTATCACTCGCTTCAACGGTGAAGGAAAACATAGTGCGGAAACCTGAATGTCTAAGAGCTCTTTATAATGTTCTCGAAGATGTGTGAAGTCTGCCAACATGCACTGGGGCAGCTATGGACTATGGTCTAATCCTTCTCATACTGAGAAGATACCTGTGCCTAGCTACAATAAGACAGTTTATACAGGCTGACCCAGAAGTCGACGTCAAGCCGGAATTAGGTAATACGCTATGTTACAATAGCTATCAGCAAAATATATAGTTCTAACTCCAAAACCATGCTTTTAGGACTTAAATTTAGTCTGTATGTTTGTTCCACGATGACGTAAAAATCATTGAACGAATTTTGATGCGGTTCGTGTAATTCGCTAGCATGAGGCTAAAAGTAAAAATCCAAATTACAGCGAATTCGGTACAGTAAAACCGAAGATAATGTGCTAAGTGAGATTATACATAGATGTCAAATGAGCAGACGGATCGCCTGATGGTAAGCGATTACCGCCGCCCATGGACACCCGCTACACCAGGGGAGTCAAGTGCGTTGCCGGCCTTTTTTTCCCCCATAAGGGCAGAGGGGGTTTGGCCTGCGGTACAAGGGTACCGGAGGCCAACTGGTACTGAACAACTGGTACAACTGGCTGCCGTAGTACGGACTCACTCGACGAAACACAATGTAAGCGCTTTTTCACGCCGGTTTTCTGTGAGACTGTGGTATCACTCCGGTCAAGCGCGCCCATTCGTGCCGAAGCGTGGCTCTCCCACGGTAAACACTATTTCTGAATATATATATACATATTTATGTATGTGGTAGAATACTATGTTTCAGGTCCTATGTATTATTGATCGATTCTTTTGCTATCTAATTGAGAATTTCTCAACAGAGCCCAATCACACTTTTCTGGAATCGGTAATCTAACCTGGATCTTCACAATCCAAATTGTTTTGAATCATTCGTTGGTATTATTGGATAATTTAATAGTTATCCCATAACACAAATCAAAACCTAAAACTTCTTTATCTTTAGCAATACGCTGCCTGTCTGGCTGCCTCGATGGCGTAGTGGTGCCACGCCTACGACCTCAGGCGTGGCAGTCGGTTACACTAACCACTACGCCATCGAGATCGCCAGACAGGGTTTGATTCCCTAACAAGACAAACATTTACATATGTGCATGGACATGGACGTTTGTGTCGGTCTGGGTGTTTCTATGTATATGTATGTTTTTACAAAGAAAATAGTATATATTATGTATGTTTATCCATTTTCTAGTACCCATTGTACAAGCTCTGCTTAGTTTGGGCTAGATGGTGTTGTTTGTATGTGATAGAATATTATTGTTAATATTGGAAAGTCTTCAACCAAAATAGCAAATTTAATGTATTTACGGAATATTGTATAGAGAAATTAAGCTTTCGTATATTTATAAACGTCGTAAGATGTTATCCGAACGAAATGGGCCATTGGAAGCGCATATCTTGTAGGTACTACTATTTCCTTGTTTAATGAATATTAAGGTTGTTTATCCTAATTTATGCTTTCATTTAATTGGTTATACCTATATATTAATCCGTTCTAACGTAATTGGGACAATTTTCTGTAGCTTTAAGGAATTTGCCCACTACCCCGTCCCATACCATGACCGTGCTATGACCGTGCTAGGAACGTGTCAGGCAAAAAAATATTTATGTAAGGAAATGTATAAGACTATGCCAACTAGACCGTTCCGTCACCGACCAGCAGTTCCTATAGCAGGGCGTATCGTGTTGCTTTTCGTGTCTGATACGTTCCCAGCACGGTCATGGTATGAGACGGTGAAGTGGGCAGACTCTTTTATATTTAAATCGAAGTAGACGTTACTTGGCCGAAGTCCATTGTAATAAAATTATCGGGACGAGAGGAACCCGCCACGTACCCTCGGATTGCCCACCCCAACTATTGCAATAGAAAAAGGCTGACAATACCGAACTCCTCTGGATAGGGACGCCAGCCACGACGTGGGACCCGGGCGTACTTTAACTTGCAGTATTCCGCGACCACAAAATATGCGTCGGCACGTGTTTCGCCTCAGCGCGAGGCATCCTCGGGACCGTTTGGCAACGAATGAATATCTGTAGCTCTTACGCTTAAGTTTGCGGTTGATATTGAGGTACCAAGTTTAATACCTGGCATACTCCTGGTATACCTCCTACTTCCGGGTATACATATATAACCCATTTTTTTATGCAACTTATGTGGCAATCAAGCATACGGTCCTACTGATGGTAAGTGGTCACCGTAGCCTATGGACGCCTGCAACACCAGAGGCATCATTTGCGCGTTGCCGACCCTTTAGGAAAAAAGAGGAAGTGGGAAGGAGAAGGAGCGGGAGGGGAAAAAGAGGATGATTGGGCCTCCGGCACTCTCACTCACCAAACTAAAAACAACAGTAGGAATACTGATATTTCACGTCGATATTCTGTGAGAAGGTAGTCCTTCCCCGGTCAAGCCGGCCCATTCATGCTGAAATCAGCGAGGCTCTACTACACATAAACATATCTTGCGCTTATATCTCTAAAGAGGTAAGCGGAGGTGTGAGAGACCCAGATTTTCAACCAACTTCAAAAAAAAAGAGGAAGTTCTCAATTCGACTGTATGTGTTTTTTAGTGTTATATCAAAACTTTTATCTAGGTGAACCGATTTTGATGAATTTTTTTTCATCAGTTGTCCTGCGTTCACACGTAATAAAAGGGCAGCCTATATAACTGTTAAACCAACACAGTTCCAGAGTCAGGGCTGCTACTGAAAATTTATTGACAGAAAAAAACCAATTACATTTTACCCGAACCGGTAATTGAACTTGAGACTTAGTGCACGGCAACCGCATACACTCCCGTTGCGCCATTAAGAAAAATACCCAATACTCAACATTTTATTGCATTCTACAATGTTATACAAAAATGGACTTATAAAACAAATTAGGAGAGAAAAAATATAACAATTAAATAATTTATTTTAAATTTATAAAATATAAATTATCTATATATATATATATATATATATATATATATAGATAATTGTATTTATCACACAATGTGTGTGTGTGTGTACTTATGTTTATATTTATATATGTTAATATATTATGGCTTATCCCTTTAAACGATCAAACGAAAAAGCTGACAGTAATAATGTGTGCTAATCGATTAAATTTTAATTATAAATCCCCGCGACCATGGTTGCTGAAAAGCAACCGAAACGTCACGGAAAGTGTAAAATTAAAATATTAATAATTATGTTATAATATTGTTTTATAAAAATAAACAACACGATAAAATCTGTATAAAGTTTGTTTAATTTCAATGTATAACATTTATGTAAACATAAGACAATATAATGAAATCGAATTATCGCTTTGAGTGGCAGCGGCATGCCACATTTTGCAATTATGTCTGGATTTCCAGCAACTGACAGATTCATTGATACATTGATTATTTCAATTGCATTGATTATTCAAGTGCATTCCGAACGTTTATTTATTATTATTAAACTAAATACTATTCCAAAACCTTATAAAATGACGTCGTCGGCCGTGTTCGATAATATTGTCTGTCTTGTATGTTAGCTGCAAGGTTCAGGCAAAAGGTTGAGCTTATAAGAAAATACCTGCAAGAAACTCAAGGTCACTTTTTTGAATTGCCATCAAATTACAATTTTAGTATTTTACAACTCATTTATGAACCAGGTGTTGCAGTCGTTATGAGTCATTATGCCATAATATGTTATTGTCCATATAAAACTAAATTATAAAAATAAAGGAAACATTCAAAATATTATGAAAGAAGCATTTCAGAGAAACATGACTACATATTTTTCTTACAAAATATAGACAAAATAATAAAAAAGACAATGAAATAAATAGTTCGTATGTATGTATATTATGTGGGGGCCAGTCAGTGCAGACCGGCGACACTTCGACCCAGTGGGATCTTTTGTGTCGACACTCTCCCAATAACGACTGCCATAGATGTTCATGGCAGCCGGGACCGACGGCTTAACATACTCTCCGAGGCACGGAGCACGCGATAATTGTCAATCAATACGCACATAATTTCGAAAAGTCAGATAACTTCCGAAAGTCAGAGGTGCGCGACGTGGGTTCGAACCCGAGACCCTCTGCATTGCAGTCTGTTGGTCTACCCACTGAGCTATCACTGCTCAGTCAAATAGTTCGTAAGTAAAAAAATATAAACATATTATGCTATTGTGGCAACAAATGGTCTCCATTCAGCATTGATGTTGCGATAAAACTGACGTGATATCGCAACGCTGATTTTCAATGGAGACCATCGTTACGCACGGACGTCAAGCCAGCTGCATACAATTTTAAAACTAACAAAAATTTTAAAATTTCTATTATACCAGAGAAAAATTAAACTATTACTTAACTTATTATTATAAAAAACAAATAAATGAACATATATAAACAAAAATAAAAAAATAAATACCCATACAGCATGTATTGACTCATGCGGAGATTCAACCCATAACACTCCCCACCGGCAGAGGCGAGGCACACACAAACGCGCCATCCGTGCCGTCAGGACAAGAATAATAATTTTATATTCAACTAAATGTAAACAATGGATCGTAGAGAACCTTTCATCCAGAAAAAGTAATGTTTCCATTGGATAAAAATTATCGACAAAATCCAGATTAAGCAAGCTAACTCGCGGGCACAATCTAGTTTGATATAATTGTAAAATTTGTAAAAATGTTTGAAGATGTGGATGTTTTACCCAATACTACAAACTAGTAAAGGATTCGGTTGAAACTTGTTGGACCGATAGACCATAGCCTGGAATAGCACGTAGGCTATTATTTATCCCAGTACACATTCCTGCGGGATACACACGACCGCAGACAGACCGCATAAAAACAAAACAAAAAGGCCTCGCTGTGCTTGCCACACTTCTGTTAAGACGTCTTTGTACTTACCTATTCTTATATTATAAAATACACTTGCTACTTTTGCCCGTGGATTTGCTCGGGAATATTACTTTTTCTGGATAAAATATGTCCTTTGTGCCCCGACAACGTGAATGCGAAAGTCCATGGTGATCGGTCATGTTGTTAAGGTGTGAAAGCAAGCAAATTTACATTCGCATTTATGATATTAGTCAAGATAGCTAACCTCCGCGGTGTCAACCACTTTTAAGATTGCTGATTCTCTCCTGTTGCTCGTAGCAAGATCTTTTAAGGACTTTTCTAAGATTTAAAATATTTTCAAATACAAAAAATATACAAATTTTCAGTTTTATTATATTAGTATAGATATCGGCAGATATTTAATTGGTTTTATGATTATAGATTATAAGATTCTGAATGTATTATTTCTAATTTGGTTAGCATACCAAATACGTCATTGTATTATTGGGAACCTGTAAGGTTTGTTATTAAATGAATGACTTCTTCTGCCATTATATGCCAAAGAAATTCATGCTCCCCATCAATCTACAAACACTTTATCAATTCTTACAATCATAACAGATTTTGAACTATTATTGAGTGGTTCCTTAAGTCCCTTGAAGACTTAATCCAACCTTCTTGACTGTCAGTCGAAGGATTTATTTTGGAAGTTATATTTTGCTTGAGAACTTGTAGTTAGGTAGTATAATAATACGAGAGACATTTTATCATAAGTTATTAGTGTTATTACTCGCTAATTCATGGTCACTATACCGGTCGTACCGACGTCTCATTCACGGCTCCCCACCACAGACAAGTATAATGAAATCTTCCGATAGCATGTATTCAACCTACGACTGTGTTTACGAACGCTCGTTGCAAATCATACAAAAGTGCCACGGAAAACTGTATCTTAAATACAAAGTGTTAAAGTTTATTATTCGTTACAGTGATATGCAAAAATGAATACGAAAAATGCAAGGTAAAATCTAGTGCTTCTTAGATCTTCGTGTTTGTTTTTATAGGATTGCAGTGGTTGGAAATTTGTGATATGGATGGCTGGATTTATTTATGGATGGATGAATTTATTTAATAAATTCGTTTCGGGTTTGTAACTTCTTTGGAAAGATACCGGTATGAAGTTTTTTTACTAATTCCACTCACAAGCAATGTGCAAAATTATATGATTTCAGACGACATTAATACTATTGTTTGATGTTATATAGCATGTAAATGAAAGGTATGTTTATGATAAGGCATCAACAAACCTAGGGTAATAAAAAAACTCTCATTAGAATTAAAAAAAAACTAATTTAGTCTTATGCTTTTTACTTAAGTATATTTTTCACAAGCAACTTGAACAGTATATCCATAATATTTTTATACAATTCGATAGATTTATTTAACTTATAGTTTATATAACTTGGATCATTTTCTGTAGCTATAACGGTTAAGAAGCCTAGTTAATGTTTCGCTTCCCTAATCTTTCTTAAGTTTTCATCCTATATACATATTATGTCAATAGATTATGTCTTTTAAAAGTATATTTTTTAAAGGTGACAATGTCCGTCAAAACACTTTTAAATTCGTGGATACCGAATCTGCCAAATATCTTTGTCTGTAGCTTTAACTGTTGAAGACTGACATTACTAATGGGTCTTAAAATATATGCATCCTGACCCGAAATCATAGAAAAAAAAACAAAATTTGTAGAGTCTATAGAATAGACTTGAATTCAAGTAAACTTTAGAAGGAAAATTTAAAATTTTGTATTAAGATGCACTTCCCTAAAATATGTACTAGCTAATATTATGAAGCTTGATAATATGTATGTTTGAAGGCGCCAAACTCCATGAACAATTACACTAATTTGATAATTATTGTTAGTTCCATATTACATGACACTACGAGCTAAAAGCATAACGCATTAATCATAAACATAAAAAAATTACGTAAATGAAATCATGTTAACCAATTAAGATAGTTAATTAATAAATGTTAAAACATAAATTTTATATCATTTTCATAATTGACTTACATGATACATGGCAGTCGTTATTGGGAAAGTCAGTACCCTCTAATATCCTGATACTGGTCTAGCCTTAGGGTATCGTTAGCCTTCGGGTTGCGGAGGTCAGGTGGCAACCACTCCGTGTAAAAACTGATATCCAGTCAAATCTGGTTAGACTAGAAAAGCCGACCCCAAGTGACTTTAAATTTTATTTGCATGATTTATATTACAAATTGTAAACAACCAAACTGAGCTACAGTTTTATATTTTTAACCATTAAAGACAAAGATAGTTTTATTTATTGAATGTATAAGCCTAATTGTGAGTACCGTACGTGAGTACGCAAACTTAAACAAATATTATAAATTTATCTTCATCTCTGATATTCTTTTTACGTAAAATTGAAAATAACTCTACATTATTACTTCTACGACCCTAAACAGTTAAAGGTTAATCAGGACCATTGGCTTGCAGTGACGTACATGGCAAATGTACGCAATTCCCAGGTCGTTCTTGATTCTATAGAAATGTGACGTAGCTAGAACAACCATTTAAGAATGATATAGACTATAAAGATCAATTGAATGTACTAGATTGTCATCTGCGTTCTTTAAAACGTGCTTTTATTATTGACTGGCTTCTGCCTATAGTTTTGTCAATATGAATACTTGAGGAAGACATAGCAAATTATAAATTATATTCCGCTGGAACACGGTAGGAATTGGGTTCAGTGCTGTCAAACTTATTTGTGATAAATATTTTCGCATACTCTTGCTGCAATCAGTTCAAGCGGGGAATGAAGGTTGGGTGTGTTGGAACCAATGATTTCAGTCGTACTCCAACGGTTCATTCTAGTCATGGTCTCTGTGTGTGCTAAGTTGGATGTAAATCCGCATAATGGTGGATGCGTGATTCAGTAACAAACATCGTGACAACTTTCAATATGTACACATTTTTTATATATTAGCTAAGAATTATTAAAATCGCATCAGTAGTTACAATGATTTACGCATAAAAATTAATTTTTGTCTTAATATTAGTAAAGATAAAATACTAGACCTTCAGCTGCCTGAATCCGGCGGGCACGTATACGGAGATAAAAATTATTCTATAAGTTAATCCCAGGCGTGATCTTTCTATGTGCCAATTTTTATTCTAATCCGCTTAACGGTACATACTCAATGCAAACACCAAAACATCTACATAAACTCTTACATTTATAATATCGGTGGGTGATGTTGATTTGATTTTACTCACGTTCAAATGTTTAAGGGAGCTGATATTTGCATATATATTTTGTAAGTCAGATGACAGTGCAATATTATGATGTCATTAATCAGTCTAGTTTTTAATCTAATCTAATTTGATGATGTCGTTGAGAGGTGACGGTAGGAATTACCCTGTCTGCAAAATTGAACTGGAAACATCACGTGTAGAAACTGCGCAAACATTCCGTCTATTTGTCGATAAATTGACATAAGTTGTGATATAGTAAATAATAATAATAATAATAATAATATTCTACCACATACACACAACACCATCTAGCCCAAACTAAGCAGAGCTTGTACTATGGGTACTAGACAATGGATAAACATACATATATACTTTTTTTTTTTTGTAAATATATACAAATTATACATAGAAACACCCAGACCAAGACAAACATCCATATTCATGCACACAAATGTTTGACAAATAGCAGACATACTCATTGGAATGCCATGCAAAAGACTTGAGTTGGATCCCAACCTACACCTCTGACTTTTAGAAGTTATGGGTGTATTAAATATACCGCTAGTTCTAATGGTGTAGGAAAACCTTGTAAGAAAACCTGCAGGTCAAAGAGTTCTCCATGATATTCTCGAATATTTGTGAAGTCTGCTAGCCCGCTCTGGACTAGTGAGGTAGATTGTACTCTAACCCTTCTGACACTGAGAGGCCCGTGCCCAGTAGTGAGACAGTTTAAATACACGGCTGATATTATTATTATATAGCGAAGTGACTTGTAATGCTATAATAATTATTACATATAAAATACTATATTTCATGGCTACTTATATTATATTTCTAAGAGCAGCGATAGCTCAGTGGGGAGACCAACAGACTGCAATGCAGAGGGTCTCGGGTTCGAACCCACGTCGCGCACCTCTGACTTTCGTAAGTTATATGACTTTTCGAAATTATGTGCGTATTGATTGCCAACTATCGCCTGCTCCGTGCCTCGGTGAGCACGTTAAGCCGTCGGTCCCGGCTGCCATGAACATCTATAGCAGTCGTTACTGGGAGAGTGTCGACACAAAAGATCCCACTGGGTCGAAGTGTCGCTGGTATGCACTGACTGGCCCCAGCATAAGATACATAGATACATATACTTTATTTCGTCTAGATCTCAAAATGAGTTGACTACAACGCGTATCCGTTAGAATAGTTTCATAAGTCTGTGTCATAAGTCGCTGAGCGATAGTTCAGAACTTTTACCGTTTTATTTATTGCGACCATTTTTTAATGTGGCCTAAAATGTAGCTCTACAAAATATATAGATATCTATCTATCTAGGCTTCATTAGAATCGTCGATCTTAACTCCAAACTAGTTTTTATATATGATGTACTAGATTTTACCCGCGGCTTCGCTCGCGTTAGTTATGGGTTTTGTCAATACATTTTTATCCTTCGGTAACAGTACTTTTGTCTGTATGCCAAAGGAATTCTGTGCCCCTAACAAACTAACGAAAGGACAATAATAATAATATTCTGCCACACACACACAACACCATCTAGCCCAAACTAAGCAGAGCTTGTACTATGGGTACTAGATAATGGATAAACATACATATATATTTTTTTTTGTAAATACATACATATTATACATAGAAAATGATGTATGAACATTTTGGTCTATGAATCAAAACACATTCCACCTAAACAATAATTTGTATTTTATTTTATAACTTAATAATCAATCATTACAATCTCACGGACACTTTCGAATCTTATTTTCGTGTTAAAAAGTATTTTCGCGATTTCAAATACATCCATTGTTTACATCTGAGACACGCAATGTTGCCATGCCTACAGTTTTTACAATATGTGTACGGTTTTATCAGAGAAATTATTTCCTATTTAGCTTGTTTGTAATTTTTCTTACGTAGTTAATACGAATGCTTTTCTATAAATACCATTATTGAGCTTCATCATAGATATGACCAATTTCTTAAAGTCATAAGTTTTAATGTAAAAGACCATAATAAATACCACTTTCTCGGTATTATACGCTTTTCTATAGTGCAAGCATGGCAACACTTTATTTATATTTTTACGTGCGGGAATGCATTGACGCATACCCTCCGCGGGGGCGGGTGGAGTTGTGTCGGGTATAAGGATGATAATTATAATGGACCTCCCGGATTATTCAGAAGCAATATTCAGAAGTGTCCGTGACTTATATTCACTTTTAATTGAATGTGGTCATCCTTAATCACATATTTACCATTTTTTGTGGTTGTTGGTTCTGAGGCTAATAATGTATGGCAGCTGAACAATGTCCTTTCATGATAATCGGTCGAGTAGTTAAGGCGTGAGAGCGTAACAAACAAACTTACATTCGCATTTATAATATTAGTTAGCATATAAATTAGTATGGATTTATACGTAATATCTATCTATATACTGTAAAGCTCTAATGAGGCTTTGTTGATTCACGATTGGCACGGATTGGATGTACTGGAATTCATTTTTACGGCTGTCGTCTAATGTCAAGACAGTAACTATCCTGGAAAACTTTTTCGACCGTCGTTATCTAAGTGAAGGGCCAACTTGGTTTACAGCGGAAAAATGTTCGAAAACTCCTTAATTAAACAAAATAGAAATAAAAGAACTTCCTGCATAAAATGAAAGTAGAAGAAATAAGATTAAGGTACAATTATTAGAATCGACTATTTAGTTTGCTGAACCCGATTTCTTTAGAATGTCGTCCAAACGTTTTATATTTGTTTCTTTTTGAAAGACTATACTCCTGCACAGGAATAATTCTTGTGTCGCGGGACTTGTGGATCACACAAATTTTTGTCACGTAGGATTTGATAACACAACGATTTGATTTGATGACAAAATTCTGCGCAGTGTTAGTGGCAAGTTTAATATTACGTACGATTAGATCTAGTTATGGAGCAAATTCAAACTTATTTCTTGCGAAGTAAGAATTAAATGGGGATTTTAGGCATGGCATGTGAAATCTATATAACCTGGTATAATAATATCAGCCCTGTGTTAAACTGTCCCACTGCTGAGCACGGGCTCTGCACGGTATGAGAAGGGTTAGGCCGTAGTCGACCACGCCGGCCCAGTGTGGACTGACATACTTCATATATCTTCGACAACATTATGGAGAACTCTTAGACCTGCAAGTTACCTCACGAGGTTTTTTATATTAACTATTTAATACGCAAATACAAGTTACAAATTCTTCCACTAGGCTAGAGATCCATATAAATGACGTAAAGTTAAGTGTTTTAAAATAAATTAAAATGTATTTTACATACTTTATATTGTATTTTATGTTAATGAACAACGGTAAATCCAGCTGTATACATGTGACCTTGAATATACAGAAATAGTATCTTTGTTGTAGGAAATAAAATGCCTCGCTTAGTATAAGTAAGACAGATCAGTAAGATTCCGGGTTTAATTCCTATGTTAACCATTTTCAATAGCAGTGCGGAGTTTAGAAATGTGCGCAGTAGACAACAGTGGACTCACTGTTACGTGGTACTTAAAGTAATACCTAACATAATGTAAATGTTGTCTTACGTTTACGTCAATTTTAAACATTTAAATTAACCTACTTTATACGGATTTTGTCACGTTATTTATTTTTAAAACCCTTTTATTTATTTTTTAAAAATCTCAAACTAATATTGTTAAGCACTGTTACTAGTAAAAGTTAGTTTAAATAACTTAAATAGAAGTTAACTATAACTAGTATGTGCTTAATAATAGCTTAAGATCATTAAAGTCGGCCTCGATGGCGTAGTGGTTAGTGTAACCGACTGCCACGCCTGAGGTCGCGGGTTCGATTCCCGCACAAGTCAAACATTTGTGTGCATGAATATGGATGTTTGTCTTGGTCTGGGTGTTTTTATGTATAATATGCATGTATTTACAAAAAAGGGAATATATACAATGTTTATCCATTGTCTAGTATGCATAGTACAAGCTCTGCTTAGTTTGGGCTAGATGGTGTTGTGTATGTGGTAGAATATTATTATTATTATTATTATTAAAGTTATGTATGACTAGCTTTTGCCCGCGGCTTCGCTCGCGTAAAAGTAGGTAAGGATAGGTGATGTTAGTAACAGTATTTATAAAATTTTAATTAAATGTATGTTAATCGGTAATATTGCTTTCTAATGGTGACAGAATTTTGAGTTATATCCTTACAAACAAACAAAAATCAAATCTTTTTACTTCACAATATTTGTAGAAAATAGTGTTATTAAAAAAATAAGCATCTCGATAAAATCCGTATTAAGTAGTTTAATTTTAAAATGTGGATGTGCTTTGCATTGCTGGCCGCAATTCATCATCCATGTTTTACAAACGTTCAGATAATGAACATGGATGCTTTTAAACGTCGATCTTATTACGGGCACATTTTTCTCACTAGTATCACGCACGTTTTTATTCTATCAAGACACCATAAGATATGGCCTATTTAGGTTTAGTAATAACAACTATTAATCCTTCCTTCCTAGAGAAATATTGATGTCGCAGGAAACTATTAAAACTCATATAATGGACACTAAGAGCACCAAGGCTCGAAACATTTACTTTCTGATAAATGGCAGGGATGAGGCGACGACTCAAACTAATGCGCCATCGGCACATACTTAAATTTAAATAATAAAAAATATATGTATAAACATAAATATTATAAGACGTCGCTCACGTTAATGTAGATTATGACCATCAATATTCATCCTTCAGCAACAGAACTTTTTCTGTATATACCCCTGACAACGAATATGCAAAAATGCGCTTAGAAGCGAAAATACTCTTTATTCATCCTTCGAAATTTCGATGGCAAATTTCCTTTGCCATCGAAATTTCGAATTTCGAAATTAAAATTTCCATTATCATAAAAGGAACGTCTGCGCAACATTCATCTTTCTAAGACTAGCGTTTACGCTAGGCATTGATGACTCAGTTGGACGTCCTCTATCGTGTCAGGGCGTCACCCAGGAGTCGTCGACCTCAGACATTTCTTGCCTACATTGAGTACTGCTGGGTGGGTCGCTGATGTAGTTTGAGTTCCAGCGACCCAGTCACTATTCAAGGCAGCGAGTTGACATACCGAGGTAGGTCGAGTCGGTAGTTTCCGCTATATTCCATCTTATCCCGGGAGAGCCCGATATAACATCTCCGCTCAACTTTTCGCATTACATTAAAAAATAGACTTTGATGACTCAATCAACAAATGAGTCAGATTTTTTATACATATTGATTATATCTGCTTATTTTTTGGTTTTATTTTTATACGACTATCTTATGTATCTTATGTGGGGGCCAGTCAGTGCAGACCGGTGACACTTCGACCCAGTGGGATTTTTTGTGTCGACACTCTCCCAATACCGACTGCCATAGATGTTCATGGCAGCCGGGACCGACGGCTTAACGTGCTCTCCGAGGCACGGAGCACGCGATAATTGTCAATCAATACGCACATAATTTCGAAAAGTCATATAACTTTCGAAAGTCAGAGGTGCGCGACGTGGGTTCGAACCCGAGACCCTCTGCATTGCAGTCTGTTGGTCTGAGCGGCGATAGCTCAGTGGGGACACCAACTTTATACGACTAAGTTGGCAAACAATTATACGGCCCACCTGGTAAGTGGTCACCGTAGCCTGTGGACGCGTGCAACACCAGAGGCATCACTTGCGAGTTGCACGTTGCCGACCCTTTAGGAAAGGAAGTGGGAAGGAAAAGGAGCGGCAAGGGGGAAAGAAGGTGATACTCATAGGATTCACTCACTCATTTTGCTTCTGGTGTATGAATTTTCCTTATTTTCGATATTAAATTTTTAGGCATTATAACATAACCGCAAGGATGACGGCTTAATGCGTCATTTTTAAACAGGACCTTTACATCGAGTTCTACTTGACGACCTTTACATCGAGTTCTTTGGACTGGCCATGACAGTTTAATTTTTCTTATTTATTTAAATCAACATTTTGTTACCATAAGCTTGTTTTAGTCTTTGCAATAGGCATGATGACAAAAAAAGATTGAGTTAGTTTTTTTAGATTAGCAAAAAATATTAGACTCGTATTTTTCTTTTGTCCCACAAACTAATAACAACGAAGATACAACGCTTTTAAGTTCAGGTTCTTTTTTCTTTCACTTTTATAAAATTTGTACCGAACAGTGACGTAACACGTATTCTTTTTTCTTTCACTTTTATAAAATTTGTACCGAACAGTGACGTAACACGTAACTTTAATGCGTTATATTTTAGTATTTTTTTATTGATTTGTTATAACAAAAAATATTTTTTGCTAATTGACTACTGACTGACTTTGCTAAAAGACGGGCTAATTAGAATCACTTATTTTTAACACTGCCAACATGCCTATTGATTGTGAAATCTTGGGTCTTCTTGGATCATGGATCTTTTTTCTCTTTTGTTATTTCTTTAACAGCAATCTGTTATTTCAACAACGAGCTATTTCTTGAGCCAACGTTTATCAGCATTGTTGTATCTTCTGGATACAGAGTTCAATGTTTTGCCTTTATTTATAAGTTGTTTGTAAATCTGTATTATAAATTTTAAACACTAGGTATCAACAACCCAGTGCTTTTTAAAAAAATTCTACTTACGTCTCCCGCGCTAGGAATAAATCCTGTATCGTGGGGGACTTACAAACATTCAAACAACGGACACAAAGAACACCCAGATCCGGAACAATCATTTGTGGATCACGCAAAGTTTTGTCCCGTGTGCGATTCGAACCCACAACACTCGGCGCAGTAGCAGCGGCGAGGCGACCAATTAAACCACTACGCCAACTGTGTTGTCGAGTTGTCAATTTATATTTTCTCTGCCTATCCTTGCAGCGATAGATCCGTCTACGTACTTTTTACACTCTTAGCCTTACTCCTCGAGAATGACTTATATATATTTGAGGATGTGAAGGCGTCAATCTGTGTTGTATAACTATTACTGTCATGTCGAAATCCAGCTCCGCTAATCTCGGGATTGTTATCACGTAAACGTCTAGGATAGAGTCCGCAAATTATTATTTGTATGTGTAATCATTATACGAGTAAATTTAAGTTAATTCTGATGTACGATCGATAATCATAGTAGGTAGGTAATATTAGGGATATTGAATTACCTTAGCGAATACATACCTAATATTTGAAAATTGAACGATACCAGATGCGAATGTAGATTTTCGCGTTATTGCTGATTATTCGAATAACAATCGAATAATCGAATCTGTAAGTTATGCCTTTTGTGGGCGGGCGTAGTTTGATGTCCCGTGCCTCGGAATGCTCGTATAATCGTTGGTCCTGCGCTTGATTATCTCCGGTAGTGTCGGTCTATGAAAGTATGGGAATAGAGAGAGACAGAGAGCGCGCGCTTGCGCTCGCAATGATTGTGCATATGGCCAGTGTCCGTTAAGATCAGCCGCCACTTACGGGCACATCGCCACACAAGAATGATGTAATAAAATAAAAAAACAGTATTAGCTACAAAAAACTAAAAACATCAAATTGAAAGTATAAAAGTGTTTATTAAGGCGTTTAACAAATTAAATTTAAAACATGGTATATAATTAAGTAATTTGTCAAGCATTGACACAATTAAACAAAACTACTCATGTAGCTTTCACACTAGGCAAGCCTGTATCCTTAAATTATGACATAAATCAAATTTCAGATAAATATATGAAAACATAAATTAAGTTAAAATTAAACATTTATCAATCTTCTATATATATAAAAATTAATTGCTGTTCGTTTGTCTCGCTAAATCTCGAGAACGGCTGGGCCGATTTAGCTGATTTTGGTTTTGAAATGTTTATCGTAGTCCAATGTTTAAACGGTGAGAAAATATAGAAAAATTCATTAGGATAGGTGATACGAAGTACACCGGGTCATCTAGTAGATAATAAATCAATTCAGAATTTAAATAGATTATAGCATATAACAAATCCTTTCAGGTATATAATATGCAGGTGTGAGTCTATATACCGATGTATAAATAACCTAGTATGAATAGCAGACAGATATTTGTAATCGAATGTAATAATTATGAATTAATATCTATACTTTGTAACTAGTAGTAATTATTACTATCTAATGTAGTACGAGGATTAATTACGATATGACAATGACTGTGCGTACTCCACTGTAGAATCCCCACTTAACCAGATAGAAACCCTTTAAAATTAAACTACTTATATCTGATTTGAAGCGGTTTATTATGTTTACAACTTTGCTAAATTATTTACATTATCCTCGACAATATTTTGTATTTGTTTACAGTGTATTTGTAAGAAAGAAAAAAAAAGAAGCCTTCTTATTTTTTCTTTCTTACAAATACACTGAATTGAGCATAATGCCTGTGTTGAAGCAATCTTTAGAAACATTTAAACAGTGGACACAATGGACACCTAGACTTGGAACAATTTTGTTTGTGGGTCATCACTATCACATATTTTTGTCTCGTGTGGGGATCGAACCCTTAACAATTTGCGCAGATGGCAAAGCGACCGTGATGAATTCACAGTCGCTTTGCCAACAACTGCTTTGACAACATACTTGCTTTGACAACATACTTGATTCTATTAGCGTTAAATACATTTATGTTTGTACATATAATTCTTCTGTATGTGTTTATGTCACTGAAATCCCAAATAGCTGTACGAATTTTGATAATATTTGTGAGTTTGAGTGAATCTCTGGATGGTTTAAATTTATAATAATTGGACCTGGTGGTGGGTTCGGACTGGATAACGCCTACTGTGAAGACAAGCTTTTTTAAAACGTAGAAATAAATCGGCATAAAATAAATCAGCTGTAAATAATTTAATTTCATACATATATTGATATATTATTAAATTATATTTATTTCCATAAAATTTTACATTATAATACATATAATATTTAGTCTCAACCAATATAAATGTAAAAATGAAATAATTATTATAATATTCGTACAATATAATGTGGAAAGAATTACTACTACTCCCCTTACTAGGCAACGTCATAATATATAACTTACTAGCTGACCCGCGCAACTTCGTCTGCTTCGCATAAAATAATTTTCCCCCGTTCTTGCAACATTTTTCATTGATGCTGCGCTCCTATTACTCATAGCGTGATGTTATGTAGCCTATAGCCTTCCTGGATAAATGGGCTATCCAATACTAAAAGATTTTCCAATTCGAAACGGTAGTTTCGGAGATTAGCGCGTTCAACTAAAGAAACAAACTCTTCAGCTTTATAATATTAGTACAGATGTGGTTTTACGCTTATCTGAGCAGTAATAGCTCAGTGGGGAGACCAACAGACTGCAATGCAGAGGGTCTCGGGTTCGAACCCACGTCGCGCACCTCTGACTTTCGGAAGTTATCTGACTTTTCGAAATTATGTGCGTATTGATTGACAATTATCGCGTGCTCCGTGCCTCGGAGAGCACGTTAAGGCGTCGGTCCCGGCTGCCATGAACATCTATGGCAGTCGTTATTGGGAGAGTGTCGACAAAAAAGATCCCACTGGGTCGAAGTATCGCCGGTCTGCACTGACTGGCTCCCACATAAGATACATACACACATACGCTTATGTCCCCGAATGAGACATTGCACTCCTATTTCGCCAAATAACCGTAGGTCCCACATAATAGTGCTCAAGCTTATTGTTCACTCGGACACATATTCCGACTCGAGCTGCTACTTAAAATAAATCTAAAAATAAAACTACAAACAACAAGTTTCTTGTATGCCACTTCAGCAGTAATAAAAAAGTACTTCACAAGTACACGAGATAAAAATTACGTATACTGTTTACAATAAAATAGATAAGCAAGATAATATGATATGACTAACATTACAGCCAGTCACAGACAGTAACTAAACATGACAATATTATATTGCAGATTAAAAAACCAGTTTAAAGAGAATTTATTGCATCAGAAGAGATTCTAAATTCGATAAGAATTTTTATTTATCACTAGCTGACCCGCGCAACTTAGTCTGCTTCACATAAGAGAATTTTCCCCATTTTTGCAACATTTTTCATTGCTGCTCCGCTCTTATTGGTCGTAGCGTGATGTAATATAGCCTATAGCCTTCCTCGATAAATGGGCTATCCAACAGTAAAAAGATTTTTTAATTCGGACCAGTCGTTTCTGAGATTAGCGCGTTCAAACAAACAAACTCTTCAGCTTTATAATATTAGTATAGATTAGTTTCTGTCTGTGATTTCGCTTGCTAATGTACTTCTTTTTATTCAATGGCGGCGGCCCTACTCTTTCTGGATAAACTACAATATTGTTTTAATATCATTGAAGTAGTGCTACAAAAACGCATTGACGGGATTATAATAAGTGTTATTCAAGGGTATGAGCTACCTATGTTCCAAATTAGAGACATATAACTTAATACACATAATACTGTAATAATGTTTTGAAAGCCTAAAATAAAGTAAAGAATTATAATAATAATAAATAATATCAGCCCTGTCAATATTAAACTGTCCCACTGCTGGGCACGGGCCTCTCTCTGCTCAGTGTAAGAGGAGTTAGTCCATCACGCTGTCCCACTGCGGGCTGACAGAGTTCACATATCTTCGAGAGCATTACAGAGGACTCTAGAATATGCTTGTTGCCTCACAATGTTTTCCTTCTCGTTAAAGCAAATAATAATTAAGTATTTAATAGGTACGCATATTCGAACAGTCAGAGATGCGGGTATTGAATCAAACTTGAGACCTCTACGTTGCATTCGAACGGCCTCCCAATAGATTAAAACTAAGTTCTGCTTAGAACTAAAGCCACCTTTAAAGTTATTGAGTAACGGTGTTATCTAAATATCTTTACAATATTTCACATCTTTACTAATATTATAGATGCGATATACTATCTCTTCCCCACGACTTCGTTTATATTTCTAGCGTGATCAATGATCTCCCACGATCGTGATCTCCAAAAAAATTTTCATCAAATGCTATTCAGCGGAACTAGGAAGAAACACAATCATGCTCGCGACCACGAAATAAAAAAACCAATCAAGTGGAAGACGCAAGAAGATCATAATTTTTTATTTAATATTTTCATTAATGCTTCCAAAATTCATCATTATTACTTTACGCAGATCATATCAAAATTTTCAAACATATAGACAATGTTGACTGCTACTCCTTACAATAAGATCTCGTAAGACTTGAAAACTATTGTCAGCTAAATAATCTAGAACTCAACGTAGCTAAATGTTTCACAATTACGTTCACTCGCAAGAACAACAGCGAGACATTACATACGAGATTTAGGCGTGATACACGACTCTAAACTTACCTATGAGAAGCCCATAGATCACATAGTAAATAAAGCTAACGAAGCCATGGGGTTTTTAAAAAGATATTGCTCCCAGTTCATGTCATTATTCTGTTCCTTTGTGCGTAGCTCATTAGAATACTGTTTGCAAGTTTGGAATCCTATGTATGACGTTTACATTTTAAGATTGGAATCTCTGGATAGATTACGCAACTTTACAATATACATTCAGTACAACTGTAAAACCCGCGATCGTAATTATGAATCGAGATGCAAAAGGTACCATTTACTGGAACTTAGGGAGAAAAAGAGTATTACAGGTATCTCTTTTCTCGTTATGTTAGCACAATCTTACATTTACGCCCCACAACTTCTCTCCAGGATACAGTTACGTGCCCCTACTAGATCTGTTAGAATACATTTTCCTATTCTTAACGTCCCTCGCTGCAGCCCAAATTATAGACAATATTCTTTTTTTTTAAGATCCGCTAAGCGTTACAATAAATTGGTTGACTTCGCATGTATTAATCAAATACTTGCCAAACATTGGTACGAATTGGTCCAATAACTGTTTATATTGCACTTCACGACGTATTATTGTATGTGATGTTTTATTACTGTTATAGTGTGTATCATAATTGTAATTATTTCTTTCGTTTTTTTTTATAAACAAGTAATCTCTCATTGTTATCTAAATGCGAAAACATGTAATTGGTAGCTAGCTGTATTATTTGTTTTTATCTTTAAGTTGTCAATACTGTTTGTTGTCCAATTATATAATAATAAAAATAAAAATCTATACAAATAAATAAAACTGAAGTGTCTGTTTGTAATGTCAAAATAACAGCTTTTTACTTAATGCATATGAAAGTATATAAGGTACCTATAACAAAACACCTATTTTTAAAATTTTTGTCTGTCTGTCTGTCTGTTTGTTAGTTTCGGCTAATCTACGAAACGAATGAACCGATTTTAACGGGACTTTCACTGGCAGATAGCTGACGTTATAAGACTACTTTGATTTTAGAAAAAATAGGGTTCGGCGAAAAATATCAAAACCGATGATATTATACTGCACAATATTCGATTCAAATAAGAGAGAAGTATATATAATAATAATCATATTAATACATCCAATAGAAACACTTATATAATAATATTATAAATAACATCAAATCACTAAGTAGAAGAATGAGATTAATTTTAGCACAGTTTTCTTTACGAGGAATACAGAATTATTAAGTTTTCATAAACTCTGCGAACTGAAATGATAAATTCCACGCGGAAGAAGTCGGGGGTAGCTAGAAATAAAATAGTATGGCTTATGTTTAATTTATCACCAGATATAGTAAAATATAACATTCAAAAATAGTAAATGATTACCAAAATTGAAACCGCATTATATTTAAAGAGATCAAAATAAGTCGACGGAGCCTCGCTTCTATTTTTGGGTGGATTTAAGAAGGAAAGTAAAATTTTTTTATATTTATGATAAAGGGCCTCCCGGAATACTGACTAAACCTACCACGGTGTTCCTCGACAAAACCGCTATTGACGGGGCCGCGCGAATCACTTGCACGTGTGGTCGCGACCCCGCCAAGGTTTCGGCCCGCCTTATGAAACGGCAGGCTACTACACGAGAGACCTACCCTAGGCACTTCTCACTTTAAACCCTACTGTCTCTCCCTAGAGGGAAGACGGACTCGACACAGAGGCGCGCGTGGGAACACACACGCCGCCTCTCGGGCCTGGCGCTGAACGGATGGCGGGCAGGCCCACATAGCCCACCACCCCCAGGTCAAAGGAACATAACATAAACCTTCCGAGACGGAATGCAGTGATTTGAGGCGTATAGGTGCCCGTTATGATATATTTTAGTAAGCATATTTTGCTGCGCAATTAGTATTTTTGGTGGTCATTATATTTCATCCCAAATAATATCACAGTACATCATTTAGGCCAACCATGAAATCGATATTCCCAAACATTTCGTCACCTAAAAAACCCAAATTAGTCACAGTTTATATTATATTGCTTTTCAAAATTATGCTCTCGATTTTGCGCTCTACTTCGTCCGCGTCGTCAGGTCGCACGTTTTGTTTTATGTGGATCACATAATTATACGCCTACATCCTCGAAGGGTAGAGGTAATTAAAATAAGTCAGTGTTACAATTACCTTTAATACCTTTATTCTTTAATCCGTGGTACAGATATACAAATCGTTATATTCATTATACGGCATGCCGATTTTTTTGTCTTTTTACAATTATTATCTGAGATTATTATATTTTAAGAAATTTTTTCTTTCCTAATGTATAGTCTTAGTAATTAAGTGTTATTCTTACTTATATTCTTGATAATCCCTTCAACTAAGCTACAATGCTTATATTAGAAACGTCGGTAGTAAACAATAAAACAATTTGAATTTATAATAGGTGGATTTCGAACCCACGATCGATCGAAATTCCATGTTTTCTCGATTGGGCCGCTTGTAATCTATACGAGGGATGTTGCGGATGTAGGTATTTTGACATCCGCGGATGCGGATATGGATATTAATGGGTTCACATCCGCGAATGCGGATGCAGATGCGGATGCAGATGCGGATGCAGATGCGGGTGCAGATGCGGATGCAGATGCGGATGTCCAAATCGATGCGGAATCTCCGCAATTGCGGATGCGGATGATGACGAAAATTGTGCATCTTATTTAATAAAAAGTATTTAATATCACCTTAATAAGCCTGTTTTGCAAAGGGTCATAAATTTAGCTATACCATTTTCTAGTGTTTCTTGATTCTCATCTTCACTTGAAGAATCATCGTCGCAACCTGCGCTATATCTGGATCCGCATTAACATCCGCCTTGATTATTGCGGATACGAATGCGGATGCAGATGTCCAAATTGATGTGGAAGCTCGACAATTACGGATACGAATGTGAATATTCGCAACATCCCTAATCTATACATATTATAAAATTGTTACTGATCGATGTCCGTACATAGAAGATATTTAAGAAACATTAAAGTGAGGTGAGGTTAGAATTTTTGTCTGTCTGTATGTTTGTACGCGCATCACGCAAAAACTACCGCACTAAATTGAATTCGGTTTATACTGCTAAAAATCTAACTTATAATCGACAGGATATTTAATCTCGATACGCCGCTTAGAAGCGAACAAAAAATGCGCGGCCAAAAGCTAATATAATTTGTATATACTCACGGGCAAAAGCTACTTATATAGCTTCGTGAAAAGCCCAAGGCAGGAGCATAGTACTTTAATTATCCACACAATTCTATGCTTATAATAATCATACAAACATCTATGAGAATTGTCATTTAGATACAACTGATATTCGTGGAGTTCAGATACAACGGATCTATTTATAACCTGTTGTACACGTACGTGCCTTCTCTTGATATAGAGGGATAGGATAGAGCCAGCAGGTATTCTATATTTAGCACAATTGATATTTCTAATTCTTATCTCTAAGTTGGTTTATTGCGTTTACACGACTATACAATTGTGATATAAAATTGCGAAACTATGTTGTAATATACCGTTTTGGATAGAGATATGGTTTTAAATATTAATAGCTGTTTGAGTTACAAATCAGTCATTATTATTTAGTAAAATAAAATTTATTAATAATTAGTATTCTCGGTAATTCGTAAAACTAAACAAAGCTGGACGATTTAAGAAGAATGCATTAACGTCTATGGTTTGTTTTTTTAAATAAACCCCCTTTCTAGGAATAATACCTGTGTTGCGGGGATTTTACAAACATTCAAATTACGGACACAAAGAACACCCAGACTCGAAACATCTATTTGTGGATTACACAATTTTTTGTCCCGTATGGGATTTGAACCCACGACACTCGACGCCATGGCACAAGGCGATCACTTAGACCACTACGCCATTCGTGAAGTCTAACGTGAATTCACTTCTTTTAGAGTTCGAAAAACTCTTATACAACAGCTTTGTCCGTCAGTCCATCCGTCTGTCTGTTATACAAATTTCAACTCAAGAACCGTAAGAGCTAGAGACTCAGCATAGTTGATATAGGTACCCCCGAAATGTCTATGACCTTTGACCTCTGACCTGACTGACTGGTCACGTGATATCACGTGATCTTAGCATATTGCTTAAACAATTTTTTTTAACTCTAAAATTTACTGCAATTCGTTGCCGTTTCTTACTTGTTTTTATAACGTTCAGAATGCATTTATGCATACCTCTCCGCAGGAAATGAAGCGCGAAGGGGTTATGTGTGGCTCACCCCGGGAATGTTGGAACGTCCCGGGTACTACCGACTGAATCTACCATGGTGTGCGAGGTCGCTATCTTAAATGGTTGGTGGGTTGCTGGAAAACTTTATACTCTGATAGGCTTACGTTTGACCGCGATCTTACCTGATCTTAAGTGAAAATGCAGTCTACGATGGAGCACGGTTGCCTAGAAGATACCTATTCACTCGCGACATGAAGACACCCAGATTGTACTCATCGGGAAACACAGACTTAGGTAGCGAATTCCACTCCTTAGCGGTACACATTATAAAAGTGGAAGCAAAGCGCTTTGTGCGTAAATGTTGTACATCCACCATGTACCTGTGTCGCTGGTCTGATTATCTGGTTGTCCGATGGTAGAATGGGGAAGGAGAAATAAAATTATGCAGTTCCTCTGCACACATTCCGAAATGTATCCGATAGAAAACCGCGAGACTGGCAACCTTACGACGATGCTCCAAGCTTTGGAGTCGTATGTTGACCAGTTGGTCATCGCCGATAAGTCTCCTGGACTTCCGGTCAATTGACTCCAAAGCCTCCAACTGATATTTTGCAAAGCCATCCTAGAGGTGAGAACAGAACAAAAACTATGAATGCATTAACGTGAACCCACTTCAAACACAAGTATTCTAGAATTTAGAAGAATTTCTACTGGTATTCGAATTGGGTACACGTCGTTATTGCAATTATATGACTGCGATGGCATAGTGGTTTAAGTGGTTGCCTCGCCACTGCCACTGCGCCGAGTATTGCGGTTCGAATCCCACACCGGACAAA
Organism: Catocala fraxini; assembly: GCA_930367265.1. Taxonomy (NCBI): domain Eukaryota; kingdom Metazoa; phylum Arthropoda; class Insecta; order Lepidoptera; family Erebidae; genus Catocala; species Catocala fraxini. The sequence continues at coordinate 25,740,785 of OV884027.1, read as the reverse complement.
AATTTGTGTGATCCAGTAATGGATTTTCCTAGTCTTGATGTTGTTTGTGTCCGTAGTCTGAATGTTTGTAAAGTCTTCTGCGATACAGGAATTATTCCTAGTGCGGTAGTTGTGTCTTTTAAGACAACTTATAATAGGTGGATTCCAACCCACAACCTTTTAATTGGAAGTCCGATACCTAACCCACATAACCGCCGCCATAAGTTATGTTTTAAATTCTAGTAGCTGCCGCGAGTTTAGTGAAAGCGTCTCGGTCACTATATCTGAGTTTATACGCGTGGGATGAAGTGATTTCGTACCAAGCTTCCCAAAGATAACTTAAAGGCCAGTCGCCAGTGCTAAGCTAGCATGTCTGCTTATGGATTTAGTAAATATGGAGTGGCAGATTTCTAACACCTTTGAGAATATGGAGACTCTTATCTGACATTTACCTTATTCGTAATGGACATTGGTAGTATTGCTGAATATACATACATATTATGTAGTCTTACGCCCACATTGAAGGAGCAGGCATAGACTCGAGGATGACGTATTGGATTAAATTTTGGAATGTCCTATGACTCATAAAAAATTTAATAAAAAGCGCTACCGTTGCGCGTCCGTGACCCCTACGGTCAAGAAAACTTGTTGTGATTGGTCGCGAGAAAAATACCAAATAGTTTTGACTCCCCCGCAGGGGTCACGGATGCGCAACGAACGAAACGTTCATCGACTCCAGCGTAGGTTTCAGAGGTATGGTTGCCTTGTCACTGCCGCCGCGCCGAGCGCCTAGGATTCGATCCCCACATGGGACAAAATAATTGTGCCGAGTCTGGGTGTTCTTTGTGTCCGTTGTTTGAATGTTTGTAAAGTCTCCCGAAACACAGTAATTATTCCTAACGCAGGAGTTGTCTTTTAAAATAAATTTAATTATATAAGAGGAAACCATGAAGCCAGAGAAGTGTGTCAGGATCGTAGCAAATGAAAATCCGTTGTCTCTGCCTACCCCTCTGTGAACAGGCGTGAATCTATGTATGTATGTATGTAAGAGGAGGCCAGAAAATTGCCGTCTACTTTGCACAATTCCAGACTCCATGCTGTTATTGTGATTGTTTTACGGCAAATTCTATAGCACTCTACCTGACCTAGGAACCGAACACGTGGCCTCAGGCACAACTCACACATTTTGCAATGATTCGATGGAACAGCGGTTGGAAATGAGCCTGCATGAGCATGCAGGTCACAAATTCTGGGCAATTTTATCAATATCTTCTCAAACAATTCTAAGGACGGATAGACCATACTTAACAAAATGTGGGTATAATATATTATGTACGTCATTTTTCGAGATATAGGTATCAGACTAACACCGTTATAAATATCTTTGACATAGGACTCACCTCATTTCGTCTTGAACTAAATAAATATGTTTACTTTCATCTCAAGTAAGAGGTTTTCTCATACGTATAAGAACTTCATAGTGCCATTGGTTGGTGTTGATATATCATCCACTTTGTAAGAAACCCGACCTCACTATGAACATCTAGTAATACATAATCTATGACAGCTCTCGTCTAGATTCTAGAATATTGTGAGACGTAGGAATAGTCATAAAGAGTTCAATTTATATTTTTGTTTTGACGCCAACTAGGTACTGTGAGTAGTTGTCAAGTGCTTGAATAAATTATGATATGCCGAGTGTTTGCATATAGCAGTGGTGATTTAAGTAGTCGTCTGGCCACTTATTCAAGTAGAGATCAAGGGTCAAAATATAGTGATTTTAGAAGATAAGGGTACATCACGACTGTTTTGGCTTGGGCTTAAACTGGATCAGTCCGTATATTCTTCCTAAATTCTCTGTAAATATAAATTATCAATGGCTTAAGGAATTATATATCTACACGTCATCATATAGCGCTGAGAGACATATGTGGTGTGACTCTGAAAGATAGAATAAGGAATAGTGTGATTAGAGAGAGATGCGTCATGAAAGTGGATATAGTGACAAGAATAGAAAAGAGTATGTTAAGCTGGGTTTTTTGCTGGCATGTAGAAAGAATAGACGAGAAAATACTGACTAAGAAAGTTTATAAGGCTAGTGTGAATGGAACAGTCTTAAGAGGCAAACCTAGGCGAACGTTTCTTGACCAGATCAGAGACGTTCTGGACAAAGGCCAGGTTAAGAGCACCTTAAACCGGTGAGCGTGTATGAGGAATGTGATGAAAGTGAATGAAGCCAGGGAAGTGTGTCAGGATCGTAGCAAATGGAAATCCGTAGTCACTGCCTACCCCTCTGGGAAACAGGCGTGAATCTATGTATGTATGTATGTACGTCATCATATAGTATCAAGGGTTAGCAGGGTGTTCTCCTAGTGAGCTTGGTAAGCATTTAGGTTTATGGTAGATACGAAAACACATTATAACTATTAATAAGTACTGCATTCTTTATAATAATATAATAATCTACCACATACACACAACACCATCTAGCCCAAACTAAGCAGAGCTTGTACTATGGGTACTAGACCATAGATAAACATACGTATACCTATACTTTCATTTTGTAAATACATACATATTATACATAGAAACACCCAGATCAAGAAAACATCCATGTCCATGCACACAAATGTTTGACTTGTGCGGGAATAGAACCCGCGACGTCAGGCGTGGCAGTAGGTTACTTTGATCACCACGCCATCGAGGCCGTAATATGGAATAATATGGGAGTAACTACTTACCTTCATGCTAAGGTTTGTAAAATTGTTTGGATGCTTTGATATTTATCAAGCGTAAACCGTTGAATGCATGGAGATAAAACTCGACATACATAGTAACACAAATAGTCTGTATTGACACATGGTATCCATTTTTACGGACCAGGTCTCGGATAAAATCTATTTAATACAAGATAACCCGGTGTACTTCGTATCACCTATCCTAGCGAATTTTCAATATTTTGCTCACCGTTTAAACCTTCCCTAGACTACGACAAACATTTCAAAACCAAAATCAGCTAAATCGGCACAGCCGTTCTTGAGTTTTAGCGAGACAAACGAACAGCAATTGATTTTTATATATATAAGATTATAAATTGCGAAATTACCTGTGTCTTTTGGTTTCAATTCTTGGCGTTTATGGCACTAACCCGATGGCGTAGTGGTTAGTGTAACTGACTGCCACGCCTGAGGTCGCGGGTTCGATTCCCGCACAAGTCAAACATTTGTGTGCATGAACATGAGTGTTTGTCTTGGTCTGGGTGTTTCTATGTATAATATGTACGTATTTACAAAAAAAAGGATATATGTATGTTTATCCATTGTCTAGTACCCATAGTACAAGCTCTGCTTAGTTTGGGCTAGATGGTGTTGTGTGTATGTGGTAGAATATTATAAATTATTATTATAAAATTAATATTACTTTTGAGGAAAACCCCTAGTCTCGAAAATAGATATTTCAAACTGATTATTATAATATAACACTAGCTGCTTCCGCATTCCCACACTCGCGCGTATATATCATCCTAAAGCACTTTTAAATTTATTTCGAGGTCGGGGGTCCTGTTCCTCATCGGCGATTATCCACTTGGCTACCATTTCAAGGTATATTTTAACCGTTGCAGCAGTTTTTATTAGCATTGTAGCAATTGGTGGTAGCCTAAATGGTAAGGCAATTGGGCTTACAGCAAAAAGGACATTAAATAATCGAAATAAGACAAGTACGGAACATTTACCATATAAAGAAAAATGGATCAAAAACAGCTACCTGTTTTTAATTATATTGGGATAATAAAATTAAAAAATAAACAAAATTCAAAGTAAATTTATTCAGATTAGGTTACAAGGTAACACTTATGAATGTCAAAGTTACACTAATTTTTTCTGCGAATTTACATTTACTGCCACGTTCAGCAAAGCAAGGGTATAGGGCTCATAAGAAGAACGGGCAAGATACTCATGATTACTCTTTTTAATCGCCAAGTTTTTGTTTACAAATCATAAGAGCTGTAAGGTGCTGCAACCACTTCTATAATAAGTATAATATCAGCTCTGTATTGTCCCACTGCTGGGCACGGGCTACTTCTCAGTGTGAGAAGGTTTAGGCCATAGTCCACCCCGCTCGTGGTTTGCCTCCTCGAACAGTCGTGATGAGACTTCTCTTAATTGTTATATTATATTACCTATGCAAAAAAAGGCAACGACGACGGCGTAAACAAGTACATCCTTACAATGCCACTAGATTGCTAATGATGATTGAAACGCGCGGCCGAGTTGCAGTCAGTGCGGGCCATATGCGCGGATTGGTTTACTATGCAACGATCCAAGACACTCAAAGCTCGTGGCCCGCGACGCTTACTAACCACGCTAGCGAAAGCGGCACTGTAAAACCAGCCTATAATAGGATGCGAGTTTATTGGTATCTTCTGGAAACAGACGATCGAATAAAGGCAATTAATATTATAATATTTTCGCATAATTAGGTATTTAAAATGGTGTTTGTGTGCAGATGCACGTCTCACCTGACAGCATAAAAATAAGGGTGCTGCGCTCAATATAATTCTGTGGCACTTGCATTGCTGCAAGCACTACACAGCGCTGATTTTCAGCGAACATCTCAGCACCAACAAATACACATAGGTACTTTGTGATATTAATATTACGTCATGAGTTGCATCAGGAGATTGCTTACTCTAAAACAAATACAGGTTACGACTAACTTCCAGTGACTGCAGTCACTGATCGATTACGTGTTGTCGCTTCACGGCAGCTACTTCAGAACTGCTATTCGATTCATTAGCTTTAACAATATGGTTTCCTTTGCTTTTAATGTATGTGTTCTTTCTATCAATTACGTGTAATGAGCAACAGACTCATATTTTTTAAAATAAATATGGTATTTAGTTATACTGGCCAAACTCATGAAGTCTTTGTTTAAATCAACTCTAAATGATATATGTTATGATTGTTTCAAATCTGGTAGTAGGGGTAATTGTCCAATGACAGAAAAATAATGCAAGATACAAACTGACACGTAATCGCTCGTTGTGTGTCGTTTGCACCTATGGGGTGCATAAGCGCCAAGGCCTTCCATTCACTTTTTTTGCCAGACATTCAAAGGGTTACATTTCATCTGTACATTGGAGATATTTTGGACAAAATATTTGTGTATTTAGTGTAATCTGAAGCCAAAATGATGAAGTGCCTCAGTGACACAGCGGTAGTGAATGGGACTGCTATGCATGAGATATCGGATTGGACGTCTCGGTCGGCCAGTGTAATTGAGTTTTTCTGTCAAGTTTTTAGTAGCTTCACGAAGTTTGGTCCCCTATTATATAATAACTAGTTGTGCCTGCGGTGTCACCCACGTTTATGATTACTGCGCCCATGGGTCGTGCCGTGATGTCATATAGCCAATAACCTTCCTTGATAAATGAGCTATCCAAAAATAAATTTTCAGTTCGAACCAGTAGTTCCTGAGATTAGCGCGTTCAACCAAACAAACTTCTCAGCTTTATAATATTAGTATAGATAACGGCCCTGCGTATTAACTGTGCCACTGCTCGACATGGTCGGTTTCTTAGTGTGAGAAAAGTTAGGCAATAGTTCACTACGCGGCCCAGTGTAGGCTAGCATTATGGAGAACTCTCAGAGATACAGGTTTTCTCACTATATTTTTCTACACTGTCATGCGAGTGACAACTAATATTCAATACGTGGATAACTTTCAAAAATACGAGCCATAGGATCGAGTCCGGGTCCCCTGCAAACGAACTTTCATTAGGCTCTTGCTGTTAATTCGGTTATTACATGCGATCTTAAACCATGGCTACCGAAATGTAGAAGTAATACATATTGGCTTACCCCTTCAGCAATAATCTTCTAAATAATATCACACAAGGTTTTTAACTCTGTGTCGCAGAGAACTTCGCAAATATACAATTAACGGTCACAAATTGAAACTTGGATCAATAATAATTTGTAGATCACACAAATACGACAACACTGCGCAGAAGCGACGATCGTTTTTACTTTTTGTGTTGACACCATTTAATATTTGAATTTCGGTTTGTCTACCTGTCTGTTCTTTTCGTCATTACATAACTGAACGTAATTTGATGCAATTTCAGAGTTTTTGGTAACTTAGGGTTCAAGAATACGATTTTTTTGTTACATCATATTATTATATAGTAAGTAGGTATATTATATTTTTAATTATGTGGCTTCGCTGGCGTAAATGTAGGTTATGTCAATTTTCTATCCTTCAGTACCTACGTACTTCTTTCTGTGTGAAAGGTACCGCATTTCCTTTTCTGTATGCATAACAACGTGTATACGAAATTTCATGATGATCGGTCGAGTAATTAAGGCGTGAAATCGTAACAAACAAACTCACATTCACATTTATAATATTATTTAGGATGTTAGCTGAAATTTATGCTCTATGGCGTAGTGGTTAGTGTAACCGATTGCCACGCCTGAGGTCGCGGGTTCGATTCCCGCACAAGTCAAACATTTGTGTGCATAAACATGGATGTTTGTCTTGGTCTGGTCGTTTCTATGTATAATATGTACGTATTTACAAAAAAAAAATCATATGTGTATGTTTATCCATTGTCTAGTACCCATAGTACAAGCTCTGCTTAGTTTGGGCTAGATGGTGTTGTGTGTATGTGATAGAATATTATTATTACTGGTTCCTATCATGCAGGTTATAATCTGCTTGCTACCTCAGTGGTATTTTACTAATCCTACTAATTATTATAAATGTAAAAAATTGTGAAAATGTATGAAAGTTTCTTACTTACGCGTACTACGCGTGAAACATTAAACGGATTTAAATGAAAGAACATGTTTTGATTAACACATTGCATAGTAAAATTTAATCATGGAATGTGTTCCTGTGGGTACAACTTGTATGAAGCTGCGGGCAGTAACTAGTATCAAATACGATTAACGCGTTTAAAGACGGTTGATAAAGTTGACGCAGAGTGCGTTCCTTTCCTATTACAGAAGTAAATCTAAATCAACACAGCCAGACAACTTCCGAATAGCTATGTCTGTTCTATCTTACTTTCTGATAAGGAATCCTCTATTTAGATCACAAGGGTTCTCATTCTGCTATACTAGTAAAAAACATTTGTAACAATGAAATAAAATAAATATAGTATCTATCTCTCATGGTCAACTTGTGTATTAAATCCTAATATAAAACGCCGTCACTAGTAACAGAAAATGGAAAAAAGTCACCGATGTCGCGGTTAGAACAAAAGATTTTGAGTCGATGACGCAAAAGTCACCGATGTCGCGGTTGGAACAAAAGATTTTGAGTCGATGACGCAAAAGTCACCGATGTCGCGATTGAAACAAAAGATTTTGAGTCGATGACGCAAAAGCCTGTCACATACTTTAGTCACCAGTATGACAATAGGCAGCTTACAATCCGACTACAAATAGTCTTTCACCTCCAAAAGCTACTTTATTCACAAACTATAACGTTTAAAACCGTTTAGCTGATGTGCGTTACTAATAATGGTCTCTTGACTATAGAGAAGGCCTTAAAATGTCTGAAAGCTTCAAAGTACTAATAAAAAGACTATGACCAGCATTTTTCTCAGTCGACTTCAATAGAAAAGTACCTAACTTAAGCTTTGATACAAAATTCCAGCCTTCAAACTCCTCGTAAAAGGCTGTCATATTGTAAACGTTTACGCGGCATTCAACGATGGAAAAATCGTTTTTCCATGTTCTGAATAGATGGGTTTAGGATGCTTAATTAATACTTCTAGATAGGGTAACCGATCATACTGTTAAGATCTAAATGTGTATAAAAATAAGGTTTAACACAGAACATACATATATTTTAAGTTAGGTTTTTAATATAAAAAGTTTATGTACAGTCGATGAACATTTGTAAGAATTTGAATTCTTCTATTATTCAAAATAACCATCGTTCGGAAAGTTAATTTAATTATAGTTAACAAATACGTTATAATAATTAGAACACTTTAATTTATAAACTGATCGATAGCTCAGTGGGGAGACCAACAGACTGCAATGCAGAGGGTCTCGGGTTCGATCCCACGTCGCGCACCTCTGACTTTCGGAAGTTATATGACTTTTCGAAATTATGTGCGTATTGATTGACAATTATCACCTGCTCCGTGCCTTGCAGAGCACGTTAGTCTCGGCTGCCATGAACATCTATGGCAGTCGTTATTGGGAAGCCAGTGCCCTATAATATCCTGACACTGGTCTAGCCTTAAGGTATCGTTAGCCTTCGGGTTGCGGAGGTCAGGTGGCAGCCGCTCCGTGTAAAAACTAATATCCAGTCAAATCCGATTAGACTAGAAAAAGCCGACCCCAAAGTGACTTGGGCATAATAAAGGCTAGGGAGAAGTATATACTTACCGTTACTTAAATAATAAAAAAAAACGTAAGTAATTTAAAATGTGCAACAGAGGCAGAGGTGTGCCTGCTCCTTTGATTGCTCTTACTATGGTTTTCGGTCTCATGGTAGAGCAATGAGCTTATTGCAGTGTACTAAATTGCCAGACGCCGTGCTTCTACTGAAATGTTTTTACAAACATAATCGCGTGCAAGTATAAGTGCAAGCTTATGATGTTTTCAACCTCTTGAACACGAAAAGTGTTTTAATATACCGTATTATATTAAAGTAAAAGTGTCTCATAGATGAAATAAAATAATATTTGTTGTCCTTTTACTGCACACTATGAATCCATTATTTCCATAGTAAAACAACGATAAATAGAATTATGTCCTCCAGACCGAATTTCGGTCACGGTGGCCAATCTTAACGGAGACTGGCCATCTGCGCAGGAGATATCATAGTGCACTAGTATGTGCGCAAACACAAGTGCACTCGCTGTTCCCTAACCCTCATGATCCGATGTGACGGATAATCCGACACGACCGGAGAGAGATCAGGCGCAGGACCAACGTGCTTGCCGAGGCATGGAGTGTCTATCACCGCCAACTTCCTAACTCCGGGCTAGTATTGAAATTTCTTGACAGAAAAACCCAATAACTTTTTGTTGGCCCGACCCAGGATTCGATCCCGAGACCTCATGCACAACAGTCGCATTCACTACCGCTGCGCTACGGAGGTAGTGTATTCCATCTATAATTATATATCATCTATGATGTAATGTTACTTTCGTTAATTGAGTATATTTAAAACACTTTAAAAATAAAGTAGAAATAATTTAATAATATAGATTACGCCTCGCCACGACCACAATGCCGAGTGTTGTGGGTTCGAATCCCACATGCAACAAAAAATGGTGTGATCCACAAATGCTTGCTCCGAAGGTTTTTCTATGTGTCCGTTGTTTGAATGTTTGTAAATTTCCCCAAGATTAAGGATTTATTATTAGTGCAGGAGTTATTTAAAGAAAATATAGATCCCTATACCATACTTATCTGCAGCGATAGCCTAGTTGGAAACCGTTGGACTACCACGCAGAGGTCTAGAGTTCGATCCCAAGGCACGCATCTCTGACTTTTCGAAGTTATGTGCGTATTAAATAGTTAATTATCGCTTGCTTTAACGGTGAAGGAAAACATCGTGAGGAAACCTGAATTTCTAAGAGTTCTCAATAATGTTCTCGAAGATATGTGAAATCTGACAACCCGCACTGGGCCAGCGTGGTAGAATATGGCCTAACCCTTCTCACACTGAGAAGAGGCCCGTGCCCAGGAGTGGGACAGTGTGAGGGCTGATATTATACATTACTTATTTACAACGTTGACACCTGTATTAGGCCACAATACGTAATTGCTTTTAACATTAAAAGATTGAATGGATTAAGCCACAAGAGAAAGCGTTTGCAGTTGACAGTGCCTGGTTTCATACATGAGAAAAACAAAAATGGTATATACTTTTAACTTTGGTACACACTTTGTTGTAAAGACGCTTAAACATGACGTTTTCAGTAAATATTTTAATATTAGTAGATAAACATTATTTATTTTTAAGCAGCTGCTCGATTTAATCCTTCGTTTCTGGAATGCAAGACATAATTGCAAATCTATAGTGTTTATTTATTGTGAATGAATATATTAAAACAATATCTTTTATCCACGGCATTCCTCCCATGATTAAGAAAATACATATACTTTTAACCGTTTTAAATTTTGCCGCGGTAATCAATAAACTGTACCATTCTGCCACCTAAAAACGCTTTATATAAGAATACATTCTTTCCATCGTCAAAGAGAAACAAACAAGCAAACATACAGCGCATACAGACAAATACATTCATGCACTTACACACACACACACACCCACACACACACACACACACACACACACACACACACACACACACACACACACACACACACACACAAACACACACACACATACGTCACACACACATACGTCACACACACATAACATACATCATACGGTACTAATATTCGTAACCACTCACACTAATATCACATAACCACATACCAAAATCACCTACATATTTGAACTCCGGCTGTCCAGAGTTAGGAGAGGCTGGTAATCTGTCATACAGGTGTATCCTAGTACAGATACCAGTCTCTCACGCAGATTTCCACTATATAAGAAATGTTTATCTTAGCCTAAGTTATATATTGTTTTTTCTGTAATTTTCTGTGTGAGAGAGGAAATAAATGCTTTATTATTATTATTTATTATTATACATATTTTCTTATTAGTAGCTTGAAGATGGCCATTAATAATTCATTATTTAACTGTTCTACATAATTTATAATTAGTAAACATGGCAATCTCGTGTTCTTGTTTTAAACGAGTTTTAATTACCGGCTTAAGTAGAAACTATTTAGGTTAGGTTTCTTTAAAGTGTTGTTGAAACGATTTTCATGTCAATTGTATACTTTAAATTACGCGTATTTTGTTATTTGTTAACCTAAATTAAGGTGGACAACTCATTTATAAATGAGAAAATACCTTTATTTGTTACTTTAATACGTTAAACTGATTGTTTGTTACATTTCATGTTGGATGGACTAAACCGCTGAAGCGATTTAAATGAAATTATGTGTGGAGAATGAAATATCGAGAATGTCTTTTTTTAAAAGCGATGATATTCTTTCTTCATCAATGTTTTTAAGCAAGATGACCATAATACACATTTTTCTTACCGATCTTATCTTATCTTATGTGGGGGCCAGTCAGTGCAGACCGGCGACACTTCGACCCAGTGGGATCTTTTGTGTCGACACTCTCCCAATAACGACTGCCATAGATGTTCATGGCAACCGGGACCGACGGCTTAACGTGCTCTCCGAGGCACGGAGCAGGCGATAACTGTCAATCAATACGCACATAATTTCGAAAAGCTATCGAACTTCCGAAAGTCAGAGGTGCGCGACGTGGGTTCGAACCCGAGACGCTCTGCATTGAAGTCTGTTGGTCTCCCCACTGAGCTATCGCTGCTCATATTTCTTACCGATAATGGTATTTAAAGCGTTTAGAATCTATAAGGAATTACTTGATGATTCTTAATTACCCAGGCAGATTACCAAATTCAATTGAATACCTTAACTAAAATCTGTGGTGCACCTCCAATGTACCTGATATATACTTTTTAGGAGCCTTGTCCTTACGTCACCAAAAATTAAAAAGTAAATAATAAAGCCGACATACACTTGTTAAGAAATTAATCCACCATAAAGTTAGTAAACGTATGATGCTCGCATTGCTGTAGCATAGAGAGATCTTCTTATACTGGACATTCTACATTCCAATTATACCGCTGTATCAAATATCCACGCTTATTGGTCACGCGTTGGCAACAGTTACCTAATTTATATTAAATCAGGCACGAGGCCCTGTTGCTATGGGATGTGCCTCGTGGCTCAACTAAAGTATATCATTTTATTCTATTGAACCGAGGGCCAATTATCGTAATAAAAATTGTTTAAAATAGAGTTCGGTTCCAGTCTTACAAATGTTAAATGTGAACTGAATTGTTCAGATTTGATATTTTTTCCAATTGAGGCGTATACGATTAATAATATTTATGACACTAAGACTAACTCGGAACTATTTTGAGCAGGTCTTAATACAATAATTGGCCATTTAATTTAATTAGCAAAATAATGACGAGGGTTCATCATTATTCCTTATCTACAGCATTGTTATTGTAATATTAGTCAGTATAGAATTATATTAGTAAAAGAACGTATATAAGAATTATAAATAGCATAGTAATATGGAAAAGATTGCTACAAGAGACGCTCGCGGCTGCTGTACCTTCATGAAAAACCAACCGACCTTTCTCCATTGAATATTAAAATATAACCCGTTTTGTGGAGCGCACATCCTTTTTTTTATTTTTGGTGTCGGTAACTTACAAACCTTATTCATCATTCTCTTGCCCTGGTCCCAATTTATTTGGAGTCGGCGCAGTATGTCTTTCGCTTCCATACTTCTCTGTCACCCGTCATCTGATCATTTACCCCTTTTCCTTTCATATCCATCCTCACACAGTCCATCCATCTTTTCTTTGGCCTTCCTCTCCCTTTTCGTCCCTCTACCCTCATATCCATCACTTGCTTACCTACATACGTATCATCTCTTCGCATAACATGTCCTTATTATTATATATAAATATAAAACAAGCCCAAGATGCACAGTATGTGATTTGTGCCTGTTGTTATAAACTGTCCTCACTCAGGGACAAAATTGCATGGTACTCAATTTCTTTTTCTATTCATCGTGTCAATCGAGTTTCTCAAGTGCGTTACCTAAGTGTTTATAAATACACATGAGCTCACACGGATGTACCGTGGAAGGAAAGTCGACCTTATTCCATGGCTTATTCCATTAAACATGTATATATTATCCTACTAATCTATGCATTTTAACTATTGCCTTCGGCATCCTCACGTACGTAATTTGCTATTAACAGATAAGGATATTTCCATCAATATTACAGACTAGCTTTTGCAAGATGAAACATGCATTAGGCTTTGAAATAGACCTCCACAATACAGTATTATAAATACGAATTTGAGTTAGTTTGTTTTTTTTGTGATGCTTTCACACCTTAACTACTCGAACGATTACCATAAAATTTCGTAAAAAAATAAAAAGCATTTATTTTTTTATTTTAAAATCTAGTTAGTACCCATGTAATATTTAATATCGGTCGACACATTTTAGTAGCAAACACTTTAGATCCAAAAATATCGAACTAAATATTTTCCGTGACCTAGAAATCGACACGAAAACCCAAGATCGTTATTGGCAGTTAAATAATAAAACAGATAGCCGACACCAACCCTCAGGCAGGCTTAAAAATAAATACATACTGATCTCTTCATGCTGTAGTTCAAATAACAGTTATATGGAAGTGGCTCATAAAATGAATATTTCGAAGGCTGTATAACGAAAGCATGCTTACTTCGATAACCATTAACTTGGGATTAGCTTAGATAAAAATATACTAAGGTTATACCCAGTAACTGCCTTACTGGTCTCGTAGAATAAGTTTTAGAATCCGCTTGAAGCCGATCATGATTTGATTTACTAGGCCACTAAAATGTTATTAGATTTGCCTATTGGAAAATACTCAGCAGCGGCACGGAGCCTGTACTGCACTCGATATCGCAGCCTATTGCATCTGACCTAAAACATAGTTTAACACATTCCCGGACAGTACGTCGAGAGACGTGAATTATGACCCTCATAATATGGCACTACGGCTGTAGGCGGCGATTTAAAATACACTAAAAGTAAAACTCCGTCCACGGCCGACTATTTCCATAGCATTTATAGGAAGGATATGACTCTGTGCCGTTTTAGGCTAACATACAGACCGCTAGAGCCACAGCAAATACTCCTGCCGTAACACACGGTTTAGAATTCACTTGGTATGAATGTCCGCCTACAGGCGGTTATGTCTCCGACCGTTACTGCCGCAACACATACTTTTAAAACAGTGTAGTGTGGCAATATGTCCCCAGACGTGATGTCACTTTGTATGAAAAGTTTGTGTGCCATATCAAAAATGATTGAGAGTGGTTTTGTGTCCGTGAATGTGTTAAAAGCCTACTATGACTGCCTTAGCGCGGATAAATAAATGTTAGAGAGGAGAAACTTACTATTCGGCATTTGTTATGTAACTTGTGCTTAAAACTCTACTCGATTTAAACCGAATTTCAGCTATGCCTAATTTGTATTGCAAAATATCAAATGATAATGAAATTATAGATTTGCGCATTCGAATATAGATTTGTGCATTGTCTCTTATTCAGCAATCAAATATGCGATTGGATATAAATCACGAATGGATGATCGCATTGTCCCTACAGTATAGGGTGAGGAATTAATTCCATCTTACATAATATTGTTATTATGTACATACTAATTTATTTTACATTATTGTGCTTGCACAGTGAGCTACAAAAATGCATACAAATTTCAAAACTAAAATGATATAAGCCCGGAATTGATGCCATCTAACGGAAATCGATACAAGAATAATTGTTAAGTAGTTAATTTATATCGTAATAGATGGCGGTGCACTACTATAAAATAAAATTAAAAAGATTTCTAACTCAATGTTGATAAATTTAGTTTAAAAATATTTTTTATCTCTATTCATAATAGTTTATTTCAAAAAAGAACCCAATTCAGTGTAAAACAAGAAGCAAAGAATTACAAATGTATTTATATATTTATAGTGGGTAGTTTATTTTATAGATACTTTCGATGACTCGCTATTCTGCTCGTACGCAAACATTATTCTGTCCCTGTGTTCGAGTACCTTTCGGTTGAGATTATAATTTCTTATAAATTTCGCAAAGGAGTGGAACTCACTAACTAAGTCTGTGTTTCCCAATGAGTACAATCTGGAATCCATACACTATTATAGGTGACTGTACATGACGCTAATAGTTTATCTTGCACTATCTACATGCGCATGCTTCTTGCGTGAGCCACATGCTCAAGGTGGTCCAATGTATATATACGTGCTCTTTACCGGCTTGCGATACATTTATACGACTTATAAAAGTGCTAGTTGCACATGTACAGTTAGCGTGTAAGATTTTGAATCATTATTGTGTAAGTTGTCGTTGTAACGGTAATTCTGAATTAGTTACAGCAGTAATAGCTAAATATTTTTTATTTTAATTACAGTTTTAATAAACTGTAGTAATGTAATAAACTGCTGTAGTAATCTACAGGACAGTAATTAGACATTTTCATTCAGACAAAACTGTTGCAAATTTATTTAATGTTGAACTACTAATATCGGTGACTGTTCATGAGATGTCGTATATCTTTCTGCTAATTTGCTCAGGTTGATATGCTTTGCTATGCTACGTTTCATTTTTGAAAGTAAACAAAAGGTTTGTATTTCGCATTCGTTCTCTTCAAACAGCGACTGGCTGTCATACAACTTGTCATCGTTGGATGCGATCGAAACGTTGACGAATGAATGAATGAAAGGTATCTAATCTGGCGACTCAAACGAACGAGATCCGAGACTCTTTGTTTAAAAGTATTGTAATTGAACACTGGTCGCAAAAGTTTACAATTTTAAAGGTAGGGAATAATCTTTTAAATTTTGACGAAACGATAGATAATCAGAAATTTGAGTTATGCATTTGCTATCTATTTTATTATTTTAGCACGCTATGAACTAGACATTAATGTACTTACCTTAGAACTATAAGAGTGAAAACCCAGAACCACCAGACATCACTTTAGCAAAGTTACTTAAACAGTAAATTGTGTCTCCTATTTTTACTTGGGACTGATATATATTTTCAACTAGTATTGAGACTTTATATAGTCTAAATATAGTCACTTCAATAATATACATAATTCAGACTTAAAAAGGTATCTGATGTATCTTATGTGGGGCCAATCAGTGCAGACCATCATGGCAGCCGGGACCGACGGCTTAACGTGCTCTCCGAGGCACGGAGCAGGCGATAATTGTCAATCAATACGCACATAATTTCTAAAAGTCATATAACTTCCAAAAGTCAGAGGTGCGCGACGTGGGTTCGATCCCAAGACCCTCTGCATTGCAGTCTGTTGGTCTCCCCATTGAGCTATCGCTGCTCAATCTTAAAAGGGTAAGTCTGAATTGATTAACTACTAAAATCATAGGTAACATTTTATTAGTCTCCTAGGCTCGTTAAATCGCCTATTGAAAGTAGCTACACCGTATAGAGATGCAAGACAAAATTTTCTATGAAACCTCAATCAGCCTGCTTGAAATAATTAGCAGCCAAATAAAATTGTGTCATATTCCAAAAGGTGATACAGTTTCATTTTTGCTACTTTTGTATGTACAAGGCTTTTGTTTGAATCCCTATAAAAGTTGTAAAAATATATTGTGTGTCTATCACACAGTGCTTTTTATCTATGTATATTATAACTGCCTCCGTGGCGCAGTGGTAGTGAATGCGACTGCTGTGCATGAGGTCTCGGGTTCAAATCCCGGGTTTGGCCAACAAAAAGTTATTCGATTTTTCTGTTAAGAAATCTCAATAGCCCGGAGTTAGGAAGTTGGCGGTGTTAGACACTTCCGTGCCTCGGAAAGCACGTAAAGCCGTTGATCCTGCGCCTGATCTCTCTCCGGTTGTGTCGGATTGCCGTCCCATCAGATCATGAGAGTTAGAGAACAGAGAGTGCACTTGTGTTAGCGCACACACTTGTGCACTATAATATTTCCTGCGCAGATGGCCAGTCTCCGTTAAGACTGGCCGCCGTGGCCGAAATTCGGTCTGGAGGACATTATTATTATAACATATTATTATGTTTACACCCACATTTTGCCATTATTGTTTTAGCTCCGACGTTATAGCTACTGTCCTATGAAGCATTAATATTTTCTAAAAATATACCTACCACTTTGCTAATCCCTAAATGGAAGCCTAGTATCACACGACCGACCGCAAAAAATCGACCGATGTATATCGCATTCCTAGAGTGCGTAAAGGCCTTTTTTAACGACAAAAATTCTCTGACAAAGTCAAATTTGTAACCTATTATTTGAAATGTTATTTATATTTAATTAACATCATTGTTTTACTTTCGTCTCATATAATTCAAACACGTGTAAGCATTGGTATTCGTTACACTGTTGTTATTCTTGTAATAAACAATGTTTTATTTATAGTCACTTCAAAGGTGTTTATAGTCACATCAAATAAAGTATTTCTTTTCAAACTTCAATAAATATAACTGTTAATTTCTAAGAACTGTATTGAATTGGCCGCAATGATTTTAGGGCGAGGACCTTATTAAACTCACACCATTTCCAGAAAACTGTTTGTGAGGTCTGAATTATATTCGAGGACGGATTTGACATTTATTTTTTTATTACCTTGTTGGTTATATAGGTACTTATACTAAGACAAATATGGAAATAGGACGGTACCTCAATGTAACACTTCTAGCTTAACATAGTCTTAATGCTATAATTTCCATAATTGTGGTCAGTCGGAACATAGTTTTTAACAAAATTCTTTATACATAGAAAAGTAATAATTGACAAGTCATATGTGCATTTCTTAATGAATATAAATAAAATAAAATCAGTACTGTTTCTTTTCTAAAATGTTGT
This sequence comes from Catocala fraxini, assembly GCA_930367265.1. NCBI lineage: Eukaryota > Metazoa > Arthropoda > Insecta > Lepidoptera > Erebidae > Catocala > Catocala fraxini. The sequence continues at coordinate 25,723,204 of OV884027.1, read as the reverse complement.
AATCTGGAACTAATAATCAAATGAACGTACACGAATGCCTATATATATATTTGTCAATGTAAATAAATACCTACATTTAAAATTCAAATCATAATTGTAATTAGTTTCTTCAATGAGTTAGTATGTAGGATTGATTTCAATCCTAACTAATATTATAAATGCAAATGTGAGTTTGTTTGTAATTACTCGGCTGATCATCATGAAATTTTGGGTGAGTGTATTGATGCATACCTCCCCGCGGGGCGACGGAGAGGTTATGTCGGACTCACCAGGGCAAAGAAAGATGTTGACTAGAGATATCCCGGTAATACCGACTAAACCTACCACGGTGTTCCTCGACATAGCAGAGACGGCGGGGCCGCGCGAATCACTTTTACATGCAATCGCGAACCCGCCGAGGCTTTGGTCTACCATATGAAACGTCAGTCTCATGAACTGTAGCAGATAGAGGCCACTACATGAAAAGCCTACTGTCCCCCTCGAGGAGATAGACTCATGACACAGAGGCGCGCGTGGGAACACGCACGCCGCCTCTCAGACCTAGTGCTGATCGGATGGCGGGCAGGCCCACGAAGGCTTACACCTCCAGGTAAAACCTCAGGGTAGCTGGAGGTCATATCACGCTCTCCGGCGCCCGGTTCTGGGGTTGGGGAGAGGCCGCCGCCTTTATGATGGAAATTACTTCCTCACAGAAGGAGGCAACGGTGTTCCACGACCTCTCACTCTGGACCATGGACTGAACCACGGCCGGGAGCGAGAGGGCAACGATATCGACTGCTGCGATGTCCAGGCGGGGCAATCTGCCAAAGTGTGCTGTCGCCACAGTGGTGTTAACCGGGCGTCTCTTGCCAGCCTATGCGACACAGAAACAGGCAAAATCTAGTCTTCTCTCTTAGCCTTTATTATTCCCAAGTCACTTGGGGTCGGCTTTTCAGGTCTAACCGGATTTGACTGGATATCAGTTTTTACACGGAGCGGCTGCCACCTGACCTCCGCAACCCGAAGGCTAACGATACCCTAAGGCTAGACCAGTGTCAGGATATGAGAGGGTACTGACTTTCCCAATAACGACTGCCATAGATGTTCATGGCAGCCGGGACCAACGGCTTAACGTGCTCTCCGAGGCACGGAGTAGGCGATAATTGTCAATCAATACGCACATAATTTCGAAAAGTCATATAACTTCCGAAAGTCAGAGGTGCGCGACGTGGGTTTGAACCCGAGACCCTCTGCATTGCAGTCTGTTGGTCTCCCCACTGAGCTATCTCTGCTCTGATAAACAGGCAAAATCTAGTATAGAATAAAATATACCGTCAAAGTATAAACAATAGATATAAATAACACCCAGACTCGAAACAACTATACCTATGTAAATCACTTTTTTTTTAAGTTCATCATATCTTATTAGCTTAGCAAAAGTAGAACGATAAAATAAGTTAAAAAAACTATATATGAAAACTAGAAAGAGGGATTTGGCTGTGTTTCACGGTTACAAACCCTTATTTTGAAAGATGTATGTTAGGCTGAACTAGAATACTTGTAGGCGTATCACGTAGTTTTTAAAGCACTTAGATAAAAGAATTAAGGTAATAGTTGTTGTTTCAGATAAATCGTCTAGTCCTTTATTGTACCTTATTCAATTCATTGAATTTTAAGGATTCGATTATTTTCCGATTAAGTATAATAATAAGAATAAGGATTAAAAAGCAACGATAGCTCAGTGGGAAAACCAACAGACTGCAATGCAGAGGATCTCGGGTTCGAACCCATGTCGCGCACCTCTGACTTTCGGAAGTTATATGACTTTTCGAAATGATGTGCGTATTGATTGATAATTTACGCCTGCTCCGTGCCTCGGAGAGCACGTTAAGCTGTCGGTCCCGGCTGCCATGAACATCTATGGCAGTTGTTATTGGGATAGTCAGTACCCTCTAATATCCTGACACTGTTAATTACCAACATCAGCGAGCAGTCCTGTTTCTAAAATCGTTTCGTCATAAAATGCCTTAAAAGTGGTTAAAAATAAGTAAACTCGGCTGGGAAGTAGTAAATAAAGTGCAAAAGTATACGTATTATAAAGTGTGTAAATTTAAATGAACAATATTAAGTGATTTAAAAGTTATAAACTGTTTTCTACTCAAAATTTTTAAATAACTGCCGGCTAGGAAAAAAACACAGTGCAACGTAGCTGGAAAGAGTCGCGTTCTGTGCCGTACCGTGTCTACGAGTCCCCCACCGCCTGACGCCACCGGCCGCTGCCGGCCGCTCCGCTCCGCCCACCGCATACCTGTGTCGATCTGTGCGCGATTGTTGGAAACGATCGCGACCTGTGTCTCACCGTATCTTCGCTTGTCGTCGAGCCATCGCGCGCCGCGCTAATATTACGAAATACGACGGTTGTAAGTCGACTTAACGGTGACTATAACATAGACACACTAAACACCACATTGCTCACGCCACATGCCATAATGGGGGAGCGGGTCACCCAACTTGCCCGGACTATCATACTCATTGTAAGCGAGGGCAAAACGGTAACCGCCGCCAACAAAAAGATTATTAAGGAGGCCGCTGAAGATATAATAAAAATCATCAAAGACACACCCCCAAACCCCAGCACCCAAAACAACAACCAGACTACACCCATATCAGCGGAAGACTTCCAACAACTAAAGAAAGAGATAATAGCTGAAATCAAAACTACACTGAAACAGACTTCAAATACTAACATCAACCCAACCACCAAACCAACAACTTACGCGTCAATAACCAAAACGAACTCCCCGCCTCCAGCACCGAAGAAACCGGCTCTAATAATAAAAGCGCCACCACCACCCACTGGTACACCATCCACCACTGCCCCGGTTAACACTTTTAACCAACTAAAAAACCAACTGAACTTCAAGAACCGCCACTTCGCCCCTGCCAAGGTGCAACCCATTGCCGGCGGCAGGGTATACATCGAGTTTGACACTATCCAGCAGCAGAAGGAGGTGCTGCAATCAATCAATTTAGCCGGCAACCTGACGGCTGAAGAGGCCAAGCGCCGCTCACCCCTCGCCATCTTAAAGGGGATACACCAGGATACCACCAAAGAAGAGCTAATCCCGATCATCTGCTCACAGAACTCGATTTCACCCACCGACATTCGCCTCTGCTTCTTAACGAAGAACAAGAATAACCGGCTATACAACGCGGTGATTGAAATCACCCCGCCCACCTACCAGCGTCTCTCTTCACTGGGAAGGGTCGCCATTAACCTTCAACAGGTACACTTTGACAAACACTCACGTTTCACCCAGTGCCGCAAGTGCCTCCAATTTGGGCACTCGCAATTTAAGTGCTCTAGCACAATACAACCGTGCGCTATCTGCGCGGAGGAAACACACACCGCAGATAACTGCCCTCAGAAGGACGTACAACCTAAAACGTTTCGGTGTTACAACTGCCATAAACACAATACCAAAACGGGATCCAAAACACCCACAGACCACGCCGCCAACAACCATACCTGCTCCAGGATCCAAACCGCCAAAGCTAAAATAGAAGAGACCATTGACTACGGATACACCTCACCCTCATCATCACCACCACCTGCCCCATCTGTCTCCGTCGTGAGTAAACACCGCAACTTAAATAGAACACCCCTTTTATAACTTTGTGTCAGTTTTAACTGTGCTTTAGTGCTTGACTGTGCCTGTATTAGATTTAACTGTATTTAGTACTTAACTGTGCCTGTATTAGATTTATATCGTAAATACTTACTTATTTTTTTTTTATTTTTTTTTTTTACTTAATTGCTTTATATATATATATTTTTTTTTTCAAATGAATAATAATTGTACAAATACACGCAACACTAACACGAACACACTCACACGCTCTCACATCCGCACATACCCATTAACCGGCCCACACCCGCCTCATGTAGGCGTGTCCTCGCCACAACACACGGCACCCCGCACACACCAAACACATAACCAAGCAGGCAACCACGCCACTAACTCACTCACATTTACACAAATTAACCTCGGGCGTGGTTATACAGCCACACACGAACTCATTCAACACTGCTCACACAACAACACTGACGTCATTCTCATAAACGAACCATATACATCCAACCAACTCACCATGAAGAACACACCCAACTACACCACACATCAATTCCCCACCAACACACACACCAAAGCGGCCATACTTACACGCAACAATATCGGAGCTACCTTGGGTCTCTCCAAGCATTCATCGCCAAACATATGCTCCATCCAACTCACCACACGCACCGGCAAACGATTCATAATAACTGCAGTCTACATTGAACCTAACACCGATACCAACAACACACTTAACAGACTACACTCACTCTTACAAGACACGCGCGACGCTACACACATCATTGCTGGCGACCTAAACGGCTGGCACCGTTTATGGGGCTCACCATCCAATAACAACAGAGGCAACGAAGTAGCTGACCTCATAAATTCACACAACATCACCATCCTCAACACAGGCACAACACACACATATGAAAGCGTGGCGAACGGACGGGTTAGGGGCTCGGTCGTCGACCTCACGATCGCCAGCGACGACATTGCCCGCCATGTCGATGACTGGAGGGTTGACCCCTCCATCTGCCCTTCATCCGACCATCACGCCATCACCTTCACACTACACACCTCACACCGCTTCACTCATAACAAAAAATCGAACACATTCCGATACAACACAAACAATTACCGACATTGGGATGACCTCCAAGAACACTTCAGGACACAAATCACTAACACTGACCTACACACCATCGACGTCAATACACTTAACACTCAACACGACATTGACACTTACACCAATAAACTCACTTCATTCATCTTACAAATTTGTGACCTACACTTGCCACCCAGTGGTCGCCGCCATTTACACACATCCTGGTGGACCGATGACCTAGACCGTCTGAAACACCAAGTAATCAATAACCATCACAAAATACAACATCTAAAACGCAACAACCTCCCACTGACGGAGGCTCTCACTGAAAGAGATCGTATTAAAACCACGTACGCTCAGGCCATTAAGGATGCCTCCACCACACATTTCCGGGAATTCTGTACACGACAGGGCAAGGAGGATGTCTGGGCAATCACAAACAGAATACTCCGGACGGGCCCTCCCGCAAAACCGGCCTCCACTATAGAGATAACACCCGGCACATACACCACATCCACACAACACACCGCCGCTGCATTTCTCAACAAATTCTACCCGAACGATACATCAGACTCTCCCACCCAACAAATCACTCGCTCCAACACCACTCACCCACCTAACACCGACGACGAACCTCCCTTCACCGTACATGAAGTCACTACCGTCCTCAAAAATATGAACCCTGCCAAATCGCCTGGCGCTGACCACCTCACCTCCGACATCTGCCATCAATTCTCACTCTGCTTCCCCAACATAATCACTGGCCTCCTAAACCGCTGCCTCTACCTATCAATTTTCCCCAAGACATGGAAACATGCTATAATTAAAATTATCCCCAAACCCAATAAATCAGACTACACCTCCTCATCTGCATACCGCCCCATAGGGCTACTGCCCATTCTAGGCAAAACCCTCGAAAAGCTTATCACACAAAGACTCACACATCACCTACACACTACACGCACATACAACACTAAGCAATATGGCTTCAAACAACAAATCTCCACTACACACGCACTCACCAACATAATCAACACAATCACCACACACAAAGAACGAGGACTACACGTCGCCATGATCTCCCTCGATATCAAGGCCGCTTTCGACCATGCCTGGTGGCCGGCTATACTCGCACGTCTTCAACACGTCAAATGCCCCAGGAATATTTACACAATAACACAAAACTATCTCTCAGACCGCACAGCCACAATACACTACGCCGACGCCACCTCTACCAAAAACCTTACTAGAGGATGCATCCAAGGGTCTGTATGCGGGCCGACCTTCTGGAACCTGATCCTGGACGGGTTACTGGATTTGTCCGGTGACTCACCAGGGCACGGGTCGCTACCGGAGGGTTGCCAGCTGCAGGCCTTTGCTGATGATATCACACTAATCGCCGCTCACAAAAAACTCACCACACTTCAACACAACATCGATCAATGCCTACACACCATACACACCTGGGGCATTGCTAATAAACTCACCTTCTCACCGGAAAAAACAGTCGCCATAGCCTTTACACAAAAAACCAAACTCCTCCATATCACGATGAACCATACACACATTCCCTTCAGCCGCACCGCCAAGGTATTGGGGGTGATCATTGATGACAACCTACATTTCACCCAACATGTAGACTACATCACAGTCAAAACACGGAAACTTCACAACAAACTCACCAAATTTGTCCGCCCTACTTGGGGCATACACTCAGAAAACATTCACACACTGTACAGGGGGGTAATCGAACCCATAATCTGCTATGCCTCCAGCGTATGGAGCCGGGCATTAAAATTCAAGACTAACAGGAAAAAGCTACTCTCTCTGCAACGTGGATTCGCTCTGAAAATAATAAAAGGATTCAGAACCATAAACACCATAGACGCCATAGCCCTATCCACCCTTACACCGCTTGACATAAAAGTTCTGGAATCGGCAAACATCGAACGAACCAAAATCACCGGGGTCACCGATTACCTCCCTGACGATTCGTCACTCGACACACCCATCCATCCATCACACTTACTCCGTCCATCTCTTCGCAAGCCATACTCATTTGACACCATCACGACACAAGACGAACTAACCACCACACTTAGCAACCATTTACACGCGCATCACATCTACACCGACGGCAGCAAACACGACAATCTCGTGGGGGCTGCCTTCATTGCACACACCCCACAAAATACTATCATCACAAAAACATTCAAGTTACACTCCACATGCACAGTTTTCCAGGCGGAGCTGGTCGCCATTGACCAAGCCTGCCAGTGGCTGCTACAACAACACACCGAGGCGGCAGTCATAATGTCCGACTCCAGGTCTGCCCTGGAAGACATAAACAATACTCTCAGCACACACCGCGTCACCACCAACATACACCGAACATTGCACAACATGAACACACAGATCACATTCATATGGATAAAAGCTCATGCAGGCATCCACGGCAATGAAGCCGCAGATATTGCCGCCAAATCCGCCGCTACCTTAAATAAACCACCAACATTCCATTTTTACCCTCTCAGCTACCCCAAGAAAATGGCCAAAGCAGACAGTCTCACACAATCAGCCGACAGATACACTAACAATCCCCAAGGCTCTACAATGAGAATCTGGTGCCCTACACTCACACACTTACATACACTCATCAACAAAACAGGCCACACTTTCGCACTTACACAGCTACTCACGGACCACGGTTACCACAAAACATACCTACACCGCTTCCACATCACAAACAACGACACATGCTTCTGTGATGACACAACACCACAATCTTTTAAACATCTCTTGACACAATGTCCACAATATACACGCACCCGCCTCCAACACGAGCAACTCTGCCACAATGTACAAATAGACCCCTACAACCTCGAAATAATAATTACCAATGACTCCACCATCGACACTTTCATGACACACCTCACTCTCATTGTAAACACTCTTAAAAAACTCAACAACACATAACATTTTCACAACCACCACTCACATGCATATCACATCCACTCACACACACACACACACTCAAACACACACACCTACACAATTCATTTTAATTTGTTGCGACAAATATTTTCTTTCATTTGTAAATACCACATATATATGTTAACTATAAGCTTAGTCTTAAGAAAATCCTAATATTAATAACACAGTAATACTTACCCATCTTTTCTGTATCAAATAGCAGAATTAGCGCATTACGTCGCAATAAACTCCCCCCCAGGGCAGTTTTACCCCTGGGAGGAAATAGAAAAAAATATCCTGACACTGGTCTAAGTTTAGGGTATCGTAAGCCTTCGGGTTGCGGAGGTCAGGTGGCAGCCGCTCCGTGTAAAAACTGATATCCAGTCAAATCCGGTTAGACTAGAAAATCCGACCCCAAGTGACTTGGGAATAATAAAGGCTAGGGAGAAGAAATTTATTTTCCGATTAAGTTTAGCCTAAAGCTAGTACCTAGATTTTAATAACGATATTAATTACAAAATAATATCAAGCTACGTGGCAAAATAACAAACTATATTGGGTTGAGTCATACATTGTTCTCTACGAATTTTATAGAGATTATTATTGACATGGACCTCGTTCGTGCTGCGATAGACGACTGGCCGCGCAGGTTGAAGGCCTGTATTCTAAATCGCGGGGGTCATTTTGAATATTTAATCATTGGTGTTTATATGTTCGGGTACTTTGAAATAACTACACTGGAACATTGAGACAACTACAATCTTAGTCTCCCCGGGACCATGGCTGCTGAAAAGCAACTGAAACGTGGGGGAAAGTGTAAAATTAAATTAAATCTAAATAGTTTTAATAATAATTTAATTAGCTTAAAAATAAGTAAAGTTTAAAAGTAAAAGTAGTGTAACAGTTTTTAAAATTATGTAATAAAGTGTCAAATAAACAACGCGATAAAATCCGTATATAGTAGTTTAATTTCAATGAATAATATTCGCGTAAACAGAAGACAATATTATGTAAATCAGACTATATATATTTGTATTTTTGGATTTCTGTTTGTAACGAAAAAACTCCAAAACTACTGCTGCAACATATGCTTTACGCACGTAAGTGCCTTTTTTAAGGTGCCATATCCGAAGCGTGCCAACCTGTTACTAAGCAACCGTTGTCTGTCTGTCAGCAGGCTGTATCTCATGAGCTGTTGCAAGTAGAGAGCTAAAAAGTTAGTTTTTTTATTGCCGCTATAACAATAAATAATAAAAATGTTGTCTCGCACTAGATCGGGTTTATTTGATATTTCTTTATCACAACTAATACTTGCACATATCAATTTAATATATAATTTTTTAATTCATTTTATTTTGGGCATTTTATTATTTATAGTAAAATATAACCTGTAACGGAATCCCTTCTTTTCGCATAATGTTTTTTTTTTCCTAATATACTTTGGCATATCTATTTTTGCATGATAATACTTTGCTATAAGTTTATGATGACTTAATTATTTTAGTGACAACTCTGAAAATTTGTTCAGGTTGCCGCGGGGTTGTCCTTGGGCCACCTTAAGCGGCCAGTTGGGATGATATACAATTCAACAATAGGTTTATACTTTAAAAAATTATGCTTAGGCGTTATGCGTAAAATATAAAAAAAAGAAAAAATATTTATTCGGTATCAATAATGTTACAATGTATGGTCTTACCCATTGGCCCCACATTAGGCAAGCCTGTGGGTATCGTGACAATTACAATTTACATTTAGGCACATTGCTCGGTCGACATCTTTTAAAGTTAACATTTATGAGATAATTTTATACTACTAAACCAACATTGAACACTTATTTATTATACATTTACGGGGAAAATAGAAAGCGTAATTTAATATAATAATAAATATAATAATTTACGATAACCGCGGATGGTGTATGTGTGATTATGAATATTTGTATATTATATGAATGTATATTATATATTTAATACTTATATATGTATGTATTATTTATATATTATATTGTGTATAACTAAAGTGCAAAAGAAGGTTTTCAGTGCTGTCATATGTAATTGTATTGAGCCATTTGGATACCTTTATTTTTACCTCTTTTATTGAGCACTCTTTTATATCACAATATTTTGCTACTTTATTGTAGATATAGTTATCTTCTTGTGGGCTGAAACGTCTCGCAAATCATATAATAGCTCTAGGTACCACGATTCTATATGTATGTATCTATGTATCTTTGTGTCGACACTCTCCCAATAACGACTGCCATAGATGTTCATGGCAGCCGGGACCGACGGCTTAGCATGCTCTCCGAGGCACGGAGCAGGCGATAATTGTCAATCAATACGCACATAATTTCGAAAAGTCAGACGAAAGTCAGAGGTGCGCGGCGTGGGTTCGAACCCGAGACCCTCTGCATTGCAGTCTGTTGGTCTCCCCACTGAGCTATCGCTGCTTTATATACTATATACGATTCTATATACTCGGCGATTAAGGAGATGTATATACTCTTTAGAGTTAATAACATTTTGGTGTACTCTTAGGAATGTTGTTAATATAAACAACTGACGCACATTGAGTAACTTGCAACCGTTATAAAGTTGTGTAGTGGGATACCTAATTAGGATAAACAAAAGTATGCCATGTTATATTACGAGTATTTCTTAAAATTTTATGCAAATGGATGAGGAACCACCTGGACCATGCTATTGGGGATAAAATAATATATCTTTCTTACTTTTCTTTATCATAAATCACTTAAACGATCTAGCTCCACCATAACTTTCAACCTTATACTCAATAAGTAAGTAAACCACTTGTTGTAGTGTGTTGTACGTACGCAATAAATCAGCGTTCTTCTTGAACTTCGATACAACTTTAGTCCATAAACTTTATTTTATTTAAGTACTTACTTCTGTAAGGTACTTACCGTTTGATTTATAACGTAAATAGTTCAAATTTATAAATATAACATACATAGAAAACAATTATTTCTTTACAAAAACATAATAATATCAGTCCCGTATTAAACTGTTCCACTGCTTGGCACGGGCCTCTACACAGTGTGGGAAGGAGAAGGCCATAGTTCACCTCGCTGGCAGAGTACGATTTGGCAGACTACACTTATCTTCAAGAACATTATGTAGAACTCACAAATATGTAGGTTTAATCACAATGTTTTCCTATAACGTTTAATGTGAGCGATAATAAACTATTGAATACGCACATAACTTCGAAACACGGGGGAAAAACGCCAGTGATGCGCGCCTTGGGATCAAACTTGATTCTTGATAGAAAAGTTTTTTAGAATTTTCTATACATTAAGTAGAACACGCCATTTTAAATCGTCTAGTATCCCATGAGATTTGATATCCCATCTAATCTCATGGGAGATGAGATTGGATAGGATCTTTGGAGTGTATTTGAAAGACAAACCCTCTTCATTCTTCATTACCAAATACACATAATTATGCTCGAGGGCTTAACAAAATAGAATTCTAGAGAAAATATACTTTCGATAAAATCGATCTTAAAATTTCCATTAAACACTTCGTAGGCATTAAATCAAAATTATGTTAAGTTTACATAATTTTTATGTTGCTCTTTAAGTTTTTAATGTATTAGTGTTGGCTGTTTTCTTAAACCGTATGTATAGAGAATGACTGACTTTTTGGCAAACTGTTATGAATACACAGATGTATCACGAAGCAACATCGATCAACATCTATCTCACTTGGGAATATAGTAGCTGTCTCGCACGTTTTACCCACGTTCATGATTACTGCCCCACTCCCGTGGCTCGTAGCGTGATGTTATGTAGTCTATTCAACTTCTGCTGGATAAAGTAAAATTTTAAACGCGTAAGTTTTTTTAAAATTGAACTGTTAGTTTTTGAGTTATTCATTACAAACAAAAATACAAATTAACCTCTTTATATAAAAGTATATGTATAAAAGTATAGATGGACATTAGCATATTTTTTTCAATTCTTTAAAGTCTACCTTGTTATTTTGGTAGTAAATGAAACTGGGTCATTCAGTTTATCTGTTAAGGCATTTTTAGTAGTAGCAAGGTGTCTGGAAGTATGCCCGGAAAACGACAATAGCCTCGCCCTCTTTTACCTGGAACTTGGAACTGTGTATTGCAAAAAAAAAGTGCCTACCTTTTCGGGTATACAAGCGAGACACTATGTATTGTACGTCTTTAAAGACGCAAATCATTTCATGCCATTTTCGCCTCTATGATATTCAATTTGTTAAATGCCTGCTATTCTGAAATACAGAGTATTTTATGCAATTTTCAGGCTCAATACCTTCCATGAATAAATGCGTTAAATGATCAACCACCACCCTTTCTAAAGGATAAGGAAACGTTTCGTATTCGTCTCAAGCGCGTAAATAGTTTCTTGTACCCTTTGGTAGAAACAGTCACGTGTGATGAATAGATCTTTCCGACGTGAGTGGTACATTTTTCAATATGTTGGCGTCCCTTAGCTTTTGATATGCATACCCTAAAACGTCTACCTGAAAGAATATCTTACATAATATTGTCTTCTATTTACGCGAATATTATTCATTGAAATTAAACTGCTATATACGGATTTTATCGCGTTGTTTATTTGACACTTTATTACAAAATTTTGAAAATTGTTACACTACTACTACTATTAAACTTTACTAATTTTTAAGCTAATTAAATTATTATTAAACTATTTAGATTTAATTTATTTTTACACTTTCCCCGACGTTTCGGTTGCTTTTCAGCAGCCATGGTCACGGGGAGACTAAGATGGCAGTTGTCTCAATGTTCCAGTGTAGTTATTTCAAAGTACCCAAACATAATTTAATCATTGGTGTTTCTATTTACGCAGAATGAGCTCAAAGTATCATGAAGTCTAGCTGTGGTTTGCTTCTTCTTGGGTTTGACTATTTTTATTACTGGATCCCAAGCTGGTGGTACATTCCAACCATCTTCTCTATTAAAATTATGATGTTTTTTGATTTCAATAGCCTCGCGAAGCATCCTTGGTAGGAATGGGTGTTCGTATCTTTTTTTGGCTATAAAGAAATCCTTGGTTTACATTTTTTACTGAGACAGAGTTCTAAGGCCTTAAGCAGACTAATAGTCCGTTTCTGTAAAACTAATTGTGTTGAAATGAAAACTATGTCAAGTGATTTGATTGACTGTTGTAGTCAGTCAGTCATTAGTTGACATAAGTGTGACTGTCTGTTTAATTCTTTTTGTGTTGACCTGTATTAACTAGGTGTTAGTACTTGTAGGAGGTGATCAGTGATTTTGTTACCTTTTAGCAGTTGTATGCAGTGACCAATTATTTCGACCTTTACATAAATGAATGACCATCACGGCAATTGGGCCAACCAATCCGTTTACTTTATCAAGAAACGAGTCGTTTTACCTACAGACAGTAAATTTTTGACATATTTTTCATAGAATATGTGTCAAAATTAACTGTACGGAGGTAAAACGACTCGGTTTGTGAATAAAGGAACCGGACATAAGGTGAATAATGAAGTACATAACTTAACATGTTCAATTATTATCAATATACCTTTCCATACATTTATATCACGAAAGAGCGCTAATATATGTATATGTATAGTTATAATAAGCATTACAAAATATAAAAATTAAATTTAAAGTATTAAAAAAGCAACTTCCACTCCCTAGTGTGGAAGTTGCTTTTTTAAGTCTTAAGATACTACTTTTTGCGCTTTTCCGTAGATGTACCAAGGGAGCAAAATTGAAACGAATACTGACGTAAACGTAAAAATTTATGGTAGAATAAAAAGATTTAGTCTTTAATCATATTATTAAATTTACTTACACAAACAAATAAGAAGTCACAAAATATTTATGAAAATACCTATCTACTGGTCGAATTACTCTTGCATCGTCGCACATTAAATACAATAACTGCATACATACGTCGCGTTGCGGGCGTACCTATGTATAGAATAGTATGGTACAAATATATTTAAGTTATGTTTAATTGCCCACTTTTATTAGATAAAACTAGTTATTGGCATAATGCAGTTCAAAATTCAAGTTTCGAAGAAACTAGCACCTGAGATTTGATAGGGACGGCCTAGTTTACCTGATAGTATTATACTGATGGAATTATAGTGTCAGAGTTTTATATAGGTACTAGAGTACCTATATAAAACTATGACACTATATATCGACGTCGTATATGTTTGTTCACTAGGGTGAACCAAAAAACATTTACGGCGTTGAGTAGACGTTTTGGTGGCAACTTAATGTTATTTAGTATAATCGTATACATGTCATATGGATGTTTACTCGACGGCATTAGGGCCCATTTTATATAACAAGGCGCTAAGAGTTTCGTGTAACAGTCATATAAATACCCACGTAGTCGCATAGTGCATCAGTTACCCCATCTATAGACATAATGCGGGCGTACAATATGGTGATCGAGCAAAGTGAAACAATAAATGCACACTGATCACTTTTATTGTATTCACAATAAATTAACACGAATGTCTTGCATAAAACGAATAACAGTTCCTAGCGAGGAGGTCCGCACTCGCCGACGGTAAAATTATTCCCGTCGAATATAGGGCGCCTCCATTTAATTAGGCTCTGTCGTAGCACGCGAAGTTGGCTGCGTGTTGACGTCATCGCAACAGTGCTGCCACATCTTCACTAACGTGCCGCGTTGCGTAACTGTACTAATGACCGTCCCCGACATAATATACATGTCGGCGGTTTGACTACATGTCATGTAATGTTAGCTGTCGCGGCGTTTATTCGACTTCGTTTCGAGTAATGGCGCACAATATGACTTTTATATGATGTAATCGTTGTGTTATTGTCATTTAAAGATGATACAACTTATGTTGAACAAATATTATGAAAGATTTAATCACGTTAATTTAATTTGGCAGTGTTTTTGACAGCTGAGTTAATATTGCATTTTTGTTTTTGTTATTTGAGGTGATAAAACCATTTCATTATTTGTAAACTATTGTGCAATCAAGTTTACTGATAAATGTGAGGTAAGTATGTAACAAATTTCTTATGCGCTTTTAAAATTCTAATGTTTTCACATATTTTATTAATAATTTATTAAGTGACTGCGTTATATGACAACTATATAACTTCCCGACCTATAAACTGCGTGTTCATTGTAAATGTGTACGCCATGTCAGTTGATTTAGGGATCAATAATAAAATAGTAAACGCCTAGCTAACTTAGTTCAAAGAATTTACATTTTAAGAACAGAAGGATTTACGTGACATATAACTTAGTTAAGTCTAAATTATACTTTTGTTTTAGGTAAACCCGACAATGATCTACAATTATGCGGATGTTGATAAGTTTTTATCAAAGATGACTTCATCGAAATGATACACGCACATTTGAAATGGCCGTGGTCATTTACTGATTTTATCTTTAGTTCTCGTTGTTATGGATGTGGTTTCCAGATAGTCCGTCGAATATTTGTGGTGATCTCCATACTTCTTAGAACGAAAGTCCGCGTCATTTCTTCGCATACTCCTGTAAAATTAAAAATATAATTAGTGTGTAACCAATAGTTTACGTATAATTGACTTTTATTTAAATTACTACTAATAAACGAAAACCTCTTACTACATTCCCGTTGGTTATCCAACTCTAGAATCGTTTTTATGTAATAGACAGCGTTTGCTGCCACTAGACCATCTGAGCCGGTACAATATTTCACCTAAGTTCATGGCCGATTTTGACCGGAATGACTGTTTCAGTTTCGAATAAAACATTACTTAAAAAGTTAATAAGAATATCACTTAACAGAAAACTTTAAATTACATAATTGGGTCTAGGATACACACCTGTAACCAAGGCTCTCGCTGGCGATTTGCATATGAAGGCTCTGACTTTAACTTCGATCAATGTATCGACCCCGTCTTGCGATGTAATTCTCAAATTATTATACATTAATTCTTGTACCTAATTCACTTACAAAAGGATGAAAATATGTAGATACATTTGGTGATTTACTCGTACCTTCATAAATACCCACAACAAAAAGGGGGCACATTTGGTCTTTCGTGGATGTTACATAATATAGGACACACTTGATGCTTAGAGCTGTTGAACAATGGTAGTCCGTCAGTTTTCAGATTAAGCGAAACGCATTTCGGTTTATGACTGACAGACTGTTATGCCAGTAATGACCATCATCGATAAGAATTATTTGTACAACTTTTTTACTTCTTAGAAGCGCCCTTGTGTCTAAAGGGACTATGCAGGGTCATTATTTTGTTCAGAATTACATTTAATTGCTTTAATGCAACTTGCGGAATATTAAAATCAAGCCCACTTTTTATAATGGTCTCAGAAGTTATCATTTTTTGGTTGAAGTGTCTTCTTTATCAACATTATCTTCATTTTCGGACGATGAATTTTATGGTGATTTGAAGTTGAAGACAGTTCTTTAACTTCGGATAATGAACAAGAGTCCTGAACTTCGGCGAATGAACTGCAGGATATACTCATAGCATTTTGGTTAAATTGATTGGTTAAATTTGCATTTAAATGTAATACGGAACCCTTCTCATTTTCCTCACTCTTAGCTTGAGTTCTATTAATTTGTATTAAAGTACGTGCTTGAAGCGAATGACAGTTGTTTTTAAATTTTCTTTTGAATGCACCACTTCTTTTAATACTTTCCCGCTTTTTTCGATCCAAGTTGTAGCAAACAGTAAATAAATACCTATGATAAATTTGATTTCAAAATGGTGGAAGTTGTATACAAGGTTATTATAAACCTTAATATGAGTATTAATTAAATAGCGGTCGTATTATCATGTTTGTGATACTTTAGGATGTATACAAGTTGCACTCGTAATACTTATTCGACTTATATATAATGGTTACAAATACTACGTGTAAACAATTATTATCAGTTTAGTAGATGTTTAAAAGGTGATATGACAAAATTGACAGTATTATGATGTTTATACTACGAAAACGTTTACACAACGAAAAGTTCTATAAGTAAGTTTTATAGACGTCGTCGTAGACGCTATTATATGATGGTTGTAAAAAAATGTCGAAAGAACGTCTATATGACATTATTATTAAAATTATGACATTATTATCAGCAGCGATAGCTCAGTGGGGAGACCAACAGACTGCAATGCAGAGGGACTCGGGTTCGAACCCACGTCGCACACATCTGACTTTCGGAAGTTATATGACTTTTCGAAATTATATGTGTATTGATTGACAATTATCGCCTGCTCCGTGCCTCGGAGAGCACGTTAAGCCGTCGGTCCCGGCTGCCATGAACATCTATGGCAGTCGTTATTGGGAGAGTGTCGACACAAAAGATCCCACTGGGTCGAAGTGTCGCCGGTCTGCACTGACTGGCCCCACATAACATACATACATACGACAAAAAAAGTATATGATTATTCAGATACATAATGCACCAGTACATGATGAAGAATTACAAAAATTACTGTAAAATAACTTTAATAAGACTCATGGTCATATAAATGTTTGATTATATGATAAAACTGTTTGCAGGGATGTGTGTTAATTATGTATGTTATGAAATTGTATAAGCCCTTGGTGTATCTTAGATAGCAATAATTTCTTAAATATCATAATATCAGCCCTGTATCAAACTGCCCCACTGCTAAGCACGGGCCTCTTTCCAGTGCGAGAAGGATAATGACATAGTACACCACGCTGGTCCAGTGTGGATTGGCAGAGCATTATAGAGAACTCTCAGCCAGGCAGGATTCCTTAAGATGTTTTTCTTTACCGTAAAAACAAGCAATAATAAACTATTTAATACGCACATAACTTCTTATGTGAGCTAAGTGCGGATAACAATCGTGCAAGTAATTACCGCACATAACTTTAAAGAGTACGCGCCTTGAAATCGAACCTGAGACCTCTGCATGGCAGACCAACGGTCTCCCACAAGGCTGCTTTGAATTTTTTACTTTATAGAAATTTAATTTAATTGGTTAATTATAATCTAATATATTATTCTTCTTTATGCTTCCAGTGTTAAAAGCAGCACAGAAAATGTACCCGAATCGACGACACAATCGACAATCACACTGTGCAAGGAGAATGGGACAGACATCGTATATGACCCGTTCGAACACAGAAATGTCACACATCCTACTTCGTAAGTATTTTCAAACAATTATCTTTTCTCCTAATTGATTTAAGTAATATTGTCTCACGTTTACGCGAACGTTATACATTGAATTGAAATTAAACTGCTATATACGGATTTTATCGCGTTGTTTATTTGACACTTTATTACAAAATTTTGAAAATTGTTACACTACTACTACTATTAAACTTTACTAATTTTTAAGCTAATTAAATTATTATTAAACTATTTAGATTTAATTTATTTTTACACTTTCCCCGACGTTTCGGTTGCTTTTCAGCAGCCATGGTCACTAAAAGCAACCGAAACGTCGGGGAAAGTGTAAAAATAAATTAAATCTAAATAGTTTAATAATAATTTAATTAGCTTAAAAATTAGTAAAGTTTAATAGTAGTAGTAGTGTAACAATTTTCAAAATTTTGTAATAAAGTGTCAAATAAACAACGCGATAAAATCCGTATATAGCAGTTTAATTTCAATGAATAATATTCGCGTAAATAGAAGACAATGTTATACATTGAAGTTAATCTACTTTATACGTCTTTCAAAGTATTGTTTATTTAAACAAAATTATATTTTATTCTAAATGAATCTAAATAACCAATGTGATAATAGTGTTTTAAAATAAACAACGCGATAAGAGCCGTATAAAGTCGTTTAATTTCAATGGTTTTCGTAAATCTTGAATGGAAAGAAACAGCAATAATCTATACTAATATTATAAAGTTGAAGAGTTTGTTTGTTTGGTTGAACGTGCTAATCATAGGAGCTACCGATTCAAATTGAAAAATTAATTTAGTGATAGATAGCCCATTTATTGAGGAAGGCTATTGGCTATATAACATCACGCTACGACCAATAAGAGCGGAGCATGTGCTTATGTGAAGCAGATGAAGTTGCGCGGGTCAGTTAGTTTGCAATATACAAGGTGCTGATTTAATCAGCTGCAATATCGAAACAGATGTATCAGACCGTGATGTACTATCGATATCAGCAGTGAAAAAGTACCTTATTCTTTTTTATACAAATTATTTATTAACTAGCTTTTGTCCGCGGCTTCGTTTGCGTAAAAGTAAGTTAGGTTATGTTAGTAATAGTATTGATTTTAAATAAAATATAGCCTATGTTACTCAGTTATAATATAGCTTACTAAAGATGAAATAATTTTTAAAATCGATTAAGCAGTTTTTGAGTTAAATCCTTACTTACAAACAAACAAAAAATCAAATCTGTATAATATTAGTATAGAATTATAGATTTGCTAAAACGTGGTCAATCCCGAGATAATAGACTAGCGACGGCCGACGCCGACCATACGGTAGCTCATGCACACATGAGCTACCGTATGGTCGGCGTCGGCCGTCGCTGACCACAGTCATGAAATAAAGTTACGACGCATCTTGTTTATGTACAATTTGATGCGCGTCTGAAATGATTACCTAGGCCAATCTAGGCATTATAATATACAATATCGTGTTTTAAGCAATAGAATTATGAACATTTTAGGTAGATATATTGTTTAATCTAGATGTATTGAATCGAATTAGGCATTACTTAGCGGCAATCCACAGTAATAAATTTATTGGGAACAGAGGAACACGCCACGCACCCTTGAATTGCCCACCCTAACCATTGCAATAAAAAAGGTTTACACTACCAAACTCCTCTACATAGCGACAGCCACGTCGTGGGATCCGGGCGTACTCCAACTTACAGTATTCCGAGTCGAGCACAATATATGCGTGTTTTGATTCAGCGCAAGGCATCTTCAGGACCGTTTGGCAACGAATAAGCGAACTTCGTTTTAAACTAGATGTGTCGAATCATAAAGTAGACACATTGTGTACATATCGTAGGTAGGTTTACAAGATTAGCAGACATATATTGTACCCATATTTACCAGCTAAACTTTTAGTTCAAATAAGGTAATAGGGAACAAATTCAAACAAACAAATTTAGGGAGCATATTCCAAGCAGGTCCCGCTACAAGCTACCGCTACTCCTATTAATATGAACGACTAATTTCCGCCCACGGCTTTATCAAGGTGAATCCTACAGGAACTCATATTGGGATAAATTTTACCTTATGTCCTTCTCGAGGATATCCTCATATTCTGTTTGCCAAATTTCATCAACATTGGTTTAGTGATTCAACCATGAAAGCGGTTTTGGAGAGATAGAGTTACATTCCCATGATCAAAATGTGATAATGTTTATATTCAACAAGAGCTAGTTGCTGTAATAATGCATAATATTTTAAAAGTATTAATGTCATGATATGAAATGATCGAATGTTTCATAACAGCAAGCGAACGACCAGCGCGAATTGTTTAATAATCAAACAGGCCATTAATTGTTTAATTAATTCGTTTCAACAGTCCGTTTGTCTAAAGGTGCTAATAGACTTGAGCAGTCACTTGTATCAAAATATTGAGCCTTCGCTGTTTTTAAATTGTTAAACTGAACAACGCACAGAGCCAAGCATAGAGCCAAACATCACTACGAACATTTTCACGATCATTCTAGCGAACGCTGTAGTCAATGCTCGTCAAAAAATACTCTTCACGAAGATAGAGGGATGGCGACAGATCAATGACAGAATGGCTTGGCTCGGCAAAAAGCTCGAAGCAAATTTACTTCTATTTTCTAGAATACTCACTACAATGCTCGCTAAGACACTCCCGTTTATTTTTCTGTTATGTAACATTCGCTAGAATGCACATTACAAGTGAATGCTGAAGTATATTAGCACCCTTAGAGGTTTCGAATTTCGAGCTGGACAGTAAAATTGGATTTTGTTGTGAGGAAATTCTCAGTAGTATGCCAATGCAATATACGAATGTGAAACATGGACAATGACCCAACAGGACCGGGAAAGACTGGAAGCATTCGAAATGTGGTGCTGGAGGCGCATGGAAAGAATCATCTGGACACAAAAGTAAAGCAGCATGAAAATACCTAATAGCCTTGTCCAAGAAGGAAGCAACATTTTGACGACAATTGAGAACAGAAAAAGAAAGATGTTTGGCTACCTTATAAGACATGACGACTTTATAAAAAACATCAAAGAAAAGAGTAGAAGGAAAAAGAGGAATGGGCAGACTCAAATGGGCATTCACACACCACCAAATAAAAGAAAAGACGAAGCTCATGTCTTATAAGGAGGTTAAGGTATTGGCTGAAAATCGAGAAAGATGGCGTATGTCCACCAACAAGAACCAAGCTCTTAAGTATAAAGAAAAGAACGACAATATAGGCTCGCACTATGGTGTTTCTATGTCTAATATGAATGAATTAAAAAAAAAAGTATATATGTGTGTTTATCCATTGTCTATACCCATAGTACAAGCTCTGCTTAGTTTGGGCTAGATGGTGTTGTGTGTGTACCACATGGTAGAATATTATAATTATTATTATTATAACTGTTTAAAGGCAGACCTAAATCATAGTTGTTGTAATATATGTATAGTACACCTACCTGCCTACACATTCTAAGGTATACTGGTACGGATAATGGTAGGCGTGTCCAGGTAGACGCGAAAGCATCTGGGAATCCAGAATAATATACTTATTAGCCTATCAACCCTATTAACCTATCAGCTTAACCAGATTGAGATAATGATAAAAGTATTGAGTCTAATAGCCGGGGTCCTTACGCTGATAGACGAATCAAGCTGGTTTCTACGCCAAGACATCTAGGAAACCAGCGTCATATACTTATTAAATATCAGCTTAACCATGTATAACTACACGGATAATGTAACGGAGGTATAAGTGGTGGCCCCGCCATTACCACTACACCAAGTGTTGTGGGTTCGATCCCCAAACAGGACAAAAACGTAAGGAATATAATATGTTCGAAAGACAAAGTTATTTTCTGTGATCCATATATAATTATTCCAAATCTGGGGTGTTCTATATTCCCAAAATGTTTATAAAGACGAGATAGGATTTATTTCTAGAGAGGAAGTTGTTTTCTTAAGAGATAATTATAATAATAATAAAAGCATATTATTTGGACGCCAGCGCTCGTACATCGATAGACGCATTAACTTTACAATCGTCTGAATGCCACATATAGTTAAAAACATATTGTGTCGACCGCTGGTGTGCTGCTGCCACTCCATAGATTAAACTAGTTTCATCATATGCCGTTATGGTTCAGAACTGCTAATCAATAGTTTTGTTTGTTTGTTTTGTTTGTGTTTTGAAGAGCAAACCACGTTTTTAGACTATGTTTTAAGCCTCTTTTACCGTCTTATCTTTGGGATCACGTTTTCACTTAGCACATACGTGTTCGTGAAATTGGACTCAATGACGCGTAATTAACTGAAAGCTAACACTCCGACCTAATTGGGTTTGTTGAAGGAGATACTCTTATCGTCACCATACATCGCACCAACTCTTTGGCCGAAAGGGTAAACAGACATGAGCCAAACTCATGTTAAGGCTGCCTGTCCATTGAAGCGGAGCGAGGCTGCGGAGCGAAGAAACGGAGAAATATTAACCAAAAGGATTCCATAAAATCTCCGCTCCGCTCCAGTATGCAATCCTGGTAATATTTCTCCGTTTCTTCGCTCCGCAGCCTCGCTCCGCTTCAATGGACAGGCAGCCTTAACCAGCTGTTATTTTAGGACCCAGCTAAAAAGGGCGAATTTATCGCTGGCTACCAAGCACGGTTCCTGGATCAATGCTGTTACTGAGAATTTCTTAAGAAATCACAATTATCAGTTACACGTACATTAACGAAATTTGGAGCCTCTAGTAATATATAACTGCCTCCGTGGTAGTGAATGCAACTGCTGTGCATGCGGTCTCGGGTTCAAATCCCGGGTCGGGCCAACAAACAGTTATTAAGTTTTTCAGTTAAGAAATCTCAATAGCAGCCCGGAGTTAGGAAGTTGGCGGTGTAAGACACTCCCGTGCCTCGGAAAGCACGCAAAGCCGTTGGTCCTGCGCCTGATCTCTCTCCGGTCTTGTCGGATTACCGTCCCATAGGATCATGAGAGTTAGGGAACAGAGAGTGCACTTGTATTAGCGCACATACTTGTGCACTATAATATCTCCTGCGTAGTTGGCCAGTCTCCCTTAAGACTGGCCGCCGTGGCCGAAATCGGTCTTGAGGATATTATTATTATTATAACACGATATACACAACACAACCTGAAAGCGAAAATGCTCTTAGTTATTTTTCCAATAAATCCGATCCGCCTTATTTCATGTATATATCATAAATAAAACCTCTGTGGAAAATGTTAGCTTGCCACGTCCAATGGTTAGGGCTGGGCGTTAATGAGTCAGTGAGAGAAGGCCTTTTCTTTTTGTGTACATAGGTATATTATATCGATTTACTTTATTTTTATCTACTTACTGTTTTCCTAATTAGAATTTTTATTTATTTATCTTGCCTTAATATAAAGTGTACTAAAGGTACTGGGAGAGGAGAGGTATCTTAAATACAGCTCAAGCTAGCTCAAAATGGATCACCATTTTGACATAACTTGAGCTGTGTGTATATTTACAAAAAGGTTTATTGCTTTAAGATATAATACTGCTTATAGTGACCACACTACAAGCAGCATTATATCTTAAAACAATAAACATTTTTTAAATATAGTTCATTACCTACCCCTCCGAAACAATTTTTTTTTCTGGATGTCGTTTTTTGCCATCCCGACAACGTATTTGCGTCATTTAATAAAAATCAGTTTTAATGCGTGAAGGTTTGACTTTAATATACGAAAAATCACGTTCGTATTTATAACATGCTTTAATGTAGCTTTTCTCAATAATTTTCTACACCTCGGGAATCGCGGGAACAGTTCTTTGTTTAGATGAATAGTACATTATGTCCTTTTCTGATCCCCTGACGTTTATACGAAATTTCATGATAATCGGTCGAGTAGTAAAGCCGTGAGGGCGTGTAACAAATAA
The DNA here is from genome assembly GCA_930367265.1 of Catocala fraxini. NCBI lineage: Eukaryota > Metazoa > Arthropoda > Insecta > Lepidoptera > Erebidae > Catocala > Catocala fraxini. The sequence continues at coordinate 25,699,433 of OV884027.1, read as the reverse complement.
ACAAACTCACATACACATTTATAACATTAAGTTAGGTTCATCTGAAAGTATGTAAAGATGTTCGAATGACTGTTACTCTATTATTTGTAATCTACTAAACGGATTTAAATGAAACTTAGCACACAGATAGATTATGAATAGGATTAACACGTAGATGTTGTTTTACCGATATGTATATACGGGTTTGTTTTTATTGTACCAAAATACTCGGGTCGTCGCGATAACGGCTGTCCAGAGTGTAAATTCTCATAATTACAGTAATAGCAATGCTATAATGATATGTTTAACGTGTTACAAATATGTTATAGATACTTGAATTATGCGTAGTCGTAAATAGATTATATTTTTCGACATGATATTAATGATATACGTTTAAATAAATACTCTTGCTTTTTGGTTCAATGTTTTTCGAATAATGATAGACAGGACAAATTTTTCATACTGCTATGTATAACAGTTGATAAGTTTTAGCCAAAGTTACTTTTATATTTTCACGTAAATAACGCAATCATGCCTTTTTAAAACGTTTTAAATTCTTTTAATTAAAACTTTATTATAAATCAAACATTAAAGTACCTATTTGTAGTAATTGGTTGAGTTTCGACTACTGGTGAAACTACTCTATATCAATATCATGAAGCTGAAGAGATTGTTTGTTCGGTCAAAAATAATTTGTAAATAATTTTTGACAGCACAGATGGCGTAGTGGTTTAAATGGTCGCCTCGCTACCTCGTGGTGTGGAGTCGATCCCAGTTAACCAGAAAATTTGTGTGCTCCGCAAATAGTTGTTTCAAATCTGGATGTTCTTGGGTGAATGTTTGTAAAGTACACCACGACACAGAGATTATTCCTAGTGCGTGTAATAAAAGTTAAAATAAATTAATTTTGTAGCCTATTTATTGAGGTATGAAGTAGGTTATTGCCATAACATCACGCTACGACCTTTTCGCTTAAAATCTTGAAGCATAGCTAGTATGCACAAATTTTCAATTGACAGACGAAAATTGAAACTTCTAGAAGGAATATATACTAGATCATTTACCAGGGAAACATTCATATAATTAGTATTATTTATTTATATATATATATATATATATATAGGACCAACAAAAATACACGCTACTTTCACATAAAATGGAGCATTATAAAATTAGGCCGTATGTATTTTCTGTTATATGAGACCAATAGTCCTTAAAATAGTAAAAAAGGAATTAGACAACATTCTAAAGTCAAATATAGCAAACAAAATAATAAACTAAATTAAATTAATTGTAAATCATATACACCAAATAAAATTTGCAATATATTTAAAACACAAATAAAGTAGGATATCACTTGTTAATATAAATAACAATATTATACAAAAATTAATGATACAAAAAAAAAGCAGCAATAGCTCAGTGGGGAGACCTACAGACTGCAATGCAGCTGTGTCAGGCAAAGATTGTTTCTCAGTAGTGCTAATCTCAGTCGCAACTTGGCCTCTGGCATCGTGCTCTGTGGATAGTAATAGTGGGCCCTAAACTACAACTGGAGGAAAGTGGTTGAAATACATCTCACGACTAACTTCAATAAACAGTATACACGTGAAGGTAGCTTCGTATTTATTGACTTTAGCATGTATGTATTATAGCATGTATTAGAGCAGCGATAGCTCAGTGGGGAGACCAATAGACTGCAATGCAGAGGGTCTCGGGTTCGAACCCACGTCGCGCACCTCCGACTTTCGGAAGTTATACGACTTTTCGAAATTATGTGCGTATTGCTTGGCAATTATCGCCTGCTCCGTGCCTCGGAGAGCACGTTAAGCCGTCGGTCCCGGCTGCCGTGAACATCTATGGCAGTCCTTATTGGGAAAGTCAGTACCCTCTCATATCCTGACACTGGTCTAGCCTTAGGGTATCGTTAGCCTTCGGGTTGCGGAGGTCAGGTGGCAGCCGCTCCGTGTAAAAACTGATATCCAGTCAAATCCGGTTAGACCAGAAAAGCCGACCCAAGTGACTTGGGAATAATTAAGGTTAAGGGAGAAGGAATTAATGATACAAAAAAGCAAATTAAGACTATAAAAGCCCAATTAAAAATTTATCCTAATAAATTTTTATGTAGCGAACTGCATTGACGTGACTGACTCAGCGGGGGCAGGCGGAGGGATTATGTCGGAGCCCGCCGACGTTTCAGCCCGCCGTATGAAAAGGCAGGTAACTACACGACCTAAGAATAAGTATGTATCAACCCTAACAGAGATACATGTTTTTCCGATACCTGTATCACACCTCCACGGCAAATATAAGCAATAGAGACGGAAAAATTTCCCGAATAAATAAAGACTTTTAAAAGTGCTTTCATTTGCCAGATAGTAGTAATGAAAATGCTCAATAGATTTTCAGCTCATAATTTCGTCTGAAAGATAGGTACCTACCGTTTTATTACACTCAACGTGCTACATGAAGATAAGTAGCCGAAAATAGTAGTTATTAAGGATGCCATTTTTCGTTTAATGAACTGAGAAATACGAATTCATTTTTCTCTTTGAACATTAAGCAGCTATAAACTCTGTATGATATCTATGGATACGAAGAGATCATAAAATATTAAGTACGTTTTACATCATTATACTAAATTGAATTTTCTTTTGACTGTAAAATAGTACATACACAGTTTTACTTATTTGCTACTTACTTTTTTCAAACGCTATTAAACGAAGTGTCAAAATCAAACACGTTTCAAGTGTTTTGATTAGCTGTTTTGATTTGATTGTTCAGTCTGCCAATCACAGCAGTTTATTAAACACATATTTGTGTTTGATCATCTGTATATTTTTTTTTCTGTTGAATTGCTTTTCAGGAACTGGCTGATAGACTCACGCCTATATCATTATCATCAAAGGGATAGATAGGTATATTATCTTTATTATTTGACTTTATTTGAAAACTTACATAACAGGAGATCCATCATAAACCTTAACCTTATATTATATATAACCACCTTAACATAATTTCGAAAAGTCATGTAACTTCCGAAAGTCAGAGGTGCGCGACGTGGATTCGAACCCGAGACCCTCTGCATTGCAGTCTGTTGGTCTCCCCACTAAGCTATCGCTGCTCAACCAATGACGTAAATACGATTTTATTTGTAACAATGGTCAGCTTCCGCTCCAGGAATAAATCCGGTGTCACGGGAGATTTTACAAACATTCAAACACTTTTTTCTTTAGTTTATTTTTGTCATAAATCTTGTTGAGCAACTAGATACTATGCCATCTTGTAAATCCTAAGTGCACCCCATAAAAAGTGCTGTTATTGATTATTACATTTTTTATTTCACAGGACTTTGGGCGCCTTCTTCCACTTGCTCAAGTCATCTTTAGGGTCAGGATTGCTTGCAATGCCGGCGGCTTTCAAGAACACAGGCCTTGTTCCAGGATGTATAGGAACTGTTCTCGTTGGAGTCATCGCTACACATTGCGTGCATATTTTGGTAAGTTAAATAAATATTGTGCATATATACTTATATATAGTGACTGCATGGCTGGCGTAGTGGATTAAGTCATCGCCTCGACACTGTGCAGAGTGATGTGGGATCGAATCCCATACGGTACAAAAATCTGTGTGATCCACAAATAGTTGTTCCGAGTCCGGATGCTCTTTGTGTATAGAAAGAAAGAAGAAAGATATTTATTCGCCAAGAATATGGTACATTAGATGGAGACATCAAGTATGTATGCATGATGGCATGTGAATATTTGCTTAGGTATACATACATTATTAAATTACATTTTAAAATGTATTAACAATTTTTGACCTGTATTTAACTGTTGAAGGTATTCTTACAGTTATGTGATTTGAAACTTTAATATTATTTCTGACAATAAAAAACATTGAAAAACAAGCTATAATATCTATATATCTATATACGTGAAGCAAAAACTTTGTGCCCCTTTTTACGAAGATTGCGCGGACGGAGGAGTATGATTGGCACAGTTAAAGTTTATATAGAGAAGGAGGAATCCTAATATTTTTATAAAATATGCTTTATAAATACATATCCATGAATTTGACACACGCAGTCGAATCGCGTTCGTAGTATTTCGACATTGTTCGTCTGACGTCATACAATTCTTTGTAATTATGGTTATATACCTTATTTATATGTAATAAAGAAAAAAAAACAAAGTAGCACGCTTAGGAATTTTGGTCGTATTTTGACCACTAGGCAACCGCTAGTTAATAAGAATTCAATTAAAAAAGAAAAGTTAAAAATTTTACAATTATTAAAATTTATTTCACAGTGTAACAGCTCTTTTCAAGTAACCAATATATATTTTTTCTATTGCTTTTTAAGACGTTCTCTTATTACTTGAGGGATATGGTTCTTCTCCCTTCTACAACGAAGAGTACTTTTACACAACTCATGTCTTAGTTTAGTTGGGTTAGTGCAAAAGATATGAGTGAGTACCAAGTGGCTGAAGACGAGGTCGAAGACAAAGCGAAGTGGAGCCAGAACATTAGGAAAGCTGACCTCACCACCATGTGGGACTTAAGCTAGGAGGAGAGAGATGTCTTAGTTTAGTTGGATCCCTTTTTAATAATTTACTTTCTATTGTTTGAATATTTGTAAAATTATCCGCAATACAGGCATTAATCCTAGAGCGCGAGTTGTCCATAAAAGACATATGATAAGCAAACGTCATTAGTCACATTTAGAACATGAAAAAATTTAAATCTCTGGAACTGCTATTCCTCGGTAGACAGCGGTAGTGAATGCGACTGTGATACGTAATCTAATATCTTAATATAAGGCTCGATTCTAGGATCGGGTAAAGAATTATTGGATTTTTCTGCCAAGATATTCGCAGTAGCGGAATGACAGCTGCAACTGTGACCAGGATTCGTCAATAGGCTCACTTTGAGGATGTCATAAGGGGAATAAATTCGCTATCTACTAAGTGGGATCAACAACTCTAGCTGGCAAAACGTTACCTCGATTTGCTTATCTTTTGGGGAACATATGTAGAAGTGAGAAGACTATGGCCGAATAAGAATAATCAAGCAATACTTCAAGACATAAATCTTCTTTCTTTTAATATTATTCCTTTTTAAAGACAAATCCTGGATAATAAGGAATAATTCCTGTATTGCGGTGGATTTTACAAACATTCAAACAATTGACTCAAAGAAAGCGTAGTAATAGCAATGGAAAAATGAATGTTGTCCCGCTTGGGGATCGAGCATACACTCAGCGTAGGTACTGGCATTGGCGAGACGAAAAATTCAAAAGACTTCCTCCGATAAATTGAGTACAAGATTTTTTATTAATTCTGTAGCTAAATTGAAACTCAGCGATCCAATAATAAATTTAAAACAGCTCACTTAAAAAGCTGTAAGACATCGGTTCTTTTAAAATATTTTTTGCTGACGAACCTTGTAAGTCTAACAAATGGAAGAATTATAATCCCTCATGGATAGGACAATATAACAATCTTAAAATATCTGCCTAAAAAGTATATCTAAAATACTTGTACGCGACAGAAGTAGTTTGCGCAGGCTTTATTTCGGTTTTTGGTTCACCACATGAACGCACAACACAGTGCAAGTGAAGCATTACTAACATAGTTATAACTCAGTTATATCAATACTAACACAAATTATATGTACATATAATATTGTCTTCTGTTTACGCGAATATTATTCATAGACTAAGACTTAGTCTCCCCGTGACCATGGCTGCTGAAAAGCAACCGAAACGTCGGGGAAAGTGTAAAATTAAATTAAATCTAAATAGTTTTAATAGTTTTAATAATAATTCAATTAGCTTAAAATTAGTAAAGTTTAATAGTAGTAGTAGTGTAACAGTTTTCAAAATTATGTAATAAAGTGTCAAATAAATAACGCGATAAAATCCGTATATAGTAGTTTAATTTCAATGTATGTACATATGTTAGTCTATTAGGTATTTATCTATGCGTCCATGCCACGCAAAATAAAATCGTTACTATAATATTATTTATGCTTAACCGACTCGCATATGTTACATGCATAAGATTTCCCGAAAATATGGCAGCTGAAAAGTAAAAAACGTCGGGAAAGGAGTAAAATTAAATATAAATATTTAATAGTAGTGATTAAATCTGTATAAAGTAGTTTAATTTCAATTTACCTATAACATTCCGTAAACGTAAGACAATATTAATATTATGCATGAGTAACAGTCAGTTTCATCGAGATCACCACAAAGATAAATTAACAGACAGTCAATATAATACGATAAAACAGAAACCGGGAGTTACTCGCACATGTAGCTTGTATGATTAATCATACAAGCTACATGTGCGAGTAGCTCGCGTCAGAAATTTACATGATTTTAAAAGAATAGATATCAGGCACTTGATATTAATAGTTGCATCAGAAACAACTATTTCATTTTCTTTTTAAATGATGTAGTTGCACTATGAATAATTTCTGAGTCACGAGGGACTTTAAAAACATTTTAACAATGAAAACAATGAACACTCAGACTCAGAACAACCATTCTGGATCACATCAATTTTTTACCCCGCGTGGGGCTCGAACCAAAACTCGGCGCGGCAGCAGTGGCGAAGCGACCACTTATACCGCTACGCTATCCGCTGAAGAGTAAAAAACATATTTTAGTTTATTATATTTTTATTCTGCTAGATATAGAGAATACAAAAAGATAGATCTGAATCTTAAATGCCGATGTGATGGAAAAGCTGACGACAATTTATCATTCATCATTCGTAATGAATGAAATATAAAGTGTTCAATAGAATTGAATCATCGCAAATCGTACGATTACTGCTTAACAAACAATCACACCGTCCGTTGGTCACTGCGACGCATTCGCGACTGGTTGCGAACCAAGCGCATACCAACGCCGAGGCGCGTAGGTATGACTGAGTTCCGACCGTTTGTATGAAGATAGAATACTGTATATGTATGTACTGTGATATCACTATCCCTTGGATTCAAAGTAAAACGATCAAATGTCGTTGACCTACAAACTTTTGGCACTATTTTCACCTGTCTACAGATTAATCCAAAGGGCAACGAACAATGGTCGGAATATAAGTCCAATTTGGTGTCGATAAACTAACTTAATTTGATATTGTAACTGGACGTCGGAATATGAATATTCAAAGTACTTTGAGTACTTCAAGTGTCTAAAGTTTGGTTCAAGTGTCTATAAGTGGATATAGTGACAATAATAGAAAAGGGGATGTTAAGCTGGTTTTGGCATGTAGAAAGAATGGATGAGTAGAGACTGACTAAGAAAGTTTATAAGGCTAGTGTGAATGGAACAGTCGCAAGAGGAAGACCTAGGCGAACGTTTCTTGATCAGATCGGAGGCGTTCCGGACAAAGGCCAGGTTAAGAGCACCTTGAACCGACGGGCATGTATGAGGAATGTGATGAAAGTGAATGAAGCCAGAGAAGTGTGTCAGGATCGTAGCAAATGGAAATCCGTAGTCTCTGCCTACCCCTCTGGGAAACAGGCGCGAATCTATTTATGTATGTATGTAATTTGGTAAAATATAGTTACATACTATGTCAAGGGAAAACCTATAGTCTAATAACACAAGTTTCGTTGGAACAAGATTACTAAATACTATTTATTGTAGCCCTAATTGCTTGTAATATTTATGTCAGAAAATGGTGTCCGTTTTTTCGATGAACAGTGAGTAAAGTTGCTTTTGCTACTCACCAAAATAAGAGCTCACTGTTTATCTTGCTTCAGAAATCATTTGTAATCCGGAACACTGTATGCTGAACTTATTTTTATTAAATATTTTTAAACTTACCTATAAAGTTAATATTAATAGTTTAGAATATTTAATTTTGTACATGTGTTTATTTACTTACGGTCCATACTTGAATACAGACAGCCTACCGAATATGGAAATACTAAATTCAATCAATTGTTCTTGACTTAAAAACGTGTATGTAATCAATTATATTTGTATAATTGATTAACTATTAACTTTACATATTTGTTGTCTTTAATTTTAAAACACAAATGTGACTAAAAGCAGCTAAGCAATTGAGTCATACATGATGTAAACAGTTCAGGTTATCAGCTGTATATTAGCGCGGTGTGTAGTGGTCATTCCCCGAGCGGGCTTTATAATATGCACTAGATTTTATCCACGGCTTCGCTCGCGTGGTTGTCGATTAGGTTAGTAAGTGTTTTTTCCTACTCTGATCCCCTAATATAGTGTATACGAAATTTCCTGATGATCAGTCGAGTAGTTAAGGCGTGAAAGAGTCTCGAAATCGCATTAATAATATTAGCTGCGATTGAAGTTTACGTCGGGATAATTACTACGTGTAGAAAAATGTTTTACAAAATATGCTATCCCGAACATTACTACTACATACTGGTATGTCTCGTTTTACTTTTTTTCGTATTTCTATCGCAGTATACATTTCCTTTTAACCGAGTCTCTGAAGCGGAAAAGCCTTTGCACCTTCGAGGGACTAATAACAGACACTTACAAAGCAGTTCTTTACGTGAGAGCTCTTGTTTCAGCCCTTTTAGAGAAGTTTTGTTGTGTTTTAGTCGAAAGTGTTTTTGTTTTTCTTGCTGCATTGTTTGAGATGCTTTGTTTTTGGAACTTTTTACTTAACTTTATAGACGTATGATCATATGTTTCACATTTGTGTAGAAAATCAAGCAGAGTAATAATGAAAACCTTAAATAAGGATCGCTGAGACCTATATTCCGAAAGATGTACTATAGATATAGTGGATTTTAAATATATATTTAATTGAAGGTTTTTTAAAACAGATATTTTGAATATTTAAATTGCGATTGACGACTTGGAGGTTTCCGATAACAATAAATAAAAGCATACGATTATCAAACCTCTTCATAGAAAAGAAGACAAAACTGAATTAAAAAACTACAGACCTGTAGATAAAATTCTTATCTTCTCTAAGGTTTTCGAGAAACTAATTTATGGATCCATATATGCCTATTTTAACAAATATAAACTATTTTGCACTGAACAAAAAGGATTTCGCCAAAAATTACCATAAATATGGCTATTTTTGAATTCATGTCTTCGTTATGGATTCTGTTGATAGAAAAATACCTGCATGCGCTCTTTACACCGATATGACCAAAGCGTTCAATTTAGTGGGCCAGAAAATTTTATTAAATAGATTTCAGAGATATGGCATAAGGGGTAACATTCTACAACTTCTAGAATCGAACTTGAGCAACCGGACGCAACGTACAGAAATTTCAAGATTATGTCTAAAAACCAAACAAGAAACGATTTATCTATCTGAACCAAGGGAATTAAAATATGGTGTGCCACAGGGTAGTGTCCTGGGCCCGCTACTCTTTGTGGTATATATAAATGATCTTCCAAAATCTGTCTGTCATAACATGGTTCTCAGTACAGTACAGCAATAATAAAAAAATCTAATCCTAGTAATCTAAATAGTTACAAAATTTACATAAACTCTTGCCTATTGGACATTATTAGCTGGCTTGATAAAAATAATTTGCAAATTAACTTAAGAAAGACAAATGTAATGCATTTTCACCATAGAAGTAGCATACCAAAACTTGATATTACTTTCAATGGATATGAAATAGAAGATACAAAAGTGGCGACTTGGTATTACCATCGACAATCAACTCACCTGGAAGTCCTATATAGCAGAATTATGTAAAAATCTAAGTAAAACAGCTTATTTCACAACTTTCCAAAAAACTAAACCAGAAATATCTCATGACTGCATACCACGGCCTAGTAGCGTCTATACCAAGGTACCGCATAATATTTTGGGGTCAGTCGACAGATAGAGAACTGGTATTCAGAATGCAAAAAAGGTGTATCAGATCAATGTTTGGTTTGAAAGTAACGGACGGCTGCTTACCTTACTTTAAAAGCCTCAAATTGTTAACTTTACCAGAGTTGTAAATAATGGAAACAGCTTTTTCCGTAAAAACTAAGACAACACTTTTTTTAAAGTGTCAGACGTTAAAAGATCTCCATTACGTGCTCAATATAAAGGACAGTTGTGTAATGTACAGTGCAAGACAGCTCTAAAGCAAAATAGTGTTTTAGGACAGCTCCTAAGATACATAACAAAATACAATGCAAGAAAAAACTTGCCTTTAACAAAGTTTAAAAGTCTGTATTTAAGTTGCTGGCAAATAAAAGTTATTATTCTTTGAATGAATATTTAAATGACACAATTTTAATAACATGATAATTTAATAAGAATAATTTTGTAAATGGTCTAATATATATGTATATTTTATTTTGTAATGATTTAATTGTATTTGCGTTGTATTTTTGAATTTGTTTGACGATTTTTTTCTCCTTTATGTTAAACATTTAAATTTGTATGTCTCAATGACAGAACATAGTGGACAACATAATTTGTAACATCTTTAAATTGCCTATGTTTCTACCAATAAACGATTTCTGATTCCGATTCTAAATAAATACAAAGTACAATATAAATATTTTATAATGTGTTTCTGTCCATCCAACACTTACACAACATTTACACGGTAGCTTAAGGTTCAACTTAAAATCTAAGCAACATTGAATCTAATACTACTCTGTAGAACAGTAAATAAAGCGCATCGTGTGATCTGCGTCACTGAAATCACAAGCTTACTATATTTTAATAGGAGGAAGACACTGGCTCCTACAACACAGTTTTTACCAGTGCCAGGGTCAGAGAATTCTACATTATTGTAGATTAATTTGTGTCAATAAAGAATTATTGTGTTTCTCTTATCACAGGTATTTTCTAAAATATTGTATTAAAAAATACCTGGCCCGTTAGGAGGCTTACACCGAGACATGGGTCCAACGTGAAGAGGCCCTTCGAGAGTTTTAATTACAGGTGAGGTGGAACACCTACAGTGGCACTAGCCGCAGCAGGCGTAGGACTATTGCTACGTATGGATTCTAATATATGAGCTATGGGTATGGGTGTTTGGTGCACCGGTATATTGGTAACTATGGATGAAAACGGCGTCTGCCCTGAATACTCTAATAGCATCTACACAGACAAAGTCGAGATTTGATTCCCGGATCGAGCATAATGTTATTGGATTTTTCTCTCTATACATTTTCAGTGTCAGCATGGACTCTAGGTGTAGAGTGCCCGGTAGACGGCAAAAGTCTCCCAAACTATCACGTGGAACTTATACCATAGCTACTGAAATGTGGCTTCAATACTTCTCTGCTTACCCCTTCAGGGATATAAACATACTTACAAGACAAAACAACGAACTATAAAGAATTTTTGACGGCCTCGATGGCGTAGTGGTTAGTGTAACCGACTGCCACTCCTGAAGTCACGGGTTCGATTCCCGCTCAAGTCAAACATTTGTGTGCATGGACATGGATGTTTGTCTTGGTCTGGGTGTTTCTATGTATGACATGTAAGTATTTACAAAAAAAAGTATATATATATTTTTATCCATTGTCTAGTACCCATAGTACAAGCTCTGCTTAGTTTGGGCCAGATGTGTTTGTGATAGAATATTTAATCATTGAATTAAAAGAGATTTTACATCAACACAATGTTCTTAGTATTTTAAAATGCCATTTTGTGCTTTAAGACTATACTTGAACAGGTTACTCGTAAATCGCAGACACAATCTCTTGAACCATAAAACTATGTAATACGAAGGCGTAGGTAACCGTGTATAAAAATTCTCATTCCGTGAACGCCAACCCTTTTCTTGTCTCATATATTTTGAGGTATTATAGGATTACACAATCGAGATTGGGGACCGAGTTTACATTGTGTCAATATGTAATGTGGTTTGTGCTTGGTTGGCAATATAATATTGAAATATTACTAATATATCGATATTACTAACGATAGGCATTAAACTATCAGTGGTTACTATAACGTGTTGGGTTGGTTTATTACGATGAAACATGATATATTACGATTTATTTACTGACGAAACTATTTGAATAGGTTATTTCGGTAAATTTTGTGACCCGTCCGTTCTTAATACATAAAGTCTTGATCCCAAATGCGGGACTTATGTTTTTAACACATTGAAAGCCATGGCTTTCAATGTCCACAATGTCTGCAACATGTTGCAGATACAGTAGAAAATATTGGTCGCGGTCATTTATGACAGGATGGCATTCAATATGTTAAGAGATTCTCTTAGGAGCGTTTACTCCTCGTGACCTATTTGAAATGGAAATGTCGCCAATAATTGACATAATTGAATAATTAACAACACTTTACAAATAAAATAAATTTATTGAGGTTTCCTCTTTAAAGTGATTTTAATACACTTCATAGATTAATATAAGTGTGTATCACAGATTCACCTATGAGTGTACATCATATTACTCATGAAAACAACGACACGACAATAAGCTGCGGTCAATATTGTTTTACACGGACGTTTTCTAACAAATATGGACATTTTAACAACATGTTCAAGGTTCATTATTTGTGAATAATTCATAACAGTTGTTCTTACCAAATATATTAACTGAATCGGTATTATTTCAAGTTCATACGTAGATTGGTATCGCTCGCAAATGCCAGGGGTATCACAGTACTACAGCCGCTAAGGAAAGCGGATTAATACAATAGGAATATATATGTAGCCTTATCTCATTCAATATTTAATTATCAATCAACAACTCCTGAAGTCGCGGGTTCGATTCCCGCTCAAGTCAAATATTTGTGTGCATGAACATGTATGTTTGTCTTGGTTTGGGTGTTTCTATGTATAATATGTACGTATTTACAAAAAAATATATATATAATATGTATGTTTATCCATTGTCTAGTACCCATAGTACAAGCTCTGCTTAGTTTGGGCTAGATAGTGTTGTGTGTATGTGATAAAATATTATAGAATATTAATATTCGTAAATATTTCGACACAATATTTACATAGTAAAAGAATTACAAATATACCTAATTAAATTGCACCTATGATACACTTTTACTTTAGCCTATAGAGAGTATTAAAAACATTTAGGATATAAGCTCTAATAAATAAATTAAGTACTTTTAAAAATCTCATAATATGGCACTTATTTGCGACATTGCCGTTGGGAACAGGGGACATGGTATACGTTCTTGAGAGGTATTTGTGTAAACGCTTATAATAATCCTAGCTCGTGTGGATTTGTTTACTTCACGGCGTGGTCTCTCATTGTGTCGAACGACCAACAAGCCGATGGCGGTGTGCCTTGGGTTTTTCTAATAGGAATTTTCCAACAGCACAATTCTAGAAATATACACGGTAGAGGTCAACGATAATAACTGGCTTTACATTTTGTTTATGCAATAAATATGCTCACCAATAATCTGGACTGGCATGGTAGTGCAGCGGTAGTGAATGCATCTACTGTACAGGAGGCCTCGGTTTCGATTTCAAGTCAAGCAAAGTTTTGCAATTTTTTTTATTTTTATTAAATATATACAAAACTCTGTGCCTTCTAGGACTGTGCCCAGTAGGATAGACATATTGCAAGGAAGCTAAAATCAGGATGTAAAATATGGATGTAATACACCTTTGCTTCTCTCTTCAGGGATACAGGCATGAGACAATGTATCTGTGTAAAAGTATAAACTGGATGGACTATGAACAGGTGGCACTTAAAACATAGGTGGCGTAATATTAGTGTATCTCTACCTCCAGGGACATGTGAAGGACTGTGTATGGACTATGGTCTAACCAGTCTCATACTTATAAAATGCCCGTGCCCAGCAGTGGGACAGTTTATATGCAGGCCTAATCTATACTAATATTATAAAGCTGAAGAGTTTGTTTGTTTGGTTGAACGCAGTAATCTCAGGAACTACTGGTTCGAATTGAAACATTATTTTACTGTTGGGTAGCTTATTTATTGAGGAAGGTTATAGGCTATATAACATTACGCTACGACTCACGTGGGCGGCGCAGTAATCATAAACGCGGGTGAAACCGCGGGCACATCTATATTATTATATACACATTGATCATCAGGGACCAGTTATAGTCATGTCTTGTCCCACGGATTCGGTTTCCATTATAGCGAGCTACTTCGTGTTCGGCGACAGCACCTATTTTTTAAATAGATATCGAAGATAATAAAGCGGTTACTCATCGCAATTTTGGAAGTTGCTATCGATAACCTAAGTGAGTCTAAATCTTTAATTTCTCCAGTATGGTACCAAAACTGTAAAGCACGCTCACTTTTCAACGTACCTCCATGCTACCGCCTATCCAAAATATTTAAAGCCTCCTAAGACTAAGACCTATCTAAAAAAAACATCTTGGACTAAGCGCAAGGATCTCTAGGAATAACTATTATTGCTCATCAGACAAGTAGCCGAAATGCGTAGAAGCAGTTTCTATGCCACCACTTTGCTAAAGAAACCTCTGTACCTTTTCATTCCTCCTGGAATGCACTAGGAACTCATGAATCAAACACTCACACTCCACTTTGTTTGCTTTGCTTTTCCCGAGCATAGCCTCTGCCAGTTAAAACCTCAATATCAGGCACTGATCTGTAATCAGCAGCGGATAGACCATGTCTTTCGAGGCATAGTGGACTAACCTGAAGCCGCAGTACCCTGGTCCAAAGGTGGAACCTGTAGTTTCCCGAAAACCCTACCTACTTAGCTGCAGTAGATAGGTATGGCGAAAGCCATAGTATATCATAGTATAGTATAGTACATGCAAACGTGATATATATAACTTGTTATTAGCAAAGCAAAATACTACGTGCCGTAATACATAATAGTTAATATTGTTAATTATGCAAATAAAGTAAACATCATAATTTCCCTTTCCTATATAGGTCCGTACTACGTATGTATAATAACTTAGTATATAAGCCTTAATTAAGTAACAATAAACCAGTCAATATTCAATCACCACATCGTCGTTTTAATTGGTTCATAAAGCAACACGCAATAATTGGTGACCCCGACGTGATCTATTGGTCTCTAGTGCTGATATAATACCGGGACGACCGGAACCCAATTTGGTTTTCAGCGGTGAATCTAGAGAACAATAGTATTACGATATTATCACATCCTCATAACGTCAGAAGAAAAATGGCTCCACCAATAACTCCTTCAAAAGGCGACTCAGGCTGCGAAACTGTTGCTGCAATCACGGTCACGGAAAAACTACCGCAATTTTGGACAGACTCACCACGATTATGGTTCGCTCAGTTTGAAGCCATCTTGGCACCACAAAAACAGGGCGAAGACTACAAATACAATATGGTAATATCTAAATTACCAAAAGAGGTAGTCCATCAGGTTAGTGACATTTTGACTAATCCTCCCAGCGATAATAAGTACTCCACCATCAAGGAACGTCTAATAAACTGCTACGAAGAGAGCGAACACCGACGTTTTCACAGACTTCTATCAGAAATGGACCTCGGAGACCAAAAGCCTTCCCAGCTCTTGAGAACAATGAAGGAAGCGGGATGTGGAAATATAAACGACGACAATATTCGTCTTCTGTGGCTAAGACAACTTCCCGCTTCGCTAACAGCGATTATATCGGTTACAAACAATTTATCATTAGACAACTTGAGCGAGTTAGCCGATAAAATATATGAAAACTTGACCTACAACAAGAATACCACTCAAGAGACATCGGTTGACATTAATTTAATAACAAACATATCGTCACAACTTGCAGCTATGCGAATAGAAATAAATGCATTACGTAGCGCACGCGAGCATCAACCTATGCAACGCAGTAAATTCCATTCACGCCATACGTCAAACTCACGGTCAAGGTCGCGCCACAGAAGCTCGCATAATGGAATTTGTTATTATCATAATCGTTTCAAGCAAGATTCGTATAAATGCAAGAAGCCATGTTCGTGGAATATGAACAAAAATGTCAGGCCGTCGGAAAACTAGAAGTAGCACAGAAAACGACGGGTCTCTGTGCTATTCACCCAGCAAACCGTCTAACTATAACTGACTCAAACAGTGGTTATAGATTTTTAGTCGACACGGGTGCTAACATTTCGGTTATCAATCGCACAAATAACGAGAGCAAAGCATGCGAATACAAATTATTCGCCGCCAACGGCAGCCCTATAAATACATACGGGGAACGCACTTTAATGCTTAACCTAGGACTTTGCCGAAGCTTTAAATGGACATTTACCATTGCCGACGTCAAGATGCCAATTCTGGGAGCTGATTTTCTGGATCATTATCAATTATTAGTAGATATACACGGAAAAAAACTGATCGATAAAAAGACAGGTTTGAAAACGCCTGCCAAAATAGTGAGAGCAAACATTGCATCAGTCCGATCGTTAAACGCTTCTCTACAGGAACCAATAAAGCGATTGTTAGAGAAATATGAAGACATTACAAAGCCTAGATCGATGAACCTACCTACCAAGCACCAAGTACAGCATCAAATAATAACAAAAGGTTTCCCAGTATTTACTCGAGCGCGTCCATTACCTCCTGATAAATACAGAATTGCAAAACAGGAATTCCAAGACATGATGGATATGAGAATTTGCCGACCGTCAAGCAGTCAATGGGCATCGCCACTTCATTTAGTCAAGAAGAAGAATGGCGAATGGAGAGCATGTGGAGATTACCGCGCACTAAATAAAATAACAGTACCAGACAGGTACCCACTTCCAAGGCTACTTGATTTTACGTACGTGGCAAGCGGAAAAGGAATTTTCAGCAAAATAGACATAAAGAAAGCTTTTCACGTTCTGCCCGTAGCTGAACCAGAGAAAACAGCGATTATAACCCCTTTTGGACTTTTTGAATTCATCAGAATGCCATTCGGGTTACGAAACGCAGCACAGTCCTTCCAAAAATTTATGGACTCCATATTCAGAGACTTGGACTACGTATTCGTGTATGTAGACGACATATTTATCGCTGATAAGAAAAATAATATTAAGGAACATTATGAACACTTAGAAGAGGTGTTTAAGCGCTTGCATGATCACGGCATAACAATAAATACAAACATATGCGAATTTGCCAAGTCGGAAATTGATTTCCTCGGTTATCATATAACGAGCAAAGGGTTGACTCCTACTATGGAAAAAATTCAAGCCATAAACAATTACCCTAAACCACAAACGATAAATGAATTACGACGTTTTTTGGGTATGATTAACTTCTACCGAAGCAGTATTCCACATGCAGCAAAACATCAAGCACCATTAAATAAATATTTAATTAATTGTAAGAAAAATGATAAGACAGTTATACAGTGGAATACCGAAGCAAACTACGCGTTTGAATGTTGCAAGCAGGACATTCGACAATTAACTACATTAGCATGTCCGGACAGCAACGCGCAAATAGCTTTAATGACGGATGCTAGTCTCAAATGCGTAGACGCTGTACTACAGCAGCGAAGAAACAAAAAATGGGAGCCGATAGCTTTTTTCTCCAAATCACTAAGTGAAGCCCAAACAAAATACTCTACCTACGATAGAGAGCTACTAGGAATTTATATGGCTATAAAACATTTCAGAAGACTCATCGAAGGACGAGAATTTACGGTCTACACGGATCACAAACCACTAATGCATGCTTTCGATAAGAAGCCGTCATTGGATGATACCCCTAGACGAATCAGATATCTGGATTATATATCACAATTCAGTACGGATATCCAGCACATCAGCGGCCACAAGAATTTGGTAGCCGATGCTTTATCTCGAGTTATCGAAACGATATCCTTACCCTCTGCAATCGATTGGTACGAGGTAGAAAAATATCAAAAGAATGACAGCGAGTTAAAACGATTAAAAGCCAATAAATCGTTAAAAATAGAATTAATACATTTTCCAGATAAAAATATTAAGATTTATTGCGATATATCAACAGGAAAACAACGCCCTTTTATGCCCCTCAAATTCAGGAAAACTATCTTCGAAAGTTTTCATAACATTAGCCATCCTGGTAAGAATACTACAAGAAAACTGATTTCAACTAACTATATATGGGTAAATATGAATAAAGACGTAAATAAGATGACTGAGACATGTTTACAATGTCAACGAGCAAAAATACATCGTCATACAAAATCACAATTCGGAAAATTCATGCCAACAGGAAGATTTTCCCATCTTCATATTGATTTAGTTGGGCCTCTACCCACTTCTAAAAACAAACGATACATAATTACAATGATAGATCGTTGTACTTCATGGCCAGAGGCATTTCCCATAGCTGATATAACTGCAGAAACCGTAGCCAGAACGGTATATGAAGGCTGGATAGCCCGATTCGGATGCCCTGAATACATTACCACAGACCAGAGACGCCAATTTGAATCTGAAATATTCAAAAATTTAGCAAACTTAATGAGAATTTATAAAATTCGAACCTCCCCATATCATCCACAGTCAAACTCTAAAGTAGAACGACTGCACAGAACATTGAAAACGGCATTGATAGCAAGAGGTAACACAATCAATTGGACAAAAGAGTTAGCTACCGTTTTACTTGGCATACGTACGAGTTTACGGCAAGACACAGGATACTCGGCAGCTGAATTAGTATACGGTTCAACAATTAGATTGCCTGGAGCATTTTTCGAGACACATAATAACTCAACATACGCAGATTTTATCAGAGAAATTAAGGACAACTTAGAACACATGATTTCTGTTCCACAAAGACAAAGTAAGAACGACAAGATATTCGTGCACCCACAGTTATCGGAATGTAAGCACGTTTTCTTACGTTGTGACCGATTACGGCCAAGTCTTACACCGCCGTACGATGGTCCTTATCTTGTCATCAGTCGAAATGATAAGATCTTCACGATCTTGATAAACGGACGACAAAAAAGTGTAGCTATCGATAGAGTTAAACCTGCATTCATGTTAAACGATAGCAAGATAAGCAAACGGACAATAGACGACCAGATAACGAAAACTTCACAAGCAGATAAGAAAACAGAAACAAGAACACGTTCTGGTAGAATCTCCCGCCCGACGGTTAGATTCCAATTATAATATATAAGCTAGAATAACACTACTTTATGCAATCACTTAGCACAGCGTCGAAACAACACATAGCATGGGATCAAACTCGAGCCACGAGAAGGAACAAATCAACATGGTGCAGAACAATGCAGTAAAACCAGAAGATTTATTAAACCTGCACTCCCAAGTGGTCGAGGAAGTACAAGGGATCCGGAGCTGGAAAATATTCATGACGATAGCAGGGGTTGTCATATGTACAATCGCAACCATAGTCATAGTATTCAAATTCGTAAGCAATAAGATCGAGAAGAGGCTTACGAAAATAATTAGAGACGCAAACGTTGTTTAGAAACGTAGGCATAAAATTAATCTGTATTATTTTTTTTTTCTAATCTAATTATTACTATGTGTAATTTAGTTTTTTTCTTCAAGGGGGGAATATCTATGGCGAAAGCCATAGTATATCATAGTATAGTATAGTACATGCAAACGTGATATATATAATTTGTTATTAGCAAAGCAAAATACTACGTGCCGTAATACATAATAGTTAATATTGTTAATTATGCAAATAAAGTAAACATCATAATTTCCCTTTCCTATATAGGTCCGTACTACGTATGTATAATAACTTAGTATATAAGCCTTAATTAAGTAACAATAAACCAGTCAATATTCAATCACCACATCGTCGTTTTAATTGGTTCATAAAGCAACACGCAATAATAGGCACACAGATAACTAGACATTGAAAAATTTATACTAAGTTATGATTTATTTACTCCTGGCCAGTAAAACTGGAGATGTGGTTATAGCTATATAGTCATATAGTCAGATAAATGCTATTGTCTCCCCTAATAGCACTAAATTATAATTATATTCCGAGGTAATCATAACCTACACAGACGTGGCAATACCAGTGAGAACTAGTAAACTTCATATACTAATATACCAAAGGTTGATTGTATTAATAAACGAAAACCCACCTGACGCCTTCTGGTAATAAGTGCGGTTCAGAACTCAAATGGTTTTAAGTTCAAATCGCAGTCCGGTGTTGAACTTTAAATTTCTTCCGTTGGTTATAAGTTAAGGTTGAAAATTTATATGATAGTTAAGCTTGTTGCATGACTTACATATAAAATTAAGGAAAAGTTTTGAGTTATATTACGCTTTTATGTTTTAATATTTCACCACCGTTTGTAAGGAATAGTGATAGTTTAGTAGGGAGATCGTTGTATTTTGATCCCATGGCACGTACCACTGAGTTACATATCCCCTTTACGCCTATGTCCCCAAATGGGTAGCTAGATGTCTGCTACAAGCACATTTTGCCATCTTTGTTTTGAGGTCCTATGTAATAGGAGGCGAGCATATTACCATCTATCGGACTCAGTTCAGGACTCCGTGCTACCATTCAACATTTCTTGGCAAACCCAGGAATTCTATACCCGATCACGGAATCGATTCCGAGACATAATAACATTATTAGGTCTCGATATTGATTAGAATCGATTCGAAAGTTGGAGGACATCCTCCAGACCGAATTTTAGTCACGGCGGCCATAAATCATAAATCAATAAATCATAAATCATTTATTCATTCAATTCATTTTGGGTATCACATGATTACAAAAAGGTTAAATTAGTATCACCAAAATCTGCCTGCGGAGGCGTATGAATGTCAACTTTAAAAATAATAATAATAGAAATACATTATATTAAATATACATTAAATTATCAAATTACATATTTAGATAAGAAATTAAGCAAAATAATAATGTCAATAAATGTAACAAATGAAATTAAAATGTAATTAGTATGCCTAGATAATTAAAATGCATTCAGATAAATAATTTGAATGTCAAAAGCGAAAAGTCAGAATAAATTTAAAATGTCAACAGGTAAGAGTCAAATAAATTTAATGTCAAAACGTAAACGTTAAAATAAATAAAGTAATTGAATTTAAATTTATTTAAGATGATTATCATTCAAAAAATCATTAATACTATAATAACACTTTTCCATTACGAGCTTTTTTAATTTACTTTTAAATATTTCCCTGTTATACAGTTTTATGTTAGATGGTATTTTATTATAAACTTTTGGTGCCATACATAACAGACTTTTGCCCATCAGGCTTGTTTTTGCGCTATGTAAACATAACCTGTTATTCTTGCGTCTATTTCGCTTCACAACATCTGATATGCGCTGAAATAATTGAGGATTTTTATGGACAAACAAAGCAAACAGTATGTATAGAGACGGAAGTGTCAGGAGGCCAATCTTAACAAATATCTTCTCAGCGCAAGAGATATGGTAATATCTCCTGCGCTGATGGCAAGTACAGTGCAGAAGAGCTGCAGGCAGTCCCGTTGGAACAGCGGTGACTTTTCTAAGTTATATGCATATTAAATAGTTAATTAACGTTCGCTTTACCGGTAACAGAGACAAAATTAAATCTACTCAATCTAAAGTAAGAGCAAAGGAGATTAGAGTCGAATTAAAACCTAGGTTGCTTTAGTGAAAGTAATATGCTCATTCCAATGTCTATGAAAGTAGTTAATACCAGTTACAACAAGTTGCATATGTTTCGGGCACGCCACGATCGTGGCGGTAAGTCCCATTTTAGAAGAGTGGCTGGAGAGGCGGTATGTCGCCCTCACCTTCCGGCTGACACAGGTAATGACTGGCCACGGTTGTTTTGGCCAGTTCCTGTGTCGTATGGGCCGGCAGGCGACGCCCGGATGTCATCACTGCGGCGACTGCCGCGATGTTGTTGTGGACACGGCGCTGCACACTTTGGCGGATTGCCCCGCCTGGGCATTGCAGTGCCGTGAGTTGATCGCGGCAGTCGGACTGGTTGCCTTCTCACTCCTGGCCGTGGTTCAGTCTATGGTCCGGAGTGAGAGATTGTAGAACACCGTCGCCTCCTTCTGTGAGGAAGTAATTTTCATCAAGGAGGCGGTGGAGCGGGAGAGGGCGCGTTTAAGCCCTCTCCCCAACCGCAGAACCGGGCGCCGGAGGGCGTGAGATGACCTCCAGCCACCTTGAACTTTGACCGGGGGTTGGTGGGCTGCGTGGGCCTGCTCGCCACCCGATCAGTACCAGGTCCGAGAGGCGGCGTGCGTGTTCCCACGTGCGCCTCTGTATCGTGTGTTTGTCCCCCCCGCTAAGGGGGATGGTGGAGGAAATATTCTTTGTGCAGTGGCCTGCCGTTTCACACGGCGGGCCGAAACCACGGCGGGGTCGCGATTGCATGTGAAAGCGATTCGCGCGGCCTCGCCGTCTATGGTTATGTCGAGGAACACCGTGGTAGGTTTAGTCGGTGTTACCGGGGTATCTTTTCCCCGGTGAGCCCGACGTAATCTCTCCGTCGTCCCGCGGAGAGGTAAGCGTCAAAGCATTCCGCCAAGTAAAAAAAAAAAGTTGCCTTTGTTTATAAGTACCTGTATCTGTTTACACTTAAAAATATTAGGATGCATGGATGGCGTAGGTAGTGGTTTAAATAGTCACCTCACCCTCACTGTCTCTGCACTGAGTGTTGAGGGTTCAATCTCCACTCGGGCCAACAATTAAGACGAGTCTGGGTGTTCTATGGACACTAAAAAACTCGAGTTTTCAGTTCAAAACAATAAAACAAATATTTTATGCTTCTTTTCCTCTTGATTTGGTTTATTTCTCAATACTAAGATTGCTACAGTCAATTAATTAGTACAACTTTCGATAACTTTCTCAGTCATTTTTTCTACGTCAAACGTCCTCGTTGAATCGACTTTGGCGATCTGGCCTCTTACAGATCTGACCTACAATGTTTAATACAATAACCATGTGGCGAAAATATCGAAGAATTACAAGGTCCTTATGACAACTTCAGTGGCTGAAGCATTGGTATATGCCACTGTCGACGGACGACTCGATGGCGTCGTAGTTAGTGTAACCGACTGCCACGCCTGAGGACCCGGGTTTGATTCCCGCACAAGTCAAACATTTGTGTGCATGAACATGGATGTTTGTTTTGGTCTAGGTGCTTCTATTGCAGCTACACATATTATGTAGAGACAGGCTGCTGACACATTAGTTTTATATACAGGCGCGCGATTGTATGAGCGCTGCACACACACTGACACACAGTCACACAGCAGTCGCCTCTCCGCACTCATATCGTTAACATGTCACATTTTTATAATAATATTTCAGTAAATATGTATTCTGGTACCAGTAAATTATATATATTACAACATGTATTCCTCATTGGCTACAACCTCAAAAGAGACCCCAATACTATGTATAATACGCATGTATTTACAAAAAAAAGTATATATGTATGTTTATCCATTGTCTAGTACCCATAGTACAAGCTCTGCTTAGCTTGGGCTAGATGGTGTTGTGTGTATGTGATAGAATATTATTATTATTATTACTGTTGTTGTCATTATATTGGCATTTAAAATATTCATCACGTGTACATTTTTTTAATTCGAACCTCAAATTCAAGGATTACATTGATTATTAATTTCCTTCGGTAATAGTAAGCAAACAATGTCCAGACTAGGCAAAACCTTTTATGAGTAGTCGTAGAGAGTCGTAATTCATTTTTCACCCATGTCATCTTTAATTCCTTTCCAAGGACTGCAATGTGCTTATATCACTCCGAATATTTCAAGCGTTCATAACCACTGACCATAAGACGGACAGCAGTAGGTATACCTGTTTGCCAACATTGTAGCATGTACAAAAAAATGTATATCACACAATTCTTTGAACCGTAGATAAGACGCACATCACTCAGTGCATTGACATTTAAACCAGTTCGCCGACTAACTAGTGAACTAAAGTATTCAAGTAATGAATATACTCATAAACCTTGCTTTAGTAAATGTACAATATACATGTACTAAAGTCGAGCGCCTAGATTAAGACAATTCATCTGCACGCTCTCTGTGTTATCTAAATCTGCTAAATCTGCAATGTAAATAGATTTACGGCTTAGTTTACTCTACTCCTATTATGTAGGTTTTAGGTATGTAAAAATAAGTAATTCACTTGTCTCATGTCGTGAATCATTGATACATATCACAAGCTAATTTTAAGTGTTTCTTTTAGATTACTAACTACTTTTCGAAGTTATGTGCGTATTAAATAGTTAATTATCGCTTACTTTAACGGTGAAGGAAAACATCATGAGGAAACCTTCATGTCTAAGAGTTCTCAATAACGTTCTCAAAGATATGTGAAGTCTGCCAACCCGCACTAGGCCAGCGTGGCCTAGTGCGACTATGGCCTAATCCTTCTCGCACTGAGAAGAGGCCCGTGCGCAGCAGTGGGACAGTTTAATACAGGGCTGATATTATATATGAGCTGTTTCTTGTTTCTCTTATATACGCTGTACTACTAAATTTGAATAAGAGAGATGTTATACAGTATATATTTAGTATTTTGCGGCCTCTGGCTCAGTCAATGTCAATCTGTCATGGCGCCTCATGTGGAGAAATACTCTACGTAATGCAGCATGTGACAGTATAGCTGTAGAAATGACAGGCAGTTAGCTCGGTAGACGGTAGGCGACGCTATCTGTATAATTTATTAAGTCCTAAATCATTTTAAGATTTATTTATTTGGCTCACAAAACAAGTTAATTAAAGAAAAACAGAATATAGAATATCCTAACTAATATTATAAATGCGAATGTAAGTTTATTTGTTTTTTACGCTTTCACGCCTTATCTACTCGACTGACTATCGTGAAATTTCGCATACACGCTGTTACAGAAAAGGACATAAGGTATCTATCATCCAGACAAAAGTTCTGTTACTAATCTACCCTACATTTACGCGAACAAAGCCACGGGCTAAATCTAGTATAGTATAAAGTCTGATTGTAGCTCTAATTATCTGTGCACAGAATGTTTCTAGTAATAATTTACTGTGTAATAAATTAAAAAATAAATAGGCTATAATAGGAGAGGCTGCGGAGCGGGAAAGGGAACGCTTAAACCCTGTCCCCAACCGCAGAGCCAGGCGCCGGAAGGCCGAGACGACCTCCAGCCACCCTGAGGTTTGACCTGGGGTGGTGGGCCTGCCCGCCACCCAATCAGCACCAGATCCGAGAGGCGGTGTGCATGTTCCCACGCGCGCCTCTGTATCGTGTGTGCCCCCCCCTCCCCCCCTTACAGTCGGGATAAAATTAGTGGTGCCCAAAGAGCAGGTCTATTTGTGTAATGGCCTGCCGTTTCATACGGCGGGGTCGCGATTGCATGTCAAAGCGATTCGCGCGGCCCCGCCGAACACCGTGGTAGGTTTAGTCGGTATTACCAGGATGTTGCTCGCCATCTTTCTCCAGTGAGTCCGACATAACCTCTCCGGTGCCCCGAGAGGTACGCGTCAAAACTTAAACCCATGTAAAAAGAAAAATGGATTTGATCTGGTACCGGTTGTATAATTTGGACAATGCTGTAGAGGCTCTTTAGTTAGCTAATCCTGTTCTAAACTGGACACGCGGGATGATATGACAACAACAGTATCTCTGTTGTTGTCAAGTCATCCCGCGGGTCCAGTCAAGTTTAAAAATATAATTATATACTCAACTCCAACTAACCAGTTTTTGACAAATGGAAGACGCAACGTAAAATGTATGCATAACATTCTCTTCTAGAATAATTTATCTTTGTAATATAAGCCCGGAATAATTATGAGAATCGGTGATTGAGAAAATAGCGGGACATGAAAAGAAATGACAAACGAAACAGTCACTTACCGATGAATATTAATAACTTGTTGCTATTATTATTTAACCAGACTTTAAATCAGTTACAACAAACCAGAAAATAAACAAAATTATAATGTAACAAGAAACTTTAATTACATATAATTGTACCAAATTTACTAATATATAAAATGTATTTGCACACATCACTGGCCAAATAGATAATAATATATCTACCATATTTATAGAATGTCCATTGCAGGTATCTACGCAATATACCCAATCTCTTGTATGAGAGAAAGTTTACGCACTAAGTATGCTTCCGTGCTTCCGAGGCGCAGTGGTAGTGTAGTGTAGTACGACTGCTATGCATGAGGTCTCGGGTTCGAATGCCGGATCAGGCCAACAAAAAATTACTGGATTTTTCTGTTAAGAAGTTGAAGGTTAGACACCCCCGTGCGTCGAAAAGCACGTAGCAAAGCCATTGGTCCTGCGCCTGATCTCTCTTCGGTCGTGTCAGATTACCGTCCCATCGGATCATGAGAGTTAGAGAACAGAGAGTGCACTTGTATTTGCGCACACTCTTGTGCACTATAATATCTCCTACGCAGATGGCCATTATCCGTTAAGATTGGCCGCCATGACCGAAATTCGGTCTTGAGGACTTTATGATTGGTTACCCAGTTACTTATTACACCAATATAGGCCCACTGGGAAGCCCCTTTCCTAGCTTTCAAAGTCCACATACATCCAGGTGCTATTACGTCACGTCAGTGTATATGGACATTGATACTCATCAATTCCACTTCTAGCTGATCGTGATTCAATAAACCATTTTAGTCTCCTTTTACATAGTATATTTTTTATAGGCAAAGTGCTATTGCCTGTCTAGTAGAGTTGAGATTGCAACACAAATATGGCTAGCCGAAGATGATCGTAGTGCACCTCTGTATATGAATTCATAAATCTCCATAACAATTCCATTTAGCAGCACACATTGTTCAGCGATTTTGTAATAGATGGCCGTCTTGTGACGTCCCTCCGAGGAACCGTAATAGCCTGGCATGTGGTGGCATCTTAAGACGATGATATATTTCTTCTAGTTGTCATCCATTGGTCAAAATTAAATACATGCAGTTTCTTACATGTTAGCTTTTTGGAATCCTTCTCAGTATATATTTTAACTATGGCAAAGTCCATTACTTCTTCGTGCACGCTACATTCATTACTAGCTTTTGCCCGCGACTTCGCTTGCGTAAAATTAGGCTAGGTTAGGTTATGTTAGTAATAGTACTTCATTTTAAAATTAAATATAAACTATGTTATTCAGTAATAATGTAGTTAATATTTATATCGATTTTAAATATTCTTTCTCCATTAGAAAGTTTTCTAATGGAGAAAGAATATTTAAAATCGATTGAGCAGTTTTTGAGTTGAATCCTTACAAACAAACAAATAATCAAATCTTTCTATTTGCAATATTAGTATAGAATATATACAATAATATTAGTAAAGAGTAAATTAATTTACTACTTTTTACTACTATCTACTCATGGAACTTGTAGATTTGGAATAAATACTTGTGGATCACGCAAATTTTTGTCCCGTGTGGAGATCAAACCCTTGGTGCAGAAGCAATGGCTAGACGACTACTAAAACCTACGCCATGCGTGTGTTATAAAATAGTAGGTTATAATTTGATTTGTTGATTATTATATTATAATTAATTTGATTTAATGTATTTATTTAATACAAATAATTTTACAAATCATCTAAGATAAATAGATTATACAGAAACATCTATTATTTATGTCAATCATAGAACACGTGTTGTTGTGACGTAGAACATCTGTTAGTAGTGGGGCTGTGACTACCACTGCGGCGACTGCCGCGACGTAGTTGAGGACACGGCGCTGCACACTTTGGCGGTTTGCCCCGCCTGGGCATCGCAGCGCCGTGAATTGATCGCGGCAGTCGGATTGGTTGCCCTCTCGCTCCCGGCCGTAGTTCAGTCTATGGTCCGGAGTGAGAGGTCGTGGAACGCCGTCGCCTCCTTTTGTGAGGAAGTCATTTCCATCAAGGAGGCGGCGGAGCGGGAGAGGGAGCGTTTGAACCCTCTCCCCAACCGCAGAGCCGGGCGCCGGAGGGCGCGGGACGACCTCCAGCCACCCTGAGGTTTGACCTGGGGGTGGCGGGCTTTGTGGGCCTGCCCGCCATCCGTTCAGCACCAGGTCCGAGAGGCGGCGTGCGTGTTCCCACGCGCGCCTCTGTGCTGAGTCCGTCTCCCCTCTAGGGGGGACAGTAGGGAGTGGTAGAAGTGCCTTTAGGGTAGGTCTTTCGTGTAGTGGCCTGCCGTTTCACACGGCGGGCCGAAACCTCGGCGGGGTCGCGACCGCATGCGAAAGTGATTCGCGCGGCCCCGTCGATAGTGGTTTTATCGAGGAACACCGTGGTAGGTTTAGTCGGTATTCCGGGAGGTACTTTATCATCTTAACATCTTATTTTACCCCGGCGAGTCCGACATAACCCCTCCGCCCGCCCCCGCGGAGGGGTATGCGTCATGCAATCCCCCACGTAAAAAAAAAAAATAAAAAAAAATGGGGCTGTGACTAATAAATACAACAGAAACGCTAGGACATTCTCTGTTGGACCGTTGACTGGAGCAGATCTAACAATTGTGTAAAGTTAAGTACTATTTTATTATGTATTTAAAGTATAAGTATGATGGTTCTAAAATATATTTAATTATTATGATTATATATACGAGTAGCTAATTTGTTTTAATACTTATTAGTCTATACTTTGGTAAATGTTTAATTTGTGAATCTTAAAATTCAATAAATATACCTATGTTATCTACATGCTTTAAGTTTTATTTCGACGCACCGAATTTCATGAATATAGTATAATAAGGGTCAAATAAGACAACGTGTGTCGGTAAATGGAGGTTATGTATCGACGGATTATTACCTAATATATAAGTAGATATCTATTATTGATATATAATAGTTAAAATATCATATCTTTTAACACGTGCAGTCAATTACAGCACTCCTTCCCCATATTAACTTTAATTACGCCATACACTATAGTCTTCCGTGTACGCAATATCCTTAACAAAGTGAGAATCAGCAATGAATTGCCGTAAATCTTAGAGTTCAAAAAAAGGTTCAAGTAATATGCAAAGGTAACGTGCTATGACGTGACCTTGAGGTCAGAGTTCAAAGGTCATAGTCATTTCGGGGGTGTATCGACAATCCTGAGTCGAATGGCGTTGACCGCGAGTCTCTAGCTCTTACGGTTCTTGAGTTGAAAGTTGTATAACAGACAGACAGAGGGACGGACAGACGGACGGACAAAGCAGTTGTATAAGAGTTTTTTCGAACTCTAAAGAGGAATTTAAAGTTTATATCAATATAAAACGCATGCTAATTAAGCAAGCTATGCTTGTCTTAGTATATATATGTAACCTGCAATTTGGCAACACAGCCTGTAGGTACTAATATCTGCCCTGATTATAAACTGTCCCAGTACTAGACACGTGTCGGAACTCGACTGTTGCAATACGTGTTTATATGTAAGCCCAATGAAGCATTTAGTTGTATAGAGTTATGGATGAGCAAATCAATAGCCACTGCAAATTGTTTGATCCAGTTTCTAGAAATTGTAATGAGCTTATAATTGTATGCGATTTGCATGGCTGTAGTCACAGTGTTTGTACTTATGTAGTGTTAGCTATATATGCTAATATATCTTTATATATATTGAATTTTTTGTTCGTGTAAATTTTAACTTTCCTAAACGGCAGGACCGACTTTAATCAATATTTTTGTGTATTTGGGTGGATCCCTGCATGGTTTTGTTGCACAAATTGAACCAGTAAGTGGCGACCGGTTCTTTCGGGCCGAATCTGAAAAGAAAGAATCTGTGGGGTCTGCTAGTATATATAAATACAACTTCTGCACTGGATCTCAAACCCTGTTGTGGGAAATTTACAAGCATACAATTAACAAACACAAACTACAGCTAGACTCAGAACACTCATTTGTGTACACAAACCCACAACATAATTCGCACTCTTAATAAAACAGCGACTTAACTCGAAATTTGAAAGTAAGGCAATTTGAACTCTAATTGTATATGTTAAATTTTAATATTATATTTGTTTTAAATCATTGCAATAGAGTTCAAATTTGTTTAATCCAAATTACTGAGATAAGTCTCTGTTTTATTAAGGGTGCGATATAGTGTTGTAGCAGTGGCGAGGTAATCGCTGTTCCACTCGTACAGTCGAAGGTTTAGGAATTCTCAGTAACAACACAGAATCAATATCATATAAAATTAAATAAAATTGATAGCTCAGTGGGTTGATCAACAGACTGCAAGCAGAGGGTCTCGGGATCGAATCCACGTCGCACATCTCTGACTTTGGAAGTTATGTGACTTTTCGAAATTATGTGCGTATTGATTGACAATTTTATTATCGCCTGCTCCGTGCCTCGGAGAGCACGTTAAGCCGTCGGTCCCAGCTGCCATGAACATATAGATGTTCATGGCAGCTGGGCACTGACTTCCCAATAACGACTGCCACAGGGCAGTCGTTATTAGGAAGTCAGTGCCCTATAATATCCTGACACTGGTCTAGCCTTAGGGTTGCGAAGGTCAGGTGGCAGCCGCTCCATGTAAAAACTGATATCCAGTCAAATCCGGTTAGACCTGAAAAGCCGACCCCATGACCGAGTGACTTGGGAATAATAAAGGCTATGGAGAAGAAGAAGCACAGAATCTGGAACTGTGCCCGGGAAACGGCAATAGGCTCTCCCACAATAACATGGGTCTTAAAATTAAAACCATAGCTGGCAAAATGTAGGTTTTTAATACACGCCTGGCTTCCACGTTAGGCATATAGGCATGAGACTATGCGTGTATCTATATTATCTTGCATACAATTAAAAGGACATTTTTCACAGGTATTAACCTCACGGGATGTGTGTAAAGAAAGCCAAGTGCCTCTGCTGAGCTATACGGACACTTGCGAAGGAGTATTCAAGTTGGGACCCAAGAGATTAAAGAAATATTCTAAGCATATACGGTAAGTTCCCTTTTCTTCTTTCTCTACTTTTTAAAACGCCTTCAAGGAGATTCTTAGCGGTATTATCATATCTATGTTTTGATTGCTTTCTTTCTTTATTAGTGTATACAGTTTTATGTAGTTCGTTTTTAGAGGTCGAAAAACCTCTTATACAACAGCTTTGTCCGTCCATCCGTCTGTCTGTTATACAACTTTCAACTCAAGAACCGTAAGAGCTAGATACTCGCGGTCAACGCCATTCGACTCAGCATAGTTGATATATTCCCGAAACGTCTATGACCTTTGACCTCTGACCTTTGCATATTACTTGAACCATTTTTTCGAACTCTAAGATTTACGGCAATTCATTGCCGATTCTCACTTGTTATTGATATCAAGAGTAGTTTGTAGACTTTTAAATATATTTAGATTCGATTAAATAGGACTTTTTCTCGTGGCTACTGCAATCTGTAAGTCGATCAGTCTCTGAATCTATTGAATCTATTGTACACTAGATTTTGCCCGCGGCGCCACTTGCGTAAATTCAGGTTAGGTTAGATTACAAACAGTACTTTTTTCTAGTGTATGCGAAATATCGCGATGAACGGTCAAGTAGTTACGGCGTGCAAGTGTAATAAACATAGGGTTAACATCGCGACGATTTTTGGATGCTGATTTAGCTGGCGATGCAATTTATCAGTATCATTTTACGATCCCAAATATGACCATATTGTACACACACGCTGAGTATGTTTTGTGTTTGTGATTTGAATAGTCTCGCACTATTTGCGACCGTGGAACATATAGACCCAAGGTAAAACGGATAACAGGGTTACTCGCAGAAGACATAACATGGGCGTCAACTGTATAATCACCCAATTTCCCACAGTCATTAATTTGTTACACACCCTATTTCAATACTCGATGACATTCTAAATATACCTATGTGTGGAATGTCATCGGGCAAAGATAGATAGGTATATGTATATTCCGAGCACGCTTTAATCCCCGATAGAGTAAGCTGAAATCTAAAACACAGATACCAGCTATCATTTTAGATTCCACGTAATTGTAGCCAAGGAAGGCGAGCTGATTTTGAGAATGCCTCTACAAACACAGTTATATGTTGCCCGTCCTTGGAATCGAATCCGAGACCTCATGCCCAGCAGTCACTTTCCCTACCAATGCGCTACCAAGGTAGTCGCAATAATATACTTTAACTTGACTAAATGGCCTTACTATATTAAAAGAAATTAATGTTATTTAGTTTATCTATCCTTTACGAGGCAATAGAGCAACGAAGCAACGTAGTATTGTATAAAAGTAGTTTACGAGCCTAATGTGACGTAGATGAATTCCCTGGTAACATTAATGTATATCTATAGAGTCGAAGTCTGCCAACCCGCACAAGGCCAGCGTGGTGGACTATGGTTTTAACCCTTCTCACAGTGAGAAGAGACCCGTGCCCAGCAGTGGGACAGTTTAATACAGGGCTGATATTATTATTATAGACTCAAGCTTTTATGCCCGATGGGGTAAGTAGAGGTCTAATATACACATGCTAGCTAGGCTTCCACGTAATTTTGAGCGAGCTGCCACTGAGACTTTATCTACGTATAGTGTAGTATTAAATTATCTGTGAGGTATACAATAATAATTTGATTGCCGTGGAATCAAACCCGAAACCTCATGCAGAGCAGTCATATTCACTAACAATGCGCTAACAAGGAAGCTGTAGTAATATTTGGTTAAATATCCTTATAATAATAAAAGTAAAAGTTAGTACGTTTGTTTATCTATTCTTCACAAGAAAAGTTTTTTTTTTATAATGACTCGGCAACTTGATTTTAACGGATCTGATGGAAAGCCCGATTACAGTCCAGAGACCGTGACGTATTTTGTATAGAAAATAATTTATGGGCCGAAAAATGACGTATACCTACTTTTTCCGGTATATGTTTTCAAATCATTCTACATGCTACAGTTAGTCGCTGGTAGTAGGCTATTGAATCGGTCAGCAACGTCATCCCTTTTGAAATCGCACAGATATCCACATCGTATGTACTGCAACAAGTAAAATCATGTATGAACGCCCACACTTTCGGCATATTCAATGGGATGAAAAAAAGCTATTTTTATGTTTCGTATTTCCGAAATTGGAGATGTTCATACACTGGCCTAATTGTATATGTATACGTTGTTTCTAACCGACTTCAAAAAAAGGAGGAGGTTCTCATAACTTTCTTCTAGGTGAACCGATTTTGATGATTCTTATTTTATTTCCATTTGGTCCCATTTAATTTTCATCAAGATTTGACCATTAGTTTTCAAGTTATCCTTAATAATGCGTATTTGGTTGACTTCGGCTACATTGATGATGTTCTAATTTTTAGCAACAACAAAATAAACAACTGTGTATAATGGTTTGGAAGCGCCTCGTAGTGTTACAAGGTAGCCCCATTCTAATTTAGTGATGTTGTGATAAAGATCTTCGGTTTTATGCAACGGAATTCTTTAATAAATGACTGCTACAATGACACACACATATGTGTAATTATGTATTGTTTACACAATTCCAAATTGGTTTTTGATAGCAATTAATAGTGTAGGGTTATGTGCAACTGTTAAACTCAACAAGGTATACACAAAAAGCTAATAACAAAATTATTTCTATAATACAACTTTTAATATGACGCTGAAGCCATTAGGCACCGGAACTCCGGAATAAAACATATCATCCCAACCGTATTTGGAATTATCATGATATGCACTATGGCCAACTATATAGTATATATGCTCCATTAATAACAATAATTCAATTATTCAGAAGAATACGCAATTATTTTTAACTTTTCAGTGCATTTTTTGTTTTACAATATTCTTTACAAAAGTCGGTTTTCTTTTTTGTTAAAATGTTTTTTTTTATCAGTATATGTTGGGTTTTCTAAACATGAATAAAACACCGAATCTGTTATGTTAATCGGATATAATAATTTGATAGATTTAAATCATATATGCTCTTACCGATTTTACATGGCACGAAAAAATTATCACACTAAGAAGAGTGATGAGTGACACATGACATTTTATGATAGAGAACGATAGTGTACATATTTTAAAGAGAGAGTGAGTGAGCAAGAGTGTTCATGAGAGTGTAATAATCATAATATTATTGGCAATGTGTGTCAGATTACAACTTAACGTCTATCCGAAACTCTGGACAAACGAAATATTAAGAATATACTTACTACGAAAATTCTTTGGGTTTCTTTCTTTCAAAGTGATATGACCTAGTTGTTTGGACCATTTCACTATAGAGTTTAGGTTTATCAAACCGTTACGTCACGTGTTTCATGGAACTTAGTACCAACATTAGGCACGAAACTTCGGCATTTACGTTTCATGGTAGGCGTACAGAAAGGAGACCGCAATATTTAAGCGTAGCTAACTGGAGACACTGTTGACTTGACTGGATTGCGAGGAAGAGACCACAGGTTCGATCCATATTAAATAATAATATATATTTATTTTCCAAATAAAAATATTATTTAATTTGCATATTAAATATATATTATTATTTTCAATAATATCAAAAGGATATAAAATTAATTCCATATTTCATTTTCAAAAAATTGCAATAATTACAAAACAAATATCATGCAACAAGTTATTACAGAATTTTCTTGAACTCTAGTACTCAAGGTAAGATTTATCTAGCGTTTTGGATACCAGGTTCTCTCTAAAAGGCATCTCAAATAGGTTATTATTGTTCGTTAAAATGTAATTTTGGTATTGCCTTAATGTAAAGACAGGCAGCACACCACTGGGTATCCTCAAAGCGGGGACTCAACACAAAAATATTATAGCGACATTTGGGAATGGAAGGACGTGCCCAAAGAAGCAACACTATCAAGCCAAAATTGCTCCAAAATCTACACAACAAACGCAAACAGATTCCTCTGTTCACAGACTTTAATCAAAGTTGTATTCAACCACTAGTCAAAACTTCATCCAATTCCATTTTATCTGTACAAACAATGTTCTGAACGTGGAGTGATAAACTGCACTTCAACTGGGAAACGACATTCCGTAAATTGCACGCCTTAACTAAAGCCTGAAGCATACTGTCGTAGGGTTGACCGTAATAAATATTCTCTTTGCGGTTTTCACTTCAATTCTTGAAGTGAAAACCAACTCTGTAAAGTTACACGTTTTATGTGCAAAGTTTTCTAAAACTATCGCAGCTGGTGCCAAGAGAATAGAAGTGTTAAAAGTTTGGGTGAGATCTTTAGTTTTTAAGCTGCTTCTTTGCGGCGTCTTAGTTGAATAAAGATCGAGAGTTGAATACGAAATTATTGGCGTTTTTGTTTACTATCAAGGCTTGTGGTAGAACTGTTGATTGAAGTTTATTGAAGTACTTGCCGCTGTCTGTTCTGGTTATTAAGTATTGGAATGTGCTAATAACTACGTCGCGTCGCCGTGAACTTTGGTATGCCCGCGATGTCATTGACGTGAATTACACTATGCTGTACCGGTTCAGTTGGCATTCATCGGCTTCTGTTGAACAGAATCCGATGAAATTAGCTTAGTTTTTAAACAAACAGACAGATGGATAAAATATTTAAGACCGTCGTTTGGTAGTAATTGGATTTATTATATTCCCAAAATTATTACAATTTCTGTTTCGTGATATGTTTTACCTTATCAAAAATATTATTTTCGCACATTTTTATAAACTGTCTAGAAGCACCACAAAAATTATTATGAATTTCAAACTAATGCAGAAAAAGATCTGGCCAATAAAAACACTATTTATTACGCAAAAATTAAAATATAAACTCACTTTTCTATTAATGTGAAATGCGTAAACTATTATGACATGACCTACGCGAACCCTGACTAGTTGACTAGCCGAACGTAATATCATATTTCAGCCACAGTCTTCTTTTACTTTACTCGTTAATATTTGACTTATGAATGAATGCTCATAAAATATCGGATTAACTGACGCTATTTTTCTATCATAAAATACAATATTTCATTTTTATCATGGACGTCATGCTGGAATAATTATATACTTAAAAAGAAATTTATGAAGTTTCATAAAATAAAACATTATCTGCTCAACTCCGAGGCATTGTCATTTTATATAACAAACTATATTTTGCCCGCGGCTTCGCTAGCGTAAATGTAGGTTCAATATATCAATATTCTATCCCTCGGAAACAGTACTTTTTTCTGGATGAAATGTCTTGTCCTATACCCCTGACAACGTGTATGCGAAATTTTATGACGATCGTTCGAGTAGTAAAGGCGTGAAAGTGTAACAAACAAACTCACATTCGCATTTATAATATGAGATATGTACGATATATGTACATAGACTCATGTCTGTAATTATGACGGGGTAGATAGAGCTGTACCTTGACGTTCATATGTATCACTTTGTGACTTAAATTACATCATCTTTGTTTTACGACCCACATGATAGCGATCGATCACTTTCCAATGTACTAAAAACAATTCTAAACTCTGTGTGAATTGCCTTACAAAAGAGTAATTCAACGAGGAAATCGCACTCGGTACTTGTAAACCGTGATCGAATATATAATTATTTTATTTAATCATTTTGTCACGGATCTATCTAGGCAGTAGTCATTATAAATTTCTTAGACAAAGATAAACCAGATTATGTTACCTTAAAATAATAACTTTTTATATAAGAATATCCATCATCTTTTTAAGTTTTGGTAGGCTACGAATGGAAAAGCAATATGGAATAGAACCTTAACGATGTGGATTCAGCGCCAAGTTGTAGGATCATCTTGCCTATTTTTTGGCTTCGATTCAAATTTTAGTAACGTTTACTAATGTAAAGAGCCAGATGGATGACCCAATTTATATGGGGCTACCTTGAACTAACCCCACTTCAAGAGAATCATTAAAATCATCTGGTAAACAAAAGAGGTTATACTCAAGCATTCATAAAAAATATTTATACAAAAGAATATAGAACCACCTCCTTTTTCGAAATAAGAATAAACGAAGGCAATTATCGTATACGATGAACGTCGTGAAGTGTCTTTAGCAGTATGACGTATCCTTCAAGGATGTTTAAAGACAGTATTTTATCACAGTAGACTTAGACTCAGACAGAGCTGTAGATGGGTACACTCTTGATATTGCTAAAGTCCATAAGCTGGGGTTACGACTTACTTCCAGATGGACCCTACCTCGTCAGCTCCTAATGCAATAAGAAAAATAAGTTAAAAACAAACAATAAAATATTAAAAGTAACCAGATACCTAGAGCAGCGATAGCTCAGTGGGGAGACCAACAGACTGCAATGCAGAGGGTCTCGAGTTCGAACCCACGTCGCGCACCTCTGACTTTCGGATGTTATATGACTTTTCGCAATTATGTGCGTATTGATTGACAATTATTGCCTGCTCCGTGCCTCGGAGAGCACGTTAAGCCGTCGGTCCCGGCTGCCATGAACATATATGTAATGGCAGCCGTTATTAGGAGAGTGTCGACACAAAAGATCCCACTGGGTCGAAGTGTCGCCGGTCTGCACTGACTGGCCCCCACATAAGATAAGATAACCAGATACCTAATGATTTTATTTAGAGAGATTATAGATTATAGTTTAGTGCAAGTGTAAGATTATTTATGTCCAGAGCAAAATAATTATATTATCTTCACTAGCCCTAATTTTTAATATAAATGAGAATTAGAGTTTTTTTGTTTATTTGTTTGTGACACTTTCACGCCTTAACTATTCAACCGATCATTATGAAATTTCGTATACACGTTGTCAAGAGTACAGAAAAGGACATAGGGTACCTTTCTGCTAAAAACATAAATTACAATTACATACTAAAGCGTCTGCAGTATTCTTACAAGAGTTTAATCATAGTTAGTGAAATGTGGAAGTTGTAGTACATTTCCGCCTACCCTTTCGGGGATGTGGCGTGAAAATATATATTTAAAGACTGCGCAGATACCGCAGTGGTTTAAGTGGTCGCCTCGCTACTGCCACTGCGCCGAGTGTTGTGGGTTCAAATCCCACACCGGACAAAAATTTAAGTAATCCACAAATATTTGTTCCGAGACTGGGTGTTCTTTGTGTCCGTTGTTTGAATGTTTGTAAAGTCCTCCGCGACACAGGATTAATTCCAAGAGCGGCGATGGTCTTTTAAAATTAAATTAAAATTAAAACAGTCTTATTGAACAGAAATGTATTTGATTTAAATAAAATAGAGACACCGTCTACCGACAAGGACTTACACAACAAAAATCACACAATTCCAATCCACGATTTGATACGCGTGCGCTACCACCGAGCGCCCAAGCAAAAGTGACGAGAGGAACGAGAATGGGTGTTGAACACGAACGATCCCCTCCACTTGCTGCGTCATCGCGGTCACGTGACGTCCCCGCCTTATAAGACGATAAATCCTTTAAGAACAGTTTATTTTCATTTACTTACGAGCTAGTTCACAATACATTAATAATAACTGAGGTACTCCTTCTAAGTAACAAAAATACTTGTGTTAGGAGCCCCCGCAGTTCACAAATTTATAATACAAGAAAAAAGTAAAGTAATTTCTGTGGATCGTATATTTGTTTGATATCCTAGTTTTATAAAAAGCTGATAAATGCAATTACATTTCAGGCATTTCGTGGACGCAGCAATGGCGGGCGTATGTATTGGAGGGACCAGTGTATACGTCATATTTATTGCATCATCACTCAAAGATGTAAGTACTTATAATTTATACATATTATATACGTTGGATATAGAGTGCGTCAGTAACACTATCAACTGACATAATACGGGCGTACAATAGGGTGATCGAGCAAAGTGAAACAATAAATGCACACTAATCACTTTTATTGTCTTCACAATAAATTAACACGAATGTCTTGCACGAAAAGAATGACAGTTCCTAGCTAAGAGGTCTGCACTCGCCGACGGTAAAATTATTCCCCTCGAATATAAGGCGCGCCTCCATTTAAGTAGGCTCTGTCGTAGCACGCGAAGTTGGCTGCGTGTTGACGTCATCGCAACAGTGCTGCCACATCTTTACTAAGGTGCCGCGTTTCATAACCGTACTAATGATCGTCTCCGACATATATATAGTATCAGCCTTGTATTAAACTGTCTAACTGCTGGGCACGGGCCTCTTCTCAGTATGAGAAGGTTAAGGCCATAGTCCACCACGCTGGCCGAGTGCGGGTTGGCAGACTTCACATATCTTTGAGAACATTATGGGAAACTCT
Organism: Catocala fraxini; assembly: GCA_930367265.1. Lineage (NCBI taxonomy): Eukaryota > Metazoa > Arthropoda > Insecta > Lepidoptera > Erebidae > Catocala > Catocala fraxini. The sequence continues at coordinate 25,660,393 of OV884027.1, read as the reverse complement.
CAGACATGCAGGTTTCCTCGCGATGTTTTCCTTCACCCGTAAAGCGAGTGATAATTAACTAATTAATACATAACTTCGAAAAGTGAGAGATATGCGCCTTAGGATTGAACTTGAGATCTATGCGTGGCAGTCCAACGGTTAGCTCCCACTAGGCTATCACTGCTTGTAATATATATTGTAATTAGTCTATATCTGAACATAGGAGATATTTAGGATAAATAATGTGAGGTTACAAGAGCTACAAACTCCAAAGGAACGATATTTAATTTTTTTTCTGTCTGCTTGCTTGTCACACGTTTTCAGAGCTGTATTGATAAAAATTTGATAATATTGAAATTGATAAAAATTTCAATATTATAAAATGTTGTATTTTATATAAAGCATTTTATATATAGCAGCAGTCTGTTGGTCTCCCCACTGAGCTATTCTTTATAATATTAATATTCTACCACATACACACAACACCATCTAGCCCAAACTAAGCAGAGATTGTACTACGGGTACTAGACAATGGATAAACATACATACATATATACTTCTTTTTTTGTAAATATATGCATATTATACATAGAAACACCCCGACCAAGACAAACATCCATGTTCATGCACACAAATGTTTGACTTGTGCGGGAATCGAACGCACGAGGCTCAGGCGTGGCAGTCGGTTACTCCAACCACTTCGCCATCGAGGCCGGCTATGTGTGTATGTGTATGTGTGGATCAGCTTTTTCTTACATGCTAAATATGAACATATAGATAGGGTAGAACTTGCAAGCTAAAGTTTGTTATTACCAATAATATACATAATACTCGCCGCGGCTTTGCTCGTGTAGATGTAGATTAGGTTAATAAAAATATATTTTTTTTTAATGAAAGTTAATTTATGTCATTTTCTGTTCCGCTGACACCGTGTATGAAAAATTTCATGATGATCGGTCGAGTAATTAAGGCGTGAAAGCGTAACAAACAAACTCACAATCGCATTTATAATATCAGTAATGATAATTTAAGGCACAATAGCAGTAAATTCAACCACATAGAGCTAAGAAGTAAATTTTAATAGTAGTACGCCATCCTGCAGTCGATGAGAGAATGGTTAAAAAAAAATAATAAAGTTTTATTATTCTTTCAAACACACTGATGTCAACATACTGCAATCTTGCGGTAGCACTTTAAAAGGAACTTATTAACCCGTCTTGAAATTGCTACCGTAAAAGCTATTAAGACAACAAACACGTACAGTTTTCATGAATTTTATAAAGACTTTGAAACTACGGTAATAATAATAAATGTAAATGGAAGGTGCAATTTAAAACATTAAACATTAGCATAAAGGAAATCGTAAGGGTCGTTCAAATACATTAAACATATTTTCGCCGCGTATAAAATTAGTCTGCCAGCAACTTCGCTTGCGTAAAAGAAGGTTAGATTAGATTAATTTATGTTGTTCAGTTTCTCGCGGAGAATGCTAGCGCGAATCCCGTGACACCGACACTAGGTACTGGAGGAACGTCGTCAGGGGTTTAGTGGGAATGGGGCTGGCTTCTCTGGCTCGAGTCCCAAGGTATTGGAGGAACATTGTCAGGGGTTTAGTGGGAATGGGGCCGGCTTCTCTGGCTCGAGTCCCACACACCCGCGCCCTACCCGGGCGCGGACGATGCGTAAAAGCATTCCCCTGAAGTTAAAAAAATATATGTTGTTCAGTTTCCCCTGAGGTTTGACCTGGGGGTGGCGGGCTTCGTGGGCCAGCCCGTCATCCGATAGGCACCAAGTTCGAGAGGCGGCGTGCGTGTTCCCACGCGCGTCTCTGTGTCGAGTCCGTCTGTCCTCTAGGGGGGGACAGTAAGGTTGTGTAAGTGAGTACCTATAGGGTAGGTCTCTTTGTGCAGTGGCCTGCCGTTTCATACGGCTGGCCGAAACCTCGGCGGGGTCGCGACCGCATATGGAAGTGATTCGCGCGGCCCCATCGATAGCGATGCACAGTGCAAATAATAATAATAATTATTATTTATTTATTTGCTTAAACATAAGTGTACATGAGTGCATGTAAGTTGTTACATAAAAATAATAATTTCATCATGTTTGTCATGTGCAATGACGTGCAAATATTCTTACCGACGAAATTTGATGGGTAAAATATGAATTAAAAATTAGATAGAATAAAAATTTATGAATGTCTTAAGTCACAGTATTATCAAAATTTGTCCTGAAGAAAGTCATTAACATTATAATAAGCTTTGTCAATTAAAATGGATTTCATTTTTAATTTAAATAACACTTAGGCAGTTTATTATAAATAACCGGTGCCATGCATAAGACACTCTTGTGCATAAGTGCAGTTTTTGCCGATTTTAAACATAATCGGCTGTTATCACGTCTATTTCTAGGGAACATATCTGCAACACATGGAAACAAATGAGGATTTGATTTAATAAATAATAACAATTAAAAATAAATAAACAACAAAATAAATATTCTATGATCGTAGCAAGTGAATATTTAAATACTTCACTGCCAGCCGCTCCAAGAATCACGCATGTATCTAAGTATGTATATACATAAAATAATACACTAAAGAAGTTATAAGTATTAAAAATACATTCATAAAACTAACAAAAAGGACCGATTCCAATATCCAGCGACTTTAAAAACATTCAATCAGCGGACACAAAGAACACCTAGACATAGAACAACGATTTGAAGATCATACAATTTTTTATCCCGTGTTGTGTTCGAACCAGTAGCAGCTATAGCTCAGTGGGGAGACCAACAGACTGCAATGCAGAGGGTCTCAGGTTCGAACCCACGTCGCGCACCTCTGACTTTCGGAAGTTATATGACTTTTCGAAATTATGTGCGTATTGATTGACAATTATCGCCTGCTCCGTGCCTCGGAGAGCACGTTAAGCCGTCGGTCCCGGCTGCCATGAACATCTATGGCAGTCGTTATTGGGAAAGTCAGTACCCTCTAATATCCTGACACTGGTCTAGCCTTAGGGTATCGTTAGCCTTCGGGTTGCGGAGGTCAGGTGGCAGCCGCTCCGTGTAAAAACTGATATCCAGTCAAATCCGGTTAGACCAGAAAAGCCGACCCCAAGTGACTTGGGAATAATAAAGGCTAAGAGAGAAGTTGTGTTCGAACCAGTGCAGTCAGTGTTACCACTTAATAAGCAGTCATTATACTAAGGATCTCCATCTCCATCGATAAGCGACTCGTGTAATATACGTGCATCTTACTAGACACTCTTCAGTAACCGTCATACAATTTCACTACGTTATATTTTTTAAGACAATTAGAAATACTAGGAACTAATCCTACGTTGCGAAGCACTTTACAAACATTCAAACAACGGACAAGGAATAAAATGGAGTCATCTATATAAAAAAAAATGTATCCTCTGCCCCAATAACAAAATGTATGATCGACAAATAGAATCATTAGACTGCCTGTCCATTGAAGTGGAGCGAGGCTACGGAGCGAAGAAACGGAGAAATATTAACCAATAGAAGTGCATACTGGAGCGGATCGGCGAATTTATGCAATCCTATTGGTTAATATTTCTCCGCTTCAATGGATAGGCAGCCTAATGGAACCCACAGCACTCAACGCAGTGGTAGTTGCGAAGCAACCACTTAAAACAAAAAACAGTACGCCATCCAATCCGCCAAAAATGCCGCACACAACGCAATACGTCGACGACGCGCGCGGCGACGTCTCTTGCCAGATTACACAGAACTACAGCATACTCCAAAATTAACCCCAGACTGCATTTACATACGCTAAGGATATTAACAATTAAGACTTGCTATTGTACCAGATATAATAAAGTCTAATTCTCAAGCTAGCAGACTAGTTAATAAGCAATATTCCTGCTGTATAATTTACCAAAGTTACCATTGCGAGTAATTTTCAATTGGCACAAAATTGCATTGCATTTATGTAATATAATTGGGTCTTCACGATACAGGCTTGTCTAGTGTGAAAACCACAGAAGTAGTTTTGTTTAATTGTGCCAGCGCTTGGTAAATTACTTTATTTTATTTATAAGGTGTTTTAGATTGATAAGTTATATAAGTTTTTCTAATTTGTTAAACGCTGTAAATAAACAATTTCTAATTTTTTTCATTTTCAGTCTAGACATTGATGTGCATTTAATAAGCTATATACTTACTGTATAATCCTTAGTAATATTATAAATGCGAATATGAGTTTGTTTGTTTATTGAAATTAAACTGCTATATACGGATTTTATCGCGTTGTTTATTTGACACTTTATTACAAAATTTTGGAAATTTTTACACTACTAAGTACTACTATTAAACTTTACTAATTTTTAAGCTAATTAAATTATTATTAAACTATTTAGATTTAATTTATTTTTACACTTTCCCCGACGTTTCAGTTGCTTTTCAGCAGCCATGGTCACGGGGAGACTAAGATGACAGTTGTCTCAATGTTCCAGTGTAGTTATTTCAAAGTACCCGAACATAATTTAATCATTGGTGTTTCTATTTACGCAGAATGAGCTCAAAGTATCATGAAGTCTAGCTGTGGTTTGCTTCTTCTTGGGTTTGACTATTTTTATTACTGGATCCCAAGCTGGTGGTACATTCCAACCATCTTCTCTATTAAAATTAGGATGTTTTTTGATTTCAATAGCCTCGCGAAGCATCCTTGGTAGGAATCGGTGTTCTTTAGCGAGAATCTGTGGTTTGTCAAATCTCAGGTAGTGGTTGGTCCCCTGTTGCACATGTTCACACACACGTGCAACAGGGGACCAACGTTTTTGTTTGTTTGTTACGCTTTCAGGCCTTAACTACTCGACCGATTATCATAAAATTGAATATTTAATATGCGATATCGAACTCGGGACCTCTAGAGCTATGGCAGTCTAATTGTCTTGCAATATATTAAATGATTGTGAATGATGCCGCTTTCATGCAAAAGTTACTCTAATGCTGCCTAGCCTTTAATTTCCTAGCGAGCGATAAAAAACTGTTTACATCATCATACGAGAACAAAAACTTAATGGGTTTTCAAACACATACTCCGTGCCATGGAAGGCAATCATTAGTTCATCCATAAACAGAGCCATGGCATCTTTATGATAAAAACCAGTGATTAGACTGCTCTTTAAATGAGTGTGACATAGCTTTGTCGTTTGTCCAATAGAATAAGTCGCCAGTTAGACCTATGATTGGGGAGTCTCAGGTTTGACTCCAGAAGTCTGGCAACATGTTACCGGGTATTTTTAGGTATGGTGAATTCTGCGATTAATCATTATCATAATCATCATCATTTAATTTGTAAAAAACATAGGTACGTAGTAAGATGGTAGGAATACAATATTGAGATCTATATTTTGTCAAAATACATAAGTCTACCAAATAATACAATCTATATATATATAAAACTCTTCCGTTACTGAGTGACTGACAGACAACGCACAGCCGAAACGATTGAACGCAAGAAGCTGAAATTTGGCATGTATGTTCCTTGGAGAGTGTAGGGGAGCACTAAGAGAGGATTTTTGGAAATTCCACCCTGAAGGGGGTGAAAGGGGTGAAACCCGTTATTCACACGGGAACGGGACTTACGCGGGTGAAACCGCGGGAAAACTACTAGTTAGATATATAATAGATGTGCCCGCAGTTTCACTCGCGTTTATGGTTACTGCGCCGACCCCGTAGGTCGTAGCGTGATGTTATATAGCCTATAGCCATACTCGATAAATAGGCTGTCCAAAACTAAAATAATTTTAACCAGTAGTTCCTGAGATTAGCGCGTTCAACCAAACAAACAAACTCTTCAGCTTATTAATATTAGTATAGATAAAAACAATTATTTCCAAGTTACAGTTGATGTCACTGCTTAACAATTAGGTAACTAATAGAAGCAGTAGCATTTAGCTCAAACTGAAAAACTTGACTGAAAAAATACTTTCACCTAATAAAAGTTACATAAGTAGTACATTTAGACCTCCTTGAAACTATTTTTAAAGTAGGTAAAATAAAATTTAAAAAATATAAAATTACAGTATGGTCCCACAACACGCGACGTAAGTGTGTAACTTTACTAAGCTATACTTTTCAACAGAATCTTTATTTCTTTAAACAAATTTAGACCTTATATCTATCATCTGAAAGTTTGTTTTCGTGCTTTTAATGTCACATATTGTGGAACCTCACAGCAACAGGTATTATGTATACGGAAGCCGTTTTTAGCAGATCAAAGGCTCACTATAATATTTTGTCGCTCAAGCCTTGCACTCTACAATATTGCCACACTTGTGGTATTCACTTGCAAAAAGCTCTTTAAATATAATCTGCAGTAGCGACGTGCACAATTGTATTTGGCGTACGTGAGCTCTTGGTTATAATTCCCGGACTGGCAAAGTGTTATTGGATTTTTCTATCAAAAAATTCTTAGTGCCAGCCAGAGTCTGAAAATTTTCCCGCTGAACGGCAATAGGATTGCCCTCTATTGGCAAAATGAGTTTTATACATTTCTGTCTATACTTTCGGGGATATACTCCCCCTATTTTATTTTAAATATCAAACAGCCACGGTACATAATATAATCAACAGAATTATTTAAAACTGACCCGACAGTCGTTTTCCTGTCAATCTATCCAAAAATACATTTCACGTAATTAAATTCAATATCAAAACGTCGATCAAATATTTTTCATGTTTCGACATTTCCCGCGGCTGTTTCGTAAATTTTCATACAAACCTTGACACATTACGATCACAACAAATAAAAAAACGGCCAAATCGGTCGAGCCGTACTTAAGAGATGCTCCGTCATACATGTGGCAATTGATTTTCATTTATCTAGACTAGGTAATAATGCGATGCTCACAGCGATGTTCACAGGTTACCATTAGATTTAAACTATAAGACGCTAGGAAAGCAAGAATACATGTATGACAATTATTCAGTAAAATATACAAAACCTTAAAAGATAAAAAAGCATACAAAAATATATAACATTACGTAGAAAAGAGTAACAGTACAATTATGTGTAAGTTTTTAGAAGTAGGTACATTAGTTATGAATTCAATGTCTCATACACAAATTTACGAAATCATAGCGCAGAGCTCACAAAATTAAATAATAATAATAATAATAATAATAATATTTTATCACATACACACAACACCATCTAACCCAAACTAAGCAGAGCTTGTACTATGGCTACTAGACAATGGATGAACATACATATATGTTTTTTTTTGTATATACATACATATTATGCATAGAAACACCTAGACCAAGACAAACATACATGTTCATGCACACAAATGTTTGACTTGTGCGGGAATCGAATCCGCGACCGCAGGTGTGGCAGTCGGTTACACTAACCAATACGCCATCGAGGTCGACAACGCGGTCACAAGCTGAATATGTAAATGTCACCATCTCATAAGTGTTACTGTGTGACTACAATAAATATATTTTTTAACTATTGAGTTTGAAAGATTCAGTTCGCTTGCCAAGTTAACACGTTAGTCTATGTATAAACACATACATAAGTATATAGGAATCACGCATGAATTTATATCACATTTAGAATTATTACAAGTCGAACCGGATGAACGACTATAGATTTTCAGGCACGTCCTCGCCGAATAGTAAAGGGTCTCAGGACCTTTTAGCTTATACGTGTGTAACGTGATCAGAGGAAAGCCAGTCAGCAAATTAGCTTAGGTCTACGAAATGTTTCCTTTGCCTATAAGTAATCTTCGTGGTATGAGAGAAAATAAATATTTAGATACTGATTTAAAAAAAAAAGGAAATCTCCCGCACTAGTTATAATTCCGGTGTTGTATGGACCTTTATAAATATTTAAACAACGGACGCAAACAACGGACGCAAACAACACCCAGACTCATCTGGTGAAAATTGCATTTAATTTCACATTTACCGTTTTTTAGAGTAGATCGGAACTCTATTTTGATTAGTTTTTATTACGAGAACTAGTCTTTCTGAAATGCTGAATAGTTCAAAAGTCAAAAATAATTCTTTCATTTAGTTTACAATGTACTTTGATTTGACAATTATCGCCTGCTCCGTGCCTCGGAGAGCACGTTAAGCCGTCGGTCCCGGCTGCCATGAACATCTATGGCAGTCGTTATTGGGAAAGTCAGTACCCTCTAATATCCTGACACTGGTCTAGTCTTAGGGTATCGTTAGCCTTCGGGTTGCGGAGGTCAGGTGGCAGCCGCTCCGTGTAAAACCTGTTATCCAGTCAAATCCGGTTAGACCAGAAAAAGCCGACCCCAAGTGACTTGGGAATATTTAAGACTAAGGGAGAAGGAAGCAAAGTTTACAATGTACCTAATACTTATAAATATTAAACTTAATCCGTTAGTGAGTTTATTTTTACTGAATTTACATTTATATTAGTTAATATTATTTTACGTTTACGCGAATGAATGTTTTAACCGGTGGTAGGTCTCTTGCAAGAGCTGTCTAGGTAGGTACCACCACAGTGCCACATATTCTACCGCCAAGTAGTAGTGTGCAAATTGTGCATTATTATGTATCTTTTTGAATCGTACTGTAGCTAGTGGAATTTCTGTGCATATGAGACTTGAGAACAAATGTCTTGGGATCGGCAACGCGTGAGTGATGCCTCTGGTGTTGCAAGGGTTCATATGCTGCGGTAGCCGCTTACCTTCAGGCGGGCTGTATGCTTGTTCGCCGACTTCATAGGAATAACAAAAAAAAACATTAAAGTTCAAGAGTCAATTCAAGTGTCCCCGTGAACATGGCTGCTAAATAGTAAACGAAAGGTCGAGGATAGTGTAAACTTAAATCTAAATAGTTTTTATAATGAAATAGTTGTCGGCCTCGATGGCGTAGTGGTTAGTGTAACCGACTGCCACGCCTGAGGTCGCGGGTTCGATTCCCGCACAAGTCAAACATTTGTGTGCATGAACATGGATGTTTGTCTTGGTCTGGTCGTTTCTACGTATAATACGTATGTATTTACAAAAAAAATATATGTATGTTTATCCATTGTCTAGTAGCCATAGTACAAGCTCTGCTTAGTTTGGGCTAGATGGTGTTGTGTGTATGTGGTAGAGTATTATTATTATTATTATTATATGTAGAAGTAAACAGTAACTTGTAACAGTGTTTAACAATAGTAGTTTGAGTGTTTAAAGTTTAAGTAATAACAGTGTTTTATAAATAAACAACGCGATACAATCCGTATAAAGTAGTTTAATTAAAAAATAGATGTTGAGGTTTGGTATGATAGGTATTATATTATAGAAGTATATAAGACATAACTATGTACTACGCTATCCACAAAAGGCTATGACATCATTGTTTTATGACAATGTGTAGGCGTAATACACGTGCCTGAGATTTGAATGAAAGTACTTGAGTAGTCATTACTCATTTAGAGAAAGTCGTAATTATAAAATTGTAATTAACAAACTGGTTTGGACATGTAGAAAGAATGGACGAGGAAAGACTGACTAAGAAAGTTTATAAGGCTAGTGTGAATGGAACAGTCGCAAGAGGAAGACCTAGGCGAACGTTTCTTGATCAGATCGGAGGCGTTCTGAACAAAGGCCAGGTTAAGAGCACCTTGAACCGACGGGCGTGTATGAGGAATGTGATGAAAGTGAATGAAGCCAGAGAAGTGTGTCAGGATCGAAGCAAATGAAAATCCGTAGTCTCTGCTTACCCCTCTGGGAAACAGGCGTGAATCTATGTATGTATGGAATTATAAAGATTCCGTTTTGGGTGTCTACATTCAAATATTCGACACGTTATAACACAAACTTGGTTCAAGTTGACATGCACTTTTTAAATGAACATTCAGAGAAATGTAGAGTTTAAGTATATATTAATCCTTTAGGTGGCTGAGAAAAGGGTTTCAATAAGTTTTGTATAGGATATCAATCAAATTTATTTCGTAGGTAAGCTATCTAACGATTGATAAATCGGCTCCTAGCATAAATCAATACAAAATTTAATCGGCATCAAATTTACATTTGTAAGTATTTCGTTCTGTTTTGCTACCTTGAAAGTGGCAATGCAGTATTACCAGATCAAAGGCAAAAAGTTATCCGGTTTGTCCTTTAAGAAATTCTTCGTAGCAGCATGGAGTCTAGAACTGTACCTAAAATACAACAAAAAGGTCGCTTCCTTTTACGTAGCGTCTTAAATAACACACGGTGAAAATTGGAAAGAAATTGGAAATGTGTATGTATATGTCATACATCACTGCTTACCCTTTCAGGATAGACGTAAGACTGTATGTATAAATATGAATAGATGATATGACCTTTAAATTAACACAGCTTTTCATAACACACAGTATAATATTAAACGTGTAACGAAAGCAATGACTTTAACAATAACATCGTAGTAATTCTCCTAAATAACATAATAATAGTCAACAGAAAATAAACTAGAATACACAACTAAGTTCTAAGAATGGATTAAGGGTCCACTTGCTTGCCCTTGATCCATCGACCGCGCCATATCATAACACGGCGACTGAACCACGTGCTAACCTCACGAAACACTCCCAAAATTACATTTAGTCACGAATATACTTTAGTAAATAAATCTTTAATGAACAGACTTACGCTTGGATATCCGTGAGAAGGTAAGCAGTACTATAAGGAAAAAAGAACTGTAGACGCATCTACCATCAGCAAAATAATGTCATTTGCCAGTATTTTTATATTTAACTAGTTGACCCGCGCAGCTTTGTCTGCTTCACATAAGAGAATTTTACCCGTTTTTGCAACATTTTTCATTGCTGCTCCGCTCCTATTAGTCGTAGCGTAATGTTATATAGCCTATAGCCTTCCTCGATAAATGGGCTATTCAACACTAAAAATATTTTTCAATTCGGACCAGGAATTTCTGAGATTAGCGCGTTCAAGCAAGCAAACAAACAAACTCTTCAGCTTTATAATATTGTATGTATGTATCTTATGTGGGAGCCAGTCAGTGCAGACCGGCGACACTTCGACCCAGTGGGATCTTTTATAATATTAGTATAGATATAAAAATATTGGCATTTCTTTATTGATTCTAAATAAGAAAATAGAAAAATAGTGAAAGAAATGGAAGCTGTAGTTGCGGTGACTCATCAAAATACAAACAAACTTACAAACGTCTTACTATCGTTATAATATTAATATAGGTTTTATTTTATTAAGAGCTTGAACAACACATAATAAAAACTGCCTAGGGCTATGGTATGTGATGGTACGAAATCCTTACACGTATCCGGCTGGCCTTTAGCCAAACTGGTCTTTTACGCATCTACCGCGTCAATATATAAACACTGGATGGTACAGCACTTTATAAATTTAAATATTGAAACATCGGATTCAAAGAGCGGATCAAAAACATGTTTTTCACCGACGTGGCCTACATTTAACGAAATTTATTTTTTTATTTGATTGTCAAAAGAATATGATGACACAACGACTAAAAGCCAGCTTCAATCAGGCATTGATTACGCCATCCATTATATCAAACTTATTTCCTTTGTACACAATATGTCAATGTCAATATTTAATAAATGAAAGGGTGTATAGATACGTTTTTTTGTCTATGCCTCGTTGTATTTTCGTTAAGGTATTATTGGCAGCGTATTTAGCTTTAAAATATATTCAAAACTTGTCTACAGGGTCGTATACATTTAATTGCTTCTACGAAACTAGTTTTTATTCGCGGCTTCATGTGCATAGAATTTGGAATCAAGCTATCTAAATTTATCTGTCTCTGCTTTTTCAGTAGAAATAAGGTAAAAATTGTTTATGTCTGTATCTCTGATCCTCTAAATATTTCTTGTTGATCCATATCAAGATGAAACGTACACCAGATTTTAAGTTAGACCTTCAGAAATACAACTATGAAATCCGCATACAATTCTGTGCATTATTTTTGCGTGATGAGCGTACAAACAAAAAAATAGACAAACATTAAAAAATAATTGTTTTGGCTTCTATAGCTCTTATAAAGACCTTTTACATAATATCGATAGCTCAGTGGGGAGACCAACAGACTGCAATGCAGAGGGTCTCGGGTTCGAACCCACGTCGCGCACCTCTGACTTTCGGAAGTTATATGACTTTTCGAAATTATGTGCGTATTGATTGACAATTATCGCCTGCTCCTATATTTTTTTATATTTTATAAATGAATACTCAAATATGAATGAAAAGAGACATTAAACGAAATTATATAGGTAATTAATCGTTACTTAAGAGTCTAATTATAAATAAAGCTAAGGAAACCGAAGGAAGCACGCAAAAAGTCATTTAATGACGTCTTAAGGCTAATTAGATGGGACCTGTCAGCAACGAGGACCCTTTGAATGGAAATTTGAACAACGAATCGCGTTTCCTTTCATAAGAAACTACGGGAAACGACCGATATTTTTTGTGTATAACGTCCACCGCTGGCGAGTGAGCGACTAGTGCTTTTTTGGGCTCGTTGGTGTAAATGAAGTGTGACTTGTCGTTTTGCACGAATCTGTTTGATCGAATTGTCCGAATTTATTGTCTTTTTCCTTTTGACAGCAGTATATTATATAAATACTTCGCTTGCTACGTCACAGTTGTTACGATTGACATGTTAAAACTAGAACATAACTGGAAAACTGGCCAGTACTAGATTTGTACTGGCCAGTTGTTGTGATTAAATTTTTTATTTGGCCACTTCCTTTTTAGGCATGATCCCTATGTTGTTGACTTAACTTCAATTAAAACAACAGATACAGACACCTAGACATGGAAGAAATAATAAAAAAAAAATTTTGTTACTCCACATTTTTTGTGTATGGATTGAAATCACAACAACCGGCGCACTGGCAGTTAACTAAGTCCACAACATTCGTGTTAAAAACTTGATTCACTTATAATATTTATTGCCTCCTTTTGTTCTGAATTTTGACACCACGATGAAAAATGGCGCGGCTTAATGCAATAAAAGGTAGCTCTTTTACTCTCTCACCTTTAATAGGGAGCAATCGCCCCGGGACTATGTATTCTTGGAAATGTAAAAATGTTTCGCATTGTTGAATTTCATTGAAAGCTTTTCGATGAACTTGTTCAAAAGCTACCTCTATATTTTACGGATATATTTAAGTGTATATATTTATGTGCCTCAATACAATATATAGTGTACAGTGTAGTACAGTACAGTGCATGAAGTCTGGGTTCGATTGCTGGATCGGGTGAAGTGTTTATGGGTTTTATAAAATCTCAGTAGCGGCCCAGAATCTGGAAACGCGTAGACAATAATAGGCTTCTGTAAACCATAGGTTGGCGTGTAGTACATGTCTGATTGCTCCTTCGAGGATAGAGGCATCATACTATGTATATATGCATGGATGGATATTTAGATCTGATACACATTGACATTATAGATGATCTAATGAAAAAGTGATATTTATTCATAGTGATAAATTCAATTTTTTTTTATTGATAAATACTACATCTCCCACTCTAGGAATAATACCATTGTCGCGAGGGACCTTACAAACATTCAAAAAACGGACCCAAAGGACACTCAAACACATACCAACTATTTAATGAAACAGAAAAAGTTTTGTCTCGTGTGGGATTCGAACCCACAATACTCGACGCAGTAACAGTGGCGAATCGACAACTGAAACCACTACGCCATCCGTGCAGTCAAAATTATAAGCACAGATATTTTACACATCAAATCGTGTTGGCGAATTTATTTAAATAAATTTATGTGAGTAAGGCTCAATTTGAATGAAAACGGAATTATATGTATTTGATACATAACATGTAAATGATTTCTGTGGTTCACTCAATGCAAACATTTTGAGTAAATACTAACTGATAAAGCGTTTACAAATAGCAAATGTGGATGAGATGGAATTTATTATATTTTTTTTTTTATTCTACTAAGTTGGCAAACAATCATACGGCCCACCTGAATGTAAGTGGTCACCGTAGCCTATGGACGCCTGCAACACCAGATGCATCACTTGCACGTTGCCAACCCTTTAGGAAAGGAAGTGGAAAGGAGAAGGAGCGGGAATGGAGGAAAGGGGGTGATTGGGGCTCCGAAACTCTCACTCACCGAACGAAACACAACAGGAATACTGGTATTTCACGTCGATATTCTGTGAGAGGGTAGTCCTTCCCCGGTCGAGCCGGCCCATTCATGTTGAAATCAGCGAGGCTCTACTACCTACTATAATCATTCCTTACTGCTTTCTTTTTACATTCATTTTCTAATAAATAAATATGACATAAGGTACTAATAAAGATCTATGTATGTATTCGTATTGGTTTCTAGCTACCAGAACGCCATATTTATTTACAAACTCAGACAAGTAAAAATATATGGACAATGGATGGATATTTTACTATACCTATATATTTAGCGAGTAATTATGGACTATTATCCACAGATAGAGCAGCGATAGCTCAGTGGGGAGACCAACAGACTGCAATGCAGAGGGTCTCGGGTTCGAACCCACGTCGCGCACCTGTGAGTTTCGGAAGTTATATGACTTTTCGAAATTATGTGCGTATTGATTGATAATTATCGCCTGCTCCGTGCCTCGGAGAGTACGTTAAGCCGTCGGTCCCGGCTGCCATGAACATCTATGGCAGTCGTTATTGGGAAAGTCAGTACCCTCTAATATCCTGACACTGGTCTAGCCTTAGGGTATCGTTAGCCTTCGGGTTGCGGAGGTCAGGTGGCAACCGCTCTGTGTAAAACTGATATCCAGTCAAATCCGGTTAGACCAGAAAAGTCGACCCCAAGTGACTTGGGAATAATAAAGGCTAAGAGAGAAGATCCGCAGATAGCCAATTCAAGTCTAGCTGTCACATAAGAGCTATATTTAAATAAATACTGAAACCAAACCACAAAGATAGATGTATTTGTTAACTAATTAAAAAAGTAAGAAAAATGCTCTACATATTCAAAGTTAAAGTCAAAAATATTTTATACAGTTAGGTCACAAATTAACACTTATAATTTTACTATACATATTTGGCGAGTGATTATCAATTATTCAAGTCTAGCTGTCACATAACAAGAGCACTCTTCAAATAAATACCGAAACCAAATTGCATTTCTTTCTACGTCTTTTATCAACTGGCTCCATACAAATGCATGAGCGAATTTTCTGACAAATACAATATCTAGCTTTGAAACAGTCACATTTATCCGTCAGTGTCCGAAATATTTATTTAACAATCCCTTATTTCTTGAAATGTTAACAAAACGATTGCTCAGCCGTTGCCCGTGACAAAGAGGAATGATACTTCAAGCTACATGTGCCTTAAGGGAGCAATATGTCGGCAAAGGCAGAAATATATTCTCTAGATGAAGCCTTGTGGAATTGTAGGCTTGTCAGGTATGCGGATGGGATTTGGTCCGACTGTGAAATATTAATGCCGTCGTTGCCTAAGAGATTTGCCTTATTTTGTAACCTTTTTGTTTTGATTTGTTTATGTGTTGATTTTTTTGTTAAGTATTATGCTTAATAATAAAGTAGTGGTTCATGATTGACATAAAATGATTTGAATTTAAATGATGTGAAAATTTTACGACACGATGTGATTGTTATTCGAGTAACGATCGATAATTCGAATCACGCATTGATGTCACATTGACATAAGAGTTTTGTTTTATTGCGGCCCCTTTGATCTTTTTGTTATTATCTGAATCTTTTACTTCGTTAAGTACTATACCTACTATAGAAACTGTTTGTGTACTTGACGTTTTGTATAAATTTATTTACTTTGGATCTGCTGGCTTCATAAAAATAAAATAAAGTTCCCTTTGAGAAGAATCCGCCATTTGAAATGTTTTGAATATTTTGCATCTCAGAATGCCGTTGAGGCTTTCTTTATAGATATGTTCAAACACGCGTGTACTAAACGATTTCGATTGAGCTGGCCTTTTGTACCTATGTGTAAATTTTATGGTTCACATTTTACAAAAAATGAATGAATATACTTCTTTTAAAAGGGTTCAAATATTTTTAATCTTGTATTTTCTTATATTACGAATGCTACATAATATTAATATACTACTTTAAATGAATTTCATAGTAGTTTGTTTAGTTTATTATTCTTGTTTTTAATACTTTAAGCCTTCATAATAAGGTATTACTAAACACATTTTCTTCGTCATCTCGATTGATTTTCAACAATTATAGTCACAGAAAGACGCTTTGAATACGTAAATATTAATAATGACTTAATTTATAGCTAATTCAGTCATATTATAAACAAACAAATCGAAAATATATGTCTTACGCGTATTTCGTATCATCAAAACTAATTACGTCAAAGTGCAAAATCAAAATCTCAAAGACTTTTCACTGAGGTATTACATTTTCTTAGATACTGTTTTATTTGAATTGTAAGTGACAAACGTAATCTAATTAAAAGGTTCACTAGTACTCAATATTCAATACTCGAGCATAACTCAATAAATCATACCCTTTCAGACTAAGCTCTTAAAGAACTTTAATTAATATATTTTTACTTAGCTTGAGTCTTGACTTTAGATTATGGAAAAATACGCTTCACTGAGTTATGAAAATTCATCAGTCTAGATTGATCAGTTTGTGAAGTTTCATTACGATTGCTTTATTTATTTCTGTTTGACTAACTGATAAAATGCATTTGTCTCAATGTTAAAGACACCTCGTCCTTCGTTTTTATTTATACATACATATACTTATATATTTCTATATATGATATGTGTAGCCTCATTCGTTAATCTATCTGATAGACGCAGTAATATATATTTAAATCTGGCAGGTAGTTCTAAATATTAGCGCATTCAAATGAACAAAGAATCTCTTTAGCTTTAAGTATAATAATAAAATTATTATTATACTAGCGACCAGCCCCGGCTTCGCACAGGTAGTACAAAACCTTAATTAATTTATTTTTGTTAGGTCATCCAACAACTGTTTACAGCAATACATCGATCAGAACTGGCTAAGGTAACAGTTCAGTGCAACATTGAATTATAAGTTAACACTACATGCATTTGGTACGGCTCTAGTTTCTTAATTTAATTACATAATTTTAATTTGATTAAAATTTAAAGGAAAACAATGTGATAATTTGAAGTCGCTTACATTATAAATATTGATAATTAATACAGTTTAAAAATGGAAACAAAATAAAATAAAATAGGATTTGATTAGAATAAAAACAATAATAGTAAAGAACATGAAGATATTTGATTAATTAAAATAACATCTCGAAGTATGAAAACAAATTACATTATAACCTTACATAAATAAATTTACCTACTTAAAATTAACAATAAAACTTCTACATATTTTGCTTAAACAGTCGTGGTGAATGTCGATTATATCACTATATTCGTTCTGAGTTTTGCACATTCTGCATATAGGTGAGTTTGCCCCGAGCACCGTTCTCCTTAGGGGTGGACATAGAGGTGTTATGCTATGTCTTAGATACCATGCTGGTTCAGTAGTTTCTAAGTTTATTGCGAACAGACAGACGTGGCCGGGGACTTTGTTTTAAAATATGTTGTGATTTAATATAGTCAAGCCTATTTATCCACGCACGAAATTTAACTTAAAAATGTAACATCTGTGGCATCAGAGGAAATGTATTGAGCCTCATTAAGTCTTACCTTAGTGATCGTCAACAATTCACAGAAATAAGTAGAATATGTCGTAAGATTAAACGGGAAATAAGATACTTATCTGAAGGCAGGATTATCAAATATGGTGTGCCACAAGGCAGTGTACTAGGCCCTCTCTTATTTTTACTCTATATTAATGACTTACCACGCCACATATAACATCCAATGATTCTATTTGCTGATGATAGCACCGCATTGATAAAATGTAGCAATAAAGATAGTTACGAACATGACATAAATAATACACTTAAGGACATAGTACATTGGCTTGACATAAACAATTTAATTATAAACATATGGAAACAAATATAACGCATTTCCACCAACGTACAACTATTCAACATTTCAGTGTAAATTACAAACAACAAAACATTGATCAGGTAAGTGTGGCAAAATTTTTGGGCATATTAATAGATACCTGATAAATTAACATGGATACATCAAGCGGAAGAAGTATGTAAAAAGTTAGGCTCTTCAGCATACGTGTTACATAACATATCTAAAAAAGTTAACATCAGCACAAGACTGATGGCGTATTACGGCTTAGTGGCATCCATTTTAATATTTGGTCTAATATTCTGTGCTAATTGCAGTATGAGAGAGCAAGTGTTTAAAGCGCAGAAGCGACGTATAAGAGCAATGTGTGGTTTAAAAATTACAGACAGTTGTGTACCAATGTTTAGGTCTCTTAAATTATTTACATTTCCTGCATTGTATATTTACGAAATTGCTGTTTTTGTTAAATTTAATAAGAGTTTATATACAACTATAACAGAAACCAGAAAAGGCCCTGTTAGAGCTCAGTATAAAAACTTACTGCATGTTAATAATTATAATACTGCCTTACTCAAAAAAAGTGTCTTTAACATGAGCACTGGTGTATATAACAAAATACCAGAATTTATAAAAACTGCTCCAATCCAGTTGTTTAAAACTAAATTGACATTACTACTGCTCGAACAATGTTATTATTCTATTAACGATTATTTAAATGACCATATAACTTAGTTTTTTTTTTAGTAAACCTATCTTTGTAATGTAAAGTGTAATTTCATTTGATTTTTATAATTTCGTCATATTATATTACTTTTGTAATCTTATAATATAATGTTTGCATGCCTAATCTAAGTTAGAAAGTACAAGGATCTTATACTCTCTTGTTAACATAATTATTGGTTTTTACCTACATTCCATGCATATAAACTTTATTATTATTCTCTTCATAACACTTTTTCTTTCTAATAATTAAATTTTTAAATATAAATATAAAAACTATACATATTTAAAAATATAAAATCTGAAATGACCCACCGACAACGGGAACAGAGTCCAAGCTGCCGGTGGTTAGGACCCCTGTCGAGTAGTACTGCCTTTTGCATCAAGGACTTGATCCAGCCATCTAACGCGAGCCTCAGCAGGTGGTGGTCGAGGCTCTTAGGTATTAAACCATTGACTGTAATGACTATCGGCACAATGATCGCCAAGTCCACACGCCACATGTCGACAATCTCGTGAGCTAGGTCCAAGTATTTCAACTCTTTTTCTCTTTCAGCTTTCACAAGATTCTCGTGATGCGGAATGGTAACATCGATGATCATTGCTCGGCGCTCCAATCGGTATATCAGCACAATATCTGGCTTGTTCGCCACAATTGTCCTATCAGTGATGATAGACCGATCCCAGTGCAAAGTAGCACGACCATTTTATTATTATTATTATTATTATTATAGTGAGAGTGTATTACAGTGTATTACTTTCACATTTCGATGCACTCTACCGAGCATATTTCTAGACTTCATTGATACTGCACCGAGAATAGACATACCCTGTTCGTCATACTATATAAAATCCGTACGTGCTACTAACAACTATACGGGCGAGATAAATATGATACCTCCATTCTAGAACTGTGCTACCTACGCTCGGCGAAGTTTATCACTTGGCACTATAATATTTATAGAATCGCGGCGACCATTCAGTGCTCCGTTCATGAATTTCCTTTAACTTTCTAAAGCCTAGCCATTTTTCAGTCTTCAAAATAAAATCTCTTGTAGTCGAATTAAATTTCACAAAAAATATGCAAATGAAATAGGGCTTACAAAATGAGTTAATCAAAGCAAAGTAATTTTTTAAAATTAATATCGCAATGGAACTTCATTTTCTAATATTTTACAGGAACGATACTTGAAACAAGGAGAAAAGGGTCTAAAGTTATTATTACAATTACATCTATGTTTATTTCAATAAGCAAGTCAAGCGATAACCTAGTGAGAGACCGATGGACGGCCACGCAGAGGTCTAGTCTTATCTTATCTTATCTTATGTGGGGGCCAGTCAGTGCAGACCGGCGACACTTCGACCCAGTGGGATCTTTTGTGTCGACACTCTCCCAGTAACGACTGCTATAGATGTTCATGGCAGCCGGGACCGACGGCTTAACGTGCTCACCGAGGCACGGAGCAGGCGATAATTGGCAATCAATACGCACATAATTTCGAAAAGTCATATCACTTACGAAAGTCAGAGGTGCGCGACGTGGGTTCGAACGCGAGACCCTCTGCATTGCAGTCTGTTGGTCTCCCCACTGAGCTATCGCTGCTCTAATAAAGGTCTAGTCAGTTATAACCCAAGGCACGCACACCTGACTTTTTTAGGTTTTGTGTGTATTAATTAGTGAATTGTCGTTTGCTTCAACGGCGAAGTAACACAAAGTTAGAAAACCTGCATGTCTGCGTGGTGGACTATGGCGTAACACTTCTCACATTGAGAACAAGCCCGCAGTTTATATACAGCACCGATTTTATTATTTAAGTCACCATACCATATTATGTTAATTGTTCCTTAAGACTATCTTGACTGTTTTAATTTCGTGTTGCATGATTTATGTAACAGAAAAAGAGTATTAACGCAATCATGCTCGGTATTTACATACCTTTTTAAAGGGTTGACGTTTCGACTGGGTTGCACTCACGTTTGCACTGGTCGTGATCACAAGCAAACTGAGAATTACGTGATAAACAAATTGGATACTATATTGCACGGCTCGAGAAATTAATCCAACCACTATCGAGGCATTCAATATGCATATTTAGAGTAGTTAACTATTAATAAGAATATTAGTTATTCTGGAACTTGAGAATAACTTGCTAAAATACGTATTTTTATTATTTTAATCTTTCAAAGAACTTGTCACAATATAAAGTTTGGTGTAAATTAAAATACATTTGTATTTTAATGGATTCAAACTTTGATGTAATTATAAGTTGTGATTACAAAAGACATCTTAGAAATGATATCTTTGTTTCTAAAGCATTGTAACTTAGTCGTCATAATATTATTTTAGTACTTTAAACAATTGTAGTTTCTAATTTATGCATAAACCGCAGGCTATAAAATAATAAAATATTTATTTCTTTATACTTTTGAAGTTCCCTACTGAGTACTTTCCTTTAATACGACATAGACTGAATGAATGGTCTAGTGAGCATGCTATCGACTCATCAGTGTTTCTCTGTTCTGAAATAAATTATGAATATATTTTATGTTAAAATGTAAAAGTAAAACCCGGCGTCATAGAATTCCTCCGCACCACAGTCGTAATGTAAATTGAAGAAGTGTGCCTGCAAAGCAAATAACACGATACACTTTTTGTAACTTGTTTTATAAAACTTCCTTTATTAACTGCACGGATTTCGTAGTGGTTTAAGTAAACGCCTCGCTACCACTGTCACGCTGAGTTTTGTGGGTTCGACAAATTTTTATCCCGTGCACCCCCGACACGGGGCAAAAATTTGTGTGATTTACAAATATTGTTATTCCGAGTCTAGGTATTCTTTGTATCAGTTGTCTCAATGTTTGTAAAGTCCCTCGCAACACAGAAACAATACCTAATGCGAGAGCTGTTAGCTAGTAGCAGCTAGTACTAGTACTAGTAGCTAGTAGCTAGAAATAAAACTAAATGCAGAATGAATAAGTTAGTATTGAAGTTTTCACGTTGCGACTGTCAATTGACTTCTTCTTCGTCGGCTTTTTTAGTCTAACCGGATTTGACTGGATATCAGTTTTTACACGGAGCGGCTGCCACCTGACCTCCGCAACCCGAAGGCTAACGATACCCTTAGGCTAGACCAGTGTCTGGATATTAGAGGGTACTGACTTTCCCAATAACGACTGCCATAGATGTTCATGGCAGTCGGGACCGACGGCTTAACGTGCTCTCCGAAGCACGGAGCAGGCGGTAATTGTCAATCAATACGCACATAATTTCGAAAAGTCATATAACTTCTGAAAGTCAGAGGTGCGCGACGTGGGATCGAACCCGAGACCCTCTGCATTGCAGTCTGTTGGTCTCCCCACTGAGCTATGGCTGCTAGCTGTTAATTGACTTCTATACAACAAAAATAACAAATTTCATTCTCACACCTTACGACCTAATTGGTGCCGCACCAAGCGATTCCAAAGGAATTTTCTTCCGCGGACGCTCAGGTTGTGGAATGAACTCCCTGCCCAGGTTTTTCCATAAGACTACAGTATGGGGTTCTTCAAAAAGGGCGTTAAAAGGTTTTTACAAGGTCGGCAACGCGCAAGTGATGCCTCTGGTGTTGCAGGCGTCCATAGGCTACGGTGACCACTTACCATCAGGTGGGCCTTATGCTTGTATGCCACTTTAGAAGTACAAAAAAAAATTGACCCTCATAAATCAAAAGGATAACTATATACAAAGTAAGATTTGAGATTACCGTCTCCTCATTCTGACTATCTTAAGTATACTATTCGACTTTCGACTTGACATTTGTAACTTTATCTGATGCAAAATGGTATAGTCTCGCAGTAACTTAGAAAATTAAAGTCCCCGTTCCACCGCAGACTCAAAAGCGACTAGCAATAGGCTTTTGACGATTACAATTGTCGGCCTCGATGGCGTAGTGGTAAGTGTAACCGACTGCCACGCCTGAGGTCGCGGGTTCGATTCCCGCACAAGTCAAACATTAGTGTGCATGAACATGGATGTTTGTCTTGGTCTGGGTGTTTCTATGTATAATAAGTATGTATTTACAAAAAAGAAAAAGTATATATGTATGTATGTTTATCCATTGTCTAGTACCCATAGTACAAGCTCTGCTTAGTTTGGACTAGATGGTGTTGTGTATGTGGTAGAATATTATTATTATCATTATTATTATTATTTACAAATTATGTAAACTTTGGAATAAATAGTAGATGCACATGACATATTATGTTATAACTAATATTATAAATGCGAATGCAAGTTTGTTCGGTTGTTACGCTTTCACGCCTTAACTACTCGACCCATCACCATGTAATGTCACATACATGTTGTCAGGGCAACAAAACAGGACATAGGGTACTTTACTACATTCATCCAGAAAAAAGTAGTGTTACTAATTTAATCTAGCCTTAACCTACATTTAAGCAAGCAAAGCCGCGGGCAAATTTTAGTATATACTATACTAGATGTTACCACGGTTTCACCTGCGTTTATCGTTACTACACCGGCCCCGTGGATTGTAGCGTGTGTTTTAAAGCCTATAGTCTGCCTCGATAAATAGGCTATCCAAAACTAAAATAATTTTTCAAATCGAACCAGTAGTTCCTGAGATTAGCGCGTTCAAATAAACAAACAAACAAACTCTTAAAGCTAAAGAGTTAAGCTGCGTATCCATTATGCGCTCCTGGCGCGCGTACCATGAACACCCGCGCCAAGAGTGCGTTCCGCGGAACGCGCTCCAAATATTTGAATGATACCAACTAAGCGCGCATGGCGCGCGTGGCAACTGTTCCAGTGTTCGGTCGTTCAACATGCAGGCCAGTCGTGCACGAGCAGCAGCAGCGTTTATAGTTATTCACAGTATTGTTCAGAAGAAAAAACATAAACGAAAAGTGCGTTGGTGGATGAAAGAGTTGTACCGAAAAAGAATGCAGTATGGAGTGAAACTTATGATAGATATGCAGCATGAAGCTGTTGAAGACACAATCAAAAACTTCACAAGAATGTCAACAGAAGATTTTAATCACTTGAAAAACTTAATTGAGCCAAAAGTGAAAAAAATGGACACCCAATTTCGCGAAGCTATTACAGTGACCGAGAGGCTGGCTATAACCTTAAGATTTCTAGCCACCGGGGACTCATATACCAGCTTACAGTACCTATTTAGAGTTTCAAAGCAATCTATATCTAGGATTGTCCCGGAGGTGTGTGATGCTATCAGTGATGTTTTAAAAGATTGGGTAAAGGTGAGTAAAACACAATAATAAATAGTTGTCTTTATTTAACTATTCCTCATTATTTACATTATTTGAAGACGGCGTTGTAGCCAAGGAATCAATATTTAAAGTCGAGGTCGAGTTTAAGGAATTTTGAGCTCCTTGTTGTGTTGTATATCCATAAACTGGACTGTATTTGCCTAAATCGGCTTCAAAAATTATATTATTTATTGCCTGTTTGACATATATTAAAGTGTGATTGTCATATTTCCTTAATTCATTTGCAATGTGCTGGCCATAACTGAAATATGGATCAGTCGCTTGTGACGGTTCAGTTAAAATTTTAAATGCTTCAGTTAACATTTCATTTTCCTCTTCTTCGTGTTTCCTTTTCTTTGGCTTCTTTTTTGTAGTTTCCTCTGGAACTTTGTTTTTGAGCTCTTGTAATTGTACTTGGGAAGACTCACCTTCATTTGGTGATGTAGGACCCTGAAAGACAGAATACGCATATCATTAACTATACTTGTACCTCTTCCCACACTGATTGCTCGGAATAAAATGCTAGTACCTCTTCCCACACTGATTGCTCGGAATAAAATGCTAAGGAAGATTTAAGACCTTTGATTTAGTTTTAAGATTAATGATGATGAAATATATTTTAGTCATAATGAATTACCTAGCTATATTAATATTTTCCAGATCCCCACCTTTGAGAAAGACTGGTTGGAAATTGCTCAAGAATTTGAAGATAAATGTGATTTTCCTCATGTTATAGGTGCTATGGATGGAAAACACGTAATGATACAAGCACCTGTTAACAGCGGCACGGAATATTATAACTACAAGCACTTTTTTAGTATCGTACTGTTTGCTCTCGTAGACGCAGACTACTGTTTTAGATACGTTGACATTGGTTCTCAGGGAAGACTTTCGGACGGGGGGATCTTTAAACGCACTACACTATACAAAAAACTCGAAGAAAAGTCTATGAAAATTCCTCAGCCATCGATACTTCAAATACCATACGCCTTCAAAGTTCCATACGTAATTCTGGCAGACAAAGCGTTTGTTTTTTTAAATGAATACACAATGAAACCATTCCAAGGAGAGCCAGAGAGAGGATCTCTAGAAAGAATATTTAACTATCGCCTGTCAAGAGGACGTAGGGTAGTGGAAAATGCTTTCGGCATCGCAAGCTCAGTTTTTAGGGTTTTAAGGAAACCTATGTTACTATCACCCGATAAAGCTACAAAAGTGGTTTTAGCTGTTATACATTTACACAACTTTTTGCGAAAGAAATCCAGTCAGAAATACACACCACGTGGATCGTTAGACATTGAAACAGAAACCGAAACCATTCCAGGAAGTTGGAGAAATGACAGCGAACTTTTATCACTTCTCCCTCTCACCAGCCTGCCACGAAGAAGTGGAAATGACGCTAAGGAAACACGATTACATCTTGCTGAACATTTCATCACTAATGGAGCAATACCTTGGCAAAATAGATACTAAAATTATTAACATTATTTGATTTATATATAACTTATATGTATGTACCTGCGAAGTATCTGATGTATCATTTAACGGACTATTCAAATTGACTTGCGTAGTATCTATTGTATCATTTGGTGTACACTTGTCTTGCATAAAACTGAAGTCGTTAAAGCCGAACCATTTTGAAACATAAATACTGTCTCGACCTGTAAACAATTACCATTTATGACTTAACCAATAAAAAATGTAGGTACTAATATGCAGTTTTGTTTATGTCACAGAACTTTGAACAGTAGTACTTATAAATATCAGTGTATAATTACCAGAGCCAGTGATTTGGCTTTTAGACATTCTCCATTTTTCTCGTCTATATGATGACAAAAGCACAGTCATTTTTTTCTTCAATTTTGGCACAGGGACTCCCATGTCACAACTTATTTCTCTCCAAGCGTCTTCTCTGAGCGATTTATTATGATAATAAGAACTTTTGCTATTCCACAGCAGTTCTTTTGTACCATAAAGTTGAATTAATTTACGACAACTCTGATTATCCATCGCACGGAACGTAACGAACACACAAAATAATATCACGTCCGTCTCAACTGGCGCGCGCGCCACAACTGAGCTTCCTTTGATGCGCGGCAAAAAACCGCCTCTAGATGGAACGGGCCGCTCTAAGTTCGAGCGTTCCAGCAAACACATTGGCGCGCGTTCCTAAATGGTAGCCATTTCGCGCGGCTGGAGCGCGCGCCAATGTTCGTCCTCTTGGAGCGCGAAATGGATACGCGGCTTTATAGTATAACTAGCTTTTGCCAACGTCTTCGCTCGCTCAGAAACAGTATTTTAATCATTATGAAAGGCACCGTATGTCCTTTTCTGTACCCCTAATAAGGTGGACATTTTATGATGATTGGTCGAATAATTAAGACGTGAAAACGAGACAAACAAACATACTCACAATTGCATTAATTATATAATTACATTAGGTAAAATAATATTAATAGTAGACCATTGATTATAATTTTATTATGCTGGCTGGATTTGCTCCAGCGCTTTGTCGCTGTGAAAGTAGCTGTGAAAGGAAAAGCTCACGGGTCAGTCGTACTAATCTAAAAGTCAATTTCAAAAATCTCTTCCCGTTCTACGACTATGGTTGGTTGACCATGGTTACTGTAAAACAACTATAATCATAACAGACTTGGATGTGAATTGAATTTAGTAGTGACATTTAACAGAATTGAATGGCCGCAAAAATTTCTAATCAAATTCTTTTGTCACTTCAGTTATAACTATAGAAACCATCTATTATTACCATGGCATTTTGCCCGCTCGCTGAGAGAAACACGCATTGTACGTGATTGTCCAGTTGGCGATAGGTACTAGTTTTCACTCGATACACTCCTATATTCGCTCGCCTAGCAACAGTTCAATGCTTTATTATTTGCCAGTTTAACTCGCTCTCCGCTAATCGTCGCCGATGGGACAAGCGCCTATAGCCCTTTTTCAATAGATGTTTTCATCTAGATAATGCTTGTTAAAGGATTTTAATCAAGA
Organism: Catocala fraxini; assembly: GCA_930367265.1. NCBI lineage: Eukaryota > Metazoa > Arthropoda > Insecta > Lepidoptera > Erebidae > Catocala > Catocala fraxini. The sequence goes on along the minus strand of OV884027.1, from coordinate 25,633,441 downwards.
GTGATACGTACATGGTACGTTGCTTTTTAGCCATGCATTAAAAGAGCTTTTTCAGAGAGTGATAAAATTCACGCTCAAAAATAACGGCCTGTAAATTTTTTTAACATTTTCAGTGTTCGTGGCGTGTTTCATTCACAAAATCCAATGATACTAAGTTTCACATTTATATATAGACGGGCTTGTAGTTTCCGACAGGTGGCGTAAGTTTACGTTTATATTTGCGGATCATGACATACCGAAATCACATGGAAACTTCCAATGTTGGACAAAGTATTAATGGTATTATTATTTTTAAGAGATTCTCAGTAACAGCATGAAGAGTAGAAGCCTTTCATCCAACTACTACCAAATAGAAACCCGGTCTAGTACACAATTTACGAAAACAATGTCCACATTTGCCATATACATTCGTAAATGTTGCTAAGGACTTCTTTAATGTAATTTAAACCATATTAGTAAAACATAATCTTCAATATTGCTTGCTCTGTAATAAGATCTTATTATCATGATAATAAGATCTTCATTTTCTGGAACATTTTTTAGGTGCTAACCCGATATATACTTAAACATGGCTGGTGAAATACGGATGATTTAACCTCTGCTACCCATCCAGTCTTTGTATAAGATATAGTTGCATTAGATTTGGAACTGTACCCAGTATTCTTCTATAGACTCACCCCCTATTACGTAAAATCTAAAACCATATCATCTTATTATGTGTTACGATAGCCTAGTGGGAGACTGTTGGACTGCCATGCGACGTTTCGAGTTCGATCCCAAGGCACGCATCTCTGACTTTTCGAAATTATATGCGTATTAAAATAGTTAATTATCGCTTGCTTTAGCGGTAAAGAAAAACATCGTGAGGAAACCTGCATGATTCTTAATAGTGTTCTCGGAGATATGTGAAGTCTGGCAACCCGCACTGGGCCATCGTGGTAGACTATGACCGTACCGTGCTCACGCTGAGAAGAGGCCCAGCAGTGGGACTGTTTAATATAGGGTGATATTATATATAGAATGTGGGTTAATTCACCTGTGCCTACTCCTTCAGGGTTAATAGACGTAAGGCTGTGTGTATACTGTATTTGTATAAAATCAATAAGAAAACTATTTCTTTACAGCTGTTCGACAACTTCGCACCTGACCACAAATATAACGTCGAGGTCTACTGCGGTATACTCCTGCTACCCCTGATTCTCATAACGCAGATACGTCACTTAAAGTTTCTGGTACCATTCTCCCTGCTAGCCAACTTGTGTCTTCTTGTGACGTTCGGCGTGACCTGCTATTATACGTTCACTGATATACCAGCTCTCGATAACATTGAGTTGGTGTCCAGTGTGAAGAAGTGGCCTTTGTTTATAAGGTAAGTTATTAATAAGCAACTTTTAACCTCTTTGTAAGCCTCGGCAATCGTATTATTGAGCACTGGACTGGCTCGTAAAGCCGTGTGTTTGCTCCTTACCGATTGCACTATTGTATATAGACGATCTATACATCAGTATATTTAGAGTGTAGAGTAAGTAATATTGATTAACTTTAGAAAACATCCTTATATTTGTTCTTAGAACAGTGGTGAGATTATTCATAAAACAATCAAGATTCATATATATTACTTATTTAAATATACGAGTGTTTACCCAGTAGTCGATATTCGACTATAATCATTATTGAAAATTCGAGGTTAACAGACAAGATTTTAAATTCACCTACCTTTAAAAACTAAATCTAACTGTTACCAAATTTTATTGATAGCACTTTATCGTCAATAGCTATAAAACAGAGCACAAAAAGGAATTTATATTTTTTGTCTTTGTAAATAAAACTAACTCTATCGGTCTAAAAGCAATTATTTCCATACAAACATTGATAGCACTAAATAGAAACTAAACAAAAAAAAAAGTTTGAGTACGAAAAAAAATTGTACTGAACTATTTGTATTTGCTTATTTATACATACATACATACATAGATTCACGCCTGTTTCCCAGAGGGGTAGGCAGAGACTACGGATTTCCATTTGCTACGATCCTGACACACTTCTCTGGCTTCATTCACTTTCACCACATTCCTCATACACGCCCGTCGGTTCAAGGTGCTCTTAACCTGGCCTTTGTCCAGAACGCCTCCAAACTGATCAAGAAACGTTCGCCTAGGTCTTCCTCTTGCGACTGTTCCATTCACACTAGCCTTATAAACTTTCTTAGTCAGTCTGTCCTCGTCCATTCTTTCTACATGCCCAAACCAGCTTAACATACCCTTTTCTATTCTTGTCACTATATCCACTTATTTATATACAGATTATTTAAACGCTAATACGAATGTAGTTACCACCACGCTATTTTCACGCTATAAAGTCATAATACAAAGAAATAGACGAGGAAATACAAACTTAAAAAGGTTACCACAGTCATTTCATTCGCCACAAAATCGGCTTCTTTTTTGGACTTGAGTTTTTCGGACACAAATATACAGAAGCCAAATGTTTATATACAATAATAAATAATTATAACAAGATAATCTACATATAGTAATGAATATAATGATCCCCAGCAATACAATAAGAAATGCACTTAATGATGTGTATTTTCCCGATCCACTAACTAGGTACATTCACATTATTTTCCACAAACCATTTTAACTCTCAGGAATAGCCCAATTGAAAGCACTATATCTGGAAATAGAATCCTCGTACTCACGGCATCGTTTGTATTATTAAAATGATATCCTATTACGCCTTCAGCAAAGAGTTCAATTAAATGTGAGGCTGAGCGTAATTGAAATTAATAATACTTCTGCAATTATTAACTATAAACTATTTTAATCAAACGCAAATAAGGCGTCAAACTTGCGATCGAAAGGTCATACCAGCCTCTGCACTGCCGACGTAAACCGATAAAGCTAAGCTAATAAACTGTTGTCTGTGAATCTGAGTGCCTGTTATAATTTGTTACCAAATTGCTGCTCATCTTTCCTTTTAATATTCCCATGATATTATAGCTATTACTGTAAATATAATCATAGTATATATTTATAATCCTAAGTAATATTATAAATGCCAATGTAAATTTGTTTATTACGTTTTCAAGCTTTAACTAGTCGACCGATCATCATAAAGTTCGCTTACACATTGCCACAGGTACAGAAAAAAACATGGGGTACCTCTTATTCTGAAAAAGTACTGTTCCCGATGGATAAAATAAATTAGCATTACCTACATTTATGCGTGCGAAGCCGCGGGTAAAAACTAGTAATAAAATAAATTTGAAAATAACTCATTTATGCGCCACCGGATAATAATAATAGAATATTGATTTTAAAGTGAAAAGCTTACTGCTGCCAACATTTGGCGACGAATGAACTCATTCGCCCGGTAAATATCATTGATTATCTCAAAGTGTCAATAGAGTTCCGTACTTAGGTCATTTCTGTTGAATCATAAATTGCATATCACAAACTGTATCATAGGTTTATTGTATAAGTTTACATTTATTTTTGTAAAGAGAAAAAGTAGAATATGAATGAGTTAATTTGTCGCCAAATGTTGGCAGCGGTAGGCTTTCCACTTTGAAATCACTGTTCTATTATTTTTACCCGATGACGCAATCTTAATCAGTTATTTTATGAATTATGATACAGTAACTATGACTACATAACCGTAGTCACAGTTTTTAGTGCTAGGTTGGGCAAAATGTTATGGAGAATTTTTATGTTGGAAATCTCATGGTAGCAGCAAATAGTACGATAATATTCATGATAGATAGAAACACGAACCAATAGCACAGTTAGGTCTATTTTTTTATACTTTTATAGGCTTGCTTTTGACCGCGATCTCACCTGATCTTAAGTGAAGATGCAGTCGACGATGGAGCACGCTTGCCTAGAAGATGCCTATTCACTCGCGACTTGAAGACAACCAGATTGTACTCATCGGGAAACACAGACTTAGGTAGCGAATTCCACTCCTTAGCGGTACGCATTATAAAATTGGAAGCAAATCGCTTCGTGCGTAAATGTGGTATATCCACCATGTACCTGTGTCGCTGGCCTGATTGTCTGGTCATCCGATGGTAGAATGGGGAAGGAGGAATCAAATTATGCAGTTCCTCTGCACACTCTCCGAAATGTATCCGATAGAAAACCGAGAGACTAGCAACCTTACGACGATGCTCCAAGCTTTGGAGTCGTGTGTTGACCAGTTGGTCATCGCCGATAAGTCTCCTGGCCTTTTCGTATTGACGAGAAGATCGAACTGTAGTACAAAGACCTAATTACAAACTATTGTATCCTTGGGTGTTATGGTATAATGTAAAGTGAAAATGCCTTTGATACGCTTTATTTACAGAGGGAGATGTTTCTATCTCCGATAGAGTAAGATCGGTTTTGTCCCACCAGAAAAACACATGAAGTGATTTAATCGCCACACGGGGCAAACATTTGTGTGACCAACAAATAGTTATTCCTTGAAATTAAACTACTATATACGGATTTTATCGCGTTGTTTATTTGACACTTTATTACATAACTTTGAAAATTATTACACTACTACTACTACAAAACTTTACTAATTTTTAAGCTAATTAAATTATTATTAAAACTATTTAGATTAAATTTAATTTTACACTTTCCCCGACGTTTCGGTTGCTTTTCAGCAGCCATGGTCACGGGGAGACTAAGATGGTAGTTGTCTCAATGTTCCAGTGTAGTTATTTCAAAGTACCCAAACATAATTTAATGATTGGTGTTTCTATTTCCGCAGAATATAAATCCGTATATAGTAGTTTAATTTCAATTAATAATATTCGCGTAAACAGAAGACAATATAAACAGTTATTCCTATAGTTATTCTGGGCGTTCTTTGTAACCATTGTTTAAATGTTTGTAAGTATTCTGTAACACAGGAATTACATCCAATGCGAGAGTCTTAGTTTAAAAAAAGAAATAAAAAGATATTCAATGATCGAGAATTGCTGGTAGGATTACAAAGCTCTTAGAAGAATCACTAGCTGGCCGTAAAAGGCTCAGAAACAGTTATGTCTTTAGCGGACAGGTCTGCTACCTGTATCCAAGTTTACGAGTGGTTAAGTTGTATTTAAAAATAATTTAATTAAAGTAATTATGTGACATAATTTAATTGAAAAATAATGCGTGTATCGCGCAGTAGAAGGTTAAAGTGCGACAACGTGCGTGGCCGCACGGTTGAGTCGTAGCCGTTGCCGCGCCTCCCGCGTCCCTCACCAGTCGGCGCTCGGTAGTCGCGCAATCACGCTGCCACGAGATGTGCGTAATTATTTGTTCCGTCTCGGCGGCTTTCGCTCTTTCGAGACTTATTTTCTTGGGCAATTATGATTATTGATAACTGTAACCTGTGTTGTGCTGTTAACGACAAAATAAATGTGTTACAGATGCGTATGTCTGTATGGCTTTCATTTCAAAGAATAAATCTCTGACCACGCCCTGTTATATGCGTTATTTTATCTTAATAACAAACTTCCCGTTTGCACTGCATAATGAATAAGTTACGAATGTAATACGAAGACTAGATACATCTGCTATCAGAAACTTTGCTTTCACGCTCAGCCATGGAAGTTATATGATGTACTTACTAATTAGTGTTGCGAGGAAGTTATATGAATGATATACCACTACCGTGCCAAAGGACTATTATGTACTATATCTTGCTTCATATGAATACTTCACGATGTTTAATGTATTAGGTAATTACCTTATAATAATTAACCCCTGAGTCTTCTTCGAAGAGATTAATGTAAACACTATCTGGGTATGTGTGTCTGTCTGTTAGTGACCCGCATAACTCGGGAACCACTGGACGGATTGGCTTGTAACTTGGTGTGCAGACACCTTGGAGTCATACCTCGGTCGAGTTTGGACCCTGTGGGTCAAAAGACCCCCGAGATGTAGGGGTCATAAGATCACATGTATTTTAAATGCTTTTACATTAAAGACGAAGAGGTTAAAACCTGGGTTTTTACACCCATCTTGTTCTTTAGTGCATCTAATTTTGTGATTCCTAAGGAAAATACAATAATTATTTGAATGCACCGATGGCGTAGTGGTTTAAGTGGTCGTCACGTCACTGCCACCACGTCAAGTACTGTGGGTTCAATTTCCACACGGGACAAAAATTTATGTGTTCCACATTCCGGTAGACATGGTTATAGGTTTCACGAGATAGGCGTAGTCTGTTACCATCAACCGGATACAGTCCCAGACTTCGGCCCGATCCGTAAATCGAGCCCAAGACCTTATACATAGTGGTCTGGATTGAGTAGTCTGTGAGACTATGTATCAAACTAGAAATAAAACATAGAACCTCTCGCGAAATATGACATAAAAGTAATGATCAGTCCTCTGACATCAAATAATATTTGTTAATAATCTTTGAAGCAATATAAACTAAGCATGGGCCATCAATTATTCGATAAAGTATAATAACTTACACATGACTTATTTACTTTTCCAATTTTCTTTTATGACTAAGAGACAAAAATAAAACTTTTTATTAATATAGAACTTATTATAACTATTTACTAATATAGTAATACAAGTTAGCTCAGTATAAACACTGAACTCTACTTTATTAAAATACTTTGTACTCTGTAATTTATTTATTAATTTAATTATAACGGTTGTACACCAATTACAATAATTAAAGATAGGAAAAAATTAAACAAACACAAAATTAAAACAAAGATATATAAAACAAATAAACAATTATATGGATACCAAGAGAAACAATAATTCCTTCCTCTCACAAAATCGCTGACACACTAACAATATATAATTTATTCGGCCATCCATACGCAAACAAGTCACAGTCAGGACTGGAGTACAGGAGAGCGTTGAGAGCAGAAAGCGAGCGTGGTCTGGGTGACTTAGCGCGCGCTGCGGTGCGACATGATGGCACGGCAAACAACATGTGCCTTCGGTTGCGACGGTAGTTATTAGGAACAACATAGTAGTAATATTGTATTAATAATAATAATCCGTGACACATCATGCTAATTAATTAACAATTAACTGTACCATGTCTATATACAATAGTACTACTTACTGACTTTCAAAAAAATTTGCATGTTTGTGACTGATGATGAAAGGAAGTGTAGAATAGCAACACGGGGAAAAGATTTAAAGACAATCTTACAAGCAAAACTAAATATTGCTAAACACTCATCTTATGTGCAGTCCATAAATCTGTTTAACAAATTACCGTCAGAATTGAAAATCATTGAGAGTGGTAACATATTTAAAACTAAACTGAAGACATTATTACTTCAAAAGGCTTATTGAATTCTGTGATAATAAACAATATTGTAATGTAATTGCATGTTATATAATATTTTAAATTTAGTCCTTAATGTTCAATTTAAATTCTGACATGCTATTTAATTCAATTTAATGGAATATTGTGTAATTTTAATATTTATATTTATATATTTATATTTTTATTTATAATTTATGACATTTGCTAATAAACCGTTATTAACATGTGCATGGCTATTTAATTTTAAAATGTATAAGTTTTTATTGTAAATTAACTTTCTGTATACATTTCGACACAAAATATTTTTTGTTATGAAATTATAATAAAAAATAAAAAATAAAAAAATACTGTCGTGTACAGGGCATTCAGTCCGTACCATATAGCCTCACATGCTGCATAGTGTAATTAGTATAATCATTACCAGATTAGCAGCAATAGCCTATTGCCGAGCTAACCGTTGGACTGCCACTCAGAGGTCGCGAGTTCAATCGTAAACCATAGCACGCATCTCCGACTTTTCGAAGATATGTGCGTTTAAATAGCTAATTAACGCTCGCTTTAACGGTGTAGTAAATCATCGTGAGGAAACTTACATGTCTGAGAGTTTTCCATAATGTTTTTGAAGATATGTTAAGTCTGCCAACCCGCACTGGGCCAGCGTGGTGGACTATGGCCTAACCATTCTCACACTAAGAAGAGGCCGGTGCCCAGCGGTGGGACAGTTAATACAGGGCTGCTATTATTATATTATTTATTACCAGATTATATGGATTATCTTCTATTAATTTTTTATTCTTAATGTAAAATTTGTCTTCTCTTTTAATTTCTGTCAGCTAATATATACATACATACAAACAAAAGCATTTTAGTGCTGTTGGGAGTAAGTTCATATGGGTAGTGTAATGAGTGGGATTCGAAACCACCACGTCTCGATCGTAAGACCACTACCGCACTATATATCCATTGATCTCTTCAAAAGTATAACTATAACTATGTATATATAAATGTCAGAGACTTTCAAGTTGCCCGCTAGCCTCTGACTTGGACAATCACAAACTATGACAGAATAAAGTTAACATGTTAATTCGAACTCACGGCCTCTTAAGCGCATGACCAAATACCTTAGTATATATCCATTGAGGTCTTCGGAGATAGACGCGTGAGATAGATAGGTATGTCAGAAAATTTCAAGTCACCCACAAGACAAGCAAGGCACGGATGTCGTAATGGTTTAAGAGATCGCCTCGCCGTTGCCACTGCGCCGATTGTTGTGGGTACGATCCCAACCCGGTATAAAAAAAATTGTGTTCTATAAAGAATCCGTTATTCTCTCTCAAAAGTTTCTTATGCTAGATTACAGAGATTTTTGTTCTTTGAATGTTCTTTGTGTCCGTTGTTTGACTATTTGTAAAATCGCCCGCGACACAGGTATTACCTAGTACGGGAGCTGTCTTATTTAATTACAAAAAGAAATACAAACGTGTCCGGTAATCTTTGGAGTGAGCTAGAACCTAACTAAAGCAACTATATAAGTTAACGATAATGTGAATGTACCTCACACAATTTTCAGAACAATTTAAAAAGCTTAGTCGTGTATATTACGTTTCCCTTCACCGCTAAAACCAACGCTAACTAATTCTTAAATGAAGAAATACTGTAAGAGAATAATACACTCGTAGCTTCAAAACAGATGAAGCTTTTGACCTCTCTTTCATAAGTTTGAACTCGAGACCTTTGGCAGTAGAGTTGAACGATCTTTCCATTAAGGTTTTACTATTCAGAACCGCTAGCGAGTTTAAATTAAGTTGCCATTCTAATAATAATATTGTATATATATAATATATATAAGTATATGTACATATAGTGAGCAGCGATAGCTCAGTGCGGAGACCAACAGACTGCAATGCAGAGTGTCTCGGGTTCGAACCACGTCGCGCACCTCAGACTCTCGGAAGTTATATGACTTTTCGAAATTATGTGCGTATTGATTGACAATTATCGCCTGCTCCGTGCCTCGGAGAGCACGTTAAGCCGTCACTCCCGCCTGCCATGAACATCTATGGCAGTCGTTATTGGGAGAGTGTCGACACAAAAGATCCCACTGAGTCGAAGTGTCGCCGGTCTGCACTGACTGGCCCCCACATAAGATACATAGATACATATGTATATATATATATAAGTATTTATAAGTAATTGCCTCAAATGAGGCGTAGCGGTTTTGAATGCAACTGCTGAGCATGAGGACTCGAGTTCGATTCCCGGGTCGAGTAGAGTGATTTATAGCTTTTCTGTCAAGAAATTCTCCCTAGCAGCACGGAGCCTGGGACTGTGCTCAGTTGATAGCAATATATTTGTCTCCTATTACGTGGTACCTTAAATAATTGACCGCCAACGCTATTACGCTTAATACAATACTGCAAATTTTACTTTGCTTCAAACATTTTAATGTCTCACGTGTATGTCACTGTCACATATAAAGACATACAAGTAATATATATATAATAAAGACATGAATAGTCAGCGCTCATCAATCTGTCACCATCAAATTGTGTTTTGAATATTCGAATATGATTCGAAATATAATCAGTGACAACGAATAACGAATTGAACATTCGAAAGCACGACTTGACAGCCGTCAGAGCAAAGCGAATTGTTTTCCATGGCAATTACACTGCCTGTTCACTAGTAATTACACTGGCAAGGACTGATGCTAGGTTCCTGGTTCAACAGCTGTGTCAGGTAAAGATTGTTTCTCACTAGTGCTAATCTCAGTCGCAACACTTCAATAAACAGTATACACGTGAAGGTAGCCTCGTATTTATTGACTTTAGCATGTATGTATTATAACATGTATTAGAGCAGCGATAGCTCAGTGGGGAGACCAATAGACTGCAATGCAGAGGGTTTCGGGTTCGAACCCACGTCGCGCACCCCTGACTTTCGGAAGTTATATGACTTTTCGAAATTATGTGCGTATTGATTGACAATTATCGCCTGCTCCGTGCCTCGGAGAGCACGTTAAGCCGTTGGTCCCGGCTGCCATAAACATCTATGGCAGTCGTTATTGGGAAAGTCAGTACCCTCTAATATCCTGACACTGGTCTAGCCTTAGGGTATCGTTAGCCTTCGGGTTGCGGAGGTCAGGTGGCAGCCGCTCCGTGTAAAAACTGATATCCAGTCAAATCCGGTTAGACCAGAAAAGCCGACCCCAAGTGATTTGGGAATAATAAAGGCTAAGAGAGAAGAAGATGTATGTATTAATAACACATCGCTGTTCTATATCAGGGGTTCCTAAATTTTACGGATAACGGAACACTCACCAAACACCCGTTATTTTATGGAATCATATCAAATGATTACAAATCAAAGACACTGTAATTTAAGAAGAACAAGAACTTTACTTCTTATCACATATAAATATAATAAAATTCTATCACATATACACAACATTGTCTAGCCCAAACTAAGCAGAGCTTGTACTATGGGTACTAGACAATGGATAAACATACATATATACATTTTTTTGTAAATACATACATATTACAGACAGAATACATTTCTCTGGCGAGCGAGTGATACTTTAAACGAACATGTAATAAGGTTCGACATTGACATTTTTAATACTCAACCGGGTGCAGTAAAGCGCATGCTCAGTCTTGATTTTTTTACAAGGTATAATGCTGATTAATCTTACTTTACTTGTTATATTTTAGATGTTTGATTGATAAAATAATTACTGTCCACGCATTGTTATTTAAGAATTAGTCGTGGAGACCTATCATTGGCTCTCTGTTGCATATTTTTTTACACTTCTATGTATTTTAAAGCTGATGGTATTTCTAATAAATAAATAAATAAATAAATATTATACATCGAAACACCCAGACCAAGATAAACATCCATAATCATGCACACAAATGTTTGACTTGTGCGGGAATCGAACCCGCGAACTCAGGCGTGGCAGTCGGTTACACTAAACACTACGCCATCGAAGCCAACATATCTCGCGCTGTTTCAAAATAATTTATAATTTACTTTTGTATTATTGAATTAATAAATTCGCGGAACCCTAGTGACTTTTCTATGGAACCACTAGGTGCCGCGGAACAAATATTTAAAATAATTACATAAATTTCTGTAAATCCTAACTTAATATTATAAATGCGAATGTGGGTTTGTTTCGTTGTAAGTTTGTTACTCTTTCACGCCTTATGGTGAGTCCACATTAGTGACATTTCGCCGAACCGAACACCGTGACATCGCCGTGGACTTGTTACGCTCCCCGCGAGACCTCCTCGCCGCTACGAAGTGGTAAACTTCGGCGAAGATCTCCGATTGTAGCTCCCAGGGGGGGTCACTAGCCAGCACGCACGCCGCCGTCCAGGACGCCGTCCGGTAACCGCGTATGGCCCTCGTCGCGACGACCCGCTGCGGACGTCGCATCAGAGTCTTATTGTCGCAACTGAGGGCGTCCGCCCAGACCGGTGCCCCGTAAAAAGCCATACTCCGGATCACTCCGGAGTACATTACTAACCTAACCTACATTTACGCGAGCAAAGCCGCTAGCAAAGTCTAGTAATTACATAAATATCTGTAAATACATTCTAAATATAAGTGCGCTCTTGCTAACGATGTAATTCCAGATATACAGGCTGTCTCAGAATATGTGGATCAAATTGTAGCGGGAGATTCCTTAGTTAAAGACCTTTCAAACGTCCTAAATAAAAAAATAAAAGATTTATGACACTTTTGAAAAAATAAAAGTAAATCTAAGATTTTAAAAAGTACGACACACACCAGAATTATACTGCGGTTTCAAAAAAAGTTTCTTTAAACTGACTAGTTTTAAAAAAAATCGTTTGTTGTTTGACAACTCAATCCTTCATAAAATATAATAATAGTGAAAACAAAGAATGAAAATTAGCCATAAACGAAGCACCTGTAGTTTAATATGAAAAAAATCGTACTTTTTTAAAAACTTTGATTTTTATAAGGACTCTTCCGTTACAATTTGATTCACATATTCTGGGACAGCCTGTATAACGCAAAGGACTGTTCGTCTTCAACATCTTCATTCAATACGATGTTCTCGATATTTGGCGCCAAGATTCCTTTATTTCTATCTACTATCAAATACAAAGGCTTTCTTCTTATGACGTTTGGCCTTTGGCAAGTCAATTTCCCGAACCCTATTATACTCACCTAACGTCGTTTTCACATAATAAATTAGATTCCGATCTATTTGTTTGTATACAATCGACGATTATTTTATCATGTTCGGGATGTTATATTTTATTTCTGGTCATGTCATCCTAACTAATATTATAAATGCGAATGTGAGTTTGTTTATTACGCTTTCACGCCTTAAATACTCGACCGATCAACATGAAATTTCACATGTATACCCGTTGTCAGGGGTACCGAAAAGGATATAGGTTACCTTTCACCCATAAAAAAAACTGTTCCCAAGGGATAGAAAATTGATGTAATACAACATTACCGCAAGCAAAGCTACGGGCAAAATCTAATTTAAAAAAGGTAATATTTAACTGTTCCTCAATTTTTTGCCTTTGATCCACCAAAAATACTAATTGCACACCAAAATATGCTAACTAAGTCAACGGAGCCCCGCTCAGCGGGGCTCCTATTTTTGCGTAGGTTTAAAAAGGAACCTAACATAACCTAACCCTTTCGAGACAGAATGCAGTGATTTGAGGCGTATAGGTGCTCGTTATGATATATTTTAGTAAGCATATTTTCCTGTGTAATTAGTATTTTTGGTGGTCATTATATTTAATCCCATTTAAAAATAAGTGGCAAAAAGCGAGTATTTTTATAACAGAGCTCCCGCTTTAACTTACTATCTTGTGTGGCGAGGGACTTTACAAATATTCGAACAACGGTCATAAAGAATACCCACACTCTGAACAACTATTGGTAAATCACACAATTTTTTGTTCCGTGTGAGTATTGAACCCGTGAATGGGTGGCCGTATCGATCCCCACACGAGACAAACATTTCAAAGTTAGCAGTGGTAGTAGTAGACGACCACGTATATAGGTCTTGTTTCTATATCAAGAAACAAGTCGTTTTACCTACGAACAAATAATTTTTGACACATATTCTATAAATAATATGTCAAAACTAGCTGACACGCGCAACTTTGTCTGCTTCAAATAAGATAAGAGAATTTTTGCCATTTTTGCAACATTTTTCATTGCTACTCCGTTCCTAGTAGTCGTAGCGTGATGTTATATAGCCTACAGCCTTCCTCGATAAATGGGATATCCAACACTAAAATAATTTTCCAATTCGAACCAATAGTTCCTGATATTAGCGCGTTCAAACAAACAAACAAACTCTTCAGATTTATAATATTAGTATAGATTTACGGGGCGTAGCTGAAATTACTTGTTTCCTGATATAGGACCGAGCCTTAAACCACTACCCTGTATATAAATCGTAAAGGTGTATCCGTTCTTTCAATGTTTATAATATTTCTCGGGACATATGGGACCAAACAATTTTTTTTATACCTTCGAAGTGGCAAACTATCCTAGGCCTGCAACACCAGAGGTATCACTTGCGCGTTGCCAACCCTTAAGGAAAGTTAGAAGAGAAAAAGGAAGTGGGAAGAAAAGGAGCGGGAATGGGGAAAGAGGGTGATTGGGCCTCCGGCACTCTTACTCACCGAACGAAACAACAGTAGGAATACTGCTATTTCACGTCGTTGTTCTATGAGAGGGTAGTCCTTCCCCGATCGAGCCGGCCCATTCATGCTGAAATCAGCGAGGCTCTACTACCCATTATAGTAAACGACACGGATGACAGCAGTTAAGGTGCTTGCATAGGTTGCATACATACATTAGCAATGTGTAATTGCTACGAATAAAAGCAATTCGATTATTCGAAACTAGATCTCTCATCCGTATGTTGATCAATTCGTCGTCGCTGATTACGATTCAAATCATAATCGAATGTCCGAAACTTGATTTGATACATAGGACGTCGTCGATCCAAACAATATCGAGATTTATCAATTACCTACATTAGTGTTTGTGTAGGGCTTATACATTAATAAGTTAAATAAATAAATAAATAAATAAAATCTTTAATTCAACAACTAAAATATACATTACAGTATCCCTTTTAGAAATTCCCATTTAAGCAACAAGTTTGCTTGTGATTGGGTAATTCCGCTCTTCCGCTGTTTCATTTTAGTTGAGTGAAAATGTGAAAATACAATATTAGAAAGTAAATTAAAATAAATCAAAATAAAATTAAAATAAAGCGCAGATTGTTTAGTTAGTGCAAATGTGTGTGTGTGTGTTTATGTGTATGTGTGTGTTTATGTGTATACGTGTATATATGTGTGTATATGTTTTCGTGCGTGTATTTGAGTATGAATGAGTGTATAACGTGTCAGGAAGTGTTATTGTTTAATTTGTTTAATGTAACATAATATATAATGTTGTAGTATAAGTACATACCTACATAGATTTAGTCGGGTATTGTTTGTACTAGTTTTTCGATTTCGTCGTAGGTTTTTGTCTTGAGCCATTCAGTCAAGGTGCCTTTGCAGTCACGAAATGTGAGAGGATAAATGTTGAGAAGTTGGTTGATCAAATTATATAAGTGCGCCGATTGGCTTTCATATTGTCGTTTTGCAAACGTTGACTTCACATGGAAAACAGGAGCAACTTTATGCTTCCTTCTACCTTTTATTTTATTGGGGTCGTAAGTTAAGGCACGGTGTCTTCTTAAGACTATTTGAAGTACGTATAGCTTCCTAACCGTGAGAACTTCAGCCAGTCTGTAAAGACTTTCGGTCGAGTATCTGTAGGGCTTGAAAAACATGACCTTTAGTAGCGACCTTTGTGCTCTCTCTAAGTTTATAAAATTATGTTTAGCTGCTCCTCCCCAGATTGGCAAACAGTATGTTATTACTGATTGCGCTAAAGAGGTGTAAATTTGTGACAGCAGGCTTTTAGAGATTATATGACGCAGATTTTTAAAAGTCCATATTAACTTCCGTACTCTTTTCATTATTAGCTCAGTGTGTATTTGCCAAGACAGACGCTGATCAATGATTATACCCAAATATTTGGTGTATTGTACTTTTGTGATTGCCGGACACGAGCAAGATGCGTTTAAAGAATGTTGACAACTGTGAATTCTAATCCCAAAATCTGATGGTGGCTGGGAATTGTTGTATTTCGAGAAACAGACAAAGTTAGTCTTAGAAATGTTCAGAGTCAGCAGGTTATGATTGAGCCAGGCTGCAATCTTAGTCAAGCCATCCTCTGCAGATTGCCGGACGTTGTTCCAAGTTGTACCGCTGAACACTATTGCAGTATCATCTGCGTAAGAGTATATACGAGCTCCATTGATTCTCATATTGCATAGACTGTTAATGTAGACTAGGAACAACGTCGGGCCGAGCACGCTACCTTGACCCACTCCGTAGGTTACAGTTGCCATAGAACTAATGTAGTCGCCGACTTTAACCTGTTGTCTGCGCCCGGTCAGGTAGTCTTTGAGTAGAGCAAGTGGGGAACCTCTAATACCACAACTCTCTAATCTGTTAAGAAGAATGTAGGAAGTTATCAATCAATATCACATGCATTAGAATTTTAATTAGCTTCGAATGTTTAGATTTTCATTTTGATTGTAATCAGCGATGACGATTAGATTTAACGAATATTGGCATAATTTTTTGTTTTTTTATAATTACCTATCGCCGTGTTAACCAGCGACATAAGTAGCCCATATGATAACTCAATTGCTTACATAGCGCGCTTACCTGCATAAAAAAATAATAAAACATAATTAATTGCAATATATGTATAAGACAAGTTATAAACTAAGAAAATTGCAATTTCAAATCTCAAATGTAATTTCGGATTAAATTAATTTTTACCGTCACTCGTCTGACTAAAACCACTGTTTCTGGAAACACAGCTTTTCTCATTTTTGCCATTTCCAAATTATTAGGTACAAAGGATGTCTGTCATTACCAGTAATAAGGTTTCATGAATCAAGTTAGCTTCACGAAGAACAATTACTGTAAATTTGGTCCCACATTTTCTACATAGTATTTCATATATATTATTTTATAAACGTAACGTAATAATGATTACATTCACAGTTATGATGAATATATAATTAATTTTAATAAAAGGTAGTTTGGTAGAACGTGACCGTGCGATGTTTCTAGGCAATCCTACTTAACACTTGCTTAAACGATGAAGAAAAGCATCGTGAGGAAACCTGCATGTCTGAGAGTTCTCCATAATGGTCTCGAAGATATGTGAACTCTGCCAACCCGCACTGAGCCAGGTGGACTGTGGCGTAACCCTTCTCTTACTATGAAGAGGGTCGTGCCCAGCAGCGAGTCAATTTATATATAGGACTAATACAAAAAGCAAACATACTTATTAAGTTCACTGAAACACTCTTTAATACAAGTAGAATTATAGACAGCCTGGCACAGTGGTAGGTAATGCAACTGCTGTATCATAGGTTTAAGTCAGGTCGACCAAAATTTCAAATTATATTTTCCAGGTAAGTAATTCGGAGACTGCAACTGCAGCCATAGACGATAATAGACTTGCATCCTATTTCGTAGGACCATAGCCAACGAAATATTATTACAATAGACTCCTACCCCTTCGGGGACACTGGCTTACTACTATATACGAATTATGAATATTGCATGACGACTAACAATGGTTGCTTAATTAAGCCCCGAAACAGTAGTGATAATACCATGTATGCATTTAATGCAGTCCACATTGTCTTGATTAAACGGGCTTATGCTGTAATGCGCCACAATTGGCTAACGTCCAAAAGGTAGCTGGCGCACACTCGCTTTGTCGAGAAAGTAATTGAAATTGATTTACCTCTGAAACTAGAAGCCAACTCTTTGCAAACACAATTGTATAGATAAGGACAGCTCAATTAAAACGTAACGTGACTATTTGGTCACGTTTCTGTACGTACTTAAGTAAGGATAGCTATTTTGAGGATTATCGTGCTTAGCTTCATACACTGTCACTCGCATCTACCCCCCGAAGGGGTAGGCAGAGGTGTATTACACTCACATTTCAAGAAAGTATGATTTTAGTTTATAATAAATAATAATATCAACCCTGTACTGAACTGTCCCACTGCTGAGCACGGGCCTCTTCTCGCTGTGGGAAGGGTTAGGCCATAGTCGTCCACGCTGGTCTGATGCGGGTTGGCAGACTTCACATATCTTCGAGAACATTATGGAAAACTCCCAGACGTGCAGGTTTCCTCGCGATGTTTTCCTTCAGCGTTAAAGCAAGCGATAATTAACTATTTAATACGCATATAACTTCGAAAAGTCAGAGATGTGCGCCTTGGGTTCAAAATCAAAACCTCTGCGTTGCAGTCCAACGGTTTCCCACTAGGATATCGCTGCTGATTTTAGGTTAATTTAAAATTAATTAACTAAAATCTAAATTGGAACACACAGAGTCTGGAATTGTGCCTGGTAAGGTTACCAAGCACAATTCCAGAATCTGTGAGTTCGAATTTCTAAACAAAAAGCCAATAGTACTTTGCCCGACCTGAGAATATAACCAGAGATCTGAAGCACAGCAGTCGCGTTCTTTACCGCTGCTCTACCAAGGCAGACAAATATATCATGCACTTATGACATAAAAATCAATAAATTTCTTGGTTTTATGTTCCTAAGTTAGCAACTTAGCAAATAGTAACCAAAATTTATGAATGATTGTAATAATGGGAATCTTAAAAGTACGTTTTGCCGATTCTACAAAAGAGATACTGACTACCTGACTAAAGGTCATATCACTGATTAGTGTGCTTTAGCGTCGTGATTATTCTGAAAGTGATTATTAATGTGTGTAAGTGATTATCATTAAATGTTTTAAATATATTCGAATAATATTGATTGTATTTCGAAAAGATTTTAATTGATTGCTTTAGCTATACAGATTCTTATGTACCAACGGTAAGCCTAGCTAGAATATTCGAATGAAAAGGACCTGGACCTTCCTCTGTGGTCGATGTATGTATCTTATGTGGAGGCCAGTCAGTGCAGACCGGCGACACTTCGACCCAGTGGGATCTTTTGTGTCGATACTCTCCCAATAACGACTGCCATAGATGTTCATGGCAGCCGGAACCGACGGCTTAACGTACTCTCCGAGGCACGGAGCAGGCGATAATTGTCAATCAAAACGCACATAATTTCGAAAAGTCATATAACTTCCGAAAGTCAGGGGTGCGCGACGAGGGTTTGAACCCGAGACCCTCTGCATTGCAGTCTGTTGGTCTCCCCACTGAGCTATCGCTGCTTGTTACCTTCCTCTGTGGTCGATAGTAGTGATTACTATCGACCACAGAGGAAGTTAAAAAGCTTATCAATACCCCATCAAAAACTGAAAAATTTTGATTGTCATTTGAATATCCTAACTAATATTATAAAATGAATGTGAGTTTGTTTATTGTTTGCTACCCTTTTACGCCTTAATTATGCAACCAATTATCATTAAATTTTGCATGCACATTGTCAGAAGTACAAAAAAGGATATAAATTACTTTCCATCCAGAAAAAAATACTATTTCCGAGTGAGCGGTAAAAAATTTGTATTTTGTATTCGATATTTTTGCTTTGTTACTTATGCATAAATTTACATTCAAGTGCGGGATCATGCAAGTTGCAAACCATTCAATATATGAACTCCGTTTAGTATAGAAATATAACACGAAGCCATCTCGCTGCCATATAGTAAGGTATATTTAGTCGAGCTGCTTCATCTTCAGAGGAGATTACATTATGCTTGTATTTATCTTTTACATACATATTTACATTCAGCTAGTGTTGAATAGGACATGAATTTGAAATGAGTTTGTAAAAGTTACCTCTTTTGTACTAAGCCAGTGTATTGTCCCACTTAAATTCAGGCGAGGCTTCTTGAAGCGGTAGATTTGAAGTTACGAGTAATTATGTCATTAAGAATTGCTGTAAAAAAAATGCTTTAAGTATATTGGCATATGCGTCTTTTTTTACTGATTCCAAATATGTAAAAAACTTAATGTCGAATAAAAATGTTTGATACGTCTTTTTCCCTTATGACAGCAGATTTGTACGTTTCACATAGAACAAATATCATGCCGCAATAAGTCCTACTCAACACTACATTCAGCTACAGTTTAAAGTCTCTTTTTTATATAACTAAAGTGGCAAACAAGCTTACGTATAGTAAGTGGTCGTTCCACGTCCAAATTCCAACTGTTGTTATTCTCTGATAACGCGATCTCTATTTGGCGTCTAACAATGTGTCTGTTATCTTTGAAAGTGCCTGGTTGGCGCTGCGGTAGCGAATGAGACTGTCGTGCCTGAGATGCTCGATTAATTAACTTTAATGCTTCGTTCAGGCAGACAGACCGAATTGATTTATATACTGTACACACGCTTATATGAAGCCAGGCACCCCTATTAAAAGATGTGTCTACTTTATAAAAGTCTTACATATAATGAACAACAAAATTTTGGCTTTGACAGACTGTAACGTTATGGTAGTCAACCAGCTTTAGAGCCGTGGTTAACTTAGGATTTTAATAGAAATTAAAGATGATGATGACATATATTTGTATTTACAAAAGGTGTATGAGAATAAACAGAATTATAATTATATTCAACTAAGTATTTAGTGGTAGTTCAGGGCGTGGTTCAAGATGAAGGCTTGTTACGTGGTCCCGGGTAGAAAGGGACCACTTAACTTCGATAGGCAGCGCAGCAGAAGGAAGCCCGGCACCGGGACGCGTTGCCAATATATAGGACCGCCGCTGGGAGGAGAAGCCACGACCGGTCCGCGTCACAAGACATAATAAAACAAATGTTATATGTATCATGTAAATTATCGTAAAAGTAAAAGCAATGCAATGGGTAATATCACAATGAAAGGCTTGCAACTTTTCTTTTTACGTATTTCTTTGTTCTTTTTACGTTCCAATATCCAGTACGTTTTAGGTAATCTGTAGAATTTATGCAGAGTATTCCTTTCGTTGATTTTGCAGTTCACAATACAATAACATCGAGGACCCATTTGAAGAAATAAACAAGATGTTTGAAATACCAAAAGGAAATTCTGCCACAGCATGCGATGCGATCGCTTTGACTATCCCCACCA
The DNA here is from genome assembly GCA_930367265.1 of Catocala fraxini. Classification (NCBI taxonomy): domain Eukaryota; kingdom Metazoa; phylum Arthropoda; class Insecta; order Lepidoptera; family Erebidae; genus Catocala; species Catocala fraxini. The sequence goes on along the minus strand of OV884027.1, from coordinate 25,612,966 downwards.
TGCACTTCGCACATAGCCATACTGGCGGATATTTACTGTGTAAATGTAATCCATATTTATGTATGTTTTCGTTTTGTACTTCTTATTTGTCGGCCTCGATGGCGTAGTGGTTAGTGTAACCGACTGCCACGCCTAAGGTCGCGGGTTCGATCCCCGCACAAGTCAAACATTTGTGTGCATGAACATGGATGTTTGTCTTGGTCTGGGTGTTTCTATGTATAATATGTATGTATTTACAAAAAAAAAGTATATATGTATGTTTATCTATTGTCTAGTACCCATAGTACAAGCTCTGCTTAGTTTGGGCTAGATGGTGTTGTGTGTATGTGGTAGAATATTATATTATATTATATATTTTCTTTATTTTGTTTTCTATAAGATTCTGCTCGTGCCTTGCTCGCGTTAATGTAGAATTTGGTAATAAATTATTACCCCTCAAGAACTGAATATTTTTTCCAAGACGAAAGGTACCTTATCCTATTCTATACATCTGACATTGTGTATGCAAAATAACATGATGATCCGTCGAGTAGTTAACAAATAAACAAACACACAAACTCACATTTGCATTTATAATATTAGTTAGGATGTTATGCTACTATAATTTCAAATACAATGTAAATTGTTACTGAATATAATTGATTTAATAGCAAGAAAGAGCAACCCCAGTGCCTCAAAGAGCACGTAAAGTGATTAATATTGCGCCGCATCTCACTCCGGTCATGTCCGATTGGAGTGAGCCGGAGTGTGTTTTTTCATGGGATTAAGAAAATGGAGAGCGCACTTGTGTTTGCACCTACACTTGTACATTATAATGATTTAATAATATAATAATAATATTCTATAATAATAATATTCTTCCACATACACACGACACCATCTAGCCCAAACTAAGCAGAGCTTGTACTATGGGTACTAGACAATGGATAAACATACTTATATACATAATATTGTCTTCTATTTACGCGAATATTATTCATTGAAATTAAACTGCTATACGGATTTTATCGCGTTGTTTATTTGACACTTTATTACAAAATTTTGAAAATTGTTACACTATTACTACTATTAAACTTTACTAATTTTTAAGCTAATTATATTATTATTAAACTATTTAGATTTAATTTATTTTTACACTTTCCCCGACGTTTCGGTTGCTTTTCAGCAGCCATGGTCACGGGGAGTCTCCCCGTAATAGTTTAATAATAATATAATTAGCTTAAAAATTAGTAAAGTTTAATAGTAGTAATAGTGTAACAATTTTAAAAATTTTGTAATAAAGTGTCAAATACTTATATACTTTTTTTTTGTAAATACATACATATTATACATAGAAACACCCAGACCAAGACAAACATCCATGTTCATGCACACAAATGTTTGACTTGTGCGGAAATCGAACCCGCGACCTCAGGCGTGGCAGTCGGTTACACTAACCACTACGCCATCGAGGCCGATTTGTGTGCAAATGGCTTATATCCATTAACATAGATCGTTGTGACCGAAATCCGGTTGGACGGTCATCATTTATATTACCTAAAATCTTTGTTAGGATTCTCGAAACCGGCTCAATAGGAGATCAATAATAGGAACAAATAGAAGTGTCACCCGCGGATTACCAACAGAAGCTACACCAGTGTGTAACTATATACAAAGCGGATTGTATAACATGAAATAGATACTATAGTCCTGTGGTAGTCAATTTAATTAATTTGTAATTGGGTCCAATGATTTTATTATGTAATTTGGATCTCGATTTGATTGAAACGAATACCTAAGGTTTAGTGTTGGCAGTGTTGCAATTAAAATTACATTGGCTTATTCCTGAAGAGGTAAGCAGAGATGTCTTTGCACACACATTTTGTTAGTTATATTGTAGGTTGATGGTATATTTGGAGAAAAAGCATTTTGAGGAGAATACAAAGTATCTTTGAACGATGCACGGATGGCGTAGTGTTTTAAATGGTCGGTTCACGATTACCATTGTTCCGATTGTTATGGGTTTGTGTTATCCACAAATAGTTATTCCGACTCTGGACTCGGAATAACTATAGTCACGGAAACCTACCCTACCCTATCCTACCGTACCTACAATACATTAATTAAGTTATATTTAGTTTGTATTTCAAGTTTTTAAAAGACACCTCGTGATATAGCTCCTGTGTTACGGGAGGTTTCACGACTGTAAAGTTCCCGGCAACAAAGGAGCTTTTTCTACACATATACATATATTATATATATATATATATATATAAAATATATGTCTATTTGTTCCTATTGTATGCGTGTTTATGCAAATAATGGACACAATTTACACCCAGGTATTGGATACGGACCCAATACCTGGGTGTAAATTGTGTCCATTATTTGTAAAACGACGGCGTTTGAATGCCTGTAACACAGCCATTAAACCTAGTAAGTTAAAATTAAACTACGTTATAAGGATTTTATCGCGTTCTTCATCTAACACTTTTATATTAAAAAAAATTTCAATGAATTACATTGGTGTAAACGTACGGCAAGACAAGTACGTGAGTTGACTTTTTAAAAACAAAACCATTCATACTATGACTATGATGTACATAAACGATAATCTAGAAGCGTCAATCAACCTAACAACGCATTCAGAATACCAGCTTTGCTACTAACGACATAAAAATACGCTTGTATTACAGGAAATTACAAGGCGGCATTCATTACGAAATTTCACAAAGATGTTTAGGGTTTTTATTTTAACAAAGGATGTTTACCCTTTTAAAGGCTTATACGATTTTACGTGGCACGGCGTTCTGAAATAAATTAACTCGACAAAGTGTAAGGAGGATCAGGTGATTATGGGAAATGGAGGTTCCTTTTTCACAAGTTATTTATTGGCATATTGATTATTACGTACATAATCTCACGCTTATATCCCTGAAAGGTAAGGCAGAGGTGTACTATATCCATATTTCGTTAACTATCATTTTAGATCCCTCGTAATTAAAACCGAGCTATTTGCTGTCTATCGTGCGTAGTCCGAGACTCCGTGTTGCTAATTGATAATTTCTTTACAAAAAAGCCCAATATCACTTTAATATTGTCCTACGTTTACGCGAATGTAATACATTGATATTAAACTTCTTCAAAGGGAGTATATCGCGTTGTTTATTTAAAATTCTCTCCATGGCCATGATTGCTGATATAGAAAACCAATCGAAACGTCAGGGAAAGTGTAAAATTACATCTAGATAATCTTATAAATCTATTTCTATTGAAATTAAACTGCTATATACGGATTTTATCGCGTTGTTTATTTGACACTTTATTACAAAATTTTGAAAATTTTTTACTCTACTACTACTATTAAACTTTACTAATTTTTAAGCTAATTAAATTATTATTAAACTATTTAGATTTAATTTATTTTTACACTTAACCCGACGTTTCGGTTGCTTTTCAGCAGCCATGGTCACGGGGAGAGTCTCCCCGTAATAAGATAAAATCCGTATATAGCAGTTTAATTTCAATGAATAATATTCGCGTAAATAGAAGACAATATTATGTAAATCTATTTCTAGTTCCAGCATCTAGATTATTAATTTAAATATCTTAAATAAAAGTAAAGTTTAACAGTAGTAGTTTAATAGTTTCAAAGTTATTTGTAATAAGGTTTTAAAATAAACAACGCGATCGAAAACACGGCAAGAAGTTTTTTAATTTCAACCCATATCACTTTTCCCGATGATGCGTAGCAGCCTATTTACTACCAATCATACTTATATACATACTTGTATATAAATACTTATTTATATACTAGAATATAAATATGATTGTATAAATCCTGAAAAGTATAGGCCGGGTGTATATATACTCTCATTATGATAAATCAGAAAAATATATTACGTATATCTTGGCATACAGAATGGATGTCCTGGATTAACACAAAAGACATTTATCTCGGTTTTCCATGTCTGCTCATTGACAACTCATTAACAACTCATTAACCTCATTTAATACTAAGAACTGTATTGTCATAGTAGTGTCCTCCAGATCAAATTTCGGTCACTGGACAAATCTCAACAGAGGCTAGCCTTGTACGGAAACGATATTATCGTGCTCTATAATGTCGCCTACGTAGATGGCACGACTTTGGGTGTAAATACAAGCAAGTCCTTAATTTTCACTCTCTCATAGTCCAATAGAACGACAATCCAACATATTTTAAGGCACACGATTGTATATATTCCGCGATTATCCTAAATCTGGGCTGAATTGAAAATTTCTTGACACAAAGGCTTATATTTTTCTCTATTTTGAAAGGCTTCACTCGCTCAAGCTTTACTCGTAATTCCTGTATCGTGGAAGACTAAAAACTTTTAAACAACGGAAACAAAGAACACCCTCTCTTGGAAAAACGATTTGTGGTACACACTTATTTTTGTTCCGTATGGGGTTCGTACCCAGTAGCAGCGATAGCTCAGTGGGGAGACTAACAGACTGCAATGCAGAGGGCCTCGGGTTCGAACCCACGTCGCGCACCTCTGACTTTCGGGAGTTATATGACTTTTCGAAATTATGTGCGTATTGATTGACAATTATCGCCTGCTCCGTGCCTCGGAGAGCACGTTAAGCCGTCGGTCCCGGCTGCCATGAACATCTATGGCAGTCGTTATTGGGAAAGTCAGTACCCTCTAATATTCTAACAGTGGTCTAGCCTTAGGGTATCGTTAGCCTTCGGGTTGCGGAGGTCAGGTGGCAGCCGCTCCGTGTAAAAACTGATATCCAGTCAAATCCGGTTAGACCAGAAAAGCCGACCCCAAGTGACTTGGGAATAATAAAGGCTAAGAAAGAAGATGAGGTTCGTACCCACAATACTCGGTGCAGTGGAGTGGCAAACACTTATACCACTACGCCATCCAAGCAGTCATCTGTTGAATAGTCCTGTAAAATTATAATATAACAGCAAACGTAAGTAAGCCTAAGATATCTTAAAGTTATCTTTAACATAACTTAGGCTTACTAACGTTTCTTCAAAGGAATTCAATAAACACTATGATGTTCATATAGCAATAGAACAGAACAGACGTAAGCGCTCTGTCCATTTATGAGAAATTATTATTGGCTCAACCTGCAATCGTACCGGAGTCACATTCACGATCGCTACAAAACCGAACACACACACACAACTATCTAAACTAATATTATAAAGAGGAAACATTTGTGTTTTTGTATGTATGTTTGTAATGTTTTAACACAAAAACAGCTGGACCGATTTCAAAAATTCTTTCACCATTAGAAAGCTGCATCTTCACTGAGTGACATAGGCTATATTACATTTTTTTTTAAATAGGGATCCTTAGTAAAAATGCAATAATATAACCCAAGGTGTGAAAAAATTTGTCATAAAAAATCTGTCATCGCGTGCGCTGCGGAAACTATTGATGATAGAACAAAAAAATGTGCTACAGTATTATAGAACGTATCAATATCTACAAAAAAATCCGGGACACTATATGTATTTTTTGAATATATAGCTAACTACACCTATATAGGTGTAGTTAGACTTATTAATTTCTTTAGTTGTAGTTTTATATCGTTAAATTAGATAACAAATTAAAAGTAGGTATTGGGTAATAAATTAAAGTCCACGCGGACGAAGTCGTGGGCAACAGCTAGTAAGTAATAATTCTATTTAGTTGCCGTATATCTTATGCCATTCTGTTCGGGATCGCCTCTGAAGATTCTTGTTTCCAGATCGTTTGTCGGTTCGCCGGACTAAATGACCTGTCTATTTCTTCTTCAATGTGCTGACAGCATCGTTTATATATCGATACGATCTCTGCGTGTGATATCTTTATATACAGTAGATATGTATTGAATTTATGAATTTCTTTGTATGTATTTCAGTGGGTCTCTGGATGATTAGATTCACAGGTAGGTGGCGCCGCGATCAGGTTGCAAGCCGCTAGGTCGCTAGTCTTTTAAAATATACAAGTTTATGCCCGCAGCTTTGCTTGCGTTAATGTAGATTTTGTCAATAAGTTTCTACCCATCGGGAAAAGGACTTTTTCCCTGTATTAAAGGTATAGGGTACTTACATTTTCTGTATTCCTGACAACGTGTATGCGAAATTTCATGCTGATCGGTGAAGTATTTAAGGCGACAAAACTTAAGACTGCGCCGAAAGTAACACAGATAATGATAGAACTCGTGCGGCGCATATTCAAATCGGCGCGCGGCCGCCATAGTAAAATTGTATGGAGGATTTGAAGTGCTTTTTTGATAAATATTTATCTTTATTGTCAACTAATAACTTAAATATTTGAGACGGACAAATTGTAATATAACTATTTATGTTTCGTTCAAGCTGTAAAATAGGATAGATTTCTACTGTTATAATCTAAAAATCACGTAACACGAGCTTACGTTTTTGCATTTTTCGTGCAAATTTACGTAATTTTGTAGGCGAGAATATTAATTATTTTAAGTTTTTTACACGATGTTATTGTAAACACATTCATTGTTATGGTAAATGTATATTTTATATTTGTATTAAACAAAAAGTGTTGATTTTATTCACTTAACTGTGACCGCCTGTTTTGGCACATTTTGCTCGGCGCAGTCTTAATAAACAAACTCACATCCGTATTTATAATATTAGTTAGGATAATAAAGACATATCTAAATTTAACTTGTATTACATAGGGCTAAAAATAATGCGCTACGCCTGCTTATTCTTGAAGGTATTCGTGTTACGTTATAACACCTATTCAACTTACCACCACTATTACGTGGCACTTTAAGATGCCTTCAGTCCTATTTTGTAGGAGTATTCTCTGCCTGACCTTCCAGTTATATTGAGATTTGATTTTATGACACGTGAGTCTATATCTATACTAATATTATGTCGCGGGTTCGATTCCCGCACAAGTCAAACATTTGTGTGCATGAACATGGATGTTTGTCTTGGTGTTTCTATATATAATATGTATGTATTTACAAAAAAAGAAAATATATGTATGTTTATCCATTGTCTAGTACCCATAGCACAAGCTCTGCTTAGTTTGGGCTAGATGATGTTGTGTGTATGTGGTAGAATATTATTATTATAATATTATAAAGAGAAAGTTTAAATTGTTTGCTTGTTTGTAAGGATTTTAAACAAAGACTACTGGATCGGTTTAAAAATTATTTAACTATTAGAAAACTATATTACCACCGAGTAATATAGGCATATTTTATTTAAATTATGCGAGCGAAGCCGCGGCCAAAAGCTAGTTATTTTATGAAGATAGCGGCGTCTCTACCGTAATGTTGACATGTTATTCTGAATGGGACTGCTGTGCATGAGGTCCTGTATTTGATTCCTGGGTCGGTAAAATATTATTGGATTTACCTAACAAGAAATTCTAAATTACAGCATGGAGTCTAAAACTTTGTCCAACAGACGGCATATGGCTCTCTATGGCGAGGGACCTATAATCATAGATAGCGAGATAGTGTGTTGTAAACTTTTACTATAATATACTTTTTATAACTTTTTGGGGGTACAAACGTAAAACTAAATAAAAGTTATTATAAAAATATTCTATCACATACACACAACACCATCTAGCCCAAACTAAGCAGAGCTTGTACTATGGGTACTAGACAATGGAGAACATACATATAAACTTTTTTTTTGTAAATACTTACATATTATACATAGAAACACCCAGACCAAGACAAACATCCGTGTTCATGCACACAAATGTTTGATTTGTTCGGGAATCGAACCCGCGACCTCAGGCGTGGCAGTCGGTTACACTAACTACTACGCCATGGAGTCGTCAAATTATATTATTATATAATATTATATATTTGACGACTCGATGATAGATAGGTTATAGTATTAGCGTTTTATGTAGACTGTCCTATCGCTGGGCACGGTCTTTTTTCATATTAGAAAGAGTAAGGATATATTCCACCATGCTGGCCCGGTGCGGGTTGGCATGACATCGCATATCTCTAAAGACTTTACAGAGAATTCTCGAAAATGCAGTTTTCCTCACAACATTTTCCTACACACTTAATGCAAAAAATAATTCATTTATATATACTCTTTTTATTACCATATTGACATTAAGTACTATATTAAATATATTACTAACTTAGTTAAGTTAAGCAATAGTTGTTATTGCTACTTCTGAGAAATAAATTAAGCAAATTGTAATCATCATAGGTACCTACCGTGGCCTGTAAGCCTGTCAGCTTTGCCTAGTGTGGGACTAATGGATATTATGTAGGTATTAATTGTTTTGTACATACATACATACATAAATTCACGCCTATTTCCCAGAGAGGTAGGTAGAGACTACGGATTGCCGCCGATACACGCCCGTCGGTTCAAGGTGATCTTAACCTGGCCTTTGTCCAGAACGCCTCCGATCTGATCGAGAAACGTTCGCCTAGGTCTTCCTCTTGCGACTGTTCCATTCACACTAGCCTTATAAGCTTTCTGAGTCAGTCTTTCCTCATCAATTCTTTCTACATGCCCAAACCAGCTTAACATACCCTTTTCTATTCTTGTCACTATATCAACTTTCATGCCGCATCTCTATCTGATCACACTATTCCTTATTCTATCTTTCAGAGTCACACCACATATATTTATTTCTCAGGGCTCTCATTTCTACAGCATTTTTTCTGCTCTCATGTTTTTTTTGTCATTGGTAATATTTTTATTTAATATGCTCACGATTTCCAAAAGTTAAAGGTGCCTTGAATTTGCTTTATTTACGTGTATCGCTCTATGTTCCATATCTCCAGTTCTATTGAACAAAATTAAAGTAAGCGTAGCTTAGATTTTAAGTTAACCCTTAAGCTACTAACTTGTAAAAAGTACAAAAGGATTTTGTGTAATATTGGAATAAACAAACAGAGAGAACAAAATCCTCAAACTATTGTTTTAAGTTCACTTGACTCTAAATAATCAAGACCAATTATTTTCAAAAATATCTGTCTGCAAACAGCCTCGATAATACTTCATAATAGTATTCGTAAATTTTTCTTATACGTTTAAATATTTTAATTCGTAGCATATACGTATATGCTAGAGCATTTATATAGTACAATGAAAACCCGTAAGTTTCACCAAAAGATATCATACGTAAAAGTACCTTAACAACAAAAGTTTGTAAGCATTATTTCCTGCCTACACCCATTAATTTTCTTCCCCCACAGTTAAAGGTTACGAGAAATAAACTTCTTGTTAGCGCTTGCCGGCGAATTTAAGCACGTATCCTTTCAAGTAGGTCTACTATGAAACGTAAATACCGAACTTTCGGTACGGTTGTTCGAATCATAGTACCATGAAAAATATTGGCACAAGGAATAATGTAATCGAAGTCTATTTAGCCCTCAAAATGGGACCAGCTCGGACAGAAGAGCTCTTGTTAAAACAATGGCTTTTGACGTTAAGGGGCAACGTTGGTCTAAGCTTGACACTACACGACGTATTGAAAACCCTACCACCTGTGACGATCGGTTAGAGCTGTCAGAATTGTGTGCTTACATGCGCATGTCCGCAATGCATGCAGACGTTCTGTCACTAGATTTACCTCAGCAGTCACTTGAGAGTATAAGAACGACAACTGTCTCTACGGAGATAAAGCAGTCACCTTGACTAAAATCTGTCGTGAGATATTAGCATTACGTCGAAACACATAAAGTAATTTTTATGTTGTTTTATTATGTTGTTTTGATCGTCTTAAATTCTAATTTGGAAGTGGTCCGAACAATGAACTGATGTCGCTTTGAAAGAAAGAAATCTTAAGTAATTTACTGGCAGGTATATTGTTACTGCTTCGTTCGTTCCGTAGTTTCGGATAAACTTATTTATAGTAAGGCCTACTGTTAAAGTTTGCTGCTAACTGCTTAGTAACTGCTCAAGAAAATAGAGTGTGGAGAAAGTTGTTTTCTTTCGTCTTGTATATCTTAGACGGGAAATAACACTGTCTGATCCACACATATTCCGAGACGAGTGATTTTTGTGTCTGTTCTTGAAATGTTTGCAACGTCCCCTGCAGTGCAGGCATTATAACTAGTGCACATTAAACATCTCTAACACTTAAATTATAGACATAAACTGACGTCAAATTAATTTCTACAAATTATAGAATTGTGTTGCCTAAACTAAGCTTTGTTCCAATTTTTAGTATGCGCGCGATCGTAAATTTCCCCTTTCGATACCCGGATCTGGCAAAATATTATTAATTTTTCTTCACACAAAATCTAATAACGTGCGAGCCCTTTAAGCGTGGTACCTAATAACAGGCCTGGCGAAATTTTGCTATAATAAGTATAACTCTACCTACCCTTTCGGAAATGTAAGGACGCTGTGTGAACCCTTAATCCTGCTCATTTGTAGCAAGATAATTACTTTTACGAATAAATAAAATCCTGTTGGCAGAAATCAACAATGTTTCAGCATCAGCTGTCAATATGTAATCAGAAAATCTGATTGAACTTATTAACGAACGTGTCTTTAATAATTTCAGATGTGTACTATATAAACCATATTGTGTCTGCGACTTCGACGGCATTTTAAAACAACTCATTTATATTTAGTTTATATAAACCTGAATCCGGCGAACTAAATGATACCATATTATTATTATACATTTATGGTACCACTAGCTATGAATACTGCTTCACTCGTGGCTAGTATGGTGATAATTAATGTCTATGTTACTTCTGGATAAAGTTGCTTTATAAAGGCAAAATATTTTTTTAAACTGTTCCCTAGTTTTGGAGTTTATGCGTTACAAATACACATACCTAAATAAAAAATCTTTCCTTTGCAATATTAGTATAACTTAATGTACCATGGTTTGTACAAAAAAAAACATTTATTAAATTGATCATTCCTAGGAATCAAATGGTCGCTTAATACTTTAACACGTTTTTATCTACATTAGTCCAGCTTTTTATCTGTACAAATACACAAAGATGCGAGGAAATCTTTACATTCATCTTTAGTATTAGCACGGATTAATTGCTAACAGAAACACATAAAAAAGGGACAAGAAACTTAAGGTCAAAGTTTTTGGAATCTATAACTGAAATAAAAATTGAAGTTTAAAAATACAAACGTGGGCAGAAACATGATTCGAACATTTATAGTTACGATCAATTATTAGTGGACACATTGCTTCGACGATATTAAAGCCAACCATTTTAAAATTCTTTGAGCACCGCCCAGCATATCGTAATTTATTTCTAAATTACTTTTTAAAATTATTGTCTTGTTTTGTGTATCTGGTGTGATATATTGTTAATTGTGAATTGTATTGCACGTAGATGAAATCGCAGGCATAATCTAGTTCGAACTGTGGTGTTTTGGACTTATATATTATAAATAGCTTTACGTACGTGTATATACGTAATATACGTAATATATTGGAAGTACTAGATATACCTCGCGGCTGCGCTCGCTTAGCAGATAGATAAAAGGATATATAAGGAATAGGATAAAAGGTAACCTATATTCCTTTCTGAATCCCTGACAACGTGTATGCAAAATTGCCTAATGATCGATGAAATAGTTAAGGTGTGAAAGTGTAACAAAAATATAAACTCAAATTCGCATTAATAATATTAGTTAGGATGATTTAGATCTAAGCAAACGTTTCTCGATCAGATAGGAAACGTTCTAGACAAAGGCCAGGTTAAGAGCACCTTAAACCGGCAAGCGTGTATGAGGAATGTGATGAAAGTGAATGAAGCCAGAGAAGTGTGTCGGGTTCGTAGCAAATGGAAATCCGTAGTCTCTGCCTACCCGTCTGAGAAACAGGCGTGATTCTATGTATGTACATGCGGTTTATATAAGTATACACGCAAAATAAATATCGCCTTACGAACTATTAATTTATTTACTTATTTATTCATAAGATATAATCAACGTGAGATATACCAACTGTTTATATAATTTCTTTACATATAACATTTAATTATTCTAAAACTTAATTAGTATAACGTTGTTTGATATAACGTTTATGTAATCGAAAATCATTTGGTCAAACGTTTAATATGTATATTGTTTATTTAATTAAAAATCATTAGGTCTAACGTTTAATATATATAAAAAATTTCATTATGGTTAACACCTCGACTCAGAGTACCCCGACTCGGATAGGTTAGGTTAGAAGGCGAAGGCGGGAGCGAAGCGGAGCTGAGCGAAGCGGGGCTCCGTCGACCTATATCAGCGCAGGTGGTAATCAGTTACTTAGACCAAATAAGTTTTATATATTTTGAGTGGTGTGTCAAACGATTTTATATTTAATGTATGTTATGTCAAACGATGGTATATTTAATGTATGTTATGCTTATAAAAATTAGTTATTTTAAAATTATATCAATCGTTTATTATATTAACTAATCGCTATATTAAATAAAATTATAGATTCCGTTGTTATATGTTGTTAATATTAGAGATTTTGTTGTTATATCATCTATTACTTACCCATAAGCTATAACCACAGTGAATTTGTCACTTACAGAAGAGCACAACACTTGCAGAAAAAGTAACATAGTTAAAGAAAATTGATATTAAATACGTTATGCGTCTCTAAAGTAAAATATAAACCAACAATAATGCGTCATAGAATTAGGTACAATAGAAGATACAAAAATATCAAAATGAAGGTTATTAAAATTAGGGAATAGAGTGGACTGAGAAAACTATAGTGTATGCGTGTATTATAATTGTAATTGGACTGCCTTTTCCACATTTGAACTCTAAGTTGGTCCATTATGCGTGAGAGTCGGCCGGTTATGGTGATAGGCAGCCCAACTCCGCCCAGAAGCACAGAAGTTTCTTGGGGTCTTCGCAGGCTTCGCGGAGTGACTTCGGGTTGTTGAGGATTTCCTTACGTTGTGCTGTTACTCCCTCACATTCCAGGATTACATGGGCAGCAGATTCTTCTTTGGTCAGACATCCCCTACAGAGTAGGCTGTCCATTGCTCCAATGTTGTAGAGATGTTTGTTTAGGGGACAGTGTCCTATTAGGATCCCCACGATGGTCCGAGGGTCCAATCTTTGTAGGTTGAGCAGGCGGTGTCTCAGACGTGGTGAGATGGCCGGTAGGGCTGCTCTCGACTGTCTACAGTCTGTTGTCCGTGCCCAGCGTTTATTATGTTGGCTCTAAGTGCGAAGCCGCATCCATGTTATTAGTTGTGAGAATGGTAGAGGGAGGAGTGGAGGTGGACCTTCCGTGGTGGTTCCCGATCCTCTTCTAGCTACCTCATCTGCAGCATCATTGCCCAGCGATTCACTGTGCCCCTTTATCCATTGTAAAGTCACTATGTTTTTTGTGGATATTCTTTCAAGAGCAAGGTGGCATACGTAAACGAGCCTGGAGTTGCAGCCATTGCTCTCTAGGGCTCTAAGTATTGCTATGCTGTCTGAGAGGATTCTTATCCGTGGATGCGTGTATTTATTCATTGATTGATTCCAGATAGGCCAAAACTTGTGAACGGAATTATTTAAACGAATTTGAGATGTCGATGCTATTGGTTCTTGTAGCTTTATCATTATAATTCCTCATCAAACGGTTCATAGGCGCAGCAGTACCAACGTTGGTACGACTGGCAGTTATAATAATAATAATAATAATAATAATCTTTATTCCAAATAATTGTACAATAACCACTTACAAGTTAGCTACATTAAAACTAAAAACATATAATACAAATTGCAAGTAGCGTTATTACGACTCTGGTGCCCAAGGTAAGATTTAACTTGTGTTATGGGCACCAGGTCTCCCACATAATGCGGATTAATTCAATTGTTTAAAGGTGAGCCGTATTATCAGGAGGTATGAATATATATAATTAATATTATAACTAATTATACTAATAATACTATGTGTGTAATATCAACTTAAGCATATAATATTATTAGCCTCTTAGTGTTGATGCATGTGTGGGCGTGACTATATATGTATGTATTTGTGTGTATCAGTGTTTGTTCGTGTGTGTGTGTGTGTGTGTGTGTGTGTGTGTGTGTGTGTGTGTGTGTGTGTGTGTGCATAATTACGTTCAATATTGTGCTTGTGTAGTTATAGAATTGCAACTTTTATCAGATTTTCAGTCTCGTTGTAGTCCAGAGTACAAAGCCACTCCTGTACCTTAATTTTGCAGAGATACTTGGTTAAATAGAATATGTCACACCATTTGTTCACTTTGTTATACAGATAATTGCCAAGAATATGATAGTGACGCTGAGCAGTAGCTGTATTAGCTTTATGTGTGGGATAGATTTTATAGGAGCGACGTCCTGTAACAGCATTCACATCACATTCTGGTTTGCCATGCTTCCGTAGTATGACATGAAGCACAAACAGCTGCCTAACTGTCAAAACCTCACATTCTTTATATAAGAGCGTGGTCGGGCACTGGAAATTTCTAAATGTCATTACCTTGAGCACAGCTCTTTGTGCGCGTTCCAGTTTTAAAAGATGCGTTTTTGGAGCCCCACCCCATACCGTTATACAGTACGTAAGCACTGATTGGCAGAGAGCATAATAAATGGTTTTAATCATACTGGGCTCTGCAGAATTTCTAAGTTTTTTAAAAATAAAAATCAATTTTCGTACCCGGGCAGTGACATTACCGAGAAATAGCTTCCAGCTTAGCGAGTTGTCTATTTGTATTCCCAGGTATTTAACTACATTGGTTTTAGTTAACAGTGGGCAATCACATCTCGACTTTGGGGAATTCAGAAGGCAGATGTTGGTGTGGGCTTTGAGAACCATGGATTCAAAGGAGTTAGATGCACTCGGTTTTAAACAAAATGGCATGTACATGGTTTTGCTTAGGTTCATCGTTAAAGAATTGTCAGAAAGCCAGCTCATCACTTTTATAACGGCATTTTCTGCATGCACTTTTATATCAGTCCAGTTATTCCCATGTAAAAGTAGAGCCGTATCATCCGCGTATGTATAAATGGAGCAATTTGGTAGTGGAAGTTTACACAAATTATTAATGTATATCAAGAAAAGGGACGGACCCAGAATTGAGCCCTGGGGTACCCCGCATGATAAGGTTCTAGCGTCACTTAGCAAGCCATTTATTGCAACACGCTGAGTTCGATCACTAAGGTAGTCTTCAAATATTTTATGAGTGATACCACGGATACCGATGCACTCCAGTTTCCTGAGAAGGTGCGGAACAGACACAGTGTCAAAAGCTTTAGAAATATCCAGGAAAATACCCATACACTTCCTGCCTTTATCCAATAGTGCTACTGTATCATCAACAAGTGAGGCAACGGCGTCTTCAGTAGATTTTCCAGCTCTAAAACCATATTGGTTGGGAGCCAAGATGTTATGGGATTCTAAATAGTGCACTAAACGGGTATTAATTATTTTCTCAAGAATTTTAGAAATAGCTGGCAGGATGGATATGGGCCTGTAATTATTGACACTGTGTCTGTCCCCACCCTTAAAAATTGGGTGAACGATTGCTGTCTTAAAAACCTTGGGAAAGCAGCCCGAAGATATACAACAGTTGCAAATGTGTGTAATGACAGGTAGAAGGGTGGGCAGACAACATTTTAAAAGCTTCGCCGAGATTCCGTCCCAGCCCACTGCCGCATCTGATCGGAGCCCTTGAATCAGTCTTTCTATCTCAGTTTCGTCAGTAGGTAGGAGCACAAAAGAGCTGCAAGGTCCATGATCTGATAAGTGCTCCGAAGATGGTGAGGGAGGGTTCAGGACTTCACCTAAATTTCTGCCAACGTCAACAAAGAATTCGTTAACACTATTTATTGAACTGTTATTATCAGGAGTTATGTTAAGAAGTTCTACAGGTGAGGAAACATTTCGGTGGGTCGATGTGATATTTTTAATGACTTTCCAGGTCGCTTTGGGGTCTTTTTGAGCTTTAAGAAATTGTGTTCTTTCATAATCTCTTTTTAGGTTCTTAAGTAACTTATTACAGAAGTTCCTGTATCTTACATATGTTACTTTAAGAATATAGTTTTCGGGGTCATTTTTTAATTGCCGACATAAGTTGTTCCTATTACGTATACAGCGAAGCAATCCGTTGGTGATCCAGGGCTTGATTATTCTGCGTTTACAGGTTATGCGTACTATTTTAGAATGGTTTTTAATTATATACACAATTTTATTAATCAATAAATCAGCGGCCATATTAGCATCACTGATATTCAATATTTCACTAAAATCAGCGCACGAAATTTCAGCGGTGACAGATGAATGATCAACTTTATTCCGAAATAAAACAGTTTTAGGGCGCGTTTGACTCCATTCAATATTAATTAATGTGGGTTTATGATCTGTAATGTCAGTATCAATTACTAATGTTGTCGATCTTAGGTCTGTTTTTATCAGCACATGATCCAGACAATTGTTATTATGAGTCGCGAACAAATGCGAGGGTAATAATCCATGCAAGGCAGTTAAATTAAGATATTCGTGGGCTGGTTGGCTGAGATTTTCCGAGGATATACTTATGTTAATATCTCCCATAATCAGAACATTCTTTTGATCTGAACTGGATGTTAGAATATTGTTTAGCCCATCAATAAATTTTTCGGTATTACGTATAGAAGGAGACCGATACATTGCTACAATCGAAAGGTTATACTGTCTCAGATTGCACAGCAAACAACTAGCTTCTAGTATTTGGGGTTCTGATATACTGTGTGTTAATCCATTTTTAATAAAAAGAATAACACCATCATTTTGATTTTTTGGGTTGCTTGTGCAATACGAGACATAACCCTCCAATGCAGGGATGACTGAGCAAGACTTTAACCAACATTCTGATAAGATTACTATATCACAGGATATGTTCAGAGTAGTCATAAATACCGTCAGACTATCAAAATTACGGTTTATACTTCTTATGTTGAGGTGCATTAAGTTGATGGACTTATTATTATCCGTAACATATGTTGAGCATTGCTCGGGCAAGCAGACATAAGCGTTTACTTTGCCAAATGAGTCAATTTCATCTAAGATATTAGAATTAAGCATTATAAAGAAATTATGTAAAAGGCACAAAAGATTGTCGCTTTTTCAAAGCAATTACGTAATTGACAAATACGAGTAGGTATATATCGGAAACATTGTGAGATTACTGGTTTGTTATGATACAAGTGACAGTTCATTATGCATGGTATGTAATTGTAAGTGTGTTTTAAAAATTCAGTTATGCTGTGTTTGTATAAATGTAATGGATAGTATGTGTGTGTAAGTTTGAATATGTAGAGACTAAGTTTATTATAATACGAGCACAAAATTAAATTACGAACGAAGTGGACGACATACATGCAGTAAAAAACAAAGTAAAAAGTATATAGCTTAGACTTAAAATTACTTAAACAAACATATAATGAAAGAAAATCTAATGATATTACTTTTGTTAAAACATTATTTTTGCAATAAATCAAGAAAGCTTTGGTCAGAAAAGATGCGGATAGGCTTCTCTCCTTCCCTTTTTTTGAGAAAAATCTTGTTATTGGATGTCCAGCAATAATTACATTCATTAGCTTTAGCAAACTTTCTAGCTTCATAGAAAAGTTGCCTCAGAGAGAGTGGAAGGCGATCAGATATATAAATCGGGACGCACTCACCTGCAATTCCCAATAACTCACTATTCAACTTTAGCGATCTAGGTTTGCCCCTATTGAAGTCCCGTGCGGCTTGCAGGAGCATATTTTTTTGAGATACAGAGTGTAGTTCAACAACCACCTGTTTAGACTCCCCTTGCTTGGACTGCGTTCGATAGATATCCCGAATCTGTGCCGGTTCAATTGGCACTTGAAGCAATTTACCTGCACTTGTAACTAGCTTTACTAAGTCATCGGTAAGTTCCTTTTCCTTGATCGTTATGGCAAAGGTTTTTGTTTTGCGACTGGACCTAATATTTATCTGTCGAGGTACGGCTATTTTTATTTCATAGGTCAAGCACGTTTGTCAAACCATTCATAACTTTGTAGAGCAGGATTTAGTCAGCCACATTCCTACGGTTTCTCTGCGAGTGCATTCGAAAAAAACTTAGCCTTTGAGGTTAAGTAGAATCTCCTGGGCATTTCTAAATACAATATTATGAAATACATTTTCTTTCGGCTAGAGACAAAGATAGCGTTGTAACTATACAATCTTACTGAACTTGATAGTAGATTCTACTGCTAAATCAACTATTAAACAAATTTACCAAAATGATTACCGAATTCTTAAACATTGTTAACTAATACCAAAATATTATTCCCAAGAAATGGAGGGTTAATATTGTGTGAACTGAAACTATGTAGCCGGGTCGCGTGCTTTAGAAACCTATTGTATAATTCTATATAATGTTTGCAAATTCTCAAGTTATATTATTTTAGTTTTATTAACTATTCTTTAAATAAGATGAAATAATTCTATGTTTGTTTAAACATATGTGAGTTTAAATAAAGGTATAGATACAATACGGGTTGCACGTCTATTTCCCGGAGAGGTAGGAGGAGGTATACCACTTGTACTATTTCCATTAAATAAGTCAACTCTACTAGGAATACTCATAATTCGGCGCATTGACAATAGCGAAGTGACCACCTGAACCAAAGTTGGATTAGCAAGCCCCAGGTTTTCCCAACGCTCATATTATTATGATATGGTAACTACTTCTTATCAGAAGGATCGTATGTAAATCAGGTTATTAAGTTCAGAATCCGATGTCCGTTGGAGCAGAAAGGTTTTGGAGTGGCGACCACGCACTGGAAGACGCAGTAGGAGTAGGCTCGAAGGTGGACTGACGACCTGATAAGGGACGTTATTGGACGTGGGCGGCTAAAGATCAGTCTGTGTTGAAAATTTTGGATGAGCCTTTGTCCAGCAGTGAACGTTTTTTGTATGAAATGATGATGAAATTCGGGACCAGACAATTCCCAGTAAACATAAGCACTAACGAATTCCATGTGCCTTACGCAGTCTGTTCCTTACCTATTTCAAAAGGTAGACTCGTCGCAATCTAACTTGTACTAAAACAAAATTGTATGACCTTTGTTAACCGGCATACAAATGAGTTATCTAACGAAATCTTTAATATTTATCTGGGTCGGACGTACCGCGTACTCTGAAGAAAGCCTTAGGGAGGAAGACCTTTTTGTCCTAACATTGATCCTATCCCGATTTTAACCACAAAATGAATATTATATGAAAGGCTTGATTTAAAAGTCAGGCTGTAGTCAAGTGGTTATGTTTAGGATGCCATTATTTATTCTGTATATTTTGGTAGAGTTTTTGAGACGTGATTGATTTACACCTTCCAAGTCTTTCTATTTCATGGTTCTTTTTATTATGTAGTCCATGGTTGTTTTATGTACCATTAGAGGTATTTGAAATGACTAGTAATAGACAGGGTTAAATTAGTTATGATCTTCCAACTGGTGCAGGTGCTTTCCGGGCACGGATGCTTCGGAAAGTATTTGCACCAGATCGCGAGACGGGAGGCGACCCCGGCCTGCCACGAGTGTGGGGCGCCGGAAGACACGGCGCTCCACACGCTGGAGGCGTGTGCCGCGTGGGGGCCGCAGCGGCACACGCTTTTGGCCATAATAGGCGGAGATCTCCCTGCCGAGCGTGATCAACGCCATGCTTGGCGGCGAGAGGTCGTGGCAGGCAGTAGTCTCCTTCTGCGAAGCTGTCATGGCGCAGAAGAAGACCGCGGAGAGGGTCAGGGAGAACAACCTCCTCGCTGACCCTCTCCGGCGCAGACGGACGGGAGCGAGAAGGAGGCGATTTGCCCGCCTTTTCGCTCCTGTATAGTGGGGTCACTGGTACAGAGTCGGGGGACTCTCTACCGGCTTTCACGGCCCCACACGTCTGCGGGATGGCCTTGCTGAGCAAGGCCTTCCCTCCACAGGTGCTGAGGCCCGGTCACCATCAGCCGGGCCAACCGCCGGGGCGGGATGGTGATTGCTAACGCGACCCCATCCCGCCCCACTCCGTCGGCGGAGGGACTGCTCACCCCAGGTTTTTAGTGTGTATACCGACCCCCTTCAGGGGCGGAGAGTCTCACATAACCACCCTTCCCCCCTGGGGGGTATCAATAAAGGATTTTCCTGGGTCAAAAAAAAAAAGTTATAATTTTTTACCCCTCTTCTTCACATTATACTTAACAACTTTTGAACTTACTTTAACTTTTATGTGTGCGTGTGTGTGTGTGTGTGTGTGTGTGTGTGTGTGCGTGTGTGCGTGCGTGCGTGCGTGAATGCATGCGTGCGTGCGTGCGTGCGTGCGTGCGTGTGTGCGTGCGTACGTGCGTGCTTGCGTGCGTGTGTGTGTTCTGTGTGTGTGGGTATGTGTGTATTATAATTATATATAATATAATATACTAAATATAATAAAATATAAAAAAATGTAATGAAGTGTAAAATAAATAACGCGATAAAATCCGTATATAGCAGTTTAATTTTGAATATATATAATATTATAATATATATAATATTTTCACTAAGATGTAAAAATATTCTCGACTTATCATTCAACACATTCTATTCGATACTTAAACAACACTAACAACTAACTCGGTGACCTCCGTAGATTCAAGAATTACCAGGAGTAATTTTAATAGCTATGTAATGCGTTTATTTCTATAATAAAATATTTTTTTCGTACCACGGATAGAGCACGTAGTTTCGGGCACATTATAATCGTGGCGGTTAGAACCGTTTTTAGGAGTGGCTGGAAAGACGGCATGGCGCCCTCACCTTCCGGCTGACACAGGTAATGACTGGCCACAGTTGCTTTGGCCAGTTCCTGTGCCGCATAGGCATCAAAGCATTACCCTACATAAAAAACATTTATTTTATAAATAAACATTTCAGAGCTAGAGGTTTAAGTGGTGGCCACGCCACTGCCATTGCGCCGATTGCTGTTGGTTCGAATCCCACACGGGACAAAACATTGTGTGAGCCACAAATGGTTGTTCCGAGTCTAGGTGTTCTTTGTTTGAATGTTAGTGAAGTCCCTTGCGACACAGAAAATACTACAGCTTGTTTGTGTTTCTTTAAAAAAAGAAATAAAAACGTAAACTGTCTCCACTATTAATCTCACAAATACTATGCATGCTGTGTCCACCTTAAAAGGTTAAACGAAACCTAACAACGAATATTGTATGACAATAATTGTAATAACCACTGGTGGTACTAATAAATAAAAAACACACATAATAATAAGTCTCTATATTTTGTCTCTGGCTACCAGTACCGCGCCCTATCTATGTATGTACTAATTCAAGACAAGTAAGAAAAAATGTACTACATGTAAAACAAAATAATTAATGCATACTGTGTATATTTAACGTAATAGTAGAGTGTGTCGTTCTAAGAAAACAAAATGGCTGGTTTTTGTTTATAATAAAAACAAGGTGATGTACCTAATTTAGAATTGTATTTGACTAATGAGGTTGATGTTCTTACCGGAGGTTTTTGGCTCTTAGTTCGAATAATATGTCGTCTCATTTCAAGTATCTTGGAATGTGTTACTTCTTTCAAAGTGTAGAAATTCAGACACAGCCGTGCGATTATGTGTTATCAGTTCTACTAGAACTTCAAATTCACGGTTGGCTGGCTCCGTGACACGCGTTCTGGTTTCGGATCCCACACGGGATACTTTTTTGTGCGGAAGATAACACATTGTTTAGAGTCTAGGCGTATTTTGTGTCCGTTGTTTTAATGTTTGTAAAGGCCCACGCTTTTTAATTACTGGGTTTGACCATATTGCCGCAACTGCGTTTAAAAATACTCCTAATAAGAAAGCTGTCACTAAGGATTCATAAATGAGATGATAAGATTTTATACGAAAGTACTCTTGGTTTTTATGTGATAATTTGGACACAATTTCAATAGCTGCAATATAAAACAAAAATATTCTAGAATTTTAAAAACTATTATCTATTGACATACTCACATCTACTTATTGCTCTTTGGTCATTGTACGAAATGTAATAATGTATACAACGATTTCTCATACATAATAATTATACATCCAGATTAATTTTAAAACTGAGCTGTCGTTTGGAGATTAAGCAAAGATAAAGTAAAATGTGATCATATCATGATAGCAGCGATAGCTCAGTGGGGAGACCAACAGACTGCAATGCAGAAGGTCTCAGGTTCGAACCCACGTCGCGCACCTCTGACTTTCGGAAGTTATATGACTTTTCGAAATTATGTGCGTATTGATTGACAATTATCGCCTGCTTCGTGCCTCGGAGAGCACGTTAAGCCGTCGGTCCCGGCTGCCATGAACATCTATGGCAGTCGTTATTGGGAAGTCAGTACCCTATAATATCCTGACACTGGTCTAGCCATAGGGTATCGTTAGCCTTCGGGTTGCGGAGGACAGGTGGCAGCCGCTCCGTGTAAAAACTGATATTCAGTCAAATCCTGTTGGACCAGAAAAGCCGACCCCAAGTGACTTGGGAATAATAAAGGCTAGGGAGAAGAAGAAAGAAAAATGTGATCATATTATAATAGTCTGTTGTTATAAAATGCCTCTAATCGTGTACATGTTGCGAGAAACATACGCAAGTTCATGCGCGTTTAGTATGCATCGTGTAAATGGCCAACGTGATCTACTCGCGCAAGTGAGCAGTAAGATTAAATTACGCATGTAACTCGCGCGAATGTCTTGCGCATGAAGCCCGCAAGTGTAGCTCGCGCCAGCTCCTTGTGTTGTATACAAGCACTATTGATGTATACATCGTTGTGTTATAGTAAGAATTCTGTATTATATAACGCAAATTTGAGTTCTCTTTGGTACTCAGCTGACTGTGTAGATTAGCTGGAATGTGGTAATAAGATGTAGTTATGTAAATAAAGACGTGAAGGGTTAGTTTTAAGGACTAAAATTGAAACTTGATTTCTAGGAATACTTTCCATAAGCTGAAAGATCAGACTAATCTGTGGAATACGCTGTGGTTGCATTATTTATTAATAAGGAAAATGTACTATTTAAGTTTATGCAATGTAATAAGGAATTTTCCTAAAAAAGCAAAATGAAATAAAATAAAGCTACAAATATAAGCGTATTTAAAACGTGATAATTATCCAAGAAATTACCACTTTTGAGTAATTATTTTTACTACACCACCTATGTATTATTGGTGTAAAATAATTAAATCTTAACAGAATTGATTTATTTTCTGTGACGTAACCTTGGGCAAAGAAGTCAGTGTCATTTTTGTTTCATTTTCCTCCGTTTGTCCACCGATTTTTTTTGTTTTGTTTGGTAGCTATTCTTCTCTTTTAACCTTTATTATTCCCAAGTCACTTGGGGTCGGCTTTTCTCGTCTAACCGGATTTGACTGGATATCAGTTTTTTACACGGAGCGGCTGCCACCTGACCTCCGCAACCCGAAGGCTAACGATACTAAGGCTAGACCAGTGTCAGGATATTAAAGGGTACTGACTTTCCCAATAACGACCGCCATAGATGTTCATAGCAGCCGGGACCGACGGCTTAACGTGCTCTCCAAGGCACGGAACAGGCGATAATTGTCAATCAATACGCACATAATTTCGAAAAGTCATATAACTTCCGAAAGTCAGAGGTGCGCGACGTGGGTTCGAACCCGAGACCCTCTGCATTGCAGTCTGTTGGTGTCCCCACTGAGCTATCGCTGCTTATTGCTTGTTTGGTAGCTATTGACGGGCTTTATTAATATCAATTAAATAATTTAAACCAGTTAGCTAACTGTTTCTAATTTCTTTTATTCGCATTAAAAATTGTTTTTATATGTGAATTCATGTATGTATGTTATCAATAATGATTGTGGTCAAATATCGACCACTGAGCAAACACTAATAAATTAAATACCTCTACTGAATACGTTATCCGAAATAAATTCTTGGCACTCTGATTAGACTGAATGCCAATATTGGACTGTACCGAAATTTAAATTGAATATTAAATTCCGTACACGCTTTTCCCTCATGACACGTGTAGTGTAGCACGTGTAATACGAAATTTGCGCTATTTGTAAACAAACGTTGTAAGACTAATTTTTAGCTATTTAACCGAAATTTAGTCCGCATAGACTCGCGACCCGCGATGTAATTTATCTGTTACCACATAATTTTGTGTGTACCTAATTCAAAACAAATAAACTATTGACAATCTGGATCGCATTTTGATCGCTCTATTCCTAGATTTATAAAACGATATTGGATAAAATAAAGTAAAAATAGTATTGTTTTGAGTTCAAACTCTCTACATAGGCAGTCCTCATCAATTAGTGTTATAAAAATATCTTAAATATATATATAATTATACACAGTTTAATTAAAGATGTTTTTTAATTAATTACGACTGCTCCTCATTATGTCTCAACTGACCAAAGCACTATTCGGTTTTTGAACTATGAATCTGGAACTGTGCCCGTGAACACAATAGGCTCGCTTCTAATTACGTGGAACTTAAAAACAGAGCTGAAGAAATGAGGGTGTATCCTCTATCCCCAACTCTGTCTACCTCCATGTGGTTATAGGCAAAAGACTATAAGTAAATGTATATTATTATTTAGTATCAGCTTATCATGATTTCAAACAATTACTATATTTGCGATTTAAGTTCAAGTACCCGGAAACCTAATTGTTAGTATGTACACACATCAAAAGAGTCTAGGGATCAAATACGTTTGAGAGGCTCACCGCAACTGAAGATTATTATTTTAACTTTTTTTATTGTAATTGGTTCTTTTTAGTGATTTTTACTATTTGAAAAATATTTTTAAAAAAAGAAGAAGATTGAATGATTAGAAAATCAATCAAGATTTTTATAATAGTGTGTAATAGCGTTTTTATAAAACCATAACAATTTCTGCATCAGAACTGAAAAACCTGCATCAATATGGAGCGAAGACATCATTTAACACGAGAAGAGATGATGAAAACCGTCGGAATGTTGCAAGCTGGTTCCAGGCAACGTACTGTGGCTGTCGCTTTTGGCACTACACAGAGCGTTATACGTCGTCTCTGGACACGCTATCGTATCACGGGTAGCGTGGCCGAGCGACATGGATCGACATAGATAGACGATCTTGCATCACCACTCGCAGACAGAACCGGTACATCCAAAATACTGCTCGACGGAATCATAACATGACCGCCATGATGTTAGCTACGAGGCTCCACAGCTCTTCAGGCTTGCTGATAAGCGACCAAACCATCCGAAATCGTTTACGTGAAGTGGGTCTGCGTTTCCGAAGACCGCTGAGGGTTCCACCTATAGCATGCTGCAATCGTAGATCACGTTTGCAATGGGCTCACGAACGCAGGAATTGGGAGGAAGAAAACTGGCGTTGTGTTTGCTTTTCCGATGAATCTCGTTTCGGTGTGAGACCAGATACAAGACGTATTCAGATTTGGAAGACTTCTGGGCGTCAAGAACGTTTAAAATGTTGTCAGGAAGTTCATTCATATGGAACAATAATGGTTTGGGCCGGTATTTGGATCGGTGGAAGAACCGATCTGACTTGGATCAGGGGCAACCTCAATGCTCAGATTTATGCAGAGAGAATTGTTTAGGCGTGATCATACCTTTGCGAAACTCGTTGGATGATTCATTTCGACTAAAGCATGACAATGCACGTCCACACACGGCTATAGTCGTAACACGTACTCTTGCCGATGCTCGTATCAACGTCCTGCCGTGGCCTGCTCAATCTCCAGACCTCAACCCAATTGAACACGCATGGGATTTACTCTAAAGAAGAGCTCTACTGAGCATGGATGGAAAAGTTGTTGTGGGGTTTGCCGTACATACCCTTTTTGACTTGTTAGAAAGAACTTGGGCGGCCATTCCTTAAAGTGATTTTGATGAACTGATTTTAAGCATGCCAAATCGCTGTGATTGTGTTATTCGTATCAATGGTGGAAACACAGACCATTAATTTATTAACACATTTACGGACACAAAACCACTCTCAATAATTGGTGATATGGCACACAAACTTTCCATACAAAGTGGCATCACGTCTGGGGACGTATTGCCACACTACACGGTTTTAAAAGTATATGTTGCGGCAGTAATGGTCAGAGACGTAACCGCCTGTAGGCGGATATTCATACCAAGTGCATTCTAAGCCATGTGTTACGGCAGAAGTGTTTGCTGTGACTCTAGCCGTCTGTATTTTAGCCTAAAACGGCACAGAGTCATATCCTCCCTATAAATGCTATGGGAAATAGTTTTACTTTTAGTGTATTTTAAATCGCCGCCTACAGCCGTAGTGCCATATTATGAGGGTCATAATTCACGTCTCTCGATGTACTGTCCGGGAATGTGTTAATCTTTGAAATAAAAATTATAATAGATCCTCATTTGTGCCTATTTTTTCCATTTACTTAAAGACATTAATTTCTCAATATTGTTACTATATATATATCGCTATTTTTAATAACTTAAACATAAGAATTAAAGTAAAAAGCTAGTCTGGAAGACTAGATTTGACAAATCTAGCAAATCTTGATATTTGATAGTTTTTAATACTTAAAAATATATTTGATCCCTAGGCTCTTTTGATGCGTGTATATATTCACCGTCGAAAATATTTTATTATAACTATAGTTCATTTTGTCTAACTTATTTAATTTAGTGAGCAAATATAGCGTACTGGTACCTGAAGATAATACATAGAAACTCATCTGCATGTATTGTCTATATGTTAATTGGAATTATCTTATAGCTTTTAATTCCCTCGCGAGTATCAAATATGCGGAATGAACGGACGTATCTTTTGTTTGCTTTGATGTCGAAGTTTGATTTTCTCACAGTATTTGATATTAATTTAAACTTGATACCTCCTCCTTTTGGTGTTCCTGTGAAAATGAGTTTTGATAGACAGACAGATGGACAACAAAAAGATCCAATAAAGGTTTTTTTTCTTCTGTGATACGGATCCCTAAAAATGTACTAAATTTTATATTCTTCACTTATCTTTATCATCTCTATTTTCCAGTACAGCAATATTTGCGATGGAAGGCATTAATGTAGTGATGCCAGTTGAGAACGAAATGGCAAAGCCCCAGCACTTCCTCGGCTGCCCCAGCGTGCTGAACGTGACCATGATCTTCGTAGCGCTCCTTTACGGCATCGTCGGTATATTCGGATACCTGAAGTATGGTGATAACGTCCTTGGAAGCATCACCTTGAATCTACCGCAGGGAGAAATGTAAGTACGCTTTTATGAAAACACCAGTTGTCTATTGAAATTACAAATAAACATAATTTTGAAACTTTAAACTACTATGGTTAAGACTGCGCTGAGCGTAAGACAGATAATGATAGAGCTCGTGCGGCGTATATGCAAATCGGTGCGCGGCCGCCATAGTAAAATTATATTAAAGGATTTGAAGTGCTTTTTTGATAAATATGTATCTTTATTGTCAACTAATAACTTAAATATTTGGGACGGACAAATTGTAATTTCTACTGTTATAATCTAAAATCAAATTTAAGTAATTTTGTAGGCGAAAGTATTAATTATTTTAAGTTTTTTACACGGAGTAATTGCGAACACATCCATTGTTATGGTAAATTTATATTTCATATTTTTATTAAACAAAAAGTGTTGATTTTATTCACTTAACTGTAACCGCCTGTTTTGGCACATTTCGCTCGGCGCTGTCTTAAACACTTTCTAGTTACTATTTACTTATATTTAAGCTATTTAGATTATGAAAACTATTTAGATTTAATTTTACACTTTCCCCGACGTTTTGGTTGTTTTTCAGCAGCCATGTTCACGGGGAGACTAAGATGTTAACACTAGTTTTTTAGTGTTTCACGGTTTCACTCTCTCTACTGCTAAGAGCAGGCTAGCAACCACTTACGACATGGCAAATAGACATGTAACAGTGTGGTACGCCGCTGGCGGCAGCCTCACTTCCTATTTGCTTTCCTGCGCATGTTGTATTGCGTTTCGTCACCCGGCTCACCCCTGCGTTTTCAAAAGAGAGCCGCGGGCGCTTTTGTGTAGGTGTAAAACATCTCGGTCTACCTTTTCGGCGATATAAATGCGAGGCTAACTATGTATGATAATAATTTTGATACATTATTTAATACCGTGGCATTAGTTTGTACCTATATATGCGTGCGATCGATAGGTTCTCGGATTTTACTGTTCGAATACATATCTAAGTTACGTCTGTAAATATTTATAAGTTGTATTATGGAATATAGAAAATTCATCTTCTCAGAAGTCATGTTATACCCATTTTACCCGGAATAGATGATCAAAGCCATAGGAACTGAACAATATTGCGATAGCTGCGATAACATTTTATCAGATAGACAGCCTTATTTGATCAAATAAAAGTAGTACTACGCTTGCTTTGAGCTTAAGGGAGATGCATGTGCATACAGGGGTTCAGCAGAGCTCTGTGACATTTAGCTAGAATACTTTGAGTCCAAGTTTAAGAATGTAAATATCCCTCTACCTATATATTTTCAGACCTGTGTTTCTACTGAGAATATTTTAACGAAAAAATAATACCAAAATGTTGGATTTAGACATCAAACCCCTTAAGATCGATCGCAAACTCATTCCATTAATACCTTTCTTTTTATATTCTCCTTCGTCTAATGTTATATGCTTAGGAAATGCTTTGTTTCATAATCGTAAGAATTCGAGTCATTAAAACTGAACAACAAGCACCTAAACTCTATTGCGAAGTAAAAAGCAGTAGAAGCCTTACTTAATCCTTTTGATATTCCGTGATAGACACAATAGAATATCTATTGTTATATCTCATATGTAGGCATTGTATAATATAATACATAATAGTATATATTCTCTTGTGTCTGATAGGGCATCTATGAAGCTTTGCTATGCTATGTTTTCACTTAAACTGGACTCTAGGTGAGGATACAAGTCCATTTTAT
Source organism: Catocala fraxini (assembly GCA_930367265.1). NCBI lineage: Eukaryota > Metazoa > Arthropoda > Insecta > Lepidoptera > Erebidae > Catocala > Catocala fraxini. The sequence continues at coordinate 25,584,047 of OV884027.1, read as the reverse complement.
CGAAGATCACAGCCAAACAACACTGTGTTTTGTTTCTGCTGTAAAAAAAGTAACCAAACTCCTTAAGAAGGCACTGTGTTGCAAAAAAGGATCACTAGCTTTTATACCTTACTCTTAATCCAAATTTGTCTGGTTGATTCAGAAACCATTTTCACTTAGTCGCATTAAAAATAGTCACTTAAAATTTTTGTCCAATGAAGCAACAGTAGGTCTCGGTTATGTCATCCAACATACAACTCAGAACTGGTCCTTTGTAACTTAATGCTGACTAAATTAACAACGCAAAATCAACATCATGACGGCCTCGATGGCGTAGTGGTTGGTGTAACCGACTGCCACGCCTGAGGTCGCGGGTTCGATTCCCGCACAAGTCAAACAATTGTGTCTGTTGTCAATTGTTGTCTGGGTGTTTCTATGTATAATATGTATGTATTTACAAAAAAAAAAGCATATAATAATATGTATGTTTATCCATTGTCTAGTACCCATAGTACAAGCTCTGCTTAGTTTGGGCTAGATGGTGTTGTGTGTACGCGGCAGAATATTATTATTATTATAATCGAGACACAAACATCTTGATCAAAAGTAAGGGGTTAAATAAAATATCTACTATTTTATTTCAAATCGCTTCCATTCTTTTACAGCATCAACCATCTTAAGATAAAGAAAACTACTTTTTAGGTAGTCTTTGTAAACGATGCTTTAAGTGCGTACAAAACAAACATGAGTAGTTTCAGAGTAGTAGAGCCTCGCTGATTTCAACATGAATGGGCCGGCTCGACCGGGGCAGGACTATCCTCTCACAGAATATCGACGTGAAATAGCAATATTCCTACTGTTGTGTTTCGTTCGGTGAGTGAGAGTGCCGGAGGCCGAATTACCCTCTTTCGCCCTTCCCGCTCCGTCTTCTTCCCGCTTCCTTTCCTAAAAGGTCGGCAACGCGCAAGTGATGCCTCTGGTGTTACAGGCGTCTATAGGCTATGGTGACCACTTACCATCAGGTGGGCCGTATGCATGTTTGCCACTTTGTTGTATAAAAAGAAAAAAATCATGTACATAGAAAGCTGTAGTCATATATTACATCCAAACACTAACCGCACGTAGCACAATAGTCACGTAGACAATCGATCTACGCCGTAGCACTTTGCTACGTTTGGCTCTACGAATGTACCAACAAAGTAAGAATTGTACTCAACAGGAACATTTTCTCTTTTATTTGTCTGACACCGGTGTCTTTTCCGTTGTACATTTCTTGAATGCGAACTAATATTATAAACGTATGTATATATGTGTTTGTTTGTCCTATGTAAACCTTGATGTGATATTGCCTTTGATTTTTAAAGCAGACAACTATTAAAATGTAATACTATGTGGTTTCTATTGACGCAGCGGCTCTGAATGTGACTGCTGTGCAAGAGGTCTCAGGTTCGACTCACGGGTCGGACAATTTGGTATTCGGATTTTCAATGAGGAAATTTTCAAGCAGTCTGTACTGCTTGTGAGAATTTCCTCTTAACCAAGCTAAGGCAACTACCTATCGGGCACAGTCTAGAACTGTGGCCGATAGGCAGTTGGCTCGCCTGCGTTAGATTTTATTTTTTAGATTATATTGGATCTAAAATTGCTGAAATGTAGAGGCACCTCTTTCTACCATACCATCATTATTATTTTGTTAGTATTTAATTATTTTTTTTAATTTTATTTTATTATATGAATTATTGACATTGCATTATAATCTTATTCTGACATGATTTTAAAATATATTATGTATGCTAAATATCATGGACATGCTTATAATCATATATGATTGTGTGAAAGTATATCTTAACCTATTTCTAATAATTACAAATTCTTTGCATGTTGGGAAAAACCGGCGAAATATGTAAACTGAATTATTATATGAACATTTTTTAACAAGTTTACTACCAGTCACCTATATTTAGAAAATAAATAAAACGGCGACTAAACTTTAGTCGCCGTTATTTTTTTTTTTTAATTGGATAGTCGCAAGCGGAAGCGCTACGGGAACGTTTCTTGATCAGATCGGAGGCGTTCTGGACAAAGGCCAGGTTAAGAGCACCTTGAACCGACGGGCGTGTATGAGGAATGTTATGAAAGTGAATGAAGCCAGGGAAGTGTGTGTGGATCGTAGCAAATGGAAATCCGTAGTCTCTGCCTACCCCTCTGGGAAACAGGCGTGAATCTATGAGTCTATAAAATGGCGACTAAATTTTAACATACAAGCAACCATTCTAAATCAAAGTTAATACAACACCTTTATAATTCCATTAATAATTAATTGATCGAGATCATATCGTCAATAACTTTGAATAAAACATCAGTGGGACACGTTTCAAAAAGAATCGATAGTTAGATCAAGTTAATTTCCGATAGTTCTCTATCAGGTGACTTCAAATGTACGTTGAACTTTTTCACTCTAACTTTTACGTTTCTAGTCTACGCTAATTATTTATCAATTTGAAGCGACATATATTTAACTAGGAGACCAATAGGGTCACGTTTAATTTAAATTATGTGCACAAGTTTCATATATAATATGACCACTGTGTTATAAGCACATACATTTTTTAAGTTAGAGATACACGCTTTGAGATCGATACTTAAATAATGTTAAAACAATTTCCTTTCTTTCTTTTTAAAAAGACTAATCGCGCACTAGAAATAAATCCTGTGTCGCGGGAGAGTTTACAAACATTGAAACAACACAAAACATTGAAAAAAACAACACAAAGAACACCCAGACTCGGAATTTCACTAATTTGTGTTGCATCACACAAAGTTTGTACCGTGTGGTATTCGAACCCACAACACCCGGCGTAGTGTCACTACCACCACACTACTACACCACTACGCCATCCGAACTATCCAAGTTAAAAGTCAATTTAATCATAAATAATACTCTTTAATTCCTATGATTAAGAATTCAAAGTTTATAATATTAAGGAAAAAATATAATCGTATTAAGTTAAAACTTCGAAAGCGTAAAAAATAAACTCACATTTGCATTTATAATATTAGTTAGGATTGAACAGATAAGTATTTTTTTGTTTCGTAGAACATGTTATTATTTAATACGTGGTCATGTAACAGACAACATAATATTTAAAATACCTCATACCGCAATAAATAATACATAAGTAATTTGAAATCCTGACGATATAATTTCATGAACATGTTATTTAATAATGTTATATATTAACTGGTAAAATACGAATGTTATATCGGTGATATTGAGACGTGCTACTTAATTATTCATGTCAGCGTTTTCTTCCGAAGTAATACGATTTAATACGCCGTATCGGCAAAGTTAGCAGAAATATATTGGATCTTCAAATTTAATGTCGTTTTTGTCATATAGCTCTCACTGCAGAGCCATATGTGGTGATATAGTCGGATTGTTATGCTAATTATAAATAGTATAATGCCAATAGCAAACATTTTTGATGATACTGGTTTTATAGTCAGTTATTAACAATTTTAGTTTTTCGTGATTCGTACATACATATGCTATAATATTAGACAACCGATATAAATCGCGTTGGTAATTATATTAAAGGTAATAAATACTAATTTACTTCCCGACTTTTCGTGCGACTTGCTAAAATGTGAATAGGTATATTGTATAACTATATGACTGCACGGATGACGATCCAGCGCCGAGAGTTGTAAGTTCGATTATTGTCCAAGATTTATTGTTTTGCAAAAATTTGTGTGATCCACAAATGGATGTACCTAGTTTTGGTGCTCTTTGTATCCGCTGTTTGAATGTTTGTAAAATCCCCGCGACACAGGATTGCTACTAAGTGCAGGAGTATCAGAAATTTAGGTTATTTTTCCCGTGGGAAAATAACTTTCTATCCCTGAGAAAACTGCCGTGTCCAGCCATGGGACAGTTTATATGCAGGGCTGATATTATAATTTAACATTTTTCTTTACTCGGACATATTCGAAATAATTCAATTTATTCCAAAGTTACCAATAAATTTACTCTTTAATATTTTTGTTAGTAATAAAGTAAAATCGTTATACGGTTTTATAAAGTAACTTATTACGTGAAACCAATTATTCAACGGGTGTGGTATGCATATAGGATCCTTTCATCCTGGCTAATGAACACGCAAACAAAACCACGAGCTTAAACTAGTAAATTGTCTAGTACCCATAGTACAGGCTCTGCTTAGCTTGGGCTAGATGGTGTTGTGTGTGAGGCGGCGGAGCGGGCCAGGGAGGAAAGTCTTCTCGCTGACCCGATCCGTCGCCGGCGAACTGGGCGGCGTCGGCGCGCCGATGCGCGCCTGATGCCCCCCTAACGAAGCCGAGAGTGGGAGATTGGGGTTTTTATTCTCCCACCCGCACTCTTCCGCGTAGAGGCGGCGTCTCTGGTGCACCCAGACGCCGCCGCCAGTGTTGGTGCCCGCGAGGCGTGGGCAGTCGCTGGGTGGGCCGCTGATGTTGTATCAGGTTCCAACGGCCCACCCGTCAAGGCGAATTGACAGTGCACAGGGGGGTTTTAGTCGGTATGCCGGCCGTGTTGTAGGCCGGTGAGCCCGACATAACCGTCCCACCACCCCAAGTGGGGCGGTATGCATAAGGCGCATTTCCAGCATCAAAAAAAAAAACAATATTGTGTTGTGTGTATGTGGTAGAATATTTAAACAAACAATTATACAACGCAAAAACATAACCTCACTGTTCCATCAAACGCTTAATTTAACCCTTCAAATCATATCAAACCATTCCAAACACTAGAACAATTGTACAATTAACCTCCTACTATAGCTTCACGCAATTCGATCCCGACCCACATTTCCCTTTTTATTATCATTGGCTAACGTAGCTAGGCTAAAGTGTGGTGTCGCCTAACTAGGCCCTGGCTACATAAAGATAACAAGCGATGGCTGGGTTGGCTGGAATTGAATTTTTCAGGCTGTGGTTCCTGATTACAGTGAAGGCTAATGGTGCATTCATGCCTTTAATGTTTCATGAATTGCTTCGCTAATATTATGGTACTAAGTTGTTGATAACCTAAATTTATAACTGTAGTAAATAAGCCAATTTTAATTCTGTTAAACTAAAAGTGATGGCGCAGTGGTAGTTAATACTATAGCTGTAGATGAGACCTCGGGTTCTATAAGAAAAAGAAAATATCTATACAGTCGGTTGGAAAATTCGTCATACTCGTGATGTTTCGAAAAGCGATAGCCGCGTTTTTTAGATTTCGAAAAATCTCTTATACTACAGCTTTGTCGGTCCGTCCGTCTGTCTGTTATACAGCTTTCAACTTAAGAACCGTAAGAATTAGAGACTCGTGGTCAACGCCATTTGCCTCAGCATAGTCGATATACCCCCGAAATGGCTATGACCTTTGACCTCTCACCTCCGGTCACGTGGTATCGCGTAACATTTGCATATCACTTGAACCATTTTTTGAACTCTAAGATTTACGGCAATTCATTGCCGATTCTCACTTGTTTATTTTTCTGTCAAGGAATTCTCAATAGCATTCTCAGTTCGGAGATTCGGTACCATAGCCTTATGCCATGAACTCGAACCCGAGACCTTTTGCACAGTCATATACCCCTGAAAACCGTATCAGGAAAGTGTTTTATAAAACAGTGAATGTGTAAACGCTCCGTGAGATACCTAAACATCTGAGAACAATTAGTGTTATTGTGTTTTCTTATTGGGTATTGCAGCAATTTCAGAGGTCACCTCAACGCCAACCTGTGCGCAGTGCTTTTCATTCAATTCGCGAACGAACTAAAATTTATGTGACTAACAAATAGTTGATCTGGATAATGTTTGCATCCGCTTTTTTATTCTTATCACCCGTGATAGTGACACGCGTCTATATTTTCAATGCTTGTCAAGTCCACTGTAAATCCGAACATACGTTAAAACTAGGCAATCTACTGTTTCTATCTACCCTTTTGGGAAAGGGAAAATGTACAAGGATACCATAGAAACCTTCGGTACTAATTAATTCAGATGGTCGTTGTACATTGCGGTTTTTATTTGTCTTAGTCCTGAATACTAAATTGTCGTCGGATCCACTGTGACAGTATAAAACACTTTCATTAGTAGAGCATGCCAATATTAATTATTAAAGCGACTATTGTTTGTTTCATAATTAATTTGCGTTTGCGTTTTGAGTTGCATTTTCGTATAAACAAATGTGGAAAACGAACTTCTAAGGTTTAAGGACTTAGGCGTACTTGCCTCGGGCAAATAGCCATAGTGACTAAAAGACACCCGTCTCTTGGTGACTACGGCGATTAGAAAGCCACAGAATTGTAAGGGAAATGTATATATAATATTGTCTTCTGTTTACGCGAATATTATTCATTGAAATTAAACTACTATATACGGATTTTAACGCGTTGTTTATTTGACACTTTATTACATAATTTAGAAAATTGTTGCACTACTACTACTATAAAACTTTACTAATTTTTAAGCTAATTAAATTATTATTAAAACTACATATTTAGATTTAATTTAATTTTACACTTTCCCCGACGTTTCGGTTGTTTTTCAGCAGCCATGGTCACGGGGAGACTAAGATGGTAGTTGTCTCAATGTTCCAGTGTAGTTATTTCAAAGTACCCGAACATAATTTAATCATTGGTGTTTCTATTTACGCAGAATGAGCTCAAAGTATCATGAAGTCTAGCTGTGGTTTGCTTCTTCTTGGGTTTGACTATTTGTATTACTGGATCCCAAGCTGGTGGTACATTCCAACCATCTTCTCTATTTAAATTAGGATATATATGACGGAGAACCAGGCTCCGGTGTGTTTTTAAAAAGTGTGACGTCAGCACAGCTGACGTCACGAATATCATCATTATGGTGATCACACATCTTCAATCGTCTAAGTAAAACTTCACCTGTTTGTTGAAAGCCTCGTTTATTCAACTGACTGCTTAGCAACTAATTTACAGAGCTCCGTACTGTTCGACGACTCGAGCGAGACTGACCGAGCGCACTCTGTGTGGCCGTATTTATAGTGCAGCGAGCACGTGTATAATTTTTAGGTTAAGTATTGAATTGAACTTGTTACATTGTAATAATCATACAGTAATTAATTAATTATGAACTAGTTTTAACACAATTGAATTATTAAACAGAATTATTATTTGATTAATTGATAAATTATAGTTGTTGCGCCGATACGGCCATACTGACAGGCGGTGCGCGCTCTGCACCAGCCTTGTTGGTTGTAGTTCTGCAAAAATAAATTTGTTTTTGAGTCGGATATCTGTAAGCAATTTGTGTATTACCAACATAAAATGCCTTATATGGTTTGGTAGTATCAGTGTTATAAAGGTTAGTCGATTCTCGTAGGGTCTTAGAAGGTCTCGAAGGTTCTCGGAGGTTCTCGTAGACGTCTCGGAGGTTCTCGGAGGTTCTCGGACGTTCTCGGAGGTTCTCGGAGGTTCTCGGAGGTTCTCGGAGGTTCTCGTAGATTTGTTAAAGGTTCTCGTTGGGTTATTTTGAATTATTTAAATTGAGTTAATTACAGTTTATTCTGATGAATTGCTTTCACCCTGTAGGTCGTGATCTGCTGGGTCTCGTGAAGTTGAAGGGACAGGCTCAATTGATATTGCAGCCGAATCCTGATGGCTAGGTGATACATTGCCCGCCGATACGGTTAACTGTTCACCCGGTTGTGGAGCGCGGCGCAGCTGGTCATGAGCAACCTTACGAGGTCGTCCTCTGCCGGTCACCTTCTTCACCAAATAGCGATCATTTTCCAAGATTCTGCAAACTTCATATGGTTCACTAAATTTAAGATCGAGTGATGTTTGATTGCGAGGGTTATTTTTAATCAACACGTAGTCTCCTCGTTGGAAATTATGGATTTTGGCTTTACGTAGATTGACCCTTTGTTTGTCTCGTTCGCTTGAATGAGACATTTTTTGTTGCACTTGTTGAGTAAGCGCTTCGATATCTATGGTCCCATTATCAATATTTACCAAGCTGAGAAGCTCAGGAGGTACACAGTGCTTTCTTTGGGTAATAAGTGTCAATGGAGCAACCCCAGTAACACGATGAGTTGTGCAGTTCATTGCTAGTTGCAATTCCTCAATCGCGGTGTGCCACTGTTCTGCTTCGTAGTTTCTAATCATCACCAAAGCATTTTTGAGAGTTGCAACGACCCTTTCTACTTGACCATTTGCTCGGCTAACTCCTGGAGCTATGGTATGAATATTTATTCCAGCGTGATTGCAATAATCTTTAAACTCGCCAAGGAACTCTCTTCCTCCATCGACTATTACTTGGATCGGTGCACCGAATAGATGCACAGTGCGCTTCAAAGCAGCTAATGTGCTGTGTGGGTTCTTGTTGCTGGAAAAATAGAGCAGAACGTACTTAGAAAAAGCGTCAACGGTGACTATGACATACTGCTGATCATCTGGAGTGCCCAGCTTCCCAGTTATATCCATATGAATAACTTGGAAAGCAGCTATTGGTTTTTGTATTGGGTGTAATCGCACTTGAATAGCACCAGATCTTCCTTTGGATGTTTGGCATATTACGCAATTGTCTACAAATCGTCGTATAGTAGAACTCATTTTGTCGAACCAATAAGTTTCTCTGATTTTTTGTAATGTCTTTTCCCAGCCAGGATGCTTCAGTGCGGTGTGAAAAGAATTGATAATACTCCATTGGAAGGCCTTGGGAACGACTGTGCTAAGCTGCTGACCAAAAACAGGATCATTAACTTGTTTCTTCAAAACGTTATCTTCCAAGACATAGCCCTCTACCGGATTATTATCACTAAGGCTGTCTATTATAGGTCGTAGTCCATCATCACGTCGCTGTTCGATTTTAAGCCAGTTTAAGTCTCTTGTCATCACATTGACTGCAAACTCGGTCGGGTTCCTGCTGAAAAAGTCGGCATGTTGGAGGCATTCGCCCTTACGGTACTCTACTTCAAAGTTGTAGTTTTGCAAAAATGCCCACCAACGATGAATCCTTGGTAAAAGATCCTTCTTGTGTTTTGACGCTTTTAGAGCATTGCAGTCCGTTATCACCGTGAATTTTCGCCCATACAAGTACTGGCGAAAGTGTTTTATAGCACGCACCACTGCTAAAGTTTCCAATTCATAGGAGTGGTAGCGGCTTTCTGCTTCAGTAGTCCTCATACTCATAAAGGCAACTGCATGTTGACGTCCGTCAATTACCTGTACAAGCACTGCACCATATCCAAGACTGCTAGCGTCCGTAAACAGTTGTATGGGTGCTTCTTCTTGGAATAATGTTAGTACTGGAGTGGACGTTAAGCATTCAATAATTGTGTTACGCGCTTTTTCGTGTTTGTCTGTCCATGTCCATTTTGCACCTTGTTTTGTCAGTTCGTACAATGGTAGCATTATACGTGAAAAGTCAGGAATATACTTCCTGAAGTATCCTGCCAGCCCATTAAACTGTCTCACCTGCTTGACAGTCTTAGGTATTGGAGCTTTCATGAGAGCCTCCACTTTACGTGGGCTTGGTCGTACTTCTCCATCGGAAACAACATTTCCGAGGTATTCGATGGATCGTTTAAAAAAACTGCACTTGTCAGCGTTGATAGAAAATCCAGCATCCTGTAACGCTATGAGAATCTGTTCCAGGTGCGATATTCCTTCTGGAAAATCGGTGCATTTGCTTAGCACATCATCCACGTAGACCTGCGCAGCTGTTCCCAACAATGACATCAGAGCTCTATTGATGCATCGCTGATAAACAGAACAAGCATTACTCAAACCAAATGGCATGGTGAGGTATTCGTATAACCCATCTGGTGTGACGAAGGCGGTCTTTTCTATCGAGGTCTCAGCGATAGGAATCTGGTGGAAACCAGCTGCCATATCAAGGCTTGTATAGAATTGGCCATTTGCTAGCTGGTCGATCTGATCAGAAATCAATGGAAGTGGGTAATGATCGCGAAGTGTATTCGAATTAAGTTCCCGAAAGTCTACGCAGAGTCGATCATCACCATTCTTCTTCTTGACTAAGATGATAGGGCTCGAGTAAGGTGATTTGCTTTCACGTATGATATGATGTTCCAATAATTCTTGAATACGAACCTTCTCCCTTTCCACTGGACTGAGACGATATGGTCTTCTTTCGACGAATTTATCCGGGATTTTTAGTCTGATCTCCAACTCCCCAGTGTTGACCCGAGTTTTAGGATATCCGCGAATAAATAAATACTCGTATTTATTCAGAAGCCGACGTAATTGCGCGATTTCATCTTCATTAGTTAGATCACAATCCAGATTATTGAAAATAGGAGAACTCGTACTCACCTGATTGACAAGTGTGTTATGAACTAACTTTGTCCCATTAGATGTAATTATCATATTCATATTGGTATCATGAATCAAGTTCATGCCTACTAGGATATCTGTTGACATTTCCAAGTCAGGTAACACGTAGAAATCCAGCTCAATACTGATGGAATCTATAACACATATGGTTGTAAGCTTGGTTAACGATAATGCCGGAAATTGTCCAATCCCTTTCAAATAGTTGACTGCTGGACTCCTTTGGCCGGGTAGAATTGTAGCGACCGATTCTCGCATAATTGAGCATTCTGCCCCACTATCGAACACAGCCTGCAATATCTTTTCTCCTATTTTGATGGAGATAGGAGCCAGCTTATTGCTTGCTACATAGTTGACGTTTGAGGTCATTAAGCGTTCCCGTTTGAAGCAAGTTTCATATGTATGGCCTGGCTTCTTGCAGTAGGTACAGGTAAGTATGGTATGTGCTTTGGTGTCCCTGTTGCTAGCTTCGGATTTAGCCTCTGAAGATTTAAATCTGCAATCGTTGGTTGAGTGGTTCGTCTTTTTACATATGCGACAGCTTGATGTTGATTGTTGACTGTCCACAAATCGCGGACGCTTGTTGGGTACTGTGGAACTTGAGTTGGCATGAGAACGTTTCTTTCGTATAGACGTTGCCACTGAAATCAATTCAGGAACAGTGGTTGCCTTGACATTCAGTAATTCGATGCGTAAACGCTCGTCATTAACACATCCAATCACTGCTTCCACAGCGTGCTCATCTCCCAGCTTGTCCTTGGTTACCCTTCTCCATAGGATCCATGCGCGGGATAAGAACTCTGCAATATCCTTTGACGAATCGTAAACATGTTCTCGGAACATAAATATGTCTCGGGAGTATCTGTTTTCGGGTTCGAATGTGGTGACGAGGTTCTTTCGCAACTCTTCCCATGTACTGGTGGTGACTACCCAATCATCGATCCACATCTTCGCACGCCCTTTCAATAGGCTACACACTTTCATGCGAACGTCAAAATCACTCAGTTTATATGCTTCAATGGCTTGATCTATATGTTGACACCATTCACGTACTCCGACGTGTGTATCTGGATCAAATGATGGCAAGTAAACGTCTTTGATCCTTATTTTTGATTCACTGGGTGTAGCACATAAACGCTCTGACATCTTCTGCATCATCTCAATCATTTGCATAACGAATTGTGGTGGTATTCCATCCATCCGCATTCCTTGATCAAGATAGGCGTGTGATCTTGATTGTGGTATGGCTTCCATTGGCGTATTGGTGACCAGCACAGGCTCCTGACGCTGGGTCACGGCTGGATTCAATTGCTCAGGTTGTAAACGAGCTGATGAGGAAGTGGCATGAGCAGGGATCTCATGTGATCCCACTTCTGATGACGGAGAACCAGGCTCCGGTGTGTTTTTAAAAAGTGTGACGTCAGCACAGCTGACGTCACGAATATCATCATTATGGTGATCACACATCTTCAATCGTCTAAGTAAAACTTCACCTGTTTGTTGAAAGCCTCGTTTATTCAACTGACTGCTTAGCAACTAATTTACAGAGCTCCGTACTGTTCGACGACTCGAGCGAGACTGACCGAGCGCACTCTGTGTGGCCGTATTTATAGTGCAGCGAGCACGTGTATAATTTTTAGGTTAAGTATTGAATTGAACTTGTTACATTGTAATAATCATACAGTAATTAATTAATTATGAACTAGTTTTAACACAATTGAATTATTAAACAGAATTATTATTTGATTAATTGATAAATTATAGTTGTTGCGCCGATATATATAATTATTTAAGTTAAAAATATTTTAAAATGTATATTGTACCTAATTGGGCATATAATAAAACTGACTTGTGTTATCTACAAACAGATTTTCCTAGTCTCTGTTGGACTTTGGTCCGTTGCTTGAATATTTGTGAAGTCCCCTGTGACACAAAAAATTTTCTAAGTGCAGTAGTTGTATTTTTAAAAAACTCCATTAGCTTATACTTTAACCAGAAGTAACATAAGTTATATAACATCATGCTACGACCCACGTAAACGGCACAGTAATCTTAAACGTTGGTGAAACCATAGACGCCATCTAGTACTTTATAAATTATTCTACATAACCCTAATTGTAATTGGATTCCCTTTTCCGCATTTGAACTTCAAGTTGGTCCATTATGCGTGAGAGTCGGCTGGTTATGGAGATAGCCAGCCCGACTCCGCCCAGAAGCGCAGAAGGTACCTGGGGTCTTCGCAGGCTCGACGGAGTGACCTCGGGTTGTTTCCTTACGTTGTGCTATTACTCCCACATATTCCAGGATTACATGGGCAGCAGATTCTTCTTCGGTCAGACATCCCCTACAGAGTGGGCTGTCTGTTGCTCCGATGTTGTGCAGATGTTTGTTCAGGGGACAGTGTCCTGTTAGGATCCCCACGATGGTCCGAAGGTCCAATCTTTGTAGGCTGAGCAGACGGTGTGTCAGACGTGGTGAGATAGCCGGTAGGGCTGCTCTCGACTGTCTGCAGTCCATTGTCCGTGCCCAGCGTTTATTATATTGGCTCTGAGTGCGAAACCGCATCCATGTTCTTAGTTGTGAGAATGGTAGAGGGAGAAATGGAGGTGGACCTGCCGTGGTGGTTTCCGATCCTCTTCTAGCCAACTCATCTGCAGCATCATTGCCCAGTGATTCACTGTGCCCCTTTATCCATTGTAAGGTCACTATGCTTTTTATGGATAATCTTTTAAGAGCAAGGTGGCATTCGTAAACGAGCCTGGAGTTGCAACGATTGCTCTCTAGGGCTCTAAGTATTGCTGTGCTGTCGGAGAGGATTCGTTTCCTGTAGCCTTCAATCCGTCTCCCTACATAACCCTAATACTAACTAATATTATAAATGCGAATGTGACTTTGTGTGTTTGTTTGTTACGCTTCCACGCCTTAACTACTTCACCGACCATCATGAAATGTCGCATACATGTTGTTAGGGGTACAGAAATGGACATACGGTAACTTTTATCCAGAAAAAAGTACTGTTACTCTCATAACCTAACCTACATTTATGCGAGTGAAGCCGCGTGCAAAATCTAGTTATTTATAGATTTTCTACGAAAGTAGAATAATATATTAAGTTAATTCATATAACTAGATACTAGTGTTTAGTAAAGTTGACCCTATACTTAATACAAGATTTGTGTTTCAACTTTATAGGCACTAAAACAGTCGTAGGTCTCATGTAACTGCGCAAAGAAGCGTAGAAGACCTCTATAAAAATCAAAGAGACGTTATTCTGTGAGACCCTGTTTTTACTAAAATCCTACTATCCTACTTAGCTGTAGTCTGCGACTTCGTTCACGAAAGTAGATTATTAGGATAGAGATTTGTCTATCCTAATATTATAAATGCGAATGTGAGTTTGTTTGTTTGAACGCGCTAATCTCAGGAACTACTGGTTCGAATTGAAAAATTATTTTAGTGTTGGATAATCTGTTTATCGAGGAAGGCTATAAGGCTAACTTCACTACCGATCAGCATGAAATTGAAATGAAAACAGCACTTTATCAGGGGTATATATAAAGGACATAGGTTTCCATCCAGAAAAAGTATTGTTCCCGATAAGCAAAGCCGTGGGTATAAGATATACATTGATTTATCTATACTAATATTATAAAGCTGATGAGTTTGTTTGTTTGAACGCGCTAATCTCAGGAACTACTGGTTCGAATAGAAAAAATATTTTAGTGTTGGATAGTCTGTTTATCGAGGAAGGCTATAAGGCTATAAACATCACGCTACGACCCACGGGGCAGCACAGTAACAATAAACGCGTGTGAAACCGCGGGAACATCTAGTATAACATAAAACGAGTATTAACGCGATCATTCTTGGTATTGAAACCCCTTTTGGCTTGTTCATAATTGGTTCCAAAAGTATATTTGTAGAAGGTTTTCAAAAACCATTCCTCTCTAGATTAATTTAAAGAATAATGCATGATCAAGTTTAATTAATTATGCGAAATACGAATTACCAGTAATTACAAACACCACTTTATATGGAACGTCAAACCAAATAGAGCTCATGCTATATCTGGAACACTGCACAGATGGCGTAAGAATATACATGAGAATGGTTTAAGTAGTCGGCTCGCCGCTGGTACTACGCCGAATGTAGAAGTTTTGACTACCACAGAAGAAAAAAAAATATAATCCACAAATAGACTCTCCTGGGTGTTCTTCGTGTCTGTTGTTTAAATGTTTGTATAATCCCCCGTGACACAGGAATTCTTCCTAGAGCGGCAGTTGTCATTTTTAAACAAACAAAACAAAACCATGTTTGTTATTCAAACGCGTAAATAATTTAACGAATTTGGATAAAACACGGCTGACATATATGTAACCCAATTCCAGGCTTAACACACAAGATATTTTTGTTTCTGTTTGCTTTTCCGTGGGTAGGAAGCAAGTGGAGCCAGTAATACTATAAACTAGGTGGTATATCTCGTTCTGAAATTTCCAGTTGATAGTTCACAATTGGCCTAACTTGACAACATCACCACTCCTTGCAACTATTCATTGTTATATTTGTACCGCATTGTACGCAAATATATGGTTAACGAAATTTATTTCCTCATAAGAATACAATATTCGTTTATCTGAGAAATTACAATATTTGGTAAGTAAACATTAAGACTGCGCTGAGCGATATGTGCCAAAACAGGCGGTCACAGTTAAGTTAATAACATCAACACTTTTTGTTTAATACAAATATAAAATATACATGTACCATAACAATGAATGTGTTTGCAATTACTCCGTGTAAAAAACTTAAAAATAATTAATATTTTCTCCTACAAAATTACGTAAATTTGGACGGAAAATTCAAAAACGTGAGCTCGTGTTACGTGATTTTTAGATTATAACAGCAGAAATCTATCCTATTATTACAGCTTAAACGAAATATAACTAGTTATATTACAATTTGTCTGTCCCAAATATTTAAGTTATTGGTTGAGAATAAAGATACATATTTATCAAAAAAGCATTTCAAATCCTCAATACAATTTGACTATGGCGGCCGCGCGCCGATTTGAATATGCGCCGCACGAGCTCTGTCGTTATGTCTCACGCTCGGCGGAGTCTTAAGCAGGTTGGAGTGGCTTATTAGTTAAGTATGCTAATCCAGCCTAATATAATTATTTATACAAGCTTTTGCCCGCGGCTTCACTCGCATAAAAGTAAGTTAGGTTACATTAGTAACAGTACTTTTTTAAATAATATATAGCCGATGTTACTCGGTGATAATATAGCTTTCTAATGGTAAAAGAATTTCAAAATCGGTTTTGTGAAAAATGAAAAATCTTTCCTCTATGTAATATTAGTATAGAAAATACAATATTTAATAACTTAAGCAAACATTTAGCAGGTTCCGGCTTGGCTTATTAGTTTAGTAAGCCTCTCCGGCTTAATATAATTATTTAACATTAATATAATTATTAAAATGCGGAGCGCGAGTATAATGCATTACTTATCTGCCCACTACACCGTCTCATACCATGACCGTGCTAGGAACGTATCAGACACGAAAAGCAACACGAGCCCTGCTATAGGAACTGCTGGTCGGTGACGGAACGGTCTAGTCGGCATAGTCTTATACATTTCCTTACAAAGAATATTTTTTTGCCTAACACGTTCCTAGCACGGTCATGGTATGAGACGGGGTAGTGAACAGACTCCTTTAAAGTTATAGTTATCGAAATGTGAGTGTGGTACAGTTTGTCTACCTCTTCAGAAATATAAGCACGTGATTGTGTATGTATGTTTTACTTAGTTTGTACTATGCTATACCCTCCCACTGTCCAGGTTTTTTAAATGTTAATAAATGAAGACGTATAACGACTGATGTTGTAGTTTATATGGAACCTGATATTTAATAGAAGTCAAGCTTTACTGCAGAATCTACTTAACTGATTTTAATTAAACATAAACCGAGTAATATGCTATTAGCATGCCAAATTTAATTAAAATGTATGAAATTATGGAAGAACGTGGTATGATGTCTCTCCAAGACAAAGGAAGGATCCTCCGACCAGGCTGGGTGATCGTGCCTGTTGGGCCGTGGCCTTACTGTAGATGTCGGGTAGCTGTTTATATCGTTAGTCACTTTGTAAATGTTACTTGTGCGAGTCAGAATAAGAATGACGTCATTTGAAGCGGTTATTGTATTTAGCGCCATCTGTTGGATTTAGGCTGAACTTCTTCGTCTGTGCGGAGTCGCCACAAATTAGTTTTCAGATCACGCGTTCATAGACAGACCTAGTCGTTACAGTATTATTATTGGATAGAAAAAACATTATTATTTAGAAGATAGAAGTTAAAAGCTTAAATGTTTGGTTTTTAGTTGCTTAGACACGTCCAAACAACTTTACAAATTATGCATGAAAAAATAATACGATTTAGATTAATATATAGATCATTATGAATCTCAGCAAATCAATTTTTTACATAAAAATTTGCTCAGTGGGGAGACCAACTGACTGCAAAGCAGAGGGTCTCGGGTTCGAACCCACGTCGCGCACCTCTGACTTTCGGAAGTTATATGACTTTTCGAAATTATGTGCATATTGATTGACAATTATCGCCTGCTCCGTGCCTCGGAGAGCAGAGAGAGCGGAGACCAGGCCGGTGGTCCCGGCTGCCATGAACATCTATGGCAGTCGTTATTGGGAAAGTCAGTACCCTCTAATATCCTGACACTGGTCTAGCCTTAGGGTATCGTTAGCCTTCGGGTTGCGGAGGTCAGGTGGCAGCCGCTCCGTTTAAAAACTGATATCCAGTCAAATCCGGTTAGACCAGAAAAGCCGACCCTAAGTGACTTGGGAATAATAAAGGCTAAGAGAGAAGAAGGTGTCACCATTCGCATAAATGAAAATAGTGTTCCGTTTATCGCAATGACATAAATATTATAAATAATATTCTCCTAAATTAAAAACTTTTGAATCTTTACTACTCATTTAACTAAATTTAATTTTTGTACCTACTAACTATTCGCACCCGTGCAGCCACCAAAAGGATCTAATTAAAAACTACCGCTAGGCTTCCTTAGCCTGGACTAAGTTAAGGTCTTATTCGGCCTGGAATTGGCCGAATAAGACGTTAACTTAAATCATATTTTCTCTGTAATTTTATTATAGTCCATAATTTTTCTTTTCTTCTTAATTGAAATAAACCTCATATGTGAACAAACATTGAATTTTAGTTCATATTTGACGTGCAATAGACCAGGTCGAAACTCTATTTTCAAGATGTTTATTGTAAGACTTAATACTCAGCTGCGTGTACTATTACTATGTACTTTTAAAGTGATCATCACCTCAAGCTGTCTCTCATCACCTCAGGCAGCTGCCTGTACTATTACTATTACTATGTACTTTTAAAGTGATCATCACCTCAAGCTGTCTCTCATCACCTCAGGCAGCTGCCTGTACTATTACTATGTACTTTAAAAGTGATCATCACCTCAAGCTGTCTCTCATCACCTCAGGCAGCTGCCTGTACTATTACTATTACTATGTACTTTTAAAGTGATCATCACCTCAAGCTGTCTCTCATCACCTCAGGCAGCTGCCTGTACTATTACTTTGTACTTTTAAAGTGATCATCACCTCAAGCTGTCTCTCATCACCTCAGGCAGCTGCCTGTACTATTACTATGTACTTTTAAAGTGATCATCACCTCAAGCTGTCTCTCATCACCTCAGGCAGCTGCCTGTACTATTACTATGTACTTTTAAAGTGATCATCACCTCAGGCTTTCTCTCATCACCTCAGGCAGCTGCGTGTTATTTTGATCTCCTTAAATATAATGCGGTTTTAATTTTGGTGATCATTTACTATTTTTGACTGTTATATTTTACTATATCTGGTGATAAGTTAAACATAAACCTTTAATTAATACAAGTTTACTTGCTATATTAAAAAGCTGCTAACAGATTATTCTATAAATTAAAAGCACTGCTTAATAGTCGACTTAGAATAATTTAAGCGTGTTATTTAGTATTTGATGAATACTATCACTGTAATTCTAAATCGCGAATTTCATGTCTGTATTATGAGAATAATTTTTACGTGTATTTGCTGCCTTTCAGACCAGGTTGAATTTTAGAGCAATGCTATTATTTCTCAGTAGCTGCACGGAGTCTAAATATGTTATTCTGAAAGTGGTTAAGGTTTTTCTGTAGAGTAAATCCAATAATACTTTCACAATAACATTTTATTAAGTCGAATCCGGTAGTCAAATCAGAGCTCATGCAATGCAGCTGCAATCGCAACCAAGGCAGTCTTCATATTTTGAAATAAAACTTCTTTATACGGCTTAGAACACAATATTACATAATTTTGGGAGTCTAACACTACTATTATTGAACTAATTACTACAATTTAAGCTATTTCGATTAATCAAAACTATATATATTTAATTTTACACTTTGTCCCGACGGTTTTGGTTGTTTTACAGCAGCCAGCCAGTACAGCAGTTCACGGGGAGACTAAGATTTTAAAATAAACAACGCGGTTAATCCGTATAAATTAGTTTAATTTCAATGTATAACATTCGCGTAAATATTAGACAATATTCAGTCTTAATATTCTTTATACTACCGTATAGTAAATTTTTAATACAGTACTAATAAATAAATCAGGACGCTATATATAAGTTCATTCAAATAAATTTATTCAGCAGTCCTTTCTTGCTCGGTGGAGGAATAATTCCTAGTTAATAACTTTTTTGAGTATGTATTAGGTACAGTTTGCTTTAATTGACACTGAGTGAAAGTCAGATATAGTGTAATTAATCTTAGTCGAGTATTGCAAAAAGTGCTTGGAGTAACCACAACAGTTTATTTCTACCAGTAATCGCGAGATGCATTAAGCTTTTTTGTGAAAAGCTAATGGCTTTTAAGTCAGTAATCCATTTTCAGTAGGTCGTAAATTCGGGTGGGGTAATTAGTAAATAAAATGTTTATTGCTGCATGCAAATGTGCAATAAAATGTTTTAATCTGCCTGGATGGTGTAGTGCTTTAAGTGGTTGCCGAGCCACTGAGACTCCACCGAGTTTGGTTTGGGTCTGAACCCCACGCGGGATAATTTGAGTTATCAAATCAATCACAAATTTTTGTCCCGAGTCTGTATATTTTAATTGTTCGTAGTTGGAATGCTTTTAAAATCAATCGCGATACAGTAATTATTACAATTGTGGGTGTTAACTTTAACAAAAATAGAGATTATTTGGTGGGTTGTGAGTTTATATCTATTTGCTAGAGATAGTATGTACCTATAAATATACTGTCCCTTAGACCCGGCTCTGCCCAAGAGGATATCGGCTATCGTGATAAAAAGTATAACAGTGCCATTTTATTTTGATGTATGGATGATTTGATTTATTGCTACACAATGATGTGGTCTCATTAAGAAAACATTAATATAGTAATAGGACTCCAAACACAAAGTTTTACGTCATTACAGCAATTGTAGATTCTTTGACAAAACAAGGTATTATGTCATAGGGCATCCTTCCATTCAGTACTCAAGCGCAGGATAGTCTGTCTCTTTCATGAAACTTATCATGACCGCAACAACCCACACTGGACCATGTAGTAGATTTTAGCCTGGTTAAGCTATAGGTAATCTACCATGCTGGCCCTGTCCAGAGAGGTTCCTCTCACACCGAGAAGAAGCCCGTGCTGAGCAGTAGGTATAGGCTTAGGCTCAGGTCTATGTTCAGGCCTGATATTATATCGACAGCTAAATGGCGTAGTGGTAAGTGTAACCGACTGCCACGCCTGAGGTCGCGGGTTCGATACCCGCACAAGTCAAACATTTGTGTGCATGAACATGGATGTTTGTCTTGGTCTAGGTGTTTCTATGTAAATGAGCGTCTAAATCACATTGATTTATGCGTCCTGCTGCGAATAACGTACAAAAGTTGTGCAGTAATTCATTTAATGATTCAGCGTAATTCAGAGAAGCCTCATCATTTGCATTTAGAAACCATCAATTCTTTATCTCTCTTTAGCACGTATTGGTTGTACACAACTAGAAACGCAATGTGAGATAAATATAAGTAACAATGACATTAACGAGTTTTGCGTTATCAGAACTTGCGAACTTACATCAATCGCTTTTGCTAAAACATCTGCTCTATTTATTCAGTGTCTGAAATTTAATTTAGGTAAATTAAAATTTTTTAATTTTTTAATTTACTCAAATAAAAATACTGTTTTGTGGTCGGCCGGGTAATAAAATAATAATATATATCTAATAATATAATATAATATTCTACCACATACACACAACACCATCTAGCCCAAACTAAGCAGAGCTTGAACTATGGGCACTAGACAATGGATAAACATACATATATACTTTTTTTTCTAAATACATATTATATATTATTGCAATCACATGTAAACTGTTTAATGGACTTGAAAAGTATGCACACAATATTAACTATACACAAGACCATCAAAAATAGCTACAATTTTGAATATATATTTCAAAATAGGTAATAGAATATAATGGCTGGGATATCTAGTACAAGCCAGGATAAATCTAAATAACTGGGACATGTCGGTCTTACAATAATCGGCCTTTGAATAAAGGTTTAATTCGATCAATCAAATATGTCCAGAATAAATATTAAGCCACAATATTCCGCTTCGGAAACAAATTATATAATCCAGCACGTCTATCGCTATTAGGTATATTCAAAATGATGATGAATTCAAAATCATTTTAATATTCATAAGTGTAACTTTGTGACCTACATGAATTACATTTTTGATTGATTTTGATTTGGTAGCAAATGGGCGCATAAATGTTTTCATTATTAGCAATCATAAACAACCATAAATAAACAACATATTGATTGATCATCCAAAGTTTAGCTGTAAACAAACAAGAGAACCTAATTATTTTCAAAATCAATTAATATTTTATTTAAAAAAAAATAAAACGTAATAATTATATGCAAGTGTTGACACATTAAATATTAAAACAAGTGAGAAACGGCGATGAATTACTGTAAATCTTTGAGTTCGAAAAAATTGTATTACGTGAAGTCAAAAGCCATCGTCATTTCGACCATCGACTATGCTGAGTCGAATGGCGTTGACCGCGAGTCTCTAGCTCATACGGTTCTTGAGTTGAAAGATGATATCACGTGACCTTGGACGGACGGACGGACGGACGGACAAAGTTGTTGTATAAGAGTTCGAACTCTAAAAGGAAAAAATATCACAAACGTGAACAATCCAAATTCCTTGAATCAAAACACTAAAAACACTTTTTAATTGCCTTATAACTCCAGCATTGTCCAACTGAGTTGAATAATTAGTTAGACCACACTTTAACTCTTAAAAGGTTTTTGAAGACATTCTTTGAAACATCTTAATGGACAATAGCAAATTACTTTTACATAGTATTTTTGGCAGACATATTAACCAATAATACAAATTTAAAGAATTACTTTGTAAAAAAAAATTTGGTATATTTTAACTCCAAAATAATAATAATACAATAATATTCTACCACATACACACAACACCATCTAGCCCAAACTAAGCAGAGCTTGTACTATGGATACTAGACAATGGATAAACATACATATATACTTTTTTTTTTTAAATACATACATATTATACATAGAAACACCCAGACCAAGACAAACATCCATATGTTCATGCACACAAATGTTTGACTTGTGCGGGAATCGAACCCGCGACCTCAGGCGTGGCAGTAGTGTAACCACACTAACCACTACGCCATCGAGGCCGACATTACAAGCATAGTCTCATGACTATATCTTTAAAGGGTTAAAAAGACGTGTGTCACACTTATGTACATCTCGCCAGCTATGCTTAATAGCCCCCAGGAGAAAGGGGCTTGCCTATTGCTGGCTAAGAACTTCTTGATAGAAAAGCTAATACATAATACGTATGTCTGACTTTGCCCGACTGGTGTATATGCTTTGTCTTTAGCTACAGTATGTTACGTTTGTTTAGTATCTTTCAGTATATTATGTGGGGGCCAGTCAGTGCAGACCGGCGACACTTCGACCCTGTGGGATCTTTTGTGTCGACACTCTCCCAATAACGACTGCCACAGATGTTCATGGCAGCCGGAACCGACGGCTTAACGTGCTCTCCGAGGCACTTA
Source organism: Catocala fraxini (assembly GCA_930367265.1). NCBI lineage: Eukaryota > Metazoa > Arthropoda > Insecta > Lepidoptera > Erebidae > Catocala > Catocala fraxini. The sequence goes on along the minus strand of OV884027.1, from coordinate 25,561,519 downwards.
GCAGGCGATAATTGTCAATCAATACGCACATAATTTCGAAAAGTCATATAACTTCCGAAAGTCAGAGGTGCGCGACGTGGGTTCGAACCCGAGACCACCATTGCAGTCTGTTGGTCTCCCCACTGAGCTATCGCTGCTCTTTACGTTTGTTTACTAAATAAGTGAGAAAAACGGACTTCAACTATACTGTTCGTGTGTAAGTTTATCGGCAGAATTATTGGATAGAGCTTATCAGTATCTAAACATAGAAAACACGGTGACTCTTTTTGAAAGTCCTCCATCCTAAATAGGTCACAGTATCGTAATGAGCTTATATAATGCATTAAAAACAACAAACACTGGCTTATTTGGTAGCCGATCAGATAAAGTTTAACTCGGGATATACAAACCTATAATTGAACGAGCCATCAATATACCTTTTTTCATTTATAAAGTTAATTAAATGCTGTTCGTTGTAACGACACAAATGTAGACGCGTCTTTATATATAATACTAGCGACAGGTCCCGGCTTTGCAAGGGTAACCTTAATAAATTATACACCTAAACCTTCCTCATGAACCACTCTGTCTATTGGTGAAAACCGCATGAAAATCCGTTCAGTAGTTTTTGAGTTTATCGCTAACAGACAGACAGATAGACGCGGCGGGGAACTTTATTTAATAACTAACGACTCGCCCCGGCTACACACGGGTAACCTTAACAAATTATGCACCTAAACCCTTCTCATGAATCACTCTGTCTATTGGTGAAAACCGCATGAAAATCCGTTCAGTAGTTTTTGAGTTTATCGCAAACAGACAGACAGACAGGCAGACGCGGTGGGGTACTTTGTTTTATAATATGTAGTGATATGTACCTCACCTTTAGACTTGTATTTAACTAATATGGTTGTCTCGTTCCATTTTGATTAAATAAAGGCTTGATAACGGTTCAACTGCGTTATTGTCTAACTAAATTGAATACACAACGTTACACACACACGTCAACAGTTCGTGGCGAGTTGGATTCATTATGTCTTTAAAGTTTATCGTATGTTTATTTGCTTTCTCTTTGATAATTTGTCTTCGAGTCATCAAATGGTAGACGAGATTTTATTACTAGTTACTGCCTGCGGCGTTGCACTAATTCTATGAAAGGCAATACCGCAATTAACATTTCTATATAATCTAGAACACGGTCTATAGGTGTGCTGAGTTTAATTCGAATCCATAGATCGATTCGGTATTCGGTTCGCTCAGAAACAGTATGTTTTTCTGCATGAAAAGTACTCTTAAGTTCATACAAGGTAGCAGTTTGTATGCGAAATTCCAAGTTGATTATTCGAGTAGTTAAGGCGTGAAAACGTAATGAACAAACAAACTCACATTCGCATTTATAATATTAGCAAGGGTAATATATCCAAACATAATCACAAAGTATTTATTTGTTTATGTTCCTATAGAAGTTTGCTAAAAATGTTGGTAGATTGGCTCGTATTGAGACTTCTAAACAGACATCACCAAATTTTTTTTATTGGCCCGATCCGGGGTTCGAACTCGAGACCTCATGCACAGCATTCGCATTCTCTACCGCTGCGCCATAGACGCAGTTACACCCCACCATTACCACGTACACGAACAAATTACACATAATTTAAATCGTTCACTTATCCGGGTCAGTGATGTGTACACAACAGATGAGGGCTCTGTAATTAACCGTCATCTCTTTGTTTGAAACCACATCAAAAATAAAAAGGCTTGCCACATAAAGACACTCACAAATCCGCTCTCAAATCGATCTTTGTTATACCAAAAACTGTCTACTGTGAGTGGACCAGGCACTGTGAACTATTTCGAATTCGGAGTGTAATTTCTCAGTAAAATTTACTATGGTTAAGTAAATGTTAAGTTAAGTTTTACTAATATAACAAACAATTTGTAGAGATTATACAATTATCGCATTTACGCAGTTAGTAGAAGCACGTAGGCTTCTATTCTATAAATTTAAATGATATATATTTTCCTATACTACACGCAGAGTCGGGTCGATTACCGAGCTTTGTTGTCCAAAACATAGATGCCCCAGAAAGTTTAATGTTTCTATCCTTCTGTATTTCCGTTATGCTATTCCTGCCTATCCTCCTCAATATCTTGGTGTTTGCAAACATGGAACCCAGGTACAACTTCGATCAAATAAACTACATAGAGATCGGTCCGCGCTTCAAAATGGTCCCGGCAGATAAAATGTTTTATTTGTAAGCAACATTGAGCAATATGTGTTAAGAAATATGGTTTAAATTACTTTGTGGACTTGCATATGATCCATTTTTAGTTGTCTTATTTAGTAAACATATTTAAAATACCGAAAACGAATATATAACGAGTCTGAAAACAGTAACTAAATTAATTTATAATTATCATGTTATTTGAAATTAAACTGCTATATACGGATTTTATCGCGTTGTTTATTTGACACTTTATTACAAAATTTTGAAAATTGTTACCCTACTACTATTATTACATGCATTACATGGTCACGGGGCATGGCTGCTGAAAAGCAACCGAAACGTCGGGGAAAGTGTAAAATTAAATTAAATCTAAATAGTTTAATAATAATTTAATTAGCTTAAAAATTAGTAAAGTTTAATAGTAGTAGTAGTGTAATAATTTTAAAAATTTTGTAATAAAGTGTCAAATAAACAACGCGATAAAATCCGTATATAGCAGTTTAATTTCAATGAATAATATTCGCGTAAATAGAAGACAATATTATATCATGTTATTTTCTAAACAAGATAAGTAAGTTAAAAGGTCTATAGTGATATCTAAGAATGTATATGTCAACTATAGACCGAATGTCAAGTGCTCTTTGGTAAATAATGGAATATGAAAAAAACTATAGATTAAGGAGTAGAGCTCTCATGAGAAGAAACAAGCAAGAAACTTATGGCGTCTCTATTCAATCACCAATAGTACAAAGGGTAAATTAATTTTAAATATTGTTAGTAAGTTGCTAAGCTAGACGCATTCCTTGACGATTTCGCGATTTGGAACATTATTACAACTAAGTCTACAACTGATAGATATTATATATCAAGATGCGAGAACCTTCTTGGGTGGCTTCCAAATCTATATAGAGCTTTTGATACTTGAGCTAGCGAAATGCCGGAAATTGGTTTCTAGTCCACTGAAATGCAGTGTACACTTGAGATGGCAAGAAAATATTTACCAAGAAAACATAGTTTACTTTTAAAATAAGATGGTGAAGGTTTTGTTTTCGTATGATGTATTGCGTTATCTTATTGGCAGATGTAACACTTACATTCAAAGACTTTGTCATTTCTCGTTATATATTTCATTTTATTTTGCCCGCGACGTCTCGTACGTGTAAAATTTGTAAGTAGTAGCACGTATCTATACTTTTCTTTCTTTGCATTTCAGAAGTAACTAATCTACACACATCATACTCGACTTTTCGGCATTAGCTCCTCTAGAAAGATACATGTGATATGCGTCCTACGCAAAAGGTGTTCCTTAGTCGTGCCTTGCAGGCCGTTGCCCGACAGTTGATGTTAGTAACTTGTATATATGTATACTACTTCGTACAAATTTTGCTTGCGCGAATATGAATTTAGCACAAGGTGTATGAAGTAGCGTGTAGTTGGGCAAAACGCCATCTGTTGCCACAATTTATAACTTCTTCGCATACCTGAAGTTAGCCAGACATTTCAGTCATAGATTTAACAACAAATGAGAAAAATTCCTGACACAATGATTACCATGCTTGAATTAGTTAAGAAAGTCACTTCTTTGCGTAAAAGGATTAGTAATAACTCACTTCTATGCAATTTACTTAAGATTGCGAAGGTCAGACAACCCTCAAATATTCAAGTCACAGGTTCAACTGGCCAACTTAAATATTTCACTGTCACCCAAGAGACGTCTACTCTAATAAAATAGAAAATAAAAGCCTTATTCATTTAAGTGTTAGTAGCAGGGGTCAGCTAAAAGCAGAGAGCCCTTTTATGCTTTTGCCATTGTTATAATCATTTTGGAAACTGAACGATAATATTAATGACGTGAATTTGAGAAATATATGAATGAATCTTTATTGCATACTAACATGTTACATAATACATGTAGTTTCACGATCCTATATGCCAAAAGGGGTTTGGAGAAATGAATTCGCCACCTATGGCTTTATGCCACATTATTATGTGGCATAAAGCCATAGGTGGCGAATTCATTTCCCAGGATTTATCCAGGATACAGAAAAAGGCTCTCAACCTATTGGCTACAGTTTCAGACTTCGTGCTGACTCAATAGCAGAGTGTTTTCAAGTTTAGCCCGAAACAAAAATCAAAGCCGATAATTCATGCACAGCAGTCTCATACTCTACGACTGCGCAAGCGAGGCATGACATAATTTATATTACTAATAAAAAAAAGTTCCAAATCAATGAGCGCTCCAATCACTAAGAGCCTGTTTGGGTAGGTATACAAAAACTAATTCTCATTTGAAATGAAAATGAGATGAAATAAATTCGGTAGAATCCTAAAGAAAGATTTATAACTTTCCTATTAGGTTAGGGCTCAAACAAACGCGCTACTCTCAGAATTTAACTCAGGGATTTAGTCACTTTCAGGCAGTTTATTAAAAAATGCAGGCTGCGTCTCATAACGTATAAACTCATTTGGTCTAATTTCATTTTATTATCGTTCATAAGATATAATCAACGTGAGATATACCAACTGTTGATATAATTTCTTTACATATAACATTTATTTATTCTAAAACTTAATTAGTATAACGTTGTTTGATATAACGTTTATGTAATCGAAAATCATTTAGTCTAACGTTTAATATGTATATTGTTTATTTAATCGAAAATCATTAGGTCTAACGTTTAATATATATAAAAAACGTCATTATGGTTAACACCCCGACTCAGAGTACCCCGACTCAGAGTACCCCGACTCAGAGTACCCCGACTCAGAGTACCCCGACTCAGAGTACCCCGACTCAGAGTACCCCGACTCAGAGTACCCCGACTCGGATAGGTTAGGTTAGAAGGTGCGGCACCTGGGTATCCTGGTAGCAGGCTGGCCGACAGGTAGGTAGGGGTTCGCTAAATAAAGAACACGAATCTTTAGGAATTGAGTCTTTATTTATGCCAACTACTGTTGCCTAACCACGTCCAGACTTTGAGGTAGTAGGTAGTACTGGGAACACTGGCCTGAACTGTGGTGCAGCTCTGCTGGGCGGCCCAGCTCCTTCCCAGGTTGTGCTTGGGTCTTCCACTCGCCGCCAGATGAGAAAGGTCGCGTAGCGAGGGTCCCAAAAGGTAGAATATAAATTGAAATCCTGGAAGCGCAGATACAAGGCAAGCGTTAGCAAAGCTTGGACCACGTAGCCGGGTCCAAAGGTCACAGTGTCCCAGCAAACAAAGAAAAGAGGAACAGCTAATACTAGGTCGAAACTAGAAGAAGAAACACCTTACAATAGAACACTTTAAACAAATGCATGGAAACTTACCCCAGCGGGATTCCGAATAGTAATTTGTTTAGACAATTTAATATTAATTAAACACTATACAAAAGTAGGTCATCTGAGACCGAGTGACACAGCCGTCACGTCCGATGCGTTTAAGTAGTCTGGCCGTTGCCTTTTACGAATGCACCCGAAGCTAGCCGAGCGGTCGCGTGCGGCACGACTGGTTTTTAACTTATTTAGAGATGCTTAGGCGCAATAGATACGAGGACCTTCGCGTAAACATTAAATGGTGGGTTCCGTAGTGTATATATTTTTTTTATTAATAGTTTAATGTAGATGAATTATATTATATTTTAATTTAGTTATTTAAATTTGATAAGTTGTAATTATTGATAGTTTTAGAAATTCTAACTTAAGGCTAGCAACGTACAACGTTACAAAGGCTAAGGCGGGAGCGAAGCTCCCACCTTAGCCTTCGTGGTTATTTTTTTTTAAACCACCACGATATTGGAGCCCCCCGAAGCGGGACTCCGTCGACCTATCTTAGCGCAGGTGGTAATCAGTTACTAGTTATGTTTAATATCTACTTAGGTTACTATTACCTATAAATATGATAGAACTTACAAAAAATAAAACAAAGAAAAATTAGACCAAATAAGTTATATATCTTTTGAGTGGTATGTCAAACGATTTTATATTTAATGTATGTTATGTCAAACAATGTTATATTTAATGTATGTTATGCTTATAAAAATTAGTAATTTTAAAATTATATCAATCGTTTATTATATTAACATTAGTTATTAGCGATTACGCTATATTAAATAAAATTATAGGTTCCGTTGTTATATGTTGTTAATATTAGAGATTTTGTTGTTATATCATCTGTTACTTGCCCAAAAATGCAAGCCTATGATTGGCATAGTGATTTTATTGGTTGCCTTGCCACTGTGAGTGTTGTAGGCTCAATCTCCATACGGAACAAGAAATTGTGTGATCCACAAATAGCTATGCCGAATCTGGGTGGTTTTATGTCCGTTATTTGAATGCATGTAAAGCCCACGCCAGATAAATATGCCAGAAAATTCTTTTTATAAAGAATATCCTCTGGGTTTGTAGTAATCAAATCTTCTCCACAGCTGGGCCCATCTTTGCTTGTGACACTTTCTACAATCCTGTATCATTCTTCGGATTCCATTCTTATTTAATTTATTAATTCAAACTGTGACAATGAAATTGGTTTTGATGTTTTATTTATTTATTTATTATTTTACCTGATTTTATGACATGTCTTTTTACTTATTTTGATTTAATTTATATGAAATGTATTATTTTTACTAATAAAATAATTAATTCTAGCTTATTTATTTATTTTAATTTAATTTAGGGAATGTAATAATATTATAGACTATATACTTATTGTGATTTTAAATTTATTTTTTATATTATTATTTTTATGTGTGATAACTGATAATTTAATAATGGATATATTAATTATTATTATATGCTGTCTATGGAACCAGTTTTCTGATATAAATACATTATTATTATTATTACCATCGGATAGGCATTCCCTCTATCGATGCTCAGTCGGCCATTTTGTCACGATTTAAATCACATAATACAAACGTCTAACGCGCTCATAGAGTTGCTTTTCAGCAATTAATACACTGCATTTTCTCATTTGGAGGCGAAATATTTATTTTGATAAGTACTGCTATTGAGATTGTCTTTATAAAAACTCAAAAATAAATTTTTTATCAGTAATAATAATAATATAATATTCTATAACATACACACAACACCATCTAGCCCAAACTAAGCAGAGCTTGTACTATGGGTACTAGACAATGGATAAACATACACATATACTTTTTTTTTGTAAATACATCCATATTATCTATAGAAACACCCAGACCAAGACAAACATCCATGTTCATGCACACAAATGTTTGACTTGTGCGGGAATCGAACCCGCGAAATCTTAAAACTTTTGTAGCACATACGTTATAAAGTTGCTAGACTAATTTATATTATTATTGCCTAAGGGTTTAACCAGACATGCTACTTTAATATCAGTTATCTATGATTACTCGACGACCTCGATGGCGTAGTGGTTAGTGTAACCGACTGCCACGCATGAGGCCGCGAGTTCGATTCCCGCACAAGTCAAACATTTGTGTGCATGAACTTCGATGTTTGTCTTGGTCTAGGTGTTTCCATGTATAATATATATTTATTTACAAAAAAAAAACGTATATATGTATCCATTGTCTAGTGCCCATAGTACAAGCTCTGCTTAGTTTGGGCTAGATGGTGTTGTGTGTATGTGGTAGAATATTAGAATATTATTATTAATGTTCTCGAGGATATGTGAAGTCTGCCAACCCGCACTGGGCCAGTGTGGTGGACTGTGGCCTAACGCTTCCTACACTGAGGAAGGGTTAGGTCACAGTCTCTGACTGTCATATTATTTGGCCCTACTACCAATTCATGACATGGCTGCTAATCCTGCTTAATAAATAAATATAAATCGCAGCTCAATCCCAAGCACATAATTTAAATAATCTGTTATTTTATATTATGCTGCGTTTCACCGACAGAATTTAGTTTAAAAAATTATATATTTATTGCCAGCTATCTTAGGCTACGGTCGGGCTACGACAGCCCATCACCGTGACGTGGGTCATATGCTGGCCACCTTCGGCTAGCTATAATTTTAATTGCCACGTAAAGCTCATGCTGTACATAGCCTATTGACGTCTGCCGGACAATGTTCCAGACTCCATGCTGGTACAAGAAAATCATAACGATAAAAAATATATTTATTATACCACCTTCCACCCGCAGCGATAGCTCAGTGGGGAGACCAACAGACTGAATGCAGAGGGTCTCGGGTTCGAACCCACGTCGTGCACCTCTGACTTTCGGAAGTTACTTATATGACTTTTCGAAATTATGTGCGTATTGATCGACAATTATCGCCTGCTCCATGCCTCAGAGAGTACGTTAAGCCATTGGTCCCGGCTGCCATGAACATCTATGGCAGACGTTATTGGGAAAGTCAGTACCCTCTAATCTCCTGACACTGGTCTAGCCTTAGGGTATCGTTAGCCTTCGGGTTGCGGAGGTCAGGTGGCAGCCGCTCCGTGTAAAAACTAATATCCAGTGAAATCTGGTTAGACCAGAAAAGCCGACCTCAAGTGACTTGAGAATAATAAAGAGAGAAGACCACCTTCCACCCGCAGTTTTACTGGGGCATATAATTCAATAAAGAATTTAATTATCGTATTAGTATTAAAATACACAAAACAAAGAAATACATCTGTAAATTATAAACCACCTAAATAAATTATTTAGAAGCTTTCTTAAACGTCGAATACATGAAACATAAAACTAGTTCTTGCAAGATAACAATAAAATAGCTGGAGAGGCCGTTGTCTCGCTATTTCAAGACTATTTCGCAGGTCTTAGTGCCTATATTGTTAATCTGGACGGCATCTGGTTAAAGTTATTGGAGACAATCCAAATAAACTTGGGTCTCGTCTTGGAGGATTTTACGTAACCGTTTTGAATGGTACAACGCGTACTCTGCGTTAATAAAAGGATATTGAACCTCTGCACTATGATATGCAGGGTCACTCAAAGTCATAGAAGGTTGGTTATGTTATTTTGAGAAAATACACGAGTTATTTTTAGAAAATTATATGAATGATGTAGTGATTTAGATAATCATCTTATCACTGTCATTGTTAAGTATTATAATAATATTCTATCACATACACACAACACCATCAAGCCCAAACTAAGCAGAGCTTATACCATGGGTACTAGACAATGAATAAACATACATATACACTTTTTTTGTAAATACATACATATTATTCATAGAAACTCCCAGACCAAGACGAACATTCACTACGCCATAGAGGTATCAAAGTGTTAAGTATTGTTTTAATAAATAAGAGTTAGATACACAAGTATCAAGTTCGATAAAAGCAGCGACAGTAGAAGACCGTTGGACTGTCACGCAGAGGTCTCTAGTTAAATCTCTAGGAGCTCTGACTTTTTGAAATTATGTTCGTATTAAATAGTTAATTATCGATCGCGTTACCGGTGAAGGAAAACATCTTAAATTCAAATTCAAAATCTATTTATTCAGATTAGGTTACAAGGTAACACTTATGAATGTCAAAGTTACACAATTTTTTTCTGCGAATTTACGTTTACTGCCACGTTCAGCAAAGCAAGGGTGTAGGGCTCATGAGAAGAATGGGCAAGAAACTCATGGTCACTCTTTTTAATCGCCAAGTTTTTGTTTACAAATCATAAGAGCTGTAAGGTGCTGCAACCATTTCTCCATGAACTATTACTGAACATACTCAAGCATTTAATAAAATTTTATGGTAGGCTTTAAAGCAGCAGTATGGTAAATAGGAGCATCCACTTACATGTACATTAATAATCAAGACAAGGAATGATTGTAGTCCGTAGTTTAATCTAACGAAGAAAACGACAAAAAAAAAACGTAACGTAAAATTAACGTAAGAAAACCGGCATATATGAGAAGTTCCATAATGTTCTCGATGGTATACGAAGTCTACCAACAGCACTGGGCCAGCGTGTTGGACTATGGCCGAACCCTTATCGCACTAAGAAGAGGTTCGTGCCCAGCAGTGGGACAGTTTAATACAGGGCTGATATTATATACAAAAGACTAAAGTTTACATACGCTCTTTAATATTCCCAATATTCCTGTACGGAGTGAAAACGTGGAGGATACTGGCTCGAGAAAGGCAGAGAATTGATGCATTCGCGATGTGGTGCTGGAGGCGTATGCTGCGGATACCGTGGACTGCCAAACGTACCAATGTATCGATTCTTGCGCAGCTTGGAATAAAAATCTGTCTATCCACAATTTGTCAGCAGCGCATTTTGACATACTTCGGCCACATAGTACGGAGAGGAGATGAGAACTTTGAAAAGCTGATCGTAGTTGGGAACACGGAGGGCAAAAGAGCTCGAGGACGATCCCCAACCAGATGGACCGATCAAGTAAAGCACTCATCTTCAACCAAACTTAGCTCGGCGGTCAGAAGTGCCATGAACAGGAACCGATGGAGGCAAATCGTTCGATCCAAGTGTGGACTATCCAATGATGAGCACGATTTATTTTAAAATATAAACGTAATATTTAAATATATATACAATGTATATATATTATTACAAAAATATATACAAAGATAATATTGTATTCAAGACAATAATTATAACGAGCATCGCTAAAGACTCCCGCGACATCGTCATTTAAGAAGAATTTAAAATTATTTTATATATTTTATTTAATAATATAAAGGACGAAATATATAATCGTAAAGAATACAAAAGGCGGCCTTATCGCTAAAGGCGAGGTCTACCAGACCTTTGAAGATAAAATATGCTGGTAGGAGTGAGTGTACAATAATGTAGCGTTGATGTACACACGGCTACACATCAAGTTAGACACCCTATATACATCTATATACATATCCATCGTCTAGTACCTACCCATAGTACAAGCTCTGCTTAGTTTGGGCTAGATGGTGTTGTGTGTAGGTATGTGATCAAATCAAATCAAATCAGTTTATTTGCAATAACAGGTTTACATAGTTGGTACATCGATTAAAATATAAGTGCGCTGATTTATAACCCAAACAGGTGTGCAAATTTCGGGAGGAAAAGTATCACTTATTAACGAGCAGCGATAGCTCAGTGGGGAGACCAACAGACTGCAATGCAGAGGGTCTCGGGTTCGAACCAACTTCGCGCACCTCTGACTTTCAGAAGTTATATGACTTTTCGAAATTATGTGCGTATTGATTGACAATAATTATCGCCTGCTCCGTGCCTTGGAGAGCACATTAAGCCGTCGGTCCCGGGTGCCATGAACATCTATGGCAGTCGTTATTGGGAGAGTGTCGAAACAAAAGATCCCACTGGGTCGAAGTGTCGCCGGTCTGCACTGACTGGCCCCCACATAAGATACATACATCACTTATTAACATGCCTCAGATTCTTACAAACATGGTAAAAATAATACATAATACTAAAAAATGTCACCCATCATAATTAAATACTGTCAGATCTCATAGAGTTACTACAGAGTGATAAATATCAAAGAGCTACCATTAATAAAGTGATAGAATATTATTTAAAACATAAAAAGAACCCTCTTAATTTATTCCCATGGCTTGACCTTACAATTGATAATGAGGTCTGAGTAACAGTATATACTATGGTTTTAGTTGCCACGTAATTGAGAGCGAAACTATTGTCGTTCACCGGACACAGTTCCAGACTTCACGCTGCTCCTAAGAATTTCTTACTCAGGAATTTATCCTGAGACCTTATATACGTCAGTTGCATTCATTACGTTACGCCATCGATATATACATAAAAGCTTTACACATACTGTAATCAGTGAAATTTGCGAGTATAAACGAAAATCACAAATAGCAATAAATATTCTCGAAACAGGTAGATTCTATCTAGAATAAAATTTTATTGGGACTTGTGATTACACACAAGATACATCGTATTTGGGGTAACGACACTAAAAACTATATAAAGGTTTCTTTATACTCACATATGAACGTCTGAAATAGGATTCTTTTATAACGACTTAGCAATAACCCAGAAGTTTATTTACTGGGTGACCAGTGTCTGGTTCGGATAACTTAAAATTATAAACTATATATATAAGTAGAAATAATTCAAAGATCTGTCGATCCATTTGAACCAATATGGCTTGAAGTTATACATTTAATGTATATGTAAAAGTGCCTATAATAATATTATATTTACATTCATAGAATACCAGATTTTACCCGGCTGCCGTGTATGCGAAATTTCATGATGATCAGTCGAGTAGTTTATTTATTTATTTTGGTTTGCTAACAAATGTAACAATAATAGATTTTCACAATTATATACACATGAGGTTTGAGACAAAAAGTTACATCCAATTACAAGCAAACACTACATACACTAATACAGATACCTATAAGTAATAAAAAATTACAACTAGAACTTATAAACTAGTGAAATATTTAGTATGTTACTTTTCTTACTAATTTGCGAAAGTGAGTAAGAGAATCTGCATATATGTCGACCGAATCACTACAGAGATTGAGTAGCTTGCACAATCGAGGAATAGGAGAAACAGTGCCAAAAACTGTTCTTCTGAGTGGTGGATAAAGAGGAGTGATGTGACAGAGGGTATTTACGTGGAACTCTAAAATTAAGTCTAGCCAGCAATTGTGGACAGTCTATCTTGTTTCGAATCAGCTTGTACAGGTAAACTAGGTCTAAATATAGATATAGTTAAGGCGTGAAAGCGTAAAGGGCCGTCTCCATTTTTCTTATATTGGCTACATCGTGATAGCTCCCTTGCTCGTCTGCACTTAAATAGGGGTTACTTAACAATTTGTAACATCCTTGTATTTTGAAAATTACTCCCACTGCCAATATTGAAAGGCATTATTTATTCAGGTTTTGGTTAATGTATCTATTTCAAATACTTTATTGATTCAGCGGTCAACATTTTTGTTATTTTAACCTATTGAGTCACAGGCGGTGGCTAATATCGTAAGACTAGGTGGATTAATTTATTCTTTTTTGGCTCTACAGACTGGCAACAACAGCGAAAATCTTAGTTGCGGTAGCAGTGTTCTTCACTTACTGTTTACAAATGTACGCGCCCATGGATATAATATGGACAAGAATTTCCACTAGGATCAACGAGAATTATCACAACCTCAGTCAGATCGCGATAAGGACGGCTAGTGTCACTTTAACAGGTAAATATATGCGGGTAATAAGCTTTTGCCGCGCGTTCATACACGTGACATTTGGAACTAAATACATACATATATTTTTCTTTCTTTGTTTATAGATTTTTCAAAAGTAAAATAGGTGGAAGGATCTCACGTCTCTCTCTTCGACCTTCCAACATTAATAATAATAATATTCTATCACACACACAAAACACCGTCTAGCTCAAACTAAGCAGAGCTTGTACTATGGGTACTAGACAATGGATAAACGTGCATATATACTTTTATTTTGTGAATACATACATATTATACATATAAACACCCAGACCAAGACAAAAATCCATGTCCAAGCACACAAATGTTTGACTTGTGTGGGACCGAACCCGTGACCTCAGGCGTGGCAGTCGATTACACTAACCGCTACGCCATCGAAGTCGTCAAACATTTTTTTGTTGTTACGCGACTGATGAAACATGCTCCAGATTTTAAGTTAGTCCTCCGGCAAAATAACTTTGAGAACCGCATTCAATTTTGTGAAGTAATTTTTGCGTGATGCACGTACAAACATACAGACAGACACATGATTAGGCTTTCATAGTTCTTATAAAGATCCTACACATTTAGTATTACAATTTTATTCTATCCACAGAGTTTACTACTTATGCAGTATGTTACACTAAAGTCTGGACAAATTAAAAGCTGCATGGAAGTAACTGATAAACTAACTTATAATAAGTCTACCACGTCAAACTAAGTCAAAAGTCAAACATTTGACATTGTCACAGAAAATACAAAATATATAATTTATTGCAAAAATAAACCGCCACCAATACTAATAGTTTTTACTAATCTCCACCTGCTTTGAATTAAATCTAATTTGGGGTTGTTGGCAAATAGCCAGTAGAAATAATTGTATTACTTTCAATAAAACATTATACAGCGTTGCTGTTTTATTTAAAGTAATTTAAAGTAAAAAGCTTTGTATAACATACGTATAATTTCGCACTGAGTCCACTTTAGCGGCATTCAAAATGGACCAAAATGTGTTTTCCATTATATACCCTTCAGTGTTTTAAAAGCTGAAATATGTCTATGTACAGTTCACATGTTTATCCATTGTCTAGTATCCATAGTACAAGCTCTGCTTAGTTTGGGCTAGATAGTGTTGTGTGTATGTGATAGAATATTACTATTATTATTACAGTTGTACACATTTAATAAAATTGAAACTGGTCGAAGTCTGTACGTAGGAGGTATTTAAGAAAGAGTAATGTGAGGGGTCTTCATAAGAGTTATAGTAGCCACAACATTTATTTTAAACTGTTTGCCAGTCTGTCTATAAGTTCATACATGGGTCACGCAAAAACTACTGCACAAAATGAATGTCAAACTTACAAACTGGTAAGTGTGTGTACATTATACGCCGTCTGGTAGTCGTGTGTAGATCAGAATAGATAAACAATTTTCTATGACATAATTTTTTATTTAGACAAATATTTTGAAAATATGGGTATGCAGGTAATGTAACCTAAAAGCAAAGACATTACAAAAGATTCTTATGTCTTTGCCATTTCTTTAAAAAACAACTCCCGCATTAGGAATAATTCTTGTGTCGCGGGGGATTTTACAAACATCCAATCAAACGAACACAAAGAATACTCAGAATCGGAGCAACATATTGTAGATCACACAAATTTTTGTCCCGTATGGGGATCGAACCCACAACACTCGGCGCGGCAGCGGTGGTGAGGCGACTACTTAAACCACTACGTCATCCGTGCAGCCAAAAGTGTCTTAAAGCATAGTTGTCGAAATGTTGGTGTTATACACTTCTGTGTTCAAAGTCAAAGTCAAAATCATTTAAGTCACAAAGTAACACTTATGAACGTCAAAATATAGTTTAGTGAGTTTACTTAGTCACTGAAGCTACATTTAGGTTAGTCGCTAGGTTCAGGGAAAAGGTTGAGCCTATGAGAAGAAACTTGCAAGAAACTCATGGCCATTCTTTTAAATCGCCAATTAAATATAATTTCAGTATGTTACAACTCATATTAAGAAGGTGTTGCAGCTATTATACCATATATTACTGACTATACAAATCTAAAGCTTATAATAATGATTACTGAATAATATAAAGGAGATGAAATAATAAGGATTTAGTAGAATTATTTAATATTTATCTGTAATAGACAGTAGGGTGGCATGAGGGCGCATACACTTACACTTTGTGACAATGCAAAGGCAGTCCGTGACTAAATACGGTTGTGCATCGTTCGAGTATATGTTGTTCGAGTAAAGAGCAGCGATAGCTCAGTGGGGAGACCAACAGACTGCAATGCAGAGGGTCTCGGGTTCGAACCCACGTCGCGCACCTCTGACTTTCGGGAGTTATATGACTTTTCGAAATTATGTGCGTATTGATTGACAATTATCGCCTGCTCCGTGCCTCGGAGAGCACGTTAAGCCGTCGGTCCCGGCTGCCATGAACATCAATGGCAGTCGTTATTGGGAAAGTCAGTACCCTCTAATATTCTGACACTGGTCTAGGCTTAGGGTATCGTTAGCCTTCGGGTTGCGGAGGTCAGGTGGCAGCCGCTCCGTGTAAAAACTGATATCCAGTCAAATCCGGTTAGACCAGAAAAGCCGACCCCAAGTGACTTGGGAATAATAAAGGCTAAGAGAGAAGAAGATCGTTCGAGTATATAGTCATGAGACTTTGTATGTATGTAAACATAAATTTGAAAAATGCTGATGCAGTGTACTTTTCATCAGAGCGACGAGCTAATTTCACCTAACGGTTATAACCTCGAGGGTACTGATGGCGTATCCGAATTTGTCCGACAATATCCGAGGGAATACATTTATCGATATTGACATTCAAACATTCTAAAATACGTTATGTCTATCTATACTAATATTATAAAGCTGAAGAGTTCGTTTGTTTGTTTAGTTGAGCGCGCTAATCTCAGGAATTAGGTTCGAATTGAAGAATTATTTTAGTGTTGGATAGCCTATTTATCGAAGAAGGCTATAGGCTATATAACATTACGCTACGACCCACGGGGGCGGCGCAGTAACGATAAAAACGGGTAAAAATGCGAGAACATCCAGTCGTGAATATTCATAGGAAAAAACGTATTTTGGGAAAAATCATAAGTATGGTTCCATACAGTCTCATGTTTATATCCTCCGAAGAAGTAGACAAAGTTGTATTCTTGGATCTTTTATTAGGGTCATATAATGACAGCCCTGTTTATAAACAGTCCCACTGCTGGACCTCTTCTCAGTATAAAAGTATTAGGCGATACTCCACCAAAATTGCCTAGTGCGGGTGAGAAACTTCACACATATATGTAAATAAAATCAGCCCTATATTAAGTTGTCCCACTGCTGGACCTTTTCTCAGTATAAAAGTATTAGGCGATACTCCACCAGAATGGCCTAGTGCGGGTGGGAAACTTCACACATAGAGCCTCGCTGATTTCAGCATGAATGGGCCGGCTCGACCGGGGAAGGACTACCAGGACACCCAGGCTCCGAACAATTACTCACGATCATTTACGAAAACATATTTCTGAAGAGGTAGACGTGTACCATACCAACATTTTGCCAGCTTCGGTTTTGAGTCCAATATAAACCAATTGCCGTCTACTGGATACAGGTGCTACTGAGTATTGCCCCGTGCTTGACAGAAATCCCCAAAAATACTTTGTACTTTGTACAAAGTAGTGTCATTCAGTACCGCGCTGCCAAGGCTGGCTCATAATCCTAAGTAATATTATTAATGCATATGTATGTTTGTTACGCTTTCACGCCTTAACTACTCGACCAATCATCATGAAATTCCGCATACAAGTTGCCAGAGGAACAGAAAAGGACATAGGCTAGCTATTATCAAGAAAAAGTACCGTTACTAACCTAACTTAACCTTAATACGTGAGCAAAACCGCGTGCAAAATCTAGTCTACGATCAATTATTTGAAAAGTAAGACTAGAATTCAAGATTTAATATTCCAAGTTTTAGAAGAGCAATTTAAAGTATTTTATCTAATAAATAAATGACTGGCTAAGCATGCAGCATACCTAAGTGGAATTTGTATAAGCATTCATTATCTTATATTGAGGTTCTTAAGCAAGTCTTAGATCATAAAAGATAAAAGCATAGCTCGGTTAAAACTTAGAAGCTTCTTAACATGTTGTATTAAATAATATACATTGGACTTTATTTTGCCCACGGTTTCGCTCGTATAGATATCGTCAGCAAAATTAAGGTACACTATATCCTTTTCTGTGCTCATGACATCCGCATATTTTTTAACTAAACTAACTTTCATGATGATCAGTCGAGTAGTTAAGGCGTGTTAGTGAAACAAACAGAAAGAATTCGCTTTTATATTATTGATATATCAAAGGTATAGACAGAAGACTGACTACATGGATGGCACAGAAATCAAGCGTTCATCTCACCGCTGTCGTTGCGTCTAGTGTCGTGGGTTTGAATCCCATGATCCATTGAGCAGACAAATTTTGTGTGTTCCACAAGTTATTGTTTTGAGTTTCGGTGTACTTTGTGTCGAATTGTGTTTTAAAGTAGTTAAGAAAATTTA
This sequence comes from Catocala fraxini, assembly GCA_930367265.1. NCBI lineage: Eukaryota > Metazoa > Arthropoda > Insecta > Lepidoptera > Erebidae > Catocala > Catocala fraxini. The sequence continues at coordinate 25,543,626 of OV884027.1, read as the reverse complement.
TTGTCAGAAAACCCCAATAATCCGTTTGCCCGACCGGGGAATGAAACCCGAGACTTCATGCTCAGCAGTCGCATACACTACGGCATCGCATCAAGAACAGTAAAAGAAACAGAAACGGGATCAAAGAAATGGGAAATGTGTGAACCTTTGGCACATCTACTTACCAAGCGAAACTCAGTAACTGTTTTACTCATTCGCTGGTTGTCTGCAAGTAGTATTTATTTCTAATTAACTTTTCTCTTTCTCTTACAGTTATCCTGGCAGTAGCAGTACCAGATTTGGAGCTTCTCATTGGCCTTGTCGGGGCCATCTTCTTCTCAACTCTGGGCCTACTAATCCCCGTTGTGGTCCAAACAGTTCACAAATGGGAGCGAGGCCTTGGAGCTTTCAACTATATAATATGGAAGAATGCGCTCTTATTGGTGTTTTATATAATCGTTTTGATATCTGGTTGCTATGCGGTTATTAGCCAGATTATTGCTAAATGGTCATGAATTTTATTTATTTGTTGAATAAATATAATACATCTTTATCTGCATTGTACCTATGGACGTACACACTGACTTTTTAATATATGTATTTCTGTTTGCTTGCTTTACAAATCCTAGTATTCTTCTTCTCCCTAGCCTTTATTATTCCCAAGTCACTTGGGGTCGGCTTTTCTAGTCTAACAGGATTTGACTGGATATCAGTTTTTACACGGAGTGGCTGCCACCTGTCCTCCGCAACCCGAAGGCTAACGATACCCTAAGGCTAGACCAGTGTCAGGATATTATAGTGTACTGACTTCCCAATAACGACTGCCGTAGATGTTCATGGCAGCCGGGACCGACGGCTTAACGTGCTCTCCGAGGCACGGAGCAGGCAATAATTGTTAATAAATACGCACATAATTTCGAAAAGTCATATAACTTCCGAAAGTCAGAGGTGCGCGACGTGGGTTCGAACCCGAGACCTTCTGCATTGCAGTCTGTTGGTCTCCCCACTAAGCTATCGCTGCTATTATAAATATATAAATATTATAAATCCTAGTATTCTTATTAACACATATTTATTTATTACGTCGGCCTTGATGGCGTAGTGATTAGTGTAACCGACTGCCACGCCTGAGGTCGCGGGATCGATTCCCGCACAAGTCAAACATTTGTCTGCATGAACATGGTTGGTCTTGGTCTGGGTGTTTCTATGTATAATATGTATGTATTTACAAAAAAAAAAGTATATAAGTATGTTTATCCATTGTCTAGTACCCATAGTACAAGCTCTGCTTAGTTTGGGCTAGGTGGTGTTGTGTGTATGTGATAGAATATTATTATTATATAGCGTTCGAGCTATAAAATACACTATAATTGAAGGGCAAGTTAAGCAGAGATAAAAGAAAGGGATTTTTAGCACTTGAAAGTCACAGATATATTGTTCACAAACACAGAAGGAGAAAGTACATAAGAGGAAGCACAGTCTTAGCAGTAAGCGTTGGAAATATATAACAGAGCGAAATAAAACAGTAATTTATAGAATAATATTGCGAGCGTATTCGAATTCAACGGCTAGCTAGAATCGCGCGCGCAGCCTCTCGGCGTCGAGTACAGTTGTTGACTGTCGAGGCGGTGAAAACCGAACGCGCACGAAGTACGTTCGGGTGTCTTCGTAGCTGCGGCGCGCCCACCGATCGCCAAGTAACGGGACTTTTACTCGGCTTTAAAATAATGTGGTAATTGATTTTAATCGGCCGCCACAATTATTATTATTTATTGTATTTTTATGTATTTTTAATTTAATAAAAATATAAATTTTCTTTTTTAATATTATTAATATGTAAACACTACATGTCGCAAGTTTTTCCTTGAAGAACGTAGCGTAGTAGTTTGCGTGACAGTAGTATGTCTAAGGATGGAAAGGCTTCCTTTGTCTGTCTACATTCCCTTGTTTCTGTCCATAGTTTTTCGTGTATTTTCGGGGTTCTGTCGCATAACCATGTTTGGAGTTGGCAGAAGGGTATCGGGACAATTGGTTTGGGTCCCACCATTTTAATGCTCGATCCTCTCTTTGCCAGTTGGTCTGCAGCGTCATTGCCAGAAGAGTTGCTGTGGCCGCGTATCCATTGCAACGTTACCCGATTTTTGTTGGAATCCTTTGCAGTTCATGGTGACACTCCAGGATGAGTCCACTGTTAAAGCAGTTGCTTTTCAGAGCTTGTAGTACTGCGGCACAATCCGATATAATGCGTATCGACTTATCGCTTATACCCCTTGATGTAACCGCTGTTGCAGCCCGGTTGATTTCAACACATTCTGCCTGGAAGATAGTGTCGAAGTTTCCCAGGGTTGTCGAGTAATTGGTGTTTAGGCCGTGGGAGAAGACTCCGACTCCTGTTCCTAATTTTATTTTGGATCCATCCGTGTATATTCTTACTTCATGTATACCAGAGCTATCTTTAAATTCTTCATGAAGAACAATATCACATGTCGCCGCTATCATTAGAATTTCGTTGTATACTAACTCCTTTAGGCGTGCATGAGTTATCCTATTGTCCCGTTTCCAGAGCCCTACCTTTTCAAGCCGTATGGCAGCTGTGACTGCTTCCTGTGTATGACGAGGTATAGGGGTCTGAGGTTTAGTATGGCCTCCAACGCTGCCATGGGGGTTGTTTTCATACAGCCTGTCGTCGCTAGGCAGGCGACTAGTTGTAGGCTTTGTAGTTTGTGTATAACTGTGCTTAGAAGAGTACGGGGCCACCAAACTATGGCGCCATATGTTATCATAGGGCGTATTATGGCCGTGTAGAGCCATAAGTTTATAGATGGTTTGAGGCCAAAGTTTCTTTATTTCCGTATTAACTTGATAGTCTATAAGCTCTTGACTTTAGTGATCTTATTACAGAACAGATTGGCTTGCGTGTCCCTGCCTGAATCCTACGGGACCCCATATCCGAATAAATATATATATATTTTATCCAAAATCCGTTCAATGGTTTACACGTGATTGATTAACAAATACTTTTGCCGAGTCTCAGTAATCGTTTTGTCTATTGATTGAATGTTTGTAAAGTTCCCTACATCAAGAGATTATACGTTGGGCGAAACGCATCTTAAAAAAAATAATTAAGAAAAACACGCTTGCATTGTGTCTAAGTCTAGTAATTACCTACAAAGCGTTTTTTGTATTAAAAACACATCAATGCAGAAAATCACCAAACTTTATCAATATTAACTTGCTCAAATTATGTGAACCATCTGATTTCATGGATGTAATTTCACATATGTACGTACGAGTCTCATTACATTTTCCTGGAAATGTATTTCAGTTTTGTCATTCACGTCAATTCATACCAGAAATATTATGATTATTTACACCGTTGCTATTTACATATTTTCAATAAGAGAACCCGTAGTAATACACACCTAGCAGTTTTCTCATTTCTTATACGAAAATCGTAATAGCATTGATCGGTCGTATTGTTGTTATACCTATAACAAGACCGGGTTATGTTACGTAAAAACCTTTATTTTTAGATGACTGTGGAGATGTCATGTTGGTTTGAGCGGTCGCCCCATCACTGGTACTATGTCGAATTTTGTGAGTTCGAATCACGGGACAATAATTTGTGTAATGCACCAATAATGACTTCGAGTCTGGCTGTTCTTTGTGTCCATTGTTTGAACGTTTTAAACCTTCTGGCAATACAAGAGTTATTTTTATTGTGGAAGATGTCCATTATCAAAATTTAAATTAATTGAGCAACAATATACATTAGTACCTACTGAAGATTGATTTATACTAAAATTAATTATATAGTAAATAGACCAGTATGTATACTATGTATAAGTGATACTTTTTAGTATAAAACATTAAGTATATTATATAATATGCGGATTATACAAAACTTAGGGAACTAAAGTAAATGTAATGTAGAGTATCTTGTATCTTATGTGGAGGCCAGTCAGTACAGACCGGCGACACTTCGACCCAGTGGGATCTATTGTGTCGACACTCTCCCAATAACGACTGCCATAGATGTTCATGGCACCCGGGACCGACGGCTTAATGTGCTCTCCGAGGCACGAAGCAGGCGATATTGTCAATCAATACGCACATAATTTCGAAAAGTCATATAACTTCCGAAAGTCAGAGGTGCGCGGCTTAATGTAGAGTAACTAGTATAAACCGTTGGACTGCCACACAGAAGTCTCGAGTTTTATCTGGTGGAAAACCGTTGGACTGCCAAAAATCAAAGTCAAGATCAAAAATCATTTATTTATTTAGGTCACAAAGTAACACTTATAATCGTCAAAATATATAGGTTAGTGAGTTTACTCAGTTACTGAAGCTACATTTAGGTTAGTTAGAATGAAGCTTCGAGATTAAGGTTTCAATTGAAGATCTGGATCGAATTTATTTAGTCATCCATTACCGTCCTCGTTTCTATTGATTGAAATATTTGAAGGCGCCTCTTAATTGATTTCCCATCAACTTACTTATTATTCAACTAGTCTCATTTATTCAAGAAGCGTGTGCTCAAACTAAAGAAAAGACTGCCTTTGTGGCATAGCAGTAACGACTGCTGTGCATGTCATGAGTCTGACTTCTGAGTCGAGCATATTATTAGACTTTTCTGTGAAGATATTCTCAGTAACATCACGGAGTGTGGACCTGTGCCCGAAATTCAACAGTAGAGTCATTCAGTCGCCCTATTACGCGAGACCTGACACCACCTGATGGAATTTTGGTGATAACCACATACCTACCCCTAAGGGACCTAATGTATAAGAACTATGGACTTTATATCTATATACCAATGTAAAATTAAAAAATTAATTACATTTAATATCCTCTAATATTACAAATGCGAATGTGAGTCTGTTTGCTTGTTAAGCTTTCACGCTTAAATTACTTGAGCGATCATCATGATATTTCGCATATACATTGCCTGGGGTACTGTAAAGTACACAGGGTATTACTTATCACGAAAAAAGTATTATTCTCGAGCAAGTGAAGCCACGAGAAAAAGCAAGTGAAACAGAAATAGAAAAGTTTGTGATAAACATTATTTAGTGTCATTTATTTTATCGAGCTGGATCGTCTAGACAGCTTGCAGTTCTTTATGCTCCGTGTTTATTTAAGTGGTTACTGTAGCTTGATGTAAAAATAAGCACGAAGCACTCATGTTCTGATAACGTAATGGATACGAAATTGAACAGGTCTATCTTTACGGATTTCCTGGAATAATGTCGGAACACGAAAGGCTTTTAATACAATACGCGTTGTAAGTGAAAGCTTTTAACTCGTAATACATTTATAGGAAGCACGGGTGGATTTTTAACAGATTCGGAGTATAACCTTTTTTATTATAATTACTCAAATATTCATAGTTTGTAAATTATTTATAGCTTAAGTCTTGTGTCTGTTATCAAAGTAACATACCAAGGTCTGGATCAATATTGGTCATATTATTATCCTAACTAGTAATATTATGACTGCGAATGTAAATTTGATGTTACGCATTACGCCTTTACTACTCGACCGATTATCATGAAATTTTGCATGCACGTTATCAGAAAATCACATAAGGTACTGTTACATTAGCAATTAAGGACTTTTTTTCTAAATGACGCTTAAATAAGATTTTTTTTACTGTAAAACTGACTGCACTTATGGCGTAATAATTTAAATAGTCACCTTATCGCGCTGCTACTGTATCAACGTTGTGGTGAACCCACGCGGGACATAAATTTGTGTGATGTACAAATAGTTATGCTGAATCTGGTTGTTCTTTGTGCCCTTTGTTTGAATGTTTGTTAAGTCCGTCGAGATACAGGAATTATTCCTAGGATTTGTCCTTTTAAACAAGAGGAATAGAATATAACTAATTATTTTCATTACATTTCTAGGTTTATTTTTTATGTATTGTAAAATTTTGATGATAGTCATCCAATGTTTTTCTAAGCGGACAAATCGATGCAAGAGGCCAATTAAATACTGAGAACACCTACTTTACACAGCTGAATTTGTTGAAGTATTTACACATTTATATACATTTGTATAACATTCACTGTACAAATTTAAATGAATTAAATTGTAACTTAGTCTGATAGCCCGAAAGTAGTAGTAGTCAGAAGCTTTTCACGTATATTATACATGATTGAGTATACATCCAGTCGTCCAAATATCCAAACATCGTCATAAACATCGATTTACCTAATCATGTTCAACTTCACCTTGTTATCAATCAAAGAAACTATAAATATGTCTAGTTTCGTAGCTCGCTACGCTACTTTCAATTTGTAAACTAGTTAGATGTATTCTTTGAACTGCTTCTGTGACATTTACCGTTCAGCATCAGATATCATCCTGGTTCGTCCGCCACCAAAACAATAAGAATAACTGAGTGATTATGTCGTACAGTTAATTTTACGAAAATAAACCGACTTCACGACTATACCGACCATACCTGTATGTCATTAAAGTATACAGATTTTGGTTTTGTTGATTTTTTACAAAACACTGTATTAATTTCGATATAATTTTTATGGGACTACGTCTAAAGTATGACCTACCAAACAAAAAAGAACCATTAAAATCAATTCATAATATCAATTTCAATTTCAATGCTTTATTGCTCTCCGTATGTATTACATGTTGTTACAAATAATAAAAAACCAAATATAGACCCTTTCGGGCGGTATAATAATTGGCGAAGGTATTGCGTAACATACTTACAATAAAAAAAATGTTCGTATTCAAAACGTCATTCTTTTTTTAAATCGGTCTCCATTTGATTTTAATTGAAAAGGTTTGTTATTAAACTGCAAAGGTATACCGAATAACTATTTTCAGAGTTCGGCACCCTATCGATGCGAAGTCACGCTCAGACAAATATCGCACCAATAAGCAATTTCTATATCAATTCTTATATTTCTTACTATATTTCGCGCTGTAATAAAGTATCAAAGCTATTTTCTTTTGACAGCTGGCTCATAATGGAAGCTGTCTTTCAGAACATTACTCTCGTGAGATTTTAAATCTTGCTGTGTGCAGTGCACTAATTGGCAATTGATTCGATTTGTTTTTGAAGTAAGACTGGCTTGATATTGTCTTGTCTTTACGTGGGTATTAAAATTCAACTAAGCAGAACCTTCGAGAATGAAATTTTGTTAAATCAGTGTTCTGACCGATTTTCGACCATAAGAGCAGCGATAGCTCAGTGGGGAGACCAACAGACTGCTATACAGAGGGTCTCGGGTTCGAACCCACGTCGCACACCTCCGACTTTCGAAAGTTATATGACTTTTCGAAATTATGTGCGTATTGATTGACAATTATCGCCTGCTCCGTACCTCGGAGAGCACATTAAGCCGTCGGTCCCAGCTGCCATGAACATCTATGGCAGTTGTTATTGGGAGAGTGTATTCCACTGGGTCGAAGTAACGCAGGTCTGCACTGACCGGTCCCCACATAAGATAACATAAGATTTTGAACCTGTGTGTTTCAAATGAAGATAATATCTATAAAAATAAATGTTCACATAAAAATAAACAAAATATTTAAGTACCGGCTTCAAAAATGAATATTCTAAAACAAAAGATGCACTAAAATGTAAAAAGATAATTGCGTATTCTTGTGTCTACAACTTACAATCAACTTAATTTTCTACTGATGTACAATTTATGCGTTTACCACGCAAAAACTACCTTCTTGCGTGGTACCCATTTAAACATCTAACCCAACACATACCTATGACATAATAATAATATGACATACCTATAATAAACAATTATTAAATATTTATGTATTAAGAGTTCACTAAAGCAACATTTTTAAATTATGTGTATATTGCTTAAAGACAATCAAATTATTAGGATAATATAATTGAAATTAAACTGCTATATACGGATTTTATAGCGTTGTTTATTTGACACTTAATTACCAAAATTTTGAAAATTGTTACACTACTACTACTATTAAACTTTACTAATTTTTAAGCTAATTAAATTATTATTAAACTATTTAGATTTCATTTATTTTTACACTTTACCCGACGTTTCGGTTGCTTTTCAGCAGCCATGGTCACGGGAAGACTAAGATGGCAGTTGTCTCAATGTTCCAGTGTAATTATTTCAAAGTACCCGAACATAATTTAATCATTGGTGTTTCTATTTACGCAGAATGAGCTCAAAGTATCATGAAGTCTAGCTGTGGTTTGCTTCTTCTTGGGTTTGACTATTTTTATTACTGGATCCCAAGCTGGTGGTACATTCCAACCATCTTCTCTATTAAAATTAGGATGTTTTTTGATTTCAATAGCCTCGCGAAGCATCCTTGGTAGGAACCGGTGTTCTTTAGCAAGAATCTGTGGTTTGTCAAATCTCAGGTAGTGGTTGGTCCCCTGTTGCACATGTTCACACACAGCAGACTTCAACGAGCGTTGGTGTTTTACATCAGCTATGTGTTCTTTTATGCGGGTGCCTATGTTTCTCTTGGTTTGACCAATGTATGAGAGTCCGCAGTCACAATCTATTTTATAGACCCCTGCATCTTGTAAAGGTAGTTGGCACTTGACGGATGGTAAAAATTGGCTTATCTTCGTTGGCGGCTTGAAGTATGTGTTGATTGAAGCTCGCTTCAAGATGTAGCCAATCTTGTCAGTGACACCCTTTACATAAGGCAGTATAGCAGGCTGGCGCTCGACTGTGGCTGGCTTTTCTCGGGATCTGTGACAGCGGCGCGGCTGTTGGAGCTTGTTGTCTTGCAGTACTTGCTTGACATGTTGAAGCTCGGCGTCCAGGTGTTTCTTGTCACAGATCCCATGGGCTCTCTGAAACAAAGACATTCCCACGGTAGCTAACTGTTTAGGATGGTGGTGAGATTCACCGTTTAAGTACCTATTTGTATTTTTCCTATATACAGTGTGGCTCAAAGTATGATCAGGATTCCTGATGAAAAGTACATCTAAGAAAGCTAATGAATTATTTGCCTCTAATTCCATAGTAAATTGGATGTTATTATTAATGGAATTAAGATGTTCTAGGAATACACTTGCACTATCTGTTGATAATATTGTAAAAGTATCATCTACAAACCTCTTATAAATCCTGGGTGTGATGGGGGCAGTATGTAAAGCTCGAGCCTCGAAGTCCTCCATATATACATATGTCGGCAACGACAGGCGATACTGGGGAGCCCATTGCGACACCATCGACTTGTATGTAGAATTTATTGTCCCACAACAGGTAGCCAGTTGCTAAGCAATGCTTAAATAGTTCTGCATATTCCTCAGGCATATTGTACTGTATTAGCTTCCTTTTAGTTATTTCAATACAGTCATGTGCAGGTAAGCATGTAAATAATGACTGTACATCAAAACTAACCATTGTTTCATTGTTAGTGAGACGTAGGTGTTTAATTTCACTCACAAAATGGTATGAATCCTTTACATGTGCTCTCGAGTTGCCTCTGAGTGGTGAGAGTATCTTCGCTACGTGCTGAGCCAGTCTGTAAGTTGGTGTGTCGATCTGACTTACAATAGGACGTAGGGGAGCGTTTTCCTTGTGTATTTTTGGTAACCCATACAGCTTTGGAGGTTTTACGCAAGCTGGTATTAATTGTTTAACGTCTAGATCTAGTTTTTCGGAGTATTTATGTGTGATGTCTTTGGTTTTGTTCAATATTTTGTTTGTAGGGTCTGTTTTAACCTGTTTATATGTTGTTTCATCCGAAAGTAAATTTTCAATTTTATGTTTATAATCTGACGTATCCATTATGACCGTAGCGTTTCCTTTATCTGCACGGAGTACTGTAATATCAGGCCTAGCCCTAGTGGGTCGCAGCGTGATATTATAACCTTCCTCGATAAATAGACTATCCAACACTAAAAGAATTGTTTAAATTCGAACCAGTAGTTCCCGAGATTAGCGCGTTCAACCCAACAAACAAACTCTTCAGCTTTATAATATTAGTGTACAAGCTAAGCTGTACATTGACCCTTATTCATGCGTCACTCTTTTACGTTCGCGTTATGTCAGCAATTAATTTATAACACATCAATCATTAAATATTATATACATTTTAGTAGCAATAAAACCTTTGAATAAAGTACTTGTCTACTCATTTAACATTTTAGCAATTTAGCATTTATCGTTGGGATTCTGTCCCAACAATTAGTATAGTTGGGTTTAATTTCAAAACCCCCTAAAATGAATTCGGATTTTATAATATTTGCACTAAAAGAAAGTTTTAACAAATTTCCTGGCTATATATCCTTATTATGTTAGCTTTTATAACCTCCTAAAATACACAATAAGTAGTAGTAACCAATTTTTTTTACAGGAAAACCAATTTCGCTTTACCCAAACCGGTCATCGAAACCTCCTCATACACAGCAGTTGCATTTACTTACGCTGCACTGCGCTACTGAGATAGTCATGTATTGCAATAACTTTTATTAAAATTTATAATATACTTTCCTAGAAACTGTTATTAAAAAAATTGCCATAAACGAAAGTCTTACAATTTCTTTTAGTTTAAGAAAAGCTTTTTTAAATAATGATGTTGTTTTATGATTAGTTTAGTCTGTGGTTACACTAGACTTATTCTGCTTTCGAAATATCGTTTCTATTTTCAAAACTGTTTAACTTTTTTACTATCCAATTTGCATGTTTCAGACAGCACAGATTCTTTTCTATTTTCGAACCTTTTATTTTTCTTAAACCTTTTTCAGTAAACTGCCAGTGATAAATAAATCTTCCCTTATCGCGTTCGGACTTATACTGTCAACGAGGAACTTGGGCATCGTGTTTCTGCAACATCTATCCCTTCCTGATTAGAATGTCCATATATATTTTTTCTTAAGAGAAAAGCTTTTGAGACAAGTAAAAAGTATTTTGGGTATAAACAATACTAAAATATATACTATAAATACTACTATTTACGTATTACTTTTGAGGTATATAAATACGTTGTACTTTCGAGACAAGTAAATAGTATCCCACCAAAAACATTTTCATGTAAATGTTGCCAAGACGAGACCATATGGCTCGCACTGTCAAAAAGTTATCAGTTCTCATATAGAGCCAAGGTCATCTCAGTCTATACGCTCTAACTCTACAAGCTCTAACTTCACAAACTCTACACCTTAGTTAATTTATGTGGCTTGACTGTTTCGTCTAACTCAAACATAAGGTCTAGTACAAACTTTCACCCCTAGTTTAAGAGGTTGGAGTGTTACAGTTCCAAGTTTTAGATTTTTTTTGTTGTTTGTATACTAGCTAACATACCAAATATCAGCTTTCTAGGACTACAGAAAGTACCCTAATGATTTTTATGATCATCAGTGAGTGAGTCAGTGATGAAATCGGAGTTTTTTAGATATCAATAAAACCTAAAGTATAAGACCTATGCAATGAAACTATGGGAATGAAACACCATTCCCATAGTTAGGATACGGATTGGGATTGGGACTGGGATTGGGATTGGGAATAGGATTGGGATTGGGCTTACGATTGGGATTAAGATTGGAATTGGGATTGGATTGAGATTGGGATTGAGATTGAAATTTAGTTTAGGATTAGGATTGGGATAGAGATTGAGATTGTGATTGAGGTTGAGATTGGGATTGGGTTTGGCTTGGGATTGGGATTGGGCTTTGGCTTGGGATTGAGACTGGGATTGGGATTGTGATTTGGATTGCGATAGAGATTTGAATTCAGATTGGGATTGGGATTGGTTAGGATTGGGATAGAGATTATGATTGGGATTGGGATTGGGATTGGGATTTGTGTAAAATTATGCATATTATAATTATGTACTCGTGTAGTCATCAACATAACAGATGCATACTTGCGAAATTTTGATTGCCTTTTAAAGTTATAACAGATGTTAGTTTTTTACAGCAGTAATAAATAAAAGGTTACTATAATTTATTTAAATATAATAATAATAATATCAGCCCTATATTAAACTGTCCTACTGCTTGGTACGGGCCTCTTCTCAGTGTGAAAAGGGTTATGCCGTCGTCTACTACGTTGGCCCAGTGCATGTTGGTAGACTTCACACATTTTTATAATAATAATGATTATTTATTAAGTTTAAGTTGGCACATGAGTAACAATAGGTCTTAAAATACCTAAAATAAGATATATTAGGTACTTTGGACACCTGTACTAGGTTATACCTGTATCACAGGCGATACTTACGGGCTATTATAGTGTAAGAGGAAGAGCATTCTTAACAATATGTTTGAAAACATTAAGGAGAACTCTCAGAAGTGCAGTTGTTCTCAAGATGTTTTCCTTCACCGTTAAAGCAAGCGCTAATTAACTATTTAATATTTAAAAATATATACTCAAAACGGAGCGGAACTGACAGACATTGTCTAACTAAATAAAATATAGCTAGAACCGATTAGGTTCTACTGGGCGATCTACCGGATCCAATTGTGAATCTTAATCACCCATAGACTGACTGTAACATATAAAAACATCAAAATCGGTTCAGCTGTGTAAGAGTTCAGTGACATACGCACTTCCAAAATAATTATAATAACGACATCCAACTGCATCAAACAATCTTATCTAATATTATAAATGCGAATGGGAGTTTCTTTGTTCGTTACGCTTTTACACCTTTAACTACACGACCGTTCATCATGAAATTATGCATACACGTTGTCAGGGGAACTGAAAAGGACGTAGGTTACCATTCATCTAGAAAAAAGTACTGTTAGTAACCTTACCTAAGCTACATTTACCCGAATGAAGCCGCGGGCAAAATCTAGCATTATACAGAATATTGTTATAGCTCAGTGGGGAGACCAACAGACTGGAATGCAGAGGGTCTCGGGTTCGAACCCACGTCGCGCACTTCTGACATTCGGAAGTTATATGACTTTTTCGAAATTATGTGCGTACTGATTGACAATTATTGCCTGCTCCGTGCCTCGGAGAGCATGTTAAGCCGTCGGTCCCGGCTGCCATGAACATCTATGGCAGTCCTTATTGGGAAGTCAGTGCCCTATAATATCCTGACACTGGTCTAGCCTTAGGGTATCGTTAGCCTTCGGGTTGCGGAGGTCAGGTGGCAGCCGCTCCGTGTAAAAACTGATATCCAGTCAAATCCGGTTAGACTAGAAAAGCCGACTCTAAGTGACTTGGGAATAATAAAGGCTAAGGGAGAAGAAGAGTATAAAACATCGTAACTTATATAGGTGGAATCTATAAATGATGCTAGCTATGACTATATATGTATATGTTTCTATGTATAATATGTATGTATTTACAAAAAAGAAAAGTATATTTGAATGTTTATCCATTGTCTAGTACCCATAGTACAAGCTCTGCTTAGTTTGGGCTAGATGGTGTTGTGTGTATGTGGTAGAATATTATTATTATATTGACTATACCGATGGCGATGGTTTAAAAGGTCGTCTTGCCGCTGCCATTGTGCCGAATGTTGTAGGTTTGATTCCTCTCGATTTCGATCCACACGGGACCAATATTAGAATTTGTGTAATTCACAAATAGCTATTCAGAGTATGGATGTTCTGTTTTCATTGCTTGAATGCTTTTTAAGGCCCTCAGGGCCTTAAAAAGCATTCATGCAATGGCACAGGATTTATTCCTAGTGCGGTGCTTGTCATTAGAAATAAAAAAACAACATTATAGGGGATTCTTAAGGCCACTCCTACCACTAAAAAGTAAAATTTATCCAAAAGATAAATCGCATGCTGTCTCACTAATGTTAGGTTAAAGAAGACAGATGGCGATACTTTTATCTTATAGATAAATTCTATCTGGAGATGGTAGTACAAGCCCTTAGACATGCAGATTTCCTCACAATATTTTCCATCGCCGTAATCTCCAACTACGTATTTCATACACAAATAACATTGAAAATTTAAAAATTCATGCTACAGTACGAAGCTTCTAATAGAACCTTTTGTTCAGAATTCTGGAGCCTATATGCTAGTCTCAAATATAACAGGAGATCTCATTAGATTTTACTTCTGATTATTTCTAAACTATCGTTGGTTGGTGTCTCACCTAATATTATAAATGCGAATGTGAGATTGTTATGATTTCACGCCTTAATTACTAGACCAATCATCATAAAATGTTGAATAAACGTTGTCAGTGGAACAGAAAAGAATATGACGAACCTTTCATCCCAAAGAGAAAGCTAGTAGAAATATAATAATACAACATTTTACCCACGGCTTCGCATGCGTTATTCATGATTTAATCAATAAATTTCTATACCTCGGGAACAGTACTTTTTTGCGGATAAAAGGTACCCTATGTATGTATCTTATGTGGGTGCCAGTCAGTGCAGACCGGCGACACTTCGACCCAATAGGATCTTTTGTGTCGACACTCTCCCAACAACGACTGCCATAGATGTTCATGGCAGCCGGGACCGACGGCTTAACGTGCTCTCCGAGGCACGGAGCAGGCGATAATTGTCAATCAATATGCACATAATTTCGAAAAGTCAAATAACTTCCGATAATCAGAGGTGCGCGACGTGGGTTCGAACCCGAGACCCTCTGCATTGCAGTCTGTTGGTACCCTATATCCTTTTCCGTTCTCCTTACAACGTGTATGCAAAATTTCATGATATTCAGTCGTGTAGTTAAGGCGTGAAAGCGTAACAAACAAACAAACTCACATCCACATTAATAATAATAGATAGAATTAAACTTATAGCAGCTTACAATTATATCCAAAACAAAGCTGAAAATAAATTATGCACCTAACCAAAATGATGGTTTAATAAGGTCTTTTTAAATTCGGAGATGATATTTTCAAGTAAAGTATACCTATAAACGGGTTACGACGGTATAGGAATGAAACAAAACAAAGAATATATCACAAATCAATTGTCATAATTGAATTACATTTGTCAACAGTCAATATGTACTTTACAATTAATTATTAAAAGGCTTCACTACATTATCAGCCCTCTTATTGTTTAACGATTTTGTTTAATAATTTAATTATTTTGAATTAGTTTGATCAATTATTAGTCATAACCACTACTCTGGCAAACAAATTAAATAAAATTCAAACATTATAATGATTCAAAATTTGAATGTAATCAAATCTAATTTTGATCGTACGGTTGGCGCAATGGTTTTAATAGTTGTTCTGCCAAATCTTTTGGGTTCGATCCCCCACATGGTACACAAATATCTGTGATCCACCAATTGTTGTACCGAGACTGGATTTTCTGTATGCAATGGTTTTAAAGTCCAGGAATCTCAGAAAATAGATAGCGGCGAAAATTAACTGTAAAACAAAAAAATATAATTCTGTACCAACAAATATTTGTTCACGTCTTCAATCAAAAAAATTCGGTTAATCATTTGACCATAACTTGGCAGAGTAATGATAATAATCTTCACGTTAAACAATAAAGGAGTGATTTAGGAGATGTTTAATTAAAAACTGCTTAAGTATACAGCCGTCTCATTTCTGGCAAATAACTGAAAGAGATGGCTACAGACTACAAACAGTGTTTAGCCAAACAGCTTATAAGTATTGTGTTAAGTTAAACGTTTACTTAGTGGAATGTTTAAAACTATAAGATCAGTTTCGAATATACAATGACCGGGAGAATAAAAAAAATATAATTTATTATCCCGGTCATGTTTTATACCTATATGTTTCTCCCAAAATACCTGCTATTAAATATTTTTAAATGATGCCGTTTTTGCTATACAGAAATAGTAATGATAATAATGTCCTCCAGACCGAATTTCGGTCAACGCAAGAGTCTGCGCAGGAGATATTATAGTGCACAAGCGTGTGCGCAAACACGAATGCACTCTCTGTTCCCTAACTCTCATGATCCGATGGGACGGTAATCCGACATAACCAGAGAGATTAGGCGCAGGATCAACGGCTTAACGTGCTTTCCGAGGCACGGGGTGTTTAACACCGTCAACTTTCTAACTTCGGACTGCTATTGAAGTTTATTATCAGAAAAACCCAACAACACTTTGTAGACCAGTCCCGAGATTCGAACCTGAGACCTCATACACAGCAGTCGCATTCAATACCTCTGCGCCACTGAGACAGCGAATATTGATTGCACAGATGGCGTAATGGCCGAATGTTGTGGTCTCGAATCTCATACGTGACAAAACATTGTGTAATCTAATGATTGTTCAGAGTCTGGATGTTCTTTGTGTCCGTTATTTGAATGTTTGAAAACATCCCAATATAGGAACTATTCCTAGTGCGAGAGATGTCTTTTTAATAAATAACAAGTGAGAAACGGCAATGAATTGCCGCAAATCTTAGACATCGAAAACATGGTTCAAGTAATATGCAAAGGTCACGTGGTACCACGTGACCTTGGTCAGAGGTCAAAGGTCATAGTAATTTCGGGACTATATCGAATATGCTGAGTCGAAAGGCGTTGACCGCGAGTCTCTAGCTCTTACGGTTCTTGAGTTGAAAGTTGTATAACAGACAGACGGACGGACAAAGCAGTTGTGTAAAAGTTTTTTCGATCTCTAAAAAGAAAGACAAAATACCTAATCTTGTGATACGATATAATATATTTACTGTAGGTATTTTCAAGCCTTTTACAAATATCACATACCTGTATTCTGAAGGAGTATACAAGGTGTGTTACGCTAACATTTTGCCGGAATGTCTTTAGGTCTTTTGTAATAGGTGGCGAGCCTATCTAGCCGTCTACTGGGTACAGTTTCCGTTCTGCTATTGAGAATTTCTGGTCAGAAAACACATGACATAGAAATCAACCCAGCACCTTATATTCAGCAACTGCATTTAATATCACTATGCCACCAAGGCATCTTTAACAAGTTACCCTTAGTGATGTATTCTGGGATCTTTAAAAACAGGTATTTTAAGAGAACTAATACATAATATAATTATTTATAAAATTGATATAGTTTTACTAACTATAGTTACATCGAGTCATGGCTTTAAACAAATTGAAAACCTCAATATTTGTTTTTACAAAATACTCAAAATAACAAAATGAGCTTTTTATATTTTTTTAATCGTATACTGTTTTATGTACCAATCAAAATGAACCGTAATTATTTCTTACATATGGAACAATGATTAAATTAATAATTTCATATTTTCAATACAAGAAACGAACCTGAGACTTTAACTTAGCGCAAACATAAGCACAAACTTATGCCACGGGATCAAAATACAATACAACAAAACTATTATAATAATACGCATAGGCATCTTCTCAGTGCAAGAAGGGTTAGATCATAGTCCACTACGCTGGCCCGGTGCGGGTTGGCAGACTTCACATATCTTCGAGAACATTACGGAGAATTCTCTGACATGCAGGTTTCCTTACGATGTTTTCCTTCACCGTTAAAGCAAGCTAGGAGTACAATTGGCTGCACGAATGCGGTAATGGTTTAAGTGGTCGCCTTGCCACTGCCGCCGTGCCGAGTGATGTAGGTTCGATCCCCACACGGGACAAAACTTTGTGTGATCCACAAATTATTGTTCCGAGTCTGGGTGTAATTTATGTCCGTTATTTTAATTTTTGTTAAGTCCCCCGCGACACAGATACTGTTCCCAGAAAGAGTAGTCTTTTAAAAATATTGTATTAATACATACATACATAGATTCACGCCTGTTTCCCAGAGGGGTAGGCAGAGACTACGGATTTCCATTTGCTACGATCCTGACACACTTCTCTGGCTTCATTCACTTTCATCCCATTCCTCATACACGCCCGTCGGTTCAAGGTGCTCTTAACCTGGCCTTTGTCCAGAACGCCTCCGATCTGATCAAGAAACGTTCGCCTAGGTCTTCCTCTTGCGACTGTTCCATTCACACTAGCCTTATAAACTTTCTTAGTCAGTCTTTCCTCGTCCATTCTTTCTACATGCCCAAACCAGCTTAACATACCCTTTTCTATTCTTGTCACTATATCAACTTTCATGCCGCATCTCTCTCTAATCACACTATTCCTTATTCTATCTTTCAGAGTCACACCACATATATTTCTCAGCGCTCTCATTTCTACAGCATTTATTCTGCTCTCATGCTTCTTTTGCCATACCCAACTTTCACTTCCATACATAAGTGTGGGCACTAATAGTCCTCTATGAACAGCCAAACGTGCCTTTTCGGAAACATTTCGACTGTTCATAAAAGCGCGTAGAGCTCCATTCACTTTGTTTCCCGCAATCGTTTTAATCGCAATCGCAATCGTCGTATTTTTTGTTAAGTCCCCCGCGACCCAGATACTGTTCCCAGAAAGAGTAGTCTTTTAAAAATATTGTATTAAACGAACGAATATGAAGACAATCCAAGACCCGACATTAACAAATATATTATTATCATCTTTTATTAGTTATTACATACTGACTAGAACGATAATACATTTAATTAAAATAGTGTTTACATTTTCGTTACGCTAATGATAATTTTACTTACAAAACTGCCATATTTGATAAAAGCGCTCTTTATTTCAAATATAAAATTCTATCTGTAATCTTAACATTAACGATCTATTGGAACAATTAATGTGCTTACTTTATTAACACTTTAATAATATTTTGAATATTGGAACCAACATTGGCACAACCTGCTAAGTATGGTAAATATTTAAACCAATAGCAGCAATGTTGTCTTATTCTAACAAAACAACGTTGCAATAGCAGCAAAGTTGTCTTATTCTAACAAGACAACGTTGCAATAGCAGCAAAGTTGTCTTATTCTAATAAGACAATGTTGCAATAGCAGCAAAGTTGTCTTATTCTAATAAGACAACGTTGCAATAGCAGCAAAGTTGTCTTATTAGAATAAGACAACTTTGCAATAGCATTAAAGTTGTCTTATTCGGATAGGACAACGTTGCTGCTATTGGTTTATATATATGCCGATTTCATATAGTTTGCCTAAGATGCATAAATTATAGTCTGAACTCAAGGGGCTGAACAGATATATTACACACACATTTCGAGAACTAGTTCCAGATTCTACATGATAGGGATCGAGCATATTGATGTCTATTAGACACAGACGGCACGGAAGGCATAGAGGTTTGGATAGTCACCTCGCCACAGTCAGTTCCCAATTGTTATCGGTTCGATACCTACACGAAACAAAAACAGTTTTTCTGAGTCTAGGCGTACTTTGTGTATAATGTTTAAATGTTCGTAAAGTACCACGCGATACAGGATTTTTTCCTTGTGGGAGAGATGTCTTTTATAAAAAAAAAAACAAGAAACAGTTCCTGACTTCATGCTGCGACTGACAATTTCTTTGTAGAAAATCCAATTACTGTCGCAGAAGTCGCGTTCACTACCGCTTCGCCACTAAGGTGGAAAATTAAGCCATCTACTGGCGTAATAAGGCGTAAAGCGTCCTTATTTACATACATAGAAACTCATGTAATCAGTGGAAAAAAACCATGGCAAAACACAATTTGACCCAATAATATATAGCGAAATATATGTCTATGTTTCTATACAAATATTGGCTCCAATATCCATACCAATCATCACAACAATTCCAATATGATATATAGCCACTAATTTAGGCAATAGTTAGAATTAGAATTTAGTTCAAAGTGACTAATATATAATTAAATTTATTTATAGCTGCCGCAAACGATTTAGATTAGCAATGGTCCCTTACATGACTAATATTTATATAATTCGTAATGTTTACGAACTTTTGAGACTAAAGTAAGCGCTTTGGTGTATTGAATATGCAGAATACTAGTTTAATTTTTTGTTTTAAACTACGTACAGATTGGGAACATTATGTTTGCAATTGTAATAGATGAATAACTCTTAAATTTTATTTTCGATATATGTTCTTTTATTTTGAGACACTAAAATAATATTTTGTTTAAAAAAATATATCCTATGGATTTCTCTTTTTTATTCCATGTTGGATATTTGGCAAGTATACGAGTACGTCTGATTTATTTTGGACTAGTTTAAAATTAGGAAGCTATAAATTTGTGCGACAAAAATACTAGTCGTAAAAATTACGAAACCTGTTGGTTTCGTAATTTTTACGACTAGTATTTTTGCTTTATGCTATTTTAATAAAGCAAAATTATTCATAGTAGCTAGAAAATAAAATCATTAACTTAAAAGTTAAATTACTAAGTTATTAGGCACACACACACACTTAAACGTAAAATTCAATAAAATAAATGCAATTACAACAACACGGAGCGCGAATCAAAGCGGCGTAAATTTGACGATTGCGGATCGCCTAATCACCTCAATGTTATAGAACAGTAAGTATTTGATCGCAAACATAATCGCCATCGCAGCACTCGAAGACGGTTCCTATATTCAAGAAACGAGTCATTTTACCTGCGGACAGTTCATTTTGACACATATCCTATGAAAAATATATCAAAGTTTAACTATTCGTAAAATCACTAGTTTTTTGATATAGCAACCGGGTCTGCATGATCAGTTAACGTTCGGCTTCAAACAAACAAAAACATTCTACGATATGTTGCTTACAGTCTATTTTGTGCTTTGGCTATTCCATTTTATACTTTATGTTAAGCAAAATAAGATTGAACTACAATTGAGATCATAAAAAATATCTTTGTATTTGTCTTCCTTTGGTACCTACTAAAATAACATCTTAAAGTAAATGATAATACTAAAATATACGTCGGCAATTCTTTTAAATAACGTTACATAAAATAACAATTTAACGTAAGTACGTTATTTAGAGTCCCCGAAGGAGTATCGTTTGCATATTCGTAAAAATACGATTGCAAATTTATAAATATAAATTATACTGCTTAGCTTTAAAAAAAGGAACTTTCGTTATATCTTGAAAAATTATCATACTATACTGTGTAGAATATATTATTTAACATGAGATTCTGATATATTTTTTGCATCGGCATAGAATGCACTGCTAAGAAATAATGCACCTATTTTCTTTATCCGAATAAATACACTACATTATTGAAATATTTTTATCATTAAAAGCGCGTAACAGAAAGACGTGGTCATTCAATTTTAAGTCTTTTCAGTAATCCTAAGATTTTTAACAAGTCACAAATTAAGCTTATAAGTACTAATACACTTACTGCGTTTTAATCCATTACTAAAAGTTGCACATAACCAACCACTCTCCCAGTTTCCCTATGGTAGAACGCGCTAGTTATACCGCTAGTAGTAGTAAAACTACCAGTTAATTATTTCCGCAACACTACTAGTATTAATACTCCTAATAGTAGTAAAACCACTAGTAGCAATACCCCTAGTAATAGTAAAACTACTAGTAGTAATACCCATAGTAGTAGTAAAACCACTACTGACAATACCCCTAGTAGTAATAAAACTACTAGTGGTAATACCTCTAGTAGTAGTACAAATACTCGTAGTAATGCCCCAAGTAGTATTAAAACTAGTGCCTAGTACCTAGCACCCCACTCGTTACCGCTTACCATCGGGTAGGCTATAAACCAATTTACCACTTACGTAGTAAAAAGACTACATCTCACCGTTACACGCCTTTAATATATCCTTAAAACTAATCAAGAACTAATCACCCAATACTCTGCAGTGAATGCTTGAACTGCAGTAGTTTGCTGAGATTCGTGAAGACCAGGTCCTGTGGGTTCGATATTATGAAGTAGACCAGCCCGAGTATTGATAGGACTGCGCGCCATATTGAAAAGTGCGTCCATGTGTGGTAAAATGTTGGTATAGTTGGCTGGAAAAGAACAGAATCATATTTTAGTATATTTGAGATAAAATTCGACGGATGTCCTAAGTAATATTAAAAGTTCGAATGCGAGTTTGTTATGCTTTCACGTCTTAACTATTCAACTGATCATTAGAAATTTCGCATTGAAGCTAGCTTTCATCCAGAAAACAGGGAGCGAAGCCGAGGTCAAAAGCTAACAAATATTAAATAATAATATATATTTTTAATCAAAATGATGTGCGTATTGATTGATAATTATCGCCTGCTCCGTGCCTCGGAGAGCACGATAAGCCGTCGGTCCTGGCTGCCATGAACATCTATGGCAGTGGTTATTGGGAAAGTCAGTACCCTCTAATATCCTGACACTGGTCTAGCCTTGGAGTATCGTTAGCCTTTGGGTTGCGGAGGTCAGGTGGCAGCCGCTCCGTGTAAAAACTAATATCCAGTCAAATCCAGTTAGACTAGAAAAGCCGATCCCAAGTGACTTGGGAATAATAAAGGTTAAGGGGAAGAAGAAGATATACTTTTAATCTTGTAAATTGACTGTCCCACTGCTAGGCTCGCACCTTTTCTCAGTATGAGAAAGGATAGGCCATAGGATGGTTGTGCAGACTTCACACAACTTCGACAACATTATGAAGGTGGAACATATTTTCTTTATAATGTTTTGACCATTGAATTGACTATTTAATACGCATATATGCAGATTCAAAAAGTTGGAGATCTTGGGATTGAACTCCAGATCTCTGTGTGGTATTCCAAGTCAAGATAATTAATGATCGTTCGCCTTAATAGTAAAGAAAAACACCGTGAGGCATATACATGTCGGAGAGTTTTTACAATGTTCTCAAAGATATTTAAAGTCTGCCAAACGCGCTGGACCAGCGTGGTGGGCTGTGCTCTAACCCATCTCACACTGAGAAGAGGCACGGGTCTGGGAACGGTCCCAGCAGTGGAACAATTGAGATACTGTTATTATGTTATTCGATTGGCTGGTCCAAATCTCTAATTGTTTACTCACAGTCGTAACATTGCTGGTCATATTGTTGACGAACGGCGTGTACTGGTAGACCATGAGCTCATCATACATTCTAGCTGCAGTGCACACTAACAAACATGCAGTATAAAGTATCACTAGCACGATAGGCTGGAAGTATGGTTGGAGACCACGGGTCAAGTCGATGCTGGTAACGTCCAATCTGGAAAATCATAAATATAGTTATTAGGTTACGTGTGAAATTAATGTTCTGAATACAGAAAATTTAATTTTTTATGACAAGGTCGTATTCGATGATATTTTGCATGTATAGTTGCTTAACTTGGAGCTGAATATGGTTTATCTTGAACTATGAAACGCGACAGAGTACATACATATGTATACTGCTACTTAAGGTCGATATTTTGTTAGAGGACAACTTCCCTGTTAAAACCAACACATTCCCGCTTAAGCCTTGAGATAGCTTCCGCGTGAATGTGCTTTCAACTCTACTATTATATGTAGTTTTTTAGAATTCAAAAAAGCTCTTATACAACAGCTTTGTCTGTCCGTCTGATATACAACTTTCAACTCAAGAACCGTAAGAGCTAGAGACTCGCCATTCGACTCAGCATAGTCGATATACCCCAAAATGACGATGACCTTTGACCTCTGATCTCAAGGACACCTGATACCATTTTTTCGAACTCGTGAGATTTACAGCAATTGATTGCCGTTTCTCACTTGTTCTGCGTTAGATTTTAGTCCACCACGTTGGTCCACGAAAAACTCGCAGGCATGAAAGATTCCTCATGACATTTTCCTTAGAACTATACGCACATATGTTATTTTTCAACTATTGCTATCATCCCACTAGTCCCATTAATTTGTGCCATGATATATCAATTGACATTTTTACAGTCAAGCAGTCCCATACAACAAACGACACTGGTGTTTTGGTGCCAGAGGTCCTATTATTTAGTAGTAGTACCTAGTTATACCAACAAGTAATTTAAGCAGAATTTTTTTTACTATTTTCGCGCCTTCGCCTAATCTCACATTTATTTGTAGGCGCTTACGCCCATAAAGGGGGACAAAATCTTCTTATCATATTATAATAGATTGCAACTCACCTATCCAACACAGAGAGCAAGCACAAGACACAGAAGAAATAATACGTTGCGACATATGGCATGGTGACCACTGCGTGGAACGATAGGTGTCCCGCGTCGAGTCCGTCCGAGTAGCTGATGAGAAGCAGGTGCATGAGGGATAAACCGCCAAGCACACCGTGACAGGCGGATGCGCAACTCCGCCATGCCTTTTGCAAGGTTAAAGCCACGTCTAGCGGAGTTAGGTCGCCAAATCTGAAAAATTAAAATAAATGCTTATTATTAGTCTATAATTGGTAAATATATCAGACACTCGTTTTGTATCATGTATCAGTGTATTATATATTTACTGTTGACAAACCAAATAATTCACAATTAATATTCAGTATTGTCATTTAATAATTAAAAAAATAAATGTGCCCGATTGGTCTGAATTGGTACAAAATAGGAAGGAATGGCATACTTTAATGTCGGAGGCCAGCGAAGTAAGTGAGTCATTTTAATATGTATACTGGGTTAATTGAAGAATAATAACAGCTACAATTAACAACTTTTGTTCTAGCAATGTTCATAATTAATTATTTGATTTATTTCTTATGAATATTGAAATTGGTTGCTCGAATCGCATTAAGACTACATACGGTCGCATAGTCGGTCGGAAGTGAAAGTTGGGTATGGTAAAAGAAGCATGAGAGTAGAATAAATGCTGTAGAAATGAGAGCGCTGAGAAATATATGTGGTGTGACTCTGAAAGATAGAATAAGGAATAGTGTGATTTCTCTAAATAATTAAAGATGCGGCATGAAAGTGGATATAATGACGAGAATAGAAAAGAGTATGTTAAGCTGCTTTGGGCATGTAAAAAAATGGATGAGAAAAGACTGACTAAGAAAGTTTATAACGCTAGTGTGAATGGAACATTCGCAAGGGGAAGACCTAGGCGAACGTTTCTTGGTCAAATCGAAGACGTTCTGGATAAAGGCCAGGTTAAGAGCACCTTAAACGCGCGAGCGTGTATGAGGAATGTTATGAAAGTGAATGAAGCCAGAGAAGTGTGTCAGGATCGTAGCAAATGGAAATCCGTAGTCTCTGCCTAACCCCTCTGGGAAACAGGCGTAAATCTATGTATGTACGTATGTACGATCGCATCAGAAAACAGTGGCGTAAACAAAGAACACACCGCGGTGTGGGAGGCGTTGTGTGCACGCTTGCAATTTTTAACTTGTTAAAATATGTTTTTGAAAGTATTAAGTTGTTAAGTATGGTGTAAATAAGTCACGGATAAAAGGTTATTGGTTATATTTAATATACATTGAAGTTTTCTAGAACAACACTTTTTGGTCTGCTCTTTAGACAGAGGTGATCTAAAGTGGCCTACATAGGCGTCATAAAAATTTAAAGTCAGGATATCTCGAAAGTATCGATTGAATGGTAAGGTTGTAATGTAGCCCCAGTATCCTTTAAAATTACAAAGCTAGGAAGAATTCAATAGGAAATAAAATATTGTAACCTGTACGCTTAATTAATAAAAATTTGTACTGTTACTTGTTAAAGACAAAATAACAATTTTACGCTTTTATATGACACGTAGGTAACAACGGCATCGCTACCACAAGCTCCATGCTTAGAAGCTATCTGCCTACGGTAGTCTCGCTTCCTACCAAAATACGTTGCCTTGTGATGTATTTCTATGGTAAGACAAGTTGCCAGACCGCCTCAATAAAATGCTGGAATGTCAGAAGACAAAACTCCCTTTTGAACGAAGGCCAAGTCTCTACAAAATGGATGTATACTCAACCACCATAACCGTTTTGTGTCATATGCTATAAGTATTCTTTGTCAATATAGTAAAATAACTATATACCTTAAATATTTGTCCCCATCCCTGGATTGTTGTGACTCCAAGATCCTATCTCTTGAAACAGCTCTGAAAGTGCCACCTCCTTGTAAATATATCTTTTCTGGTCTTCGAGACCCGAAGGGGTCTAGCCTATCATCGTTCGGTGACGTCAGAGGTGATGGTGACGAGAACGGGTTATCAATGTACTGATCGTGGTAAGGCATGCTGGATTCTAGACTCTCCAACATCGAAGTTAAGTCTGTGGGACGCACTGCAAAATTTAAATAATTATTATTTCAAATATAACTATACTATATAACTGTTGGGCAGCTATCGTTGATGGGTGAGGAGTACATCGACCAAAGTACATTTTCTAATACATACTCATTTGTGCATTTTCCATGAAAAAGTACAATTTGAAAAATTGTTTACATACTATATATGCATGTAAAAATAAACTATTTTATTGCAATGCAGTTTCTACAT
This sequence comes from Catocala fraxini, assembly GCA_930367265.1. Classification (NCBI taxonomy): domain Eukaryota; kingdom Metazoa; phylum Arthropoda; class Insecta; order Lepidoptera; family Erebidae; genus Catocala; species Catocala fraxini. Next base: position 25,517,511 of record OV884027.1, on the reverse strand, counting down.
CTTTTTCTCAGACAGACGAACAGTTAATTAAAATCAGCTCATCTGACGAGAAATTTACCGTGCCTCGTCTATCACGGTTTAATCCGGTAGTGTTAGGATGCTGTCCCATGTTTTCTACCTATGTTTACACCAGCATACTGAAAAGAAAAATCATAAGACAGCTAAAGGTATCAAAAGCTGGTGCTGAACCTACCTGGTTTGGATCCCGATTTACTCTTACTCTTAAACACTTTTGGGCTGACATCTCTTCCATTAGCGTTGCTATCCTGTCTCTCGTCTCTCACTTTCCGTCTTGTCTTCCGCGGCTTATGTCGAAGTTCCTTAGAAATACCATTATTGTTCTCCACATCATTCGCTTCTATTTCTAGCTCCCCGCTAAGAGTGACTACTTCTTCTTTGTTGTATTCTTTTAAGTAATCATCCACCTGAAATCAAAATTGCATACAAACATAGACTTTCATCTTTTTATCCAGATATAGGGTAGGCAGAAGTGATGGCAGATGAAAACTCAGTTTCAACCACATCAAAAGCAGCAAGCACACCGTAGTTTTAGTCGTTAGTCTCGAAATTCTCCGGCAGAGCCCGACATTAAATCCTAAATTCCACCCACATTAATTTGTCAGTAAGTCTCACGTAAAAGGGAGCAAACCTTTTATCGTCTGTTGGGCATTTCTCTAGAAACAGTGTTGCTTCGGCTAGCCCGGGATTCGGATCACACTCAAAATTGATTAGATATTCAAATATTCAGTGACTAGACGCCGAATAAGAGACTCGTCTCGAGGAGTACCACCCTTTCATGTGCATATGGCGTAACAATATTAACACCGTTACTGTGTTTCGCCAAGTAGGTATTCCGGTGGCTTACGTATCTAACTCTCCCGTTTCTTTCCTTTTATACCATGTTTAATTTCCTTTTCATGGTGCCGGCGATACGTCTGTTTTATCCTTATACAACTCTTTTTACAATAAAGTTATCTAAGACTACGTACGGTAAACAATAACCATGTGCGTCAAAATTAAGTGCCAACGTTCATAAATAAAAAGCTTTGTTTGAGAGAATAGCAATGAGAGAAGGGCAATTACATTATATTTTACCCTAAAACGTCACAAGATGGCGCTGCTCTACTATACGTACCCGTACGTCGTAACATTAACAGTAGCAGCTATAGCTCAGTGGGGAGACCAACAGACTGCAATGCAGAGTGTCTCGGGTTCAAACCCACGTCGCGCACCTCTGACTTTCGGAAGTTATATAACTTTTCGAAATTATGTGCGTATTGATTGACAATTATCGCCTGCTTCGTGCCTCGGAGAGCACGTTAAGCCGTTGGTCCCGGCTGCCACGAACATCTATGGCAGTCGTTATCGGGAAAGTCAGTACCCTCTAATCTCCTGACACTGGTCTAGCCTTAGGGTATCGTTAGCCTTCGGGTTGCGAAGGTCAGGTGGCAGCCGCTCCGTGTAAAAACTGATATCCAGTCAAATCCGGTTAGACCAGAAAAGCCGACCCCAAGTGACTTGGGAATAATAAAGGCTAAGAGAGAAGAAGACGTCGTAACATTAACCTGTGCAAATCATGCAGCCTAAACAAGTCCTAATATACAACTGGGCATTTTCTTTTAATAGTATCAAACATTTTATAAAACATCTAAGTAGGTATTTGATGCTACAACTCCTACGAAAAAACAAGTAGGTGTAGCAAAAGCGTGGGTGTTACCTAAAATGAAAGGTCAAATTCACTGCTCCCGAAAGTTTATTTAAATGTCACAGATCGTACAAAAGCATACAAATTGCACTCACATTTAATATTCCATTGCAGAGTTTTTCATAGTTATACATACATAGATATAATTATTTTTATATTCGCATATAGACAGCTCCCGCACTAGAAACAATTCCTGTGTCGCAAGGGGACTATACAAACATTCAAACAACAGACAGAAATAACACCCAGACTCGGAACAATCATTTGCGGATCACACAATTTTTATCCCATGTGGAATTCGAACCCACAGCACTCGGCATAGCGCCAAAGGCAAGGCGACCACTTAAACCACGACATCATCCGTGCAATATGTGTACATCGAACCCCAACACTTGGCGTAATTGCAGTGTATGTACATGCATAGTCCCTCCCACACCTGGAACCCCCAAAAGGCAAATAGGTTTATAACACTCATATGAGGCTCACGGGGCATGGCGGGTTCTCTGAGTACTTAGCTAGGTTCAAGTGCAAGGAGAGCCCGGCATGCATCTGTGACCCTAGTGTCGATGAGTCAGTGGCACACGTCCTGCTCGAATGTCCCGTTTTTGGCCCAGCACGATTTGAACTGGAGATCGAACTGGGCCAAAGACTGGAGGCGCAAGAACTACCCAAACTTATGGGTGAAAATAGGACTAGGGACCTTGTCTTGAGGTATGCCGTTAAAATTATAAAAATTGTAAATAAAAGAAATAAAGATAAAGAAAGACCATAACCAATAAATATTTTGTGTGATATTTATAGTTATAATTGTAATTAGTCTAAGAAATAGGATTAAGGTAAATATTGTCCTAGATGTAAGCACTAGAGTTAAAATCTAAATATGTAAAATAAGTTTAAAGAAAGTAAATAAAAATGTTGACTGAGTCCCAAATCGCCCCCTCCCCTCCCCAACCTTAGAAATAAGTAGTGAGAATAGGAATGAAATTAATGAATGGGAAGGATGAAAGTGCGAGAAGCATAAATGATAGAACTAGAATGAGAAAGAGAACTAGCGAGCGTTATACTAGGAAGTAAAGCCACTTAAGGACAGGAATAAAAAAAAATAGCCGCAAAATAAATAAAATGTTAAAAAACATCTCTGGCTTAGCCGATCGCCAGAGGGTATGAAAGGCCTGTGATGTGTGGGTGCATAAAAACAAAAAAAAACTCTCGTATGAGTTGCTCATAGCCAGTTGCACTCACTGATCGGTAAACGATTAGCGAGGTTAAGCAACGTTGGGTGCGGTTAGTCTATACATGGGCCCACCCTGAGGTTTGACCTGGGGGTGGCGGGCTTTGTGGGCCTGCCCGCCATCCGTTCAGCACCAGGTCCGAGAGGCGGCGTGCGTGTTCCCACGCGCGCCTCTGTGACGAGTCCGCCTACCCTCTAGGGGGGAGGCAGTAGGGTTTAAAGTGAGAAGTGACTTTGGGTAGGTCTTTCGTGTAGTGGCCTGCCGTTTCATACGGCGGGCCGAAACCTCGGCGGGGTCGCGACCGCATGCGAAAGTGATTCGCGCGGCCCCGTCGATAGTGGTTTTGTCGAGGAACACCGTGGTAGGTTTAGTCGGTATTCCGGGAGGTACATTTTCTTAACATCTTTCTTTTACCCCGGCGAGTCCGACATAACCCCTCCGCCCGCCCCCGCGGAGGGGTATGCATCAAGCATTCCCCCACGTTAAAAAAAAAAAAAAAAATACTTGGGTGACCGCTTACTGGTATTTCATTTGAGCGTCTTCGTGCTTCGAGAGCAAGTAAAAAGTCGGTCCCAGTTGTTATCAAATTGACAGCAGTCGTTAAGCCATGTCAGAGGCCTACGGGCGGCTTGAACAACTCTTGACAACAGGTTGTCCACTAACCACACGAAAAGAAAAAGAAGACTCATATTTCGACAGCTATGTATTTAGGTCCCACGTCATAATGCATGCGCCGCGCCTATGGCCATGTACCAGATACAGTTCCACACGACTACTACTAAGAATTTCTCAATAGAAATCCTAATAATACGGATTTGACTGAATCGAACCCGAGGCATCATACATAGGCAGTGACATTCACAAAGGCTGCTCAACTGACACAAAGCAAAAGTTAAAAATTTTCATTAAATAGCAAATCTATACTAACTTTATAAAGAAGAAAGATTTGTTTTTTGTTTGTAAAGATTTAACTCAAAAATTATAGAACTGATTTAAAAAATTCTTCTCCCTCAGATAGGTATATTATCACCGAGTAATATAGGCAATATTTTATTTTATAAGTACTTTTACTTACATAGCCTACTTTTACATGTGGGCAAAAAAAAGCTAGTGTTTTATAAAGTTACATTTGATACCACAACTATTACCTATGTGAAAACTAGTAGATTCAGTTAAAGCATGGGTGGTATCTATTAATTATAAGACGGTCAGCTTCACTTCTCTCAAAATTCAATTTAAATGTCATATTATGTTTTATTCTTTATAATATATACACTTACATTACCTATTCAAAATCAAAATGCACCTATATAGTAATCTTAATATATAAAAATTTAGCTTCTGTATGTCTGTCTACATAACTGGTAATTGTATCTCGTTAAGAATGTCTTTATCTACTGACTTATCTCAAAGTTCCAACGGGAACGAAATTGACTTCCCTAATAATTAATGTCAGACTGAACAACAGCAAAGCATGGCCGGGTTCCTAGAATATTAAGTATTTTTATACTTATATAACTATGAACATTTTGATTATGATTATAAACATAACAATTTGCAATTCATAATGCAAATACAAACAAAATCAAACTAAATGAAGCCTATTAGCTAATAAATAGAACCTATCTATTGACTAAGCTGTCCCTCAAGCAATTACCATGATACCAGTGCAATGGTCAAATAACACAGTGGTGTTTCCTGCTGGCAGCACAAGGCCCTCTATGGGATCCTAGAAACTCTATTTATAGGATCACAAAGTCTTTTGAAAGAAATCCCAGGTCTAAAAGATGCACTAGCTAAGCCATATTTCCTTTGAAATGAATATTTTATCACAGCATTGGAGATCATACAACTTAAAACATTATTAATTCTTATTGGTTATATTGGTATACCATGGGTAGTGATAATAATGAATGCTTCATTAGTGAGAATCCAAACATAATACGAAAAGCCTTGGATCAAGACCCCGGGAGGATTTTACAGGAAATACCTTCTACTCTATTTCAATAAATTATTAGTTTGGTTTGTTTATTAGTTACATAATAATAATAATAATAATAATAATAAGTTGGGTGTACATAGAATATTTAATCTTTGTTTGATTAAATGGTGAAGGAAAACATTGTGAAAATGTCTATATATTACAGTTCTCTATAGTATTCTCAAAAAATGTGTGTAGGCCATGAAAAAGCCTAATTTTGTATGCTAGGCCTATCCCTATGCCTATGTTTATAAGCTGTCTAACAGTTAGTATAAGTAAGTCAGTTTAAAAACAGGGCATGCATCAAATAACAACATAAGTAACAAAACCAAAAACAGAGTCAAAGGCATGTAACAGTGTACCCGACTGTGGAAATAATTCCTTTTAAAACGTTGCATCCTAAACACGTATTCCTATAAAAAGTTATGATTCAAAATATTTCAAAAAAGGAAGCCAAAGATTTGGCTACAAAAGGTCAAATGTTAACACATACTAATTTCTAAGTTGACTTTGCCGTAAACTTATGCCTAGACACAATGTTGTTTTAATGGTATCTATATATGGGTATATTGCATCATTAAAATTGATTTTTATTTATAATGAAAATAAATGTTGTATGCAATGTTTTAAATATTAGCATTGTAGGTAACAAAAATAATGACCCTGAAAATAAATGGCATTCTATGCAAAAATCAATCATAATGACAAACCAATTAACCTTGGTTTTGCCAGACATGAGAAGAATTATGTCCGGGCCCCGGGGCAGACCATTGGTAGGAATATAAATATATTTTAATGAAGTATACTTTACCTTTTCCAAGGCACTAAGACTAGATCCAGGTATTTCAAAATCATGTAAGTCCCTGTCTCTATGTCTCGATGAATGCCGTTTCTTCTTTCTGTACGAAGGACTCCGTTTTTCCTTATGTCCACTTGAAGGCCTCGACAAAGTCTTCATGAATTTCTCATCCAAATGATTAGGATCATGTGAGTAAAATACAAAAGAGGGATTTTTGTCCGACTTTTTTATTTCTTTTTCAACAAAACCTATAATACCTTGCTTTATTTGTTCATGGATAGGTAACTCTGTGTCTAAGGACTCGTGTTCCGATTTTATCCAGCTATCACGCTTAGATTTATCAGCTTTGTCCACAGGTTCCTCAGTCACCGCAGTTTCTTCAGGGCCCGTATGCCCGTTGGACATTTTTCGGGACCCTGAACGACTCCGTGATCTTTTCGTTTTCTGTTTCGGCGATGGTGACCGACCTGCAGTATGTACTTCAGCAATCTCCTCTTTAACGTCTACACTCTTTCCAGGCTTCATGTTCAACGAAATATTACTTACTTAAACCCACGTAAATCACGACCACTTATAGTATTTTTTTTCACTAAGCAGAAGAACACTTCGTCATGTTTAACTGCACGAAAACAAAATAAAAAGCATTAACTTCGAGTTTGTTTTTATTTTAACACATTTTAGTGTTTATTTACGTTAGTATTAAATATTTTACAAATCTAAAAACAAAGACTTACTACTGAAATGTCAAATGTCAACGCCAATGACGTCATTGTGACGTCATTGGGCCTACGCAAAATAAAACGTTTCGTTTCACGAAAATTAATTGATGGTCTTGATGCCTAAAAACGTTTATGTAACTGTTGTAAATTACAGTATTTTATTAAACCAAAAGATACGTAAATTGATTATTTTACAATTAATTATAAATCGCTAACAATGGTCAACAACTATCTGTCTACTACACTATTATAATAATACCCATTAAGATCCAATTTAAAGTTATAAATAAAAGTGAGATGTCACGTAGGCTTAATATTTACGTCATTGTTCTTGTTTTGAGTAAACCGAAAAGCCGGCGACCTTGCTAAGTCCCTGAAGTCCTTAGATATTTATAGTCTAATCAGGCGACAGGCTCTAGGCGCCATATGGCAAGGGGCGCCAAAAAGCCAAATGTAGAAAACAATTCCCAGCGCAAATTTGGGAAAATTTAAGCTCGAATAGGTACTTAATTATTAATTTAACATAAAACTGAAGTAGAATTTACGTGAAGTAAAAAATTTACCAGACCTAGGGACAAGCTCACTCTACCTTGATCATGGATTAGGGCCGGCGCTGAGCCTATTACAACTTCATTTTTTATTAATTGATCGATTGACAGTTTATATTAAATAGCTCTAATTTGCAACCGGGATCGCCATTTAAATTATCAATTCGTTACACGAAGTAGATTCCAATTCAATGTCGTGGACTAATGACATACAGAAACGACATAACTATTTTCAACTAAAAACAGTATTTTGATAATTACAAGATAAAAGTATGGCTGACTTTAATACATTTTAAGTAATGTTAACCCTAACCAGCCGAAGTAAATCGATGTTACCTATAAAATTTAATTTTGTTACGTCAGCGTCATTATAACAATAATTGTTTGAATGGTTCAACCCGAAAACCGTAACGGGAGATTGAGAGAGTTACACCAATTTCCTAACTGTATCTTATTACAGTTATTACTTACGTAATACGAAAAATCTATAATTATTAGCAATGCATTTTGTCATTCAAAAAAATGTATAAAATAGGATGCGATCTGTTTTTAAATATTTATGTATTAAATAATTAATTATATTATACACGACGGACAATTTGGGAACATTATATTTTTAAGTTTTTTAAACTTATTTTTTTTAACAATTGACTATCCTGGTGAAAAGCTGTTACTATACCTACTTAGTTTATAACATAGGAAGTATGGAGCATCATTATTCCGTTTTCTCTATGACCTTACCAAGCAGACACGAAAAAGGTCATTACAAAAGATACCCACACTTTAGCTTAATCCCTACGTAACATACGTATACCAACTTCTTATTTTCTTCTTACCCTACGTAACATACGTATACCAACTTCTTATTTTCTTCTTACATAAGAAAATAAGAAGTAGGTACATAAGTTACATAACACTTGCATCCTACAAAGAATTACAGAATCAATTATTTAGCCATTTAGAACTTGGCATATAAACTGAGAGCTACACCTCCAAGCTACAGTAGGTATATTCGAGTTAGTCATTAGGTATGATAGGTGTCGTTTGGAGCGGGCGCCGCGCCACCCGTACCAGGCGACTGACTGGACTTGGAAATTCGGAATGTTGCCGACCTTCAAACTGCGCCTTAGCCGAGGTCTAAGTTATAAAAGATACAAAAATAATTTATAATTTATTTATCTCCAAATACAAGTTTTACGGACGTGAGTTTTTGGCGACGGTAAGTAGCCGTGTATCTTATACGAGTATCGTCGGGTAAAATGCTGCTGCATTATTCTGTTAGAAAATCTCAAAGCAACATGCACCTGATTCTAAACAAGTATTATGTGCTGCATGCTGTTAACCCCGGCATCGGAACTGAGAACTTAAATTTCACCTCCGTGATACAGGACTGATTCTAGTGTGACAGCCCTATTAAAAAAAACTGAAGAACTAATAAGACTCTAAAACATAATTGCCAAATTGTGAGTGTAATAAACTTCTACCTATTTTTCCTTAGTATAAGGCCACGAATTAGGAAGATGGCACTGTAGCAAACCCCGTGCTATAAAAAGCACTCAAAGCTGTTGGTCCTTTTCCTAATATATCTCCTGTCTTGTAAGACCCCTGTCCCATCGGACTACGGTAGTGAGGGATAAGAGAAAGCGGTAAAGAGAAGATTCTGTACCCCTTTTTAAGCAAAGTGCTCATGATGCTTAAGATTTGACATAGTTAATGTTTCTGTGGAGAATAAGAAAGATAAAATTAAAATTAAATAAATTAAGTAGCTTTTGAGCGTATTGTATATTGTTGTTGTATAGTGTGTATATTGTTCTTTCTTTGCGTGTTAGTAGCTGATCTACATCCATACTTACCTACTGCTCAACTATAGGTGGCGTATCAAGATCAAACAAGAGCCAGATTTTAAGTTAGTACTTCAGCAATACATACTTGTTGCGTATACAAACATACAGACAGAGAAGAAATGAAAATTTAATTAGTTGAAATTAAACACTTTATACGAATTGTTTATTTTACTTTAATATTTACACGAATGTAGGTACATATAACATTCATGTGTCCATTATTTTACATTTTCAGTTTTTTATTCAATTATCAAAAATAAATAATAAGGTTTTATACCTATATTATTTCATGTGGCATTAAATATTCTTTAATTTAGTCTTTATTTCATAAAGCTAGGTCAGATAATTTTGAAGTTATTGAAGATTTTCTAACCGACCCTTTTTCTTTGCGGTGCAGTGTATATACTACGTCTAACATCGACCAATTACAATAATTTTATTACATATATGTATAGATTTAATAATTTACAATCGTATTTGAAATCCTAGAATATCAGTGATTAGTTCATAAATAAATGCAACAGTTCTTAAAACTCGCTATTTCTTTCAGCTTGGACTACACAAAAATATATAGGAAATTATTTAAATCGCACCAACCATAGACAAGTGTTTAATATTGTTTGGAGCGATTAAAAACTTTATTTATGGTCAATTTGTCCGAATTTGATTGACCTATGGCCAAAAGTGATGATTATACACGCTATGAGTGAGCTAGGACTTTATTATGAACAATAGGTAATATAAGCGACATCGATTTTTGGGACATCTAGTGAGTCACGTTTGTGTATAATAAATATAAAAACCTAATTAAGAACACTCCCTGTAAGTGGAATATGGTAAAAGCGGTTGCTGTGCTTGAGATTTTGGGTTTGGTACCTGGGCCGGAAAGTTTAATTTTTTGTTTGTTTTTGTTTTTGTTTTATTGTTATAAAATACACCTCCCGCACTAGGGATAACTCTTGGGTCGAGGGGGACTTCACAAAAATTTTAATAACGGGCATAAATAACATCCAGACTGGAAACAACCATTTGTGGTTCACACAAAGTTTTGTCCCGTGTGGGATTTGGGCACACAACACTCGGTCCAGTGGCAGTGGCGAAGCGACCACTAAGGCTCGGCGCCCATTGGCGGCACGGCATGGCAAGGTATTTATAGGCGACGAATAAAATTATAACCTAATCGTATGGATATAAAGTTGAAATTTCAATATTAACAGTCGTAAGTACAAAAACAATACCACGGTATGCTTAGGCATGCCGTGTCGGAAACTTTCGGAACGCTTCGGCATCCCTCGGAACGCATTGGCAGTCTTCGGGATACTGCGGCAAGACAGCACCCACCCCTACCCCGCGGCTCCGCGCGTAGCTTCATTAGCTTAGCGTCGTTCATGCCAAAACGTGTCCTTGTCGACCGCTTCGGTATGCTTAAGGACGTCGCGGCATACCTAAGGATGTCACGGCATAGTTACCGCCAGTGTGCGCTTACATGTAGGGATGCCGAAGGATCCCCTGCCGTGCCGTGCTGCCAATATGCGCCGGGCCTTAAAGGACACAGCACACATATTAACTCGGAAAGGGAACGTAACCGTAACCGTCCGGCTAGGCGACGGCAACGTCGCGCTTACGGCGCGCTTACGGCTTGCCGACCGCGAAGCGATTTCCGATTAGTGTGCGTTGCAGTTCGAGGCGATCATAGCCATCTCACTGATCGGTAAACGATTAGCGAAGTTAAGCAACGTTGGGTGCGGTCAGTTTATAGATGAGTGACCGCTTAGTGGTATTTCATCTAACGTCGCCGTGCTTCGGAGGGCACGTAAAAAGTCGTTCCCGGTTGTTGTCAAATTGACAGCAGTCGTTAAGCCATGTCAGAGGCCTACGGGCGGCTTGAACAACTCTTGACAACAGGTTGGCCACAAAATCACACGAAAAAAAAATTAAGAAGTGAGTTTCATACTAAGAATACTGCACGGCTCGAGTTGATACGGTGCCGATCCGTTTCCGAGTTGATATGTGTGTCCTTAAACCACTACGCCTGCCGTGCAATAAAAAAAGTTAAAATAAAATGGTTTGTTTGTAATTCTTAGCAGCAGCACAAGGTCTAATACTATGCCTGGTAATAGACTCGCCGACTATTACGTGGGACTGCATCGTAATCCCAAAAATCGCACTTAGTAGTGCAGGTTAGAAATGAAACTCACATAACCAAGCGAGGACAAATTTTATTGAGTTAGCCGGGGCTTATATAGTGGCCGCGGAGAATCTTAATAGCGCGATTCAGCACTTAACAACGCCATCTATCGAGCTTAGGGTTAAACATTTTAACACAAGTTGTTCCGATTGAACAGGGACCTAAAACCATATGTGGCGAAATGTCGGTAAAAGACACCTCTGCCAACCTTCTCGGGTATATCCCCAATAATAATAAGTAATTTGAATACAACTGTGCATATTCCTTATCTTGATAGATACTGCGTCGCATTGTAGAGAATTCACATTTATTTATTTCATTTATATTTATTTATTGAAATTAAACTGCTATATACGGATTTTATCGCGTTGTTTATTTGACACTTTATTACAAAATTTTGGATATTTTTACACTACTAAGTACTACTATTAAACTTTACTAATTTTTAAGCTAATTAAATTATTATTAAACTATTTAGATTTAATTTATTTTTACACTTTCCCCGACGTTTCGGTTGCTTTTCAGCAGCCATGGTCACGGGGAGACTAAGATGGCAGTTGTCTCAATGTTCCAGTGTAGTTATTTCAAAGTACCCGAACATAATTTAATCATCAAAATCATAAAAAAAATCATCAATCAAATATTTATTTATTTTACGCTTATGTTTTGTTTATTTCTATATTTTCAGTGCACTATTGGCAGACTAAACGTCAATTGTGGTGTTCGCTGAAAATCAGCGCTGTGTAGTGCTTGCAGCAATGCAAGTGCCACAACATTATGCTGAGCGCATCACCGATATTTTTGTGCCGTCAGATGGGACATGCATCTGCACACAAATAACATTTTAATTGTTTAAAGATTCTTTGTATTTTTTTCAATAATTAATTGATGCATGTCGTGATGGTGCAAAAATAAAAACCTTTCTTTCAATAATCGCGGTATGTTTATTAATGTACTCCAGGCCGAGTTTCGGTCAGGGCGGCCATTCTTAACAAAGACTGGCCATCTGCGTAGGAGATATTATAGTGCAAAAGTGTTTGCACAAATGCACTCTCTGTTCCCTAACTCTCATAATCCGATGGGACGGTAATCCGACACGACCTGACAAAGATCAGGCGCAGGACTAACGGCTTTACGTTCTTTCCGAGACCCGAGGTTCCTAACCCCGATCTGCTATAGATATTTCTTAACAGAAACCAATAACTTTTTTTGGCCCGACCCGGGATTCGAACCCGAGATCTCATGCACAGCAGTCGCATACACTACCGCTGTGCCACGGAGCATCTATTACATAGGATCTAAAAAATAACTGGTGAAATGTAATCGTTATACACTTTTGTTAACTTCTTGGATTTATGTGTAACAATAATTTGGTCTTCATTAAAAGAATATTATGTATATATTATGTTTATATTTTATTGTGTTGTGGAGATCCAAATAAAAATATTATAAATTCTTCTTCTTCAACAATATTCTATATATAATAATATTCTATCACATACACACAACACCATCTAGCTCAAACTAAGCAGAGCTTGTAATATGGGTACTAGACAATGGATAAACATACACATATGATTTTTTTTTTGTAAATACGTACATGTTATACATAGAAACGACCAGACCAAGACAAACATCCATGTTCATGCACACAAATGTTTGACTTGTGCGGGAATCGCACCCGCGACCTCAGGCGTGGCAGTCGGTTACTCTAACCACTACGCCATCGAGTCGTCAACGTTTGAATAGTGATTTAAATAGACAACGCATCATTACCAGTATACCGGTTGTAGTAGGATAGACAAAGGATTGTGTGATTTACAAATAGTTATGTTGTTTTAATATTTGCAAAGTACTTGTATCGCGGTACATGAATTATTCCAGAGGAGGCATATTATTTTTTAAAATTAATTATTTTAGAATTCAGACTTTAATATATGCTAATATCAGCCCTGTATTAAACTGCCCCACTGCTGGGCACGTGCTTCTTCTCTGTGTTAGAAGTTAGGCAAAATTCACCACGACCAGGGACCAGTGCAGGTTGGCAGACTTCACACATCTTCGAGAACATTATGGAGAACTCTCAGACACGCAGGTTTCCTCACGATGTTTTCCTTCACCGTTAAAGCAAGCGATAATTAACTATTTAATACGCACATAACTTTCGAAAAGTCAGAGATGCGCGCCTTGGGATCGAGACCTCTGCGTGGCATTTCCACTGCTTTCCACTATACTATCGGTGCTATAGTTTAATATATGTAGACATTTATTCATACGTGTATGTATCATGCAGCAAGAATTTTATAGGCATGACTTACGATAAACGATAAAAATGCGACATTTTATTGATAAACTTTACAATGTTAATGCTGATACATTGCAAAACAATGACTAATAACACCTACGTAACCGCCGGCGCCTAAAATAATGTTAATTTCTCAACCACTTTCCTATATGGTAGGTAAATGATTCGACGAGGAGCTATATATAGAAATAGTAAGATTGCCCTTGTGAAAACACTTAGAGATTAAGAAAAAACGAGTAGATGCGAGTCAGATGCGCAGTGTGGGTCCCGTACCTATAGTAAAATGTAGAAAATGGTTATTTTGTTATGATAATTTATTTATCAAAGCAGTGTATCTATGTATGTATCTTATGTGGCTGCCAGTCAGTGCAGACCGGCGACACTTCGAACCAGTGGGATCTTTTGTGTCGACACTCTCCCAATAACGATTGCCATAGATGTTCATGGCAGCCGGGACCGACGGCTTAACGTGCTCTCGTGCAGTGTATCTATACTTACTAATATTATAAAGCTGAAGAGTTTGTTTGTTTGTTTGTTTGTTTGCTTGAACGCGCTAATCTCAAAAACTACTGGACCGAATTGAAAAATCTTTTTAGTGTTGGATAGCCCATTTATCGAGGAAGGCTATAGGCTATATAACATCACGCTACAACTAATAGGAGCTGAGCAGCAATGAAAAATGTTGCAAAAACGGGGAATATTCTCTTATGTGAAGCAGACAAAGTTGCGCGGGTCAGCTAGTTTACTTATATCGAGTCAATGTGCAATTATACGCATAAGTACGTTTTTTTAGTAACGGGTATCTAAATCTAAAAGAAGGTTAGTATTTTTTATTATTTTACCTGTAATCTATACGCGTGTAGGTGGAAATGATCCTTGATCTATAATGACTATAAATTGAGTAAGATAACCGCGTAATTTTCGAGAAAAGTAACTCTCTTATTTTTGTTGCTGGAATGCTTTGACGCATACCTCTCCGCAGGGCGACGGAGAAGTTATGTCCGGGCTCACCGGGAGAAAGATATCTTGGTAATACCGACTAAACCTAGCACGGTGTTCTTCGACATAATTCGACCATAGTCGGCGGAGCTGAGCGAATCACTTTCACATGCAATCGCGACTCCGCCGATGTTTCGCCCCGCCGTGTGAAACGGCTGGCCACTACATAAAAAGACTCCCTCTACTGTCCCCTTGTGGGGAGAAAAGCAACTGTGACCAACCGATGGACGAAAAATCAAAGTCAAAAAGGTAATAAATAACTATTTATTGCCCGACCTTTCACAGCTTCGATTTTCATAATGTTGTTTCGAACCCTATAAATGCAAAATATGACAATGTTTCTTTAATATCTACCTTATCGCTTATGAGTCATCATCTGGAAAATACGGCCCTTTTTTAAAGTAGCAAACAAACGTACGACCGACCAGGTCTAGGCCGGAATCCTATATTCAAGAATTGAGTTGTTTTGGCTACAAACAGTTAATGACATAATATATTTTTCATAGAATATAGCCATAGTCAGTTGCACTTACTGATCGGTAAACGATTAACGAGGTTAAGCAACGTTGGGTGCGGTCAATCTATAGATGAGTGACCTCTTAGTGGTATTGCATCTGCAGGTCTCCGTGCTTCGGAGGGCACGTAAAAAGTCGGTCTCGGATGTTGTCAAATTGACAGCAGTCGTTAAGCCATATCGGATGCCTATGGGCTTGAACAACTCCTTACAACAGCTTGGCTACTTACCACATGAAAAGAAAAAAAAAGAAAGAATTGTATATTATGTGTCAAAAATTAGCTGTAAGTAGATGGAATTGGAACCGGGCCCAAGTCATGATCCTGTAGGGATGACCTTAATAGTATGTTTACGACTAGTCTTCTTGAGATCTTGGGTCGATGCTCAGGTCACGCAGTGTTATTAGGTTTTCCTATCTAGAAATTTTCAGTGGATTTTGGAATCCTGTAAACGGTAATAGGCACGCTACCACATGGGACCTAAAATAAAAATAAGTATGTAATGCACCTTCTACCTAGCCTTTCGGGAGTATATGCGTAAGACTATGTTCATATAGTAGCAATAGCTCAGTGGGAAGACCAACAGACTGCAATGCAGAGGGTCTCGGGTTCGAACCCACATCGCGCACCTCTGATTTTCGGAAGTTATATGACTTTTTCAAATTATGTGCGTATTGATTGACAATTATCACCTACTCCGTGCCTCGGAGAGCACGTTAAGCCGTCGTTCCCGGCTGCCATGAACATCTATGGCAGTCGTTATTGGAAAGGCAGTGTAATACAAAATGTCAGCTAAATCATCAAGTAAAGATATAACATCCAAAATAGAAAAAATTACATGTCAATGGAATAAATAATGTCAAACAATGAATAGCAAAATATAAAATGTCGATAAAATCATTAAAAAAATGTAAGATAATAAAGAATGTCACATAAAGAAAAATAAATATAGGCTTGAGAAGTATGTATGTTTTATATTGAGTAACTAAAATTATACCTAAAAAGAAGCATGATACTTCGTTTTTTATTTCTGCCTACCTTTTTGCAAAACAGTCTTAAGCCATTATTTTCATCTAAATTAAGGTGTTTTGCACAATTAATGCCTATAAACTTACATAAAGAAATTACATTGCATCCGTTCATCGACGATGACTCATTGATCTCTACCCAACACCTACCTTTCGGCGCCAAATAGGTACCTAAGTAATGTACGAATAAAGGATATGGCATACTACAATACGCGTGTCATGAAGCTGGCCATATGACGTACATACATACATAGTCTTCTAAACAAGTAATCTTTTACTGCAATATTATGTATCTGCAATGTTTTCAACTTTGTCGGAGCGGGTTAAAATTATTTGAAAGCATTCCCAAAAACAATCGATATAATTGGTAGTAAAGAATTTTCTCATGAGGAGAGTGCGTGTTTATATTGATTACTGGCTTCAACGTTTAAACGACTGTATTAAAGACAACGGAGAGCTTTTTAATGTTATTATATTAATGTTTAAACTAACACACATCACAGTAATAAATGTTTATGAAAAGAAAAGATTGTACCTTGTAACAATATTTATGGCAAGATTAGGTATATATCTTGCTGGAAGATCTAAAGATTAGCATGTTTAAACAAAAAAAAAATGTCTTCAGCCTCTTACTATATTAGTATAGATAACAAACAGGGTGTTTCTAGTAGGAAGCTGACGTATTTCGTACTCTATTATAGTTTTGGCAATGGTGGCTGCTGTACATACCACTAATGTTACTTCCGTTTTGTTGCTCACTATATTCCGTGGTACCTACGCACGCACTGTTGCAACGTCTAAAAGGAAAATGAAAGTCCATCCGGTGGGACTTTCCTTAAGCTTAAAATAAACCAATAATTTTATGTTATTATGATACTTATACTTAGAACAGGAAAATGGATTTCAAAAATATTGGGTGCTTATAAAAATATTGGGGACTTGTATTTCGAAACCGCTGAACTGATTTTTCCTTCAAATATTTGTATAACCATACCTAGACTGAACATACATACTGTCTGCATAGATGGCGTAGTGGTTTAAGAGGTCGCCTCGCCACTACCATTGGACCTAGTGTTCTGTCCACATGGGAAAAATTTTGCATGATCCGCAAATAGTTGTCCGAGCCTAGGTGTTGTTTGATCCGTTGTTTGAATGTTTGTAAATTCTCCCCACCACACAGGTGTTAGGGAGGTTCATAGTGCCAGAGTTGTCTTTTAAAGCTGGTAAAATAAAGCCCAGCTTTAGTCAATATTGCATAGGATAGGGAAAACTCCACGCGCCGTGCAGTGGAACAGCAATTACGCTTATAATAATAAATCATAGAAACATATTGATTTCATGCTACTGTGTATTCCTAAAAGGACAATGTAGTAACGGTTAACCCCATCTAAAAATCAAACCCTCAGACCACACGATTTTCGTAGAGTTAACCGCAAAAATATAACAAATGACCGATGAGGCAAAATGATCACTTGCATGTCTTGAACTTTTTCCTTTAAGGTAATATAATATAATATCTCGGAATCTCGGCAATGGAACTCATATACAATTCTGCCAAATCAAATAAATAAATTAATTAAGCAGCGATAGCCTAGTCGGAAACCGTTGGACTGCCACGCAGAGGTCTTGAATTCGATCCCAAGGCGCACATCTCTGACTTTTCAAAGTTATGTGCGTATTAAATAGTTAATTATCGCTTGCTTTAACGGTAAAGGAAAACATCGTGAGGAAACCTGCATGTCTATGAGTTCTTAATAATGTTCTAAAAGATATGTGAAGTCTACCAACCCCCACTGGGCCAGCGTGGTGGACTATAGCCTAACCCTTCTCACACTGAGAAGAGGCCACTGCCCAGCAGTGGGACAGATTAATACAGGGCTGATATTATTATAATTAATTAAATTATAGCAGCGATAGCTCAGTTGGGAGACCAACAGACTGCAATGCAGAGGGTCTCGGGTTCGAACCCACGTCGCGCACCTCTGACTTTCGGAAGTTATATGACTTTTCGAAATTATGTGCGTATTGATTGATAATTATCGCCTGCTCCGTGCCTCGGAGAGCACGTTAAGCCGTTGGTCCCGGCTGCCATGAACATCTATGGCAGTCGTTATTGGGAAAGTCAGTACCCTCTAATATCCTGACACTGGTCTAGCCTTAGGGTATCGTTAGCCTTCGGGTTGCGGAGGTCAGGTGGCAGCCGCTCCGTGTAAAAACTGATATCCAGTCAAATCCGGTTAGACCAGAAAAGCCGACCCCAAGTGACTTGGGAATAGTAAAGGCTAAGAGAGAAGAATTAAATTAATATGGAGCTGTATATAATTGATGGGTGCATTTTGAATGTGTACCAAACTATAAAAATTTAATAACTACGGTATATTTTTTATTACTACACCTTTTTAATTGGTCCTTTGGATAATATGGACGCCGACATCTAGACACAATACTTTCCTGAATATGGATAAACTAACAAGTTAAGGAATGATCGGTTAGCGTGTCTATACAGTTACTGAGTTTCATACTTTGAATAGCTTGCTAGAATCTTGAATCTAAAATCTGCATAGACAAATCTTGAACTGCCCTCTAATGCATTTTATCTGTTTTCGTTTAAGAGAAACGGTGGCTGTATCACCGAATTGTGTGTTTTGGGCAAAATACATAACAGGCGAGTTATGTTGTAGACATAGACTTATAATAATAATGATATTAGCCTAAGCTATCCCACTACCGGGCATAAGCCCCTTCTCAGTTTTAAGAAGGGTTCGGCCATAGTCCACCACGCTGGCCTAGTGCGGGTGTGCAGACTTCATAAGGCCATAGTCTACTGCGCTGGCCCAGTAGGGATTAGTAGACTTCAAAAGTCTTTGAGAAAATAATGGATAACTCGCAGATATGTAGGTTACCGCACAATGTTTTTATTCGCATGCGATTTTAACTATTTATTATATGTGAGATGCGTGCTTTGGGTCTGAACGCGACATCTCTGTGTGGCAGTCCAACGACTGTCACGCAGAGGTTTCACGTCTTCCACTAGTATCTATAATGTCGCTCTTAGGCAAAGACTATATATAATTTAAAAAAAACATAAGTAGGTATTGAGAAATAAAAACTAGTTTTATCAAACATTGAAAGAGTTCGCATTAACAAAATCAACTGATCATTTAGCTATTTATCATATAACGGGACCAAAACTTACTAAGCATCGCTGAGTCATTTTCGATACAATAGGCATACTTTACTTGGAAATTTCTTCTTCGAATTAACAAGGCCTTATTAAACCATCATTTTGGTTAGTTGCGTCATTTATTTTAAGCTTTGCTTTGGGTATAATATTATAGGTAGCTGCTTAACGTTTAATATTGAAATACCTATGCGTTCTTATTTTGACAGCAATGTTTTTAGATTTAACATGAGCCCGACCCGGGAATCGAACCCGAGACCACATGAGCAGCAGTCGCATACATTATTGCCGCGCTATCTAGGTAAAATATTTATTAATTATCTTCATAGTTAGGCGATAGTTCTTCATTCGAATTCGTTCGGAGTCTGTTCGTTCTTTGTATAAGCTTTCATCGAAGGTATGAAATCCTCGATGCACGAATCCAACACGCACTTGAATTTTTATTTTTACCCATATTTACTATTTAGGCGTTGAATAATTTAATTATAGACAGAACATTGTCAATTAATGAATACCTATTTATAATGATATATATACCTATTTATCTGATATACAGAATTAATACAATACCATAAAGCATTTATTGACAAAGTGTTTCGCTGTCAACTGTTAATAATCACATTTACATAATGTTTTCGAAAGTGTGTGAGGTCTGCCAACTAGTACTGGGCCAGCGTGGAAGCCTAAGTATGAGGACAGTTAGTTCATAGTCCACGACTTACTCTGTTTACATTTAAGCGTCGTCAATAATTAATAAAGTATTAAGTATCAAGATAACCTAGTTAGAAACCGTTGGACTGCCACTCAGAGGTCTCGACTTCGATCCCAAGATGCGCATCACTGACTTTTTCAAGTTATGTGCCTATTAAATATCTAGTTAATTATCTCTTGCTAAAGTAACGGTGAAGGAAAACATCGTGAGGAAACCTGCATGGCTAAGAGTTCATAATAATGTTCTCAAAGATATATGAAGTCTGCCAACCCGCACTGGGCCAGCGTGGCGGACTATGGCCTAACACTTGTCACACTGAGAAGAGGCCCGTGCCCAGCAGTGGGACAGTTTAATAGAGGGCTGATATTATTATTAAATATCAAATCTTACACTTGTATATTCCTGAAGGGGTGGGCAGAAGTGTATCACATAATTATATATTTCACTAGCTATGTTCCAAATTAAAATTGGATATTAATTTACTAATTTTACACTATGCGAAATATGACTGCACGGATGGCTTAAGTGGTCGCCCCGCCACTGCCAATGTGCCGAGTATTGTGGGTTTGAATCCCAACCAACGGGATATAAATTTATGTAATCCAAAAATGGTTGTTGTTTGAATGTTTGTGAATTCTCGCGCAATACAGGATTTATTCCTAGTGCGGTAGTTGTCCTTAAAAAAAGTGGAGTAAAAGTAAGCATGTTTATTTACATAAATGCATGCAAATTAGGTGCCGCAATTAATTTATATGTACATAGTTCATGTCACAGCGGTAGTGAATGCGACAGCAGCATGAGGGCATGAGGTTCGATTCCTGTATCAGGCAAATTGTTACTGGGTTTTTCTGTCAAGATATTTTATTTGGTTTGCCAACAGTAAATATATAAGACACTAAAATAATGTATATAATTTTTTGAACTGTACCCCTTTAATCGTATTAGACTCGCCACATTACGTGGGGCTTAATTTATATAGATGTTCAAATGAGCGTGTAACACCTACTCCTTCGCAGACATAGCCGTAAAACTCCATCTATGATCATAAAATATTTGTTTCGAACAACAACAGAAAATAATTTGTCAAAGTTATTAGTACCGCAAAATATATATATTAATACGTGAAGCAAAACCTTTGTACCCCTTTCTATGAAAATTGTGCGGACGGAGGAGTATGAAATATGGCACAGTTAAAGTTTATATGGAGAAGGAGGGGCGAATCCTAATATTTTTTATAAAATATGAATTAGATATACATTAAATTAATGGAAAAACGCTACACGCACACATCCATGCATTTGACACACGCAGTCGAATCGCGTTCGTAGTATTTCGGCATTGTTCGTCTGACGTGGTACAATTCTTTGTAACTATGGTTACCTATACCTTATTTATATGTGATAAAGAAAAATAGAATACAAAGTAGCAAGCTTAGGCATTTTGGTGGAATTTTGACCAATACGCGACCGCTAGTTATATCAAATAGTTAAATAATGAAGACTGATAATAAAGGCGAACATGTCGCCGTCTATTGGCAATATTATCTGTCTGTACTTCTACTGAGAAATTATTTACCAGAAAATCCAATAATTCTTACCCCGACTCGAAAACATACACCCTTCGCGATTCTCCCAAATAAGAAAAACAAGCATAATATCAATAAAATAACATCGTTGCACCAAGACGCCATCTGTAGATTCATCTTACAATAAGATTCAAAATATCAAGCCAATGCTTGCTAAGACAAATGTAATCATAGAAAACCTACTCGTACAAACTAAATTCATTTCGCATTTGAAATTTGGAAGATAGGCAATTTGAACTCTAATTGTGTGACTATAAATTGTACTGTTATATTTGTCTTAAGTAATTGCAACAGAGTTTAAATTCGTTTAATCCAAAATACTTAGATAAGTCACTGTTTAATTAAGAGTGCGTATTGCTTAGCTGCATCAGACTTGAAGTGGCTCGCCAATCAACCTAAACCTTTAAAATAAGAAAAGATGGACATCAAGTGTTGTTCTTACACAATTTCCCTCCCCGCCCCACCCCTCTCTTCCCCTCTCGAGGTCGTTCTCCCCTCCAAAAGGACGGCGAAAGGCACTTTCACTTACGGAATTTGGCGGTTGGCGAACAATGACGTCACCTTGCTCAATTTGACGCAACATGTTCCAGATTTTGTGCATTAAATTTTGTTCCAAAAAAGTTTTCGTTTTGTACAATATTTCGTCATGGAAATGAGTTGTCATCAATGTAAACGTAAACAATGTTTTTCGATGGAATAACTGTTACTTGTGTTATGTGTTTTTGTTTAGGCGAATGTTATTGTATGTGTATAAAAGAAAGGCCCTTATCAGGATCATTCAAACGACCGACATAATGAACACCGTACCACAAAATTTGGGATTAACACAACTGTTTGTCCTGCGTGGGAACTTTCAATACTAGAAGCAGTCGTAACCACATAAACAACTATGCCATGTTTCTTATTGTCTATATCCCTTCTCACCCCCATGGCTCAGAGAGAATATTTTTCATTATTTCGAGATATGGCTAATGGTTATATCTGGGTTACATAGATTGATAATGGCATAATATCTTGTACTACAACTGACTTAACAATAGGAATATCTATATTCGACGCGTATGATTATATTTTAAGATATTTTCAACATCTTTTTGGCATTGAATGAATCGATTTGGATTTTTCTTCTGGTATTTGAAAGAAGTACTTACTTTATCATTACGTCTTATTATTTATTTTACCAAATGTAACAATAATTGTAATTTATTTATTTGATTTATTTTTATTAATAAAACGACTGTCACGTGTTATAAGTTAATAGTATACTATATATTCTATATATATAATATATACTATATATATCGAGCAGTGGCTCAGTATACGGCTCAGTGGGGAGACCAACAGACTGCAAAGCAGAGAGTCTCGGTTTCGAACCACGTCGCGCACCTCTGACTTTCGGAAGTTATATGACTTTTCGAAATTATGTGCGTATTGATTGACAATTATCGCCTGCTCCGTGCCTCGGAGAGCACGTTAAGCCATCGGTCTCGGCTGCCATGAACATCTATGACACAAAAGATCCCACTGGGTCGAAGTGTCGCCGGTCTGCACTAACTGGCCCCCACATAAGATACATACATACTATATATTCGAAGGGGTAGGCACAGACACACCACACTCACTTTTCGTCTGCTGTTTTAACTTTTGACGTAATAATTATGTAAAGCGATATTCATGCCAAGTCTTTTGTATTTTATATCATATTGCCAGCTAAAGAGCTGCTGCTAAAATTTTCTAACGGAAAATAATAATAACTAGGTAACTTTTTCTAATCCAGCAATCGAACCCATGGGAATCTCACGTGTTGCTCTTGCTTGCTGCAATGCTTGACCGTAAACGAATGCCATAGGGTCAACAAGGCTATAATATGTTTGTGGGAATATTTCAGTTGCGACGGCCTGGCCATACCTATGCGTTGGCGATATAATAGTACACAAATGTGAGCTCAACCACAAGTGCACTCAATCTTTAGAGCAAATACAGGCGCAAGTAAAATCATTATTGCCTAATACCGTACTACTACCGAACATTTCTTGACAGATAATCTCAATATACGTATATATGTATATGAGTCTGGCACTGGATTCGTCAGCCGGGTCTCAGATTCGTTACCTTAGCCACTAGACCAATCAAGCAGTCAAATGAATCTTTAGAAACGTATATTATTAAATAGGTATGTTATTGAACTCCTAAGCCGATTTTGATGACATTTTTGTGTGTTTGAGACTGTCCCTTGATGGTTGAGATTCACAATTAGACCCGATAGTTGGCGCTGCGATCGGGTTCCAAGCCTACATTCGGCAGGAGAAGGTCTATGGCGTACGCTTGTATAAAACAAAGTAGTAAAATCAATTACATGTGTATCAGGTGAAAATAAAATAACATATTTAATGGCCATTTTATTTATTTATGACATAAAGATGGTTCATAAAATCTACATTAGTTTGGTCCAATAATAATTATTATTATGATTCGTAACGCTAACTGCGTTAATATATGAAAAATATTGTAATAATATATTTTTCTTTTTAATCCTATTCATATATTACCCCAACACCCATTAATGTATATTGCAAAGATTTTATACAAAATAATATTTACAATCGGCGGGATACCAAATTTATTCACAATTTACAATAAAATTTTGTCCCCAATAAATTCTAATTAATAGTCTATTTGGCACAAAATTAAAATCAATTATAACCCAAAAAACAAATTTTGCACATACTCAACCGCCATAATTAAAATTAAAACTTAAATAATATCTATTATTGCAATATTTGACGTAACTCGTCATTTTTGAAATATTTTTAATATAAAAATTACATAGACACATTTTTTTTTTATATTTCATAAAAAATCTTTTACACGTTTACAATCTTACAACGAGAATAATCTCTTTTACATCACTAGTCTGTGTACCAAACATTGGGCACCGTTTTATTAAATATTTACAAAATGCTTAATTAACTAAAAGTTCATAGAACGTACTAGAAATATATCATAGATATATGGGATAAACATTACCAATTTTCGACGTCGACGATCCTGTGTTAACTCGAAAAATTCGGATCGTGGACTTCTAGTCACTGGTAAAAAAAACTTAATACATAACACAGCAAATAGTCCCGTCCAATAGAATTCCAGAGAAAATTACCTTTCCCGAATTTTATGGAGGGATAGTGTACATGACGCCTAATAATTCCCGGTCTCACGACTTACAAGTCGATGACAAAGGCCGGTGAAAATTCAGCTGTCTACAAACTCGGCGACTGCGCGGCGATTTGCGATTGAAACGCAAAACGCGGCCAGTCATCGTATCGTCCGCATTACCGCGGCTCTCACACACCCTTATATACAACAATAATAAATTATTTACATAATGTGTTGCGTAATCTAGAGTATTTATAAGCAGTAAGGATGACAGAACTGGTACACAAGCCTCTGACTCCTCTCGGTTTTCTTCATGATCCCCTTCTTGTAGTACTGTCGGATACTCCTGGACAGTTTGTCATAGTTCATCGCTGGCCTGTTCTTTCTCTTGCCCCAAAGCCTGGCGACGCGCACGGAATCTTCAATCTTGAACACACCGTTACCTGTGGAGCACGACATGAATTAACCATTAGCATTTGAGTACCTAAAACGAAATCGCGAATTTTATTTTTGAGAGGCATTAGACGAATATTTTATTTGAGGTCGTTGCATTTTTCACGATTGGCACGTGTAGCATAAATGACTTGGGATTATCATTAATTTGGACAGAGTATAGTCTTTGGAACCTTTTCGAAATATAAAATTGGTGCTTTGCATACTACTTTGAGCCGAAATCACTATAGAACATGCACTACATCCTAATCCTGTGCGACCGCTATGTCGTCCGAGAGGCGCGCGATGCGTTCGTGGATTGACTTAAAACAGGTATAAATTTTATTTTCATTAGACATACTTCTAGGTAATCGGATAAAAAACTCATTATGGATAAAGCTAAAAACAATATAAGTGCTCAAGATGACAGCTTTTCGGCCGTTGGGTTGAAAATAAAACGAGTGAAAGGAATTCGGAGAGCAGAAAGTCGCCATAAAAACGAACATACAGGTTCAGGTTTTATTTTAGATTCCGTTGCAGTTTCATTTCGATGGTGTAGCTCCGATATTACGTTATAAATCAATGACAAAAACTTTTCACAACCACCAAGTCCATTTACTTAATGTATCATACATTATGTCAAATCTGATCCAAATTATAACGGTAAATGTATTCCATTGTACTTTTTGTTAGAACTCATTATAGAAACTTGCAAGTCAGATCATCAATGAACAAGTTCTTTAGAGTTAAGACCACGTTTCTACGTCTACAGAAATCGTGCACTACAATTGCAAGACAGGGATGTACAAAATAGTAATATATTCGTGACCCAAATAGGAAAAACACAATAGCATAAATCGAAACAATATGGTTCCTATGTCAAGTCACGAAACAGATCGGTACATAACCTTTATTTAAACGTTTTATAGTACTCTACACAGTAAATGGCCAGATCACCTTGGGACCGTCGGACCACGGAATGTCGTTCAAATTTATTTTCCAGCTTTACATGGGTATCATTCGATACATGATGCATTTGTTTACGATTAGATTCACTTAGATGGAAGTCTACATTCGTCTCGATACTAGAAAATGCCTCAGTCATTATACAGATTAAACAGACTCTTTTGGCAGAAGTTTTGGTAAACAAAAATAAGACTAGCTTCGATTCAAAACACGTATTAATGCGTCTATTGTGTAGTAACCTTTAAAAACCACTATGTAGGTATACTAGTAGACTTATCGTATATGTACAAGATGCACGATTTCGCAAAGAGGTATACAGAATTTAAAACAATGCCAGAATAAGGTCTTTGGATTGAGATACTTTAGTTGGATTTAGTCATCGAGGTGAAAAGAAGGCCAACTGAAATCTGTTATTATTAAAATGGTAAAAATTAGAACAAAGAAAATATTACTAAACCACTTACTACATAGCACGTGCAAAAGATTTGGATTAAAGAAAGATAATAATAATCGTATTAAATACAGGCTTGATCTGTAAGCCTAACTTGCATTATATTTATTGCTGCAAGCTATTACTGATTACGTTTGGAATAAATATCGACTATAATAAATATGTTTGAAAAAAAGAAAAATAAATGACATAAGATTTACACTCAAATGTTATTCTAACAGTTGTTAATTTGACTATGCAAGGAAGACAGCATTATTATACAATCGGACTAGAATCTTCACCTTAAAGAAGATTTGTATAGTGTTCTTAGTAAGTAAAGTTGACTGTTTTTTTAAATATACCAAATTCTTATTTAACAAAATTTTTGCATGCTATACTATATAATACTATCCCATAATTTAGAAGAGCTTTTACAACTAGCAATATTCTACCGCAATATAAGGTTGCAATATTGTCAACAGCCCGGCCAGCTCGGAAACAATTGAATGCTTCGGTCATTCCAAACGTAATACTATGGATAACCATGTGCAAAATTTTGAAGTGTATTTTTTATATAGTTGTCATTTCCAGAAAGTTTATTGCAGTATAAATAGCCTCTAACTCTAACATGAGATGAAATGAAAATCAGTCAAAAAGATTATCATATAAACACATGCAATCCGCCTTTGTAAAAATAGTAATTGTTGTCTCAACGACAAAGTACGATTATTCCATGTTACAAACCAATTACAACAGTTATCATTTATTGGTGTTTACCTCGAAGCAGAACAAAGGATCATTTAGTTTGTCTCTTTATACCGTGAGGACTGAGTTACTAACTTGTTTCAAACTGGTTTTGTGTGGCAGATTTTTTATCTCATTTCTTTTTACACGATTCATGGGCTGAGGTAAGATAGAACTTGTTATGTTTAAAATTGCTGACGATTTGCTGCGTCACGTAATTTTTGAAATCTAATTTGACAAACAGGTGCTGAACACATATTTGCCATTGGCTTTCGAAACCACGATACGCCTGATTATAAACGGTGACAATAGTCTATGTTAATCAGGTGTTACCGTAAAGGGTCGAACCCTTTAAATTTTTAAAGAAAGAACCATGTGCAAAGGAAAATATAATTGGTCATCTGCTGAGAAAACAGCGCTTACTTAAGGGGCCTGGAAACTGCTCTTCCTAGGAATACAGCACAATATTGCTTGACTAGGATCAACTGTCTAATGTGACGGTACTTCTACAGCCGAGATGGGCCAGATTTAGCGAGGATACCGCTGTGTTTTACCTAAGAAATGCTCATATTACTATTTGGTAAGCTTTGCTATTAGATTCCAACAATAGTCTAATAATAGCGTACAAGTTTGTGTAGGACACTTATATATTTTATTTGTTTGAGTATTAGATAATATTGGATACTTAAATAATACATATTCCTAATCTAATTAAAACAAGCCCATATTATTGTTCAATAACATCATTGGAAAATTGTAACAATCTGTTATCAACATGATAAAATATTATGTGCTACGTGAATCATTTTACAGGTACAGAATTCGAAGTATACGTCCGATAAATTTAATAATCAAGAATCATGATGTTTCTTTATTTTTCAATGACACGCAGGAAAAACACGCTTGATATAATATTATTATAAGATTGAAGATTATTTTGTCAATTCATATTTAATTTAGGATTCGTTTCTATGCCTAATATAATAAGGCATTTTAAGAATTTGATAGTTTTTGGCTTATAAAACACGGCGTCATAGCTGCTGTGGTTGCATAAGTGTATAAATTGCCAGATAAATACAAATTTTACATTGAAATAGAGATATTACATAACATAGTATGATTTATAGACATCATAAGCAATACAAGCGGACAATTTAACCAAAAAGGGACCAGAAAAGACGGCTTGAATTTATTTCTATTTCAATAATAGCTATCCCTTGGGTACTTCTTTCTGGATGAATGGTATCCTATTACCTTTTCTGTATCCCAGACAACGTGTATGCAATTTTCATGATCATCGATCTACTAGTTGAGGCGTGAAAGCGCAACAAACAAACTTACATTCGAATTTATTATGTAAGTCAGGATTTCTAAGTCACAGTTGTAAATTTTGAATCAGACTGATTATATTTTGACCGATAATAATCATGGCCGCCACACCCCACCTAAGCTTAGACAGATTAAATAAAGTACTACTATAAATTGTGACCGTCACGTATTATAGTTGTCAAGTCAACAATATGTTTGTTAATTACTCGTGGCCTCGTAATATACTTAGAGATAATAATCGATAGACCCGTAAACATAAATATTTATGCATTCGTTATTAATTATTGTATTACGCAGTATTTATCCAATACTTGCTGTGCCAGTAGTTTCACTCGCGTTTATGGTTACTGCGCCGCCCCTGGGGGTCGTAGCGTGATGTTATACTGCCTATAACCTTTCTCGATA
Source organism: Catocala fraxini (assembly GCA_930367265.1). NCBI lineage: Eukaryota > Metazoa > Arthropoda > Insecta > Lepidoptera > Erebidae > Catocala > Catocala fraxini. The sequence goes on along the minus strand of OV884027.1, from coordinate 25,488,713 downwards.
AATAGGCTATCCAACACTAAAATAATTTTTCAAATCGAAATGGTAGTTCTTGAGATTAGCGCGTTCAACCAAACAAACAAACTCTTCATCTTTATTATATTAAGTATAGATTAATCTGTACATTTTTGCTTCGGAAGATTAATGATTTACTGATACAGATAATAAATTTATACCGCTGTCTTACCCAATATATAATTCTATTCTATAATTTTTATACACAAACTCACACGGTTCACACCTATATCTCCAAAGGTTTAAAAAGACGTAAAAATATCAATTTGATTCTTATTTAAATATGTCGTGCTGGGTAAAGGCTTTTCCTTACTGTTTTTATTCTGCCCGGTCTACTGCCAATCAGTTACTTAGGAGGGAACTCAGATTATCATATTTTAAATATTTTTTTTATATCATCTCCCACACTAGGATTAAATCCTGTGTCGCGGACACTTTGCAAACATTCAAATAACCATAGAATACCCTGATACGAAACAACAATTTTGGCATTAAATATTTTTTTTTTTGGATCGAACTTACTAACGTCGGCGCGTGGTATGCAGTCATTGATTTCAATAACAATATTTGCATTAAATTGGAACCTATGATCTCAAAATTTATTATTTGTTCATCCAATTTAGCACAATGTGGTATGAAACGCTTCTTTAGTACACTAACAATACTCGTTTGCCTAATCATAAAGTGTTCGACAAAAATATTCCTCTGGAGCCGTACCACAATCTCCTGAAGCATTTCTATTGCATGCATAAAAACAATACAGAATATGTAGCTTCATCTTGCTCCTACGTTAAAAATAACAAAGTTTAAGAGACGAAAGTACGGCCTCTGATCCATTTAAATCCAAAGTTATATTATTTTACATTAAAGATTAAGCCAATTATCACAATATAATTGGAAATAAAACAATGATTCCAATCATTGTCAAAGTCTACAACAATATTTCTAGGTAAAGAGACGTTATTACTAATCAGATATCTAAAGAAAAGTAACAAATATTTTACACGTAGTTTTTACGTCAATACATTATCGATAACATATGATAAATCTAAACATTTCCAACAAAAAAGTACGCAATCGATATATATAGAAATGACGATATCGTTTAGAACTTTTGCCAAGAAAGTAATCAACGTACATTTTTACAAGTATCATAAAAATATATCCCTTGTGATAATTGTAAATAATCCTAGTGATATCATGAGTATGGACATTTGAAAACGTGTTTCGATACTTGTTACTTAATTACGCGTGAACTGTTGAACAGATTTTGATGATACTTGGTGAACAGATAGACCATATTCTGGATTAACATATACATTTACCTAGGTGTCCAGTGTGAATAATGCGGGTGAAAACGTGAGCAGAAGCTAGTATTAGATATTATTACGTATTGCACATGTTATGCAATGAAAAATCATAAATATTTATGTTTTACCAAACAGATAATGTAAAATTACTCATTACTACAGTGTAAACAAGGTGACTTTTAGTGTCAAAGTGTAAAAGCTAACGTAGAATTAATCTTTTACACTCATAAATTATAATAATTTATTGCGGGATGTTAGATAAATTGATCTACTTAGAAACTATTTAGAACGTATAATCTAGTCATTAACTACCAAGCAAAGAACTCAAATGCTTCTGTGATATGCGTTTTAAATAATTTATTATCACTCGCCTAAACGTCACAGGAAATTATCATAAGGCGCATGTTTGAAAATTTGCTACAATATTTGCCAGAGCTAACTACATACATATATGTATGTCTGGCAACTGACAATGGGCTAGCCTGATAGAATCTTGTCCTTCTCATACTAAGCAGAATCCCGTGTCTAGCAGAGCAACAGTTTGAAAAAAGGATATTAAGATAATATTCGTTTCCATGTCTCTCAAAATTAAATTAACAATTTGATCATTCAAAGAAGTTTAAAGTAATTATCAGCTAATACTTACTTCGGTCTAACCACCGTATCGCAGAGCCATGAACGTGAGGGGATGCCAGCAACTCCTTCAGGAACTGCCACAAATGTATGTGAGTACTACCAGTCTTAGCTTTGCCACCCGCTGTCACCGTACTTGTGTTCACTGACTCTGAGTCATCATCTGTCAAAGAAAATTATTATTAGTAAGTGAATTTCAATCATATTGACTGGGTATTTCAATTCAAATTACAATAACAGGATAATAGATATAGAAGACTTCAATTTAGAAGAAGTGAAAATTGTATGTGATATTAAATTGAGCTTAATAGATGCGTAGTAGAGTTTAAAATTGGTTGTAGAAGATATACACGATAAATATATACTGTTATTGAATCATACTAAATTTAAAAATTAAGTGTAATAAGTTAATTGTCACTAATCCTCAAGAACCAAATAAGTTATTAATTGCAAGACTATTTATCCGAAGAAAATTCCAATATAATCGCTCTGTTCTACAAATGATGAAGAAAAACTATAGTATAATGGGTATCTAGAATAAAAGCTCCAATGCTTGTCATTTGTAACCTAAATACATAAATAAGTCCATAATTCAACAATTTAGCACCATTATAAGGGATAGTAATGTTCTTGCTCAAAAGAGGCCAGATAGTAAGCTAGCCAAGACGACGGCACCTCGATAAATTCTCGGAAGCTTATCATACCAATACATCGTTTCTATGAAACTATAAGCCAAGGCTTGTCCTTCAATGTACAGCTATCATAAATAAAGATCTACAAAACCTCTGAACAAATATCAAGATATTTCTATGAGAATATGATCAAACTAAAAAGTTATTTTAAAATAGATACTGTAAACATTATCAAAATTAACAGCACCTGACCTTCACTGCTAGACGTGTAAACAGACTGACATTCAAACGAATCATATAAACAAAGTTGCACTCAAAACAGTTAAATAGCAACATGCTATTTAAAGAAGAAAGCCAAGTGCTGAGTGAGATGCTGCAGACGATTTGAGAGAACTATGGCAGTTGGTAGCAGTAAGGCATTTTCACATGTAAATAGATAGCAATAAGGCTTGAATTACTGACGTAAAAGAAATGAGAGTAAAGTTGCCAAAAGAAATGACTAAAGTGTCACTGACTGCGATAAATCAAAATTCGTAGTACTTTAAGCCTTATGTGAAAGCGGTAATGAAATTTTTCACTGCATGGTGAAAAAGCAGCAAGTTTATGTTTGTCGCATACGACCTTGCGGGTCCGGTGGCGTAAACTAGGCCTTCGCGAAACGATATAAAAACGAGACTTAACATATATGGGTTCAAAGCCGACGAGTATGGGACAGAACGGCAATAGAACGACAAACATGTGATTGATGGATTAACTGTAACTGGGCGTGGTACTATATTACATTAGTAACCAATTCGTTTTATTGGTCAGAGACTTAAAGACTTGAGTGCATTACTGTTTGTAACTCAATATCGATATACATATTTATTGAACTACCTATTATTTTTATCAGTTTTACTATAGCTAGGTGCAATAGTATGCAAAAAATATGCGCAACGTGATCTTTCTAGACACTCAACGATGTTTCGAGTCATTCATAACTTCGACCTATTTGCAATTTACACTTATCTTGTTGCCTTATGCTTTTGTTGAACAACACATTTTGTTAAAGTATAGTTCAATAATAAATTTGCTTTGTTCTCTAATTTAGACGACTTCTGCATTTTAAGATTCTAATTGAATTCAGAATGCACTATCTGCTCCACTAACCTCTTTGGTTTTATGCTGTCAGGGCCTTTCTGATATAAATCTTTATGTCAAACAACATGTGTGGACTGACAACTGACTCGCAGATAATTGTCGATCGCTATTTCCTGTGCCACTATCTGACACTTTTTTTATTTATAAGCTAACTGTTCACCCAACAAGGGCGACAAGGAGTCTCGGCAATTGTATTTTATATTTATCACATCTTTATCTTTATGCAATAGTGATAAATCATATCATAATTTGACATCAGTTGAATGATAGTAAAACAATTCTAGAAATGTCCAATGAAGTTAATAGTTATGAATTTCTTAATATCACAAAATCTTGAAAAATCAATACATGTATAAATAAGAATGTATGACTACATTTTCAAACAATATATCAACAGAAAAGCTTATAATTTGTTAATCGTTTATCACCAATAAGCCAATAAGTCAGCCACGCCTGTCCCCATTACGTCTAGTACATCGTGGCTTTCAATTCCCTCATAAAGTGAGTACAAGACTGGTCATATATCATTAGCTCGTTTGTCTCTAACACAGTCCGTATGTGGGCCGGTAACGGTCGATGCACAATGCATGCGACTGATGCATCGCCGTGCCACATTCGACAACGCACCAAGCTATCTACTTCTCAATCATCTATCTGTAGCTTACGTGCGTTCTCCCTTATGTAGTCGGTAGAACTCCAAATCATAGCATCACTATAGATTCAAGACCATTTATAGACATGTGACTTAGATGAACATATAACTGTAAGTAAGGTAAATTTCGTCGTCATCATTCAAGAACCATTAGACGTTGATTTGATATCAGATTTGTTACATGTTGTCTTCAATTTGCTAAATAATAAGGCAGTAAATTTACTAATATCTACATTTTATTCATCTTAAGTATAAATTATTTATTTATTTAAACTTAATAAATCTCTTACAGGCGTGGTATGGCTGTCTCGTTGGTATTTCAATTTGAATATCTAGATTAAATTGCGTATAATGTTAAGGCCATTATTTTATTGCACAGCAGTAAAATTAAATCAATCATTTAGGTCACTAAGTAACACTAATGAACGTCAAAGTGTGAAAGTAGTTAGCGATTTTACTGTTGGAGTTACTAACGCTATATTTAAGTTACTTGCTAAGTTCATGTAAAAAACATATCCTATGAGAAGATACGTATAAGAAACTTACGGTCAAAATAGCAGTGATGTCAAACGCTCTAATTGTCAGAGTATTAGTAATGGATTAACTAATTTATTGATAAGCAATATTATTTTGTAATATGTGACAGTAAATTATTGCTGCACAGAGTTAATCGGATTTAGGTAATAAAACTGTAATAAAATTTACTAGTATCACCTGTCGAGAGAATTAAAAACAGTATAAGCTATAAATCAGATACATACCGTCACTCATATCGTCAGCTGACGGTAATCCCGCAGGTGTGGGTATAGGGGACGCTGATAACTGCTGATGATCAGACCGTTGTGACGTTCTCCAGATCTCCAACTGAGCATACAGAGTGCTTCCAGCCTGTAACAACAACAAACAGTCATCAATCACGAACTAATAAAAACGCGAATCGTGTATACACATACACGTAAACCCTGGAAAGTTACCGCAAATACCAGAAAACGAAGATATTTTAAAAGAATGTTATATTTATATAAATGTAGTAACATCAGATGGAGGTTGAAATATAAATTCGTCTTATAAACGACATAGTACTAACGAATCTCATAGTTAATTAAGAAACTTGTTCTCAATGGTTGTTATATATAAAGAATAAATTATAAAATTTATGATAGGTTATAAAGTTTATTTATAGGGATGCGGTCGGATTGAAATTTAAGTATAGTATCTAATGATAGACAAATCTTTCAATGATAATTTATATTTCTTCGTTTATTTGGCCTTATTTTAATTAACTGTAAAAGTTATTACAATTCAAATCACTCGCTTTAATCCCTGCTTTAATGCTACTAGTAAAGAGATACTTCTCTAAACCGATCTATTTTAGTATAAATTTCACATGAGTTTTATTACAAACATTTGTATTATCAACTTTTATGTTGTTTTAACATTAGAATCTTCCCAAGAACAAGCCAGATGCAATTTGTATGCAGACAGGTCCGAGGGTGCTGAGACTTTCATCGCTAGAGAAAGTAGAGGCGGCGGCGCGTACGATAACAAAGATACCTGCCCATTGGAACTGGCGTGCTCGATACCAAGCAACCGACGTTTTTATACTTCTTTACAGTCGTTTTTCTTTTGCAAATAGATAGAAAATATCTGTTGTGTGTGTAGGTTATGTCAATAAATCCCTCGGGAACAGTTATTTTTTCTGGATGAAAGGTATTTCATGTCCTTTTCTGTACCCCTGACAACGTGTATGCGAAATTTCATGATGATTTGTCGATTAGTTAAGGCGTGAAAGCGTAACAAACGAACTGACATTTGCATTTATAATATTAGTTAGAATTTACGTCAAAAACATTATACCTATCAACTAAAATCACATACACGTTACAAATAATAAATTTAAAAAACCATTTTCTGACGAACATAAAAATGAAGAAGATAAAATCAGACATGAAGATAACAGACAAAACCACCAAAGAATATTATAAAGTAAGCATGACATTTGCCAAAATCAAACTGCATAACCTTTCATGCCGATGTAACATATTTTAGATTGACCTCGCGTGTATACGAACTTTGGAATTGAATTACATAACCAATATCTAGATTCTGAATATAGTTATAAAGCGCTACTCCACATATATGCCATAGACAAAAAGGTTGACGTAACTATTGCAAAACTAAACGATATAAATAAAGAAGCCAACGCAGTTGTTGCATAAAGCGGGTCAGTATTAACGGATTTCCTTAATTCGTAGTCCTGGTTGAAGAGTATTATGTAAAAGTAAATAAATATTAACTCTACGGTAACAACCAGTGACCTACATAAGCACGACGCCTACTTGTACGTTACATCAGTCATCATATTTTGTATCGAATTTTCCTCAATCGTTTCGATGCGTTGTATACCTTATAATTATGTTTTAAGAACAAAATAATTCACGGGTTCAACACAATTATTGATGCGTTCAATAAAAATTATTCACGGGTCTTCGAATTCTAACTCGTATTACACATGCGAATGAATATGAGTTAATTTATTTGTTTGTTACGCTTTCATACCTTAACTACTCAACAAATGATCATGAAATTTTGCATACTCGTTCAGAAACAAAAAAGGACATAGGTCCTTCGTTCAGAAAAGTACTGTTACTAGCCTCAGTTAATCTATATTTACACCACCGAAGTGATGAGCAGAATCTAGGGCTTATATAAGATTCCCATCGATATGTATTACTATAACGTCAATAGGTTCAATAGTTATTAAATCAAATGCTTAATACGCAGTCGTATCAATTGCATCATCATTATTTAAAACAATACTCGTATTGTTATCATCCACTCAAGAATACATAGATAATATTATCAGTACTGTGGACGTTGCAACATTTGTTGAATAGAATATCAAAATTGATGATTATGTTTAGAACGATGTGGCCATGAATAGTGTGGTAAATATTGTAAGTAAACAGATCTGTAAAGTATTTTGTTTGAACTGTACTTCTCTGAATTAAGGCAGATTGCGTCCACATTTTGCCAACTGCACAGTATATAAGTGCTACGTACAGATAAATAGGTAAGTAAAATACTTCATCCATAAATAGTACTTGGGACAGCAAAATCGGTCGAAAACATTAGTACCCGACTAACTATTTAAACTATGATACAATCCTAACTAATATTATAAATCTAAATGTGAGTTTGTTTATTTGTTACGCTTTCACGCCTTAACTACTTGACTGATCATCATGAAATTTCGCATACACGTTGTCAGGCGTACAGAAAAGGATATACCTATCTTCCAGAAAAAGTACTCTTTCCGAGCGAGCGAAGCCGCGGGCAAAAGCTTGTTTAATGTATTTAGACTATAATAGTTGGTCTACGTGCATAAAAAATAGATTTAGTTGCGAAGCCGAATGTGATTAACATTGAATCGTCTCTGCTCATTAATGTTGGTTGAGACAAACATGTGCAAAAATCACGAGAACCAAAACGTGACGTAAGCAGACATGAAAAAAATTAAGCAGCAATTAATGATCTAGTCGCAGATGATTTGACTTACACTAACATATTTAACTGTAATAGTTCTAAGAAATATTTAAATATATTAGAAAAAGTTTACTAAATGTTGTGTACATTGACGTTTTGAGATTCTTAATTTGGTAAAAAAATCATTTACAAAAAGTTCGATAAATGTTAAAATTATATAGGCATAAAAGATGGATCCACTTTGTAGATAAAACCAACGATAATGCTGTATCTATTGACCTCCACTGACACGTGGCTAGAAGAATTTATACGATAACACTACGATATATTGTGGATATTTTCTCCTCGAGCGAGTTTTAATCAATACTATCCAAGTAAACATACTATTTTATCAATAATACATGAATCAATTTGGACTTTGTTCTGACTAATGCCCTCAGTCTGCCCCAGGGTCATATAATTATCAGGAGAATTAATCTATTTCATAGATTCGTACCTGTGGTGCTCTCTGATTGAATTCCTCCTCTGAAAGTGCTACTAACGCTGCGCCGTCCATTGTGAAGTTTTCCATGGGTACCATTGGCAGGTTGTAATGTTGCAATGTGAACATTACCCACGCTTTAACGTCGCCGGTGCTCCATAGCATTGGATCTGGAAAATAATTTTTATTAATGACTGATTCCTATCTTGGTCTTAGTACTTTGATGAGCACTTTCATGAATGATACTGTATAATGTTTACCTTTTATATTAATAAACAATTTAAAAAAAATGGATTTTAAAATTACCTACCCCTGTTAATATTGTTCATATTTTGTAAACAATTATTTATAACCATAGGCTTAAAGATCAGGGTAATCTTTAAGAAAACGATAATGTCAATACGTATGTTTAATTTAACATATCTAATTAATGTGTGTAATATAATGTAGACGTCACTAAGATGAGACGAGATCATCGCAGGGCCAATATAAACAGCTTACGTAATTCACTCCGTCCGACTTCCAAGAAATCGTTTATGTTTATAATGGCGTTACTCTAGGCAGTAGCTAACATGTTCTGTACGTGGAAATACGTTTTTTCTCTTGTCGACATCTGAGTGACGTCATTATTAATTACAATATTAATAGTAATCATGTAAGACGTACGCATACAACATTCCCATGACATGCTATTGTATATCATACATGATTGTTAATACATTATTCGCACGTTATACATCGCTCAATAAAAGTTAAACGAGTAATAATAGGGGCGGGGCGTTTTTGACTCACCTGGTGAGATTCCAAGTACTGTGCAGGTATTGTCCACGTCTCTTTTGGTCTGTTCAATAGCCATAGACAGGACACGGTCAATGTCTGGCGCAACTAGAGCATCGTCACCTCCGCTGCTTTCTTCCATTTTTACGCTGCTCAACTCCAACGGAATTGGTCTGAGATTTAATCTTTTCTGGAAGGATGTGTCTTCTAATGCTGATCTTAGCAGAATATGATCTCTGGGCTCTTCCACTTCAATTTTAGGTGTAATATAATTGTGTTGAACACTGTCTTGAAGAATCTGATTCTCTTTTAGTAATTCTTCGATGTCAATGTATTCTTCGTGTTGTGGGACAGGTGATGAGTATTGGTTCTGGCTTCCGTATGAGACACAAGATCCAGAAGGTGAAAGAGGGTAAGGAGACGCAAAGCCAGGTACGGTGAGTCTGTTTGGTTCTTCTTTGATGTACACTTGTGGTGAGTTGTACTGAAGGGAATTGTATGGCGAAGCGGGTTGAAGAGAACTGTAAGGAGATGAGGGCTGAATGGCGACGGTTGGTATAGAGCCTTCGTCTGAGGAGGGGGAAGGTGTGGGATATCCTTCAAAATCGTACAAGCGATCTAAAAACACGTTGTTTGTGTTGTCTTCTGGGTAGGGAGGTGGAGGTTTGTTATGTGGGTTAGGTGGGGAGTGCAGCATCGGTTCTGGAGGTGACGCAGCCCCAAGTAGGCGTAGAAGATGTTGTAAATCAGCAGGAGAGGCGGGAACCGCTCTCTCACCCTGGGACGCAGATGGCGGGCTGCACCCGGACCGCGGCACCGTTTGTGGCATCTGAGAACAAAGAGAACCACAATATAGTCAATGTTTAACACCTCCAATCGTAGCTCTATCAAACAGATAGTATGTCAAATAAGCCGTTGCTCTATAAACATTTCAGTTCGGAGTGATTTCTTAGAGTTCACACGTACTGAGGGCAAGTGTTAATTATTTAGGCATCAAGTTCTCGTAAATATTTGATTAAGATTCACGTTTCCAATTAAGAGAGTGAATGAGGTCTTTGAACTAAGTAGTATAAAGACCCGGCGTTAATAGAGGCTCTACTTTCCGTACGATATGGATGACTAGAATTGGCATGTGTTGAAGTCGCGTGTACGTAGGTCATCGTTCTTACGTTCAGGGCGTCTGACGTTAATGCCAACGCGTCAACATCCAGATGTCGAACATCCATGTTTGTATATTTATCTAATCACTGCGTCAAAGAGCTCTATGTCTAGCAGTGACTAATAACAAAGTCGCTAAATAAAAACGTATTAATAGTTATGAGATAAAAGTTAAATAAGATTACATTGAGCTATGTATTAGCATTTTATATTTTACGTAGTAGGTTTTTTATTATTATCTCACGATGTTGTATGGCTGTTCGAAGAAATCTTAGAAGTGTTAGAAAAATATGCAAATGTAAGTAGATTGTTTGCTAATAACCCGAGTTATGAAGTGATCAAAAATGAGAACTAAGTTGATATATGTTCGACCGCGTGGAAAACAATTTTTGTTAATTGTATCTACTTGGGATTTGGGCAAAAAATTAAGCTGATAAGCTTATGGTGGTTCTAATAACTTAATACTACATGTTTATATGTCATAAATTATGAGGTATCTTGTACCTCAGGTCCTTCGACTTAATTTACATTAATTACAAGCAAATTGTTTAAGCTATTATCCTTTTCTCACGCGTTCAGAAAAAGAATAAACATTATAGAAGTTAGTAAAAATTACAATATAATAAGTACTATTGTACTACCCTTTTAACCGACTTCAAAAAATGAGGAGGTACTTAATTCGACTGTGTTTTTATTTATGTGTGTTACCTCATAAGTTTTTTCTAAGTGAATCGATTTTAATGATAATTTTTAAATATTTAATAATTTTAAATTTAATTTTAATCAAGATCTGACCATCCGTTTTTGAGTTATCCTTAATAATGCGTATTTGGTTGACTTCAGCTACATTGTTGATGTTCTAATTTTTGGCAACAACAAAAAAAACAACTGTGTAGGATGGTTTGGAAACCCTTCGTAGTGTTTCGATGTTGCCCCATTATAATATGGAGATGTTCTGATAAAGATCTTCGGTTTTATGCAACGGAATTCTTTAATAAATGACAGCAAATCTGCCGTGATTGCTACAATCACATGTATCACCTGAATATGTTTTGTTTACACAATTCCAAATTGGTTTTTGATAGCATTTAATAGTATAGCAACTGTTAAATTCAACAAGGTATACACAAAAAAGCTTATATCAAAATTATTTCTATATTCAGACAAATAAAACCAGTAATCGAACTTCAGATTCACTAAAAACCGAATATAAAACAAAAAAATTTACAAAAAACGAAAAGGAAACAAAAATGCACAAAAATGTTAAGAAATAATTGCGTATTCTTGTGAATAATTAAATTATTGTTATTTTTGGAGTCGGTGTCAGCCGCCCGCGCCGCGTGTTGCGTCTATGTGTGTAATTGTGCATGCCAATATTATGTTATGATTATAGTAAGACATCTCATGTTTAAGTAGTTTTACAAACCTACCTTGGCTGATACCGAGTCCATTACTAACAATAATTTAATTAATCACAAGAAAACGCAATTATTTTTTAACATTTTAGTGTATTTTTTGTTTAAGAATATTAATTTTTGAAGTCGGTATTTTTATTTGTTAAAATTTTTCTTTATCTGAATTTAAGGTTTGTTCCGCATTCGTCCCTCATGTTTCGTCCCAAGGGTAGAAATACGCATTCGTCCCAAAAAAAATTCCTTATATGGCCCTAAATTTAAATAAATATTAATATCCTAATGTAATTCCTCTTTCGTCCCAGATTATGTTCCTGTTTTGTCCCTGATTTTTTTAACGGAATTTTTGATGTACCGTCAGCCGAAAAATATTTTAAAATACCTCGTTCATCTCTCAGTAAAATTTTGGAATTATGATTGCATGACATCACGAGCCCGACAGTGAAAAGATTTCAAATAATTTTACGTTGTTGTTCATTTGTCATGTTTTGTTATGTTAACCGTATGTACAAAAATGTAGGACGAAAAAGGAATATTTTAAAAAGATGGGCGAATGAGGAACATTTTGGAATGTGGGACGTAATGTAGGGGCGAATGCGGAACAAACCGAATTTAATAAAGTAGCAAGTATGGTGTGCTGTTTATTGTAGTTTATAAGAGTAGTTCACTGAGCACATTTTCAGAATTCTTGCTGCTACTGAGAAAAAGTCTTGACAGGCAATCCCAATAGCTAAAGAACCATTGGGATTTCCTGACAAGACCTTTTACTACTACTCGAGCATCGAACCCGAGACATTAAGAACAGCAGACGCACTCACCACCGCTGCGCTGCCGAGGCAGTATACATAAATACATATTACAATATAAGAAAACTCACTCTAAGCAATGACAGACCCATCGTGCCGCACTTATTCAACTGCGCAGCAATACATATTCTATTGCGAAAACCTAGTTGTACCTTACAACCGGTCTACCAGGATAATCAACAGCATATTTACTTTTTTCATGAATAACAACTATTGTTTTGATATCTACATAATAATTCTCACGAGTCGACGATACGGTGTAATTATTATGGATGGAGTTTTCTTGTTCTGTTGTTATTGATATCAAGTTGAAAAGCTATCTTAAGTCCAGTAGTATAACATCGAGAGGAACCGGATTTGATTCCTGAATTAAACAAAAACTTTTATGAGGTTTTTGATTCTGTTTTTAGGCCAGGAGATTCGCCGTACTAAGTATCTGTTAATAGAAGAACCACAGTCTGGAACAAAGCCTGGTAGACAACAAAATTCCCTTTTACGTGGGATATGAACTATAGAGATTTATAGATATAATGTTATGTAAATAACTTAATTATAAATATTAATTTCGTTCGCTTATATACAAAATAGTAATAATTATCTAGAGCAGTTATTTTGAATGCTAAAGAAAATTAAACTTCAATAATTATTATTTATAAACAACTGTTTAGAACATTTTAATTATATTACCACATTATAAGACGGGCAAAGGTGGCAAATTGAATCGCGAATGTAACAATTATTTTTGTAATAATTTATAATTATAAACTGAGATCATAATGCCAGCTATAATTAAATTATAATCGGAATATATTACTAATATTTTATATATATAAACATCAATTCAAGTAAATTTTTTAAAGTACTTAAACTGGTATGGTGCACAAGTAGGCAGAAGAAAAATTATCATAATTATGTATTTTGTGTAAAACATTTTTAAATATTCGCCTAATCACTGATTTATGGGTGATTATACATTCTTTTGCGAATTATAATACCTAATATAAAAAAATATTTACCTATGCACTAGGTGCCATAAGAAACTACTCATAGTATTTACACGCGGAACTGTCTGGGAATTCGTATATCGTTATAATACTGTCAAATATTATAATTGAAATATTTGTGTCGTGACGCGAAATGTTTGACCTTTGATTTCGAGAGCGCCTGTTTGTTTATTCGATTTACATAAATTCTTTATCGATTATTCGATGTATGATAATAATCTGGGCTTAGGAAACCCAACATGCGTCTATTAAATATTTCATTTAAATATACGCAGGTCGAATAATTGCACATTTTTGTTAGTCTAATGATCACATATCTTTATGTGATATCGTGTTTTATTTATTGTTTGTTAACTATATAGCCAGTAATTAACATAAAAATTACATAAAATCACGAATGACATATACCTTTGAAAGCGTTCAGCAGAAGCATATACAATAATGTTTAGATCTTACACGAAAGCGTATTGCCATGTAAACTCCTTGCTGCTGATAAGAAGAATCAAAACCACATTTACATGATCAGAAATAAATGTAAATTATACACAATATAAAACATTGTGATAAGTAAATTATATACACCAATATATAGCGTCCATGCCAACAAACTAATCAGTCAATTGCGTTTCAAAGATAAAACGAGGATGAGATGACTAAATCGAAGCAATTTTGTAATTATTATTATTATATATTAATATTATATGGAGCTTATTATTTTAATCTTAATAATATATTTTTAAATACTTGTAGCAATATTTAGCAGCATCTTCTCTCTTAGCCTTTATTATTCCCAAGTCATTTGGGGTCGGCTTTTTTGGTCTAACCGGATTTGATTCGATATCAGTTTTTACACGGAGCGGCTGCCACCTGACCTCCGCAACCCGAAGGCTAACGATACCCTAAGGCTAGACCAGTGTCAGGATATTAGAGGGTACTGACTTCTCCAACAACGACTGCCATAGATGTTCGTGGCAGCCGGGACCAACAGCTTAACGTGCTCTCCGAGGCACGGAGCAGGCGATAATTGTCAATCAATACGCAAATAATTTCGAAAAGTCATATAACTTCCGAAAGTCAGAGGTGCGCGACGTGGGTTCGAACCCGAGACCCTCTGCATAGCAGTCTGTTGGTCTCCCCACTGAGCTATCGCTGCTCAATATTTCAAATTAATATTTAGCAATATTTAGCAGCATATAACGGAATATATATAAATTTACTTCTAGTGGTCGCAGACTTATTTCAAGACTTTGTGACGTGTGTTTCTAAAGATCTTTGTATATGATATGATAGCAATAATGATAACGATGAAGCTAAAGACCAAAAAACACTACCTTTATTTTATATTTATACATAAAAGGTTTAATATATATTATATTATATCAAAACTTTTATGTGCCGTATAATGTCAATCTTTTTTAAGTCTTAAAACTACACAATCATTTTATAAGTTATATAGATCGTGAAATCCATGAATCATGAACGTAACAAATTTATTTTTTTATCTTTGAAATACCACAGAAAATACCGAGCTTATTAATTAATTTGATTACTCATTGCTACGATCTATCTGGATCAAATTATTGTGGTTAAAACGTTTTAATTAAGGACTTAAACTATAAATGTAATTGTTAGAAAACAACAAATCACTGTAGTGTGTCATCTAGGATATTCGATCAAACTTGCTTCCGGACTTCCGATAGACACAGTCTTATG
This sequence comes from Catocala fraxini, assembly GCA_930367265.1. Lineage (NCBI taxonomy): Eukaryota > Metazoa > Arthropoda > Insecta > Lepidoptera > Erebidae > Catocala > Catocala fraxini. The sequence continues at coordinate 25,473,497 of OV884027.1, read as the reverse complement.
GTATAATACTAAGTCGTATTCATAGAAATATATATAAAAACATACGGATATGGGAATATACAGTTTTTACAAAATTTGCATAAGTGTGGTAAAGCCAAGTGTTCTTTGTAATGTATTACTGTGAGTACCTAAGTATGTTTGCATTGTCCCTGAGAGAAGATCGAGATCTAGTACTATTACGTAAACAAATCGCGTCACGTTTATGAAAATTGTAGACTGCATTGTTAATATTTAATAACATTAACTAAAACACAATAGTTTTATCACATGGGACCTTTCTAAAAGTGTCAAAAGGACCACGTCATAGGCATCGAGATATTTTTATAGTTTAATGATGCAGAGTTCACGGTTTGTGCTAAAAGAATTATCTCTTATGTAGCTGATAGATTTAGCTGTACTAGCGGTCTCCCACTGGTCAAAATTCGACCATAATTGATTTAAATTTTAAGTTTGATCATTATTAAGGTTTAATTGTGTATAACTTAAATATTATAATCACATTGCATTTAGATTCCACCAGGGCTATACAGATTAATTTGCCTATCTTTTTCAAACATTTTATTATTTACTTAACTAAACCCTTTCATTGACGATATTCCTAATCTTGCTACTTTGTTTTCTTTATTACATATAAATAAGGCATATGTAACTATAGTTGCGAAAAATTGTACGACGTCAGACGAACAATGCCGAAATACTACGAACGCGATTCGACTGCGTGTGTCAAATGCATGGTTGTGTGCGTGTAGTGTTTTCCATTAATTTAATGTATTTCTAATGCATATTTTATAAAAATAATAGGATTCGCCACTCCTTCTCTACATACTTTAACTGTGCCAAATTTCATACTCCTCCGTCCGCGCAATTTATATAGGCTATAATAGTCCACTGCTGGACAATAATATATAGATAATATAAAAACATCTCAAAATTTTAGGATATTCCATAATAAAATTTACGCGAAATTTATTACCGACTCTGTATAATATTAACAACAGTTGATAATGACGAAAGACTTCACATCTCTTTACCAAAGTGATACAAACACGAGACCATGATTACGTTTGCTGTACACTGCGGACTTTGTACTTACAAGGCAATGACCGTCTCATTGTACTCGAGTAAGCTATAGTAATCAACGTCTAGTTACTGCTTACAGGAATGTGTTTTAATTTGCTTTTTATTTTGATAAGCCAACAGTAATTTACATGATCTCTATTTTTAAATTGGAACGTGTGATTTAAATAAAAATATTTAAATGTGGAACATTGATTTTTTTTTTATATATCAGAATGTTTTAAAAAATGTGAAAATGTGCCTGGCAGTTTATATGGCTGAAGTTATTTAACAAAACAATAGCAGCGCTTTACAAAGACAATAAAATATTGTATCTACCTTACTAATAATCGTGTCTGACAATAAAAAGAACACCATATAAGTCTTTTATCTATCTCCTCAATCAAATACTACCTTCCTTAACTATTTCAGCACTAATAACAATAGTAACCTCTTTAAGATTAATAGATAAATCTGTAGGAAGTTTGGTGTTCCGTTCTATAGAAAAAAAAGCCTACAATGCTTCGTTGACGTCAGTATATTGTGTCTATAGCGCATGCGCGCCGTGACCAAACATAGCCTCCTGGTACAATTCGGTTGGACCTTGGGTTTTCACAGTACACTCAACTATTTTATATGTGTAAAAAACAGCAGTGCATACAAATTAAGGTTGATAATTTTAAATGGTACGACACAGATTCTCTTGGTTCTAACTTAGTTTTATTATTATTGCTCGGTTTTGAGCTGCTGTGTGCTAAAATGCTAGTCCGGTATTAGTTTTGTTACAAGCAATTCAACAAATCCAAACAATCTTAGCTTAAATATGCTCCGTAGTCTAGTAATATGCCTAGCAGACGACAATAGGCACGTATTATGTGTAACCTAAATAAAACAAGCAAAATGTGACTTTACCTGCCCATTCTTAAAGGGTGTAACTGCATTTATGATAATTTTTATACGATAAAATAATGCCTATAAGTTTGATTGGCATTGTATATCATTGTTCTATGAAGCACCTATCACTTAACTTAAATATTATATTTTAGACTAGTTATTAAGATATTTGAAGGACTTGCCAGTGTCAACTATCAAACTAAGAATGTCTTGGCAGGAAAATTTCTTACTTCAGATCGGTGATTTGAATTAGCTCATGATAGACAAGCTTACGTAAACGCCACTGGACTAGATAAAATGAAAACTAAAAGAAAATGTTATTCACATGATCTTCGCCTTACGAACCGAAATAGACAGATAAGCATTACGCAGTTTCCATTCATGAGATTTTCCAAGCCTTCTCAATTGCGTACATTTGTTTACAAAATCAAATTATTATTAGATTCACACACGCGATTCTTGCCTGTTCACTGTTGCTATGAGGCGAATCTTCGTAATTTGAAAATAGTTCTACCAAAATATTTGATACTGTGTTTAGTTTAATATCCAATTTACGTTGATCTCTGAGTGCGATAACAGTACATATAAACGGCAGCTCAACCTACTAAATATATCAATAGAACATTACTTAGTATTAAGAATGAGAGTCTAATTGGTAGTAATCTTTATTAGTTTATTAAAAAAGAAGTGCGCGTTACTTAGACCCGTCTAAATTAATCTCTCATTGATATAGAAACACCTACAAATGATAGCTTAACTCGTTTAACCCATTTATGTATTGAATTCCGCTTAATTATTTTTTTGAATTTATCTTGACCACAATAAAAATAAGTAAGGATACTTCTAGTCTTTATATTTTTGGAGGTTCTGTGGAGACAGTTACATGTATGATAGCGATAACACAGTCTTGCTTACTACCTATGTCATCCGCTAAAGCCTGCTATGGATGTTTGGCGGATAATCAAGTCGTCTTGACTCTCAGTCCCCTTAAATATTTCTTCAATACGACCGTCAGCGGAATGTATGGACAAGCCTTTAGCTTGTTTTAGAAGATATCTTTAACTCTTTTAGTATATACACATGTGCGATTTGTTGGTAACACGTTTCATTTCATCCAACACAACTCCTTACAGACTAATTTTAAATTACATAAAAAGACGATTCTGATGTATTATTTAAAATATCGTTATGTGACTCAAATACTCTAACAAGAAATAAAAGAGCAGACGTTTAATAGAAACGAAGACAATCACTAACCATTAAGTACTTATTATTACTACATACATTTTGAGCTCTACATTTGTAGATAAGGTCATGCGACTCTAAGTCAAAAACCTTATCCGTGACTACCAGAACATTAAGACACGTTATTCACAGTCGAATCTCTACATAATCGGATAATAACAACTCTACACTCGTCTCGAGATGTCTGTATGAGATAAACCAAAATGGCCCATTACTTCGAGTTAAAGACCTTGGGGTTCCTGAGCTTATTACAGAATCACCCTTAGTTCTCTTCCTTGCTTTTTTTAATAGTATTTGATTTAGTTTTATATTCTTAAAGGAATTGCATGTGACCACAAAGATTGTATCTACTGGCGTCAATAGTAAAGCCAATAGGAGGAATCGTCAAAGGTATTAACTGCTTATACATAATAATATAGACTCTCAAAAGTAATCATTATTCGATACTACCAAGCGACAATTGGAGAACTAATCCTTTTCAAAATTTCTTCTAAGAGTTCCCTGACCCACGTACACGTGTATATATCGTGTGAACGACCGCGCAAACAATCCGTTCGATTGACTTGCGCATGTAGACCCCGCAATAACTTGCGCATGTTACGCTTCAACTACTTGCATTGTGTACATGCATCATCGACGAAGAAGTCAAAATATTTTTTGTACTGATTCGCGAAATAAAAAATACAAATAAAATGATGTAAGCTGTATCATGCCAGACATGTAAAACGCATAATTACAGACTTAGTTTAAATAATTAGCAGTGGCATGTAAGCTGTAACGACTTATTGCAGCTATACAACAACCATGAAATGTGAATCTAATCTATTATTATTCAAATTAGATTCCAAGGAGTGCCTTTTTGAATAAATAAACTGTTTATAAACCCCTACTCTACCATTCGTATACACAAGTTACTTTAGAGTTTATACACTTAATATAATGAACTTGAAGAGAAGTAAAAGTGCTTCAAACTAAGATTGAATCGAGTAACACTCTCTTATGGTTCATCGAGCCCAATACACTTTTTATGGATGGTTTCTAAACTGAATCCTCATAGTCCAATCCAGAAGAGTTTAATTACATGATAGAGACACATATTCGCATAGCATGCCTAAAACTGTGCATAGAACTCTATGATCAAAAAATTTGCATAATAATGACTGCCAACCATATACGGAACCATAGAGCGTTTTTTTTTTACATTTCCGTATAACATGAAAAGCTAGTCTAGTATATTTATATCCAATGTTTTATTTTATTTTTTTGGTAGAGACTGGACTAGATTGTAGAGCTGGTATTTCCCAAACGTTATTCGTCAATTAAACGGGTGTCAAGTGTAAAATTTATTGTCAACGTTTTATCAAAATAGGATGTTTAGCGTTATTTTAAGGCTTTACGTCAGTACTCCACCCATTTTGAATATAAATGCGAACAGATATTTTATTTATTGACCTTTTAGTAACGCGTTTTTAAACGACTCAAATGACCATCGCAAAATTGAGTATTAGGTACTTAAAGATTTAATGTTTAATAATTATTTAATGACAAAGTGCCCTTCATTCTAAATATTAAACATAATGATTCAAAGTTGTGTCAAATGTCATTCCCACATAGACTGAAAGTCAATTAACAGTAAGGCCCACTTACATTTATAGAATAAATAGACTGTATAGTAATCATAATAAAATCATAGATGAGATGTAAAGTTTATACTATGAAGTACTTAGCCAAGAAACCGGCATCTAATTGCTCAACAAATGTTGTTTTGACGCATTCATATGACCTCTAAAATCGCCAAAAAACATCGGTAATACAATTCAACAAAATATATTGTTACTTTGTAATTCCTCTTAAATTGAACTTAAGAGTAATAAACAGAGTAATACATACTAACTTAAAAGTACTTTCAGTTCTAGGTAGATACTGTATAACCTAAAAATAGTGATAGCAGATACTCTAGTTAGATAAACAGTGGAACTTTAGATAAAGACAACAGTAGAAACATGTAAGTTAGTAGATTCTCTGGGCAAACAGTGTAAGCTGTAGGTAAAGATGGCGCGAACTCTACGTAGAGATACGCTCTATATACATAACATAACAGAGCACGTGGTAACTTACTAAGCTTCTTCACTCCACACACTTTCACCCTCACTGATGTAAAAACACTCACACAGTCACCAGCAAATATCGGAACAGGGTTGCGCCTGAGCCGCGTCCATTTCCGAACGTTGAGGTTATAAAGCCGGTATTCTAAATTCGAAAAAATCAACCGTCACACAACTTCCAGATTTAAAATATTCTTTTGTTAATTTGACTTTTCTTGTTTGTTTTTATGTAAAGGTGGGATGAATAAAGTTTTTTGGTGATCTTGAGTGCGTGTGTACGGCGGATAGATCACACGGCCACTGAGCTCTGCGCCCGCGCACGAAGGCTTTGCCTCAATGAGTGGCTACGTCACTACGGGAAGTACGCTGCTACTAAACTAATATCACAAATACTTCACATCGGAACAACTACGTCACACTTGTTTAATTATAATTGTATGACGTTAGAAAACTTAAAAAGCAATTTTGTTTTCAGTTTTCCGTTACGTGATTCAATTTAAGCTATTGACGAAATTACAAATGACCTCTCGCAGTGAAAGAAACAATTTAATGACAAACAGTCGAATTAATTATAATTTATCAGCTTCGCTGTAACCCAAAAAAATATTATTGTAATCTTATCACTAAATATTGTAATTACCGCGATAAAATAGTGTACATTACATTTCTAACTGCGATTTTTAACAATCAGTTTTTGCAACAATGGAACCGATATGAAATTGTTAGAGATAAATCTTGTTGGTCCCGTGGCATGACCTTGCACTTTTTGCCGGTGATTATAGGACTTCGGCAACGATTCCTGTATCATTCAGAGTTATTAATCTATTGAGTAGCAGCGGCAGCGGCACACGCAGATTCTTGGAATGCCAAATATATTTAGAAACATAGTGTGGTTTCTGAATATGTTTGGCATTCGAAGAATTACAGGTTAACTGTTCCTAATCGAATTTTCTTTTTAGTTCTACGGCGACGTCTGGAAATGTGTCCGAGAGACGCTAATAGCCTCGCTACCTATTAGGTAAAACTTAAAAGCATATATGGCCAAATAAGGATATACTAAAACTCTCTTTAACCCTTCAGGAATTACAAGCATAAGTTTAATTCATGTAGAGACAAAGACAGCAAGCCTTTGTCCTAATGTGTATTTATTATTACCTATCTGCTTCCTATAGAAGTTGATAAATACCATTAATTTACACTCGTCTTCAAGCTGAGAGACCGGTAAGCGATAATTGTATGTACGCTTATTAAGTAAGGTCCTTTGAGCTCAATCCTTCTGTAAAGTGGCTATGATTAATTGCATTGTCTAACCATATAGAAGAACTTTAACAATTAAATACCATAGCCGGTATGTGGATACATTCTTATCTTATTCCGAACCAATGACTCTACTATAGTTCTTTAAATATTATATAAAACCTAGGGTTAAACCCACCCTGCATCCAACTTCGTGAGTCGTGACTATATCAATGACGTCAAGTCTTCCGCACTTCATACATACATTCATAATTTAATAATAGTTAGTTACACACACACAAATATCTACAACTCTATGTGCACACACACAGACAGACAGCCACATCTCATCTACGCTCGCTACACACATACACACATTTACATGTCTCTTATACGTGAGAAAATATACTTAGTCTCACGTTCTTAATTAAATCATTGTAGTTTTCCATGCTATTGGAAACACCTGTAATTTTAAAGGGTTTTTATGCATATTTATTGACTTCAATATGTGGATTAACCTAATCAGTAATAAGGCCAATACATTAAATCCCTCGTTCCCTCTTTATTGATCAATTTCTCTTGCATGTCGTTATAGCTCACCAAACCAAAAGCCATGCTATTACTAAAACAAATATAATAAGTTTATGCATTCTGGATAGAGCATTTCAACAAGATATCCAGGCTTTTGATCTTACATCGAAGTGCCTCTACTAGTCATCACGTCATCGTACCTCTGCTAGGTACTAACTTGACTATTCTAACGGCAGATTAAAAAAATTACACTTTAATTTAGGCTTTAATTTTCTTTCAGTACTAAAGACATCAACGAGATGCAAAACCTTTCGTCTCTCCTACCTTTCCACCAAAAGAAAATTTTCATATTATTTTGGTGTCAAAATAATCTATTCCTTGGAGACAAAATAATTCGGTGTCTCATAGCCACAATTCTATACACTGAACCAAATATATCTTAAAACCTTTTAATATCTGGTATCGTAATAGGTGACTAGCTGTGGGTAGAACGAAGGCAGTCTCAATAATAATTAAAACTACATAATATTAAAAGCAGACCACTAAATCATTCAACAATAATTTCATGCAAAAATACTTAGAATCATTTTATAATAAACAATCACGACTCTACGTATAATTCGACATTACATTTGCATAAACTATTTATAGCCTTACATAAGCGGGAATGCCGAGTAAGTAACGCATTGTATGAAGGTTTTATGTCACCGCAAAACCCATTCATTCATACTTAAGACCCACGCTTGTATATGACATGTCGGTGTGATGTTTACTATGTATGTGATTGTGGCGATGACTTAATTTAGTCAAGGCGTACGAGTGCGTTAATAGATTAGTACTAAATACAAGACGGCAAATGATGATGAGATGAACAAATGACTCTAGAGCGGCTACATTTGGATTAAAAACGAGTGAGAAATCCCGCCGTTGCTAATCATTTGGTGACGGTATGCATGAGCAAGTGCCCGGGGAAGCACCACTAAGAAATCAGTGTAAGACTGGTATCAGTCCTATTGAATTTTATCCCATCTTTAATAACTTTTCGTGAAGTTGACAAAACTCGAATAGTAACACATTGCAAGCTATCATATACCACCGCTTACCACCAGGCTAGTATGGTATGATTAGGTATGCTTTGTTCTACTTCGGTACTATACAAAAGACATGACATTAAGAGTAATATAATGTTTGTCAATAACAGAATGTTGGTTAAGAGTTTAATAATATGTAAGTGTTGGATTGGAAGACTAAAAAATAACTTCAAAATGATGAACATCCAAAGCTGATGTGTACAGTGTACCTATGGGCTAAAACTGTCACACTATCTTTTGTAGGTAGTGTAGAAATAATTCTGTTTAATAATCTACATTCGAATAATCTTAGGAGACATTGGTTGTCAAAAATAAAAGGCACCTAATTGTTCCATAAAAAAAAATTCGCCCTCTATATAATTCTTTCTCGTGGGGACGTGTTTATATATAAAATCACAAACATTTAAGCACAAAACTGGAAAAACTATTGTAAATAGATCATGCCAAAGCGTAAACTTATAATCGATAATTTATAGATTACTAGCTGTGCCCGAGGTCTCACTCGCGTCAGTGGTATTTGTGGTTACTACGCCACCCCCGTGAGCCGTAGTGTGATGTTATAATAGCCTATGTCCTTCCCAGGGTCTCAGGCTATCTCCATTCCAAATTTCATCTAAATCGGTTCAGCGACAGACAGAGTTACTTTCGCATTTATAATATTAGTAAGGATAAATATCTAATAATTTATAATTATCTAAGTAATAATAATATTTTTTTATAAATATTTACTATGCTATGCTTAACACAAGCGGTCTTAAAATGTTGCTATCCAAACTCATTAAAAAGATTTAATTACGCAACATTCAGTTGACGAATGACGCCATTTTGCCCATCGTGCGTCATACTTTGTGATGCCAATGTTAAATGAAAGGGTGATATATACTCGTAGTAATACTTTCACGTTTTAATTTAAATTAAGTTTTTGTAACTGTATTTCCGTCAAGGGAAACGATATTTATTTCATTTCCTTTGACGGAAATACAGTTACAAAAACTTAATTAAAATTATAACGTGAAAGTATTACTACGAGTATATATATATACCTATATACAATTCATAATTAATATACAAATTAAGATTATAGGGGAATATAAATTTAAAATATAGTGAGATAATAATAATTAAATTACAATAATAATTGTTAGTAGATACTCTCTTTACGCGTAAAATTATTGCTTTCAGAATGTAAATTAATTTAACTTGTTTTCCTGACAATTTTCTAATATTTATATAATTTAATTAAACATACCTGATAGTCCTCTGCCACAAAGTAAAAACCGTAGCTGCTCCGGTTATAATACTTATTGTAATCCCAAGAAGACACCATATTAAAAACTCCTTTAATAATTTATTTTTTATAAAAAACTTGTCAGCACTTGTTTTATCAAAACATAAGAAGATTATGATTTTTCTTTTTATAATTATTTTTTATTATTTACACAATCATTATAATTATTTTTATTAATATTGTTTTTAACGGTTTTCAGTGTTTACGATGCAACGGTCTGCGTGGTAGTAAGTATTTTTTGTAATGTATCATTATATGTATATTTCAATATGTGTATTGTTTTATCATTGCGCTTTATCTTAAGGAGCAAAGTTCGACAGACAGATTAGATAGTGTGTGTATTTATCCTATATTTTTTACCTTAGATGGGTGAACGTAAATAACTGTACTAATATGTACTGAAAATAGTCAGCAGCTTAAATGTTAAACAGCTAAAGCTCATGTTTTGAACTGAATTGAAATATAATAATGTTTAAAAATATTTTAATGATTTCATTATTAATGCGAAAATACTTGTCGGTTATGTTTTCACGATTAAACTGATGAACCGATTTTTATTAAATTTGGTATGCAGATAGCTTAAACCAATACCTATAACCTAACCTATAAGTCAACAAATAATACATTACTAGAAAATTGGGCTTAGTACCCATATTAAATGTATGTGTAAAAATGTGCTTAGAATATGTGTGTGCCTTTAAAGTATGTCAAAGAATCTTTCTTTACAAAAAAACATGACATGGCAGCAAGTATTTTTTTGAACATTACTTTTTAGGTGTTAGTAGATTAAATATACATACCAAATAGTTCATATAATAAAGTTCTTGTTAGGGCTCTTATAAAGTAGGTAAATAAAGTACGGCATTGAGTAAACTGCTGATCCGCCCAAGTAACCTATACTAACTAAAAAATGCCTATCCGGGAATTGAAACCAGGGCCTCAAGATCAGTTGTCAGTCAAACATAAATCAACTTAAGCCAAGAAACTAATGAGACACTATTATTTCATTAATAATTGTAAGACTGTGTCTGTCATTAAGCAAACTCATTATCTCCTGATTGAACCAATCAAGATTCAAATGGATGTCAAGTTTTATAGGACGATATTAAAAAAATACTTTAGTACGCGTCATCACAAATTTAATATGATATATTATCTTTAGTTTTAAGATTGTAGATTAGATTTGATACTTATATTGGCCGTGACACAGAGAAGTTAATATAGTAGATAATCATTTTTAATTTGTACATCTTAATTTTTCAAGTAATTTGAATGATTCTGACCAAAGCAAAACGTCATGACTATTACTTTTTTTTTATTGCCGTTGGTGGCATACGAGCAAGTGGTCCACCTGATGGAAAGTGGTAACCGCTGCTCATGGACTTCAGCAATGTCAGGACACAGCAAAGCCGCTGCCTACCGTGAAAGAAGAACTCTATTTAAACCTCGTTTGAAGACGGACATATCATAGCACTCGGGAAACACCGAAGCAGGCAGTTCATTCCAGAGCTTGCACGTACGTGGGAGAAATGATCGCTGAAAGCGTACTGTCTTGGATTTGAACGCTTCCAGGTGACGTTTTACTTGCTGTACTAATTTAGGCTTATTTTGTTCGTTTCGTAGTTGTGTGCCTAGTGCTTTAGTAGGATTTCTTTTCATACGTGAACCCGGCTGCAAAAACGCAAGCGAAGTGTCAGCGTTGGCAATGTAAATAAATATTTTCATTATTTATTTACATTTTTGGATATTCCAAACTAAAATTTATCGATATTCCGAAAAAAATTTTTAAACTGGTTTCGATGTGCAACATACGTATCCGATATACGTGTCTCTAAGACAATACCAACGTTTCTATTAAATTTTGATATTTATGTCCGTTTGTATTTTTAAGAGAGAACCCATGACATCATTTTCGACCTGAGTTAGACTATAACCAGCGTTTGTCAAATATTTATGTAGCCATAACAACCTTTGCACCGGGAATTCCGAAGGCGTCGGCAAATGAGTAGGCGTAACAATTTACTGTTTATAGATGCGCGTATTAAGCATCAAGTTAATATTGACGATGCGATAATCATTAGTCAGACGTGGTTGAAAAACCCTAATGGATGTTTAGCGGCTATGATAAATTGGTTGAAGAGTATGTCATGTGATATGTTGCTGATAAGCTAGGTTAAAGACACATGCGTGGTTATAATATCCGATTAGTTCGATTTTGATTAATTTAACGACGGCTTGGTAGACTTGAGAGACCCAATAGGCTGATAGATGGGAGACTGCTTACAAAAATCATTAGCAGTTACTTAGTTCATATTTTATACATTTTTCGTCTTAATAATAATAATAATAAATCATTTATTTACCGAACCATGATTCTTTTACATTTCCTTAAAACAAAACACTATTACACCAATTAATAAAATACTAGCTAATACATATAAAACATAAATCTGTTTTACTTGTGGAATCCACACTAGGTCGAGCCTGTCTCGTGGAGCCCTTGAGTGATGTTGCTAGTTAAAAAACAATCTGGGTCGATTCGTGTGTGTCGATTATATGATTACTGTGATTTAAAGGTAAAACGAACAAACATACTTAATAAAATACAAAAGAACTATAAAACAACTTAGGAAAAAAAAGAGAAAGAAATCTAATGTGACCAAATGAACTGTAACATAATTTAATCGGGTCGATTCGGGTCGGGTTCGATTCAAGCACAAGTCAAACATTTGTGTGCATGAACATGAATGTTTGACTTGGTCTGGGTGTTTCTATGTATAATATGAAAGTACTTACAAAAAGAAAGTATATATGTATGTTTATCCATTGTCTAGTACCCATAGTACAAGCACTGCTTAGTTTGGGCTAGATGATGTTGTGCGTATGTGATAGAATATTATTATTATTATTATTAATTAATAATATTTTAGTCTAATGTATGCTTTTTTCTTAAAAAGTAATTCATAAAGACAAACGTATTAATGTGATATTAGTCTATTACACAAACATGTCTACTTCTTGAGAATTAATCCCTGGCGGGCCTTATTTTGTGATATTTTAATAATATAGATGACTCGATGGCGTAGTGGTTAGTGTAACCGACTGCCACGCCTGAGTCCGCGGGTTCGATTCCCGCACAAGTCAAACATTTGTGTGCATGAACATGGATGTTTGTCTTGGTCTGGGTGTTTCTATGTATAATATGTATGTATTTAAAAAAATATAAAAATTATGTATGTTTATCCATTGTCTAGTACCCATAGTACAAGCTCTGCTTAGTTTGGGCTAGATGGTGTTGTGTTTATGTGATAGAATATATACAAAATAGCAAATGTATACTTATCAATTTGTGTCACTGACTGACTAAAATAATTATACGTATAATCACACATCGCTATTGTACTTTGTATCACTTTAGTCAAGACCACGCCTACCTCTTCAAGCAACAAAACCTAGGTATCCCGTGGGTAAACGCAACCCTAATTGAGAAACACTGGTTTATAACAGTGTTGACATCCCTATCTGAATCCGCACTTTTGCAGTTTTAATTTATCGTTTTATACGCAGTAATTAATAATACACGATACCGTATCGAATTCGGTAAGTATGAAACAATTTAATCGCTTTAATCATTAGCTAAGATAATTGCGCTCTTAAATAATACCACTGGCTATTACGAGTTATGTTATACAGTTTTATGTCTACGTGACTTAAGGCAGCGAAATATATTTTGCTAGATTTGTACTAAATTGCGACGGCCTCGTTGTAATAATTTACGCTTATGTTTTAATCTGATTGTGAAGTCTCTCTTTTGGTACCCGGATCGAGCAGTGTTTTTTGATTATTCTACTAGGATATTATATCAAGAAGCATAATATGTGAAAATGTAACGACACGAGATCCTTTGCCAACTCTTGAAAAACGGAGTCGTTGAGTTGCCAGCGCAAGAGGTATAGACGACTGACTACTGATCTTAGCTGACAACATCTCTCCCTTAAGATTCTTGCGATACACTCCGGTTCCTTCGTCCAGGAGAACCTGTGCTGCCTGTAAGGAGACCAGTATGAGCTATTCGGAATCTGTCAGTTAAAGTAAGTTCTTGACCTAGGATAGTCTTTCCACTACCAGTAACACTTTAACTGCAATTTTCTTTTACAATGTTGATGATTCTAATAATTTCCATTAGCTACGGTAACTACTTACCATTGGGCGGGTCATGTGCTTGTTTACCATCTTAGTGGCATAAAAAAGAAAACTGGTTAGACTAAAAGGCGACCCCAATAAGCTGATAGAGCAAATGCATATATGCACCTTATTAGTATAATTTTGACTTCACATATGACGCAAGGGTCTAAGTGGTCAATATATTGCTTTTGAGCTGGGTTTTGTGGATTCGAAACCCACATAGGATACATTTAACAAACATTTGTTGTGTGTATGCGGTAGAATATTATTATTATTATTATTATTTCTTGATGTGCCACAGATAGGTGACAATTTTTGTGACATTTTTCTATATCTATACTAATATTATAAAGCTGAAGAGTTTGTTTGTTTGTTTGAACGCGCTAATCTCAAGAACTACTCTCGCGTCCGAATTGAAAAATTCTTTTAGTGTTCGATAGCCCATTTATCGAAGAAGGTTATAGGCTATATAACATCACGCTACGACCAATAGGAGCGGAGCAGCAATGAAAAATGTTGTGAAAACGGGGAAAATTATCTTATGTGAAGCAGACGAAGTTGCGCGGGTCAGCTAGTTGTTCATTATAGGTAATGAACCATACTCTTGTAGGCAATCGGCGTATTAGTAGCGTACGTTTCGCGTAGTGAGTCTTTAGGGGTGTCACTAGGCACCTATAGCATCATATCATAGGATATGCACTCCCATTTCTATCCAATTTTTATTTTATTTTTTTATTGCTGTTGTTGGCAGACAAGCAGGTTGCCCACCTAATGGGAAGCGGTAACCGCTGCTCATGGACTTCAGCAATGTCAGGACACAGCAAAGCCGCTGCCTACCGTGAACGAAGAACTCTCCTTAAACCTCGTTTGAAAAAAGACATATCATAGCGCTCAGGAAACACCGAAGCAGGCATTTATTTTCCGTAGGACCACAAAACGCGAGTAATAGCAATTTTTATTGCAAGCGATCATAAAATTCGGTGAGCGCTTACTATCAGATGGGAAAATGTTTGCCTGCATTCATGATGTACAAGCTCTGCTTAGTTTGGGCTAGATGGTGTTGTGTGTATGTGGTAGAATATTATATTATTATTATTATTATTATTATATTATGATACTTTTAAATCTCTTTATTAATCTGTGAAGTCTTAGATTGTGAAGCAGCGATAGCTCAGTGTGGAGACCAACAGACTGCAATGCAGAGGGTCTCGGGTTCGAACCCACGTCCCGCACCTCTGACTTTCGGAAGTTATATGACTTTTCGAAATTATGTGCGTATTGATTGACAATTATCGCCTGCTCCGTGACTCGGAGAGCACGTTTAGCCGTTGGTCCCGGCTGCCATGAACATCTATGGCAGTCGTTATTGGGAAAGTCAGTACCCTCTAATATCCTGACACTGGTCTAGCCTTAGGGTATCGTTAGCCTTCGGGTTGCGGAGGTCAGGTGGCAGCCGCTCCGTGTAAAAACTGATATCCAGTCAAATCCGGTTAGACCAGAAAAGCCGACCCCAAGTGACTTGGGAATAATAAAGGCTAAGAGAGAATAAGAATCTGTGAAGTCTTAGAATACAAAACATAATTAAAAATCTATTGTGACTGGCCACCGGTGTGCTGCTTTAACTCAATAGGTTAAGTAGAAGTATTTGGTGCTGTATTTAATTTACGGATAAATCACTTTCAACGTTTATATATTTCACTTGATAAATAAATATGTAAATGAATTGAAGTTTAAATCATAACGGTTTTCATTAGATAATACTGAGACAGGACTAACACAAGTTGTATGATTAAAAGGAAATATTCAACAGCTAAGAATAGACTGATAAGATAGATAGATTATGTTCTCATGTTTTATTCAATTACACATTGTGATTGTGTGAGTGAGTTGTGCATGTGTGTGTGTGTGTGTGTATCGAGAGCCTTACGAACTTTCAATTGCTTCAAGTTGAAAGCTCGTTAAGCATATCGACGGGTCAGACTGTTACATAACATTACTTAGCTTCTACATATTTAAACTTAGACACAATCCAAAAATAAACACTTTGTTATAAGTTAAAACTTCTTCTGAATACTGGATGTAGTACTTTTTAATAATGAAGTTATTAAAGAAAATAATACATTCACGATTTTAGTATCCATAATAAAAAGTTAATATTAATAAATATATTATACTACATATTAGTATAAATAAGCAGCGATAGCTCATTGGGGAGACCAACAGACTGCAATGCAGAGGGCCTCGGGCTCGAACCCACGTCGCGCACCTCTGACTTTCGGAAGTTATATGACTTTTCGAAATTATGTGCGCATTGACTGACAATTATCGGCTGCTCCGTGCCTCGGAGAGCACGTTAAGCCGTTGGTCCCGGCTGCCATGAACATCTATGGCAGTCGTTATTGGGAAAGTCAGTACCCTCTAATATCCTGACACTGGTCTAGCCTTAGGGTATCGTCAGCCTTCGGGTTGCGGAGGTCAGGTGGCAGCCGCTCCGTGTAAAAACTGATATCCAGTCAAATCCGGTTAGACCAGAAAAGCCGACCCCAAGTGACTTGGGAATAATAATGGCTAAGAGAGAAGATATTATACTACATATTATATTTCTCAAAACACATCCAACAATAGTATTAGATTTGCTGCCATACTAAAATCTTACATAGAGTAAAGGGCTTTCAATACAAAAATACACTGATTACACTGATACTCAGAGCGACCATCTATGGCTATATTTTTCTGTCCCGTTTAATAAATTGCTAGTTATGAAAATTCCTAGACTTCGAGCAATTACTGAAAATGTTCTAATCCAGCTACACTGCCTTATCAAGACTTAATGATTAACCATAAACTTAAGCCACGGAACGAATACAGTATACACAGCCGAGACAGATAAAAAATAAAACTGTTAAAGCTTTTATCGAGTCTCAAAACCTAAATCGGAACATAGCAACAGACAAACATATGCAATAGTCGTAAGACTAAGTCA
Source organism: Catocala fraxini (assembly GCA_930367265.1). Taxonomy (NCBI): domain Eukaryota; kingdom Metazoa; phylum Arthropoda; class Insecta; order Lepidoptera; family Erebidae; genus Catocala; species Catocala fraxini. Next base: position 25,456,883 of record OV884027.1, on the reverse strand, counting down.
GCCATCTTGGTAAGTGGCGAGCGGGAAAACCAGAGACCTTGACAACCGGTTCCGTTCACTGCGCAGGCGACCGACGGCTGTGTACAGACATTTTAATACCACGGTGTGATTTCGACGATTTAATGTTTTAGATATAATTCGTATAGTTTAGGTGAATATTTAATGGTTTTGTTAATTGTATTGTATAATTGAATAATACTATAATGAAAAGGTGTTACTTTTAGGTACAGACATGATAAAAATAATTTCAAACTGCATAATTTCTTAGATTTTGAAACTCTTTGTGTCCGATGCGTTTGTGTTTATAATACCAAAAAATATGTTGTCAAAACAATAATTATGTTTTATAAAGAATGTGTTGTTTTTGTCATTAGAAATTGTTTTTAATCTATTTATAAGAAAAAGTAACTTATTGTCTCTGCACTCGGCACCTAATGTCCTTTACTAACATATGCAAAATCTCATGATGATCGGTCGAGTAGTTAAGGCGTAATACGTTACAAACAAACTCACATTCGCATGTACAAGCATTTTAATAAGGACAGATGTCATAGCTAGTTATTTTAACTCATCAATTGTTAGAACGCCAGACATAATTAAAAACCTATTGTGCCTGCCGCCGACGTGCCGCCGAGACTCAATAGAATAACAAGATGCCTCTTGTGAAACACGACATATAAAACAATAGTCTAATCGCCTAATAAACCTAAAGGTCTTGTGTCAATTCTAACACTAAAACTAATTTACAACATTCAGCACAAAGCGCTATAAATCGGTGATCAAACGCTTGGAAAATAATTAAATACCCTTTGTAACATTAAATGGTGACTTTAGTGACCGTTAAACGTAGATTGTAAACGACAAGCCTAAAATGCCAATGGCTAAGATTTATACTAAACAGTACACACTGACAATGAATTACTTAATGTTACCGGATGGTTTAATAGTTATGTGGTCATCTGCCTTTATTGTTGCGGGTTCTATCCGGTTGACAAAAAGGTCGAGTAAACTCGAAATAATTATGTGAATTATTGTTTTAAATTTAATTAGATATTCTGTTTTGCATTTTTTCTATAATGTTACTATACTCTCTAAGAGGCAGGCAACACCCAAATATCTCCAGCGATGTTTGAGGTCCATCTCAATATAGTGCAAGCCTATTGCTTTCGTCTAGGACATATTACTAGACTTCTTTCTATTCAATTTCCCTAAGAGAAAACGTAATTACATTGCCTACCACGGGCATCAAAACTGGGACGATCGTTCGCAAATATAAACGCATCCTTAGGCAAATATACACTACAGAACCATCCCAGTTTGCATGTCTAAATAATTGTACCTGCTCTTTTATATTTATATATAAAGTTTTTCTAGCAAATTCATAAATTGTAACCTACTTAGGTATATAACCTACAAGGTCACCTTGATACTATTTTAGCGACTCGAATTAAAGCAAAAAAACTAGAATTAAAAAAATTGATGTTAAAAAGATAAACGTTGTAATAGTTCCGATATCCACCGATAGATGGCGGAATTTGTATCAACAAGATTTTTTGTGACGAGTTTAGAATTTAAACTTTTTATTAATTATGGATTTATTAATAATGATACTGTTAATCGTTTTTAAATACCTTGCTATTAATAATTTAAAATTAACTTGATGAGAAGAACAAAGGTAGGAGCGTATCGGTGTTCAAGAAACAGTTACATAATATCTAAAACATACCTATTTCTCAAAGATATTGTAACACAAAGGTATTCCTAAAAGCTCGGCTTTTTTCAGTCGCTGTGGCACACCGGTGGCCAGATACAATAGATATTTATTTATGTCTGGTATTCTAAGACTGTGAAGTCTATTAAATTACATTAAGTACTAAGGCATAGTTTGTATATAAATATAAAGCTTTGATGCATTATAGGAAAAAAGGCTACTAGAATTGTAAAAGTTATTGGTGATTTGGACATAGAAAGTACATACAAAAGATCTAGACAGACGATATCTAACTAATAAATCAGACGCATTGAACAAAGGGCGAGTAGATAAAGATAAGTTTTAAGTACCAAATAAAACTACCTACGAAATCTTAACATGGATATGCCTTATAAACCCGGCATTGAGGATTAATTAAAATTGTTTTCTCAAACTTCCGGGATTGATATTATTGTCTTATAAAACTCTTTTTTCCTGTGTTAAACACAAACTAAGTAGCGTTACACGTAACGGGCCGGCTAATGGCGCTTGACGGAACTTTAGTACTCGCCACCTGGTGGCTTGATAAAGTTTAATTATTTTCTATTTTATGTGCAAAGAGAGTAGACAGATGAAAAAATTAAACAAACTTGACTTTAAGTATATATTTTTTTATTAAACAGTATCTACAAATCAATGAAATGAAATGAAATAACAATAAATCAATCAGAATCTATTTCAACTGTGTTAGAAACACTGGTGGAAGCTAAAGGTTCATCGTCCACATCATTTACTAAAGAATTAAAATATATTATCATAATTTTTCAATGTTTTCTTCTTTTAATCGGTTTCGATACGGGTGTAAGACCCACTAAAATGATGAAAATGATCTTTCAACGTCAACCGATGTGAGCGGAGCAAATTTCAGCCATGTTTCTTGGCTTATTAAAATGTCGAAAATAAATGTTTTGTGTCTAAAGAAGGTAAACAAATTTAGAATACTAAATCAATCCCGGGATTAAAAAAAAGGTATATCGATATTAAGATTTCGTAGTAGCATATTTGACGTCATTTGGTACTTTAAAACTATCTATTTCGACCCCTGGTTATGACATAATTCGCACTCTTAATAAAACAGCGACTTAACTCGAAATTTGAAAGTAAGGCAATTTGAACTCTAATTGTGTATGTTAAATTCTAATATTATATTTGTGTTAAATCTTTGCAATAGAGTTCAAATTTGTTTAATCCAAAATACTGAAATAAGTCTCTGTTTTATTAAGGGTGCGATATGTGCCTGCTTAAAGAGAGTGAAAAAAATTGGGTCCGCTACTATCGTAGCAAGTCAAAATCCACAGATATCGCCACCACTCTGAAAAATATTTGAGCAATCTATTGTGCTATTATGCTATTATTGCATTAACAAATGAACCTTATACAAATTTGAATATAAAATCACAATAAACCTTTAAACCATTAACTTTAAAATATAGACCGTTATTTCTGCAGCTACCCTTTGAAGGACAAAACTATACCAATCCCGCTCACACCTACAACAGAAGCGAATAATAATTGTGCGTAATAATTACATGCATAACAAGGTCGTATATAGTTACGAACGTTATATTATACGGCTAGTGACGCGAACGAGTTTCCCTTTCACCGCCGCGATTGGGCTGCGCGGGCGCACTCGATACATAAACTCGATACAACGCCCACTCGATTATTAGTATCGATAAATTCATAACGAGCACGATCTTTGCTTTGTTTTGTGTAAAATGGTACGAATATTGTTAAACAGAATAAGATTTTGGCTCTTATGTTTTGTTTGCTCAAGTAAGGACTCATTATATTTAAGCGTAACCGTAAGTAGTTAGATTCTGAATCATTTGGTACTAAAATTCATAGTAGTCCGCCATCAACGAGGTTTGAGACTATTCGAGCAAATACAAACAATAGGTACATGTAAATCTAAACGTTTTTGGATTACGTCTCGAATTTGATAGCAGGCTTGGGCAGTGTTCTCGTATGTTTAATCAAGAAATTCTCCATAGCATCACGGAATCTGAAACTGTGCCCTGTTAACAACAATATCTGGTACTCTATTACTTGGTACCTAAAGCTTGGCGAGCTGGTAGATAGAGGTATATATAAGATATACATACATATAGCCTAATAAAATTTATGGACTATTGACAATATAATAAACATTATACTAATTAATCGTATATATTTTTACAAACGTATTACCAAAGACAAAGTAGGTAACAATAAAAATACTAATAATTGTATTACCAATCATTTGGTTAGGATCGAGTGTACATAGAAAGAACATAGACAATGTTAATTGTTTACCCAGATTATTGTTATTATTCTTCTCGTTTTGATTTTATTTTATTTACGTGCGTGCGCTCTTAATATTAATCTTAGTATTAAACATTGTTTCTCAGTAAGCTGAATTATGTATGCAATTTTTTATGACAAATAAAGTTTTTCTTAAACCTAAATCTAAAATATTTACAAGAATGGTTTAGGCGTCGGTAACGTGCCCAGAAGATCGACAGCATTGCCACGTTGAACGACGTTGCCGATCCATTAGGCCAAGAAAAGATGATCCGGCCGATCCATTAGGCAAAGTAAAATACCTATCTAGCCTTATGTGTATCTAAAATAAGCAAACATATTAATTGAAATTAAACTACTATTTACGGATTTTATCGCGTTGTTTATTTGACACTATATTACATAATTTTGAAAATTTGTTACACTGCTATTACTATTAAACTTTACTAATTTTTAAGCTAATTATATTGTTATTAAAACTATTTAGATTTGATTTATTTTCTTTATAGTTTTAATAACATTATTTTGATTTATAGTTTTAATAACAATATAATTAGCTTAAAAATTAGTAAAGTTTAATAGTAATAGGTAGGGTAACAAATTTTCAAAATTATGTAATATAGTGTCAAATAAACAACGCGATAAAATCCGTATATAGTAGTTTAATTTCAATGAATAATATTCGCGTAAACAGAAGACAATATTATGCAAACATATTAAGTTACAATTAAGTACATAAGACAAAACGCGTGACCGGTCGCCATTTTGAATTTGCTTTTAGAATGTAGTGTGATAAATGTTAGTTGTTTTATTAATGCTTTTGGGTCCGTTTCGTGTTAATATAATTGAGAAGCGCTATATATGTAAGTTAAATGTCGTAATTAGATATTTTAATAGTCACGTTTTACAGAGTAAATAATGTTTGTGAGTTTCAAGCGTGTAGTTTGATCTGGTTTTATAATTAATAGTGATTAAATAAAGCTCTTTGTTTATTGTATATGTTTTAAGTATGCTTATGTCGTTATGAATTGATATTTTAGTTGTTTGGAAAATGTTAAAATGGAAATGAATATTTTGAGATAAAATTCAATATATGTTTGTATTTTTTTCCAATCTGATGACATTCACGTATTAACTTACTAGACTGCTAGTGTGATAAGAATAGTTTAATTTAATAGTCACAGTGGTGCATGAAATATGTACTAAGTATATGTAGCTTGACAAAAGGTAGCCAGTTCAGGCGTATGAATATTTTTTATAAGTCTATTAATTGTTAGTAAACCTATAAATATATATGCGAGCACGAGTTCTCCAATTCGAAGCCTAGACCAAGCAAAGTTTTATAAGATTTCTGTCAAAAAATTCTTAGTAGCATCATGAAGTCTGAAACTTTGTTCAGTAGACGACAATAGGCTTCTATTAATACGTCGGACTTTAAATCATATCTGTCATTATGTCGGTATTATAAATCTCTGCTTACACCTTCGGGAAACTGCGTCCGTGGCGCAGTTAGGAAATTGGCGGTGTTAGACACACCCGTGCCTCGGAAAGCACGTAACGCCTGTGCGCAAACGCAAGTGCACTCTCTGTTCCTTTGTTGACGACACACTTTGGTGACGACTTTGGTCCTGCGCCTTATCACTCTCCGGTCGTGTCGGATTATCCGTCCCATAGAATCATGAGAGTTAGGGAACAGAGAGTGCACTTGCGTTTGCGCACATACTTGTGCACTATAATATCTCCTGCGCAGATGGCCAGTCTCCATTAAGATTGGCCGCCATGAACGAAATTCTGTCTGGAGGATATTATTATCCTATTATACCTTCGGGAATATAAGCATTAGATTATACAGTCCATTTATTACCTGTCTTATTTGATACACAAACTATTTGCAGACTATATAAGTTCTTTAATAATGTGAGATAAACAAAAAAAGAAGTCAATACATGTATGTGTACAATGTATCTAACTACCAGTACGCCATATTAAATAAAACATAGGCGAGCGATATTTAAATAAGGCCAGTTAGTAAAATTGGACTATATGTGTGTTGTACATGTATGTATAATTGTGTATTGAAAGGCAATAGTGTCAGTTATTTTCCATTTGCTACATATTAGCACTTATGTACGTTGTCCCATTTAAAGTGAGCGATAATTGAGCCAAAAGAATTGTACCTATATAAAAGGTGACAAATGCGTAATAGATCAATGTATGTATGTGTGTGAGGGTGAATATTATATCAATATATCTAAAAATATGTGTGTTTGGGTGTGTGTGTGTGTAAATAATTTATCAGTCACGCTTCGGATCGAAGTGGTAGGCTTTGAATAAATGTTCGAATCCTTATTTACATTTTTTTGGCAGCCGAGCGAGCGGCCTTCCTAATGGGGAGTGGTAACCGTTGGTCATGGACTTCAGCAATGTCAGGACACAGCAAAGCCGCTGCCTACCGTGAAAAAAGAACTCTCTTTAAAACTCGTTTGAAGAAAGACATAATATCATAGCGCTCGGGAAACACCGAAGCAGGCAGTTCATTCCAGAGCTTGCTCGTACGTGGGCAAAATGTTCGCTGTAAGCTTACCGTCTTAGATTTGAACGCTTTCAGGTGATATGGATGAACCCTGCTTCGTTATCGAGTGGTACGGTGATAGAAACGGGCCGCTCGTACCAAATTAAAAAGTTCTTTAGAGCACTCCCCGTGAAAGAGTCGGTAGAACACGCAGAGAGACCCGAAGCAGTGGCGTAGCGTGGGTGTTAGCTGCCCGGGGCGGAAGAAAGTTTTGCCGCCCTCTTATTTAGGTATTTGAAAGAGTATAATATACAGTTATCCTAAATAACTTTTTGGCAAAAACAGTCATCATTATTGTGCATCTGCCCATTCATCTCGCTCGACATGAAATTGTTTAAATATTTACAAGATATTATAATTATTTATTGAGACATTTTGCCGGACCCTAAAAGCGCCGCCCGAGACGGGCCGCCTCTCCTGCCCCCACTACGCTACGCCACTGACCCAAAGTCTCGTGTATATAGTCTATTGTCTTATGTCAGAGATGTACTACACTCACATTTCACCAACTATGTTATAGGTCCAGGCGACGAGCCTATTGCCTTTTACACAGCACAGTTCCAAACTCCGTATTGCATCTGAGACTTATTTTGTTACGAAAACTCTACATCTGTAAATATGCTCTTTCTTTTTATTTATCTAAAAATATTCATGAATATACTTCTGGACAATTTAAAATACCATAACATACTAAACGAAAAGAAATCCTATTTACCATACTGCTGCTTTAGACGCTAGCATAAAATTTTATTAAATGTTTGAGTATGTTCATGGAGAAATGGTTGCAGCACCTTACAGCTGTTATGACTTGTAAACAAAAACTTGGCGATTAAAAAGAGTGGTCATGAGTTTCTTGCCCCTTCTTCTCATGAGCCCTACACCCTTGCTTTGCTGAACGTGGCAGTAAATGTAAATTCACAGAAAAAATTTAGTGTAACTTTGACATTCATAAATGTTACCTTGTAACCTAATCTAAATAAATTTATTTTGATTTTAAATTTTTGGAAAATATAATTATTTGCGTATGATTGGTTATTCTGTCATTGGTTATGTAATTTACCTTGGAGGAGGCCTATGTCCAACAGTGGACGTCTTTCGGTTGAGATAAGATAATGATGGTGATGTAATTTTTGCTTTAAGTATCTTTTCATGTGGTTAGTTATATCATATTAAAAATATAACGTCCTTTGCAGTATTCTTGAGAATACTGATTACGTTGTTTTTTTTTTGAGATACCAACTTTATGCGAATCTGGTTTGAGTATAGCGAATCCGTCAAAAAATATTGAATCCGGCACCTCACAATCGCCAGAAACCTAAGAGCATAATAATGACACTACCCCCTACATATAACTTAAAATCATAGTTGGCGAAATGTACTTGTAATATACCTATGCCTGCTCACCTTCTGAGCTAGAAGCATGAAGCTATGTACGTATATAATATAAAATTAACACTAACCTTACGCAATAATCTTAGAGCGTCACAAACAAACTACGTTTTGACTCACAGTTTCTCAACGTTTTCGCCAAACCGTTTGCGCCATTCGCCACAAGTACCTAAACTGTATATTTTCCTGCTTCTGTCACTTTCGCAACTGTGTGATTCAGAGTCGTGAGTTAAATCGAAGGTAGTTAGTAGACGTTCTAGGAAAATTATGACTGCAAGAAATACTAATCGATTTTTAAGAGGTGCGTCTTTGGTTTAGTGGTCTGTGTATGTTCGGTTTTGATTTCGATGCTCGGTAGGGCGGTATAACAGATATGTATGATCATATTGTATGCTTGTACATTAGGCTCTATAAGTAACGTAATGCGTAAAAATCATAAACATTTTCTTATAACAGGTTCCCTGTCCGATGAATCAAATATTATATATATATATACATAACAATAGATTTTCTGTTGTCTCTATCACGGTACAGCGAAAGGGTTACGATAAGATATAGAAGTAGATGAAAATTTAAACATTGAACACACAGACAACAGATCACAGATATTTTATAACGAAGGAGTTTCGAACCTTAGTTGTGGCGAAGCTAGATGACTACTAAAACTACTGCACTATTCAATCAGTCTGCCTGTCTATTACACAACATTTGAATAAACAATAGGTCTTTATATAACCAGTCTAATTGCGATGGCTACTGTTTATATAAATAGGCTTAAGCACTTATAAATAAGCTAGTTGACTGTATAAGTGCGATAGAATTATCTCTATCGTTTTATAACAGTAGGAAAATTACCACTAAATGTATACATCTATTTAAATTTGTAAAACAAAAACTAAAGGAGATTGATATGGTTTCATACAGTCTTGGGCTAAAATATAATAAGATAAAACTAATGTCATTTGGTAGTTGATATTTAAATATACCATCACTAAAAATTTTAAGGACTTTGGCAATCTGAGAGCTCAGTTATTAGAGAATTAGTAAAAGTGAGGTTATGTTACAATCTCTATAAAGGAACTGATTACTAAGTTCTTTAAACTTGTAGAGGTGTGAGCCCGGCGGCAGCAAGACACAATGGTTTTTGCATTACATCTCAAACTCATTGACAGAGTAAATACTAATGTTCTCCGCTCCCGGATTGTAAATTGAGCTAATATTTTATATTTCGAAATAAAAAATATGCCTAATTTTTTAGACCATATCTCATCTTATTACAATTTGGTACACCATTTTCTGTCTTCGGTCTCACGTTTAAAGAAGCTTCATTTAAATATATAAGTAAAGGCAAACGCTCAGTGTCGCAGCGGTAAGCGGCGGAGAAAAATTCAATATTTTACCGACATGGGAATCCAACCCTAGAACTTATTTATAGCAATATAACAATGAGGCAATCAGTGATAGCATTTTTATTTAATAAATTATACTTAAGAAATATTTGTTTCTTGGCTTTGAGTAGGATTTCGGAGTTATATTGCGTGATAAAATGTTTGATTATTTTCTTTATGTAATATATATATTATAAACAGCCGTTTTTGGGTTATTCTGTCAAGAAATACGTAATAGCAGCACGGCTCCTCAAACTGTGCCCATTAGAGTTGCCCTACTACATGCGACCTAAAAAGATAGTCGAAATTGGGGGTGTAATACTCTTATTATCTCTGCCTATCTCTTCAGATATATAAATCTGTGAATATTGACATTAAAACGAGTTTTACACAACATGATTATTTGGAGTCAAAATTACTTTGGTAAACCTTTACTTAAAGACAATTATACTTCTTTGAACATTAGGAAAATTATCTAATATCGCCTGAATAAGCTGCAGCAAAACCTTAAATATCTCCTAATAATATTATTCAACCATTGTACCTTTCAACTAAGCAAATGTCAACTTTAAAATGTTAGTAGTAAAGTTTACATTGCAATGGTTTCAAGCAAGAAGAATGTCTATTGCAGCATCCATTGAGTCAGCTATTGCAAGCCTTTCACAAACATTCATTGAAATTAGAAAAACCCAATTTGCAATAATGCACACAATATGCTAATTTGAACCATAAACAGTAAACAATAAGGCTCATAATAAAATCATCATTGAAACTGAAATTCTACTGCAAAGTTGACCAATATTTGCAAACCTTCAGTCATTGAAAAACCCAGAAGTTTTAGAATAAAACATGACATTGAAGTACTTACAAAATTCAATTTAAACATATTTAAAATAACATTGTTGTTTAACCCTCAAAAACCAGCGTGACAAAAGTGTACTCAAACAATCACTTGTCAAGAATTTCCAATTCGAACGCATACCAAAGCGATCTTATGACGTCAGAGCCCCTCGCGTCCTCGACCTGAATAGACAAAAGTGAAAATTCGAAGCAAATATCGAGACCCTATTCAATAACTGTACTCTTAAAACAATATTTGAACAATACTAGTAGTCTTAAGTATGGAATTACGAAACAGAATGTTTATGTCATTTGGAAAACATGCATATCGAATGTGTTATTCATAGGTTATGCATTTGAAGTTATTAGTCATATGTTAAAGCCTTTTTATTAGCCTTTGTAGAGTTTCTTATAGCTTTTTATGTTATGTTACATTGTAATGTGTAATTCTGACAATTATATTATATGTGAAAGTGTGTTACTCTGTCCTTTCTTGTAGAAATTACTAATAAAAAGACGTGACGTGAGTTTAATAGCTTTGAGTAATACAGGCTTCATTTACTTCAGAAAAACTTAGATATATTGTAAGAATTGTTTATAGAAATACAAGTTGTTGCATAACGCCGTAAACCAAATCCCTTCTCAATTTATAATTATAAAGGCACCCATATCATATTAAATTTTATACGAATATTATTGCGTTATACTTATAAGGTTTTTACACTGTGCCTGATGTCTTAGTAATTTTAAGTGAAAATGGTGACAATTAGACAGAAGTAAGCAAAACTAGTAAACATAATGAACAGAAATAAAAGCTACAACTTTGTCGCGGGCACTTTAGAAACATTGACACTACTGATACAAAAATATTCTTACTAATTAGTAGTTTAATTTTACCAGTAACTTTTGTTTTGCTTTGCGTAACAAGTATATAATTATGTACACATTTTAGTTCTAGTGACCTCATTGTAATGAGTACATCTACATGTTGTCATCATAACTACAATGATTTGATATTGAGCTTACTCACCATCATGAAATTTTGTTCAAGTTTAGGTCAAGAAAATAGTTTAAAGAGAAACTCGAGCTATAATTTTCGTAGCAGTACAATCTGACACTTTTATCTAGCAATAGGTCACCTATTATACGGGACTTTAACATAATTACAGAAATGTCAACTTATAATATAATTGCTCATTCTGTATTTTACAAACAAAGCGTTGTATGACATTCAATTATACTCAACACATTACACTTGACTGCATACTAATTGAATAGAAAATCACACAAACATTCTAAAGCCCAGGTGCCACTAAGAAAATGTTACTAATGTAACAACGAGTAATGTTACAATGCATTTCTTGACCACAGTCAATGTCTCCATAATTCTGTCACAAGAAAGCCCGCGGTACATATGTGGCACGGTACGTTTATGCCACAATTTGCGAAGAATCTAAGTTGTGCTGTCGTTTTGAGGGTTAATTGCCAAGCGTGTGGGAAATTCGAAAGCGTTTATGTATTAGTTTTACTGTGTGTTTTTTCTTTAGTATCGTTCAACCTGCATGCCTGAAAGTTCTTTATAATGTTCTCGAAGATTTGTGTTGTCTGCCAAGCTGCAGGGCCAGCGTGGTGGACTACAACCTAACTTATCTCACACTGAGAAGAGGCCCGTGCCCAGCAGTGGGCGGTTTAGATACAAGGCTGATATTATACAGAGGATACACTAGTAGTTTCCTGCACCTGTTTTGTCAGAGTTAGATTCCCGTTTGGGACCAAATTCTATGTGTACCAGAATTACGCAAGCAATTTGGTATCGTTTAACGGTGAACTTTGACAAAATTATTGAAATAAAGACCTCTTTATATCAATAATTTTATAAGTCCACCGTTTGTAAGCTATATTTTAGATTAAATGTAATAGATCACATTATAGTTTCTGAGAAATATTCTTACATCAAATCTACATTATGCCTTACGAGAGAACCGAACATAAGATCTCATAATCCACAAAAATAATCGTACCAACGAGGTACAACATACTAAATAGAAAGAGCTTCTTAAGCACGTCGCTGCAGTAGTAAATGTTTACCGAAACTAATCGGTCAAACGACTCTACCGAAGTAAGCCTCCATTTGTGTATACCTTTACCGAATTAGGCACAGTTTTTGACGAAGTATTGTACCGACACGTGTCTTTGTACAAATAGTGGAGACACGTGATATTTGTACAAACACACGATATTTTTTTGTTTGTATTGTGTTCAATACAAAGATTTGTAGAATTAGCGAGCAGTCTTCACATTTTTGTGTGGTCTGATTAAATTTACTTAATCACCTTTACATTTTATTAGATTTAATATGCAAATAATTATGTTATAATGAACCCGAGATGCAAAGCAATCTCATTCAGGATGGCTGTTCTACCGAGCCGGTGTATACAGTTTGTTTTAAAATTTATAGTATATAATTTAATAGCACATCGTTGATATTCTTAACATCGCAATAAGAATAACCATAATGATTCTAAAAAAAAATGAATACTCAATAAGTGTTGATCAATAAAAATAATTGCATTAAGCATAATGGTTATGAACGCTTAATGAAAATTAAATTAAAAGTCTGTACCCCGTTTAAGGTCAAAAAGTACTTTAACATACCTAGCTTATCCAATATACTTTCAAGAAACATTAAGATGTGTAATCAACTTTGAGCTTTAACCCCATTTCAATAGAGCGTAAAATAAAATTACGTGACTTTTAAAAACCAAAACTTGCACCTGACTCAAAAACTGGTACAACTTAAAACATTTAAAAACAAACATAACACAACAAAAACTGTATCTTATTAGTGTGAGATAGAGTTGAATTTAGCTTGCAATATGTGTTGTGGTTTTCTTCTACGATAATTGATTTACCATCAGCCTTCAAAGGGATTGCTTCCGAGTTTTTAAAGATCAAATCTTTAATATGTTATTATTATTAAGCGGGCAAACCAGCTTCGTGAATGCAACAAATTTGCTAGTAGGTACTGTAATGTGGTGCGCAAAAATAATATGTACCTACATACGGTCGCATCTTTTGTCGTTTTAATTGACGATACTGGCCAGACTAATAAGGCCTCTCAATTCTAGAGAATTTGCTAATAACACAGGTCAACAATTTTGTCATTTCATTTTTCATTTATTTAGTAGTGAATCTACCATCAGAACTTTTCTAGCCGCCTTTTACTGTACCTACTTATCTGGCGTAATAGCCTCTCTAGTTATCAAAATATTTTGAAGATACTGTCATAGCTGTTCTTGACAGCCATGATTAGAGATTTGTTGAAATAAATATATATTTCTGTTTCATAGTTAATCCCTGTGTTTCAAACAGGGAAACAACATACAAAGATCTCTAAGAATCGGAGCAATTATTTATAATAATATCCTACTAATATTATAAATGTGTAAGTATGTAAAGATATTTGCAACTTTGGATGTTTATCATTCAATCATACGTAAACCGCTAAATAAATTTGGATAAAACTTAACACAGGTAAACCATGATCTGGATTAAAATAAAGGGTACATTTTATCCCGGTATGAGTTTCTTTACTTGGCAGTACATACGATTGGATCTATAAATTATTGTACCGTGTGGGGATCAAGACCACAACACTCGGCGAAATGGTAGTGCCGAAACAACCAGTGCCCCATCCCTATAGTCAATCTAACATACTGTCAATCTTTGTTGCTATTGAGACAATCATCACATTTCTACTACTACTTCTATAGAATCCAGCGTAAACGCTGACTCTTCAACGATTGAAACAAATGACATATTGGATAAATATGTAAAATATATATTGACTAAATTAACATATCGATCTCGCTCTGAAATTTCAAGGACTATCAATGAGTCAATTGCATTTATTTTACAAATTAAATTTAATGAACGTTGTTATGTCTTGACCACAAAATTAAAAAACCTTATTCAGTTCGTCAGAATGACGTCATGGATATGTATCATACGTGCGTCTGCGCATGTGTCAAAATAGGGTTTGTACCGCATTTGCCCCTATATTACATCCCATATTCCAAAATGTTACTCAGTCGCCCCTCTTTTTTAATTATTCCTTTTTCGTCCTACATTTTTGTGCGTATGAATAGCAAAACAAAACATGGTTTAAACTATTTTTAATCTTATCGTTTTCAGGCTCGTGATATTATGCAATCATTAGCCCAAAGTGTTGCCAGGAGATTAACGAGGTATTTTAAAATATTTATCTGATTTTTTTTTTGTATGGAATTTTTATTATGCCTTATAACAAAAATTCCATACATTCCAAAAAACAAGGACAGTTAAGGAACATAATTTGGAATGAAAAAGGAATTACATTAAGAAATTAATATTTATTTAAATTTAGGAACATATAAGGAACAATTTTTGGGACGAATGCGTATTTCTACGTTTAGGACGAAACATGAGGGACAAATGCGGAACAAACCCAACATAGATTTACATAGATTGAAAATACGTTGTATATGTAATATGTAACAATATTATATACACAGATCTTTGCTCTCCACCTCAGTAGCGCAGCGGTAGTAAATGCGACTACTGTGCATAAAGTCTCAAGTTTTCGATTCTTGAGCAAAGTGGTATTGGGTATGCCTATCAAAAATTCCCAGTTGAAGCAGTCTGAAATTGCTGAACTGACTATACTTCTCTATGTTGAGTCTGATACAGTGCCTGGAAGATGAAAATAGGCTCACCCCTGTTGCGTAGGATCTAAAACCAAGATTGGTGAAATGTGGAAGTAATACAGCTCCATATATCTGGCAAACTTACAGACTCAGTGCCATGAAGTATTTCCTGACAGGAGAAATTAATAACGCTCACCCACAAACATATGCCGTTATACCAGCAAGTCAGTCAACGAGTGACAAATGTGTGTTAAAAAAATGAAGATAAGGCAAGTAGGAAGAGATGCATCTATTTGGATATAAATAAACTATCTGCCGTGACACGACCTCGTTATCGACACATTAAGCAGTAAACAAAACTATATTCGTTTAGATTATTTATTATATATAACAAAGTTCTGGCATCTTATTTATTGACAAAAACAGGAAGGCCGATTTAAAAAATTCTTTCGCCATTAGAAAGCTAGTTTAGTCAGCAGTAGCTTAATCTATATAACATCACGCCACAAATCACAAGAGCGGAGCAGTAATCATAAATATGGGTTAAATCGCGGGAGACAGCTAGTTAGAAAAATAAATAACCAACCTATCAATCTGTGATCTATTTAAATATATTAACCACAAACGTATATCTATATACCTATTATTTGTTATTGATACGATCAGTAATACTTCCGACTACGCCCTAATGCTGGGTCGGTCGTGCTTCATACGGCCACGAAGTTTGGAATCGTAAGGTCATTGAAATTATATATTGTTGACTTATTGTAGCTTAACACGTGATGCGTACTAGAGAACACTACTCGTAAGCCATTTGAGTATGTGTAAGACGTGTAATAGATTGGCGGGGTCATATTAAATAATCGTATATACGAAGCAGTGGTAAATAGTGCGATTGCAGCGCCATATCAGAGCGGCTGCTGGGTGTTATTGGGTTTTCTTGCCAAAAAATTCTCAGGAGCAGCGCAGATTCTGAAATTGTATCCAGTACCTAAAATCAAGCTAGTGGGACCTAAAACCAAAGGTGGCAAAATGTGGGTATGTAATAGTTCTTCGCTCACTCTTTTGGAGACAGAAGTATGATACTATGTAGGTATGTTTGCAAATATAAGTAGAAGATCTCATCTATACCAATCACCGAATAGGTGACTCGCTACGAATGACCCAACTCACCTAAATATAAACCCCTCTTACAGAAAACCACTGTAAGAGTAACAGTACAGCTTTTACGTTCGACCGATAAGTAGGACTTTTATGTGCCAAAAGGAAGAAAAGAAAGAGATGGAAGAAGTATGTACTTCCTTCATCTGATTTTTCTTCCTTTTCCTTAGAGTAGCAACTTGCGAATGATATCATAAGCAATCAAAGGCTTCGCTAACCACTTAGCATGGGGCAGACCATATACAGGTTGCCCCTTTCGCAGTATAAAAATAATTTACATTTGGCCCCTTAAACTCAAACTTATGCCACGAAAGTAATGATGCGATTCGCTCGAGGATTTTTTTTTAAATATTAAAATACTGACCCACGCACGCTAATCGCAGTATGAAGTCCACTATCCATAAAACCATATAATTAGTATAATTACTGATATATTTATCAAAATCAAGAATATAAACAGCTTTGAAACACACGTTGGCAGTAAAATTATCATTTTTACGACTATATCACTAGTCATCCAATGATTGGCAATTAGAATACTTGAATACAATGCCGTGCAAGGCTTTCAACTAAATCAACACGTTTTGAAAGACGTGAGCATTATCTACAATATGAATTATAAACTCAAGTCAATAAAATATATGATTTACAAGGAGTAGATACAGTCAAAATGAATTGTTGTAAATGTCGTCATTTGCAAAGACTTAACAGATGGTTTTAGTATTCCTCCTTTGCAAACATATGTTCGTACAATGGTATCCTCTAAGGGACCTCTAAGGGAACCCTTTTCGCTTTAATTTGCCCACTTATACTAGGTATGTACTTGGGGCCGTTTGTCAATAGGACGGTTTGCAAATACGACTAGCTGTGCATGAGGCCGTTTACAAAAGGGACTGGTTACAAATAAGTGACGAATTTGTAAATAGGATGATTTGCGAATAATCAGTCTTATACTTGTTCAATAGTTGCAATTCATCTTTAAGTTTTAACTCATATTAGCACATAAAAAGCATTAAATTTCAACACAAACCTACGAAGCCCATTAATATTGTAATTATTGACATTACAACATAATAATCTTTATTACAAACTTTAATGAATACTAAAATTTTATTAATCCTGCAATACATGTCTTCGAGAAGATTAAGTCATATCAAGGATGAAATAAGTTAAAGGTTTTATCATTCAATAATTATACGTTATAAATAAATAGAAAATAACTTAATCAAGAGTATCATATTTATTAAGTAAAAACATGGATTAACAGTTGTATCGCCGCGGCCATCGCTACAAGTGATCTCAGTTCGATGCCCACTCTAATGGTGTTCCGAGTCAGGGTATTCTTTATGGCCGTTGTTTCAACGTTTGTAAAGTCTCCCGCAAGACAGGAATGATTTCGGATATTTCAATTGGTGTTGTAAAAAATAAAATTAGGCGAAATGAAAAATTCGTTTAAATACTCTACAATATACATATGTATAATGATAACTAAATTTATTATAATAACTAAGGTAACTATAAATCCTATTCCTTCTAACATTATAAACCGTGACAGTTTGTGTTAGCTTGTTTGTTACTAAATTATTCGTAAGCCTTTAAACAGGTTTGGATAAAACATAGCACACAAACCAAATCCTGGCTTTTCTTTTTATCCTGTTATAGGCTTACACAGCTTAAGCCGCGAGTGAAGCTGGCTATCGCATAATTTGTCGTGATGATTTCAAATATTTTAAAACTAGCTATATCTCTGACAAGAGAAGCCAGTATATTCAAGCTGTAAAAGCTATTAAGCCGCTAATAACGCACGTATTACTCATCCAATTAGGCTGTGTGCACACTGTACGGGTTGCCGCACTTATCCGTCGTGAAAGCGCTTAATTATAAGTCTAGTGTCTGATGGCGTGTAACGACGGTGGTTGTAAATAGCTCTTTTATATCGACTGTAAGCTGGTATAAATTGTTATTAATTAACCGTTGACTTACTAAATTCAGATATGTAGGTACTTCATGATTCAAGTTTAAGAGGGATAGGCCTGCAAGGTGTTTAATGTAGAAGATATAATATATTTACCTCATGAATAAATTCGCTACATTAAATAATGTAGCGATACATGCAAAAAAACGATAACTCGAGACAAATGGGCACCCTATATCCTTTACTGTGTCAACAAACGTGTAAGCGAAATTTCATGATGATTGGTTGAATAGTTAAGGTGCGGACGCATAACAAACAAACAAACAAGCTCACTTTCGTAGTTATAATATTAGTTATTTGTCAGTGTGTAGCAATATTATTAAGGTTAGAACAAAATTGATATCATACAAATATAATTAATATTGAGTTTATAAGCATAAAAATGCCGCTTTGGAAGTAGAAAATCAGCAGCGGTTTTTTTTCTTACTAACGGTATCAATATTTTCTATAGCGTTTATGTATTTATAATTAAATGGTATGGTTTGTCTTGAATTATAAAAACAACGATCATCAGTAATTATCGCAAATTGAATCAACGGTAAGATATTAAATTACCATTAAACATTAAAATTACAAAAACATATTAATGTAGCTTATTAATAATACATGTATGTAATTAATAATATTTATAATCTTTTCTTTCTTGAAATTATCTAGTTGTATAAATAACTGTAAATGTGTGTTTTGTGTTAGAATCATGAATTTAAACAAAAACTATCAATTATACACATAGGTACAGAGCTAATCATGTCTGAAAATCTTATATATAAAATTCTCGTGTCACAATGTTAGTTACCATACTCCTCCGAAACGGCTTGATCGATTTTTATGAAATTTTATATGCATATTTAGTAGGTCTGAGAATCGGCTACTATCTATTTTTCATACCCCTTAGTGATAAAGTAAACATAAAAAAAAGAAAATTACTTTTGTCAGAACGAAATCTGTCCGGGCAGCTAGTACTAATATAAACTATGGAAAAGCTGTTTTAGTATTGAACTTCTTGGTCACTTGATTGTTCTTTGTTTAAATCCTTCAAATATTATTATTCTGTGAAGCAATAGTCTATATCGATCCTTAGTAATGGACTGGATATAATTTATTTTAGTGGAATTATCATGAAAACATTTTGGCGTCAAATTATGGTTTGTAATTTTGATTGTTTTCCTTATACGATCACGGTTTTGTTTGCTTTATTTTACCTGTTAATGACATATTTTGTATCATTTTTCTAGTTTTCGCGAACATATATAACAAAGTTTTAAATATTATTCATATATACTTTGCAAAAAAACTTGCTTCAAATATCATTTGTAACATTTTTGGATTCAGACTCAAGCTAAGTTCACCTCAAAACGGGTTTTTGATTCTAGTCTTCGAGCAAGTTCGTATAAAAATTATACCTAAAACGTGTTTTTATTAATACCATATCTTTGATATAGAAAAAATACTCATCAACTTATAATTACAGAAAATATCTGTCGTCGATTTGTTTAAGTTACTTATCTAATTATTCAAATATTTAATATGTTTAATCTGGTACCCGCTGACAGCTCTATAATTATCCAATAAATCTAATGGAAATAAATTATATCATCTGTTTCTGTCTTTCACGTTATGTTTATTGACTTCTTACTTTTTCTTTGGATAAAGTATGTTTACAGAGCTGCTAATTCGAATATTTCTTTTGTTCTTAAAACAACAGGCCTACGCAATTTCTCATAAGTACCTACTAATGCAATAATAATTAATATATAATTCATGCCTCGCTGTTCTAGTAGAGCAAGCAGAACTGCTCATAGTATAACCTGTTTTTAGTTCCAGACCTGGAATTTATTAATTTAGCTTGATAAAAATGTACTGACAGAGAAATATAAACTGTATAACAAGGCACATAGCGCTTATAAATACATTTTAAAGAAGAAAATCGTCTCATCCTTTGTTATGTAAAACTTAAACAAAGGTGATGAAATGTGGATGTAATACATTTGGCTCTTTAGTCAATTGATTCCGCTCGAACTTATCCCACGGGACGAGTTAACCTAACAAATGTTTTGAATCGGGCAACTGATCCCACTTTAAAAAGAAGAATATATACTATATAAGTATATAGTATATACACACGCGAACAAAAGTGTTTGCGGAAAGAAATGACACACCATCGCTTGGTTATACTGATATATTAAAAATCGCAGTCATTTGATTAATGAACAGAAAACTAAATGTAAATAAGTAGTTTAAAATTATACTTTTATTTCTAATTACTTTTAAAAAAAAAAACATGTTTTTTACGTTTTATTTTGATGTCAAACACTTTTTTTCGTGTCTGTACAAATCCTAAAATGTATCAATGGGATCAGTTGCTCGATTCAAAACATTCGTTAGGTCAACTCATCCCGCGGGATAAGTTCGAGCGGGATCCGTTGACTATAGAGCCATACATTTCTGCTTAGAGAAGTTGTGAGTGACTGCAAGGCGTGGTCATGTATTGAAGTAGTCGCTTCACCACTGCCCATAAACTGAATGCTGGAGATTCGATCCCTACATAAAAAGACTGTGTGATCTTGATATACTCGTATGTAGTTGTTCTAAGACTGTGTGTTTTTAGTGTCCGTTGTTTTAATATTGGCCAAGTCTCCAACGACACAAGAATTATTCAAAGCGAAGCGCAGATAACTAGTAACTTTGACTGACTATCTGTCTGTTACCTATTCACGGCTAAACCACTCAACCGATATGCATGAAATTTGGTACAGAGATATTTTAAAACCTGGGAAAGGACATAAGCTACTTTTTGTAGATGTAGTTACCACAAGGGCAGAGCCTCACGCAAAAGCTAGTATAAACTATAAATACGTATGTGAGTTTGTTTGTTTGTTACGCTTTCACGCCTTAACTACTCGACCAATCATCATGAAATTTCGCATACACATTGTCAGGGATACAGAATAGGACATAGGGTGCCTTTCATCCAGAAAACTGTACTGTTCCGAGGGATACCAATTTATTGACAATATCTAGATTATTGCAAACGAAGCCGTGGGCAAAATCTAGTTAAAAATATAATTAAATGACGTTGTGATGTCTTAATTATAATTACCTTGTAATTATTCGTCCTTTTTTATTCTTATTGGAATACAGTGAAACAGGTGTGTATGGAAATTGGAGTTGATTTCCAAACTGGATATGTAAGTCATTAAATCAGCATATTACATTTAAACTTTTTGCTGAATTTTTATTTGCATAATGAGCTTGATCATTAAACATATATGTTGAAGAGCTGCCTTCGTGGCGCAGCGGTAGTGAATGCGATTACTGTGCCTGAAGTCTCGGGTTTAATTCCCGGTTCGAACAAAGTGTTTATGGGGTTTTCTGTGAATAAGTTCTTAGCAGCTGCACGGGTTCTCTGCGCTCTTATTATATAGAATCTAAGACACTAGCTGAAAAAATATGGGTGTAATACCCTCATTGACATATAAGTATGATATATTGAGTTATGAATAAAAATAAAAATTAAATTGTTTTGTTTCAAACTTACATTTATATTTAAAAGTCCATTGTTGTGCTCAAGTAAGTAAGCCCAAGTTTGTATGTTTGAGCTTACTAATCTTATAAATTACTAGCCTGTTTTGAATAAATCTTTTTTTGCGCTAGATAGCTCCTTTTATGAGGCTTCTGACTATATAATACATCACGCTACTACTCAAAGAAGGGGTGCAGGTAATAAAATATATTATCATGCGTGGAACCCATACGTACGCTAGTTAATATACAAAATGAACAACAGTTAAGTGAATTATGTAACAATGAATTAAGTATGATAAAACTGCATTGTCCCCACATAACACGTAGCAACGTTTGAATCTTGTGCGAGACAAAAAAATACCTGTGTAGATCTTATATCGGTGTCCGTGACATAGGGACTAATCCCCAACGCACAACCGAAGGTACGTGATCACCGAAGGTACGTGTTATTTAAGGCTCTATTGATTAAAGAGTGACGTAATAAGAGGTAAAAAGTTTATTTTTATGCAATTAGCAAATCATTGCTTGCGGTTTTATGTTTTAATGAGGATAACCGCAATTGAACATAAAAAAAAAACAAATTGAAACACCTTACGTGCGTTTCTTGAAATTGATTTTGAGGTAATCTTCTTGAAAACATTTTTAAAGACAATAAGGATGCTCGTGATTGTGGATGAGGTTATGAATATTAATAAATAAAGCTACAAGCTGGACAAAAATGACAATTACAATATTTCCTTTGTAAGGTATCGAACCCGCATTATTTGGTATAGTGCTATAATGTCACCATTGAACAAGTGCAGTAAAAAAATGCACAAATAAATCCATGAACAAAAACACACAGCTAAATAATAATTTACAACTTTTGTTCAGTTGCCATAAAAACAAAACAAAACAAACCAAAATAAATGTATTTTTTGTTCTAATCTCGAACAAAGGCCACTAAAACTTATCATCATGCCGAATCACCACATAACTTCCCAGAAGCGTCATTTTAGTCTTCACATAGCATAACGTCAACATTATATTTGCATCGAATAAAGCTATTCCTACTCCCATCACAGCCAGAACATGCACCATGAATAAAATACGCCTTAAATGCTTCCATGTGGATTATATTATGAAAAACTGTTCACGTTTTATGTAAATACATTCGAGCGTCGAGCGAAAACTAGAAAGTTAACACACACATACACAAACACGCTGTACGTATGTGTGCGTATCTCTTTGCGTTCAACCAGCTCGATTTCATAATTTAAAGCATTAATACACACATTTAAATAGTAGTAAATAATATAAATGAAATAAAAAATAAAAAGGACACTCACTGTATCTGACTCCTCGATAAAACCAGTCTCCCACAACATGTTATTTGTACAAACAGTTCAACACGAGCCACAAAAAATATGAAATAAAAATGTTCGACGATCAAACGCAGTTATAACTTAAAATATTAGTCCTCATGGACGCAATGTGTTATTGTAAAGTAAACTTGCATCCCGTGACGTAATTGTTTGGAAAAACTTTTATAAAGCACACGAGCACAACTGCGGCCGGGGCGGTGTCTCGATGCTATATGCGCGAGCGCAGATCGCCGAGGACGTACGAAGCTATCCGAGCGCTGACGAAGTTAACCGACCTACTTTGTGCTACTTCGAAATGCTGCGGTCCAACGGCGATTTTTTTCGCATTTTCCGATGAAATGCTTCTCGCGTAGTGGTTGTTATGTACCTAGGTGGTCTGGTTAACTTAACAAAAAAGCTGTAATGCTTTTTTGCTCCAATTAATAAGAATTTTGTGCCATTTCCTATATAGGATTTTTAGTTAATAAAATATAAGCTTTGAAACGCGGTCGCACATTCGATAAGATATTTAAAGTACTCACAACTTTTATATTATTTTTATGTCTAACCGGTTTGAAGTAGTTACCTAGTGACTGTTATAACATTTTTATTGCTATAAACGAGTAAAACAATAAAAATTGATTTACAATATTAACCAAAGATAGAGTAATAAAACTAAAATTAAATGGTAATTTGATGTTCAACTTCTTTCTTGTTTGAGTATTGTCACATCAAATCAAATCAAAAGTATTTATTTGTATAAAATAGGTGATATATGAGGATAATAAAATATTGTACAGTTATTGTATCCTAAGATTACAAATTTGGATATTAAGCTTTTGTTTTTATTAAGTAACCAGTTGGTATGTCCCTCTGCTAAACTATTTCTTAGATTTTGTAATCTCCGTGTTCTTTGTAATTTCCGGACTGAATAGTCCGTTACGTGAGTTCGTACATTCAAAAAGAAAAATATGCAATATCTTACAAAACAAAGAAAAATTATATCAGCCCTGTATATAAATTGCCCCGCTGCTGGGCACGGGCCCCTTCTCAGTGTGAGAAAGGTTAGGCCATAGTCCATCACGCTGGCTTAATACACCCGCAATGTAGCAGACTCCACATATCTTCGAGAACATTATAGGGAACTCTAAG
Organism: Catocala fraxini; assembly: GCA_930367265.1. Lineage (NCBI taxonomy): Eukaryota > Metazoa > Arthropoda > Insecta > Lepidoptera > Erebidae > Catocala > Catocala fraxini. The sequence continues at coordinate 25,432,820 of OV884027.1, read as the reverse complement.
ACATGAAAGTACAATTTAAAAAAAATTGTTCTTTTCTACCGTGTGAAGGGAACATAGCTTTTAATTTTCTCTTTCCTTAAAGGAAGGCAGTTCTCTAGTCATTATTTTTATTATGTCAAGGAAATTTGACCATTTGCATAAGCTGTGGTTAGACTGGCTTGTCTACCGCCAAATGACAGAACAATAACCAAACAAAATATCTGCTATTGAATACTAAACAAACTCAGATATTCTAGTCTAATATGGTCAGAGTAATTATGGTATTCGGTAATGTATAACACCAAAAATAATTTGATACCAACAAGGTGACAAAGGAACATGCCATTCGCTAATAGTAAGCGACTATCTTAGTCTTATAATCGTTTCCAATTTTAGGAGTTGTAGTCGCGCGTTCCTATCCTTAGGGCAAAGAAAATTAAAGTTGGGTTATAAGGAAAAAAATGGCCAAAGATTAGAGATAGATTATGCGAGCCTCGGGCGAAATACGACGATTAGTCAAAGGATGCCTGCAATGTGATCATACGTGTAGCCCTAGACTGACCAACAAAGACACGGAGACGCTGTGGAAAACCACCCGCCACCTGGCTGACGATGGTCTCAAAGGACCTGAAGGGTAGAGAAATAGACGTTGGGATGGCGCAAAACAGAAATAAATGGATGGACAGGTAAGGAGAATCGACCCCAAATAATGGGAAAACGCTTAGTAGAAAAGTGCGAAATACTTCGGTATCTTCGGTATCTTAGTGGTACTTCCCAGGATGAGCCGACATCATCACCAAAACAATTGGTTGCAAGCTGTTTCATGCTTAAATCAATTTTCCTTATAATACGTATCGATATTTGAGGAAACTACAATCACATTTCGTCATTGACAGATGGAATTATTTTGCAACATCGCTCATGGGAAAAATATGGGTAAGATTTTGGTTAATTATCCAATTTTGTTTGTTTTGTTTTTAATAGGATTTATCAGCTACTGTTTCAGCAAAAATAATGTCACGAAATTCTATTGTGTCGTACATTTTTACGTTTTAAACCGTATGGTTGCGGGACAGTATATTAAAGAGTATAATAATATACAGTCTCGTCTTTTTTTCGCAATTATAATGAATGTTTAGATAAGTAGGATAACAACTCCAGGGCGTTTTCTTTAAATATTACCTACATATCACACCCTTAATAAAACAGAGACTTATCTCAGTATTTTGGATTAAACAAATTTGAACTCTATTGCAAAGATTTAACACAAATATAATATTAGTATTTAACATATACAATTAGAGTTCAAATTGCCTTACTTTCAAATTTCGAGTTAAGTCGCTGTTTTATTAAGAGTGCGTGTATATGATGTTTTTTCATAATATCACTAGACGTCATTTTGATATCAAAATCCTCTCAGCCATTATTTATTTTTATAAAAACATGTTAGTAAACAAACATACGACCTGCTTGGTTGTAACTGGTTACCCCGTAAACATTTGTATTAACAGTCATATAACAAGTGCATTGTCAATCCTGCAACAGCCTATATTTAAATATTTTGCTAGCAGTTCACCGCAGTTTAACCTTCATGAAAATTGCTTCTCTTCCCTGTCTCATGCCCTGTTATGTTACTTAGGAGAAAATCTCATTCAAAAGCAGGTGAAAGATTTTCCAAAGCGATTCAGTAGATTTCAGGTTAATACATTGTTTATAAAATACAAATGTTTTCTTTTCATAATGTTAGCTACCTGCGGCTTCGCCCTTCGTGAACCTAAGGACGCAAACCAAGACAAAAAGTATTTTTGTGTTAATCTGGGATAAGGCCTAAGGGATAAGTTACATTAAAATCCGTCCAACGGCTTACATGTAATTGAGTACCAAATAATAATAATAATAATATTCTATCACATACACACAACACCATCTAGCCCAAACTAAGCAGAGCTTGTACTATGGGTACTAGACAATGGATAAACATACATATATACTTTTTTTTTGTAAATACGTACATATTATACATAGAAACACCCAGACCAAGACAAACATCCATGTTCATGCTCACAAATGTTTGACTTGTGCAGGAATCGAACCCGCGACCTCAGGCGTGGCAGTCGGTTACACTAACCACTACGCCATCGAGTCGTCTAATATATCCAAACATCTTCACAAACTTCGTATATTACAGGTATACATTTTCTTACAATGTTTTCCTTACACGTCAAAGCAAGTAATTATGTATTACATTGATGTTGCAAAACCATCGTCGTATGTTTATAGCCCTTCACAATTTGAGGTTACCGCTAATACTTTATGCAATATGCTTCGATAATTTATAACTGCGGTGCACTTTGTATGCGAAGTGTCGACGCAAACGAACCAACAGGCTGCCAGTTAGCTCTAAAGTGCTACTTTGAAACTTCTACACATATTTAGTACTTCTTTTGTACTTGAAATACATACATACACCACACGCTTTTATACCAGAAGGCATAAACAGAGATGTATTTCACACACATTTAGCCAGCCATGGGTTTATATAATATCAGCCCTATATTAAAGTGTCCCAGTGCTGGGCACAGGCGTTATCTCATTGTGAGAAAGGTTAGGCCGTAGTCCACCATGCTGGCCTAATGCGAATTGGCAGACTTCACATATCTTCGAGAACATTAGAGAACTCTTCCTCACGATGTTTTCCTTCACCATAATAGCCGTCGATAATTAACTATTCAATACGCTCATAACTTCGAAAAGTCAGAAATGTGCGCCTTGGGATCGAAGTCGAGATCTCTGCGTGACAAATTAATGGTTTCCCACTAGGCTGTCGCTGCTGTATGGTTTTAGGGCCCATGTAATAGAAGACGAGCCTACTGTCGTCTACTGGGTACTGTAAACTCGGCGGCCAATCTGGATGCAGACAAGCCATTTCTTTTTATTGCTATTGCTGTCAGACTAGCCAGCGGTCAATCTGATGGTAAGAAGTGATCACCGCTCATAAACATGGCTGCGGTTTCTTAAAACCACAGTAGCAAACAAGGATTTCTAAGAAAAATCAATGCATTCTGCCTAGCGTAAACCACATAAAGCAGATAACACTGGCCATTAGACCAAAACCACAATCAACTAAAATAAACACATGACAATCATGCAAACTATCTGTCTGAAGGGCAGCAAGAGGTCTTTGGGATTCCGGCGCTCTAACTCTTCAATCAAAGCGCAACAGTATGTTATTTTATATTTTTTTACTGGTAGAAATTTCTCTTATGCGATCCGATCCATTCAAAACGTTTATTTCATTTCTACAATAAATAACAGATTGCATTCACAGTTTCCTTTTAAGCTAAATAATGCTTGTGATAGGACACTCCGCTCTGCCGAAATATAAAGTTTGAAAAATTATGTTAATCTTACATGCGAGAGATATAATGTAACCAATAAATCTCTACAACACCAACCTCATCTACTCTGGGTTTTGACAGTGCATTTAATATTTGGTTCTTCATGTACCGATGATACGTCAATCCGACAAGACCAAGGAAATCAGGCGCAGGATCAATGGTTCTACATGGTTTCCGAGGTACGAGTATGAAACTGAATTACTTGACAAAAGCACAATGACCTCATGGGCTGCAGCAGATTACATTGGCCTTACCAACGTGATCATCTTCTAAAAACTTATCATGACCATAATTATTACATCTTTCTTGCCCTTGGCGATAAAAAGGCTACCTACTATGACTACATTAATAGTCTTACTATTAATGTAATATTATCATTTTGCGGTGGGTACATACGGTTGTACAGTTAGATAAATACTATTAACCTGAAGTGGTTATTAACATAGCAATAAATGATAATTGCATATAACGTGGCAACTGCCGTACTTTACTGAGTTATGATTTCTAACAAATTATATTTAATGAACATTCCAAACACATAACAATTGGAATCGAACACCTTGATTTTAGAAATAACAGACATTTTTATTATTGCAACATCAAATAGTAATAATAATAATAATATTCTGTCACATACACACAACACCATCTAGCCCAAACTAAGCAGAGCTTATACTATGGGTATTACAAGCAGCGATAGCTCAGTGGGGAGACCAACAGACTGCAATGCAGAGGATCTCGGGTTCGAACCCACGTCGCGCACCTCTGACTTTCGGAAGTTATATGACTTTTTGAAATTATATGCGTATTGATTGACAATTATCGCCTGCTCCGTGCCACGGAGAGCACGTTAAGCCGTCGGTCGCGGCTGCCATAAACATCTATGGCAGTCGTTATTGGGAGAATGTCGACACAAAAGATCCCACTGGGTCGAAGTGTCGCCGGTCTGCAGTAAGATAGATAAGATGGGTCTTACACAATGGATAAACATACATACATATATAGTTTTTTGTATATACATACATATTATACATAGAAACACCCAGACTAAGACAAACACCCATGTCCATGCACACAAATGTTTGACTTGAGCGGGAATTGAACCCGCGAACTTAGGCGTGGCAGTCGGTTACACTAACCACTACGCCATCGAGGCCATTATAGTGTAACTAATACGGATCGGAAGCTGGAAACTAATAACCTACGGTAATTTAAAGAAAACGTACAAACCGATTCGTATTTTCTCGTATTCATACTTTATTCTTATCATAATTAAACAAATAATTTTTTTCGCAAGTCGCCTATACTCCATTTGGTTAGGTACTTAACTAAAGGTAAACAATCTTGATGTGACTTTTTACACTAACACATATTAAACAAATAAACTACTGCCTAATCTAACGGTTCAATTGATTTAGTAATCGTTATTTTTGTATTTACTTTGATTTTTAGCAGCATTTTATTTTAAAATGAGTTTTTAAATAAAAATTCACATCAAGATTGTTTACCTTTAGTTAAAAACCTTACCAAATGAAGTATAGACGCTATGTCAAAATGCTTTGGGAATCTGCCGTAAAAACTTTTTCTCGATTTGAAGTTGATACTTAAAACGGCTGGCGTAAATCCCCCAAGCATTCAAACTTTATGGTATTTATTTTTGTTTTGATATAATCAATTTGTAAATGGCAGTGCGCACCAGTTGGTACGCTTCACGGAACATTGGAGCGCGAGTACGTAACTAATTCGGTTCTGAGAATCGCGTGCGACCCCTTACGTCAAATCAGTGATCGATTGAGATAACATCTCGAAAGACGGAACCTTATTAAGTTATTACTATGAGTACACATATTAGACTTGACGTTATAGCTTTGGCCCGTGACTGCGCATGCATGAACCCCATGTGAACACATGTTGGGCTAAAAAGTATACTATCAGTTAATCCAGGACTTTTTAAAGTTCGAAAAACTCTTATTGACAGCTTTGTCCGGCCGTCCGTCTGTCTGTTATACAACTTTCAACTCAAGACCCGTAAGAGCTAGAGTCTCGCGGTCAACGCCATTCGACCCGGCATAGTCGATATACACTCGAAATGACTATGACCTTTGACATCTGACCTCAAGGTCACGTGGTATCACGTGACCTTTGCATATTACTTGAACCATTTTTTCGAACTGTAAGATTTACGGCAATTCATTGCTGTTTCTCATTTGTTCTATCTGTGCGTTTTATGCATATCCATTCAAAGGATTGTGATTAAGTCATAAATATCCAAGCATCTTTACAAACGTTTACATTTATATAATTAGCAATTAGTATGATTGTGAGTGATTGGCTAATGGAGAGACTGCCAGACTATTAAGTTAAAGGTTTTGTGTTAGAAATCAATCAATCAATACGTACCTTTGACGTGTTTAGTTGAGACTTAGCATGCATGGCTGGGAGATAGCACTAATAATGTCGAAGGCTTTTAAGGAAAAAGAGGCCTAAGAGTATTGACGCTAACCAGGAGCTGCTCTATATAAAATATTATTATAGAATCACGTTGGCAAACTGGCATACAATGCACTTGATACAAAAGCAGTTACCATAGACGCTTATAGCATCGAAAGCTTCACTTTCTATCTCATCCCGGTCAATATAGCTCTTGGACTTCTTCAGCAAATAAAAACGTTAGGTATATCAGTGTGGCGACTAATATACCTAACTTGGATACATTCGTTTTCTTTCATCTATCTATAATTTCTTTGTTCTGAGGACGGCAATGCGCGTGTGATACCCATTGTAACACAAGCTATGATAAGGCACTGTAATCACTTACCATTACTCAGTCCATATACTCGTTGCCCACAATGAAGAATATTCTAACGAAAATCTGTAATACTATATGACAAGGCCGCGATCGACAATCACACTTCCACGATATTACATCGAGTACACATAGTACTGTATCAAAATTCAAACTCGAGTATCCATTAGTTCATCCTTGAAAGTAAAAAACAAGCATACTTCATAGGAAAAGCCCACGTTGAATATTTATCATTTCATAGTACAACAATTTAATAACATTCGCATTTTTCCAATACAATTATTTAGCTATACGGATCTTAAATTATTAAATAGACATTAGGTTTTAATTGTGGGACTCTGCGGTGATGTATGCGTTAGGATTCCCAGGATCGTGCGCTTACATAAACGAATTAAGTAGATGCAGGGACACTTAGAGCCGGATCTTGCGCCCAGTTGCTTAGAAAACTATATTAAACCATATTATAGTATGTACCATATGCTAACTATAATATTATAAATGCAAATGTGAGTTTGTTCGCCACTGCCATTGCGCCGAGTGTTGTGGGTTCGAATCCCACATGGGACAAAACTTTGTGTGATCCACAAATGGTTGCCCTAGTCTGTGTGTTCTTGGTGTTCGTTGTTTCAATGTTTGTAAAGTCTCCCGCGAAAATGGATTTTTTTCTAGTACGAGAGTTATATTTTTATATACTTAATCTAAACTAATATTATAAAGAGGAAACATTTGTATTTTTGTATGTATGTTTGTAATATTTTCACACAAAAACTACTGGACCGATTTCAAAAATTCTTTCACCATTAGAAAGCTGCATCTTCACTGAGTGACATGGGCTATATAATATTTTCAAAAAAATAGGGATCTTTAATAAAAATGCAATAATATAACCCAAGGTGTGAAAATTTGTCATAAAAAATCTGTCATCGCGTGCGCTGCGGAAACTATTGATGATAGAACAAAAAAATGTTCTACAGTATTATAGAACGTATCAATATCTACAAAAAAGTCCGCCATACCATATGTATTTTTTGAATATATAGCTAACTACACCTATATAGGTGTAGTTTATATATTAAAATTAGATAACAAATTAAAAGTAGGTATTGGGTAATAAATAAAGTCCACGCGGACGAAATCGTGGGCTACAGCTAGTAATATTATTAAGAGGAAAGATTAGATTTTTTGTTTGATTGTTTGTAACGATTTAACTCAAAAACTAATCAACCGATTTCAAAAATTATTTCTCTATTAGTAAGCTATATTATCATCGAGTAACATAGGCTATATTTTATATTTAAGAAATAGTATTATTACTAACATAACCTAACCTACTTTTATACGAGCGAAGCCGCGTGCAAAATCTAGTAATATTATAAATGCGAATGTGAGTTTGTTTGTTAGGCTTTCACGCCTTAACTACTTGACCAATCATCATGAAATTTCGCATAGACGTTGTCAAGGGAACAAGAAAGGACACCTTACATCCAGAAAAAGTACTTTTACTAATCTAGCCTACATTTTCGCGAGCGAAACCGCGGGCAAAATATAGTATAATATAATGAGACTTATTAAGACCAATATAGTCTGCATCAGTAGTGCAGCGGTGGTGAATGCGACTGCCTTGTGGACTCTCATACTAAGGAAAGGCGAACAAAGATATGGTTTACACATACGCACATCCTTCTATGTCATCACATTCACATCAGTGTATCACACCGAGTATTATAGATGTTTTTTTTGTTTTTTTATTGCCGTCGGTGGCAGACGTGCAAGTGGTCCACCTGATGGAAAGTGGTAACCGCTGCTCATGGACTTCAGCAATGTCAGGACACAGCAAAGCCGCTGCCTACCGTGAAAGAAGAACTCTCTTTAAACCTCGTTTGAAGAAGGACATATCATAGCGCTCGGGAAACACCGAAGCAGGCAGTTCATTCCAGAGTTTGCACGTACGTGGAAGAAATGATCGCTGGAAGCGTACCGTCCTGGATTTGAACGCTTCCAGGTGATATGTATGAACCCTGCTTCGTTGTCGAGTGGTACGATGATAGAAATATAGTTAAATGTAGTATATAGTTATTATAGTCTAGATTTAAGGTATCATGTACTAGGAATGAGCCTAATGCTCTCTGTCGTACCGGGGCGTCGCCCAGGAGTCGTCGCCGGCAGACCATTTCTCTTCTGCATTGGGCCTTGCTGGGTGCGTCACTGATGTAGTACTAGTTCCAGCGACCCATCCATCTTACAAAGCAGCGATGTGGCACACCGCAGTGATTTTAATCGGTAGGCCCAAATCCGAGAGCCCGACATTGCCCTATCGCCTCCTCTTGTGGCGAGAGTGTACGCATCAGGAACATTTCCCACGTTAAAAATAATAAAAATAGGGGTGAGCTTAATGCCATTTTAATTCTTACTTAGAATATCTTGACAGCAAATCCCAATTACACTTTTTCGACCGGGATTCGAACCGGAGAAGAGTCACTACCGCTACGCATAGTATGTCCGTAACTGTATGCAATTCATCCCAAAGGACTTTCAAGACATACCACTGCACTGGTACTAAATATTAAAAAAAGAAAATATTATATTTTTGTACCATTCTCTAATCGTCATGGGTATAACCACCAGAATTTAAAGGCTACCTACAACGTAGGCACGATTGTAGTTATATATAAGTACTACCAGTCTGACGAGATTATTTGCAAGGACCTTTTGTTGTGCGTTTAATGTTGGCACATACATTTGGAAATCCCCAGAGGCCTTGTTAAAGTTTATAAATAGATAATTTAGCTTTCAATCTAGGCATAGCGTTTTAAAGGTTCGTGACTGCCCTTTGTTTCTTTGTCGTATGAGAATTTGTTTGTGCCTACTGCCAATTGTGAGGTATTTAGTTCGATTCGGTTCGATGTAATGAAGAATTGCCGTCTATGGGGCAGTTTTTGATTGCTTGTCAATCAAAAGGCATCTATAGCTAGAACGAGATTCTTAAGGCATGATGAATAACTTTATAATTTTCTTGTATAAAGCGGCTCTAAAATACAAAAAGATTTTTCTATTCAGACTAGTAGTCACTGAGGTGTGCAAATATACATACAAACACATATTAGTACGGAAGAATCAAATGAACTGTTTCGTTAAACTGTTAGCTAGTTTATTCGGCTGCAGATCATGAATGTGCTAGCTCCGAACTCCGAGCCATGAAAAAAGTAAATATTTTTATCTAAGAAGATATATATATATATATATATATATATATATATATAAGATAGATTTATATAAGAACATATCCCTCTCCAGTGGTGACGGTTTGTCACCCGTCAAGCTAGGAGCGTGTGAGAATAGAGAGAGCACTTAATATTTTGTTGAGACACATACTTGTCCACTATAATATCTCTTGCGCTTTTGCGCCGGAGATTTTGATATATACCTATGCGGCCTTGTGGACGGTCTTATCCTCTAACGGAGCTATTGCCAGACGATAAACTTATCGGGAATTAAATCCGGAACTCAGCAATCGGCCATAGAAGTTCAAGCTTATGCCACAGGATCAACAAGACGTATATAATAATAATATTTAACCTGCCTATATCAAAACATGCGATGGAATAATAAATGTAATAAGATATGCTAATGAGCTCTGGGTATTTTGCATCCGTATTGTGTACTAGACATAGTACTAATGTTTTTACATAGACATACTGTACCACGCCTTAGTCAAGACGCCAGATAGGTGCTGGTGTAGATCAAGCTATGAGATAAAAGGGTTTTTTTCGAAGGTTTTCAGAAGATGCCAAGCATACATAGCTTGATAGTTAACGGTCACTGTAGTTTAGGAATACTTGCAATACCAGACGTATACATCGCGTGTGACCGATCCTAGAAAAAGAAATTAAAGATAGACTGAAAGAAAAGCATTCGCCACTCATATTTTCCATTTACCCGGATGAGGTGGCTCTCAGTAGATATCATGATAGATTTAGATTAGCCACAATAAGATATTAAGTACTCTTGTATTTGTGACTGAGATGTACCAAATGTTAGAACATAAATATCAATTTTACCACAATCGACTCATGGCAACACTAGTCTATCAACGCAAAAGTGATATGAGCAACCCTTACATCGTCCTCACTTAAATGCATAATGGCGTAACTGCAAAGCTTAGTGTAAAAGACGCGCCCCCTAATAACTAGCTATAGATAACGATAACTTTGAAACTATATGTACCAGGATGAGATGTTATTCTTATACGGCAATTACCATTGGTTCAGTAGCAGGAGTCTGAACTGTGGCCGAAAGACGCAATAGGATCCATAATATGTGGAACCTAAAACCATAGCGAGAAAATATGGAAGTAGTACGCCTCTACCTCCCTTTTAGGTATAAAGGTGGGTGACTATCTTATCTTATCTTATTTCGGGGGCCAGTCAGTGTAGATCGGCGATACTTCGACCCAGTGGGATCTTTTGTGTCGGTCCCGAGATCTATCCCTGAGCTATCTCCCTATGAATATACTGCATAAGTCGCAGCGTAAACTTCAGAGGGAGAAGCCTGAAGTCTTTAGAGTTCGGATATGCCAATCCCATCAGACCCATCCTTAGTCCAGCCAACGCGTCACATTCACACAGTAGGTGTGATATGGACTCGTCCTTTTCACCACAGGCTCTGCAGATCAAATTGTTTGCCAATCTTAATCTGCACTGGAAGTCGTTGGTACCAAAAGGAACAGTGAACGCTCCTGTGAGCAGGCGTATTTGGCCCTTGTTCTACCCGCAGAACTTCCGGGTGAAGCCCGTGGCTCTGTTTGCAATGAATTTCTTGGAGTGTTCCAGACCCCTAAGAGCCATCTACTCTAGCCTGTGTTTATCATTGCCATTTGCATTCAAAGTTGCTTTGACGTTACTCTCACAGAGTCCCATGAATGGCTCGGGGCCCACAAATAGTTGCTCCGAGCTCTTTCTGGCTAATTCATCAGCCTCCTCATTACCCTGCACCCCTGCATGCCCCGAAACCCACACTAGATTGACTGTGTTTTTCCTGCAAGTTTGTTAAGGGGTTTAACACAGTTCAGGACCAGCCCGGAGTCCACCCTATAGGAGTTTAAAGTCTTAAGAGCAGCTTGACTGTCACTGAGAATATAAACAGTCTTATCAGTGACATTATTGTTGATATTCTCCTGCGCACAGGCAATTATAGCATAGCTTTCCGCCTTATTGGAAGACCGTTGCATATTTACCCATGATTCGGCTCACCTTGAAGTCGTTGGCATAAATACCAGCGCCTGATCCTGTTTCCATTTTGGAACCATCGGTGTACCAGATGAGACAACCTTTGTCAGGGGATTGTCGACCTTGTCCCCATTCGTCTCTTGTCTCTCTCTTGTCCTTTATTTTAAAATTCTTTTTGAATACGGGCATTGGTTGCATTTTGTCGCATCCCATGCTCATAATCTCTTTGAGATCCTTTGAAATCTCCAGTTTTGTGTGTTGAGTTACAGGCATGTTGACGCTCCACAGCCCATTCACAGATAGTCTATGTTGCGCCATCATCACCTCTAACTCCACAACAATGTGTAGCGGCATTAGGTCCAGCAGGATCTCTAACGCAGCCATTGGCGTAGTCGAGAACGCCTCTGTTATAGCCATGCAGGCTAATCGCTACACCTTCGACAGCGCTTTCCTGCATGTTGCTAGTTTAGTTCTTGGCCACCAGACAATGCTTTCATATGTGAGTATGGGTCTTATCATCATCGTATATAGTATCGTATATATCGTATAAATAGAACGAAGAAGACGAACGAACGCCGAAGACCCGCTGGGCCTTCACTATGGCTTTGTCTACAAAGCTATGGTTATGCCTAGATACTTTACTTCCGTGGACGATTGTAGCTGTGTACCATACATGGATAGAGTTCCCAACCCTATCAGATCCCTCTTCCTAGAAAACGGCACGACAGTAGTTTTCCCTGGATTGATCGATAGATGTTTACTACTGCACCATTTTTCTACCATAATCAGGGCCCTCTGCATAAGACTGGATACTGTGCTCGGAAATTTTCCATTGACGAGTATCACCAAGTCATCCGCATATCCAACCGTTAAATACGGACCTTTGTTGAGTTGTTCTAAGAATGGCTATGACCAATTAACCACCAAGCACCATAAGAGTGATGAGAGTATCTCGATCCTGAGAGCAGCCTTTGGTGGTCGTTGCAATCATTTCATCTCCTAACAACCCAGACCTAATAATTCTTCCCCTGAGCATACAATCGATCCACTTGCAAATCGTTGGCTCTATGCCGTGATTGGCCGATATCACATCAATGGCATCAAAGGTGGTCCGATCGAAAGCTCCCTCAATATCCAGGAATGCAGCAATGCATATTTCCCGGTTGTCTAATGCATGTTCTGCCTTATTTACCACAAAATCCACTGAGACAGTGGATTTTTCCGACTGGTAAGTACATTGTAGCCCATGGAGGGGAAATTTCCTTAATGTTCCCTCCCTGACATGTTTATCTATCTACTAACTTCTCCAGGGCTTTCAAGAAGAACGACTCAAGACTGATAGGTCGGTATGCCTTAGCTTCTTCGTAGTCCGCTTTGCCCGGTTTCAGTATGTAGATGACTTTAACTCGCCTCCATATATTTGGAATGTATCCAAATGCTATGTAGGCTCTGTATAGTCTGCACAAACGCGGAACCAAGAGTACAGCTCCCTGTTGTAGGATAATGGGATAAAACATGTCTGGGCCATGTGACTTGAAGAACGGTTGAAAACCATTTAGAGCCCAGCCGACCTTCCCTTCATCCACTACCATTTTTGCAGTGTCCCAATCTGCTTTGGTTGTACGGTAGCTTAGTTCAACCAGGGTGATCGGGTGCTCCTGCTCCTTTTCTATTATCTTACAGTCCGGCAAGTATGTATTAAGCATCATTGCCAGTGGGTGGTGGTAGGTGGATGACTATCTTTGTAGCTGAAGATGAATATGAATTTGATGTTCTTAGAATAAGTTCAGCATTTTCATAGATTCCAAATAAAGGGCCGTTCAAATATCACGAAAGCACAATCGTAGTAATTCTTAACCCCTCCATCGGCAGGGAGGGCGTAAAATTAAGAAAATATATTAAGCGCATCGTTTCGCTTTCGAACGTAGGAAAATAGGGTTGTTATGTTCAAAAAGAATCAGAATTTTTCAAAAAGTGTACAAAATGTAAATTATATTACTTACGTCCTCGTCATTTGAACCTCGCTATTCCCCATGTCATCAAAAATAAGTGAAGACCCCTTAACCCGTACATACAAACACACACGTTTTACCTTTTTACAATATTCATAAATACAGATCAAATCAAAACAAAGTAGCGAAAACATAGTAGACAAAATAAATTACATAAATAATTTCATCTGATTTATGTGTTTATTATAATTAATAATAGTTATATTATCACAGTAATACTATATCCTGAACGAAATTTGATCCACGTAAAACAAAAATGAAATAAAAAAACTTATAATAAAAACATCATTGACATTTTATGACTAGCAAATTATTTATGGAGAAAATATTATTAGATTTATTAGATATTATTTTTTATTTATTATACAACTCCCGCACTAGGAATAAATAATTCTTGTGTCTGAGTTTTACAAACATAGAAGTCAGAACAAAGGATACAAAGAACATCCAGACTCGAAACAACTGGTTGTGGATAACACATTTTGTTGACTCGTATAGAAAACGAACTGACAACCCTCAGCGCGGTGTAGTAGCGAAATGCCTTCCGCCATCCTTTCCGTAGGTAAACGAAGTAATAAAATGATTATCAGAAATGAAAAAAGAATAATAGACCATTAAAAACTAGGTAAGAATAATTTATCTACATAAATAACTACCTAGATGTAAATTACCATAACATATTTTATATTCAAGTAATTATATTCTAAGCGAAAATCAGAAGTACACTAGACTCCATGCTGAACATTTACTTAGACAACACATAGAACTAATTTACAAGAATACATATTTCTCTTAAGATAAGATCGCGCAAGAAATTAAGGAAGAATTTCGAAATTCATCAGTTTCACGGTACGACCAGTCAGCCCGAAACTTCGGCATTTACGTTTCGTGGCAGACCTGCTGGTTTCAGGCTAATTGATGAAATTATATAAACACAATTGATCACAATCGACCGACTAGTTTTTGAGTCTATAGTAACAGACAGACACACGCAGATTATTCTTTCTTAAGATTCGTCGCAGATTATACAAGAACTCCTATTACTGAAAACCAGCATCTGACTTCTGTAAAGAAATTTTCAGTAGCAGCAGCAGTCTAAATTTGTGCCTGAAATACGACAATACCATATTACGTGGGACGTAAGTTAATCTTATAATGGTCTATGAACCTTAACACAGAACATTTTTATAATGCTCAATGGACCTAAAACTGTCTACCACTTCGGGGATGGAGGCCTCAGCGTATATTGGTGTATGTAACTGTATGTATATATATGTTTAGGAAGTAGCTTAGGATTGTAGCACATAGGCTACTTTTATCCCAGCGCTGTAGCTAGATCCACCCCTGTCTCTCTTCCTGGCTAGGTGTACTACATGTCAGTAGAGCCGCATCAGCACCATATGTAACTATATGTATGTTTGGGAAACAGCTTGGGATTGTAGCATGTAGGCTACTTTTATCCCACACTTGTAGCTAGATCCATATCTCTCTCTCTTCCTGGCTAGGTGTACTACATGTCAGTAGAGCTGCATCAGCACCATATGTAACTATATGTATGTTTGGGAAGTAGCTTGGGATTGTAGCACATAGGCTACTTTTATCCCACCCTTGTAACTAAGTCTATCCCTCTTTCTTTTCCTGGCTAGGTATCCCATATAGTGGTAGGGTCAGCCTTCTTTCTTTTAGCTTTCCACTTTGCTCTGTCCATGACCTCAGTGTCGGAGAGACTGCACTCCCTCATGTCTCTCAATACTTCATCTATTCGGTCGGTCTCAACAACTAGTTTATATAAGATGTAATAAATAATAAGATTATTTATTCTATTTTAAATTTACAGTTTCATCTTGGCTTAAAACTGTTTTGCTACTTAAGCACTAAGGACGCTGCATATGTTATCGTGATTCTACTATATATCAAAATGAAGTGATTCGGTGATATCAATGCTAATTCGCGTTCTTGCGACTTTTTGCGCTCGATCCTAGTATCGCAATAACACATTTTAGAAACTGCTTTGCGACTATGGACTCTTTGCATTCGGCTCTCGAATAGACATTTTTATGGTAGACCTACGTCTACCATAAAAAAGTCATTCCGAAACTTTGGGTCGTACGCAAAAATCTTACAAAGAAGTTTTTTCGGCTTTCTTTCTTTCAAAATGACATTAGTCCGTTGTTTGCACCATGAAGAGGTTTAGGATAATTAAGAAATTACGTACCAAAATTCAGCAAGAATTTCGAAATTCATCAGTTTCACAGTACGACCAGTCAGCTCGAAACTTCGGCATTTACGTTTCATGGCGTAGCAGACCTGCTGGTTTCAGGCTAATTGATGAAATTAAATAAACACAATTGATCACAATCGACCGACTAAATTTTGATTCTATAGTAACAGACAGACACACGCAGATTATACTTTAAATAGAATACAGTTTTACTTAAAACAACATTTAATATCGGGCCAGTCTTTAGTGATATTTAATATAATTAAACAAGGTGTTTAAATATTCATAGACTTGCTTGTAGAACCAGACTTCGTACAATATACCATATAAGATAAAAAAGCGACAGACTCGAACAAGTTTGACAACTTTTACATACTTATACCGAGAATTATTCTTTATAACACTTAATAAATTGTTCATACAAGATAATTAATGCTGTGTATTTAATAATATTTTTGTATTATTATAAAGCTTTGTTACGTGATTACGTCGTCTTTTTAAGAAATATTAGTGGCTAGAATTACTTGATATGTAATTAAACTGAACTTTTTATATTACCCAGGTAACAAGAGAGAAAGGATAAATGATTTTCCTATCCTATCGGCGCTTGCAAAGCAAAAATAAATGAAAGGCAGGACGACAGAAAATATATAAGAAAGGTAGATACGTCAGCCTCTAGTACTTTTATTCACAAGACGAAACGCACAGTTTTGCTACTCTTGCGCCGATCGCCTGCCTGTGTAGTAGAGCCAGTTCATACAAAGGATCACCGAATAATAAATGGCTTTGACGGGGTCTTCTACCAGTAAACTCTTTTTTTCGTCACAGCAGAACAGGAGTTTCTGTTATTTGAAGGAACACTATGCTATTTGGTTGCTGACTGCATCTATTTAATGTGCTTCTTTACTCTACACAAACATGATTAAGAGTTATTTACAATTATCACTTATGAATTTCTGAGCTCAGCTTTAGCTTTAGCTGTATTTCTTAATACAATCTTATATTCAATCATTATCTCTCTTATTGCATTAGATCACTCATTACTGAAATTAAATTAGGTACTATATACGAATGTTATTATAATATTTACATTTTCTCCTACGTTTTGAATGCTTTTCAGCAGCCATGGTCATGGGAAGAATGAGGTTGTGTTCGTATTATACTCAAACAAAATAGCATTCTTGGTGTTACACAGAATAACCCTTATAAATTAAATAAAGGTATTTATGAGATAGTCCCAAAATTTTCACGGGCTGTTCGGAATTCACCTTATTGATGGACTTGGATGTTATCTACATAAAGCTAATACGTTATAATATAATTAATCGATGTCATAGTTCAATGTATTCGAATTTATCACAGTTTTGATTTGTTTGGACATTCGAATAATTCGATTGTTAATCGATATAATCGCCTACCTACATCTTCATACCTAAGTTTAGACATCTAGAGGCAGTTTGTTACAATGTTGTTGATGCCTCACGTTGCGTGTTCTATTTCGTCTAATGTCAAAGCAAGTGCGTTGCATGCATGTACTAATAGCGTCGTTAAATCAAAAGTCTAGACCAAGTCATTGGGGCTAATATTCTCTGTATGACGCTGCCTTCACCTCAGATAACTTCCGATTTGTTAAATGTAACACATGATTATAAAATTAATTTAAATTGCTTGTGGGAAAATGTCTACTTCATTTATGGAGGCTAGCTTTCGTTTTATTAACTGTATGTTAAAGAATATAAATACATATATTGAAAATAACTCAGAGACAAATACAACCTCTAAGTCAAGATTACAATGTTATAGTTATATCATTTAAATAACAGAATACCAAATTTTGAATTGACCAAACCCATGAAAATTGATCACATCCCTTCATCAATTGTACACCAATTGACTAGACGGATGGCGTAGAGGTTTAAGTACAAATGGTTGTTCCGAGCCTGGGTGTTCTTTGTGACCGTTGTTTGAATGTTTGTAAAGATTCCAGGATATAGGATTTAATTATAGTGCGGGAGGTCCCATTTTAAAATAAAATAGCTAGAAAAGAGCTGAAATAATTTAAACAGCTAAACAGGTGTTCTTGAATCATTGCTTAGGACACCTTCGATCAAATCACTTTTTAAAGAAAAAAACAAATGAAGATGGGTTCATCCGTTTAGGTGCTACGATGCCTCAGATACACATTATTTTAAAAAGAAATACACCTAATAAATACTCCTACGTTACGATTCCATTATTTTTTACTTGGTTAGGTTTACTAACCTTTTTTTGGTTGGAAGGTACTCTATGTCCTTTTCTGTTCCCCTGACAACGTGTATGCGAAATTTCATGATAAACCGTCATCCGTCCGAAGTAGTTAGGGCGTCGAAGCGAAACAAACAAATTCATATTTGCATTTAAAATATGAGTTAGGCTAAGAAATAACATAAGTCATTAAAATTAATTTAAAGCTCAAAGTTAAGCAGTTAGTGAAATACAATAAAAAATTGTACATCCTAAAGCAATCAAAGAGACCAGTACCGATCTCAGATATCTGATCATGGCCGCTGTACGATATTCTATAATAACACATGATGATACACGAAGGAACATTATGACCGTCATTATGTCAAACGTGTTTATGCGTACGTGGGATGGAATAATGAACTGTGTAAGTGACGATCACCATACGTCATAACATTGAATCAACAATATTTATTGGTAAAGTAAAACCATTATGTAATAGAACTACAGGGTATGGGTAATTCTGGTGATGCACTGGTGATATTCGACACATATCAAGAATAGCTAAGAGTGATATTTAATCAATACAAATAATAAAGTTGTGACTACCACTAGTCCTAGTAGTCCCAGTAGTAGTAGATGCTAGTACAAACATACTTCTACGTACAGACATCCACATGTCTGTACGTAGAAGTATGTTTGTACTAGCATCACGACACAACTACTGCAAAATATTGGTTGCGATTTTTACACTTGTATTACTGGAAGTCTAACTTAGAATCTGGTACTTACATGTTTCATCTTAATACGCCGCGTACAATTCGAGTATTAATAAATAGATTTTTTGATACGGTATTATTAATAAATATATCCATCTATTGGTATTTTTTATATATATAGATCAGGTTTTTCTTATATGCAAAGGACGAAAAATATATGCAGATAGATACTTACAAATGTATGGGCAAAAGCCAGTATTAAATTAAATGGGCAGAGGAATTCGGTGTTGACAATCTTTTTCTAATGCTATGGTAGGAGTGGGTTTGAGAGACATTTGCCTCGGAATTATTTTATTTGTAAAGCAAAATCATTTAAGCTCCATGAATTGCGCATTTATTATGGTGGTCATTTCGCTACTGCATATCGCACCATGTCCTGTGGAATCAATCTCCAAACCCGAACAAAAATTCTGCGATTCATTAATTCGGTGTTTGACTTTTTTTTGTGACCCTTGTTTTAATGTTAATGACGTCCCCTGTGACTTAAAGCAGTATTAAAAAAAGCTGAATACAATAATGGCGACTGATATTTTCTCGCTTAATCTGTATTAATCTATATATAATTATCTGTGTTTCTATGTATATAATGTAAACATTTATTAAAAAATATAAAAAAAATATATATATGTATGTTTATCCATTGTCTAGTACCCATAGTACAAGCTCTGCTTAGTTTTGGCTAGATGGTGTTGTGTGTATGTGATAGAATATTATATTATATGATAGATATAATATTTTATTATTATTATTATTATTATTATTATTTATAATAAAGCTAAAAAAATGTTTTAACTCGCTAATATCTGGAACTACGATTTATAATTCTGTTTGCATTTGATAGACAGTTTTTGAGGAAGGTCACGGAGCGGAGCAGTATTCACAAACATGGGTGAAACCGCAAGGGACAACTAGTAGGTAAAGAATAATGTTAAACCAGACTGAATGTAAAGGGCAGTATATAATGTACTATATAGCACAAGCACAGGTAGAAGGTAAATAATCGCACGGCCGGTCACAACTAGACAGACTGATCTCATTAAATCCACGACAAGATATTCCATCACTGAATGCACTCGCAATACTACTAACAGAATATGTTAGATCGCTTTGTTGAGAAATATTATCACGATTCCAAAAATATAGCTATAACTACAGTTAACTGAAACCATGTAGTCACACTGAAGTGATAGGCATGATGAATAAAATAAGATTTTAGTCCGTATTTTAGATTAGCAAAAAGTATTGCACACGTATTTTTTTTGTTGCACAAACTAATAACAACGAGGAAAGTTTAAATTTCGAGTTACGTCACTTTTCGGTAAAAAAATTATAAGACGATGACGTCACACGCCCTCACTCCGAATTTTAATATCTAAGTAAATTTTTATTCACATCCCTTAATCAGACCTTACATAAACTAACCTATTTTAGAAATATTGTAGTAACTGGGGAAATAAATATAAACATTGGATCAGAACAGCTCGATGCAGGAACTCAAGATTATCTCAATCTCTGCTATTACCATGGGCTTCTACCTATTCACACATTGCCTACACACCAGAGCGGTTCTTGCCTTGATCATGTGATGATCAAAGCCAGTTTAACTCGACTATCACTGACCACCATGCTGTCTTATTAATCGTAAATTTAAGGCTGCCTAAGCTAAATCGTCATCAAACAAAGTCCATTTTAAATATAAACAAACTCGAGTATGATTTATGCAACTTAGATTTCAGCCCAGTTTACAATAGCGCTGACGCAAATATTTATCTATTGTATTTAATACAAAATGTCCAACAAGCAATATTATGTAACACAACAACAATGGCTACGTGTAAAAAGTACTATAATATTAAAAAATGGATTACGCCTGGATTCATTCGATGTATAAGACACAGAGATAAGCTTCATCAGAGATCTAAGCGTTTCCCTAATAACTAAGTACTTTAAACAACTTACAAAAGGTACAGAAATTACTGTAATAACGTTTTAAAGAAATTAAAAATTAATTACGATAGACACATATTGCATAAAGCAGGTAAACAGTAAGCAAATTTGGAAATATATTAAAAACGTCACTTATACATATGTATCTCTAAACAGCATAAATCAAATTCGTGTTTACTGCACACTCACTCTTCACCGCTTTTGTCAGCTAATTATGTAAATATCTGTTTTGTAAATGTAGGTAAAAAACTTGCTGAGCGGACTCAGATACAAACTTGTAATCGCTATAACTCGTCAAAAACCGAACAAGACCGCTAGTCTAAAATCATTTGTTATGTTAGACACTGACGAACAGGTACTAGACCGAATCATCTCAGGGATGAAGGATGACTCTACTGTCGGCTGCGATAATATAAACAACAAGATCCTTAAATATTTTAGGTATATCTTGGTACCTCCATTAACGCTTATATTTTAGCTTTGCCTTTCTAAAGGGATTTTATACCCATTTTATAGCATGTTATACCCATCTTTAAATCTGGAAGCAAAGATCTAGTTGCAAATTATCGACCTATATCCATACTCCTATCAACCTTTAAGAACAGCGATAGCTCAGTGGGGAGACAAACAGACTGCAATTCAGAGGGTCTGGGGTTCGAACCCACGTCGCGCACCTCTGACTTTCGGGAGTTATATGACTTTTCGAAATTATGTGCGTATTGATTGACAATTATCGCCTGCTCCGTGCCTCGGAGAGCACGTTATGCCGTCGGTCCCGGCTACCATGAACATCTATGGCAGTCGTTATTGGGAAAGTCAGTACCCTCTAATATTCTGACACTGGTCTAGCCTTAGGGTATCGTTAGCCTTCGGGTTGCGGAGGTCAGGTGGCAGCCGCTCCGTCAAACTGATATCCAGTCAAATCCGGTTAGACGAGAAAAGCCGACCCCAAGTGACTTGGGAATAATAAAGGCTAAGAGAGAAGAAGATCCATACTCCTATCAATATCTAAGATACTAGAACGCATTATAAACACTAGATTAGTCAACTTTTTAGAAAATACAATTATCTTTCACCCAAGCAATTTGGATTTAGGGCCAAACTATTCACCGCAGATGCGGTTCATAGCTTGACTTATCATATCACAGAGAAACTCGGTAAGGGTAATCAGACATTAGGCATTTTTCTTGATCTAAAAAATGCATTCGATACTGTATCTATTTCTATACTTCTGAACAAGATGAAGGCTTTGGGTATACGGGGTTATCAATTAAAACTTTTTACAGATTAACAAGTGCGCGATTTTGGCATTATCATTGATTCTAAGATCTCTTTTAGACCACATTACGACAATATTGTCAATAGAGGTGCCAAAATGCTCGGTTTTATAAAGCGCCATACTAAACAATTCAAAAGTAGTACTTCAAAGATCCTTCTGTACAATACTTTGGTAAGGAATATATTAGAGTTTAGTAGCGTAGTTTGGAATCCTCGGTACACAGTTCACACGCAGCGTTTAGAGTCAATCCAAAGAACTTTCACTAGGCATTTGGTATTTGCTACTCCTGGAATCAACCATTGGTGTCCTTACAGTGAACGCTTGGCCTATTTTAAATTAAATACACTTCAGGATAGAAGAATGATGCTGGATTTAATATTCCTACAAAATGTAATTAAAGGGTTATCTCAGGCAGAGGGACTGCTTGAGCGTATAGAAATATGCGTACCTAGACCAAATGCCAGAATCCGAAACAATTTTCCATTTATTAAAGTACCGAGACCCCATTCCTGGGTGCTCAAGCTCCTATATCTAGGTATACTGTAACTTATAGCCATTGTTAGAGGAGACTTCGCCTGGATATATATCATGACCATTCTAAGAATTATAAATATAAAATAACTGATAGCAATAACTTATTATAAGTTGGTAATTTTCATATAAATATTGTTTTCCCTGTTGTTGCTTTTATTTGTTATATTTCCTTTTGTTGCTTAGTTTTTGCATGTTGTCTACCTGCCAGTGCTGTGCATATTTGTAATTGGAGTAGCACATGCACTTTGATGTCTGTTAATTTTATGTGCATGTCTGTGTTTACCCTGTAAATATGCCTAAATAAATAAATATTCACCGCTAAAACCAGCAACGAGTTATACAGAAACGCTCAGCTTGGCTTTAATATTGTGAATAACTGGCTTCATCAAAATTTACTAACTTTAAATTCCGATAAGACGAAATATATTCACTTTTCTATGCGCAAGAATAACTATAGTATAACTAACCCACCTATATATGCACACAAATGTCCGCTTCAAAACTCCGCAACAAACATGTGTAATTGTCCTTCTATCCTGCAAACTAGGAGCATAAAATATCTTGGAAACATAGTCGATGATACACTTTCCTTTAAACAACATATTGATGATCGTCGACCTCGATGGCGTAGTGGTTAGTGTAACCGACTGCCACGCCCGAGGTCGCGGGTTCGATTCCCGCACAAGTCAAACATTTTGTGTGCATGAACATGGATGTTTGTCTTGGTCTGGGTGTTTCTATGTATAATATGTATGTATTTACAAAAAAAAAAAAGTATATATGTATGTTTATCCATTGTCTAGAACCCATAGCACAAGCTCTGCTTAGTTCGGGCTAGATGGTGTTGTGTGTATGTGGTAGAATATTATTATTATTATTATTATTATTATTATTATTATAGTTTAGTAAATAGAATTCGTAAATTTATATATGTATTTAATAATCTCCGAACAGTAGCAGATATTAAATTGATTACTCAAGTTTATTTAGCTCTATGTCAATCAATTATCCAACTTTTATTACTTCATGGGGTGGAGCAGTGAAAACTACTATGCTGCCTCTTGAACGAGCTCAGAGAGCAATTTTGAAAGTAGCCACCTGCCGTCCTTTCCTACTTCGTACAAGCTGCGGTAACCTGTCAATATAAATAGTACCTTCATCTAACGTTGAACGTACTTACGTCACCTATTAATGATTGAAAAATTTATTCTATTTGTGATGAAATAGTAAGCAAACTATTGGGATGCTTTAGATTAGATTTTGATACAACTAAGGGAAAAAGTAGAATAATGAAGAAAATGCATTGAATACGTACATTTAGGATATTTAGTTGCCGGTCTGATAACAATTTGAATACTTCGAATGCAAAAAAAAATATATTCAGCTTTTCCGTTTGACCAAATTCAAGCACAACTATGATACAATGGTATCTTTTACTAAAAATACAAATAAATTATTTACAAATGGTCGAATATTTGTAAGGTCCGCGGCTAAACTAAAGACCGCATCTTATAAATGTAATCATTTATTAAGATAACTAATAATTTAAAATATCTACTGAATTTTAAATAAGCGAATTTAAATGCGTATCACCACAAACATTTTAATTTTGATTTTCTGAGAATATCTTGGCTATTTCTATGAAAGACCCAATAAAATGTTAGACACTACTACGGACAATGGAATACACTTTTCTATTTATGTGGTATAACTTCATATCAAAATGTATTGAAACATAAGGCAAATGTAGCAAACTAATGAGATCCGTGTGATTAGAATGACTCAGCATCACAATTTGGGCAAGCAAGACTCGCACTTGCCCCGTTTTTTTATTTTTACCTTACTTTAGATTTAGCACAATATACCTAATTAATCCAAGTTTAAAGCTTGTATATATTAGCGTTTTTAAAACAGAACCCATTGAACATTTTTTTTGTAAGAGGTGTAGCTTCTTGAATATTACATAATTTTTACTATAGTTTGATTAGGCATCTGCCATTATAACACGAATTCTATAAGTAGTTCGATAGCCTATCTACTGCAGTTAAACTTTTTAAAACTAGTACAGTTATTGAAATTAAACAACTTTATACGGATTTTATCGCGTTGTTTACTTTGAAAACACTATTATTACATAATATTAAAACTATTAAACTACTGTTTTAAGCTATTTAAACTATTTAGGTTAACACTTAGGACAAACAGACAGACGATGTACGCTTGTAAGTATAGCACTTTAAAATATCTGGCCGATGCAACATAGCTAAAATATATATTGCAATCAACATAACGAATATAAACATATTTTAAATTTCAAGCAAACCTTCGTATAAACCAGTGTAATATAGGCCACAGAAAACACAAAAGTACTACAGTACACAACTCGGTACAATATGACGCATCCTACAGCAATCTCCACGAATATTAAGCTTCAGAACATAACCACAAAGTCCTCTAATCCTATGAATTATTCTAAGGCTCACGCATACTTACAAATTACAATCATAACATGTACACACATTTACATTCAAGTCGCCGTCTCGCCCGGCAGTACCTTTCCCGTACATTATTACTAAACCTAACCTATAATATTCTAATAAAGGTGAACGTGCATGCAAATCGTGAATTCTTAGCATTTATCACATACTTGCTAAAGAGTTTACTCAGGAATATTATCAATTTAGTTGTGACATTACAGATAAATGTTGTTTGCTGCAGACAATGCTTATGTAGTTGTACAATGGAAAATTAATTTAAATATAGACAGGAAGGCTCGAATTTGTGCCCCGCGTAACAAAGGTACGGTTACGTGATGTATAAATTTGTATGGTCATTGTAGGTTAAATATGGGACCCAATTGCGGATAGACGCCTGAAACTGTATTTATATATAAATATCGACAGATTTATTTCATGATTACTTTTGTCTATGTACTATACTATTGTATAACCTATTATAAAATACCGAGTCTAAAGTGTTATAATTAAGTAAGACTAATTAACAGCTTGGATAATGCAAATACGCTATACTTAATTATAATTATTTCTGTTTTTCTTGAACTTGTTCATTAAAGCCCCAGAGTGGGAAAAAGGCTCACAGAGTTTTGCAAATATACATCTCATGTACCCAGTTTGAAATTGCATATAACTAATAAAAGACTAAGGAACTAACCAAGCCCGATTTTTCAATCAACCGTAAAAGACTTTAGAACTATAACTGGCAAATATCACGAAAAGGCGCAAAGCGAATTCGTTCCGAACAACGCTCACCATTCGCGTGGGTCACGCAAGTCCACGCTAACTTTTATACACACAGCCAAAGTAAATACCAGATGTTTCTAAAATACTACAAACTTTGTCGCACTCTGAAGGTCGTCACATAAAAAATATATAATATCGCTCTGATCGAAACTTGTTTGCGACTTGATATACTGATTGTTGAATTGATTAGTACTATTAACCGATTTGAATAGTAGTTCAGTGTATTGTAGAGTAGATATTTAATAATAATAATATAATAATGTTTTTATTTACGAAATAGTGATTGTAGTACAAAATGAAAATTATACATGGTAGGTCTTACAACTATTTTACATACAATCCTATGGATGAAGTTCTGTTACCCTTGATAGGTTAGTTATTAACCTGTAGTAAGGATTAACAGTGCTCTCCCCTCCGGTTTGTATTATAATTACGATTACAATTATTATCTAAAGTATAACCATGACTAATGTTTTTATTGTATTCAAACTACCATAAAAAGTTTAACATTTATAATAACTCATGCCTTGGAAAAGTTAGTATGTAGACTGTAAAGTGTGTGCGTTTGCGTGGCGTTTGGCCAAGTAATAAGAGAAACGCTTAGTAAAAGTTGTCAGCGGCTTAGGAACAAGGCAAATTTTGTCTTTTCGACGTTTTTTTGTGTTGTAAAAGTATTGTGTGTAATATAAATAATTGCGATTTCCAGCGGCATAAGGGGACCGTTTTTGCTGCACCTCCCCCCCCCCCCCAGCAGGAAATACAATATGTTACAATTGGCAAACATAAGGTGTAATATACGTTACGTATTATAGATTGATTTGCAATATGGCGCAAGGTTTTAAAAATGTAAGTTTACGGACTCTGCCTACTAGAGAAAGTATATGCAATTTAAAATTTAAAAATTTGTCTAAAATTACGCCTGAATATTTAATATTATTAACTGAATATAGGGATGAGCAATTACATAAAAGCTTAACTGACGTGTGATTTTAAGGTAAGTGGGGTTCTAGGTTGCGATTTTGAGCTAATGGAAAAGGTAATATATTTAGTTTTCTCTGTATTTAATGTTAGTGTGTGGGAAGATAGCCAGCTTGATGCTAGGTCAAAACCATATTGTGCCCTGTGTTCCAACTCTGACCATGAGTCTGCGACAAATGTTAGTGCTGTGTCTGCATAACATATGGTTTTTGATTCTGGAATTTTCAGTTTACAGAGGTCATTTATGAATACAAGGAACAACGTCGGACCAAGTATGCTACCTTGTGGCACGCCGTAGTTGATAGCTAGTTCGTCGCTGATATGGCTATCAATTTTAACTATTTGCAAACGATTTATGAGATAACTCTGAAATAGGTCAAATTGTGTTCCTCTGACACCCACCTTTTCAAGTTTGAGTAAGAGTGGGGCTACGGGAACCGTATCGAAAGCTTTTGCGAGGTCTAAAAATATAGTAAACACCTTCTTATATTGATTACGGTTTTGAACGATAAAATTTGTCAGCTCATGGATAGCGGCGTCACAGGTGGATTTTTTTTGGCGGAATCCAAATTGCTGAGGTGAGATGAGATTATAATGATCCCAGTAGTGTACAAGCTTTTTATTTATTAAGCGTTCAAGTACTTTAGATAAGGTGCTCAAAACTGCAAAAGGACGGTAATTGTTCGGCAGGCTCCCGTCACCCCCCTTGAAGATAGGATGTATTATAGTCTTCTGAAAAGCTTTGGGAAAGACAGCAGTATCGAAGCAAAGATTGAATATATGGCTTAAAATAGGTGCCAGACAGATAGAACCTTTAGAACGAACAAGGGGACGCCACCCGGTAGATGCATTTGCACGTAATGAATTGATAATTGAAATAACTTCGGCAGGGTCCGTATGATTTAAAGCAAAAGATGAACATGATGTGACATTATGTGTGGGCTGTGATGGGCTTTGATGTGGAGATTGGTTTTTTAATATGTCTACCGCTAGGTTTTTGCCGACGTTAACAAAGAATTAATTCATATTGTTACAAGACTGAGTGTACGAGGGTGAAGACTCAAGTTATTGTGTAGAAGGATTTTAAATTTTTGTTGTATTAGTAACTTGCTTTATAGTATCCCATAGTAATTTAGGATTGTGACTGACTATATTTATTTGTTGTGCATCATAAAGCCTCTTTGATTTTTAAAATACTTGTTCAGAAATTTCTATATCGTTAGTAAGTAATTAATAATATTTCATTTGTTAGAGACTGCTTAACTTTTTTGTGCACTGCATCCCTATGTTTTATACATCGAACTAAGCCAGGCGTAATCCATGGTTTGAGTATTATTTTTTTTATGTAACTTTTTTAAGAATTGTATGTTTTGTAATAGCTGATCTTAGTAAATCTATTAGCTTGTTCGTTACTGTGTCTGGGTTAACTATGGAAAAAGTGAAAAATATTTGAGATATTGTTTCATCAAGGGCCTTGTAGTCAATTTTAGTAATGGTACGAGTAACATTTACTTTGTAGTACAGGTAGTACTAGTGTTAGCGAAGTAAGCGTGACATTTCACACGTAATATTGAAATGGATGTGCGTGATAACATAGAATCAAAGTAACTTAATTTATAGTAAACTAGCTTTGACTCGCGACTCCGTCAGCATGGCCTTTAGTTGTTTGGTGATTTTGTCTTTACCCTGGTCGAATTAAAAAAATTGTAAGACCAGTCATTAGTAATTAGATATAATAATCTATTGATATAATACTAGAAAACTCTTGTATTAATATATAACACGGTATATAATATGCCTTTTATATCTTTTGCTATGCGAATAACTATAAAGCCTTATTCCTTATCTACATCAAGGAACCTTTGTGTATAATATCCGTTTTTAAGGGCAAAGGGTTTTAGATGTGCGTCAAGATTTTCTTCTTTTATAATCTTCTCTCTTAGCCTTTATTATTCCCAAGTCACTTGGGGTCGGCTTTTCTGGTCTAACCGGATTTGACTGGATATCAGTTTTACACGGAGCTGCTGCCACCTGACCTCCGCAACCCGAAGGCTAACGATACCCTAAGGCTAGACCAGTGTCAGGATATTAGAGGGTACTGACTTTCCCAATAACGACTGCCATAGATGTTCATGGCAGACGGGACCAACGGCTTAACGTGCTCTCCGAGGCACGGAGCAGGCGATAATTGTCAATCAATACGCACATAATTTCGAAAAGTCATAAAACTTCCGAAAGTCAGAGGTGCGCGACGTAGGTTCGAACCCGAGACCCTCTGCATTGCAGTCTGTTGGTCTCCCCACTGAGCTATCGCTGCGTTTCTTTTTTTATAATATATTAACAAATTATTTAAGGATTGTAGCGAAGCCACCATAACACATAGGTATAAAGCAGGGTTCTGCATATGCACTAACATTAGGTTTTCTTACGTTTTTCTATTATTAAGGTGGAAAAGTGAAGCGAGAGTGATCAACTTCAAGTCTCTTAAACCATTTAGAAACAATGAAAAAAGCACTCACCAGAAGCACCAACTATCGCGAATTATAATATATTTAGAATAAAGTCGAGTAAGTAATCAGCTATCTTGACTTCCAGTTATTGAAGTACAATAGCGCAACTACGAGGCTAAGTGCGGCAAACATACGCCTAACTAAGACCTCATTTACGGAGACGCGGGGCGTTGCACGTCGCGTGTGGCGTAGCGTCTCGCGGCGCGTCGGACGTTTTTTCTGTTTACGGAGCGGTGCGGCGGTACGTGTAGCGGCACGCATTATCGCACACGTAAACACAAACATAGGGCAATATACGATGTTGTTTATAGAGATGCGAGGCGGGCAAAGTGGCGTTGCCCGCCGCTGCGCCCGCGGCGTATCGTTAAGCGTGTAGCGAAGCACGTGGCGGCTATCGCTGCGTCGTACACTGCGGGCATCGCTGGCGCCTTTATTATATTAAATAAGTACTTAGTTCACCTTATAACATAGAATTTTCTTCTAAAAAAAGTCAGTCATATCTTACTCCACTGCGACAATGACTAACGTCTGCGTTGTGCGATTTCCAAATAACATTGGCAGAAGGTTCCGCCGCGGGCATCGCTTTATCGAGATTTGCCGTTGCGTGAGCCGCCGCGATAAACGCCGCGTGAGACGCGTCGACTCCACCCGCGCACGGGCTCCGCCGCAATAAACGCTCCATTTCAATGAACGCGCGTAAAATTGCTTCTCCGTAAACGCACTCTTATATACGCCATATGTTTGAATTCAGTGCGGGCCGCGCTGCCCATCGCAACGCGCAACGCCCCGCGTCTCCGTAAATAAGGCCTAAGGTGAAAAAAAGTATGTGCCGCGCTTGCTGGAAAGCAGTGACCGCAACCTATGACAGCTTAACGCTGTAATTATGTCAGTCACCTCAGCCATAACAAGGACATCTTACATGGTAAAGTTTACATACATATACCCATGCCTGTTTATATACCTGAAGCTATAGGTAGATTGTATAACATCCACAATTCACTAGGTTTGTTTTAGTTATCCCTTCATAGCGAGCCTATCGTCTCCTGCTAAAATCCTAATCGTTTTTTTTTTCACATTGATAGAACGACGACAGCTCCCGCACTAGGATTATTTTCTGAGTCGCAAAGTACTTTACAAACATTCAAACAAAGGACAACAAATGCCCTGAGAAAAACAAAAAATTCTGTAACTTCTTCTTTTTGTGTGGTTAGTGGCCAACCTGTTGTCAAGAGTTGTTCAAGCCGCCCGTAGGCCTCTGACATGGCTTAACGACTGCTGTCAATTTCACAACAACCGGGATCGACATTTTACGTGCCCTCCGAAGCACGGAGACGCTCAGATGAAATACCACTAAACGGTCACCCATCTATAGACTGACCGCACCCGACGTTGCTTAACCTCGCTAATCGTTTACCGATCAGTGAGTGCAACTGTATATGACCACAAATGGTATGCTATGACAACAAATGGTAGTTCCGAGTCTAGACTCGGAACTACCATTTGTGGACTCGGGACTACCATTTTGTGTTGGTGGCATTGTGTGGTCACAGACATTTATGTTTTTCACTCAGCGCAATTGCAGCGGTAAGGCGGCTACTTAAACCACTACGCCATCGGTCGAATAACCATTAAATCTATAGATACCGATCTCATAGTATCGGGCCTGTTTACAAATTATCCCACAGCTGGGCACAAGTCGTTTCTCACTATGACAAAGCGCTAAGGCCATAGTCCACCAGACTAGCAGAATGTGGGTAGGTTCACTTAACACATCTTCGAGAACATTATACCTATAACCATGTACCGTTGTATATTATTAATAACTAGAAACGTGGAACAAGTGATATTTACATTATGAATAATACATTATGTAAATAATATAAATATAATTATAATATGCAAAGGCGCTGCTTGTGAAAACGAAATCAACAATTTTTTGCGGGACATGTCCTTCAATTGTCCTTCCTAAATGTAATACACTACTTATTTGGCACAAAAAAATACTAGTTGGTCCAGTAGCCACTCGAAAATGCTTGAGTGAATCGAGAGGACCTTGGTTGATGCCTAGGTAATCCTGGCATGTGATTGCATGAAGTTTCGGATCCGAGTACCGAATCACGCCAACGAAAAGATATTGGGATTATCTGATAATAAATTATCAACATAAACCCGGATTTAGGAACTTAGCGGTGTTATACACCCTTGCATGTCTTAAAATACGCAAAGCCGTTGGTCCTGCGCCTGATCTCTCTCTCTGGTCGTGTCGAATTATGAGTGTTAGGGAATACACAGTGCACTTACAATACCCAAGTGTTTGCGCACACCCTTCAGCACTATAATATGTCCTGCGAAGATGGTCATTACTGTTATAGCTCGCTTATAATAAATTGACAGAAAAATTGAATATTTAAAAAAAAATATGAATTGCTTAAATAGAAGTAAACAGTAACTAGTAAAAGTGTTTAACAATAGTAGTTTAAAGTTTTGAAATTATGTCATAGTAATGTTTTGTAAAAATTACCAACGCAAATAAAATATGAGTAATTTTATTAAATTTTCTATACGCTACTTTTGTTTGTAATAGGAAATTTAAATAAGGATTTCGCTATGTTCTATGTCTTTAATGTGTCACATCTCTCTTTTTGTAACATTTTGTGATCATCGATCAAAAATTAACACAGCTTTAAAAGGCAGTTCATCAAAAACTTAACAGACGGTGAAATCTATATCAACTGTTGAGATTAGCTGATAGAATTAGCAACAGCCAATAAAATTCCAACGCTACAATTATTTTATGAAACCATTCATTTACAATAAAATTAATAAAGTTTATAACATCACAGAACTAAATAATTATTGAGTTAAAAAAAAATTAACAATGCAATTGCTGAACTGGTTCTACCAATACTCCGAAGAATTCTTAAGAATAATAAAATGACAATTTCTTTTAACTGTCTTAACTTCCTAATAATCCGTAAAATAATTTTACTTCTATTACTGTAACTGTATTAACTGTGTTTAGATTATAAGTACTTTGGACTATGTACCAATCTTAAATTTTGTTAATTCTCTTGTAAAACCTTCCACGAGACAGGCCAAACCTAGTGTGGACGGTTTTTGTATACTGTATACACAAATTTTTCTTGGCAATAAATTATTTATTATTATTATTGTTATTAAAATCACTTTAAAACAAAATATTTTGATTTTGACAATTATTATTGATGAAAGAAAGGCAGGTATATGAATTAAAAATCTTTAACAAGTTTTACTAAAACGCCTGTTTATTTTCTCAGAGAAACAAATTGCAACTTAGAGAAAATTTAAAGATAAAGCGTAGGTAAAAGGCTTTTAGAATAATACCATTCCTTTTGAAACCTTCTATCGTTACGGGGACTCAAAGGTATTATTGGCATTTTTGTAAATTAATATTTAAAAACAGCATGGTATTTGGAAATGTCTTCCTTTTTGTCTATGTCACTTTAGGATCTGTATTGCGTTTGATTTTAAATGTATCGAAATTACTTACGTACCTATATAAAGAACTTTCTAGCCCGGCAGCTATTGATAGATCACACAGCAGTTTATCCCGAGTTTATGTAAACAAACACATAACACTTGGAACATAGGCAGATGCGAGATGATCACTTGCATCTTCTATTGTTTACGATAGGTAAATTGTTCGCGATAAATGCTCGGACATATTTATTTGTCCTGTATTGTCTGGCACTTAAACATGACTGACAAAGGGTTGTAATAGAAGATTTCTTGATTGTCAAAATTATAGCTAAAAGCTTCTGACAGATTTTAAATTTAAATTTGTGGGTAATCAGTGAAACAAGTGTGAATCAGCGATGAATTGCCGTAAATCTTAGAGTTCGAAAAAATGGTTCAAGTAATATGCAAAGGTCACGTGATACCACGTGACCTTGGCATTTGAGGTCAGAGGTCAAAGGTCATAGCCATTTCGGGGTATATCGACTATGCTGAGTCGAATGGCGTTAACCGCGAGTCTCTAGCTCTTACGGTTCTTGAGTTGAAAGTCGTTTAACAGTCAGACGGACGGACGGACAAAGCTGTTATATGTATAAGAGTTTTTTCGAACTCTAATACATAGTGGATTGTTGTTGTATTCGACGTTTGGATTCCGACACAATGGTTTTTTTATTGTGTCTAAATATGGTCACATTGACTTATTAAGAATCCATACTAATATTACCACCTACGATGTATAAAAAAATATATATTCTAAATGCAAAAGTAGCTCGGCTAAACCACTAAACACATTTTCATTAAATTTTGCAAGGAGGTAGATAGTATACTGGAGAACATAGTCTATCTTTTATCCTGGGAGTGATCCCGTGGAATTCACTATGTGATTTTGGGCAGAGCCACGGGGTAATAACTAATTTTATATACATTGTTAAATTATCATTGTATGAATTTCTGTATGCAATAATTAATTTAATTTATTATTTTCACATTGTGAAATATTACAATCATAGTTGAATGATAGTGTAGTTTTTGTTACACCAATCAAAGTATTTCAATCTATAGATATTCATTCTGTCGCCTACTATATTGGCCATTAATTAGGTATTACAATTTAAAAGGGTAAAATTAATACAATTAATTTTAAATAATAATTTATTGTCCTATCTTTCTCCCAAAATATAAATATACAAATACATACAAGTTTTAATCATTATTATACCAGAGTAAGGCAAAATATTCTTAAATTATATGAGTTGACGCACAAAGCATAGTTACCAAAATATATATTGATGACGTAGATATATGTATGTACATTGATGAAATTATGTACATCTAATAGTAATTTCAATAGAAAAACATGATATTAGTCCAAAAACAAATGTAGAAATGTAAAAAATAAGTCAGTTAAGTGGCAGTGATTGATATTAATTAATTTTACACAAATGTAATACATTTAATCGTCAAGCGATATTTAACCAATTTTACAATTGTCAATTTTAATTCAATGTATTTAGTTATATTATAAATTTAAATCATGCAATGTATTTAGTTCTCATTTGTAATTATTTCAGCAAGAACAATTAACTCTATAATAATAGAAATTGCTGTGAACATATAAAGTACACAGTCAAGACTTTATTGTAAGTATCTAAATCTTATGTTTTTAACGCAAAGAAGCTAATTGTAAAATCCAATAAAATTGGCAATTGTAAAATTGGTACATTAAATTTATTACTAGAGTACCCGATCCTTACTTAAATTAATCTAGTTAAAATAGTAATATTACACCTAGAGGCAGTGAAAAGCTAAACGGCTTGGTTATCGCAAATTAAAACATTCCCAGTTTAGTTACCAGTCAGGTTCGTTAGCGACATATTAGTATATTAATAACTTAATTATTATACAATTACATTTTAGTACAAGAATTAATACATAGGTAAAATTTACAAAATAAAAATGAAGACAAGTGAACTATTATTATTTTCATTTATTTTCGTTAAAATATTCATTACACAGAGCAATTTCGATACGATTTTTGCATTCAGTTTAAATTCGGGTTAATTAACATCTTATTATTTTCTTATAATAATCAAGTCAAAAAACTGTTTTATACTTTCTGCAAAAATTAAACCAATTAATTTTTTCGAAAATTTTGGACAGCCAACTTACTAATACAACCTGACTATAGAAACTCTATCTGTAACATTCTGTTTAGAATGTGAAACAGATATATTATTATAAATAAATAAATAAAAGCTGAAGAATGTAGAAGCGAGTACAAGCACGTGCAAATGGCACATGTTAGGCTTAAGATTACAGAGAAACTTACAACTAATATATTCGTCGGGTTACAAATCATTTCTGAAAACGCTCTGTCATATGCAATACGACAAACGGTTTTCATTTCATGACATTTCATTTATTATACTAAAATTCTAATTGAGAATTAAGTTCGTTATTTTTGAGTATTAAATAGTTTTTCAAACAAATATCAGCTAGCGCTAAAATATATGCCTAGAATTTTTATTTTAGATAATAGTATTATCAAATAAAATAGATATCTATTAATATTGTTACATTTTTCTCAAGTCTATTTAAGATAAAAGTCTTCAAGCAACCATAGTTTATACCTTTAAATGCTAAGCGTATAAAAGAAGAAAATAATGTTTGTCAAAACTATTCGACGATAACGTCATGTGGAAGAATCCTTTTTACATTTATTCTAGGTTTCTCACATCAAAATTCGTTTGTCATAAAATGAAAGAGAGGCAGATAATTATTTAACGTTTAAATAATACAAACTAAGATAGTGCTAACATCACATTGTTTGTCTAAGTCTAGATTCAGACGTTTAGGTTGCAAACCTAAAGATGACGTCACTCAAAAATGTAAAAAAATACATCTATTTTACAAAAAGTGATATTATTTTAATTCATAGACATTGATTGAAAATGTTCTACACCTCTGCCTAGGAACTTTTCTGAAATCAAGTTCTATAGAAACATTACATGGGTAACAAAAACCATAATTTTATAGTAAACAAAATTCAACATTAATAAAAGACTATTAACATCTAATTATTGAGGTAAAATTGATTGTAACAATTGTAACTTTACAAATGCATTTAACTTTTCATGTATTTTATATATAATAATATCTATTTGATAAAAAATTAAGTTACCCGGTATGTTTAATCCGTAGAGGACTTGGAACTTAACTACATTTTCGAATCAACACTATGAATAACACTTTATAACCGACTATTTACATTTGAGCACTTCAACACATAGTGCGTACTATGACACTTTCTGAAAAGTTTCGAGTCCCTTGGATTCGAGGTTTACATTACAGCAGTTACCCGGAGCCACCCGAACCGTTGCTGTAGACATCAGTCGCTGCTCGCTGACCCGCTCTGATCACGCTCTGGACCGTTTGGGCAGCACCCTGGAACATCAAACGAATATATATGAAAATGAAAGCTTATTACTGAAGGATAGCTAATCAAAAGCTTACGTCAAATCTAGAGTAACTTAAAATTTCATATAGAAATTGTTGATTTGATGACCTTAAGATAGAACCAGGCTTTTAAATTCAATAGTAGTCATAATTATTATGACATGACAAAATAGCTGCGCGGTACAAACAGTGCAATAACCGCTTTAGAATAATAAAAACTGATTATTTTCTATTTTAATTTTGGTACTGTTTAACCAGGTGAAGTGTTACCAGTGCTTGCTTGTGAAAAGCAAGTATTTGCATATAAATTAAAGTACAAGATAAAACATAGGCAACTACAACATTTATGCAAGTAGTTAATTATATTTAGATATATATAATTCATAAAAGTGAAAAATAAGCTAATGAACTTAGTTTTCATAATAGTTTAAATAATAATATTATTCGGACGCAAACAAAAATTATAAAATGTAAAACCATTAAACAAATATGTACTGTTAATGAATTATTATTAATTATCGTTAATCGACTGTATGTTGCATAAGATTGAATATATTATAGATCAATGCAATTAATTATTATTTTATATTGACATATTAAATGAAATGTATGTATGTAGAGTTATCAATAATGACATGTTGTGTTAGGATGACACAACTTACAAATATTTTCTTCAAAATCAGCCATATTTCTCTGAAAACTATGAAAGAAAACAGTTTACAGACAACAGTAATACCCTACTCCAATAAATTCTTAATTTTTAAAGTGCACCACAGAATTTAAACAGTTCAAAATGTTTACCTGTATCGCAGCTCCTAAGAACTGCGAGAAGGCTCTGGTAACATTTATGGCTGCTGATACTAGTTGCCCCCTGCCAGGTGCCTGTTCTGACGCGACAGACCTCGGAGGCTCCAGCGGTATCTATGTTTAATTCAACAATGTTAGTCATGAAGCATTACACCTAGACGGTAAAGATGGTAATGCTATTGCTTAGGCTGTGAGCGGTGCGGGTTTACATGTCTCGTGTGAAAGTCTATGTTTCGCAGATGTCAATACCATAATTCATGTTAAAAAAAAAATGAAAAGAGAACTGGAAAAATAATTATTTATATAACTTGCAAGACATTTACACGAAACACGCAAACATTTTTAGAATAGTGCGTGTGGTTATGGGTGACATAAAATCGGTAGATGTACGAAGGTGTAGATGAAAATGTGGAAATGGAAGAACACAGACAGAAATAAGAGAAAACAAATATTAACAACACAAAATATACATAATTACATATTAGTTATTAATATACAAGTATATATTCACAAATATATTATTATATACAATTTATATTAAACAGAGGTGAACAGGAAAAGTGTGAAATGTTAGTCAAAACATGCTCGAACTTAAAACATATGTACATGTATTTCACAAATTGATTGAAGGTATTTTACAAAAGAAGTTAGAAGTTCTTAAATTAATTTCATCAGTAATTTTAATAGGCAGGCATTTAGCAACAATTAAATATTGCAATTTAGAATAATTAATCTTTTAGTGTTTATTAAAGCCAATTGTACATTTATTTACTCACCAAACGAATATGTTACACTGCACAATCACTTTATTTACATTTGTTACACATTATTTGTAATTAACAATTACAAAAAGATTTCAGTGGATTGACTACTAAGATACCTACACTCTGGTCAGATTGAAACAACAAATAAGTGGATGTTACCAAATCCCTTGAAGGGTGTATCGGTGAAAACTGTTATTGCAAAGGATGACCCAAGGGATTAGTATTAATTAAACTAGACTTTAGAAAATTTCTATTAAAAAACTTCCTTGTGTATCTGAAATTGTAAAATACATTAAACCTAAAATACAACTTATTAGTAAAGTCTAGTTAATTTTCCAGACATCTTGTTATATACAACGTGGTCAAGTAGAAGTAAGGAATGAGGTATGAATGGATCCATCAGTAACACTAAATACAACACAACACAAACATAAATTAAAAAAACAATTTATTATACAAAACATGCGCTTATTTACGGCACAATATTTATTATGTACAAGCCAATGAAGCCAATAATTAATAAATAATTTAACTAGGGAAATATAAATGATACAAAAGAAAATCATAGTAAAAATTAAAATTATCTTAATCATCTCTCACTATATACATCCGACCCAATCGCCAGTACTATACAAACTATACAATGCCAGACTTAGATTAAATAGGAACAAGTTACAAATAAAAAAGTCAACGAAAAAAGTTTCTTTAAAAATCAGCAATATTTAATCTAAAGTCTGATCCCAACACCTCATCCCCAATCACATAATTTAAGTAGTAACGATGCGAAACCCACTCTATTCGCTGGTCTATCATCAGCGTTGCCAACGAACGGGCCAGAGCCTAACCAGTTGACTCTGCTGCTCGTTGTTGGCGATGACGCTGAAGGCCTGGATGACGGCGTTGGCGCGGATGAAGGCCTGTTAGGCCTTGGAGCTCCTCCGCTTCCAGGAGCCGTCTCTCTCCATTGCTGCCAAAGCCAGGCTAGGCCATCTAAAACTGGCCTCCGGGGTGCTGGTGGTGGTGGTGGCGGCGCAGGCGTCGTTGTTGTCCTCCTCGCCTTCGGCGTCACTACCACTTGGTTGAGTAAAGCCTACGAGGTCATAGTTAATTCTAGAGATCCTAATGGCATAATGATACATACGAGTAGGTTCTCAGACAAAAGTAGTGAAATATGAAGAAACAGATGAAAGATAACGAAATAATGGTGCAATAAGCGGAATGAAGTTACGAGTTGATTACGTGAGTGAAAATTTAAATGTTATGATTTAAAATATATAACATAAAGTAAAATAAAGAATATGTGTGGCTCTGATGAAAAGAATGTTCAAGTTAATTAGGGCAATGAATAAAAAATAAGACTAACAGCGAGTCGAAGTTGCTCATCCAAAGAACTTGCCGTGGTTGGACCGAACCCTTGCTCCTTCAGCAATGCAGCTAGCAACGCGTCGTTGCTCTTGCCGTACTCGGTACTCAGGGATATGGGCGCTCGAGTCGCTTCAGATACCATTCCGCCCGGTTGCTGCTGCTGTACCAGTTTCTTTAGAGCTTCATCTGCTGATTGTCCTGAAAATATAAGTACCAATTTCTTAATTTATTTTTTATGCTCTCTAAACTGAATTACCTGTAAGTATAAATAATGACGTGTAAATATATGTATTGTTGCCAGTGTAATTATAATATTGCTTTTAATCTGGAAAAATAATTTCATAGAAGTATATTGAATATCGGTGGTTAATAAGTTCCTCAATATCATTAAGTTCGGATTCTTATTCGAATCTTAAGAATGATACTTTAATTCGAACGCCGTCATATGCATTAACAGTGACATCTAACAATTTTTTATGACTATTGCACCGCGATAGTATTGATATTGATATATTTTGATATTTTTAAAAATACAACTTCCGCTCTATTTTGAAATCCTGTGTCGCAGGGATCTTTACAAACATTTAAATAACGGATACAAAAAACGGCTTAGCGGTAACAACAATTAGTGAATTAAAAAAACGACATTTTGGCCCGTGTGGGAATCGAACCCACATCACCCGGCTTAATGACAATGACGCGACGACCACTTAAGCCACTACGCCATCCGAGTAGTCAACAGTATTATTAGCTAAATATCTAATAAAACTTGTATACAATACTTTACCTGTGATAGTAAGTTTACTTTTTTGCGTCGTAGTCTCCTGTACATCCTGCAATTTGACCAAAGTTTGTAACAACTTCTTATCGTCTTGTACATTGTTCAGTTGATCTTTAACGGCTACTTTTGCACCATAAGGCAAAGCTGTTGTAGTAATACTAGTTTTAATAACTCCTTTATTAGAGTTAATGAAAGGCTTCGGCGTTAGCGGTTCAAAAGGTTCGTTCAGAGGCGATGGCGAAGCTAGTAGATTCGAAAGTAGTTTCAAATCATCATTGACACTATTTGGCAGATTGGGACTCACATTTATGTTAGGTGGTAATGTAGGTAAATTGAGTTTGGATGGGTCTTGTCCTGTTGCTTTAAGCAACGCTTGTAGAAGTTTAGTGTCTTCTTGGAACTGTTTTATATCATCGTCTATGGACGGTCCGTTGACAGTTGTTGTAATTCTTTGTGTTGTTGTTGGTCGTGGTGTTGTTGTTGTAGGGGTAGTTGTTGGTCGAGTAGTAGTTGTTGGTCTATTAGTTGTTGTCGATATCAAATTGTTTGCACTGACGGCTATATTTTTTCCAGTTCGAATGGTGTCAGGCTTTCCCGTTTGAATTTCGTTAAGGCTCCTTTCGACAGCTAATGCTATTATTCTGTTGGCAAGGGCGGCTTCAGGGTCTTCATTTTTAGGGTTTGTTTTCAATGCAGTTTTCTGAAAATAGAAACCGTTTATTATATGAGTAATTTTAGAGACATGCCGCACTACGGGTTTTCCTTTAATATTGGCTGCTCAAACTTAATCAGGCTAACTGGGCACATAACACCATCTTACAAAAGATTATAGCTAAACAACCTTCTGTTATATTTCTGTGGTGTATATGTATGTATGTATGTATGCTGTCAACTGTGGACCAGTCTGAGCTTTGCTTCTTGCGCTGGCAGTCAAGCGATCTTTCCAAATAACTGTCAAATTATTGCCCTGATGTGACAACCACGCATAGTTGGTAACTGTTTATCATCAGGGGAGTTTAATTCTTATTTGCTACGCTTGTGTAATAAAAAATCTCATATCGTGTTTGCCAAACAAATTCACGCATAAAACACGAGTTCGAGTTAAAAAATATTGCCGTTCGTGATTTCCAGGCGCTACGCATACAATAAAGGGATATACT
Source organism: Catocala fraxini (assembly GCA_930367265.1). Taxonomy (NCBI): domain Eukaryota; kingdom Metazoa; phylum Arthropoda; class Insecta; order Lepidoptera; family Erebidae; genus Catocala; species Catocala fraxini. Next base: position 25,391,841 of record OV884027.1, on the reverse strand, counting down.
AAAAAGTTAACAGCGCTTAGTACGATTTTTCTTTGACATAGATTTTCTAAGAATTCTGTCTGCCTCGGTGGCGCCGCGTTATTGATTGCGACTTTTGTGTATGTTTGTGTCACAGGTTTATTTTCGAGACGGGTAAAGTGTGTGTGCACAAAATACTCAATAGCTGCAGAAGACAATAGGCTCGCCCACAATTACGTGGAACCTAAAACAAATATAATACATCTCTGCCTATCACTTTGTGGATATAAGCATATAATAAAGTAGTATCTATATATTATATATTATGTATTATAAAGTAAACTAAATCTTAAATAGATTTTGTTCGTTTGTTACGCTTTCACGGCTTAACTACTTGACCAATCGTAATTATATTTCACATACACATTGTCAAGGACGCAGAAAAGAACACACGGTTTATGTTATTCTATTAAATTTTAGTGGTTTTTCTACAACTTGTTAAAAATAAAGATTTATTAATCATTATTTATTACATCTAGAAAAAAGTTGTGTTCCCGGAAGATAGATATTTATTGAAATTACCTACATTAACGCAAGTGAAGCCGCGGACAAAACCTAGTATACTATACAATAAACTTACCAAATTTTGCAAGAAAGTTAGATCCTCTTCTACAGAAAATGTCGAAGAGCTAGGAGATTCGGTAGTGGAAGTAAATCCAGGCGCGCGACGACCCGTCAGTGTTGTTGGAGCTCCTCTTGCTGTTGTTGTTGGTTGTCTTCTCTGGTTGAACGGTTGGAAAGTTGTGGATATTCTCACATTTTCAGTCGTTGGCTGTAACGTAGGGGTTACGGTTCTAGGAGCAAATGTCTTAAACACTGGACCATTAGTTGTTGTATACACAGGCCTAACATTAAGGGGAGTTGTTGGATTCGACCCTACTGACGTAGTTTGCGGGTTAGATGCTATTCTCACATTCGATGTTATACCAGATACTACCGGAATATTTAAGTTAGTCGGATTTTGACCCGTTGCCTGTAACAGAGCCTGTAAAAGTTTCGTATCTTCTTGGAACTGTTTGAGATCAGCTTCAATTGATTGTGTTGTTGTCGGTCTACCTGTCGTTGTTGGTCTAAATGTTGTTGTTGGGCTAGTTGTTGTAGTTGTTGGTCTAGTTGTAGTTGTTGGTGCAGTTGTCGTTGTTGGTATAGTTGTAGTTTGTGTTGTTGTGACAGGAGCTCTAATTGTGGTTAGACTATCTAATGAGGGAATGTTTAGACTAGCAGGGTTTTGCCCAGTAGCTTGCAATAACGCCTTTAAGAATTTTGTATCTTCTTCAAATTGCTTGATATCATCTTCTATAGACCGTATTGTTGTAGTTGGTTGTTGTGTTGTCGTAAATCTTGTGTTACCACCACCGTTTGGTACAGACACTGTTGTGGTTGTGGGATTATTTAGATTTGACAATAATGCTTGCAGTAACTTAGCCGAATCAGTTTGTACAGTTGTTGTTGATGGTCTTGTTGTAGTTGTCGGCATTGTAGTAGTCGTTGGACTATTTGTAGAAGTGAATTCACCCAGCAACAAGGGATTAGGATTCAAATTCAAAGATTTAGGGTCGCGGCCCGTTGCTTGTAGTAGTGTTTGCAATAATTGCACATCTTCTCGATATCTCTTCAACTCTTCTTCAATGCTAAGTGTAGTACTTTGGAATGTAGTCGTAATAGTACTAGGTACTTGTGTTGTTGTAGGCATTTGAGTAGTGATAGTTGTTGGAGCCACTGTTGTGGTTGGTGCTTGAGCAGTTGAAGTTGGAGCCATTGTTGTTGTAGGCGCAGTAGTTGTTGTTGGCACTGGAGTTGTTGTTGTAGGCGCAGTAGTAGTTGTTGGCACTGGAGTTGTTGTTGTAGGCGCTGTAGTTGTTGTTGGCAATGGAGTTGTTGTTGTTGGCGCTGGAGTAGTTGTGGTAGTAGTAGTTGTTGTTGTTGTCGTCTCCATTGTTGTAGTAGTAGGCACAGTCGTAGGTGCCAGTGTCGTTGCCTCTGGTGCAGTTGTAGCCACAGTCGTTGCTGGAGCATTTGTGAATGCTGACGATACTACTGTTGTTTCCGGCGCAACACTTGTTGTAATTTGAGATGCTGTTGTTGCTTCAGCATTTGTTTCTTGTGTTTGTATCTGTGATGTCTGGGTATTCATTTCAGTTACTGTTGTTGCTGTCACTGTCTGTACTTCATTTTGTCCTGAATTTGTTGTTGGTGTCTTTGTTGCCAGTTTTAATACATTCGAATTCTGTGGTTGTGTCGTCACCTCGTCTATCGGTATAAATTTAAATACACTTCCGTCGCCTTCTCCTGGCTTTTCAGTGCGTATTTGTTGTGTCTGCAATTTATTTCAATCGAGGTTAGAATCTTGTTATCATGTTGTCTGTAATATATTGCTTCAAGCAGTTTCTATTCCATTGCAATAGGTGACTAGACTTGTAAACCTTCACCACTTACCTTCTCCAAAGTCAAAGAAGTCAAATTAAACTACCGTTATAATACCAAGTCCATGTGTTTTAGTTGCGTATGAAACGTGTGATCGAATTATAGTGAAAATTAGTGACCATAGTTATTATAAAAGTAATAATATATAAATAAGGAAACTTCTATATAAATAATAAATATACCTCCGGATCAATATCCAGTGTTAATATTCTTGGTTCGCGAGTAGAGCTCATCATTTCTGATATGACCATCTCCTGTTTAGCGGCCGAAGATATACTATTAAGCAGAATCTCATCAATAGAAGGTAGCATTGTAGTTGTGCGTAAACTCAATACATGCGAGGCAGTGCTTTTTTCTGGCTTATTTGTGGTAGTTATACCGTAACTGCTTTTAATATTAAGTGCCGATGGAGATATCTGCAATTACGAAATAAAATGTTACCGCCTTGCGAGGTTATAAGAAGCAGTTATGGTGCATGCATGCAGAGCTTACGACAGATACCCGGCAACCAACCTGCATGCCCCGTCCACTCCAAATCTGCGGCTGCTAGAGAGGAAGGAAAATAAAGCACCAAGCTGAGCATTCAAGCTAAACAACATAAAGTCAATACCATCGTTTGTTGGTTATTTACAGTGTCGTTGGTTAATCTTTCCGTTCCGTTATTTGATGTGTCTGTGGATGTCACAGTATTAGTGGATACTCGGATAGGGTTAGACCGCGGTCTGACTATGGCCGGATTATTATGGATGGGGCTGTATGGATTTCTTAGACTCCATGGGCTTATTGGTAGTATGTCAATTTTTTGCATGACTCGTGGCACTCTAGTCCCATTCGGGAATTTACGTATTACTGTGTTATTAGGTAGCACACCGTAAACGATGTATGGACTCGCCTCTGTTAATGATTCCAATACATCATCGTTAGGATCTTTACGTACCACGGTATTGTTAGGTAAGATTCCGAATATAACAAAATCTTTTTTCGGAATGGTTGGTGTTCCGACGCTCAAAGTACTAACTGTTGTTTGTGTTGTGTTGCTTTCGGAAGCATCAGTTGTGGTGATGTCTGTGGCGACTGTAGTCGTCTCAGTATTCAATTGTGTCGTTGTCTCGGTGTTAGAAGCATCTGTTGTAGTTTCCGCTGTTTCTGTGCTAGGAACAGGTGTAGTGGTAGCTGTGCCATCTTGGAGTCGACTGGATATATCATTTTGTTGACCATCCGTTGTGGGTGTGAAAGTGGTACTTGGGTCGTCATTAGATGCTTCAGTAGCTATAGTAGTAGTTACTGTAGTTTCAGAAGACGAAGCCGTCGTGCCACTGGTGGCTTCAAAGAAACCAGAACGGAAGGATAATGTAGTAAAGGTCTCAGTTGTAGTAAGTACCTCATCATTTATAACTGTATCTGTCGGAGTTACTGTCGTTGAGAGACCAATCTCAGGTTTCCCACTTGTGGTAGTTTCAAAGGAATTTGTGGAAAGAGGATTAATAATAAAGGATAGGGCAGTCATAGGAGTGGTAGGTTCAACGTCACGAGTCGTCACAGCTTCAGTCGATGCAGTCATAGTATTCATAATATTTGATAAACGTTTAGATAAATTTACATTGTCTGATGAACTGACAAAATCAGTCAAAGGTGGCGCAGTCGCTAATTCATCATTGTGCTGTCGTATTAAGTCTTCGATCATCTTTAAAACTTTAGCTTTCCTAGATAGTACCCACAATTGTAATGGAGATATCTTGTTGGGATCCTGTAATTCACCACTATTTGGTGGTGATACTGGTGAGGCCAACAGGGATAAGGATTTTAAAATTGAAGTAGGTGATGTATTATCAAGATTTTCTACATCTTTTGTAGTAAAATCTCCACTTTGGAAGTTGGTGAAAAAAGGTAAAGGATCATTCTTGTTAGTAGAATCACTAGACACTTTATCTACACTTACTGTGTCTGCTTCTAAGGAGTCAGGTGACGTAGCTGTGATAGGTGTAGTATTAGGCGTTGCTGCAGAACTAAGACGTTCAGAGCTAAGGGTTGTAAATACAGTAGTGGCAGCTGTCGTCACCTGGCTGCTAGATGCAGGTTTGGTGCTTTCTGTAACACCCGGTGTAACAGGATTATTTACAATAGCGGGACTTACTGTGCTTTCAACGGGTACATTTCTACTTTCTACAGTGATATTTACATTATTGTCTGTAACTACACTTTGAAGGTCATTATTGGACTCGATACCATCAATTACAATATTTTCAGTGTCCTTAATGTCCTCCAAACTGTAAGGTGTCGTGTTGGGAATAAAATCGGCATTGTCAAGTGCAGTCGCAAGTCCATCTAAAGCTCGGGGTATTAAAGTTTTTAAAATCTTTTCCATATCTACAGGGTTTAACTTGGATCTACTGTTTTCATCCATATTTTCAATAATATCTTTAATGTTATTAGACAACATGCTAGTTAGTTCAGAAGAAACTAAATTGTTATTGGACAACAATAGATCAGACACTGAGTTATATACCATTTTCGGGCTGTCAGTCGATCCCTGAGTTGGTGTAGATGCAGTCGTGGGTTTGTCTGTTGGCGTTTCTGTTTCTGAGTACAAGACTTTTATAGCAAAAGGTCTTCTTGCAGAAACGGGAGTGGTGGGAGTAGGATCGGGTATGGGAGAAGGTTTAGAAGTTATTAGTGTATTCACAGGGGTTGCGTTTCCGTCTTCTGTGTTTTGTGACTGTGTAACAGTTCCCTCGACCAAAATACTGTTAATCACATTTGGTGTCTGAACAGTGGGCTGTACATATTTAGTAGTAGTGCTTACATCGGCGTTGGTCGACATAAATGTGTCCTGACTCGCTAAGCCCTTGACACTATTTACATTAATGTTGCTACTCACGCCGTTGAGTACTTGTTTTACATCTGTATAAGTAGGTTGTATTTTCGTTACTTCTGTTGTAGATGATATTCGTGGTCTGGGTGTCGACGTGAGTATTTCAGCTAGAGCATCAAATATAGATACTGTAACTGATGCCGAGTGATGTGACGCCTCAACGTTCATCACGTGTGATGGCTTCACCAGACTCTCGGACAGTCTCAAGTCTGCCGAGGACAGTGTCCTTCGTGATTGAGTAAAGGAAATAGCGTTCAGGTCTGGCCCTAATTGTATTTCTTCTCCCTCTACCTGAAATAAGAAGTAATCTCACCCATATAAATAGAAAAATAGATGTCTTCGTGTAAAATTTTGAAATTTGAAAGGAAATCGTTGTATGAAATGAAAATCCCGAGTAGGAACTCGTGCAAAGACCAAAGCCTCTTTATGACTTATTGGAATTAAGAAAGTGGTAGTAAGGTACGTTTAGATATTAGTGTTAAAATGAAAATTAGCCATAGAATTGTTATGTATTATGCATTAAAACAAGATATAACATGTATACAATATTATTTAATGTCTTATATTAATAGTATGTTAGTGAATGCTATGCTACATGTACATACATTAGTATGATAAGTTAGTACGTTTGATCAACTTTGCTATTTGACAACTTAACGCAATAACTTTTGGAGATAAGTGAAGATTTTTGTTTTAAAGAGATTCAATTAAAATGATATATTAAAACTAGATGATACCTTATAAACTTTAAAAAAATAAATGCTCTTAAATTCTACATCTCTTTAAAACTAAATCAAATCCATTTACAACAGGGTGAATGAAATGAGCAATGAACGTGACAATGATGTTGTTAACTATATGATTCCATTAACCAGTTCTATGGATGATTCATGAATGTATGGCGTTGTATTCAATCTTGACATCGACTCGGTAGTGTAAATGTCTCCTTCGAACCAGTTAGGCTCTTCTACGGACTTTGTCAACAGGTGATCAGTGACGTAGAATTTCAGCCAAGCCTTTAAGAAATTTCTCATTATTAATGTTACCATGATAAAGTTTTAGCACGAAATGGTACGGTGATGATTGTTGAGTTAAATGCCAATTATAATTGAGTTATTTATGTTGAGTTTCTTCTTAACAAAATCAAATCTATTTATCAGACAGAAATAACTCTAAGCATATATAATATAATATTATAAAGATGATTGCAATCTAGATGAAACAATTAATTACGATGATTTTGATTTTATACCTTACCGCCAATTCAATAAAGGGGCTTTGATAAACGTATCTATCATTACTGCGAATTGTTATATTGATAATGGGGATATTAATTTTGAAAAGATGTGTCTAAGTGTTTTGTTAGTTGTGGTATTATGTTACTTACAGTTGATGGTGTAATGGTAGGTACAGTGGGTTTGTAAAATGGTTTATCTAGATACGAAGCTCTGTATTTAGAACTGAACCTACTCTTAGATTTTTCTGGTTCAGGCGTTATCTGTAAAATTTTGATATGACAATCAAAAGATAGTTAACAATTTTGAATGGGCTGAATATGTTGAAGACAAAGAAAAGTACTCACCCCATTGTTTGAGGCCTCGGTCGTCTTAGAGAAGGATTCGCTAAATTTTCTAACACTTCTTTCTCGAGGTTTAGGACTAGTTACGGTTACGTCTTCGCTAAGCTTAGATTTGCCTCGATTACGTCCATATTTTCTTGTTTGAAGATTTCTAACTGGAGGAAAAGCTGTTGACGAAGGCTTTTCATGCTCAAAGTCTTTTGTCGAGTTTTGATCTTTATAGTTTGCATGATACTTATATTTTTCAGAGTCTGGCTTTGTTGCCACTGTAGGCAGAATATTAACGACAGGCAAATTCTCCGATTCTTCAGCCATATTCGGTACTTCATTGCTAGTGCTATTTTCAAGGGACTCCTTGCTAGTAACAGCTATCAAAAACATATGATTATCTTTATTTTCTGGTTGTGAATCTAGTCCAACGGCTTCTCCATCTTCAGAGTTATTCAATAAAGCAAAAATCTGTGGAGTTTCAACAGTTTCTTCAGATTTCTTTGCCACACTTTCGTTTACTTTTACATTAGGAGTTTCTGTTGTTGATGAGACTTCATTTTTGTTAACAATATTTCTTGGCCTTTTATAAAACGAAGTTCTAGGTAAAACGGTTAATTGTGCATTATTTATCGAGTTTTCATTTTTTTCACTTTCCGATGCTGACGTTTCAGTGCTACTCGCAATCTTCGGTTCAGTCTTGCCTTTAAACTTTCGTGAGTAAAATGGTGGTCGAACGATAGGCTTTTTCAGCGCGTTACTAGGTTCAATAGGTTTACTCTTTATAATTTCGGGTTTGGGTGATTCTGTTGTAGACGCCTTGAATTTTCTGTTATATTTGAAACCAGGTTTTTCTGAGGTCTGGCCTAAAGAGGTGCTTTGTGTAGAAGAAGGAGTAAATGTTGACTTTCTACTTCTTGGAGCGTAAGTGCCTCGTGGTCTGTACTCAGAAGTCCTTGGCTTTGATGCCTCTGGCGTTGCAGTCGTCTCAACTATATTGGTTTCTTCTTTAATTTCATTTTTTGACTCATCCGCCGCCTGCCTATTGCGCAACTGTGAATTATATGGGCTTGTGTTAGTATTATACTTCATTGAATAATAATTTACATATTTTGTAAGCTTTACTACCTTAGTTTTAAAAGCAGTATAGATTCATCTCAAGAAAGTGTAAACATGTAATAGTGAGTAAAAATGGTATTTATTGAAATTTAATCGTAAATATAGCAGTTTATTAGAGTTTTCAACAAGTGTTTAATTTTGAAAGTAGTATTTTAGAGGTAGGATTTTGGAAAAGAGATAGTGTAAGCGTTAACAAAATTCTCCTTTTGTCTAAAAGGGGAAAATCGTTAGAAGTCTTCCTAAAAGGTATTTTACCCTTGAGTATTTGTTTGTGCCAGGCCCAGTTAGTGTTGACTGTGATGTTGCGGAGTAAGTTTTGTATACTTTTTGTGATGCTTTCAGTGACAAACTCTCGCTGGTTGGAGAGCTCACCTGTGTCTGAAAATTGGCCGTAACCGTTAGGAAATATATCTCTTAGTCAAGAGATATGCTAGGAGGACTATTTACAATGGAGTTTTTACATAATGAAACTCCTTCCATTGTAGAAAATAAAATATAAGACTTTAATAGTTAAAAGTATTAAATAACCGTGCAAAAAATTTTGAATGCATTATTTTACATAATTTTTTGATTGAAAATACTATTTATATGTTTTAATAATAATCCAAAAACTCTCACCGACGCATTCTTAGATTGAATCAAAGCCTTGAAACTGGCTGGATAATTATCATCTTCGCTTATTTCGTCAGAAATTTTTGAAGTTTTGGGCAAAGATGCAGTTGGTCTAAAATTCGCCTTTCCTCTGGCCAGCGGGCGTCTTACCACCTTCGTCACTTTTAAAGTTGTGGTCTTCGGTTTGTTGCGTTCTGTGCTGTACTGGACGATTGTGTCAACGACGACTGGACCGGCAGATTGAGATTCCTGTTGACTAGTAACACTCTCTTTGTTCTGACTAGACTTTACGACTTCGTTAGCTGTAACGAGACCTTCCCCAGTTAAATTAGTATCAGTTTCAGAAGGCCGAGTTCTGTATCTCAATTTTCTTGAGTTCCGTACGTCAGCAGCAGTTCTGGCAGTAGTTGGCGCCTTTTCTGCAATCGTTAGCGTGTTGGTAGTTCCTGATACGGCAAGATCAAGTGATCTTGCATTTGGACGTGTGTTTATACGGCCGCGTGATCGTTTAGGTGCTACACTTTCCGTTGAAGCAGTTGGAGCTACAGAGCCTCTGCGTCGAAATTGAGTCGTAGCAGTGGGTTGCTCTCTTGGTATTTTAGTTATATCATCTAGGTTAGAATTGATTACGTCGATTTTGCTCTCGTCGATAGTTGGTGAAGTTAGTTCTAAAGGAGCGGGAGTAGACGTGGTTGATGTTGGTCGTCTACTGCTGCCTCTAGATCTACTCTGACTGGCAGTCTCTCTTGTTATTGAAATATCCTTGTTAGATTCATACTCTGGTTGACTGCGTGTTCGAGTTCTTCTCGAATCGAATCGTTCGTTGCTTGGACTTGGCTGAGCTTGAGCTTGTGCTGTTGGAGGAGCCTCCGGCCTTGATCTCATCCTAGTTCGGGTGACATCTCTTTGAGGAGGGCTTTCTTCATGCCTCCGAGACCCTCTTGACCTGAATGTTGGTTGGGCGGTATCTGGTCCAGTACCGGCTACACTATTGCTATCTGGAGCTGATGGTACCGCCAACCTCCGGCTTGTCCTCGTCGCACCTTCCACCTGAAAATTAAAACAAAATATCTTATAAACAGGGCAGAGAACAAAGGGGAACACATATTACAGAAACTTAAGTTATTAAGATCAGATCAGAGAATATCTTGAACGTGTAGTTGACCATTTAATAGACGTAATAAGCGAAAGCGCAGCTATCAATTACGAACGCGTAACGTTTAAAGAGTGGCACTGAAATGGAAAGTGCCATCTGCAACAATGCATTATGAAATCTTGAACAAAGAAAGTGCAGTTAGAACAATGCTGGACGGCTGCTGAGCGGTCATTGGAACGAATTATTCAGTTATTTCATATGACATAACATAGCATTATAACTTCACTTTAAAAAATAAAATACTAAGTTATGTGCATCGTATCTCATATTTACGAGAGTAATAAATAATAATAATAACATATCATAAGATCATACGTAACAACATATCATGTTACAAACAGAGTATCTATTACTTAGCGCCTGGATTTGACTAATATTTTTTTTTATTTATTTATATAATTTATTTACTAATAGATAGCTACTTTATATTGTAATCAGTGGAAAATGCCGTGGGTATGTATGTATCTTATGTGGGGGCTAGTCAGTGCAGACCGGCGACACTTCGACCCAGTGGGATCTTTTGTGTCGACGCTCTCCCAATAACGACTGCCATAGATGTTCATGGCAGCCGGGACCGACGGCTTAACGTGCTCTCCGAGGCACGGAGCAGGCGATAATTGTCAATCAATATGCACATAATTTCGAAAAGTCATATAACTTCCGAAAGTCAGAGTTGCGCGACGTGGGTTGCTGTTGGTCTCCCCACTGAGCTATCGCTGCTCAGGGTGGGTAAATGCCGTGGGTAGTATATTTTCTCTGTAAACTAATACTCAGGTTACACTATTTAATACACTTCCGTTTGTAATACTTAAAAAAATAAAATGCTATTTATAGTATGTTGACTGACTTAGACTTTGTGCATTTCATGATACACTAAGACACAGGAAAAGATTTCGGGGATATCTATTCATTCCATGAAAGCAGAAAAACAATTTCAATAGTAAAATCCGGTTGTATTGCGAACCGTACCAAAATTGTTCAGCAAATTTTACACGGCAGGTATATATATACATTTTTAAATTAGACGACAAAGATACTAAGGTCTATTACAAAGTGAATGTTCAACACTTAATATCTATAACTAATCTAGAACTATACGCTTAAAAGCCTACATCTAGCCTACGCCTAGCCTTCAAACAATCATCACACGGCTATTAATCATTCTTTTATAAAATAAATAGATGCCATTAGACGCGTGAGTGTCAATTTCATAGGCTATTCCTTCACGATTAAATGTATCAACCGATCAACCGGCAAGGATGCATACACGACCATATCAAAATAAAATCCGTTTGTATGTACAAAAAGAAGTTACCATTGCTGGAAAAAAAGATCAATACCCAAAGATCGTAATCGTAGATAGAAGATTTAGATCGTTTAAATATGATCGTCTTTCTGTTCAGGTGTCATCTGACACAAAATACCAACATGACACCTAAATTATAATTATAAAAATTGGAACTTGCTCACTATCTTTCTTTATTTAAATGTGTGAGCTCACTGTTCTTAGTGTGGAAAGTTGTTCGTGCAATTTAAGTACTCCTCACAACTATTACCAAAACACACAAATGTTTGACCCAAGTGGGTATCGGACCCATAATACTCGACGTAGGGTAACAGCGAGTCGTCCACTGTTATTAAATATATTATTGTCTTTTTCTCATCTTTGCCTGGCTGCTTGCCGTTATCCAATGCGCCATGCATTAGATAATATATAATGGGCTCGACATTTATAGAAGAGACTAGTAGTTTTCCCGCGGTTTCACCCGCGTAAGTCCCGTTCCCGTGTGAATATCGGGTTTCACCCCTTTCACCCCCATCAGGGTGGAATTTCCAAAAATCCTCTCTTAGTGCTCCCCTACATTCTCCAAGGAACATACATGCCAAATTTCAGCTTCTTGCGTTCAGTAGTTTCGGCTGTGCGTTGTCTGTCAGTCACTCAATAACGGAAGAGTTTTATATATATAGATTGCAAATTAAAAGTAGGAATCTAAATTATTTTAATAAATGTGATGTAATGTCTAAGAAGCCATTACACACCACACCGCATCCATCAGGACAAATTTAAATTAAGTTAGATTAGTTTATCGCAAAAATACCGATTGCATATATCTAATCGTATAGACTGAGGTTTAGTTAATCCTGTGGCAAAAGTTTGTTTTTCGTTACGTGTAAAATACCGCCCTCACTCCTCAATGTGATGAAAGTAAATGAAGCCAGGGAAGTGTGTCAGGATCGTAGCAAATGGAAATCCTTAGTCTCTGCCAACCCCTTTGGGAAACAGGCGTGAATCTATGTATATATGTAAAATACCCGTTACAAGTGTTATTGGCTTATTACATATAAACATAGCTAGCAAAATGTGTGTCATACATATTCTCTGCTTACCCCTTTACGATTATACAAGCGTAAGTTTATGCGGCTCGTGTAAAACCAAGACTAGATAGCGATAACATATTAGGTACCATTATCAGTGTCCCACAAAGTGAGAGGCAGCGCTTGATCCGTATTATTTAGGGTCATGCGAACACGTGTGGCCCTTACTGCCGTTCATATGAGACCTTAAGGTAATGTACTCATATATTATCTTGTGAACTTAATTGACGACCGTAATAGATTATTGCGTATGCAGTTTTGTGGATATTAATTTTAACACATATACCTACACGCTTACACACAAACTTTGTACACGGATTAATATTATAATGTTTAACTATTTTAAATTGTTTGCTTAAAACTAGCGCTGTGCGCTTATTGATGTATTCGAATATTAAGGTAAATCAAATGATTCACAACAATGATAATTCGAATGCATTAATAAACAAAAGTTTACATTAATTGATAATTTAATTACTTATCAGCTATATAAAAATATGACTATATAAGTATATTCATCACGCGGTACATAGGAACATTAAAATATCAATTGAAAGACTTATAAAATTCATTATCAACCTGTGTATGAGAAGCATCAATTACGACTCGAATCAATCGAATGAATCAACAATTTTGGAAACTATACATTCCATTGTCGAATGATCGATTAATTTTATCATAACAATTGCTCATTACTTTTTAAAACGCCTACCCCAGAACTATTAATCATTCCTGCATCACGGATGACGCTAGGGACACAAAGATCATCCAGACACAGAACTAATTGCATAACACTCTCTATTTGTCTCTAATCCAATCGAACCTACAACACTCGATGCATTTAGTGATAATCATTCGAACAACTACTCAATAAATACCGACCCAATATTTCTTACGACGAATATCCCAATATAGTTTTATTTTCACAAGTATTTCTACCGATGGCCTTGTGCCGGCCGGGTGCAGGTTCGACTCACGACCGAATATCTGGCGTTACTCCACGACACGTTCCAACAATAAGTCTGTTACAAAGACTTAGTTGTAAAGCACCGTTCATATGTAATATCTTTCGATCTAATAGCGCCAAATTAACATTTGATTGCGAAATATGAAATGTGATTGTGAAACATGATTTGTTTAAAAGCTTTTGTAGATTTATCTGATGTATTAATATATGATCTAGATTATAATTAATATAATTTGTGGTTGGTATCAGGTTTTAAATTATAGCTTATGCTCAAGGTGCTATTTAGAGTCTAGACTATTGTAAATTGTACCTGCCTCGGTGGCATAGTGTTGATGTATGCGAATGAATCTAATGGTACACTGTACTTCTCGCGTATCTCAAAAAGTCCTTTATCCTTGTTTAGGTACAATACTTACTTGTTTAGATAATGGCGTCTTACTCGTGAACGGGTGCTACTTGTAGTGACTGGTCGACCTTGGTATCGTGGAATTCGATGATTTACTTACTACATTTTTATTTAAACAGTTAGATTAAACTACGGACTACAATCATGCCTTGTCTTGAATATTAATGTACATGTAAGTGGATGCTCCTATTTACCATACTGCTGCTTTAGAGGCTACCATCAAATTTTATTAAATGCTTGAGTATGTTCAGTAATAGTTCATGGAGAAATGGTTGCAGCACCTTACAGCTCTTATGATTTGTAAACAAAAACTTGGCGATTAAAAAGAGTGACCATGAGTATCTTGCCCGTTCTTTTCATGAGCCCTACAACCTTGCTTTGCTGAACGTGGCAGTAAATGAAAATTCGCAGGAAAAAAAATGGTATAGTTTTGACATTCATAAGTGTTACCTTGTAACCTAATCTGAATCTTGGTACCCAGAAGATTCGGTACAATGTTGAGGGAAATAGTTAATACGCCTTCCATGCAATAACATTTTTGAAATGTACCAACCATTGTAAACACCGCGTTGTCCTAACAAGGTCGATATCTGATATCTGTGTGTAGTCGACTGATATTGGATTATTTGAAGTGAACAATAACAGTTGGGTGCGACTTGATTTGTTAGTACTTAGTTAATACGACTATAATGCGAACAGTTATGGGGTATTGAGACACTGTAATTGGATTTATGATTTCCATATTGATATCTACATAGTTAATTGGACCTGCTTTTTGGCTTAAGTTTATAGGATGATTGTGAGTTAGGTTCGATTTTTCGGTCGGATCTTCATCTTTTCGTATGGTTAAGTGGCCAACCTGTTGTCAAGAGTTGATCAAGCCGCCCGTAGGCCTCTGACATGGCTTAACGACTACTGTCAATTTGACAACAACCGGGACCGACTTGTTGCGTGCCCTCCGAAGCACGGAGACGCTCAGATGAAATACCACTAAGCGGTCACCCATCTATAGACTAACCGCACCCAACGTTGCATAACTTCGCTAATCGTTTACTGATCAGTGAGTGCAACTGGCTATGATCGGTCGGATAATCTGTTATTAGTATTTTCTGTAAATATAATTGATGATTTACTTGTTTTGCCGATATATAACAATCTGCTACTATAAAATACTAGAATTTTTGATGTATTTAAAAATAAGTACCTAATTGAAACACTGAATTTGAAACTGTGGTTGGTAGACGCGATTAGGCTAGCCCGCTAATATGTTCGTAGGACTTAAAATACATAACTGGCGAAATATGAGTGTAACACATGGGATAAAGGCATGAATCTTTGTGTGTATGACTGAACCTTTCTTGTATGTCTTGTAACATAAGTTTTTACTTTCGCGGTAAACCGTGCGATCTACTAGAGAACTGGGGAAATTTGGGTGTGTCCCTTTGGGGACAAGTTTGAATCTACGTATGTCACCGTACTTATTAGCAAATATGCGTTATTTATATTTAAAAATATAGCTCAGTGGGGAGACCAACAGACTGCAATGCAAAAAATCTCGGTTTCGAACCCACGTCGCGCACCTCTGACTTTCGGAAGTTATATGACTTTTTCAAATTATGTGCGTATTGATTGACAATTATCGCCTGCTCCGTGCCTCGGAGAGCACGTTAAGCCGTTGGTCCCGGCTGCCATGAACATCTATGGCAGTCGTTATAGGGAAAGTCAGTGCCCTATAATATCCTGATACTGGTCTAGCCTTAGGGTATCGTTAGCCTGTGGGTTGCGGAGGTCCGGTGGCAGCCGCTCCGTGTAAAAACTGATATCCAGTCAAATCCGGTTAGACCAGAAAAGCCGACCCAAGTGACTTGGGAATAATAAAGGCTAAGAGAGAAGAGAGAGAAGAAAGATATATTTCAAATACTATCGTATGTATATCATACGAGTATAACTGACAATTTCTTGACTAGATACATACCATACTCTTATTAATAAACGAAGAAATTTATTTTAAGTAGCATAATAATAAAAATGTTGATCAGCAATATTATGCTTTACCACTCATGCTCTAAGGCGTAATGTTACTTAGCTATATTTTTGTTTATACTTCTTGTAAAGTTCTTCACTCGAAGCAATTGCTACGCACGCATAACAAATAAAATTGTACTTAGTAACAAAAGTGGTAACAAATGATTGATCATACATGAAATCTCTTTTTCCCTTTAGTTGCGCTCCATTCAATTTGTAGAACTTGTAGCCTACAGCGAGGTTAAACGAGACATTATAGAACCAGGTTTTATGTACAATTGATGCAGTTTATCTATATTAGTAGAAGATTTGTTTTAATTCGTTGCGGTTTGTTAACAATTGTTAGTGATGTATGTACACCTTTTATGTATACAACATGTAATGTAGTTTTTTAATGAAAAATATTTAATATTGTCTTCTATTTACGCGAATATTATTCATTGAAATTAAACTGCTATATACGGATTTTATCGCGTTGTTTATTTGACACTTTATTACAAAATTTTGAAATTTTTTACACTACTACTACTATTAAACTTTATTAATTTTTAAGCTAATTAAATTATTATCAAAACTATTTAGATTTAATTTATTTTTACACTTTCCCCGACGTTTCGGTTGCTTTTCAGCAGCCATGGTCACGGGGAGACTAAGATGGCAGTTGTCTCAATGTTCCAGTGTAGTTATTTCAAAGTACCCGAACATAATTTAATCATTGGTGTTTTTATTTACGCAGAATGAGCTCAAAGTATCATGAAGTCTAGCTGTGGTTTGCTTCGTCTTGGGTTTGACTATTTTTATTACTGGATCCCAAGCTGGTGGTACATTCCAACCATCTTCTCTATTAAAATTAGGATGTCTTTTGATTCCAATAGCCTTGCGAAGCATCCTTGGTAGGAATCGGTGTTCTTTAGCGAGAATCTGTGGTTTGTCAAATCTCAGGTAGTGGTTGGTTCCCTGTTGCACATGTTTACACACAGTAGACTTCAACGAGCGTTGGTGTTTTATGTTGTCGTATGTTTTATTAAAAATTAATAAAGTTTAATAGTAGTAGTAGTCTAAAAAAATTCAAAATTTTGTAATAAAGTGTCAAATAAACAACGCGATAAAATCCATATATAGCAGTTTAATTTCAATGAAAAACATTGTTTGTTTAGTTCGCGTTGGTCATTTAAATAGTCACCTTGCAACTGCCTCTGCACCTACTGTGGGTTCGAATCCCACACGAAACAAAAATTTATGTGGTCTACAAATTTTTGTTCCAAGTCTGGGTGTCGTTTGTGTTTGTTCTTTGAATATTTAAGCCCCCTCGACACAAGAATTATTCCTAATTACATAAGTGAAAAATTGTCTGTTAATCTATGCAGTAATTTAACACATACAATTTATACATGTGTATATGTAAATTATTGCATGGAAAATGTATTTATGGTTCCTGTGGCTGGTGGCTCAAATTCTTTAATATGTTATTAAATAACAACGACGACCTCGATGGCGTAGTGGTTAGTGTAACCGACTGCCACGCCTGAGGTCGCGGGTTCGATTCCCGCACAAGTCAAACATTTGTGTGCATGAACATGGAAGTTTGTCTTGGTCTGGGTGTTTATATGTATAATATGTATGTATTAACAAAAAGAAAGTATATGTGTATGTTTATCCATTGTCTAGTACCCATAGTACAAGCTCTGCTTAGTTTGGGCTAGATGGTGTTGTGTGTATGTGATAGAATATTATTATTATTATTATAAGACTACATTTTCTACACGAAATTGACCAGCAACAATCAGTGAATAATTCCACAGCCCGAGGTCTTTCTCGCAGGACATTAAACTCTGTTACACAACCAAATTAAAACGCATATCACACGCAGCAAGACATATAGGTGTACACATATTGTACTTATCCGAGTGCAAATGAACTGGTGTCAAGGTTTGTGAGTTATGGAATGAAAGCTGCTGGTTCGCTGCGGGTATTGCACTTTCGTTGTCTGTTGGAGGTTAGGTGAAATGATTGAGGTGTTGGTTTGGTGGGTGTGGTGGCATTGTATTCAAACCTGAACATAAATGTCTCTATGCGGTAAGATCTTGTTGAAGTTTGCGCGTATTTTTACGGTCCATTGTGAGGATCGGGTTCGTTGCATTTAACACTGCTTAATAATAATAATAATAAGTTGAAATACTTGGATCTAGCTCACGAGATTGTCGACATGTGGCGTGTGGACTCAGCGATCATTGTACCGATAGTCATTACAGTCAAGGGGTTTCTACCTAAGAGCCTCGACCACCACCTGCAGAGGCTCGCGTTAGATGGCTGGATCAAGTCCTTGATGCAAAAGGCAGTACTACTCGACACGGCGCGTATTGTGAGGAGATTCCTCTGTCTGGGGCCTTAACCACCGGCAGCTTGGACCCTGTTCCCGATGTCAGTGGGTCATTTCAGTTTTTACATTTTTAAATATGTATGTTTTTATATTTATATTTAAAAATGTAATAATTAGAAAAAAAATAGTAATAAAGAGAATAATTATAATAAAAATATTTATTCACCAAATAAAGACGTTCTCAGATGTTAATTAATAATATAACTAAGGAAAAGAATTTATTGTTTTGCCAAAGACTTCCTACACTAGGCTAGGCCTGTCCTGTAGGTAGTGTTTTTATTCACATTTACCATTCATTATTCTTGACTAGACGTAAATAAATATATCATATAAAATGTTTACAATAATTAACAAGCTTCCCAAGATACACGCTATTTTATGTTCTGTAAACGATATTTATTCATTTATTTTCTAGCAAGGTGTTATACAGTTTTTCTTAGACAATTTTCAGTAGTAGCTTACACGATAACGGAGTCTTGAAGCAAAAGGAGAAGGAGAAGCATAAAACTAGCTGCATGAAACCTTGGTTTGTATAAAAAAAGTCTTAACGCGTTGTTTATACATGTGTCAAGTATTTGGCAACAGACTTGCTCCCTTTTCTATCGCATTTAAATACGCTGGCGTGTGCGTGTTACATATAATCTAACGCCTGTATTCCTGAAGTGGTAGTCAGAGGTATATTACAAGCACATTCCGCCAGCTACGACTTTAGGTCCTACAAAAGAATAGGCAAGCCTGTTGCCGTCTAACATATTCAGACTTCGCGTTACTACTAAAAAATGTTCGACAAAAACTCCACCTAGAATTCTTCGACAGAAAAACCTAATAAAACTTTGTCCGACCAACTAATCGAATCCCAGATCATACGCACAGCAGTCAAATTCACTACCGCTGCACCATCGCGGCAGGCTATAATAAGATCATAATATTACCATTAAACCGGGATTTAAACACCATTAACAACTTTCCTTTCCTCCGACGTTCGCTATCATAAGTTATCATAGCTTTCGTTTGCTCCACTTACTTGATGACTGTTCAACACTTGCCTACTGTGTTGACTTAACGACACGCTTAGAAACCATGATGACTCGTGTGACGGAGATAAACTGCGCTATCATTCATAATTAACAACTCTGTAGACGTTCCGTAGACGACGGATATCGGGGGACTAGGCAATACCACTGGCATGATAGAACCTATGGAATCCTATGCTGATACACACGAAGGGCAAAAATTAGAAGTATCTTAGTGCCCACACGAATTCGGTGGGCATCGGCTGACGAAACTGACTGTACGACATCAGACGAAACCGGGCTGTTCAGTCCGTTGGAAAAAAATCGTCGTTTGCGGAACACCTAAGTCATTACATTATTGAAATGTATTACATACACATTTAGCCAACTGTTCTTAGATTGCGCGTAATAGCGTACAAAGTATCGAAAGTCTTCGTATTGCCAGAGTCGCGCTACTATTGATAACGTCTGAACACCAAACAACAACCCTTTACTCGACCAAGGAATCGAGTACGAGAAACTTACGATACATGACAAATTAAAAGAACACAATGTAAACGGTTGTTGAGTTGTAAACAGTTCAACAGATTTGAGTGTAACTTGGCACACAGACAGACTTAGATTAACTCATAGTATATACCTTATCTCAATAAGTAGGTATTCCTATAAGATTGGTACAGACAAAGCCACAAGTTGATACAAATACACTAATAACAAATACAGTTATGATAAACCGAATAGGAAGTAATATCTATATGTTGTCATCGCCAAGTTATTGTCTAACCTAAATCTGAATATTGTCTATGCTCAAACTACACCATAATTTGCCATGGGTATTAGAGCAACATAAGAAATGATTGATGTCGTTTGTATATGTAATCTGAGATACTTAGAATACTATAGGTAATGCTATCAGATTGGCTGTAGGATTTATGTAAGCATACGATTCAGATATTAGTTTGTCTTAATATATCGTGATTAATAGCGAAGATTATCTTCGCCTTTTTAAAAAAGTTTATATCTATTAAGACGCTTGCTATATTCATGGACACCTAGAAAAAAAATCGGTTGAGCGATGCAGCGTGAAAACTTAACTTATTGATAAGTTACGTACACACTTTTCATTTATTTTCTATGAAAGAGTATGCAACATACATAGCCATGCTTTTTTAAATGCTGCTACATTTGCGAGAATTTTAACAACCCTTCGCGTATATGCAACCTTTATACATTAACCCATAGAATAAACTCGTTGCTCTTATTGATACTAAATCACAACACCATCAATGATAAATAATAATAATTTACATACGTTAAACTTATTCATTGCATTCCATAATATAAACTAAGGAAGCAGGTACAATAACTTTATCATCATGAACTCTATTGGACGTAGCAACTAAAATAATCGAGGCATATGGCTATAATTTGAAACTATCTATCTTTGTTCCACAGCAACACATTTCAATTTACCCAGATTACCATATGTCGTATACCTAAAGCTCCAGCTTACTCAACTACGGTTTAACCAGGCACATGAGTCATTAGAGATTGTAGAATAATATACCAATGACCAGTTTTCAGTACCAAGTGTGTGAACAAGCGAGCGGCTTGCAATCAATTGCGACAATCAGATACTTATGATACAAGTTATCGACGATTTATTGTTTAAAGAACATAATTTTGTTGTTCTAGATATGAAGGTAAAAATAAAAAGTTTTCTGAAAACTTGATCAAGGCTAGAATTTATGTATCTTATGTATGTATCTTATGTGGGGGCCAGTCAGTGCAGACCGGCGACACTTCGACCCAGTGGGATCTTTTGTGTCGACACTCTCCCAATAACGACTGCCATAGATGTTCATGGCAGCCGGGACCGACGGCTTAACGTGCTCTCCGAGGCACGGAGCAGGCAATAATTGTCAATTAATACGCACATAATTTCGAAAAGTCATATAGCTTTCGAAAGTCAGAGGTGCGCGACGTGGGTTCGATCCCGAGACCCTCTGCATTGCAGTCTGTTGGTCTCCCCACTGAGCTATCGCTGCTCAGTAGGCTAGAATTTAAATGCTTCATTCTTCTACCATTGGCGTAACGCTATGAAGATAGTAGTCGATTTTGATCGCATTCTGCCATACCTCATAGCAAAAGATGGCACCTTTCAGAAAGAGCACTGCTCCACTTGAATATTTATTCACACGTTTTGTATAGTGGGAAGAAATGATCCAATATAAAAAAAGTAATGTTCTAATAAAATTCTAATGCATTCCGTGCAAATTAAGTACATTTATCAGATTATGCCTGTTTCAAAGACAATGCCCTTTTCAATCTCATTAAAGTTAAATTTAATTAAATGAGACTTACGAAGACTATAAGAAAAATATAAATTTTTAGATATTTTTAACTGTTGTTCATTGGCAGCCCTCCAAAAATACACCTAAACGCCAAGCAATTAATTATGGACGATCTCTGTGTCTTGAAAAACATATACAGCTAAGCTAGAATGCTTGTGCTAGGATTGGGTTCACGTCGGTAGTGCAATGCGTAGGACTCGAACCTCCGACCTCTCAAACACAAATCCAATGCCTTATCCATTGAGTTACTGTCGCTTATCAAGTCAGAACCAATACTCTGAAAACAACTATAATTTTTCATTATCCTTCTGCAGTTAGTTGTAGTATTATTCTCACGCACACTCACACTCACATACACACACTCTCACACACACACACACACACACACACACACACACACACACACACACACACACACACATACACACACACCCACACTCACACACACGCACACCCACACACACACACACGCACACACACACACACACATTTTTTTTTTTTTATAGTCATGTATTGTTTTGCCTAATAAATTTTATTATTATTATTATTATTACTAACTATCCAGACTGAAGAATCGTGAATATGATTTTAAGATCGTCGAGCGGCTTTTTGAATCTATTTCTATTTATTTATTTAACTGCACAGATGGCGTAGTGGTTTAAGTGGTCACCTCGCCACTACCACTACGCCGAGTGTTGTGGGTTCGAATCCCACCCGTGATAAAAATTTGTGTGATTCACAAATGGTTGTTATGAGTCTAGGTGTTCTCATTGTGTCTGTTGTTTGAATGTTAGATACTGTAAATGAATCTTACGAAATATGTATGCTTATGGTTTGTACCACAGCCATGCACGGACTCAGCTGAATTAGAACGCGTGCGTTTTACGTCGCTTTATATAACAACGCGGACTTGACCAATAATGTATGATCTAAAACACCATTTAATTAGATTAATCTTTATTTTGTTGACTAGATGTGCCCGCGGTTTCACCCGCGTTTATAGTTACTGCGCCGCTCCCGTGGGTCGTAGCGTTAAGTTATATAGCCTATAGCCTTCCTCGATAAATAGGCTATCCAACACTATTTGATCCAGCAGTTCCTGAGATTAGCGCGTTCAAACAAACAAACAAAAAACTCTTCAGCTTTATAACATTAGTATAGATTACTTCTATGTGTGCGCTCTTTCTGTTATTCACTGCTAGCTCTTTTACTCCTTGTCTTGACAACCTAGTAGAATTACTTTGCAGTAACGCATCACTAGTTATTTAGCTGAAATCTTTTCTTGTGTAGGTAGCACCCCCTGGTGGAATAAAACCTTTTAGTGAAGCTTTCGCTATGACCTTCCTCTAAAATAATATAATATTCTATCACATACACACAACTCCATCTAGCCCAAACTAAGCAGAGTTTGTACTATGGATACTAGACAATGGATAAACATACATATATACTTTTTTTTTTTTGTAAATGTATACATATTATACATAGAAACACCCAGGCCAAGACAAACATCTATGTTCATGCACACAAATGTTTGACTTGTGCGGTTAATTTTTTGCCGCGTGAAATTCTATTCCAATTCCTTATGTTCTATTAAATTTATACATAAATAATACATAGTACTACATATTTAATAATAAATATACATCATGTATAATGTATATTTGATCGTAAATAATATAACATATAGTTTATTGATACTTAAAGCTCATACTAAATAATCGTTCAAGCATATAAATATTTCAATCACGTTCTTATGACCGCAATAAAAACTTGAACATTCAATTTTTTGAGTGATCTGCATATATTTTATATTTAATATCCCCATTATCCACATACTTACAAATAAATAAAATCAACATTTAATAACTACTAGCATTCGCTAGGATGTTGGAAGTTGGTATTAAACTATATTTTATAAAATCCTACTAAGTTTTCATAACATATAATAGAATCATAACATTAAAAATAACTTAGTAAAATAACACATTAAAAAGAAATCAATTATATTGCCTCGGTCATATGCATTCAACTCGTGTCAGCGAAGCTGGCAATTATAATCCAAAGTATTCAGGGTAAGGGCAGATACTTTTAACTTATTTAATTCCAATTGAAAACGAAGAAAGATCCAAACAGACTTTCGATGACAAAATCAGAGACGATTTCCAAAATGGTCAAGTTGAGAAAATAAAAAAAAAATTTTTTTTACGCTCCCCTGAGCTCCTGCGTCATTTACTTTACTGTTCTCTAGTCCCCATTACATTCTTAATAAATTTATCAGATTAAATGAAGCAAAAGCGGTATGTCGAGATCCTAGCAAGTGGAAATCCGTAATATTTCATTATCGAACTCTCAGATATGCAGGTTTTCTCATGATGTTGCCTTCGCCGTTAAAGCGAGCAGTAATTAACTATTTAAAACGCACATAACTTCAAAAGGTCAGAGATGCGCGTTATTGGCTCGAACTCGAGACCGATGCGTGGCAGTCCAACGTCTCCCAATAGGTTACCGTTTCTTTTTAACATTAAATAAATTATAATTTCAAAAGTCTAGCATACAGTTACAACTTGGTGTTAAGATTTTATTAATTAACCGCATTGATAGATAAAACCATTAAAAATCTTATTGTCAAAGGAAAAAGACGATAAGGCAGGTATTAGGGGCAAGACCGGTATTCGGAGCATCCACCTTATAATGAATACATTGTATCTAACCTGATTTCGGAAATCGCAGAGTAAATAAGTGCCGTAGCAATCAAAAATAAAAAAGATACTATCGTACAGTATCCTAAAATATCGTCAGTAATTATTACATCTTCTCCGTCAGAACAGGATAATGCCACCTGGGTTTTCTCTAATGTTACATCTTTCATTTATCGCTGCAATTATTGAGATCATCAAAGAAAGTAAAACCTCAATCTATTCTATATAAAATCATTACTACTCATTAGCGCTATTATACAAGCATCGCATTGCAGAAGCATTTCCGCAATACTCTATAATGCAGATGTTATTGAAAAGCACATTTCATTTGCCATAGCGATCTATTATGCAAGTGCACATCAAGCCACCGAGGTCATTAAATAGTTTGCTAATAGTAATTTTAGTAAACTATTACATACAGATCGATATGATGTTCAATGGCATATGCGCATGCCGTTCTACCTCGTGACTTACTTATATGTAATTTAAATCATATTAAGTTATCAATCAAAGATCAATCAGTTTTGAAGAATTGTTTCATCGATATCTAAAATGTTAATATAGTGACAAGAATAGAAAAGGGTATGTTAAGCTGGTTTGGGCATGTAGAAAGAATGGACGATGAAAGACTGACTAAGAAAGTTTATAAGGCTAGTATGAATGGAACAGTTGCAAGAGGAAGACCTAGGCGAACGTTTCTTGATCAGATCGGAGGCGTTCTGGACAAAGGCCAGGTTAAGAGCACCTTGAACCGACGGGCGTGTATGAGGAATGCGATGAAAGTGAATGAAGCCAGAGAAGTGTGTCAGGATCGTAGCAAATGGAAATCCGTAGTCTCTGCTTATTCCTCTGGGAAACAGGCGTGAATCTATGTATGTATGCCAAAATGTTACGTATATACCTATAGGTTTTCTGGTGGCACAACATAGGATGTTTTTCTAAAGTAAAAGGAGGGCTCACAGACCGGACTGGGTAAGCGTAATGGGTAATCGTTTTTGAAATTGGTTTTTGGACTGCAGCCCAACGGTTAATCGTAAACTTGTGAATAGAATAGGATCAAGTACGAGCTATATGGAATTGAGTATCAAAAGAGTTAGCTGGAACTTCTTCGCACATGTAGAATCCGCCACAATATCACAATCTAATACATATTGATGTGATCCTGTTATATTGCGAGTTTGATTCCCGCACAAGTCATAAATTTGTGTGCATGGACGTGGATGTTTGTCTTGGTCTGGGTGTTTCTATGTATAATATGTATGTTTATCCATTGTGTAGTACCCATAGTACAAGCTCTGCTTAGTTTGGGCTGATGATAGAATATTATTATTATTATTATATTGATAGTCAGAAAGAGATCATTTTAAATGCAATAATGCAATTTGTTACTTATTTGGTGACGGTATGGATGAGATAGTTCGCCCAAGCAGGTATCAGAAAAACGGCATAACTGCAATAACGCTTTTCGCGTTTAGTTCTCTGCCGAAAGAAAATAACCTTTCAGAAGTTTAATATAAGATCTAAAATACAGCCAGCTTACTGACTTAGGTGATTCTATTTCTTTTCGACACACTAAAAGCCTAAATCATTACATGTTGTTTGAATTGCGTTTACAATAAAAAAACTAAGGCGACAACTAAAGAACTGCCAAAAACCAATTTGTATTCAATACACAAGGTCAACATAGCAATGTACTTGTAAATAGATTATTACGAAGCTGATGTATTTTAGCATACAACATTTAAAAATGGTTTTCACGAGTAAATCGTTGGCTGGATTTTGATGCAATTTAGTAAGGAAATAGCTTGAATAAAACTGATGCAGCAGATAGGCTTCTTTTTAGAAATACGCAGATGATGTCGCGTGTTATAGCTAGTATTGTATAAAGTAATTATGAGTGCGACGTGAAAATCAATACCCATACTACAAAAATAGTATATTACTATGAATATATTATCAATGCAAGCTGTGTGACTGGACAAATGGCGTCGTGGTTTAAGTGGTCACTTCATCGCTGCAACCGAGTGTTGTGGGTTCGAATCCCACACAGGACAAAAAATTTTATGATCCACAAATGGCTGTTCCGAGCCTAGAATGTAAATTGTTTGGAAAGTCCCACGCGACACAGGAATTATTCCTGGTACGGGAGTGGACATTTTTAAAGAAAAAAATCCTAAGTCTTATCGATTATATAATGCAGATATTAATCAATTAGAAAGTAACATAATAAACTAATATTAGACAATAGGCGGAACTAGGCGTCACAGTGAGTTAGGCCGCTGCGGTGAAAATCTATTGTAGATATACACCTAATTAAAACAAAGAAGTCATTGTGCTAATTAGCAGAGACTCATAGCCAGCAAAACGTTAATAGATCGATTGAAAATTGAAAACAAAGGCGCTCAATCCTAACTAATAATATAAATGAGAATGTGAGTTTGTTTGTTACGCTTTCACGCCTTACATTACGCCACTACTTGACCGATCATCATGAAATTTCGCATGCACGTTATCAGGGGCCCAAGTCTGCTATTACAATAGTGTCAGAATGGTCTATCATTGATTTCATAATTGTTAATTTTGACAAGTTTGGTAATCTACTGATATAATGGCGTCATTATGACTTTCGAATGGTCAACCACTGACACTCCATTGAAAAAATGGCATAGAATTGTAATCTCGTATTATGTACGAGATTACAATTCTATGACATTTTTTAAACAGACAGATAAAATTTTGAACAGTTCCTTTGATCAAATTGCTTTTAACACTAATAAATAATATGTAAACATATATATAAACGAAATCTGGCATGAATAAATGTTCGAATTTAATAGTAGTTTTTCAAAAATCACTTGTTCTTACGGGTTTTATAATAATGGCAATACAACATGTCATTCTACCACAATCTTATTACGAGACCATTGACCGACCAATGATCGACCATTATAAATTTAGCAGATTACGAACTTTTAGCAAAATGATAATGGAATTGCAGTTACGTCGTGTCGGAATGACGAATTTATAAAAATAGCAGACTTGGGCTCCAGGGGTACAGAAAAAGTCATAGGGACTTTCATCCAGGAAAAAGTACTGTTACTAATATAAGTTAGTCTAACCTACATTTACGCGAGCGAAGCCGCAGGCGAAACCTAGTGCAATATAAAAAGTAACTGTTTTTATAGAGGTGGTCGATTGCCACTAAAACAGCGAAACTAAAAGCGGGAAAGACATGCAGAGTAAATACTAATTACTGAATAAACTGTGACAAAATATATTGAGTTAAACATCAAATGTTCACTGAACGGTTGTTAAAATGTAACACATTCTTTTCAAAGAGTATCTGTAACTACATTTTAAACTTTTTAAATCACTAATACTATATCTGGTTTGAAAAAAAACAAAAGAGGTTTAAGCTGTTCTTAAATCTAGAGAAAAGGTTTTAAGCTCGCCAAAATTATAAACCGTAAACTTATTAAGTACTTATGTTACTTACTAAATCCATTATACGAATGCCTAAAACAAAATCTATATTTAGACACATGTCTTTTAAAACATACAGTTAAGATTTAGCAGGTTTGAGCTGCATTAAACAAAATAATATGGATTTAAAAGATTATTTTGCCTATCCCCGAACATAACCTACCTATTCAATACCAGGCGAGATTATGTTATTTTCCATTTACAAATCTACATGAAAAGAACTGCCTCATTGACTTATGAATAAAGCGTCAACATATGCATAAGCTTATGCTGACGCTTTAGGCCAATAGACCTCGAGCTCGATTTCAGTATTGAGCAAAATGTTATTAATTTTATCAGTTAAAAAAATCTCAGCTGCATGTAATCTGGAATTAATGTGATATTCTAAAACTCTCTACATAAATTATTTTATTATATGACAGACCGTAATATCAAGTCAGTAAATAAATAATTAATCTCGACACTCAGAGTCCTTGACATTTACAGTTTATATACTATTAAATACAAAGTAATTGTGCACGTAGTGACTATCAACGGAAATATATTTATTATATAGCCCAACTAAGGAGAGATGTTATCTAAACTAAAATTATAAGGAGTTAAAGCGTGTTTTACACAGCAGCAGCTATTGGCAGTCCGTTGGACTGCCACGCAGAGGTCTTCAATTCGATACTAAGGTACGCAGTTCTAAGTTTTTGAAGTTATGTGAACTATTAAGAACTATTAAGTAGATAATTTTAGCTCGCTAACAGTGAAAAAAAAACAGCGAGGGGAATCCTGCCCGTCTGAGAATTCTCCATAATGTTCTTAAAGATATGTGAACTCTGCCAACCCGCATTGAGGCAGCATGGCTGACTATGATCTTACCCTCCTTACAAAGGAAGAAGCCTGTGCTTAGTAATCAGACAGTTTATATACAGAGCTAATGTTATTAAAGTTTGTTTGTAATCTTCGACATTACTCTTACGATTTAAATGGTTCTTTCACTATTTGAAAGGTACATCATTCTAAGTGGACATAGGCTTAATATTATATTTCACCCGGCCGAAGCCTTTAAACAAAAATATGATCAAAAGCGTAACTTATTTCTTCAATTATCAAGACGACTACCATTGATTTAAAAGACTAAAATACAACTAATTCATTCTGAGCTATATATAACGGCTAATAATATAATTTCTGTAACATAAAATAGTACCTTAACACCCTCTAATTAGCAGAGGTGTCTTATACCCACATTTATCCATGTATATTTAGGTCCCAAGCATGATTTAATGAGGGTATAACTACTACTATTTCAAGCTACAATCGAACATTTCCTGTCAGAATAATCAAATAAACCTTTGGCGGCAATGAGTATAAAATTAGTAATCCAACACTTAGCAGCCAAACTTGTAAGCTTAATATATAAACATAAATTATTAATAATTTGCTAATTCAGATGACTTATTTAAGCCAGCAGGCGTACGCCTTCTTAGCATAAATCTTATTAGCTTCTTTTAATTGCCTAATTTGTATGACATTATGTATGTAACATCTTATTAATTAATAATCAAAATATTTGTGACTACATAAATCTAGAATATTCAACACATAATGTTTCAGGTTGAAGCTTATTGATATGTAAATGAATACTGCGACGTTGGACCTATGAAATAAGTTAGCACATATGTTTGCAGTCGATCACAAGATCATGAGTTTGATTCCAAGTTGACTC
Organism: Catocala fraxini; assembly: GCA_930367265.1. Lineage (NCBI taxonomy): Eukaryota > Metazoa > Arthropoda > Insecta > Lepidoptera > Erebidae > Catocala > Catocala fraxini. The sequence continues at coordinate 25,362,650 of OV884027.1, read as the reverse complement.
TTAGTTTTGGTCATAAGATTTATATTAGAAAATTCTCTGTAGCAGTTTTGACGTCTAATAATTACATAGCTGACCTAAAACTGATAAAATGTAGGCGCAATACACCTCTGATCTCTCTCTTCGTGAGTATATAAGGGACATTATATTATATAGGTTATTAATTATTAATGAATATATTTCTCACGCCTAAATCTTGAATATTCATCTCACACCATCTGATGACAAGATGACAAGATTGAAGGTTATTGGTTATGTAAATGCGTGCATTCGAATATCGACATAGGCTTTTCGACATTATTTGAGCGAAAGTCGCTCGTTTAATATCGCTTTCATGCTAAACCAGTTGGCTTTCTTCAATATAAATTAGTATTGTCGGCATTCAAGTGATGAGAAGTGAGCGGGATACATTTAATAGTATTGTATATTTAATGTCAAGATAACTGCAGCTTTATATTTAGTTTCTATATTGCGGGTACTTCAAACATTTTAACCAAAGACACAAATAATAACCAGAATCGGAGCAACAATTTGCTGATAGAGTGTGTCAAAAGTGAGGTCGATAAGGAGGGGATGAGAAAGGTTGGTATTAATAGGTTGGATGAAGGGATTTTGCAAAGTGCTTTGAGTCATCCTACTTCGGAAATAAAGTCAGCATTATACAGGCTAATACCGTGGACTCAGCACCGACTTCCTCAATGTCCAATTTTTTTATTAGTTGAGGTCTTGTATTTGTACAATGGGTTTGATATGTTTTTTTAAAGGAAACCCTAAATAAAATAAAATTGAAATAATAATAATATCAGTAGTTTATTTGTCACTGTGTGGTCAGTTAAGTAAATATTACGGAAAAAGAGATTATATTTTGAACATAACATTCATAGTTTTGATTTATTTAAAATTATTTTCAGACCGGCGCTTTACCCACGTCTATTGTGCCGGAACGTATACTGGGCTATATACACATATATATATATTAATCCAGGATATTGTCTATCTATGTGTTCTAAGTTTTTTTTCTTTCTACAATGTTTGACTAACATTCAAATCACCAAACATGTTTACAAACTTTCAAATTTATTATTCCGAATCCCAATTTAAGAAAAAAGGTTACACTATCAGATAAAAACGACGTAAAAAATATCAAAACTGTACTGCGAAGATGGATGGTAGCTGCCATCAACAAGTTCTAGCTCACCTCGCTTACCATACTTGTCTTGCTTAAATGTCACAATACATACATGTATTCTTAATGTTAATTTATAAGATATAGATAAGTATATATAATATTACATTGACTACCAAATTACAAGCTATCTTCACAGTACGAATATTTTTTTATTCTTCCTAGACATCGACCTTTTTATTACAAAGGCTGCAGAAGTAATAAAAACATGTATTCTAACTGCACTGATGGTTCCATGGTTTTCTTTTTTGTTGAGCCACGCAAGTTAAGCCGCGCGTATTGGCTACATCTTAACTAGTCCTAACTTCTTAATCCTAATCCTAAATAATATTATAAATGTGAATGTGTTTGTTTGTTTGTTATGCTTTCATGCCTTAACTACTTAACCGGTTACCATAAAATTTGGCATACACGTTGTCTAGATTACAGAATAGGACATAGGATACCTTTCATCCAAAAAAGAGCACTGCTACTATCACAACCTAACCTACATTTACGCGAGCGAAGCCGTGGGCAATATCTAATAAAATCTAAACTCGCTGTATCCTATAACTTGTGTTGCTCGCAAAAGCGTTCAAGGTCTCGTGCGCCGAAAGTGACAAAAGCCTTGCCGCTGTTACGGCTGTGGGGCTTTCCGGGACAAAGCGACGACGAAACGTTAAATACAACCTGTCTGAACTAAATATAAAACATAGTATAACAAATATACGACGTGTAACAAATAAGTATGGCCATATTTAAATACGTACACACATAGTCTCATGTATTCTCGAAGAAGGCGGAGGAAGGTAGGAAAAGCAGGAGGAAGGTGACCAGAAGACAACTAAACTGTAATCCATCTCTGGGTTACAGTCTTGTTGTATTTTGGTCATCCTTAATAGGAGGTGAGGCTATTGCTGCCTACCGGTACAGCATCTGGTTTAGTTTGCTACTGTAAATTTTGTGACAGAAAATCCCATTTACAAATTTAAGTTTTACACAATACGTATAAAACTTTAATTTGTAAATGTAATTTTCTGTGAACTGTGAAGAATGTAGTGAGTATATTTGTTAAATTTAGTGTCAATGTATATTCCTAATATACTATGTACTTTTTGGTTTCCCGTGTTAAATAAATAAACCCTTTGCCTGACCCGAAAATCAAACACGGGACCTAGTGCATAACAGACAAATTTGGTACCGCTACGCCATCGCAGTAGTCGTACCAAAAATGCAACGCGAAGAAGTTAAGAGCGACGCAAATTAGTGATTTAATTTTGTCCATATTCATAGTAGACGACTCAATACAGTTGAATACCAATTTGCATTGTGGAATAATATTCAAATCAAATTGCAATAATGATTCATTAGTTATGATGACACAAAAAGATTTTATAATTTGAAATACAATTAATGGCACTTTAAAAAGAACAGCTCACATAAATTATCATATGTATACCTCGAGGATGCTACTTAGTGTTGCGAGCTGTATTTAATTCGTTACTTCTTTATGTATTACTAACTTTTGCCTACGGTTTCGCCCGAGATCAGAGATCAGTATAAGTCGCTTTCCTTATTGTACCCCTGACAAAGTGTAATGCGAAATAGTTAGGAATGACGCAAAATAGACGACTCAAAATAGTTGAATACCAATTTGAATTGTGGAATAATATTCAAATCAAATTGCAATAATGATTCATGAAATATGATGACACAAAAAAAGGATTTTATAATTTGAAATACAATTAATGGCACTTTAAAAAGAACAGCTCACATAAATTATCATATGTATACCTCGAGGATGCTACTTAGTGTTGCGAGCTGTATTTAATTCGTTACTTCATTATGTATTACTAACTTTTGCCTACGGTTTCACCCGAGATCAGAGATCAGTATAAGTCGCTTTCCCTATTGTACCCCTGACAAAGTGTAATGCGAAATATCATGATGATCGGTCGAATAGTTAAGACTGCGCCGAGCGAAATGTGCCAAAACAGGCGGTCACAGTTAAGTGAATAAAATCAACACTTTTTGTTTAATACAAATATAAAATATACATTTACCATAACAATGAATGTTTTTACAATTATTCCGTGTAAAAAACTTAAAATAATTAATATTTTCACCTATTAAATTACGTAAATACAAAAAAAAAGAAAACAAAAACATCGTGTTACGTGACTTTTAGATTATAACAGTAGAAATCTATGCTATTTTACAGCTACGAAACATAAATAGTTATATTACAATTTGTCCGTCCCAGATATTTAAGTTATTGGTTGGCAATAAAGATACATATTTATCAAAAAAGCACTTCAAATGCTCCATACAATTTACTATAGCGGCCGCGCGCCGATTTGAATATGCGCCGCACGAGCTCTGTCATTATCTGTCTTACGCTCGGCGCAGTCTTAAGGCGTGAAAGCGTAACAAACAAACACACATTAGCATTAATAACATTAGTTAGGAATTAAAAGTTGCAAAGTGTCTTTATTTTGATAAGGACACATTGTGTGAAAGACTATTATATATATCTTATATTATCTTATGTGGGGGCCAGTCAGTGCAGACCGGCGACACTTCGACCCAGTGGGATCTTTTGTGTCGACACTCTTCTAATAACGACTGCCATAGATGTTCATTACATATATACTATATTATTATAGTATATTTCACCATGATAAGTATGTGTACTTAGTTACTTACTTACATGATGAAATATACATACATACTCTTCCATACCTAATGCCAACAATATTCAGCTTTTCAATATGGATACCGCATTTTACATTATATGCTCGTAACCAGTCAATGCACGTTTCAAGTAAGTCCTTGTACTAAAAGGATACCATTCAAGTAAGTTTCAAAGGAATATTTCTTTTTTAAGTTATTTCTGTTTACCATGTTAATTTCTGAAACGCAAGATGAGTTGTAATATGACTAATGACAGTGTTCCAACACTTAAAGCATAATGCGAGTGAAATGTTTTTGAAGGTTTTCGTAGATTTGTGAAACAATCTTGCTGATAAAAGTTTGGCAGTCGCATCAACTTGCATGTGTTCGATACTTGTGCATGTTGCCCATGCTATTTATAAAAGATTTTTTAAGAGATTATTAGGTTAATGATAATAATTATAATGTACCATTCTAAATTATATTATTAAACATTTCAGGTGGCTGTACATGATGTCTCGGGATCGTTTTCTGGGTCGGGCAAAATTGTTATTCAGTTTTTCAGTTGAGGAATTCTCAGTAGCGGCACTGAGTTTGAAACTGTGCCCGGTAGACCGCAATAAGCTCGAACACTATTACGTGCGACCTGGAAATATAGCTGAAGCTCTATTGCATGAGACCTAATACCATATTTGGTGAAATGTAGGTATAATAATAATAATACCAGCTCTGTATATAAACTGTCCCACTGCTGGGCACGGGCCTCTTCTCAGTGTAAGAAGAGTAGGTGTATCTACCTCTATACTAAATACATTATATATGTATATTACTATATAATATATGACTGTACGAATCGCGTAGTGGCTTTTAAGTAATTGCCTCGCCACTGCGTCTGCGCCGAGTGTTCGAATCACACGGGACAAAACTTTGTGTGATCCACAAATGGTTGTTCCAAGTCTGAGTGTTCTTTGTGTCCATTGGTTTAAATGTTTGTAAAGTTCCCCGCGATACAGGATTTATTCCTAGTGCGTGAGTTGTCTTTTTATAAAAACAATATAGTATTATACCCACATTACATACACATATGCCTACCTCTTCGGGGTACTGCACTTATTTTAGTATTATAATCTTTGCATGTTGTAATAATTATAGGTTTGTTATAGCTATAGTTTAATTATAGGCTCAAGTTATACTGTATATGATGCTGTCCGAGCTACCAATGTATGTACGAAAAATTAATCGCGTCAGGTACCCACAGGACAGGCTTGCCTAGTGTGGGGCCACAGGATATGACTTTTAACATTGTAAATACTTTTTGGCAATAAACAATTTATTATTATTATTATTATTGCGCCGGCATCGTTCACCCTCGACATAGACTATTCAGACGGAAACTTTCTCTGATCTCAAATTATGCATTAAGAGCATGCATTTAATTTATTTATTCAATGTATATATGTATGTATGTTTATCCATTGTCTAGTACCTGTAGTGCAAGCTCTGCTTAGTTTGGGCTAGATGGTGTTGTGTGTATGTGATAGAATATTATTATTATTATTATCTATAAGCATTAAAAGTACGTGGGATTCACACTTGAGACATTTTAATGCTAATTGAAATGTTGATTGATAAAAATATATATTAATTTATGATATAAATAATGTATATGAAATAATAATCGAGCAGCGATAGCTAAGTGGGGAGACCAACAGACTGCAATGCAGAGGGTTTCGGTTTCGAACCCACGTCGCGCACCTCGGACTTTCGAAAGCTATATGACTTTTCGAAATTATGTGCGTATTGGTTGACAATTATCGCCTGCTCCGTGCCTCGGAAAGCACGTTAAGCCGTTGGTCCTGGCTGCCATGAACATCTATGGCAGTCGTTATTGGGAGAGTGCCGACACAAAAGATCCCACTGGGTCGAAGTGTCGCCGGTCTGCACTGACTGGCCCCCACATAAGATAAGATATGATATAAATAAATTTATGAAAGGTGCAATTGACTAATTGCGCGGCTGTCAATCATATGATCCCGACTCAAGCGAAAGAGCATTAGATAATCATTTGGAAATTAGTAATATGTATTCTTCTCAAAAATGCTTAAGAGGTTGACTATTTTGGTAGACGGCATAGTGTCCCATGTTATATTCCCAAGACAGGCATATTATAATCAGAATGTTAGAAAATTCTTCGCAGGATGGTATCTGTAATTGTATTTAGCAGAAAGTAACAAGCATACATGTATTAGGGCACGCATCCTGCATCTCTTAAGATTGTGATAACATGGTAAAAATATGTTTTTTTTTTTATGAATCTATAATATCTTACATTAATACATATGTTATCCTTTGGCAACACAGCGTTATATATTTATGTCTAAACTATTTATTTAAAATAGAACATCAGCACTAAGTAAAATTCCTGTATCGCGGGACTGGACAAAGATTGTAACAACAGACGTATATAACACTCAGACACGGAACAATTATTTTTGAATCAAAGAATTTTTTTCTTTCTTGTGACTCTCGACTAGAACCACTGCGACATCTGTGAACCATAATTTGTATCTAAAACACTCATGTGTAATAATTAATTAAAAAATTAATTGAACATGATACATGACATTAGAATATTATATGCACATATTTCATACAAACGCTTACAAACGGATAAAAGATATTGCCGCTATAGTAAGCTTCGGGCAAGGAACCCACATCATACCATTTGATATTAACGTGTAACACAAATAAACTTAAAACTATCCGTCATAAAAGGATATAGTCGGACCACTCCAAGGTTTCGTAATCGACTAATGAAAGGACCTTGCTAGCCCCTCCCACCCCGCACTCCACGTCCCACCCACTTCACCGAAGAGACCTGTTAATGTTGTTTGTTGCGCTTGTATTGTTGTTGTAAACGCTTATTAGCAGAAATATATATTTTATGTCATTATATTGGTATAACAAGTCTAATGGGGAGACCGTTGGACAGCCAGGCAATGTTCTCAAGTTCAGTTCAAAACCGAAATGTTCGTTATTTCTAAATTCTGTATTGCGCGCTTGGCTTTTCCACATTTCTTTAAAAGCGTTATAGGTAAGTCTCATATGTGCAGTTTTCCTTCACGATGGTTTTCTTCACCTTTAAAACGAGAGATAACATACATACGTAGTTTTACATCTATATATCCAAAAGTTAAGGGTAACTTAGTTATAACATCCACATGTCTCCAGCTGCTAGCTGGTTTGAAGTCCCACGTAATAGAGAGCGAGCCTATTGCCGAGCACCACAGCGCGTATTCGAAAACTTTAAGTATTGAAATATGCAACACCAAATTCCTCTACTGAAAGTGATTAACAGAAATACTTAAAAACACTTTACCCAGCTCAGCAATTGTTGGTCTAGTTTAAATATAAGGGCAAACCAATTTCCTAAATACAAGAAGTAGATTAAAATGAGTTCAACGTCTGTCTAGATGGCAACATTTTTCATTTACCTCAAAACCTATATTTTTGAATGACGTTGATTGTAATAGCGATGTTCTACGTCATCATCTAATCTATCACACTTGAATGTGATACATCAGCTTCAAATCTTTAGATAGATATCTACATGAGTCACGGACTCTCGATTCCTAACAAGATTATCGCTACGAGCTCCCATTCACATATAGAATGAATACGCTATCACAGTTACTAGACCCTGAAGATAACTTTATGTAACTGTTACGATTGACAAGCGGGAAGCACTTACCATGGGTGGGAGGCTGCTTGTTTATTTGTCATCTTTGTAGTAACTGATAATCTATTATTTATATTAGATAATACGTGAATAAAATATTTTGTATCCTTTTGTATTCATACTAGTAGTTTTCCCGCGGTTTCACCTGCGTAAGTCCCGTTCCCGTGTGAATATCGGGTTTCACCCCTTTCACCCGCTTCAGGGTGGAATTTCCAAAAATCCTCTCTTAGTGCTCCCCTACACTCTCCAAGGAACATACATGCCAAATTTCAGCTTCTTGCGTTCAGTAGTTTCGGCTGTGCGTTGTCTGTCAGACACCCAGTAACGGAAAAGTTTTATATGTATATATAGATTGCGCGCACAGAGAAGTGTGATTTTAGCATAGTTAAGTTTATATAGAGAAGTATTGTAACTAAAACTTATTAACAACAATAGTATATTTCGTTTTGTATATCCTACATACCTGTTTGGCGAAAAATATAGAGAGGTCATTTTCCGCAAAGTAAAGCACTATTAGGTATATATTAAACGGGATAAATAAAATTAAGAAAAATATTAGAAAGTTCTTGTCTATAAATATGCGTACTGCAATGAAAATAATTAATGCACACTGTGAAAGAAAGTGGTTACGTTTTTACGGCTTAATCGCCGAACCGATTCCATACTAAATATAAAAATTGGGTATATTTTCATTCCTGGGCAAAAATTAACACAAAACAAACTTCAACGCGGGTACACCCCTAGTAAATGTATCTATACAGATATCACGCCAACGCCATGCTATACTGCCATATAGATGACAAGGATGTTACACAACTTATTCAATCCGTCCAACGTGGTATTCAACCAGTAAATGCGGCAAATCGCTCACGGATAATACACTCCATACACACCATGTAAACACAAGCGTACGAAACACGATTACCCATATACGAACCTTAAAATCCTCATTACATCACCACACTTAACATAATCTCTCATCTTCGACAACAATGTTGTGACAAACACATTTCAAACAAACACCCGTGCTAAATTCCGATTAGACATACTTTCGTAAGGATTTTAAGGCTTAAAAAGTGGGTCAGCTGATTCTTTTGTATAACGCACAATATGTAAGGCAGGTTATTGTTTTAACCCTGTGGCATTGGCATACGATTGTGTATTGGAATATATTTAAGCATTGCAAAATATTGACAAAGGGTACATTTTTTTAAATTAATATTCTAATAATAAATAGTTATTATAATAAATAATAATTATTTCTTGGGCTATTTGTCACCCACAGATCGGTCGGTCAGCGGTTTCATCGTCAGTATATAAAATAGGTGGAAAGCCTAGTGGAAGACCGACTGCCATGCAGAGGTCTCGGCTCTTATCTCTGTATTTCCGAAGCTATAAATCTGCTAAGCTATGAATCTGTCTAAAGGTCTAATAATTAAATAGTTAATTATTAGACCTTTAGACAGAACTCTTTGAAGCATTTCTTAAGCCTGTATATTCCTATATAGCCGTGTCATTTCCATATTTCCTTAGCTAGCGTTTTTAGTCTTTTTTTTTTTTTATTGCCTTCAGTGGCAGACGAGCAAGTGGTCCACCTGATGGAAAGTGGTAACCGCTGCTCATGGACTTCAGCAATGTCAGGACACAGCAAAGCCGCTGCCTACCGTGAAAGAAGAACTCTCTTTAAACCTCGTTTGAAGAAGGACATATCATAGCGCTCGGGAAACATCGAAGCAGGCAGTTCATTCCAGAGCTTGCACGTACGTGGGAGAAATGATCGCTGGAAGCGTACCGGACTGGATTTGAACGCTTCCAGGTGATATGGATGAACCCTGCTTTGTTGTCGAGTGGTACGATGATAGAAAGGGGCCGCTGGTACCAAATCAAACAGTTCTTCAGAGCACTCTCCGTGAAAGAGTCGGTAGAACACGCAGAGAGACCCAAAGTCTCTCCGTTGCTCCAACGACTCCAATCTATCCGTGAGATTGGGATCATCGACGATTCGAACTGCCCGTCTTTGTAGGGAGTCAAGTGGGTCGAGCTGGTATTTGGGGGCCTCTGCCCAGAGATGTGAGCAGTACTCCACGTGCGGCCGGACCTGTGCTTTGTAAAGCACAAGACGTTGACCGGGTGTGAAGTACCGCCTCGCCCTGTTCAGTACACCCACCTTTTTGCTCGCTAATTTAGCTTTGTCCTCCAAGTGACTCCCAAACTGGACTTTACTCGAGATTTCCACGCCGACGATCCTAATACTTTCGGAGATACGGAGAGTAACTCCTTGGAACTATGGCGCCATGATAAAAGGGTCCTTCTTAGCAGTAAACGCGCACACTTGTGTCTTCGAGGGGTTGAATCGAACTAACTTCTGTTCACCCCATTCGGAGGCCCGCCCAAATATATATATATATATCAAAATACTGTCGAAAAAGCAATGCTGTGTTTTCCTATCTTAGTAAAATTTAGTATGACTTGGGAATTAACCAAAGGTTAACCAAATGATTAAAAAACAAAATTATGAACAAACTGAGGCACTCTTACATCAACAGATTTAAGAAACACACACACACACTCACTCTCTCACACACACACACACACACACACACTCACTCTCACACACACACACACACTCACATACAGACACCTATATGTCTTTTAACAGTGCATGACTTTCCTTAATATTATCACTTTAAATTCTATGTTTTTATTATTATAATTATTGTATACTATTTATAGAGGCTTTATAACGTGCAACAAATCTATGTAATGGGACCATAGTGGATCAACTCTATAGTGGGGCCCTGGTGACCTGTAACACAGATATTCTGATACCTATCGCAGGCACCAGCCTCTCACAAAATACAATGTGTACCTTGTTACCAGTTCCATGTACCTCCTATGTGTAATTTTGTAATTTTGTGGAGAGAAATAAATGAATTATTATTATTAAATTAAGCCCGGCACTTTGGGACTAAAAACTGATATCAATCGAGCAGATAAGGAATGAGATTTGATCCTTATCACTAGACTCTGTACTGCTGCTGCATATTGCCTGACACCTAACACAATATCAGACAAACCTGAGAATCAATCTCTTACGATCGGCTGTTGCATAAGCACTCACTTTTACATCACTGGACCAATACATGTACAAATAAAAGGCCACTGCAAAATTGGCTTTCGATTGCGAAGTTTGCTAATCTCAGGTAGCTTATTGCCTATATTATTGGCTATTATTAAGCTGCCGATGTGAGGGAATCTTGATAGCACCTGTCTAAAACGTTTGTGTAATGCATTTGGCTTTAATAATAAATTAAATTATAGGTACAGTGACCTCGGTTCGCGTATTAGTTTTACCCTTTCTTTATCTGCTGTGGTCATCTTTTGTATAAGTAAAATTGAGATTAAGATTGTAAAGTTACACTTGTATGTTACAAGTATTATGGTACTATCCGGTTCTGTTGAGTTAAATGTAGTAACTTCATTTATGAGCAAAAGGCAAGCTTTAGTTTGATATAATTATTTGGTTAGGATTTTTTTCGTTGAATACCGATATTATATTATAAAATTATGAATATTACCAACTTATACATAAAATATTATAAAACATAATAAAAAAGAAAAGGAAAAGCTAAAACCAAAACCCTCTAATAGGCGTCATTGGTTGAGTTGCTTCTTCGTTCAAAATTCATAATTCTTCTATTTTCATAAATTTGTTACAAATGTTTTCTAAATACGACAATAATTTACTCGTCTTTGATTCTGATTTCCATAACTTTAGAATGTACTTATAGTTGCGAAATATTTGTAGGTTTCGGACTATTCTACCTAAATCATAAATTCGAGGTAAACTAAACATTATATTATATACATTCACATCTGTATATAACAGGCGGGGTAGACAATCATATATTATACACCCAAATTTCGCCAGTTATAATTTTAGCAGCAATCGGTATGCCTCCTTGGTCGCTACCAGCCACATTTCATTCATAAGAGGCGAGAACACTCAGGGACAAACGAATCTATGGTAAAGAACTACTTTTAAAATAAAATGTCAAACCGAATGACAGCAACCTGTAATTGGCTCTATAACTGTCATTGGCTTTCACTGCAGTGTGTGTCACACTGCATAACGAAGTAACTGACAAAATCTTTTTTAACATCACATCCTTTTGTTAACATAACTGGGCTAATCGTATGCGTAGGATGTAACACAAATGCATTAGTGTTACAGATTTGAAAACAACACCTACATTAAGTTTTATTGTTGTTCTAGCAACTGAAATATTTTCTACTTATTACGGTTCTTTGTTTGATTAGAGCAGAATATTGAGTTAGAATGGCTCTCTAGTCTAGAAAGCTATTGATGGTAACATCCTATTTTTATGTAACAATTTTACTTCGACATGAGTGGCTTACTCTTTCTCGTATTAGTTAACAAGATAGGTGACAATTTTATGCCACTAGGATATTTCTGACCTCGTTTATGTATCTTCTCCCAGATTCTGTTTTTGTGAGTAGTTCTAAGGACATTACAAAGTTAAGCGTTTAGCTCGTCTCTGTCTAAAGCGTTAGTTATACATGCTTTCTTCAGTTACGCGTTGGGTTATTTATTACCTTTATTTTAAAATCTAATCTTTCTGTCATTGAAGATTTCATATATTTGTATAGTATATACCTAAAGAGATGTGAATAGGTGTGTTATACTCCCATTTTGCCATCTCACATCTTTTAGTCACCACAAAATGAACAACCAGCCTGTGCATATGCCGTTTTGGACACATTTCCAGACTCCGTCTCGTTACTGAGGGTACCTAACCCAAAAAGCGTCACTTTTCTCAGCTAAAGAATGGAACTCAGAACGTTTCGATGGGCAATTACAAGGGCTCTTACTTATGCCTATATGCCAACGATGTAGTAAATTGAAAACAACTTTTACGACGTCATGCTTTGAAAGTTTATCTTGACGTCGACAATATATTTCCTTTGTTTAAATAATTGCAGTTTCTAAATTGCCGTTTTAGCACCGCGTAAAGTTGTTTATGTGTTTTGAACAATTACTTTGTAATTACAGTGTAAAGTATGTAAGTTTTTTATTAAACACTATATTGTTTGTATTGTAAAATACTATGTGCTGGTGATAGCTATGACAGACTAGCTGTCCGCGCGGTTTCACTTGCGTTTATGATTATTACTCCGCTACCGTGGGTCGGTGAGTATAGTTATATTGCCTATATTACTTCGGTTATTACTTCGGTATAAAGTAGCTTTGTAATGATGGAAAAGATTTTTTAAATCGGTCCTGTAGTTTGAATATATACATTTCAAACAAAAATACGAACATATAAAATACTAAACTTTCTCTTTCATAATATTAGCATAGATATAGGATCGTACATTGAATCTTTTTCATACTTAAGATTAGGTTAGGATTGGCAGAAAAAGTATATCCTACCTAAGTTTGACCAACTATAATAATAATAATAATATTCTATCACATACACACAACACCATCTAGCCCAAACTAAGCAGAGCTTGTACTATGGGTACTAGACAATGGATAAACATACATATACACTTTTTTTTGTAAATACATACTTATTATACATAGAAACACCCAGACCAAGATAAACATCCATGTTCATGCACACAAATGTTTGACTTGAGCGGGAATCGAACCCGCGACCTCAGGCGTGGCAGTCGGTTACACTAACCACTACGCCATCGAGTCGTCTACTAACTATGTTTTATGTCTCACTTTATTGGGTGAAAACATTGGCCATCTCAAAATACTTTGTCCGATTCGGTAATCGATGCCAGAACCAATTAATCGGTCGCAAACATGAGCGTATACTAATGGCCCAGGGCAGTCAGTATGCTATTGAATATTATAAGTATTGTAAATCATGGCAAATAAACATTTCATATATTTATTAATTGAATAGATGGTTATGAAAATAGATAACAAATTGTGTTAACTATTATTTTATATAATAATAATATTCTAATAATATTCTACCACATACACACAACACCATCTAGCCCAAACTAAGCAGAGCTTGTACTATGGGTTCTAGACAATGGATAAACATACATATATACGTTTTTTTTTTGTAAATACATACATATTATACATAGAAACACCCAGGCCAAGACAAACATCTATGTTCATGCACACAAATGTTTGACTTGTGCGGTTAATTTTTTGCCGCGTGAAATTCTATTCCAATTCCTTATGTTCTATTAAATTTATACATAAATAATACATAGTACTACATATTTAATAATAAATATACATCATGTATAATGTATATTTATATAGAATTTCAAACCTAGGGTCTAGTTAAACAACTTCGAAGAGATGCGTAATAAGTGAAAAAGTACACTATTAACAGGATTATTACATACATATAATGTTAGTCCAGTATTAAACTGTCCCACTGCTAGGCACGGGCCTCTTCTCAGTGTGAGAAGAGATAGGCTACGCTGGCCCAGTGCGGGTTGGCAGACTTCACATATCTTCGAGAACATTATGTAGAACTCTCAAACATACAGGTTTTCTCACAAAGTTTTCTTCTGCCGTAAAAGCAAGAGATAATTAACTATTTAATACACACATAACTTCGAAAAGTTAGTGATGCGCGCCTTGGGATCGAACTCAGGACCTTTGCGGGGCGTCGTTATTACTATATCTTAAATATTTCGGACACAAAGCTATGTAGAGCTCAAGAGAATTGCCATTCAATGCTACGCACTTGTACCTGTAGGGCAATCAGTAACCAACTATTCAAAATATGTAAATAGCTTAAGACATAAATTTAAGTATACTTTCACTTAGCAATGCGTTTAATTGAGAGCTATGTCGAAATCGTTTCTGTCGTTAAATGAGCTTTAAACAAGATATGTATAACCTCTACTAGAACTTTCAGATAATTAATTAAGAGAATAATGATTTAAACCCTCTGTCGCACTCCCAATACTTTAAGCTATGAAGTATAATAATAATAATAATTATTATTTATTTATTTTAGTATAAACTCTTAGTTTTGCAATTGCATCTTAACAATAACATAAAGTGCACTTATAGATATTTGCCCGAACTAGGTTAAACCTGTGTTTCGAGCGACAAAGTGCTTACATACTATTATCAGTATAAATAAATTTACATTATAATAACTTTTATAATAAACTAAAGGTAATAGTAAAAACAATTAAATAAGTTTAATATTCTACTTTAAAACTAAATTAGCAAAATTTTATTTACAGATTGCAAGTAACTGCTCGATTTGGTCATATGACAGAGTTTGAATCATCATTCTCTTGCCCTGGTCCCAATTTATTTGGGGTCGGCGCAGTATGTCCTTCACTTCCATACTTCTCTGTCACTCGTCACCTGATCATTTACCCCTTTTCCTTGACAGAGTTTGAATATAAGTAGTAATTAAGTTTTTACAGCTAAAATGAGTTAATTTATAAATGCTTAATTCTCTATTTAATCTATTGTATAAGAATGGCCCTAGAAATGCAAAAAATCTATTTGTATAAATATGTTTTGAGCATGATTGTGTGCTGCAGACTATATCTTGCCCACGCTTGTTAGTTATGTCAGCGTTATAGGTAAGCATCGCGTGTTGTTTTAGTATTGTGTGCATAATTAAGATTTGATGGACAGTATGACTCGAATCCACTAAAGAAAACAAATAGTGATGCTTACAATCGCTTTCTACCAATTTAATCACTTTTAATATTCTAGTATGTATTATTCTAGTATGAAGAATAGATTTAAATAATATATATTAAATTGTTTTCATAATTGTATCCCCAAAAATACGTACAGCCACGCAAAGCCGTTGATCCTGCGCATGATCTCTGTTCGTATCGGATTGCAGTCCCATCGGATACTGATTTGAGGAACAGAAAGTGCACTTGTCTCTGAGCACACGCTTGTGCACTATATCTAATGTGCATATGACTAGTCACCGTTAAGATTGGCTGCCATGACCGAAATTCGGTCTAAAAGACCTTTATCATTGACTACCCAAAGTAGGTATCACACTGGTTGCGATTACATTCGAATATAACCGAATGTAATATTGTTTGGATTGCACGCTTCACTAAACAACGCAAGATTGTTTAGCTGCCATCTTCTGTAGATCACATCACTAAATGCAACACAATATTGACGCCATCTTCTGTAGATGCAATTCAAAAGAAAATATACTAATGCAAATAATTTGCAAGCTAGATTAGACTTCTTTGGTAAGAAGCATGACGCCACATCGCCTTGCAATACTTAAAGCGCTTTATGAATCTAGTCATATACTTATGCGTCGTATATAGGTAATATATTGGCGATGAACAGTAGGTGCTCCTTGACATTCCCGATAAGGCTTATATTAACTAATATCTGTTAAATGTTTTGTAATGAATACATTTTGGATTTCAGATGATGTTGCCACATGCATAGGTTACTAAGTCAGAGAATTCAGAAGCTGCTAATATATTTATGCATAATAAATAGAGTGTAGAGGATGTCATCAAACTATGGTTCCTTTAGTCACACGTCTGTACCCTCGAACGGGTAGGTAGATTTGTATAATAATAATAATATTATTTATTTAGTGTTTTTATTTATAGGTAAGTACATTGACATGTTACAATAAGGTACAGCGTGAACTAAAACCTTAGTGAGAGCTGGAGTATGCACTAGGTACGAAACCTGTGTGACAAATCTCCAGGCTCTCGCCTTCAGTAATACAAAAATATGCAGCTAGAGATTGTAAAATGTGTCAGAAACAATATGTACTTCAAAGATACAAGAAAATGTAAGGCAATCGATAAGATAAATTAGCAAGAAGTGCGGGGATGAGAGCGTATATTTAAAGAGTATGTGTGAATGTGTGCGTGTGAGTGTGTGTGTGTATGTGTATGTGTGCGTGTGAGTATGTGTGTGTGTATGTGAGCGTGTTTATATGTTTATGTGCGTGTGAGTGTAAGCATTCGTGTGTGTGAGTGCGCGTGCGCGCGTGCCTAATTATTTTAAAATGCAAATAATGTTTTCAGTTGATAACTGTTTTTTTACATTCCATTTTAGAGCCATTGATATTATACACTCTTCCTTCTAATTTACTTTCTTCTTTTATTATTCTATAATTTTAGGAACCACCTAATAGGAATTAGCCTATATCTATACTGGTTACAGATTCAGAATCCGTATCGCTGCCAAGACTTGTTTGACAGAAAGTCCCATTAACTCTTTGCCCAATCCGGTAAGCAAATTGTACTACAGGCGTCAGACCACTTCTAATATAAGTATTCTAGCTTAATTGGAGGTATTTATAGTCATTCCTAAATTGAATAAGAAGCAATCTTTATAAAAAATGCCGATATATACACTGTTTTTTGTCTCCGACGTTTGAATCTTTATAAAGTCGCTCGAAGCAGCGATAGCTCAGTGGGGAGACCAACAGACTGCAATGCAGAGGGTCTCGGGTTCGAACCCACGTCGCGCACCTCTGACTTTCGGAAGTTATATGACATTTCGAAATTATGTGCGTATTGATTGACAATTATCGCCTGCTTCGTGCCTCGGAGAGCACGTTAAGCCGTCGGTCCCGGCTGCCATGAACATCTATGGCAGTCGTTATTGGGAGAGTGTCGACACAAAAGATCCCACTGGGTCGAAGTGTCGCCGGTCTGTACTGACTGGCCCCCACATAAGATACATAGATACATATAAAGTCGCTCGCCACACAGATTTAATTCTAAGTTCATAGTGTATTTAAAAGAAAAAGAAAATGTACCGTGTCTGAGTGCAAACATTCAAACGACCTTCAAACAACTGACACAAAGAACACCCAGTCACGGAACAAAACATCATTTTATTATAATGTCCTGATTTATTCCTAGCGCGGCTGTAGTCTTTTTAAAAGAAATAAGAAGTTATAAATACGCTCATAACTTTATTTTATACGTTGTATAATATATTACATATGACTTTACGGTAGACATTCAATAAGTGCGGAAAAGCAGCGTCTTCTGCACGGCCCATTTACAGTTACATCAGCTAAGATAATGTTACGGTGCAATAGATCATCTCACGATCGTACGCCACACACGTTTGTCACGATTATCTTTATAACTTCACTAGCTGCTACCTGCGACTTTGTTCGTGTTTTTAGGTAGCTTATCTCCGTTCTGAGAATTTAAACGGATTACATATCAAATTTTATCAAATTCAGTTTATATGCTATAGTTATTGTTACAATGGTACAGGCAGGTATACCTTTATATACATTGAAAGGCTCAATCAAGTATTTAATTAATAAATGTGTCCGATGGACTCTTGTTGACATGGGACCATACAACATAGCTGAATATGAATGTTACAAAGCATCACTGCGTTCTTTTTTGGAAAAGTGCAGATATTACACTCATACTTGAATAAATATTTTTTTAATTACGTGTCTTTGCAAACCGTTTGATTGTTACATATCAAATTTTACGATCAATAATATCGAAATAATTAATGTGTCGCTGAACACTTTACAATCAATAAACTGACGACATCCAGGACCACCTACACTAGGAGCCAATATTTGTGGATCAGACCAAGTTTTATCACGCGCGGAGAAAAACACGCAATATTCGGCACGTTTCAGAGACCATAAATCACACAATATTTAGGGATTACATAGAAACAGGGCCCAAGATTACCTTAACACTTATTAAAAAGAAAATGTAACCTTCAAGTCTGCATTAGGCGCCAGCCATCTTCCTACGCCTTTCCCATATACATCTATTAAATATACACTAAAATCAATAATGTACAACATTACAATATAGTTTTGGACAGAAACGGTCACCGATGACTCAACTGTTCAGCGATTGTTTTGATAATTAATGAGGGATACTTAATAAGGACAGCTTATTTGGAATTTAAATCCGGGTTTGAAAACTTTAGTGACATAGGGCTTTGCTAGTGATTTAAACATAATATCCTTTAGACCGAATTTCGGCCACGACGGCCAGTCTTAACGGAGACTGGCCATCTGCGCGGGAGATATTATAGTGCACAAGTGTGTGCGCAAACACAAGTGCAACCTCTGTTCCCTAATTCTCATGAAGCGATGGAACGGTAATCTGACACGACTAGAGAGATCAGGCACTGAGGTGTCTAACACCGCCAACTTCGGGCTGCTATTGAGATTTCTTAACAGAAAAACCCAATAACTTTTTGTTGGCCCAACGCAGGATTTGAACCAGAGACCTCGTGCACAGCAGTCATAGTTACTACCGCTGCGCCACGGAGGTAGCAAAGTTATTGCCAATTATTTGGCAACGCTATAAGTAACTACTTCGCCAGTGGGAGTACCACTCTCTTACATGTAATCAATGTAAGAGTTGGAACGCTTACTGCGTTTCACTTACATATTATTATACTTCAAGCATTAATTCCATTTTATCTCATCTTTAAATTATTTTCCCTCTGGGCGACGATATACTATTGTAAGTGGTGACCGCTTACTATCAAACGAGTGCGATTATCAGCTTACCATTACGCGGAACATATGCTTGTTTGCAACTTGAGTTGTATGAAAAGGCTGACATTACATTTCCATCGAATTTTTTCTATCTATTATCGATTTTTCTGGTACATTTCTTATATCCTGCGTGTACGTTAAAAGGTTTATTGAAGAACTACCATTATAAGATACTTATGGTGCTACTAACTTACTCCAACAGCTGAGCGCCTTGAAATATGTTTTGAACGGCGTTTACCGTGATATTTCAGTTTCTACTGATTTATATCATACCTGAAACAAACAAAAAACTAACATATATAACTACATCATATACTGCATTTGAATACACAATTTTACACCTATGCATTCCAGAAATACGTCTTATGATTCCGCTTAATAATATAGCGATTGTCATCTTCCGAGCATTTTTCTAGATTAAGTGCTTATTCTGAGAATTAGATGACTGGAAAACTCAAAACCACTTTATCTGACGTCTCGTTTTCGATACCTTAGACACAGGTATCGAAACCAGGACGTCGCTATTGGCCAGAAACTAAACGTAAACTTTAACCATAATAATATGTACTGTTTATCTTTTTTTTTAAAGACAACTTTCTAATTTGGCATCCTCGATGGCGTAGTGGTTAGTGTAACCGACTGCCACGCCTGAAGTCGCGGGTTCAATTCCCGCACAAGTCTTACATTTGTGGACATGGATGTTTGTCTTGGTCTGGGTATTTCTATGTATAATATGTATGTATTTACAAAATAAAAGAATATATGTATGTTTATCCATTGTCTAGTACCTGTAGTACTCAACAACAACTCTGCTTAGTTTAGGCTAGATGGTGTTGTGTGTATGTGATAGAATATTATATTATAATTCCACACTAGGAGTAATTCCTGTGACGCGAGAGACTCTACAAACATTCAAATAACGGACACAAAGAACACCCTTACTTGACACAACCATTTGTGGATCACACAAATTTTTGTCCGGTTTGGGAATCGAACCCACAATACTCAGCGCAGTGGCAGTGACGTGGTGACCACTTAAACCACTACGCCACATACACTATCCATAAGTGGAATGATTATAGGTATAACTTCATTATACATTGTAGAACCAAACTGCACCCGAGCTGTACGCGTAGCTAGCAAACAATGAAATAAAGCGATAAAGGAATTTAACCTTTGATTAAGAAAAGGTTACAGTAATGACCAACAACACCTTACAAATGTCCATAAGTGTACACTGCCTAGGGGATAATTGTGGACTTAATACTAGAAACGGTAGCCTAGTGAACTGTCTTCAGACTTAACTGTATAGTAATTAATTAATTGCTTTCTTTATGCGTAAATTTTTCCTGGACGTGCGTGGTGGATTAGACCAAGTTTTATCACGCGCGGAGAAAACACGCAATATTCGGCACAATTTAGAGACCATAAATCACACAATCTTTAGGGATTACATAGAAACAGGGCCCGTGCCCAGCAGTGGGACAGTTTAATACAGAGCTGATATTATATTTATGCGTAAGATCACTTAATGAGAAAATTTCTGGTCCGTTGACCAGAAATTTTCTCATTATGTGAGCGTCATAACCGTATAAGAGCATTCTCCAAAATGAATCAGATCTATTACCACACACCATGCAGGCCTAGTAAGGGTAGGTACTAGGCCTGCGTGGTATGTGGTAACTTACTCATATTAAAAAGAGGTTCGTACCCAGCAGTAAAACAATTTTATTATGCTGATGTACAATATGATATAATGCAAAGTACATACATGTATAATCTCACGCTTGTATCCTCAAAGGAGTACACAATGGTGTATTACATTCACGTTCCACGTAATGGTCGCAGAAATCCATCTTCTTCCGCTAGAGGAATGAAGAAAGGTTGCGGATATTTAATTACTTTTAAGAATCACGAATGGGTCGGTAGACGTTAGTGAACTGGTGAGTAAAATAGGGCTGCGTTTGCTATCTGCATTCCTGCGCAAATCACAGCTACTACATACACCAACAGCTAGTACAACCTACAGGCAAAAATCCATTTTTAATTCGAGCGAGTCGCATGTTCAACACGTCATGCCAGAGTGTTGATATATGTACATAGACTTGTTTACTTATAGTAATAGCCAAATCAAAAAAATTTTTGTGTAACGCTTTCATTATGTCTAAAAACCAGATGTAATGGTGTCTATTTCTTGCTATTATCTTGTTGTTTTTTTAAATGTCTTCTTCTATTATTTACACTTTATTCTGCTATCAGTGAAAACTTTTAATTGGCCTTCTTTTTTCGTATCAAATCTGTCTATGATACTAATTTAGCTGTAAGTTTTCCTAAGATTATAAAATAAAATAAAATATTGCTGTCTACCAGGCATAGAGCCAGATTTACACTTTCCAGACTTAAGTACCAATAGTACTCAGCTCGATCCGATACTTTAAACCGCAGCCTTCAACAGTCCTATACACAGCGCTGCGCCATCGCGACATCGAGACAAAATTGCAAACATTTGATAATACCCAATAAAATGTTCGCATTACATATTTTTTATATATCCTGCTAGCATACAAGCCAGAAACCAGAAATCTAATAGTAGACGGTACCCACCGATTATGAAATGGACCAGCTAAATCGTTGGCACAGTGAAAGCAATACCAAGAACATCAACAACTACCTACGTTATATTATTGGTCCTTCAGTTCAATTGTCAATCTGTTTGACAATTGCAATTGACAGTATTGTTATACAGACAGCTTCACGAACGAGATTTTATCTTAATCTAACCGACAGCATCCAAGGTATAACCTAGATCTCTGATGTAACACTTAACTGGTTAACGAAACTATCTCCGCAAGAATTTATGATAATGTTTTATGTAATATCTATATAACACTCTCGAAGTTTGAAATGCTATATGGTTTGATTAAATTCTGCTTAGCAATTTAAATAGGACATTAGCTGTGGCCGGTAGACAGCGATGGGTGCGCCCCCTATTACGTGGCACATAAGCATAATCGTAGTAGGTGTCGCAGACCTCCCTCTTACTTAGAAAATAGATGAATGTACGTGATTCTATCAAGGTATGATAAGTATTTTCTAATTAAAATAAACCAGGAAATAATTAACGATGGACCGAATGCAGTTCAGTCATGGAACAATTTATAAATAAGACTGTTTTACTCATACCGTCCCAAATCTTAGAGGCAAAGACTGCACAAATGATTCAGTCATTGAAGTAAACAAATGCAAGAGCGCGAGTTTAGTATTGTTAAAAAGTCTGCGCTATAATTCTTAAAGGCTTATTTTTACTGCAGTATGAGACTGCAATGTTTTCTCCCTGTCAGCAACTTTTTAATACGTCTACCATATCAAATATGTTAATTGTATAACCGTATAACCAGCCATAGGCAAAATATTGCCGTGCATTACACTGTATGAGAGCCGGCAACATTGGCTGACAAAATATTGCAACCACGCGTTGCAGTAAAATCAATTCCGTTTAGAATATGTAATTAATGTTCAGACTTAAAGCTTTTATAAAATATGGAGCAAATAAAAAAATGTAGATCAATTAATCTATTTCATATTAATACTTACAAATATTGAAATTAAATGTTAGTTGATCACCTTTAATTAATTAACTAAAACTAAATACATAAATAAAATTTTATAACTAATTTAGTCTATATACAAACCTATTTATTGTAAATTGCGCAATATAAGATTCCTAATTTGCCTTGAAGATGCGGGAGGCTGTGTTGAATATGATAATGAGAAAATAATGTAGAAGTGCTTGTAACCAATAATACTAGTCACGTTTGTTTTACACGAACTTGGGGAACGATACTGTGCAGTACAATCACATCCATCATTATACTTAAGTAGCTCTTATTACAGGCTCGGTGGCACAGCGGTATGTAATGCGACTGGTATAAGTGATGTCTCGAGATCAAAACTCGGGTCGTGCAAAGTATTATGGGTTATTCTATTTAAAAATATATTAATAGCACGGAGACTGGAACTGTGCATAATATGCAAATTTACATTTTTATATTATTGTAATTTATTTGGTTTATTTTTTATTGCTGTTTAAACATAATATTTATAATAGTGTAATTAAATATTGACTTTTTAATGTGTATATTTATTAATTATGTTATAGCTACTGCTTATTTTATTATATATATCGATAAAGCGTACGTACTAGCAATTTTGCTGTAAATTACTAACACTTTTGTTTACACCATCAGGTTAATACTCTTGTTAACACCTTCAACCAAACTAATGCTTAGCTTGTGCTGCGCTTATGTTAGGAATGGGTCCACGTCGATAGTTGCAATAGGTAGAATTCGAATCCGCGACCTCTCGATCAAGTCTAGCCTAATCCACCCAACTACCGTCGTTATGTATTTGCTTACAAAGTTTGTTAACATAACTCTTATCATCAATCATATTCTACACATTCTTGTAAAGAAACTGCCAGTCACATTTCTCAACACCGTAAGACGCAATTACTTCAGATGTGCAGCTAAACTACGAGCTGCCATTCCAATTGGCGCAATGCATCAATGGCAATTTGCAAAGGCAACTGCCATTCATAAAAACTTGTTTCATATTGTCGATCCCTGTTTGAAGTATTTAGTGCCCTTTGTCAATCCGTCACATTCTATTGCATACCTGTGTGGAGACATACAAAAGTCTTTGCCATGGGTTGGAGCGAGCACAGAGGGTGGTTTTAAAAGTAATCCATTTGTAACCTTTAGGGTTTACTTTAGGAGAAATGTAGATATAATTAGGAAGTACAATGAGAGAAGGTATAACAATTACACTTTTAATGAATTAAGATACAAATAAAAGAGACAATTTTTACTTATATAACTATAGTCAGGCGTGGTTCGCTAAAGACTTCCTTCGTGGTCCTTGTATAATCAGGACACTTAGCTGGGAGTGTGAAGCCGGGCCGCAAGGAGTTCGCGACTGACGCCGTCCCTTCCTTATATAGACTCGCACCACCGGTCGCGAGAGGTGGCTAGTGACGTGCACCCGCGTTCGCCGGGCGTCTAGGCGATTATCGTCACACATTCTAAACCGCAGTAGTATCCCACTACATAACTTTATGAGTAGCGTCAGGTGCTCACTGGAAGAAAGCTTTACATACTTACATAATAATGCGTAGACATTCTTATCTGCCCTGTAACATCAATACCAGCCAGAAACGCTCAAGACCCACGGCATGTCCAAACGTGAGATGTAGAACTGCTTTCGCGACTAAGATGTAAATAAGCAATATGTATTTATGATATTGTACATAATATGAATAAAATTGTTTATTATTATAATTACAGTAACGTTACGCAGTTGTCTGCTGTGATTGTATAAAATGACGGATAGCCAGCTTAGACACAATTGGACCTTTCAACCAATAGGTGACGAAAGGCTTATGAGGAAGTTATTGGATAGGCCAGCTGTTATCGGATTATGAATGATAGAATATGACTGCAGCGATGGCGTAGTGGTTTATGTGCTAGTCTCACCACCGTGTGTGTTGTAGGTTCGATTACTACGAAAATCTACTAAAAAAATTATTATCAATCCACAAATATAGTTGTTTCTGGTCTGGGTGTTCTTTCTACATTGCAAATTGCAAATTTAGGGCAAAAGACAACTACACACACACTTTTCTACATGACACTACAAATTTTAGCTTTTTTTTTATATATTTATGTAAAATGATTTAATGAATTTCAAGGCGCCCGCTTAATATTCAGGAACATTTTATGGCAATAAATTATCACAAATCAACTGGTTGACAAATATTATGAGATCTTTTGACCCGCAGTTACGCATGCTCACATTGGCTAGAGATTTTATACCGATATCTACCGATACATTACATACATAATTATCTCCCATTACACAAAATTTCATCAAGCCATCTATCAAATAAAAGGACGTAGGCAGACATTTATACATTCACTTTCGTATTTGAACATATCATGTGCATGAATGAGTACGAGCAGGTCACGACTCGAAACCCGTGCACGATCGAAATGAGACCGATTAATAAGAATCGATTTATTAATCGATTAAATCAATATGCGGTTCTCGTTTGATGTTGTTTACATAGAGACTTAATGGTGCTTGACAGATTTTAAAGGCACAGTGATTTCAGTGGTATCTTATCTTATGTGGGGGCCAGTCAGTGCAGACCGGCGACACTTCAACCCAGTGGGATCTTTTGTGTTGACACTCTCCCAATAACGACTGCCATAGATGTTCATACTACTAAGTAATACTAGTAAGTTACTACCCTTATTGCAAGTAATCTTTAAAAAACGGATCCAAACAATTTTCTACTCTATTTTACCTTATAATACAAGTTCTATTCACATTTGTCCACCCTATACCGACTGCGGGAAAGCAAAAGAGTATTATATTTCTGCACGCTCTTATAGTCGTTCTATCATAAAAACTTGTAATGATTCTTTATCTGCTCATCAGTGAAATGCCTCACGGTATCTCTCTCACACTAAACGTAATGCTATGCATATTCATCACGAAAAAAAAAAGAATTATAAGACGTTTATGCATAGTGAAGATGCGATAATGATAGATTATACGTGAGTAGTAGACTTAGAAACGCATATAGTTAATGTTACTGATATGCTTGAGGTCTCGGGTTCAATGGCCAATTAATTATTAAAATTATTTTAGATATTTCTTTCTATTACATTTTTTTAAGGCATATAATAATTCCTGTATCGCAGCAGACTTTATAAACAGTCGAACAACGGATACAAAGAACACCCAGACTCAGAACAACTATTTGTGGATCGCACAAATTTTTGTCGCGTGTGGGATTCGAACCCACTACACCCGGTGCAGTGGCAGCGGCGAGGCGACCACTTAAAACACTATGCCATTCGTGCCATCATACATGGAGTCTGTCACTGAGCTCGTAACAGTGATAAACTTACCTATATTATGAGGGTCCTTTAAAAATAGCTGGCGTAATATGGTTATAATTTATTTCTGCCTAGCCTTTCCAGGATGAAGCCGTGAGGCTAAGTATTTCATATTTTCATTTAATTTTTTTTAATTTCAGGACATCAAAGTAGAGACCTCAACATCGCCTCGGCTGCTATGAGGACGGTCTGGAGGCCACTGCTCTTAAACCACACGACTGCTTACCTTCAGGCGGAGTGTGGTCATTTTGACGAACAAAATAAAATAAAAAAAGGTATGTACATATTAACTTATGACATTTAATAACAGGCACCTTCAACTATCTAAGTAAATACTTCTAATATAATGTCTTAAAGCAAATATACGCTACGAGGTTTGATTTCAGAAGTGCTTGTATAAGTCTGAGATTATAATATCATTCAGTTTCGCAATACCTTTCGCTGCAAACTAGGCAATTAAATACTAAAATAGACAGCTGTCTAAACGTCAAACGTATTATTGGTAGTATTGCTTGTTCAAGATGCAAGAAGCTGGCTACATGCTATTTAGCATGTGCATGTAACATATCATATGCATGTATATGCATTCAAGAAGACCTTGACAGATTCGTGGTATACTGTAAGCATAACAGACTCGACTTAAACGTGTCCAAATGTTCTCACCTAACCTTTTCGCGGCAAACCTCAAGGATCGGTC
Source organism: Catocala fraxini (assembly GCA_930367265.1). NCBI lineage: Eukaryota > Metazoa > Arthropoda > Insecta > Lepidoptera > Erebidae > Catocala > Catocala fraxini. The sequence continues at coordinate 25,335,874 of OV884027.1, read as the reverse complement.
ATGGTTATACCCTTGACAACCAAATTGTCTCCCAAGTTACCCATATTAAAGATCTTGGTGTAATTTTTGATAACAAACTTGTGTTCGACAATCACGTAGATAGTATTATAAAAAAAGCTTCGAAAGCTCTCGGTTTTATTATGAGATCCACAGCCTGTTTTCGGTCTTTAAAACCAGTGAAGATCTTGTACTGTTCATACGTGCGTAGCCACCTCGAGTATGCCTCGCAAGTTTGGAATCCGCAATATCAAGTTTATATAACTCGCATCGAAGGTATACAAAGAAAATTTTTACGATATCTCGATTACAGAGTACATCAATGTACAACTGATTACCTCAACCGATGCAAGAAATACCATTTTCTACCACTTGAATATAGGCGAAATATTAGTGATATATGTTATTTAGCAAACATCGCAAATGGCTCCATTGATTGTCCTGAACTTCTATCAAATATAACACTACGTACTAATCAATTGGGTTTCAGAGAGCATCCTTTATTAGTAGTCCCATTTTCACTCACTAATTATAGACGAAATACTTTCTTCTTGCGGAGTGCAATGAGTTTTAACAAGATACCATCGAAATTGGAAATTGACTTATTTTGTACAAGTTCGAACTCCATCAAAAACAAAATTGTTAAAGATTTCTATATAGATTAATTTTTATATTTTTTTTTTTTTTTGGTCTCGCGTAATCTTTTTATATCACGTGTTTTTCTGGCTGATGTGTATGAATTATTATTGCTTTTTATGTTTCTTATTTTTTGTTGTTATTTTTTGTCTGTGTTCTTTCATTTTTTTTTCCGTTTGTTTAGTTGTAGATACGATAACTAACTCATACGAAATCAGAGTAGTTATACAAGTGGTGTACAAATTATTATGTGAAAGCTTGTAATTAGCAACATGTGTACCTTAATTGTAACTGATTAAATGTACTTATTAGACTGTAAGCTTTCCTAAAATAAATAAATAAATAAATAAATGTGCACAATGTGCACATGATACTCGCGCGGGTTATATGCGGTTATCATACGGGTTACTTGGTGAATCCGTAGGTCGTAAGAGCGATGATTAGAATCTCATGCCCACCTCCATGGCGTAGTGGTTAGTGTAACCGACTGCCACGCCTGAGGTTGCGGGTTCGATTCCCGCACAAGTCAAACATTTGGGTGCATGAACATGTTTGTCTTGGTCTAGGTGTTCCTATGTATAATATGTAAGTATTTACAAAACAAAAAATATAAGTATGTTTATCTATTGTCTAGTACCCATAGTACAAGCTCTGCTTAGTTTGGGCTAGATGGTGTTGTGTGTATGTGGTAGAATATTGTGACTATGTTTGAATGTGTACCTCCCGCGATAAAGACAATACACGAGGACAGAAGACTGTATTTTATAAACTGTTATGATGCGGATCTAACGAGGCACGTTCGATTTCAGACAGCTCTAACAAAACTCATTTGTCAAACTGAATAATCCTTTTTTATCTTCTTAAAGTCAAAGTTCTATTACGAATACCACTACTTATATCATCGGCTTATTATGTAAGAAGTCCTTTCACAAAACGATCGAAGATATCGGTACAAAGCTAAAATAATAGGCAGCACGTCACTTTCTGTATAGATCCGGTCTGCTGTATGGACTGCCTTAATTCACAATAGTGTCTATAACCTGAGGTTATAGACTAAGTATTATGAAATATAAAAAAGCAAGAAATGTCATAATGAAGCACATAATTCTTACTAATATTATAAATATAAGTATGTTTATCTATTGTCGATGTTTATCTATTGACGACCTCGATGGCGTAGTGGTTAGTGTAACCGACTGCCACGCCTGAGGTCGCGGGTTCGATTCCCGCACATGTCAAACATTTGTGTGCATGAACATGGATGTTTGTCTTGGTCTGGGTGTTTCTATGTATAATATGTATGTATTTACAAAAAAAAAAAGTATATAAGTATGTTTATCCATTGTCTAATACCCATAGTACAAGCTCTGCTTAGTTTGGGCTAGATGGTGTTGTGTGTATGTGGTAGAATATTATATTATATTATATTAAATGTGAATGTGAGTTTGTTTGTTATGCTTTCACGCCTTCACTACTCGACTCTACTAGTACGATTACTTGACTGGATCATGTTGAAACTTCGCATACGTGTCAGGGGTACAAAAACTGTCCCGAACGCAGATGCCGGCAGAAGCAAATTATATAAATAATTATGAATTTTTTAAAATTTGATTTCTGATTATCTTAAGACAAATTTAATTCTTAGCGCTTCGACTGCAAATATTACCAGAACTTATTCTAAGCAGATTTGTACTAAATTATCTATCTTGGTATTTTTGCGTGTATAACACAATTCATTATACTCAACGCATTTACACCGGAGAAAGGATTACTTGAACAATCAAGATTAACGAGTGTTTTCATAATACATAGATCACAATGACTGTAGATTGTATCACGAAATAATAAGCGATAAATAACTTTATTTCTCGGGCATTTTATTACAAGTGCTTTATTACAGACATTAGAATGACTTAATATTCGAATTCGACAGTTCCTTCCTCACAAAATGTTCAAGCACCTTACGTTTACACGACTGCTCTATGCACAATGTTACGTAATTACTAATGAAAGGAATAGGTACTGCATTTGAGGTCAATGGTCTGAAATCCATATTGATACGGATATACTACTATCCATCAACATTTTTTTTACGAAGTCCTTAATACTGTGCTGAGCGTAAGACAGATAATGACAGAGCTCGTGCGGCGCATAGTCAAATCGGTGCGCGGCCGCCATAGTAAAATTGTATGGAGGATTTGAACTGCTTTTTTAATAAATCTGTATCTTTATTGTCAACCAATAACTTAAATATTTGGGACGGATAAATTATAATATAACTATTTATGTTTCGTTTAAGCTGTAAAATAGGATAGATTTCTACTGTTATAATCTAAAAATCACATTTACGTAATTTTGTAGGCGAAAATATTAATTATTTTAAGTTATTTACACGAAGTAATTGTAAACACATTCATTGTTCTGGTAAATGTATATTTTATATTTGTATTAAACAAAAAGTGTTGATTTTATTCACTTAACTGTGACCGCCTGTTTTGGCTCATTTCACTCGTTACAATCTTAATAGAGTATACAATAAGTGTCTCTAGGCGGACTCTTATAAATGTGTTAACGTAAGCGAATATACTTATGTTGATAAGTACCGAGTCTGGTTATCAAGTTGAGCAGTTTTATTCGATTTTCTCAGCTTAGAGTTTACTATAGTGCTTGTACTAGATGACAATAGCTCATTTATAGAATTAGATAGAGTAGTGTCATTATATTAGACTAGTATTACAAGTGATGAAACGTCGAGGGAAGACTGAACTAAGTTTCATTCTAACCAAAGATGGTTTAATGGCAAAGCATAAGCAGCGATAGCCGAGTAAGAGACCGTTGAATTGTCATGCAGAGGTATCGAGTTTGATCTTAAGGCACGCAAGTTATGTGCGTATTAAATAGTTAAATATAACTCGCTTTAAGCACGTCTGCGAGTTCTCTATAATGTTACCGAAGATAAATTGATGTGTGAAGTCTGCCAACCCGCATTAGGCCAGCGTGATATACTATGACCTAACCTCAATAACTCACAATGAGAAGTGGCGCGTGCCCAGCAGTGGGACAGTTTCTTACAGAGCTGATATTATTATATAATGGTAAATGATAAAATAAATGTGTAGGAGCTTACATGCCTAAAAAATCTTTATAATGTACTAGCTGTCCCGACATACGTCGTCCTGTTCACACGAAAAATAAAAGCCAATTCTAAACCATCCTCGAATCCACATAAACACACACAATTTTTTTTATCTATATCAGTCCAGCCGTTTAGGAGGAGTTCAGTGACATACACACGTACAGTGGAATTATATATATAAAGATTAACATAATTTAAGTAAAGAAAGAAACCTTTTAAAATTTCAATTACATTACGGAATGGCCTGGCCAAAAAAGTATATTACTGCATTGCTCTACTAAAGAGGATCTGACCTCTGCAAAGAGGCTGACCTCCATTCGACGTCTGAGGAGTAAAACATGTTCACTGGCAACAGGTTAAGTTCAAATGAACATGTCAAACGATGCTACACGCAACGTGATCGAAGCACTTGTGCATGAAATCTGGTCAAGGATTATAGGTTTAATTGAAGTAAAGGTAAGTTCTGTTTAAATATTTTTATATCAGTGTAATGACAGAGAGCCGACCGATGACGGCTAATTAATCGTCACCAGTAGAGTCATGCCAATTGGATATTCTTATGCTTACAAGTTCATAAACTTACAGTCATAAAAATATCAGCAAAAAATTTAAAAAGCTTCATTTATAAAAATGATATTCTTCATATTTTTGAAAATAATGTATAGATATTTCTGAAAATTTAAATAGTTGTAACTATTTAGGATTTGAACTCAAATAGTGTTCTTAAGAATATTGCCGTCTGTTTATATAAAAATTACTAAACAGGTATTAATAAAATTTTCACGGCTAGAAAGCTCGTGATTCAATATAAAATAAAAAATCTATATTTCATCTAATTTTGGTAAATAGAACCGGCGATGGCGCAAAGCATATTATCGATGTAACTGACGACACTGGTAAACTATAATAATAATAATAATAATAATATTCTACCACATACACACAACACCATCTAGCCCAAACTAAGCAGAGCTTGTACTATGGGTTCTAGACAATGGATAAACATACATATATACTTTTTTTTTGTAAATACATACATATTATACATAGTAACACCCAGACCAAGACAAACAGCCATGTTCATGCACACAAATGTTTGACTTGTGCGGGAATCGAACCCGCGACCTCAGGCGTAGCAGTCGGTTACACTAACCACTACGCCATCGAGGCCGGCCAACTATAACTCACACGGACGAAAACGGGCAAAAACTATTATCAATAAAAAAAAATAACTATCATATATCATCAACTAGTACACTTTCAAAGTTACCAATTGGTAACTTTTGAAAGTGACCCGTGATATAATTTTTGTACCATAATGCCAATATATAATATATTAAATAATCATTCACGTAACACAACCTCGCTTTGATAAGATTGCGGTTTTTTAGTTACTCCTCAACCTAAAAAACTATTATGTAACTAATTTGGTACTTTCAATTTAACATTATCCTATGACCCATCACTTTTTATTGATACATATCTAAATGAAGATGACTGGAATATATTCAATGATACTAAATTGATGGTTTCATGTTATAAATGAGAAAGTAGGTATGTCTGTTTGTTGACTTTATATGGCTAAATGACTTAACGAATTTTGATTAAATTTGGTATAGAGATAGATCAAAGCCAGATCATAAACTATATATATATGTATATACTTTTTACAATTAACGTAATCGCTAAAACATCAGCACTGTTTACGGTACGAACCGAACCCCTCCTTAATATAAAAAGGATTACGATCTAATCTAACATACTGGCATGTTTTGCGTAAGCCTGCAAACATTATGAGGAATATTGCATGCAGGTTTTCACACAAAGTTTTCCTTTCCTATTGGAATAAGTAACCGATAATCAACTGTTTAATACACACAGTTTAGAAAAGTCAGAAGTGCATACCATGGTTTCAGACTCGAGACATCTGCATAGCGGTCTAAAGATCTCACCAATAGGTGCAAATAAACAAAAATGGAAAATCTACATAAAAATTGATTAATGGTTGCCGTTATTTGCTTAACTACCAACTATTCATCACACATTTTTTATACCGTATAGGGATCGAGCCAACTGAGACCAACAGACTGCAATGCAGAGGGTCTCGGGTTCGAACCCACGTCGCGCACCTCTGACTTTCGGAAGTTATATGACTTTTCGAAATTATGTGCGTATTGATTGGCAATTATCGCCTGCTCCGTGCCTCGGAGAGCACGTTAAGCCGTCGGTTCCGGCTGCCATGAACATCTATGGCAGTCGTTATTAGGAAAGACAGTACCCTCTAATATCCTGACACTGGTCTAGCCTTAGGGTATCGTTAGCCTTTGGGTTGCGGAGGTCAGGTGGCAGCCGCTCCGTGTAAAAACTGATATCCAGTCAAATCCGGTTAGACTAGAAAAGCCGACCCCAAGTGACTTGGGAAGAATAAAGGCTAAGTGAGAAGATGAAAGAATCGAGCCTTCTTAAACAAGCATTTGAATCATCGCGCCGTCGTCAAAACAACTAATAATTACGAAATAAAGAGATACTATAATTCTATATACATTACAGATTACATCAAACAGCTTAATAATTTTAATACACTAGTCCTTGTACAAACATTCCACTAGATAATAAATAATCCCGAGCAATGATTTTGACCCGTCACTCACTTAAAATAATTATTTAAGTAATTATCGGTCAATGCTGGTTAAAAACGTGCATTATATTGTTACAACATTTTATTTAAATTACCGACGTATGTGCTAATCTAATGATAGCACTTTACTTTGTGTATTTTAGGAATTAATATTTGTAACATGTAATGAGTTAATACTATATAGCCAATACAAAATGATTGTGCAAAGTATTATACTACTAATATTATAAATATGAAATGTATATGATTACTCCATCACGCACGAACTGCTGAACGGATTTTGATGTAATCTTGCATGCGTCTTAGATTAGTTTACTATGATGAGCTAATGTTGCAGCTGTTTTTTTATCTAGTGGCGTGGCTAAGCTTGCCCAACTGCTGATCAAGAAGTTGGGATCGATTTCTAGGTCGGACAAATGGTTACGGTGATTTTCTGCAAAGAAGTTCAATAAAAATCCAGCTCTAGGTGAGGTCCTTCCTAATAGAGATTTAAGGGAGACGTCAGATGTATTTATTATACGCTTATTTTTACTAATAATAATAATAATAATAATAATATTCTATCACATACACACAACACCATCTAGCCCAAACTAAGCAGAGCTTGTACTATGGGTACTAGACAATGGATAAACATACATATATACTTTTTTTTTTGTAAATACATACATATTATACATAGAAACACCCAGACCAAGACAAACATCCATGTTCATGCACACAAATGTTTGACTTGTGCGGGAATCGAACCCGCGACCTCAGGTAATACATGTACCTAATATGTACATGTATTGCGCATACACTATAACTATACATATTATATTATGTGTGGATCAAATGCTGGCATAAAACACCCTTTTTCAAATGTTAAATAGAAGATTCAATTCCATTCAATATTTGAAAAGGGTGTTTTGCCGCGTCTAACTGTGATAATACAGATGTTTTGAGTTAGAAATAATTATTTTTAAATTGTACAAAGAGAACTGCTGACATTAATTAATTATAGGTAATAACTAATAAAGTTCGAGAAGGTTACCGGACATATTCTCGTAGTGATCGAATCACTTAAACTCACATATAATATTAAATACTTTGTGCATGTAATAATAGTTTTTTATACATTGCATTGGAAGAAAACGATCAAATCTTATTTTTGTTCTGCACCAATTCTATCTAGAGGGTAGTTATACAGTATACATTGTCTCATACTTCTCTGTCTGAATGCGTCCTTTACCTAAACCATCCTTAGGAGGAGGCGGCAACATGCTCGGTAATTATAACGCAGGACAACATTTACATGAAAATTTATGCTAAGAGCAAATATCATCAGTCTAGTGACAGAAGCGGTATTGAATTAACAAAATCTATCGGGCAGTCGGATTTCATTTAAAAGAAAGAAAGAAAGAAAGAACAGTTATTTAATTGACACATACCACAAACACATAATAACAAGTATAAAATAAAAGAAATAGATACAAATATTAACAAAATACATATAAAGTAAGTAGTGTCAAATAGGGCAGTTCAGCATGCGTCAGACGAAAGCCTGACGGTGGTTTTCAAGTGGGTCCTTTAGTGACTCACGGATATAAACCATAATTATATAATACTAGATGACCCCGTGTACTTCGTATCACCTATTCTAATGAATTTTTCTATATTTTCTCCCCGTTTAAACCTTCCCTGGACTACGACAAACATTTCAAAACAATAATCAGCTAAATCAGCCCAGCCGTTCTCAAGTTTTAGCGAGACAAACGAACAGCAATTGATTTTTATATATATAGATAATCAAAGAAAATATTTAGAATATAAATATATATATATATATATATATATATATATATATATATAAACAGAATACATCACGATTCGATCAATAGGAGCGGAGCATCAATGAAAAATGTTGCAAAAACGGGGAAAGTTCTCTGATGTGAAGCAGACGAAGTTGCGCGTGTCTGTTATATTGTATAATGGCAGTCTTATTTTGTCTACATGTTAATGTTAATCAATTAATGATAGTACCAAGCAATGATGTCAGAAGTCACCATGGATTTAAATGTTAATTAAGTAAATTGAACATTGATTAAAGTATATGTTAAATCGAATGAATAGTTTTAAGTATGGAAATAAATTCTCTTATAATTCTTGCGTTGTCAATCTTAATTGGCAATTAAAATGATTTATAATTTTTGCTCGTTTGACATATCATGCTTGGCTCTTAGGTAAGTTAGTACCTATTTCTTTTATACCTTTTATTTTAATAATGGACAACGTTTGTTATAGGGATCGGTCCCTCGCTCTCTCCCTCACTGGATGTACAAACAAAGACAACGAAGGCAGTGGACCTGTGCATGTCATGAAGACAATAAATACCCAGATTATGTATAAGTGCATGCCATAAATATTATTTTTTTGCGGGGATCAAACCCGTGACTTCCTGCATTTGAACAAATATAGTATATAGCTTTGTGTAATTTAACCACCGGGTCACTGCCGTTTTTGATTACATTAAAATGGATATATTGTCACCGAACTCCTCGTAAACGACTGGACCGAATTTAATGAAATTTTAGTGTTTTGAATGGGCTCCTGGATAGTTCGGATTCACCTGCGATCGGGTTGCAAGCTAACATTTGAGCAGGACAACGTCTATAGGCTCCGCTACAGTAAATATAAAATTTTACCCATTTTTTTTTAACTGTCCAACAGATATACTTATTTTATTATAGCTATATACACGTGGAAAAATAAAATAATAAACGTATATTAAAATTCCAATTAAATATAACAGGATATGTTGCACACAATTACATATGTAAATGAAGTTATCTAGATTAAATAAATAAAATGTACTAACGAACTATATTCGACTGACCTCTCTCGTTCGATTGGGAGCAGGTGTGGAATGACCTTTATTAAAAAAAGGTCGTGCACAACGATTACCGTCAAAAAAGACAGATGATATTGGTTTTTCTTTTTAAATTAAGTACCAGGACAGACAAGAAGTAATCAGAATTCATAGGAGCAGCGATAGCTCAGTGGGGAGACCAACAGACTGCAATGCAGAGGGTCTCGGGTTCGAACCCACGTCGTGCACCTCTGACTTTCGGAAGCTATGTGACTTTTCGAAATTATGTGCGTATTGATTGACAATTATCGCCTGCTTCGTGCCTCGGAGAGCACGTTAAGTCGTCGGTCCCGGCTGCCATGAACATCTATGGCAGTCGTTATTGGGAGAATGTCGACACAAAAGATCCCACTGGGTCGAAGTGTCGCCGGTCTGCACTGACTCGCCCCCACATAAGAAAAGATAAGATAATCGGAATTCATACAAAAAAATAAAAAAGTGATTTCTTTTTGTATGGTCGAGGACGTTACTAAGCTAAAAAATGTTATTGCTTTCTATTTAAAGTTTTGAATGCCATCTATTAATAGTAGATGATGGGCGGGTTTTGTTTGTCATTTATAGACATTAAAAGGAGTATCCAAATTAAATTATGTAATTTAAATAGGAGATGACTGATATAATATGAATGGTTTGTAACGTCAAATACATATTTTTATATCAAAAACCATTACAATGGCAATATACATAGACTAGTAGTTTTCCCGCGGTTTCACCCGCGTATGTCCACTTCCCGTGTGAATATCGGGTTTCACCCCTTTCACCCCCTTCGGGGTGGAATTTCCAAAAATCCTCTCTTAGTGCTCCCCTACACTCTCCAAGGAACATACATGCCAAATTTCAGCTTCTTGCGTTCAGTAGTTTCGGCTGTGCGTTGTCTGTCAGTCACTCAGTAACGGAAGAGTTTTATATATTATATAGATTTTCGCATGTCTGTAAAAATAGCCTACTGCACCCCACATTATCAGGCTTTATGCTTTTACTAAACATTTGCTTACAAAGAAACCCAATAATACTATCTTATGTATAATAATAATAATAATAGTAATAATATTAGTAAGCTAAAATTTATAGTTTCTGCCTACCCCTGAAGGACAGTGCAGACAGACATGTTAGGTCAGGCAAAACATCGAGCAAATATATAATTAACTAGATGTGCCAGCGGTTTTACCCGCGTTTACTGCGCCTCCCCCGTGGGTCGTAGCGTGATGTTATATCTCGATAAATGAGCTATCCAACACTAAAGTAATTTTTCAATTCGGACCAATATTTCCTGAGATCAGCGCGTTCATACAAACAAACAAACAAACTCTTCAGCTTTATAATATTAGCATAGATTTAATCAATAAATAAACCGAGCAATGCCGAACACAGCAGCTAGTTTTTACATAAATTAATTACTTCTACACATGTACTACATTTCAATTGTACCGACAAAAAACTGAAGCATTAAGTTTAAGTGAGCGTTTTAAGCGATAATGGTTTGACCACGAAGCTATGTAGCCTCGAGCTATAGAAAGGAGTCGGTCATCTTCATAAGCGGAACAAGGACTGATGTGTCTTTAATGTTATAAATGCTATGTATAATATCACGCTGTTATATTCTTGAAGGGCAAGCAGAGGTATAGTACGCCAGCATTTTGCCAATAAAGCTAAGGTCTCACGTTATAAGCAGTGAGCTCACAGCTCACTAAAGAAAGATAAGATTATTTGCTGGTACTGTGGTTTACGTGATTAAAACATCCAATGAAAGTAAGTCAGAGACGGAAATGATTGAATTGAGTGCGTCATATTATAATATATTAAAATAATTTTATTCAGTCTTTTCATTATTATTATTCTTTATTTATTTTTATGTAATTTTGTGTTGTGTGATCTGTGTATTAGGTATATTATCTCTGTCTGTGTGTAAAGTTGATATGTTTTATATAGCCTATTATAGCCTTCCTCGATAAATGGGCTACCCATCACCGAAATAATTTTTCAATTCGTCCCAGTAGTTCCTAAGATTAGCGCGTTCAACCAAACAAACTCTTCAGCTTTATAATATAAGTATAGATTCACTAACATTAATTCGGGGCCCTCTGACCTAGCAAAAACATTGTGAGGAGAGAATGGTACTCACATTTCATCAGCTGGTTTTAGGTCCCACGGAAGGCTGTGATCTAGGTCAGTGGTCGGCAACGTTGTCGTCCAAAAGAGCCAAATATAGACAAATCATAAGTGAAATCTATCCAAAGAGCCATTTTTGTAACTCTAGCTTTGATATAGCAAGGGTCATTATTACGGCAAAGTTAGGATTAAAAGTACACTCTCTAGTCAAATAAGTTTTAGTTTAACTAACAGTAAATAAAATATAATTTGATATCATAGCTAAACATTTCGTGGAAGAGCCGCAGCCGAGGAGTCAAAGAGCCGCGGGTTGCCGACCACTGATCTAGGGGTGCATAGCCATATTCCGTGCTACTACTGTCAATTTTTTACCAAAAAAACTTATTTTTAAAGTCCTATCGCGGTTTTTGAGAAAATCTCAAAAGCAAGATGGAGTCCTAAACTGTGCCCGTACAATAGGCCCCTATTACATTGGGTCTAAAAGCATAGCTGGCTAAATGTGAGTAAATACATATCTGGTCAGGAATATCAGCGTGAAGTTACTATATACTAGATTTTACCTGCGGCTTCGCTTGCGTAAATGTAGGTTAAATTAGGTTAGTTATTTTTTAACAGTTATTTTTCTGGAAATAAGGTTTTCTATGTCTCTTTCTGTTTCCCTGATTACTTGTATGCAAAATTTCATAACGATCGATCGAGAAGTTAAGGCGTAAAAGTTAACAAACAAATAAACGAACTCACATTCGCATTTATAATATTAGTTAGGATGTATATTATATACACATCTTCATTCTAACTTTATTTACTGCCGCGTCGGTCTTTCAGTGTACACGAAGGAACACCAATCTCCGAAAATCATATTAATAACTATATCCTAAGGTTAAACAAAATGTCAGATTATTTTGGGGTCTCACACTCCATATTAGCTTATCAGATGTGATACTAAATGTGGAATCGCAGTATCTAAATTATCTTATACATTTATGTAGATACAAAACGACGCAAGTAGTTCTGACGGAATATATACTCAAGCTACCGGCGCGAGCTACATACGTACCTATAGTAAATTTCCCTTACTTGTCTTGTTTAATAAATAAATATGGATAAAAACCCATCTCTACGTATTGTCTTACGTGGTTTTTATCGTCTCTATTTATTTATTAGAAAATATATATGGTCTGAACTGAATCCTGACTAATGTTATAAATGCGAATGTGAGTTTGTTTATTTGTTACGCTTTTGCGCCGTAACTACTCGACTGATCATCGTGAAATTTCGTATACACGTTGTCGGGGGTTAAGAAAAGGATATAGGATCCTTTTCTGATCCCGTGACAACGTATATGCCTTCATCTAGAAAAAAGTACTGTTCCTAACCTAACCTTATCAAAAAAGAAAAGTGATAAATGTACTAGAGGTAAATCACGCGGGTTTCTTGCGTAGTTAACTTGCGTATACATGATGCATACAACTCACGCAAGTGCCTCACCTTGCGCATGTAATACGCGGTGTATACAAGAGCTATTAGATTACTAAATAACACTTGATGGACAACAAATCTCTAACTAATTAGTAGCGGATACCTTTCTACTAGCATATAATTCTATATTATCCTTTCAAACGTCAAACATTAATCATAGATAAATATCTTAAATTCAAAGCGTATCCATGCAATTTGTTTTAAAATGTCAGAAATGTTGCAATAGTAACACAAAACTTTAAGATTAAGATATAATTGTAATTAAAAGTTGCATTATCAAACGGAAATGTAAAATAAAATCTGTAAAAATATATATTAATGCACACAGTTAAAGGTTAAAATAACTACATATGTTACTTTCGTGTAATTAAAATATATTATAAACACATATAATGTATTAATTAATTTAAAATACAACGCTGTTTTGTTACATTTTCCTTTGTTTTACACCAAAACGACGACGTGTAAAGGACAAGACTTTGACCGCTAAACCAACTATTGCAACACACACCACAGTAACCCAAAAGAAAAATCATAACTTTAACCATACATATAATAAATAGCAACGTCTCAATACCATACATATTAAGACTACGAAATATTGGCGTCACAGATAGCGCATATGTAGAATCGTAATCAAACATATAAAATGTATCGCAGGGACTAAAAAGGGAACTGTACTACTCCACTTATGAACTCGCCGAAGTTCGATGAAAGAATATAACGCAACGTAGGTTGCCCCTGTATATTCTCAAAAAGTAAGTCAGAGTCCTACTGGACATATCTAATACGTAGATAGACACGGTATTAAATTATACAATATTTCAGCCATTATGTTAATGCATTTTATTACTTACTCCATCGCCAGAGAATCAAAATGTGTCTGAATTGGTCTCTATTACGATACGCCATCATGTTTTCCGAATTAGGTTCTTACCTGAAACAATATAAAATAAATATTAGTTTATGTAACATGATCAACAATTTTAACATAAACAATCGAATGACGGTCAATATTATTCTAATATATTTAAATCACTACACCTCTCGAATCATTCGAATGTTTAAACAATATTTGAAAGTCGTCCTACTATTATTTTTGCAATCAATAATTCTTATTTTACAGGAAGATATACAAGCATTTAATGTAACGAGCACCAGACATTCAGACTTAGTTCAAAACAGCCGTGGGAATAAAAAATCGAAATCTAGTTCAACGAAAATTGATGTATCTATTAATTACTGTGGCCTTCTTCAGCGAACAGACTCAGTAATAATCCTCGCAATAGTTTATTGAAATATGACTTGACTTAACAACTTTGTTACGTAATCAAACATAGTTCTAGATTCTGATTAATAACCTAGAAGCATTACTGTAATGTACCGTATTTGAAATGTGTGTAATCTCACAAAATTATGACAGTTTTTTGTAGGAGTTAGAGCACAGTGAATGCCCGCTCAAACCTGCTAAAACCCAATGGGGTTATATGTCCTTGCCTATATTTCAGTTAACAGACCTTCATTAAATAAACTTACGAATTTCCTGCGACTTTGATAATCTTTAAAAATAAAGCTTTATAGTTCAGGGCTCCAGTTATCTTCATACCAAATATCATCAAAAACAGAACCGCACTTTGGCCGTGCGTACATAAAAATTGACAGTTTTGCATTTAAAGTTTAATTATAAATGCTCAATACTGTGTTGCTACTGCAAATTTTCTGACTGGCGTACCCAAGTAGCACTTTAACGGCCTCGAGCACGGCACCTATAATAGCATTTCAATTTTGTGACCTCTTGCCGAAGTGATAATTTACAATTACTGATACAGCTCAGCTGAATACAAAGAATACCGTAAATCAAAAGTACTGTATTTTGAAGCTTCACAAATGAATATGCCGTGTCAAACCTAAAATACTACACAGCGTACTGGAGGTGCAAATTTAAAGAAATGCGCCAAAATTAGAAACAACTTTTCGCTAACGCTTACACGCCTCTAATGGAATTTTATTAAAGTATATAATTATAAATATACCTAATAAAAATTGAGATGATCTGTTATTTTAAGATTAAAATGACATTCAAATATAACCTACAAAAATCTTTACAAAAATAAAAGGCAAGGCGTTTCAAGAAAACCGAATACTTAAAACGAAACCAAACAGAAAACGGTTCTATTTAAACAAAAACAGTTTTTGCCTACCTCTGAATATAAAGATTGTAAACACGATTACTCATTGACAATATTGCAACTTGTTTTAGATAATAATTGGTCCTGTTACTTGAACATTAGTGCAGGTTGACCTTCAATCGTTGTGACACTGAGCTGTAGCAGTGTTGCACTTTGAAACAATAAATTATTCAACTCGAATGTTGTAATCTAGAACAGCGTTTATAAAGAAATTGGCCTAAGGGGTTTATTGAATTTTACATATTCAGTGTCACTTACGGATCTATTGCGTAACATATGAATGGAATATAATGAATGGCAGAAAACATGTTCGTCATTGCCTCGTTACTCTTTAGTCTTGTTGCATAAGTTTGCAGCGAATTTCGAGGTCTTAGTTCGAATCCTAGGTCGAGCAATGAGGTGCTGGGTTTTCCTGTTAAAATATGCTTAGTAGCAAGACTAGGTTTTACAATTGGCTCGATAGACGCCTAATTTAACATGGATATCCAAAAGATAGCTGGCGAAACGTGTACACACATATACATATATACTTCTAGTTATGCGTATGAGGATATGAGCATAAATCTATGTATACAGGATGTCCGGTAATTAATGGATAACCTTGAAATATCTTATAGCAGAACTGATGGCTGATCAGGAAAAAGAATGAAAAAAAAAGTATCCTAATATATAATGTGTAATCTATCTATCATATCTATGGTTTTCTTTTAATTAACATATTTAACTTTCTGGTCGTTAATTTATGGTCGTAGTGTACTACGACCATAAATTAATGAATTCCATCGGTTTTTAGTTGTTTTATTATTCAACACTAATTATGCTAATAGATACACAGTCAAGAGTATGATTAGGTATTGCACATTTTAAATTTATTTTATTTCATTTTTTTTTCTGAACTGCCGTCAGTTCTATTATGAGACATTTCAAAGTTATCTATTAATTACCGGATACCATGTATATTTTAAATCTGCTTCGGTGCCCTAACGGTGTCGATCTTTGTGTCGGAAGAGATGTTGGTTGCAAATGACATTAATCTGTCAAGTCTTAGAATACCATATATAATTAAAAATCGATTGTGTTTGGCCACCGGTGTACCGCCACGGTTCGAAAGGTTATCATTTGTAATAACTTCAGTATTTATTTGTAGACAGTGGCGCTCGGTAGCATTAGGTGTCTGTTTCGGTTCACTGGCAGTCCAAATGTTTTTAAGATCTGCTCTAAAGAAAATAGCAGTTGCGGTCTCTCAGTTTGAAACTGTGCCTGATTAGGCTCGCGTCCTGTTACGTGGCAACTAAAATCATAATTCATCAAATGTGGGTGTAATTTATTATTATATTAGAGGTTTACCTGTAACTATAATAATAAATTATTATACATTATACTTCAGGGATAAAGAGGTGAAACTGTGTATGTATGTACATAGTCTTACACCTGTAGATATATTACCGAACCGAACAAAATGCATATATGTTTGACACATTAAAAGGAAGGAACATCAATTTTTCGATGACATCTGGTGACCGCCGCCGCAACGCTAAACGACTTAGTTAAGTCTTAAAATTGGATTTAACGTTCCATTTAGCAAATGGCAATACCTATTGCTTTTTATCAAGTCATTTCATTTGTTTCAGCGCCATCTATCATACAAATTTAGAAATTCTACGATCAACACGACATATTTATTCAATGAACACAATACAACCAAAATAAGACTAGATTCGATTACGAATCTAGATTGAATGGGTCGATTAATATCAGTAGAGATATTTACGTAATCACTAATAAGATTTTTCATATCAGATTAAAAGTTATAACTTACTTTTACTCATTTCAAAATTAAAATCGTGCTCTATTTAAAGATACATGTTGAAATTTGTTGCGGATTTGATCTGTGCCTTACTAAAATTATCTAGCTTTGAATATGGACTTCCTACATTAAAGTTTTACGAAACAATTGTATTGAAACATTGCAATACTCAATACTAGGTTTTATTATAGAAGCTGCATATATATAGGTACAGTCTCACGCTTGTGTCCCTTACAGGTCACTGTCCCATGAATCACATATGATACATAACAATAGTTTTTCTATTGTGTCTATCATGGGATAGCGAAAGGGTTAAAGTGGGAGGCAGAAGTGTATTAAACCTTATTTTCGACAACCTTATTTTAGTAATTTAATACTTTGTATTGCTACTGAGAATTCCTTTCTTTTCTTTTGCAGAAATCCCAATAAAATATTGTCTGACATGAGAATTGAAGCCGCTACCCGATGTACAGCAGTTATATTTACTACTCCTGTGCCAGCAAGGTAATCTCTATCGCCTATCGTAAATCCAGCATAAATCTCACTACAATAAACCTCTTATCATCAGGTAAACAAAGTCTTTAACACCTTAAAAAAGATAGCTACCTCATCATTTTATGAAATTCTCCTTTTCGCGTGGTTAGTGTTCAACCTGTTGTCAAGAGTTGTTCAAGCCGCCCCGTAGGCCTCCAACATGGCTTAACGACTGCTGTCAATTTGGCAACAACCGGGACTGACTTTTTATGTGCCCTCCGAAGCACGGAGACGCTCAGATGAAATACCACTAAGCGGTCACCCATCTATGGACTGACCACACCTAACGTTGCTTAACCTCGTTAATCATTTACCGATCAGTGAGTGCAACTGGCTATGAGATTGGCTATTTATGAAATTGATCTCGCATTATACACGACATTCGAATGACATTCGAACATATCGACATCATTGCACCAAAATGCGCGCTCTATTTCTTAATCATGCAAAGTTAACATCGCATTGCGTACAGTTTCATTGCGGGCATCGCTTATGTGGTCACATCCTTACATGAAACCTATATATACGCATGGTCGGCAACAATACATCCTCTCGCCAACGGCAGTATACTTTATTACATATTATCACGAAGAAAGTAGAAAGTCAGAGGCTAGATTCTCAGGCTATAAAGCACCTACTAATTTTATGGATACGTACATACTAACTGGTACTCTTCTTGGAACACTAAGCCTCTAATTAGTTTCGGATTTATATAGTATTCTTGGAACTCTAAAACCTCTAATTAGATTCGGATTAATAGACATTTAATCATACGAAATGTGTTGTTCGAATAGAAATTTGTATGAGAGTTGAGCTCGCTTAATAAAAGTAGCGATCAATATTGAATAAATTCTTTTGTTGATCCTGTATTAATGTATTACGAGGCCCGAGTTCTTATCCTGGTACGAGTGGAGCGTTTTTAGGTTCTCCTGTTAGGATTTTATTAGTAGCAGAATTGTGTCTATCTATCTGCCGGATAAGTGTCTTATCACACTATGAAGAGGCTCGTGCCCAGCTGTGGGACAATTTGTATGCAGGGCTAATATTATCATTATAAGTGAAAATAATCTCGTCGTCTATTTAGTACGTAGCATCCAACACAAAACATTCGTTATTTCGGCAAAACATTATGATTTTCGATTATCGTGCTATGTCCAAAAAAAGTTCTTCACGCGCTGTTTACAAGAAATTCCCCTCTTAAACAATATAATAACTCTACGCGAATACATTATACTTTTTACCATCTATATAATCCTCCTTTGAAAGTATGGAACCCTAATGAAAAGTTTTAAAGATCCATTTATATTTGTTTCATCCATATACGTCAGCGATTAACTACAATTTTAGAGCAGCGATAGCTCAGTGGGGAGACCAACAGACTGCAATACAGAGGGTCTCGGGTTCGAACTCACGTCGCGCACCTCTGACTTTCGGAAATAATATAACTTTTCGAAATTATGTGCATATTGATTGACAATTATCGCCTGCTCCGCGCCTCGGAGAGCACGTTAAGCCGTCGGTCCCGGCTGCCATGAACATCTATGGCAGTCGTTATTGGGAGAGTGTCGACACAAAAGATCCCACTGGGTCGAAGTGTCGCCGGTCTGCACTGACTGGCCCCCACATAAGATACAAACATACATCTTACTTATTCATAAAAGATAGATATAGTAGTTTGAATTTGTTAAGAATGTTATTACCTTCAATTGCTTTCATACTAACAGCTGTAAAACTTTAAAGATCATTGTCACACTTTGAATCGAAGCCAGGGACACTGAATCACTCAAACCAGTCCATCTACGAACCTTTAAGACGCCTTTGAGTAATGACACTGATTGAAAATAAAATACATGAACTCCTCTGCTGCAAACCATTTGTAATGAGAGTTTAGTTGCCATTCGATTATGGACTTTATACGCTATTATGTAAAGTGTGTTTTACAATAACTGTAGTGGTTTGGGAGCTTAAAAACGTTCGTTAACATACAAATTGAGTGGCATACTGTTCATAATTTTATTGGACGATAAATAATACTTGAAGTGAGCTCTTCGTTACTTTGTAAAATGAAAATGAAAGAACACTTTTAAAGATCAATATTTATGGATATCCAAACAACTTCAGAACGTCACGCGTCGTAAGATCCAATCCAATCAGTTTTATTATAGATTTAATTACACTGTCTCAGTAACCTTAATTAAGATAAAATATAAATTACTTTTACTGAATCTGCAAGTTTTAAATACATATTCAGATACAAGCAATGCATTTTCTTTAGTCTATTGGAGGTTTTTTTTAAAATTAATATTTGTCAAATCAAATAGGCTAAACTTAAAACACTTAAATATTGAGTTGCAGCAGCACACCGGTTACAAACAATAGATTTTAATTGCGCGTGGTATTCTAGCACTTGACAGATTAAGTTGATTATGTCAACTAATGCGCAAACAACGGCCGTTCTGACATTTAAATAAATAAACATACATCCATTTGGCGACACAGGAGATAACCAGAAATACCAAAGTAACTTTGCCAGCCAGATCAATTAGGTTGCATCTCTAAAATAAATTCGATCGTTATATTCGTAAAGAGCACGGGTCTTGCTAGCTTCTTACTAATCCTTATTATATTCCATGCAATTACTGTGTGTTAGGAAGCCAATTCTCATGTAATAGATATATTTGGTTAATAGACTTGTTTGTGGATTTAAAATAGTGGTTGTCGTTTAGTAATTAAACTATTCAAACTAGACCGCCAACTCGCACTAAGCCAGCGTGGTAGACTATGGTCTAACTCTTCTGACTCTGAGAAGAGGCACGTGTCCTGCAGTGGGATAGTTTAGTACAATCCTAATATTATTTGTATGTAAACTATACCCACCAAAATATCCGTCATAGAACTCTTCTCTCTTAGCATTCATTATTCCCAAGTCACTTGGGGTCGGCTTTTCTGGTCTAACCGGATTTGACTGGATATCAGTTTTTACACGGAGCGGCTGCCACCTGACCTCCGAAACCCGAAGGCTAACGATACCCTAAGGCTAGACCAGTGTCAGGATATTAGAGGGTACTGACTTTCCCAATAACGACTGCCATAGATGTTCATGGCAGCCGGGACCGACGGCTTAACGTGCTCTCCGAGGCACGGAGCAGGCGATAATTGTAAATCAATACGCACATAATTTCGAAATGTCATATAACTTCCGAAAGTCAGAGGTGCGCGACGTGGGTTCGAACCCGAGACCCCCCGCATTGCAGTCTGTTGGTCTCCCCACTGAGCTATCGCTTAGCTTAGCGTCATAGAACTATTAGACAAAAATATGTGGTAAATTAGTGTCTTGTGTAGTTTGTCGATCTGACAGTGCTGGCTGCGCTCAGCGCCGTCTATCACGGCACGAATATTAATATTACTTTCGTCTCTCGTATTGTAGCGCTCAGTATTCCGTGCTCTGTATTTAATCAGTTAGAATAATCAGACTCAGAATCTACCATAAAATTTAAATATCGATAAGTTTTGGACGGATTGTTCAAACCGTAGAACACATTTTTTCTCAAACACCTTTTGATTGTCCTAAACCCAAAAACATAAACATCGAAGCAGTTTCAATAAACATAATATAATTTTCAAAGAAATAAATCCGTAGAAACTTTAGCAAGTTTGTTTTGTTTAGCCCGAAGTTTCTGATAGACATTTTCATTATAGACCTACTGATCATGTCTAAAGCTTATCAAGAAGTTAATCCAAATATTTCACGCATGACATTCTCTGTCTCACAGGAAAGGTTAAGCTAAAAGATAAACAACCAGGAAGGCAGATAATGACAGGTGATGTTTTAAATAACTGACATTTAGTATTGTACCTACCTATGATCGACATTTGCGTCAACTAGGTATGTCACATTTACCGAGTAAGAAAAATAAGATATGATTTAAAGGTGTGTATTTACACACTTGCCTTAGTGAAGACATTTGATCTGCAGAGCCTGTGGTGAACAGGACGAGTCCATATCACATCTACTGTGTGAATGTGACGTGTTGGCTGGACTAAGGATGGGTCTGATGGGATTGGCATATCCGAACCCTGAAGACTTCAGGCTTCTCCCTCTGAAGTGTACGCTGCGACTGATGCAGTACATTCATAGGGAGATAGCTCAGGGATAGATCTCGGGGCCGACACAAAAGATCCCACTGGGTCGAAGTGTCACCGATCTACACTGATTGGCCCCCGAAATAAGATAAGATAGTGAAGACATAAAGGAACAATTTAAACTCCTAGTGTCAAAAAATGGAAACAATAGAATCTTCAAAGTATATATTTTTCGCTCGGCTTGATGTTTCGTATAGACATTTTCATGATCGACCTCAAAATAGAAATACTTACAATAAAGATTCTCCATACCTTTTTTAAATAAGGCTTAATAAGGAGGATACTCCATTGTTGGGAATACTTCATAAAAGGATTTCGGACCATCAAGAGATTACATACCAAATTATTAAGGACGAATTTCGGAACAAATGAGTTTCACGGTATGAACAGGCGACCCGAAACTTCAGCATTTAAGTTTCATCAGTAGATGTACAGCAGTCACATTTACTAAGCTTTAACTGCTCCACCGAAGAAGACAGATATAAAAAAAAACTACAAGACTCATAGGAGCTATTTTAAATCCAAGCATCTGAACAGTATTGTGCTGATAACCTTTTTACTTTTAATATAGGTCAACTTCATTTTTTAGTAAAGCCATCTTTAGTCAGGTTATTTTAAGGCATTGAATTAACCAGTTCATTGACTCGGTATTAATATATGAAGCTTAAGTTACTTGCGGAAGGCAAACCGAAGTCTGGTTTGGATTTTACTCCAGATATAGTTTACTTTTTATAAAAATGGGGTCGTTAATATTTACGCCTAAGGTGGTAATATGCTTTTTATTTTTACGATGCAAGGTAAATTATATCCTGCCTGTTGTCCGCATAGCTACTTTTGATTGTTCTTTGCCAATTTATCCCGAATTAAAAGTTATATACTTGGTCACATTGTTGTTTCGGATTGCTTCGAGTTTAAGTATGAATTTTGTTGCACCCTTATCTTTAAATAGTAGGCGATCATAGCTAGTTGCACTCACTGATCGGTAAACAATTAGCGAGGTTAAGCAACGTTGGGTGTGGTAAGTCTATAGATGGGTGACCGCTTAATGGTATTTCATCAAAGCGTCTCCGTGCTTCGGAAGGCACGTAAAAAGTCGGTCCCGGTTGTTGTTAAATTGACAGCAGTCGTTAAGCCATGTCAGAGGCCTACGGGCGGCTTGAACAACTCTTGACAACAGGTTGGCCACTAACCACACGGAAAGAAGAAGATCTTTAAATAATTTCAATCAAGGAGAAAAACAGTCTAGATGGAATTCTTGAATCCTCCTAATCTGCCTAAATAAACACAATTATTAGTCCCAACAGTAAAATAAGCTGAACAAATTACTTTGTTTTGCTAATATTAGAAACAGCAGCGCTAGCCTAGTGGTAGACCGAGGCGAGCCTATAATAATAATAATAATAATCTTTATTAATCCAAAAATAGGTACAGTTTGTCTATCTTAATACTTTAAGATAGACAAACTGTACCTATTTTTGGAAAATCTAGCATTGTTACTAGATATAATGGACAAAGCTAGATTGTACATGAAACTGATAGAGTAGGTAAAACGATGGTGTCTGAGCTAGTGAGAACTGTGTAACATTGCTACGGGCACATTATCAAACAATTTCTTCACAGGCAAACCCAATTACATTTCACCCAACTCAAGAGTGCAACACAAGACTGGCATGCCAGTCACATTCGCTACGCCACCAAAGCAGTCAATGTAGCAGATATGAAAAAGAAACTACAGGATATAAAACAGCTATTTTAAAGTCCGATTAACTCAACAACAGAAACATACTCCAATACTGCTCTATATTAACGATGCACCATTTTCTTTTAACTTTTAATATATAGGTCTTCTTTATTTTGTAGTAGTAGTAGTAGCTCAGTGGGAAAACCAACAGACTGCAATGCAGAGGGTCTCGGGTTCGAACTCATGTCGCGCACCTCTGACTTTCGGAAGTTATATGACTTTTCGAAATTATGTGCGTATTGATTGATAATTATCGCCTGCTCCGTGCCTGGGAGAGCACGTTAAGCCGTCGGTCCCGGCTGCCATGAACATCTATGGCAGTCGTTATTGGGAAAGTCAATGCCCTATAATATCCTGACACTGGTCTAAGTTTAGGGTATCGTTAGCCTTCGGGTTGCGGAGGTCAGGTGGCAGCCGCTCCGTGTAAAAACTGATATCCAGTCAAATCCGGTTAGACTAGAAAAGCCGACCCCAAGTGACTTGGGAATAATAAAGGCTAGGGAGAAGATTTATTTTGTAGTAAAGTCATATTTAGTCAAGCATTTTAAGCATTTAATTAACCAGTTCACTAGCTCGGAATTGAGGTGAGGAGCTAAAGTTTCTTAAGGAAGGAATGAAAACAAAGTCTTGTTTGTATTTTATTCCAGATTTAGATTACTTTGTATTAAACTGGGGTCGTTAATATTTAAGCTTATGATGATATGTCAAGTATTTATAGACAAATATCGCAGATTATTTCAATGCTTGTAAATCTTTGTCTGGTTGTTGCAGATATTAATTTTAAAGAGTGAATTACAATCTAAAGAACACCTATCACAACGTGCAAAATTGGCGTGCACATATATTTTATATTATTATATATATTTATCTAAGAGCGTAGCTCTTGTCGGTGGAGTAATCGCCACATAGCGCTTTTCTCTGCTTTTATTTTAACCTCTTAATACGAATCGACTACCATTTTTCTCTTCACATGCTGGACAAAGGAATTTAGACAAGATTTAGGCAAGGAAGTTGGACAAAGAAGATTATTATATATATTGTATATACATACATAGATGACGCCTATATAACAAAAGGTGTGCGCAATATTTCACCCACATTTCGCCAACTATCGGTTACGAGACCCACGTAATAGGGAGCGAGCGTATTGCCGTTAATTGGCGTTATTACCAGACTCTATACTGTTACTGATAATTTCATGAGAGAAATGTCAAGTAATACATTGCTTGAAAACCGAACCCGAGACTCCATGCACAGCAGTCGCATATTTGACGACTCGATGGCGTAGTGGTTAGTGTAACCGACTGCCACACCTTGGGTCGCGGGTTCGATTCCCGCACAAGTCAAACATTTGTGTGCATGAACATGGATGTTTGTCTTGGTCTGGGTGTTTCTATGTATAATATGTATGTATTTACAAAAAAAAAGTATATATGTATGTTTATACATTGTCTAGTACCCATAGTACAAGCTCTGCTTAGTTTGGGCTAGATGGTGTTGTGTGTATGTGATAGAATATTATTATTATTATTATTACCGTTGCGCCACCAAAACACTCATAATAACCTTATCGTATTTGTTCAATATGACCACGACTTTGCGTTACACGTTGTATGTCATGTACTTATTAACTCAATCATCTTATCAACAGCTTGACATTTACAACATTCGCATTGTTATCTTAACAAGCAATTATATCTGAATATATTAAAAACTAGATCTGTACCGAATCTTGAATTATTACCAGTCGTTTTAGGCGTGCTCCAGACTATGTTATCTTTCCAACGGATAGAAATATATGGCTCTGTCCGTTGTCATACGCGGCTGTTCCTGGTTACGATCGCCATGACAAGTGGTTTCTTTTGTCTTTGTCCTTCGGATACGTAGCTGCATGGAATGCCATATACATATTTTACAATACCAGTAAAATTGTCCGGTCCATAGCTGTCCGTTGTCTACGAAAAGCCTCATTGTCAAATGCCACTCATAAAGTCCTTATAATATGGCGGTTACAATGAATATGTTTTTCTACATCTACAGCCTTAATTTTAAAAATATCGGTAACTTATACTTACTTAGCTACCTTTTAAGTCATCGATCAATGACTAAACTTTCAACGGTCTACCGCTGTTATTTAACCAAAATTAAACGTAGTGTAACGTTTATCGGTGATTTTTTCTGATTAGGCGCTTATTAATACATCGCTTTCTTCCTTCATAGTTAAAGCTATGATTTTCAAGATTAAGGCATTAGGATATAAGATATAGGATTTGTGGAGCAAACAAATTATTGTCAAGTACTAATAATTGTATATAAATCGAATCTGCAATACTTGATGCTTCGGCTCAAGGTGACCACTTAAGCTATCAATATGCCATCACGCTTAAAAAGTTTATTGAAATATATTTATATAATGACTGTACGGCCATCATCATGTGATTGATATCTGCAATTTGATGGCTGATCAATTTTATAGACAGACTTAATACCAAAAGTCAGGTGCATTTGATCGCTTTATAGTCGGTACATTTTGACACTATTGATTATTTTGTAATCAATGTCTCATAGTTCTCTTATTACCTCAAAGTAATAAGTAAGGTAGAGTACTTTTGACAAGTACTCGACCCTCCAAAGCCAGACACAACGTTTCTTCGTTTTGTCTGAATACCAGCTACAGAAGAAATAAAACCTAACATATTGGCTTTATTCTTAAGCGTAACCGATACAAGAAATATAAACAATCAGCTCTATATATCATTGTCCAGTCGATTGCCATTGGATACAATTGTTTTACCAATCAACATTCCCTTTTCGACAGATGAATGCATATTGTACACTATTTTAGCCTTAGGCCGATAACAGACATTTGCGGAACTGAACATCACCAACGCTTAACAATGTGGCATGGCTTGCAAAATGTATGTGTGAAGGATTTTACCTTTCGTCCAGATATCGAATTTTAGGTGCAAAAGCTCGACAGATAAAGAAGAATTATATTAAAATACAAGTTTTCCTAAAGTGTGTGCTAACATTAATAAAATGGTCGATCTTATCCAATACCCCCTGATAGGAGATAGAATTGAACAGGCTTAACAAATATAAGTCTCTCTAATAAATTACCAGTCTAACAAGCTTTGCTGCTTTCACCTTAAGGTTTTTTTCAAAGAATATAATACGTCCATTTAGTGGAGTATTCCACCCTCCATTTATGTTTTCATAGTTGCCAGCCCAATGCCAACTCAAAAGTAAACCACACGAGTACATTTTATAATAAAACTACAACCACGAATGAGATTTTTTTTACCGTCGTCCTGTACGGTGTAATTTTGCTTTATAGCAGCCTATGAACATTCACTTTAGACCACACAGGTTCACATAAAACCAGCCTAAGCAATAATACAGGCTTTTACGTCAAACAGTTTTAAAACTATTCCATATTTAAATCATGAAGGAAAGGGCAACTGTACGATACGTAACAATTACAGATTGTAGTCAATTATTTATTCGTTAAATGTCGACAATGCCGAAAAGCAAAATTGGTGACAAGAGCTTATATGGACGAAGCTTTCGTCTGTATTTTAGTATAAAATTAACGCATTGAGTCCATGGCTGCTTTACGACATTCTTGTGTGATAATAAATGCACGTACACTGGTTTTTGTTATGCATGGCCGAATTCACGAGTGCGACGCTACTTCAATCTCCAAAAATATGGTTGATGCTTTAAAGTATTTAAAGGTTAACTGGCTTCTGTGTTTCGTATGGTCACGACATCTTTCTGACTTTGTTTTTGCTCGCGATTCAGTACTGATATTTTGGAGCGTATACTTATGTACATTATAGACAATATTGTCTATAATTTAAACTAACAACTACCCAAAACTGCTTATCTAAACGTAACTGATCCTAGATGTTTTAATGAAAAGCTTCTTTTGATAGTAATAATAAAATCGATACTATTGACTCTTGATATGATGGATAGAGCTTTCAGTTGTAGTTTGGAACTCCTAATAATTTGGAATTTAAACGCTATATCAGATATCCGTTCAGGATAAAAATCTATTAAAGTACTCGCGGACGGAGTCGCAGACAAAAGCTAGTTACTAATAGTAAAAGTTGTCATTTATAATTATTAATTGTTAATTAATTAAACTTGACACAAACCAGGATGCTACGTGTCACATAGAAGCCTATAATAAAGCCTTATTATTATGCAATGTGACATACAACACCGACTGGCACATAAATGCCATTTTAAACATGGTATTTGCCAGACACGTTTTGTTGAAAAGGCGGAAACGAAAATTATGTACTTGGAGTGAAACTTCGTATTATCAACAACAATTCTATAAGCCGTAAAGCTACTTAACGTTAACAGTTTATTTCATGTTATTTTAATTTAACGTTTATTCGTACATAATTATATAGTCGCACGATCGTTTCTTTGAGAGGGTAGGTAGAGGCGTATCAACAACCACTCTTGTTACTGGTGTGGGGTTCTCGCTCCTTTATTAGTTGGGGCCTAAAACTATTCAGATCGTACTTATTCGTCGGCTTCGGTGGCGTAGTGGTTAGTGTAACCGACTGCCACGCCTGAGATCGCGGGTTCGATTCCCGCACAAGACAAACATTTGTGTGCATGAACATGGATGTTTGTCTTGGTTTGGGTGTTTCTATTTATAATATGAACGTATTTACAAAAAAAAAGTATATATGTATGTTTATCCATTGTCTAGTACCCATAGTACAAGCTCTACTTAGTTTGGGCTAGATGGTGTTGTGTGTTTGTGGTAGAATATTATTATTATTATAATAAGAGGTGAGACCTTATTAACTGAGACTTAGCAATACACTAGTACCCCACATTAATTGCTTTTCTTTTTACCCTGGTAAGTACTAAAAAGACCGTGAAGGAAAACATCGTGAGGAAACTATATCACAACCACAACACCAAACATAATGTTCTCGAAAATACCTATGTGAAATCTGCCGAACCGCACTGGGACAGCTGTGGCCTAGCCCTTCTCACACTGAGAAGAGGCCCGTGCCCAGCAGTGAGACAGTTTAATACAGGGTTGACATTTTGTACTACAAAAATTTAACGAACTGCTTTTAAGACTTTGTAATATTTTATTAACATGTTATATTATTATTACCGAAAACTGGTTTTAATTTGGTCATAATGGAATGATATTTGACGCACTTATACAAAAACTGCTCTATATTTTATTTCCTTATCGACAGAAACGCGTATGCTATTTTCGACCTAATCTAATCCGATTTTTTGCATCATATGAGACTAATCAATTTCTAGTACTTGTTAATTCAAAGTAGATGACCTTTGGTTTTTATAACTTCAATTAAATGTGTAGCAACTGAAAACCTCTAAACCAAAAGGTTAGATCTATCTTTATTGGTTTTATACATTAAATAAGTGAGGGGTAGCCGGCATACATTCAATTGATAATATTTAATGTATTTTTATACTGATGAGGTGGCCAACTAGCTATATTTCATATAAGTAGCAGTTTCCGTAGCCTACCACCAACGAAGTTCAGGATAATTTGTCGTAAAAGTTTCAGCCTCAGATGACAAAGAGCACCAAAACAGAAGTGACTCTTTAATTCTTTTAGTAGTATTCATAATCTTAACTAATATTATAAATACGAATGTGAGTTTGTTTCTTACGTTTTCAAGATTTAGCTACTCAACCGATCGTCATGAAATTTTGCATACACGTTGTTAGATCATATAAAAAACAACATAGGGTACTTTCCGCCAGAAAAAAGTATTGCTTCCTATCGAAGCCGCGGGCGCAAGCTAAGTACCTTAATAATGTACAAGTGGTGTCTTCTTCTCCTTAGCCTTTATTATTCCCAAGTCACTTGGGGTCGGCTTGTCTAGTCTAACCGGATTTGACTGGATATCAGTTTTTACACGGAGCGACTGCCACCTGACCTCCGCAACCCGAAGGCTAACGATACCCTAAGGCTAGACTAGTGTCAGAAAATTAGAGGGTACTGACTTTCCCAATAACGACTGCCATAGATGTTCATGGCAGCCGGGACCGACGGCTTAACGTGCTCTCCGAGGCACGGAGCAGGCGATAATTATCAATCAATACGCACATAATTTCGAAAAGTCATATAACTTCCGAAAGTCAGACGTGCGCGACGTGGGTTCGAACCCGAGACCCTCTGCATAGCAGTCTGTTGGTCTCCCCACTGAGCTATCGCTACTATTCACAAATAAATGTAATGTATAATGTAATGTAATGTACAAGTGGTGTATACTACAAAAAACAAATAATGGCACAAGCAGTCCAGATTTTTGATAAGTCGTCTCGCTACTGCCAGTACGACAAGTTTTTGTACTCCATACAAGAAGCATAGAAATTATGATATCCAGTCAAAAGATTTTCGGTATTCTATGTCTTAATTGCCTAAAAGATAATTATGTCCACTGCAATAAAGGCATACCATAACATATAAGCATATAACTGCGTGATTGCAAGTTGTAACTATCAGACCATCGGACAACTCGACGCGAAGCAGCCGCCATTTTGAAAACGAAACACTACACATTCATTCGATAAATCGAGACATCCTTTATGTAAATAAGATTCACATCTTTACCATTAAAAGAGCATCAGGATATATTTTTTACAAAGCAAGTACTTATAGCAAATAAAAAATACGTCTCAATCGGCCCAGTTCAGTGGGAAACCCAAGGCAAGTGATATTTAAACGAGGACAACTACTCTTCTTTTTTACTACCTTCTTGAAGTAGATTTAAGACAGTCGAACCAACAAACTTGTTACTGTATACGTAGATATATATGAGCAGCGATAGCTCAGTGGGGAGACCAACAGACTGCAATGCAGAGGGTCTCGGGTTCGAACCCACGTCGCGCACCTCTGACTTTCGGATGCTATATGACTTTTCGAAATTATGTGCGTATTGATTGACAATTATCGTAATATTGTCTTCTATTTACGCGAATATTATTCATTGAAATTAAACTGCTATATACGGATTTTATCGCGTTGTTTATTTGACACTTTATTACAAAATTTTGAAAATTGTTACACTACTACTACTATTAAACTTGACTAATTTTTAAGCTAATTAAATTGTTATTAAAACTATTTAGATTTAATTTATTTTTACACTTTCCCCGACGTTTCGGTTGCTTTTCAGTTTCACGGTCCCCGTGACCTTGGCTGCTGAAAAGCAACCGAAACGTCGGGGAAAGTGTAAAAATAAATTAAATCTAAATAGTTTTAATAACAATTTAATTAGCTTAAAAATTAGTCAAGTTTAATAGTAGTAGTAGTGTAACAATTTTCAAAATTTTGTAATAAAGTGTCAAATAAACAACGCGATAAAATCCGTATATAGCAGTTTAATTTCAATGACAATTATCGCCTGCTCTGTGCCTCGGAGAGCATGTTAAACCGTCGGTCCCGGCTGCCATGAACGTCTATGGCAGTCGTTATTGGGAGAGTGTCGACATAAAAGATCCCACTGGGTCGAAGTGTCGCCGGTCTGCACTGACTGGCCCCCCACATAAGATACATACTGTATACGTAGCACTGTATCTTAAACATAACTAGTGTGATACGTAGGTAAGTTTGTTTTTCCTGCTTTCACACCAAAATGGATTACCGTAGCGCAGAAAGCTTTACATAAAAAGCTGATAGGTTAAAGAGAAATTAATCTGCGGTGAGAATTGGTGTTTTTTGGGGCTTTCATATTATAGAGCTAGTCTATTGCCGTCGATTAACTTCTTAAACACAATACCTTCCCCGGACCGCAACATGAGCTGCTAACATAAAAGCTTATGCCACAAGCCAACTTATTTTCTTGAACGAAATAGGCAAGCATGCCATGTCTATATATGGACATTTTGAAAGTAATCTTTAAGTTGAACAAGGCTATTGGTCAATTGTCTACCAAAAGTAACTTCAAATTGGGACGGCGGCGGCGTTAACCCAACTTGAAAATTTAATCCGAGAGAACATATACTGTATACGCAGTCTCGCTTTCGGTACTAAATCAAACAGATAGTTTGGAACGCCCTTTCTCGACAGACTAACAGGCAAAACTGCGGTTAACAACTAGTATGTGTACATGTATGTATTAGTCCAAGTTCCGTCTAATCAAGGTTGGTAATCAACTATTAAACTTAAGTCTTTCATGACGACCTCAAATCAGTTAGATTTGAAAGTTCGAATTAGACTAATTTAAAGTTAGTGAGAATTAAAAATAATGTATCTTTGCGTTTGACCTTTTGTAACGAATGCGTTAATGGCGGCGAATGAGTGATTTATTTTATAAATTACTAGCTGTTGCCCGCGACTTCGTCCGCGTGGACTTTAATTTAATACCCAATACCTACTTTTCATTTGTTATCTAATTTTAATATATACAACTACAACTAAAGAAATGAATAAGTCTAACTACACCTATATAGGTACAGTTAGCTATATATTCAAAAAATACATATGGTATCCCAGACTTTTTTGTAGATATTGATACGTTCTATAATACTGTAGAACATTTTTTTGTTCTATCATCAATAGTTTCCGCAGCGCACGCAATGACAGATTTTTATTACTAATTTTTCACACCTTGGGTTATATTATTGCATTTTTATTAAGGCTTCCTATTTTTTTTGAAAATGTTATAAAGCCTATGTCACTCAGTAAAGATGCAGCTTTCTAATGATGGAAGAATTTTTGAAATCGGTCCAGTCGTTTTTGTGTGAAAACATTACAAACATACATACAAAAACACAAATGTTTCCTCTTTATAATATTAGTTTAGATTTACCTTGTAATTATTTGTTTTTTTCGAAAGTTTAATTTGTACTTGTCATCTGTAGTGGTAATTTCCATGCAGTTCAAAAAACTATATCAATAATATCTAATATACGATCGACGTGCTTGATTTTTTTAACTTTTAGTACTGGCCTTATGCGAAATATATGATAAATATATATATATAAATGAAAGTGGGCAGTGAGACACTTCTCTGAATGATAAACTAGTAAGTTACCGTGGTACACATTGAAACTGAAACATAACTGTCGAAAATTGTATATGACACATCTCTGCTTATCCTTACACGTATATGTGTGTTGCAATGAAGATCAGGTGATGACATTACTGATCTAGTGCATTTGATGTAACGTGAATCGCGAAGAGAAACCACTGACACACATTTTATCGGAGAGGATTAGTTTCATAATCTATAGTAGCTTAATATAATAAAGCTGAATAGATTGTTTCTACTTTTGTTTGAACGTGATCTGATCTAATCCAAAAATATTTTTGATTTTACTAGCGTAATTCTTGAGGAATGATATCCTAAATAATATCATAAATCTTAATGTGAATTTGTTTGTTTGTTTTATCACATCTTAATTACTCGACTGATCATGAAATTTAGCATACACGTTGTCAAGGATACAGAAAAAGACATAGCTAGTCTGGGCATATTTTTCTGGATAACAGGTACCGTGTCATCTAGCAAAAGCGCTTGCTATATTAAGTTATTAAACTATATTAAATTGAAATTAAACTACATATGTAGATGTTCATGGCAGCCGGGACCAACGGCTTAACGTGCTCTCCGAGGCACGGAGCAGGCGATAATTGTCAATCAATACGCACATAATTTCGAAAAGTCATATAACTTCCAAAAGTCAGAGGTGCGCGACGTGGGTTCGAACCCGAGATTTTTTGCATTGCAGTCTGTTGGTCTCCCCACTGAGCTATCGCTGGTCCTTTGTATAGTATGTAGATATTGATAGGTATCGTAATCCAGTAAGTTCAGAATATAGCACTCCTGTATTACATATATTATTTATTAACATATATATTTTTCTTCTTAAATGTCATCATTATAATAATCATAAAATTTATCATATAAAGAAAATAAACAGTGCAACATCAAAAACATCAAATACAGTTTCATTCATTACTACCACCTAAAATTATTTTTAATTATTATATGTTTTAATTAAATTCACAGACTGATTTAGCGATAACCCCATTTCCTTATTGAACAAATGCTATTTATTTATTGCAAGTAATAAATAATTATTCAATGTAAGTGAAGTAGCTTTAAGAACTAGATTAGAAAAAACATTATACCATTTTCTGAAGGTAATTGATGTTTTTAATTTATTCAGCTTAATAATAAAAAAGTAGCTTTATGTTGTCAAATTAACATAAACATTATTAAGATTTATTAGTATATCTAATAATATTATGTAATAAATAAAAAATAACGTTGTATTTTTATTATGATTTGTATCAAACGATCTTAATTATATAACAATCTGTTTAAGCTGTGGTTTTATGCTAACTAATATGTTACATAATATACACATTTTTATTTATAATTATTATTTATTTCTTAATTCACAAGACACAAGACGTTACATAATGAACAATAGTGGTAGTGCTAAATTGATTTCGTGCTGCCTGATGATAAGCAGTTAGTAAAGTTCAAGACAATAATGCATTACCGCCCCTCGTTTTGAAGGTCTATCTAGCAAGATTCACACACACTTTAAAAAACCTGGGACTGAAAGAAACTTACCATAAGGAAATCCATTATTGTTTTATGCAGCCTCATT
This sequence comes from Catocala fraxini, assembly GCA_930367265.1. Lineage (NCBI taxonomy): Eukaryota > Metazoa > Arthropoda > Insecta > Lepidoptera > Erebidae > Catocala > Catocala fraxini. The sequence continues at coordinate 25,301,907 of OV884027.1, read as the reverse complement.
ACATTATTTATGACAATCGTTAAACTAACCATATCCTGATTAATCTCTCATTTGAGTACATGTCCACCGAGCTTTTTTAACATCGTTCATATTATTTCCTCTACTCTTTCAAATTGTCTGTTTTTAACCACTCTGTTGTATGTATGTTTCTTATGTGGGGCCAGTCAGTACAGACCGGCGACACTTCGACCCAGTGGGATCTTTTGTGTCGACATTCTCCCAATAACGACTGCCATAGATGTTCATGGCAGCCGGGACCGACGGCTTAACGTGCTCTCCGAGGCGCGGAGCAGGCGATAATTGTCAATCAATATGCACATAATTTCGAAAAGTCATATAACTTCCGAAAGTCAGAGGTGCGCGACTTGGGTTCGAACCCGAGACTGCAGACTGCATTGCAGTCTGTTGGTCTCCCCACTGAGCTATCGCTGCTCACACTCTGTTGTAACTTTCGTACATCTTAAATTATATAATAAGATTAATCAAAGTAATATTTCTTGTCATATATTTTATTTATATACTCGTATAATCAAACCAAATCATCTAGAATATCGAAAACTGCACCTATCAAAAGCGTGATCTCATAACATTCTTTAGAAAGACACAAAAAAAGGCTTTACATAAACTATTATTGTTGCATCTACATAATTAATACAATGACATTTATATAAACACAATTTATATCATTTAATGCTATTATATGTTAAAAGCCTTGACGGTGCAACAATCGGTATTATGTGCCGTGCCAACAATAGGTGCATCCTGAGAGATTATCAAAATATTTCATGATGAATAATAAAATACTTGTTCACGTGAAATATTTAAGCGGTTGTCATTGAAGTTGTGTTTGTTTACCTAGCCAAGTTTTATTGACCCGACTGTATCTGAATAGTAATGTTTTTGAATGTCCTTTGGTTTGTTCTGTAACTTTCACGACTAGATGGATTAAAAAAAAGCCTTGGGATTTTTTTAAATGATGGTTTCTAGCTCTGGATTTTACCAGGCCAACGGCAAACAAGTGATTTTGCAGTAGTGATTATTAAATATCTTGTAACGTATTTAATTTAGCGCCAGAAAAATATAGCCTATATAGTCTTTAATGTATTAACGGCTAAATTTCATTTCAGGTTATTGATGTCTCAAGTATATAAATGTATGGATGGATCAGACATATTTTCGTACCAAACCACAAACCTCGACATACTAGCAAGAGCATCAAATTAAAAACGTGCAGTAAAACACAAAAGCTCCAAATCTTTTTATAAAAAAAATGATATAATGCATTTTAAATTAAATAACTGAATACGTAACGGTTGGCTTTTCATCTCGGTCTATGAATTTATGATAGAAACTCAACCTCCGTGGCCTGCGTGATACGGAATCGAGGCCAGTTGTATTTATACAGATATATGTAGATAGAAAACTTCGTTAACAGTGCATTTCTGCAACTTATACATATGTAAGTCCCATCAGAACTGTATCTCTCAAAAGGGTCAAGTAGAGTATACATACTCTGGCAGTGCAAATTTAAGACACATATTAGTCGCGTCCCAGGATATATTCGCTTTAACATTTTAAGCAGCAGCGACACACCGTCGGCCAAACACAATAAGTTTTTAATTATGTTTGGCATTCTAAGACTTAACAGGTTAAGATACTTCACGATAGAAAATTGTAATTAAATTTTGTTGAACTGAGAATTTAATGCATGGGACATAATGGTCAGCAATTGCTAATAAAATAATAGCAAAAAAGAGTCATAAAGAATTCCTGATGCCTTTTTCTTAATTATTTTAAAACACTTAACGTACGTACTGGAGAGCAGAATAAATGCTGTAGAAATGAGAGCGCTGAGAAATATATGTGGTGTGACTCTGAAAGATAGAATAAGGAATAGTGTGATTAGAGAGAGATGCGGCATGAAAGTTGATATAGTGACAAGAATAGAAAAGGGTATGTTAAGCTGGTTTGGGCATGTAGAAAGAATGAACGAGGAAAGACTGACTAAGAACGTTTATAAGGCTAGTGTGAATGGAACAGTCGCAAGAGGAAGACCTAGGCGAACGTTTCTTGATCAGATCGGAGGCGTTCTGGACAAAGGCCAGGTTAAGAGCACCTTGAAGCGACGGGCGTGTATGAGGAATGTGATGAAAGTGAATGAAGCCAGAGAAGTGTGTCAGGATCGTAGCAAATGGAAATCTGTAGTCTCTGCCTACCCCTCTGGGAAACAGGCGTGAATCTATGTATGTATGTATGTATGGTTGTAATCCCTATACCACTTTGGGTGAGATTACAAACATTTAAACAATACATTTATTTATGGATCACCCAATGTTTTGGAGTGGATAACACTTGGTACTCTACCATTCACATACTATTGCAATAATTATTGATTAAAATGTTTATAATCGACTTTGCTGTGTCCTGACATTGCTGAAGTCCATGAGCAGCGGTTACCACTTTCCATCAGGTGGACCACTTGCTCGTTAGCCGCCAATGGCAATAAAAAAAAATGTATTTTTAATTTAAATAAACAAATATTTCCAGTAATAATTATTATAATTTTGAGGAAGTATTTATAATGATACAATTTTAATTCTTCTTTCGCCGCAGGCAGATATGGTCAAGGACAAAATACTTGCCACTGTATACAGGCTTTTATTATTTTTTTATTAAGTATACTTTATACTCCTTTTTTATTTGTACTTGTGTAAAACCTGTATAATACGAAATATCCTTTGAGTCGGATTATATGTTAAAGAATATTTGTGCCAGAAAAATGGAAATTACGGAGCTTAAAAGTGAGCCTGGCAGAGTTTTAACCCCTATGAGGTGAATGACAAGCATAGCTAGTGAGATTTGTGTGTGTGACGATTTTTTGAGGCAAGCTAGAACACGATTTCGATTTATATACCTACTAATTAAACCACGCCAAACTTTTTTGTGGCTCAATCTTATACTAACTATTAGGGAAGTAATTTTTTAGTAATTAGGCAAGTAATATAATTATGTTTGCCATTTATATGGCCAGTTTGGGATAAAACAATATAACAACATTCTTAAGTAATGCAATGTCGGCCTCGATGACGTAGTGGTTAGTGTAACCGACTGCTACGCCTGAGGTCGCGGGTTCGATTCCCGCACAAGTCAAACATTTGTGTGCATGAACCCATGTTCAACATCCATATGTTTGTCTTGGTCTGGGTGTTTCTATGTATAATATGTATGTATTTACAAAAAAAAGTATATTATGTATGTTCATCCATTGTCTAGAACCCATAGTACAAGCTCTAATTAGTTTGGGCTAGATGGTGTTGTGTGTATGTGGTAGAATATTATTATTATTATTATTATAATGTTGAGTTATAATTTCAAGTTAATCTATCGACTACTTACCGAGCTTTGCGGCCAACAAACATACAGAAGTTTAAATTTTATATAGATAACGTTTTATAAATACATTTCTTTCACTAAAGATTATACCTATATCGCAGTAGAGTTTACTATTATACAAAAAAGGGGACACAGAACATCCTATCTCAGAATAACTATTTGTAAATGATGCGATTTTTAGTCACGTGTTGAAATCAAACCCATAACACTAGTAATAGCTACATTGCACCATATGTGCAGTCGGATTAATCCAGTAGAATTAATTAGACTCCAGTCAGTCGGCTAAAGCCATTTTGACTCTAACAAGCATTTACAAATACAGCACGACACGCAATGACTTCCTCATTCGACTTGTGTTCTAGTCTAATTGGTCGAAATGGTGTAAGACCCTATTGACCATGAAATTGGCATGTGATGCAAACTAATTGTATGGTGGTAACCAAAGTATGGGTTTAAGTAAGACCAGTAATGTGATAGTATCGGGTCTATTAATGTTGTGTTTGTCAAGTAATGTAGAGGGGAAAGAAAGTAGGCATAGATTCACGCCTGTACAATATTAAGGAGCCGGCAGAATTATACTAGAGTCCCATTAAATTATTGCTTCTTCACTGCCACATCGCCCAGGCATGTTCGAATACCACACGAAACATAAAATGTAATCTTCCCTAATGGTTGTTATGAGTCTTGCCGATCTTTGTGTCCGTTGTTTGAGCATTGTCATCTGTGAGAGTTATCTTGCTAAAAATGTACAAATTCACTTCGTTACACATATTCTTTGAAGTAGCACGTAATAGGTGGCGGTGCTGGACGCCTCTTCCATTGTGTACTTGTATACCACTGGTGTCTTTGGAAGGCAGCTGTTTGGTTGTTTTCTTGGTATTACTGCGTTACCAAAAAGAGCTATTTCCATAAGTATCGGTTCTTGCTTAGCATCAGAAGACTGCAGAATCGACAACTACCAACACACATAAAAAAAATGTTGTGCGCCATTTTAACTCTAAACACAACAAATTCCGCTAGCAAGTGTTTATTGTAGGAATGAGATTGATAGCAACAAATCTTAATGTAGCTTTATTATAATTTATTATTTACTTGCAAAAATGATATGACGATGTCGCCTATGTATGAAATTAAGTTTGTTAATATATACGACCTTTAAAACAGAATGTTATTATATAGAACGAATATTACCTTTCGATAATTAATTTTATGTTTGGTGACCGAAAGTAATTTGCTATGACGTAGAAATCGCTTAATTAGTGCGAGAGTTCTGTGGAATATTTTCGATGGCTAGGTAATAAACGGCGAAGGGGCAGACCTAAACAGAGATGGCGAGACGACTTCGAAAGGGAATGGCAGGAAATACCTTCAAACAGAGTGGTTTGGAAGTCCAAGGGAGAGGCTTTTGCCCAGCAGTGGGACATAACAAAAAGCTAAGGGGAAAAGTAATAATTGCTACTGCTCTGCGTGAGATCCCGAGTTCGATTCGTAGATTGGGCTAAGTGTTATTGGAATTTTCTGATGAGATTTTCTCAATGGCAGGACGGCGTCTGTAACTGTGCCTGGTGAAGGCTTTAGACTTAATATTATTATGTGATTCCTAAAAACATAGTTTTGAGAAATGTTTGTGTAATACCTTGTCAATATTTTGCCTGATCCGGGATTTTAACAACGCAACGCCATCTAAGACAACCAGACCAAACAGGCAGTCTAATTAATATAAAATTTTAAATCATACCAATATCGCACTTTCCAGAAGAAAATCTTGCCTGCGAAATTGATTGCTTACCTGTAAAAAACAAAACATAAATAAGAAAACGTTAATAGACATATAATTTATTCTAGCCTTAAACTATCAATTGTTGGAATGCCAATTACAATTGAAAACCTACTATGTCTGGCCTGGTGTGCCGCTGCGACTTAATAACTTAACGGTACAGAAAAGCCTTCTACATTAGTTTTTCTATTAAATAATAATAACGTCCTCCAGACTGATTTCGGTCACGACGGCCAATCTTAACGGAGACTGGCCATCTGCGCAGGAGATATTATAGTGCACAAGCGTGTGCGCAAACACAAGTGCACTCTCTGTTCCCTAATTCTCATGATTCGATGGGACGGTAATCCGACACGACCAGAGAGAGATCAGGCGCAGGACCAACGACTTTACGTGCTTTCCGAGGCACGGGTGTGTCTAACACCGCCAACTTCGTAACTCCGGGCTGTTATTGAGATTTCTTAACAGAAAACCCAATAACTCTTCGTTGGCCAGACCAGGGATTCGAACCAGAGACCTCATGCACAGCAGTGGCATTCAGTACAACTTCTGTGTATGATGCCTGCGGTACGGTTGCCGGTGCGAGCAAAATAATATTCAGTTTTCTATCCAAATTAGAATCTATCGTACGGAATCTATATCTGTGCGCACTAGAGAGAAGCTTACCATCCTATTACTTGGGACCTAAGAACTAGTTATCGTGTTCAAGGTCAAAGAAAAATCATTTATCCCTTTAGCTCACTAAGTAACACTTATGACCGTTAAAATATGTAGGTTAGTGAGTTTACTAAGTTACTGAAGCTACATTTAGGTTAGTTGCTAGGTTCAGGCAAAAGGTTGAGCCTATGAGAAGAAACCTGCAAGAGACTGTTCTTAGTTATATTGCAGTTTTAAGCACCTGGACTTTACGCATCTAGACAAAGCAATTCGACGCGTGCGCAACATAAAACGTAAATAAACTCGTTTACCTTACACTCTCCTATAGCACTTATTCTTTGTTTTGTGCGACTATCATTAACTGTGAATAAGTACTGTTTAAATACATTCAAACTGGTTATTAGTTCTAAATATTGCTACTTAATTATATAAAGGTAATGCAAACAAAATCTAACGTAAATACAGTTGCGGGAACAGACATAATTGATCTATAATTATATCAGCCATGTATATAAACTATCCGACTGCTGGGCACGGGCCTCTTCTCAGTGTAAAAAGGATTAGGCCATAGTCCACTACGTTGGCTCAGTGCGGGTTGGCAGACTTAATATATCTTCGAGAACATTATTGAGAACTCTTAGACATGGAGGTTTCCTCACGATGTTTTCCTTCACCGTTAAAGCAAGCGATAATTAACTATTTAATACGCACATAACTTCGAAAAGTCAGAGATGAGCCTTGGAATCGAACTCTATACCTCTGCGTGGCAGTCTAACGGTTTTCTACTAGGTTAGGCGGCGAGGCGCTCATAGCTAGTTGCACTCACTGATCGGTAAACGATTAGCGAGGTTAAGCAACGTTGGATGCGGTCAGTCTATAGATGGTCGACCGCTTAGTGGTATTTCATCTGAGCGTCTCCGTGCTTCGGAGGGCACGTAAAAAGTCGGTCCCGGTTGTTGTCAAATTGACAGCAGTCGTTAAGCCATGTCAGAGGCCTACGGGCGGCTTGAACAACTCTTGACAACAGGTTGAACACTAACCACGCGAAAAGAAGAATTTCATAAAATGCTATCGCTGCTTATTAATTCATATTGATATATAATTTTATACAGCGTGTAACGTAAAGGTATGGGCATATTTAAATGTGACATAATATAACCCTTGTACACTAGAAAACCGCACTTTTTTTACACTTCATTTTTATTTTTATTTATTATTTAAATATCGGACACTAATGTCATCAACAGATATACATTGAGGCCTTAAAATATGGCCACACCTTTCTGTTATATGCTGTATAACAGTAAACTTGTGTCCTTAATATAAATTAAAAACCTATTATTTTGAAAGTTTACTATACTCAACGAAACATGTTATTAATAATATTGAATATTATGATATTAAATATACTAATATCGTTATGCAAATATTGAACGTCCGCGTGGGATAAACGAGGTAAACATGAATAGCAGCAAAACCTATTTATAAATAAATCATAGCGATTTGTCAATAATAGCCCATATAATACGCGAATAATAACAATAATAACTAAAATATGGAAGCTATCATCCTACACGACCTATAAACAACACATAAGACCCGTATATATTTGTAATAAAAATGCTTATAGAGTATAAAGTTACAAATCAGACAGATACAGAACGCCGACTCAATTAGATACATTACATTCACTGGACACACTCACACATTGCCGCGTATATACAGCGGAGTCGGCTTATTTTAAAATATTAGCTTGGGTATATGGTGGTCTTTTGTTACGTTGTGTAGTCTATAAAAGTGGTTTACGAGTATACTTGCCGGACACCGTCCTCGAAGCGTATATTTGCTGGCTTATACGAAAGTATCACTGTCGATAGTGTATTTTCAACATAATAAAAATATTGAAATTAAACTACTATATACGGATTTTATCGCGTTGTTTATTTTACACTTTATTACAGTAGTAGTTAAATTTCAATGAATAACATTCGCGTAAACAGAAGACAATATTACATATAAAAATAATGAAAAATAGAAGGCGGATAAAATAAATTAAAAGGCATCTATGGAACTCTTACAAACCGCTCGAAATGCTGCAATAGTGTCACTAATCTTACGTCAATTCAATGCACGGATGGCGTAGTGGTTTAAGTGGTCACCTCGCCACTGCCCCTGCGCCGAGTGTAGTGGGTTCGAAGCCCATACGTGACAAAACTTTGTGTGATCCACAAATGGTTATTCCGATTCTAGGTGTTCTTTGTGTCCGTTATTCAAATGTTTTTAAAGTCCTCCGCGACACAGGATTTATTACTGGAGCGAGAGAAGACAATTTTTTTTTTATAGGTACTGTGCCTAGCAAGTTCGTTCATTTCTACACTCAAAAAATAATTCGGGTCTACTCCACAATTGTTTTCATACATTTGTATTAATTCCAACATCTGTAACTATCTAATTTGTGGTAAGCCAAGAGGCATAGTATGTTGTTATGTCGCGAGTGAGTGAGTTTAACGGTAAATGAGGCACTTGTCTTATACGTCGCGTGGTCTTAATACGTCATGTTTAGGAAGTAAACCTCACCTTTACACTATGGCTTTAGTAACTACGCAGCTTGCAATACCACAGCGCTTACAATATATATTATGTATGTCAGGCTCATTTTTCTTCCAAAAGAATATTTTGCCAGTCATAAATAGTTTACAAGCAATAGATTTTCTATTGTGTTTATAGCATGGCGTTTAATATGCTCCCAAGATTTTGTGGCACTTGCTTTCATAGCACTTGATTGTAAGCGGTTACTATAGGCTATGGGCTAGCAACTCTAGAGATATCATTAACCGAATATTGAATTCTTGAAAATCTTGCTGTGTGTCTTGCAAAGTAAAGGCAGTCAAGGCAAACGTTAGCCCTTTGACAAAACTGTGTTAAGGAGCATTTGAAACTTGCTAGGAGCACACAGGACAAAATATTAAGTGATCAACTAATAGTTGTTCTAAGTCTGGGTTTTACTCGTATTTGAAATGTATATACATATACATAGATGCAGCCCTGTATTAAACTGGCCTACTACTGGACACGAGCCTCTTCTCAGTGTGAGAAGGATTAGGCAATAGTCCATCCATTAGGCAATGGTCCAACGTAGGTTGGCAGAGTTCACGTATCCTTGAAAACATTATGGAGAACTTTTAGAAATGCAGGTTCCATCACGATATTTTTTTTCACCTTTCTGTAATGTAGAGCCTAACGCAATAAACGAACAAATCTACATCGGGAGCTGTCTTATAAAATATACCTACAATTCACTAATATACCTACATATACCTGTAAAAGTTGCTTGGTAACCTTAAGCATTTTAACTGATACCTCTATAATGAGATAATATTCGTCACTTACATATACATACATAGAGCGGGCGTAAAACTAGTAGTAATAAAATTATAACGCCGTGTTACAAAGGACAAGGCGAACGACTGCCTGTCTCTTATCTAATATTAGTATTACTATGTAACAGTGGGTATATAATATATTATGTACCTCCATATTAATGTATACGTTATGTGGAGTAACTATTTGGCATAATTTTGTGCGGTTTACAAATCCAAGGAGACGTACTTGAGACAGAAATGATTTAGTTATTAAATTCTATTTTGTTTCATGAGTGCCTCGTTGGTCTCGTGGCATAACTTTGCTGTTGATTGTGAAGTTCCAGGTATGACTCCCTGATCGAGTTTTTTTTTTTTAAATGGGTTTATTTTTTCTGATCATTAGGTTTTGCGACGGAGGAAGTGGTGGATTTAGTTTCACGAGTGCCTCTTTGATCTAGTAGCATAAGTTTGCCGCGTCTTTGGGATGCGTTTATGCTTTCTGGTCTTGTGCGCACGCGACTGTCAAAGTGATATTAGGCTTTCGAATTTTAAAAATATGCCTGGCGTACGGTTGTAGATTATCCGCCCCCTATTACATAATATTTATAACATAGCTAACAAAATGTTAGTGCATTACAGCTCTGTTTGTTATATATGTATATCTAACCTGTCATTTATCTATACAGTTGTCACTCGACCTTCTAAGCCCGAGCTAGGAAATAGGCGTATTACGATCGTTTCTAAAGAAATATGTTGTTTTAATGTAGTGGGTGTTGTCGATACTAATGTACAGATTGGTCAAGTAGACTTATTTGTGAGGCAGGCCTACAACTAAGCTGGTAAATCGACATACCAATCCGCCTGATAGTATTGACGGTAGCTCATGAAATGAAGAAGGATTGAAAGGAGAATATTACAAGGACCTTCAAAACAGCAGCCGAAATGTAGTTTCAATACAGTCATTCCTAGCTAACCCCTTATGTATATAGAAACGTGAGTCAAATGACGTATTTATGCATAAAAATGTATTAGCTATTTATTTGTAATGGCGACTACTGCACTAGGTTTCCGTCAACTTTTAGAGTCCTTCAACGTCCTGTGCCACGGGGGATTTTAGAAACATTTATGCAAAGGACACAAAGAACATCCAGACTCACACAATTTTTTATCCTGTGTGGGATTTGAAAACACAACACTCGGTGTAGTAGCGAGACGATTATAGAAACCACTACGCCATTCGTGCAGTCTAATTAGTAGATACAACACAATTATAGACATAGACTCTTATAGACAAGACAGCGTACTGGATATAGATTTGTCTCGTTCTCTTAGTAATAATTATATTTGGTACCAACCAAAAAGATGGTCGGACGTTATAAAAAACGCATTAGGCGGCACCTTGCAGCAAGCAGTCCACGCAGCACTCAGCCGCTCTCATTGGAGGGACATCATTTGTGGTCACGATCCTCAGAATTGAGGGAACGAGGAAGAAGAAGATATTTGGTACCACTAATATCATCCTAATATCAAATACATGACACACTCTACGACATAAACATTTGGAAACCCATCTATTAGCATGATGGTGGTAACGTTAGTTAACCGAACTACCTTCCTCCTACACTATTTTAAAATATTTAGGACCCATTAAACTAACTACCAAGTATATTGTCAAATGAAAATCTCGAAATACCGATTGCACAATACCGATCGTGGAACAGTTGTGTTTCGGTATTGTCACGCGTGGCTTGCGCGCGCGCCGATTTTGCACAGTTAATAAGAAAGTTTAGTGCGTTGACAACCGGCTTTTAAAGCTGTTCGTTAAAATTCGTTAATTTATGATGTTATAAACAAAGGCAGATATTTTGTGACATACTCTCTTATTTATGTGATATGTGGTCAGGCGACATTTTTTTTATCATTGAACTGCCTTCCTCGTTCGAAGCTGTTTAAGGCAGACAGTGGCTAAAGTACAGTAAGAGATACTTCTTTTTCTTCTTCTTTTTAATAAAGCACCTCTCGCAGTAGCCTTCATATTTATGTCACAGGGGACTCGTGAAATTTCTAACAACGCATACAAAGAACACACAATTTTAGTCTCATGTAGGGATGAAACCCACAACACCCACGGCAAGGTGACCAGCCTAACTACTGTCACTTAGCCGGATGTTTTGGGTTTTGATACATGGCACTAAAATTGTGATTAAACCACTACGCCAACTGTGCAGAAAAAAAACAGATTACGTAACTACGGACGTCTGACTATCAGACTTAATATACTGCACTTTTAAACTATTTGGAATCGCATCACATTGTCACGTTCATCACACCTTTAAAACAAAACGTAAACAGCAGCCAAATATTTTAACTTAAATAAGTAACATGCAATCTGAATTATTACGACAAATTTTCTCATCATATGCTTTCGTTATTTTTTTTATCACTCGACGTTATTAGCACTGTTAAAGCATTTAACGATAACGTGATAAAATTAAATTCCTATAATTCAGAGATGATTGACCAGCTAACGAATATATAACTCAGACTAATGCACAATTTTCTAATTATTCTTAAGTGTAGCTAGAAAATTGACGCTATAAATCAGATCGTTTTTAACTGTTGCGTGTGATAATAATTGTCACGTTAACGGTTAAATAGCGTGAAAATAATTAGCAAATTATGTTGTTACTACCTTAAGTAACTTAAAGTGTTGCTCTAATAGATGAGTTTATAGCGATATAGCGCAGTGGTATCGTCGCTTATACTGGAGTTGTCCGGCTGAGGAAACACCTTCTCTTTACAAAAAGTCGCAGCCTTTGTTTTGTTTTTACGAGAGTGTGATGTGAGTTAGGCTTATAAGCTTCTTAACGAAACTCTCTACTGTTAGCAGGGACCTAGTGATCTTTGTCCTTGCCGCTGTCGGAATAGCAACTGCTTTTTAAGGTTTGGCAACGGGCGTGTGGTACGTCTAGTGATGTAGGCGTCATACTCTATGGTATAAATGAGATAAGCGTTTACTTGTGTGTCATCTTTAAAAATAATCATAACATTGGTTGTTGCTTGATATAACCAAAGTTAGCTATTATACAATTATCTCTTAATTGATTTTAGAATTACAATTGCACCGTGCTTGTCAAAAGTACTAGTAATGCTGGTGACGCCATCTTGTAAAATCTAAATTATACCTTACATTCATAAGTAAAAAGAGTTCTTAAGTAACTTATAAAGTAATATATTATAAAGTACATAAATGTACCATGAGTTACTATATTTATGTGTTAATTTCTTGATCAGATCGGAGGCGTTCTGGACAAAGGCCAGGTTAAGAGCACCTTGAACCGACGGGCGTGTATGAGGCGTGTATGTATGTATGTATGTACTAATCAAGTCAATTTATATTATTGTATTTTATGTCGAAATGCTAAAGCTTATTTTCTTTAGATAGAAGTACTAGTATGACCGATCATCGTTTGACCGTTACTTTAATTATTTTGTTACGCAAAAGGTCGGTTCAGGGGTTTAACACGCATATAATTATTAAGCACGATTATAATCATACATGTCTATGTATACATAAGTAATTACTCTATAATTAATTATTATTTTAATAGTAATTTTAATATTAATATAAATGTATATTAATATTAAAATTGCTATTAAAATAATAATTAATTATAGATAATGAATGCATTACCATCTTCACATAATATAGGCCGCTATAAACTATTAAGATGACTTTTTGTATCACAGCTTTAATAACGTTATATTAGTTATAACTGTTACAACACGTAATCAAAATAAAATGAGTTTCTTTTAATGATTTGGAAATTTCAAGCCTAGTTAATTCATTACAAATAAATGAAACAGTGAACAAAATTTATAACTCAATTCAACAAGTTAAAAAAATATAATTTATTTTTCATAAGAAGGCTTTAATTATAAATCTTACCCAAAAGCTTACATTTGCACAGCACTAAAAAAATAATTCCATTTTTGAAAAAGGATGTCTTTGTTATAAAAAAAATACTTTCAGTTTAAAAACAAATCATTGTTTTGTAATAACGGCCAGTGTAGTCGAAGCAATTAGTAGTAACACCAATTATGCGCTTTTCACGTTACAACAGATGTAAAATGATTTAATAGCGTGTAGCGTAATTTTTGTGTCGAGTCGTGACCGAGAATCTGACATTAAAAATGTTCAGTGCTCCAGTTAGCTTACGCTTATTATGGGCTGTTTCAATAAAAATTATATATTTTCATCGGCATTAGAGGCAGTTATACTAATAACATGTTAATTAAGTAATGCAATCAATAGACCTACGTGAAGAGAACTGAGAAGTCTATCAAAAATCGTCTAAAAGTATTAGTTACATTATACAATTTGTGATTAAATGTGTGCCGTAGCCAATGATACTATACATTCTAAAATCTGAAACAGATGACTTTTTAAAAACTGACGATGACAATCTGAACTTATAAGTAGCGCAATTGATAAGGCAAGCGAAAGAAATAACTATATTGCACACAATTGCTTTTCCAAGGGATATTTTTCGCTAGGGATTTTATTTAACAGATTTTGTTTTGAGTCTGGTTGCAGAACATCACAAATGAAAGGGACATTCTAGATTATTTACGGTACTTTGTAAACGCTAGCAAGGATATGTAATAATACTTATTTTGGTCTTAACTAAAACATCACACACCTTTCAGCACGTAGTCCATTTTTCCTTTTAATATGTGTTATTTTGCACCAGCTTTTAACAGCGTTGTTGTTAGAAAGAAGAACTTAACAACTGACACACTTCCCTATTGAATTTAAATAAGGATGTTCTATAGTCATTTAACAGTTAAAAAGGCAATATTTAAATCAGTATAAAAATGTATTAATTATTTAAATATTAATTTATTAGTCCAAATACCGAGAATGATGAAATTGTATTTAAATATAAATATAAATGTCAATTCTTTTAATTATTTATCAATCAAACTGTCTGACATTATTCATCTCCAAACTATATCGAGGTTAACTAGAATACATAAAACAGGCTATCAAACTCCCGAAGGTCGGCAGAACAGTTTTTTCTAAGCTAATTTATTCAGAATGGAATGGAAAATATTTAGATTACAATTTGAATGATTTCGTAATAACTGTGGTTGTGGCCTGGCGGTCAAATGTCACTTGCTTTCCTTTAATGTTAGTTCCGCCACAACTGTGACTCAATGCGTACGAAAAACTGTATCGGTTTTAATTTATACATCTGTGATATCTACGAAAGGTTTGTACTTTAAAAGTCCGCGCATCGTCATCCAGCTTGCGATGCCATTATTTATCAATGTCATTTTAATTAAAGACTTTCGTCTTCTTTAGATAGACGTTTTATTTAAACAACATGGGAGCAGTGATCGTAAACCGTTAGGCTGGCAATGATGTAACTATTTATCAACAGTAGACAAGTGCGAGGTATATTTGGATGCTGAAAGCGTCCACAAACTACGCCGCATGTTATTTGCCTTAAGCCGAATCATACCTACATATATTGGTGTCGCTTTAGTTTCAAATAAAAAAGCAACTAAAGGTGCTGTCTGCGCTCGGCGCTGTCCATCACTCGATAGAAATTTTATTATTACTTTCTGATATAGTATTCTTGTATTTTGTCACTACTGACTTCGTTAGTTGACTGGATGGCGAAAACGGGAGATCGGGCCTTGTGGCGCACCCTGGGGGAGGCTTATGTCCAGCAGTGGACTGCAATAGGCTGAAATGATGATGATGATGATGATGACTTCGTTAACTATCGCAGTAGCAAATAAAAAAATAATCTTTGCCTACCCAGCAATCGAACCCAACAACGACATGCATAGCAGTCTCATTCACTACCGCTGGTCCACCGAGTCAAACCATTCTAATAAAAAAACAATACAATCCATGGCTATCTACACTCCCAACTCACACATCCGAAAGCACTGTACATCGAATTCAATTTCGACACAACGCCCAGAGAATATTTAAGACTCCAACAATTATTTCAACAATGCCGAATGAGATAGTGGCACATAATGATACAATGTTTCGCAAGTGACTATTATATTGTTATCTTGTAAATCTCTTACATTTCTGTAACGTTTCCTTTCACTAAGATTCGTTTTCGATGAAGGATAATCTTGAGCTGATCAATCATTTAGCGGATTAATAGTGGGTATGTATAATAATAGGTATCAAAATTGTGGGCGATATCGAACGGTCAGGTATATTATCGAACGGCTTGATATAATTTCGTTTCCAGATTATCGGTTTCTTTTCGATCTATTTAAGATATTAAATATATGGAAATCGAATAATAGTTTATTTCATATTCAAGTTGATAAACAATATTAAATAGATAACATTTTGCCATTAAAAATTATAATCAAGTAGTCGTGAGCCTTCAAAGCCATTTATCACCGATAATTTCAGTATCGATTTCTTTTTAAACCATTAGAACTATTAGACCGTAGAATTTGTGTTCATATTTAACGTATCAAGTTTACAATCGATACCAAATCGATAACATATTAGCATTTTATGTATACAGTGAAACGTATGACAAGAAACCGAGAATCGATTAGAAAATCGAGTAATCGTGAGGTTCTTAATCGGCTTCAACCAACTATAATGATGGGCTTGTTATAAGAGGTATTAATTCCTGTGTATCTAAAGATTGAAGTAAAGATAGTTAAGTTACAAATTGTGCTGTTTCGTATTTGGGTTAATGCGGCACTCGAATAAATAGTATGGTAGAATTAAATCCTATTTATACTGCTTTTATCAAATTGAGGCACTTACTTCGAGATAACAAATGACCCATATTTATTTTATGAGTAGTAGAGCCTCGCTAATTTCAGCACGAGCCGGCTCGACCGGAGAAGTACTACCCTCTCTCACAGAATATTAACGTGAAATAGCAGTGTTCCTACTGTTGTGTTTCGTTTGGTGACTGAGAGTGCCAGAGGCACGATCACCCTCTTTCTTCCTTCCTGCTCCTTCTCCTTACCACTTCCTTTTTTTCCTAAAGGGTCGGCAACGCGCAAGTGATGCCTCTGGTATTGCAGGCGTCCATAGGCTACTGTGACCACTTACCACCAGGTGGGCCGTAAGCTGGTTTGCAACCTTATCGTATAAAAAAAAAAGAAAATCGTTGTATTGAGAACAAATTTAAGTGCTATAGCAGTTTAACATCACTACATATTATAAAACAAAGTCGCCCGCAACATCTGTCCGTCTGTAAGCTCATAAATTTATGTCACGCGACCGATACAATACTTGAAATATATCACTATCAGTCGGTCATAAAAGTGATCAAAATAATGTAATTTAATATCTTAACATTTGTACCAAACGTAAAATTACTCAATTTGCGCAATAGCCGAGAGTGTTGAACAAATGTCAAGATTAAAAGATCTTAATCAACTTGTAACTCTAATAATGAATGGAGATTATAACACATTATCTCGGGGTAAATTCCCACATAATAGAAATTACTTTCACTCTCAAATGGAGTTTAAATTGTTGAGTACAAGCGAATTGTGTAAACTTCCATGTTTTCTGTATGTGTTGTATTACGGAATAAAGGTGTATTTATTAGAACATAATCATTGCTTTATTTAAAAGGTGAAGTTATTATACGTGGTTAAGTGACTTGTAACTACCTAAAACTTTAAGTTTATCAAAATACATACGTGTGTGTTTGTGTGTGTGTATGTGTTTTACTAACCCTCTCGGAGATATACAATGAGGCTATGTGTGTATATACAATGACCTGAAAATGTATCTAAAAGTTCTTTATTGTGTTAAACTGACTTACAAATAGTTAAAACAAGACAAAGTTTTGTTGTATCTTTTACTGAGGTAAATCTCAGTGGCAACAACACTAAATTCCAGAAGCCATCTTTAGAATTGAGTCCTGTTCACGGTATGGTTCAGCGAGGTTTAAGTTCAATACCGCCGAGAGTTGTGGGTTCGAATCCCACACGGAACAAAACAAAAATCGTTGTTCCTAGTCTGTTGTGTCCGGTTGACTGTTTGTAAAGTCCCCCACGACCTAGTGCTGATACTTATAAAAAAACAACACCTGGCTAAAAAATCCATTCCCAAAGATTTTTCAATCATAAGAGCGTCTAAAAATAAGACAGATGGATTGATTGATAATTAAAATTACACTTCAATACATTACATAAGCACAAATCGGCTAATGTAAGTGCATTAAAACTAATTGCTTCCTTGAACAAAGGTTATAGAGCTACAAACCGAATGTATCGACTACTAGATTATGCCTCCGGGCTTCACTCGCGTTAACCTAGTTTTATCAATAAATTTCAAACTCTCGGAAACAGTACTTTTTTCTGGATGAAAGTTATATGTCTATGTCATTTTCTATACAGCTAATAACGTGTAAGTGAAATTTCGTCATGATTGGTCGAGAAGTTAAGGCGTGGAAGAATAACAAACAAACTTACATTCACATTTATAATATTAGTTAGGATAAGGCGGAAATGAACATAGAGCGGGATTTCTACTTATGTAGAGATAAATGTAGAGCAGTCACGTTGACAGGTAGCCATTATTACGCAATGGTAAAGTTTAGATGGTCAGTGGTTCAAGAGACTGTACGATTGTATGATTATTTAACCGTCTGACTTTGAAAGAGATGGTGTTTGATTAGAATGTATGTTTGTAAATCAAGTGGTTGAACTGTGAGTCAAATGTCGGGTTACGTATTTGTTTCTCGTGTCTGGTTAAAAGTTATTGGTTAGTTTATATGTGAAAGGATTTTCAATACCGAAAGGGAGTGCCGTTATGACTGGTATCTATATATTAATACGTGAATCAAAAACTTTGTACCCCTTTTTACGAAAATTGCGCGGTCGGAGGAGTATGAAATCTGGCACAGTTAAAGTTTATATGGAGAAGGAGGGGCGAATCCTAATATTTATATAAAATATGCATTAAAAATACATTAAATTGATGAATAAACACTACACGCACACAACCATGCATTTGACACACGCAGTCGAAGCGCGTAACTATGGTTACATATTGATATATATGATGACATATATCAGCAATATCTTACAGGCAAACTTTGGTCGAATTTCAAGCACTAGGCGACCGCTAGTATATAATAATAGGCTCGTTCCCTAAGGAAGCATAGCCGGCCAAATGTGTTAATATATTCATTAATCCAAAATGCTATGATGTTATTAGTTAGTTAATAATAAACCAATTAGTTTATAGTATTTTTAAACGCGACATGCGACTTGCGCTCTGGTATTTGTGCCTGTACATTGTGTGATTTTACAAAAATTCAACGGGCACAAAGAACACACAGACTCGGAACAACAATTTGTGGATCATACAATTTTCTAATTTGTTCCGTGTGGGGACCGACACACAACACCTCGTCAAATTGGCAATGCCGAGGCGACCACATAAACAATTACGCCTAGCGTACAGTCAAATAATTAACTGCATTGAAACTTATCTAGATAGGTATATATAGGTACATGCTTTAACCTAAATAAAAACTAATACAGCCTTAGGCAAGTGTTAGATAATTTCTACATCTTACGAAGGCTAAACAGGACTTTCAGTTCGCTTAGTCATTCGAAAGTAGCACCTATAAGTCACGGCTGTGTGATTTATATCTCTATCTTAAACCTAAGTCTCTGTCTTAGCGTTTATGTGATTTGCATATGTGAATGCAGGTGTTATATTTTTATTTATACTACTCATCCAGCGCTAGATAGATTTGTTTTTTATACAAGCAAATAAATAATAAAAACAAAGAACAACCAGACTCGGAACAACTATTTGTGGACCTCACAACTTTAGTTACGCTTGAGGATCAAACCTTCAACACTTACGAGTCATGCCAACGGCAGCAAGGTCACGACATAATCACTATAGCATCTATTAAGTTACATAAATGTTCCCTTCAGGGAATCGAACCCACAACACGGACGGCGGCGAGATTAATACTTAGATGCAGTTTTCAAGTTTAGAGGTTTCGTCAATTATACGATTATAAGGCTATTAGAAGTATGTACATATAAATAAATTCACATAGGACGCTTAAACATTACGCTGGTAGTTATAAATAATTATATATCCCATTTAAATAGCTACTGAATAAATAATTGTGTAGTACAGTCTCGCTGATTTCAGCATGAATGGGCCGGCTCGACCGGGGAAGGACTACCCTCTCACAGAATATCGACGTGAAATAGCAGTATTCCTACTGTTGTGTTTCGTTCGGTGGGTGAGAGTGCCGGTGGCCCAATCTCTTTCCCTCTTCCCAAGCCTTCTCCTTCCCACTTCCTTTCCTAAAGGGTCGGCAACGCACAAGTGACGCCTCTGGTGTTGCAGGCGTCCATAGGCTACGGTGACCACTTACCATCAGGTTGGCCGTAAGCTAGTTGGCCACATAAGTTGTATAAAATAAAACGAAGTATCTTTTTGAGATATATAACAAAATCGTAACCTTGTACCCTAATATACTTGCTTTAAAGTTCGTGATATGAAACAATTAAGTACTTGACAGAAGCATTTATATGCTGACAGGATTATACTGATATCGTTAGTCTATTAATTGTGTGTGGACATGACAGCAGAATATAAATCTGAACATGAATATTACGCAAAACAAATACTCAACATATCAATGTCATCGGGACTCTACTTTTGATAATGTAACTTGGCTGAAAACTTAACTAGATAAAAATTCCTAGTTAAGGATATTTTGACTGTGGTTCTATGCAAAAATCTTACAAGTACCATGTTTTTGAAAAGCCTATATTACTCTCTGAAATGCTTACAAATTGAGATATTCTATGAACATAAAAACTCCATAGAGATAAAATTTATAATCCCGAAGAAGTAGGCAAAGATGTATATTTTAGGTTCTACTTTTATTATGTGCAGGGAATTTCCAAGAAATTTCAGTAGCAGTTTGGAGCATTCTTGTTCTTTTATAAAACCTACTTCCGCGCTTTGATTAAATCCTATGAATAAATCGTGTGTGTGTGTGTGTGCGATACACTTTACAAACATTTAAACAACGGACACAAAGAACATCCAGACTCGCAACAACCATTTGTGGATCACACAAATTTTTGTCCTGTGTGGGATTCGAACCCACAACGGTGGTAGTGTAGAGGCGACCGTTTAAACCACTACGCCATCCGTGCAGTCAGTATTACTACTAAGTATTTCCTTACAGAACAACCCAGTAATACTTTACCTAATATGGGCAATACACCCATGACGTCAGAGCACAAGCAAAATCGTACCTACTCTTTAAAAATAAAAATATTTATTTGCCAAATAGATAGGAAGTCTAAAATTATTTTAACTATACAACGTATGTCAACAACACACGAAGTGACTGGATTTTAAACCAGAAAATCTACTTAATACAACTTGCAATCGTTAAAATTAACTGTTTATATATGGAGCTACAGAACTACTAAATTATATATGTAGAAACAGTTCAACTAAGTGCCGAACTACTAAATAAGTAATGCATTTAGATATATGCAAAAAATATATAAGAAGTGAATGGATAGCACATGAACTTATAACCGACATATACTTTGAAAATCATGTTGAAAGGCTAAACAAAAAATATACCTACTTTCAAACATAACTTATCTAATTAGATATGATTTCTACGTCTGGTTGCGTAACAGGAGATAATGCAACATCATTCTGTCATTTCTAATATAAATATGTGTAGAAACATGTTATGGGAATGTTTACAGTTACAACCTTTACTATTAAAGATCAAGTCATCGTCGAAATAAATGAGATTAAATCTATATGACAGACAGTTGTTTAGTTTGTTGTTGTTTAATTGTGGATTGAAGAAGAGCATGTAGCGATGCGCATCGTGGACTATACATATGTACATACATATATACGCCTTTATTTCCAAAGGTAGATGCAGAGGTACCCGTATGCCGTATGCGTAAGGAGTGGACGGCGGTTTACTACATCCATATTTCGCCAGCTATGCTGTAGATTCCACGTGAGAGAAAGGATTTAATATTGGTTTATAGCCGTCTACGTGACATTGTCAGACTTCGAGCTACTAAGATTTTTCATTGAAAACCTTCATAACATTTTGCCGGGCTCCAGAATCAATCCCTGGACATCACAATCGGCCGCAAAGTTAAACAACGGAACCGACAATGCATTAACATAATTTCGTGTAGACTAACACGTAGACAACTTAAGTGAACCCAGTCTCTTCAAACAGATTAAAACTACTTTTATGCAAGTTAACTAAAATTTAAACAAACCGAAAAATATCTAATGTGTTTACATACATAATAAAACATAATGTTTATTTAAAAATATTTAATAGACGACAGTATTCCGTACAAGAATCCGTACACTACAGAAGTCCGATTACAAAAATATGTAAAAAAAAAATATGACTAATAATTATATTCACAAATAGGTTGATAAAGAATCTTTTCAATGAAACTTCCATTAAAATTGTCATCATATATTTATTATAATTATTGTTGCAAACACTTGCAGATATAAATATATCTACAAGGTTATTCTAAATTTATTGATATATTTTACTAATTAATAAATAATATAAATAAATTATTAGAAAGCATTAGTAATATAAAATATTGTTTTCTGTTTACGCGAATATTATTCATTGAAATTAATATATTTCCAAATGAAGAAATTATATTTGCAAGTGATCTTCTTTTAATTGCTTCATCCCCTGTTTTGGTTAAAGTTGGCAAATGGTTTTGTAACTTTAGAGCACCTCGACTTGACATTTAACTTGTGATCTACTTAAATAAATTATTTTAGTTTCTAAACCAATTCCAATGTCGCAATTTAAAATGTTTTAAATAATTAAAAATAATAAAGATTCCAAAAAATATACTAGCTTGCTAATTATACAAACATTTAAACAAAGGTCACTGATACAAAGAAAAGAGGAGAGAGCAGAGAGGACAGAGCACTTCACGATTCATGAATAAATAGATTTTTTCTGCGGCTTTTCTCGTATAAATATAGGTTTGTTTAGGTTAGGTTTGTAACACTACTTTTATTAGATGAAATGTACCCTACGTCCTATTCTGTACCCCCGACAACGTGTATGCAAAAATTTCATATTGATCGGTCGAGTAGATAAGGCGTGAAAGAGTAACAAACAAACAAACTCACTTTGGCATTTATAATATTAAGTAAGGATGTTTCTTTTCAGAATGGAAATATAATCCACTACACTTGAAACACTAGTAGCGAGAGGATTACCACTTAAATCACTGCGCTCAGTCTGGTTGTAATTGTGTTTACAATTACAACAATATAAATTGCATGTTGTCCAAATTGTGTACCAAGTTTTAAGCACATGGCATGGCAGCATTTAATTTCCAGTATTTCAATTGACTGCTTGAGCAAAACAATGCTTTAAGTGGTCGCTTCGCCACACATACATATTGTGGGTTCGATGACGGGACGTAAATTGATACCTATTTCACAAATAGCTGAATACATAGAAACAGTAGTGAATACGACTGTTTCCATGAAATCTCAGGTTAGATTTCTCATACTTAAAATATTTGTATTAATATATGGTATTCCACAATGTGAAACATAGGTAAGATGTACTAATAGAGGACAAGAAATGAGTAATAACATTAACAAAGCCAAAGTTTTATTTGATGTTGCTTTCAAGAAATTCTCTGTAGCAGGACGGAGTCTACAACTGTGCTAAGAAGACGTCGTGGCTCGTGGGTCGTCGTCCTGTAACTTTACTTGACAAAATGTGAATATAATACATATCTGCCTATCCTTTCGGGGCTATAGACGCATGACTATGTATGTATGTTTCTAGGGTAGGACTAAATATATAGTCTGTAATGTTTGTATTTCAATATTAATTAAGTCCCCCACAGAGCGAGGACGTATTTAAAAGAACAACATGCATATGTTTTTACTATCAACGCTCACCGCTCCGCTTATCAAAGCCCGCAGCGTAAGAGTCCAGCTGATGCTTTCAAAGATGCATTATGACCTATTAGATCATCGTGGCGCAACAGAGAATGTATGGTACATTCACATCGTTATAATTCAACTTTTAACTGTTATATTATAAATTATCTGTGCCAAGAGGCGTGTTATAGCTGCTAGTTTAAAAATATCGCGGAAACATGATATAGAATGTTTTGTTGACCCGAACCAGTGATTGTGTATCGTCCGAATGCATTTGCATAGATCTGTCTGATATTCTTAATATTATGTTCTTTCTGTTAATAACGTAACGTGTATATATTAGTAAATTAACTGCCCCAGTTTTACCCACCTTTAGGATAACTGCTTCGCTCCAAAAGCTCATTGCATGATGTCATATAGACTGTGTTGCTTCTAAATATAGTAGTTTACTGATGGTAAAAGAATTGAAAAAATAGTGCTGTTGTTTTTGAGTATATTCATTACAAATCAACAATATATCCTCTTTAAAAAATTAATATAGACTGGTAATAGGTAGAAAGAATTATAATGACAGATTCATTATAATTCCAGCCATATTATATATTGCCAGTTACGATCTTACGAAAATCCGCCGTAAGAGTGGTAACACTGAAATTGCATTTTGCTCGTTCGTTCGTTCTAAAAAGTTCGGCATCGAGCACCACGAACATTTTATAATTTATTGATTATAAAATATTCGTGGCAAATTCGGTCGATTATAATACGCCTCGTAATAAAAAAAACGAAGGGCACCAATTTCCGAATTTTGTCTACAGACAACATATTACTTTTTTTAAATATAATATAATGATTTTATAGTTAGGGCAGACATTCAGACGGTATAAATTAAGCTGAAGCGGGGTTTGGACACGGAAATCTTAGAAATTTTACCCAATCTTAAATTATGATCCTTACACGCAATCGAATAAGCCAGTCTTATAATTGGTGTTGCACAACTGCATTTCGTGTTTCATACATTTTAATGTTAATATACAATTGTTAACTTTAATATTTATGTATCTTCCTATTTTATAAGTGTTATTGCAGCAACAATTGTATGAAATCTAGGAAGCCGATGAATGAAGATGATTCAATTAAATTACAGAATGATTTTAGAGAATTAAATTAAGTCTTCAGTTACAAAATGAAACTACATTTAAGCATTCTAATTTTTTGTCTTAGATAATCTTTTTTTTTTATACGTATGTAATTTAGCAATTGTTAAACTATTAAATCTTCTAGTGATAGAATGTTAATTTCGAAAATGCACTCTTCAGAGTAGTTTTACGCAATAATACGTACACTACATTTAGAGTATTCTGAAAGCATCTCAAGGTTTTATAATACATTTCAAATAAATAATTTATAAGCCAAAAATATGGCTGAATGTATTTCATTGAAATAATTAAAGGATCGCTTATTGAGTACTGTGTGTGTTCGTGGTTATAGCAGAGACAACTCTCTACCTATCCCTTCGGGCAACAGACGTGAATGTATACATGTACTGGTGCTGCATTTACTTATTTTTGATAGAGGTCCTCAATATCTTTATCTTTTAAATAAACTGCTATACTACTTACAAACATACAATTAACGGACACTAACACCTAAATTCAGAACATCCAATAATAGATCATACAAATAATTGTTCTTTGTAGAATTCGGACCTACATATAACACTTGGCGCGGGAAATTACTTCAAGGAAATAATTCAAATTTTCACCTGATGCAAAAACAATTTCGGGCCTCTATTTATCTGGCTCTAGAAACCTCAAATCATAAACAAAAAATATTGTCATATTCCATTTAATTCAAACTGTGTCAAGTGAAAAGTTTTTGCATAATCACGCTGTGGTTTCTTTCGTGAATAGCTAAACATAATATTATTGATGTTATGAGGAAGTGTCAAACAGTTACAAGGAAATATTAACTATTAATTATCAGCTGACATACATTGTCATGGATATTAATTGCCTTGATGGGTTCGGGATTAAAGTGTGCGCTTGTGTTTCTAGTCACATAATAATCTATTAGGCAAGTTACATTGGTACAACTAAATCTGAAAGCCACACTGGCAACTTAACTCTCAACAGAAAAAGCTCTGCTGTCTAGATTTCTATGGTTCTTGTAAAAGACGTGATTTACATGCGCAACTTAAGGTTCCTGCAGGTTGTATGCATCATGTAAATGACCGATGTGTGTCTACCAGTTAAATCATGCATGTAGCGCGGACAAATGACCAGCACATGAAGTCAAGGTAAATAATTTATATATAATAGATAGTACTAAAGATATATTTAAGATTACTATATATACCACAAACTTTCGTTCGAGAATAGTACCTTTTTGATGAAAGATAGCCTAAGTCATTTTCTAAACCCTTGTCAACGTGTATGCGTAATTTCATAATGATCGGTCGAGTATATAAAACGTAAAAGCATAAACAAACAAATGAATACACATATGAATTTTTTTTAAGACTATTCCCGTACTTTGTTTAATTTCTGTGTCGCGGGGGACTTTACAAACATTCAAACAACGGACACAAAATTTTGTCCCGTGTTGGATTTGAACCCACAACACTCGGCGCAGCGGCAGTAGCCAGGCAACCTCTTAAAATACTACACGACCCGTGCAGTCGAATTTATAATACTAATCAGGATTAAGTTTTCCGAGTAGTTTGATAGTGCGCCTTAATTACCTTTTACAACTGTTCATCATTAGCGTACACTATTAGTCAATAGTGGAGCCTTGGTCAAGTGACCCGTGTTTACAAATCTTAACCTGAGTACTGAGAATCGCGTAAATGTATGTGACAGTTGTTACGAATATGTAGAAATCCGTGTGCGTTAAATATATTGAGGTTAAAATATTCTCTTGGGAATTTAATCTATCGTTTTCGAATGTCATATTGACAATAATGACTAAAGAATGTCTTGGTGGTGTCTGTGTCTTATATGAGGTCTTGAGTTCGATTTCTGGGTCAGGCAGCGTTTTTTTCCTTTACAATGGTAACTTACCTAAGTTACCATTTCTAGTAGCATAATGTAGTCCAGAATTAAGCTCGATATGCCTAAACCATAGTTGGTGATACGTAGTTGTAATTTACTTAACCTACCTCCTTGTTATGCGTAACGATACATGTATATATGTACAAGCCACTGCTTAATTGCATTTAGCAATAATAGGATTTAGTAGATCGTGAATACGATGCAGATACGAACAGCAATCATAAAAAAATAAGAATTCCAAGAAAATAACAAGTCCGCAAAAATATCTATTAATAAGTTACATAAAATACAATGTACGTTATATATAACGTCGCTCGTGCAGTGAAATAGCAGAAATCCAAACAGTTCAAATCATAAAGACACAACACGCCATGAAGATTTTGAAAGGATATAAAATCCTTGAACAACAAATTACATTTTATACAATTATCCACGTGCGCACTTCTGTAAACGACAATTAAATAATTATACTCAAGTAATAAGCACCAAGTAGGTAATATTGTCTTCTGTTTACGCGAAAATTATTCATTGAAATTAAACTACTATATACAGATTTTATCGCGTTGTTTATTTGACACTTTATTATATAATTTTGAAAACTGTTACACCACTACTATTAAACTTTACTAATTTTTGAGCTGATAAAATTATTATTAAAACTATTAAAACTTTTTAGATTTAATTTAATTTTACACATTCCCCGACGTTTCGGTTGCTTTTCAGCAGCCATGGTCACGGGGAGACTAAGATGGTAATTGTCTCAATGTTCCAGTGTAGTTATTTCAAAGTACCCGAACATAATTTAATAATTGGTGTTTCTGAGCTCAGAGTATCATGAAGTCTAGCTGTGGTTTGCTTCTTCTTGGGTTTGACTATTTGTTTTACTGGATCCCAAGCTGGTGGCACATTCCAACCATCTTCTCTATTAAAATAAGGATGTTTTTTGATTTCAATAGCCTCGCGAAGCATATTTGGTAGGAATCGGTGTTCTTTAGCGAGAATCTGTGGTTTGTCAAATCTCAGGTAGTGGTTGGTCCCCTGTTGCACATGTTCACACACAGCAGACTTCAACGAGCGTTGGTGTTTTACATCAGCTAAGTATTATTTTATGCCAAGTAGGTATTTCTTTAGACAAAGCGCACACTAAAGGTATAGAGATCAATAATTAATTTAACTGATTAGTCAACAATTACAGGTATCGGATAGCAAGTCAATAGATAGTCATACAATTCCAATTGCACTTAATATAATATTAATGATTCAATTCTTGCATAAGCTACACCTTGGCCTTTATGCCTACGCAGTGAATTATATATCATAATGATAATTAGGATAACATAAGCAAGAGCTTGCTGTATTGTCCCAATAATCATTAAGGAATAAGTTATATTGTTTCCAGGTTTAATTCAAGAGTCAAGCAAAGTGTAGAAATAATTTATATGCCCGTATTATTATTCTATAAAACTAAATTTTTATTCTAGTAAGGTGGCAAAGTTTGCGTCTTCTAACGGTAAGTGGTCGTTGTAGCTTAAGATCGCTTGTCTATGGTAAATAAAAAGTTTCTATAAAGAACATTTTCCCAAACCTAAACATTTTTAAAGCATTGAAATTAAACTACTATATACGGATTTTACTACTATATATATTTTAAACTTTATTACAAAATTTTGAAACTGTTACACTACTACTAGATACTATTAAACTTTACTAATTTTAAGCTAATTAAATTATTAAAACTATTAAAACTATTTATATTTAAGTTTACACTTTACCCGACGTTTCGGTTGCTTTTCAGCAGTTATGGTCACGGGGAGACTAAGATGGTAGTTGTCTCAATGTTCCAGTTTCGTTATTTTAAAATCCGTATATAGTAGTTTAATTTCAGTGAATAACATTCGCGTAAACAGAATATTATTTTTAAAGCAAGTAGCAAGTCCCTGGCATTCAATAAGTACCACACTTTCTACTTTTTCTATTAATCATTTAATTACGAAACTAGCAATAGCTATGTTTAATATCAGAATTGAGCCCAGACTAATTTAAATCTTTAAGCTTATGGCATTGGTTCACTACCAAAGGCATTACTACTATTATACATAATACTATGTTCCAAAAGCTCTTTTATGTTACACCTAGAAATAAATCTAGGGCTACCTTCAGCCCAAATTCTAACAGGGCCGTTAAAAGCAGATATATACAATAAAAAAACAGCACTTTCATACATCACAGCGCAGCGGCACAAAGGCAGTGCGGTGAAAGAACCGGGTCGTCGTTTGTTTTGAACTGACACGCTCACTGAATGCTAATAGCGTCACACTCTTGCTTTCACGTGTCCTCACATTGCTGGTTAAACGATATCTCACATGATTATATGCCAACAAGTAAGGAATTATATCTTTAAAATCTTGATTAGACTATTGAGTCGCGGCGGCACACGGTGGCAAGACACAATAAGTGTTTGATTATGTCTGGCATTTCAAGATTTGACTGGTTAAGACTACATTGGTCGAAAATCGATCGATATTTATAATTGTTTTTATAAACTTTACCTATTTGCACTCCGTCCCCGTTTTATAAACTTTAATTATGCCAAATCTCACAATCCTCTGTGCGTGCAATATGTTTTAAAAGGGTTTGAAAATTCAGAAATAAACATATGTTATTCAACTCAACGTGGAATTCAATATTTTTAAACCCTTCTCCCGTACGTCCGTAAGTATCATTTTGTGTCGTAAAGGTATTCTAATATTCTATTGCAAGCCCAAACTAAACAGAGCTTGTACTGTGGGTACTAGACAATGAATAAACATACATACATCCTTTTTTTTGTATATACCTGCTTATTATACATAGAAACACCCAGATCAAGACAAACATACATGTTCATGCACACAAATGTTTGACTTGTGCGGTAATCGAACCCGCGACCTCAGGCGTGGCAGTCGGTTACACTGACCACTACGCCATCGAGTCCGCAAATATTCAAACAACCAACATAAATAACACCCAAACTTGGAACAATAATTTGTGGATCACACAAACTTTTAACTAGTGTGAGATTCGAATCACACTCTGTATATTGACTGCAGGGAGGCAACCACTAAGCTATGCTATGGTAAGCAATAAAACGTATTTGTTAGCAATAAGTAAGATTGTATCAACTCAAAAAGATATTATACACTTGTAAAAACGCCTACACCTGTTAGCAACAAAATTTAACAGCTCTAACCTTTAATAATCAGCTAGATAATATGCAAATGTTACAGCCTTATTCTAGATCTAGACGATTCAAATTATATCAAGGATGAAGGCGTGGAACATATTGTCATGCGCAGCATGTCAGGTGTTAATGTCAAACTTTCATATAACTGCGGCTAAATCTCGACCTTAATCTTGAAGCATTCAGAGCACGCCACTTAAATTACAGTGCATTTGACAATTGGATTGTCTGGTTTCACGGATGGCTCAGTGGTTTAAATAGTCACTTTGCGTGTGCCAAATAAGACGAGGGTTTGAGAATTCGATAACTTGTGTGATTTATAGTTGTTAAGATTCTAGGTGATATATTTTGTGTGTAGTATAATATTTATATAGTCTAGATATTCCCGCAGGGGTAGGCAGAGGTATATTATTATAACTATGTAGTTTTTTATGAGTATTATACTGTCATGAAGGTATAACATCCACATTTCACAGGTAATAAATTTATTTGCAAAAAGGCAACTGTCGTACTAGGAATGAATTCTGTATGGCGTGGAAGATTACAAACAATCAACCAATGGACACAAAGAACATCCAGACTCGGAGCATATTGGGAAAGTCAGTACCCTCTAATATCCTGACACTGGTCTAGACCAGTAGGCTAGCCTTAGGATATCGTTAGCCTTCGGGTTGCGGAGGTCAGGTGGCAGCCGCTCCGTGTAAAAACTGATATCCAGTCAAATCCGGTTAGACCATAAAAGCCGACCCCAAGTGACTTGGGAATAATAAAGGCTATGAGAGAAGAAGTGGGGATCAAACCCATAACACTCGGCGCACTGGCAATGGCGAGGCGATCGCATACCGTCTACCGTGCACATCTCCAAGCTGCTACTGAAAAATACCTAACAAAAAACACTACTAACTATGAAGTTAATAGTGTTTTTATCGATTCTCGGTTCAGGCTACACATCACCGCATGTAGGTACATACTTATTAGCCTCTGAGTCTTGTTCGAAGAGGTTAATGAAACACTTTGTGGGTCTCTGTGTCTGTCTGTTAGTGACAGTTTGTTAGTGACAGGCATAGCTTCGGAACTACTAGACCGATTGACTTGTAACTTGGTGTGCAGACACCTTGGGGTCATCTCTCGGTCAAGTCTGAATATGGGCCCTGGAGGTCAAAAGACCCCCGAGATATAGAGGTCACATGATGTACATTTAAGAGAGGTTGAATTCTGGGTTTTTACACCCATCTCGTAATATATGAAGTTTTATAGTCTAACTAGATTTTGCTCGCGGCTACGCTCGCGTAAATGTATCTTAGATTAGGTTAGATTTGTAATAGTACTTTTTTCTGGATGAATGGTACCCTATGTCCTATTCTGTACTTCTGACAACCCTGTACAAAATTCATGATTATCACTTGAGTAGTCAAATAATAAAAGCGTAACAAACAAACAAACACACATTCGCATTTATAATATTAGTTAGGATGACTTTAATTTATAGTATACACTGTAAGCTCATAACGCGACTGCATTTTTTATTGAAGACATAACAAGTTCTATAAAACCGCCATGACTGGCATCGTTTATTCAAAACCACTTTCATTTAAATTATGTGTTGAAGTGTATTACATTCACGTTTCACTGGCTATGGGTTTAGGTCTTAGGTTACAGGAAGCGAGGTATTACCATCTACTAGAGATATTTTTAAGGCCGGGGTGCTAAGAATTTCATAACTAAATACCCAATGGTTGGATGCGGGTGGCCCAAGATCGGCCTGTGTGGAATACCTTAAGGAAGCATATGTCTAGCAGTAGACATATTTTGGCTAACAGGACCGTTTATTTCTTCTCTTTATTAAAATTTAGAGGCTTAAAACCTGAACAAAGATTATGCTATTACAGCCTAAAATACAAGCGTAAGGAAAGTGGAATATTAGTTCAATTCAATTCACAAGCAAATGTATAAATTTTACCTCTGTGCTGTAATGTGAGATACATACAGGATTGTTTGAAAAATACCTAACTCTGAAAAGTGAGTATTTTGTTCAGAAATTAAAGTTTCTCTTTCTTCCCTGTTCCAAACACATTCCATCAATAAATGGTAAACATCTTCTACATGATTATGATGAAATACCCAATAAACACCAGCTCAAGCTGGCAATTGAACCCGAGACACGATGCACAGCAATCGCACTCATTTCCTCTGTGCCACATAGGCGGCGAACACGTTATAACAAGCGTAATAAAACCGCTATAATTGACTTCAACGTTAACAAAATCAAGAGCACCATCATAAAATATACGGCTGTTCATTCACTCAAATTAGAAGAAAGTTTCACCACATTTGAATAATATGTAACTTACAATTCCTTAATCGCAGTGACAAGTCACCAACTCAAGAAATTATATACAAAGATAAAATAGACCTTATTCCGTTGTAATAAGACTGTAATTATATGAATATTTAATTGAATCTGGTCTAAATGTAGGCTTTGATTTACTTTCACTGAAGTTCGGAGTGAATACGTCACGGTGACGTCACAAGTTGAGATTGACGATGGTTACTGTATAAAAAATTGCAAATCATACTAATTATATTATTATATAAACGTACGCATATATTTTTTGCTTGTTAACGTATAAAATTCCTTTAAAAAATAATCTAGAAAGTAAAGCGCTTTTATATTGTAAACTTATTTTTGCCCGCGGCTTCGCTTGCGTTAATCTACATGTTGTCAATAAACTTCTATTCCTCGAGCACAGTACTTTTAACTGGAGGAAACGTACCGTTTGTCCCTTTTTGTACCCCTGACAATTTGAATACGAAATTTCATAATGATCGGTCGAGTAGTTAATGGGTGAAAGCGTAACAAACAAACTCACATTCGCATTTATAATATTAAGTTAGGATAGCATCTCCCGGACAAAAATAACTTCAGTATCACCGTTGACAAGTCCAACATTATTATCATAAAGGTAAAAATATATACAAATTCTATAAAAAATAAAGTATCCATGTTTATATTAAAAATGTTTCTTTCGTATGTGTCCACAAAACATAAAAAGCTGTCGATTAATTGACTTGAAATTTTTATTTTTACACAATGTTGCAATAATTAATACCACACTGATTCACACCATAATATTATAAAATTTTAAAAGCCTGTCTATGCATGAAAAATACTATTTAGAACTTATCAGTATCGCTTACTAAAAAGAAAGTTTCAACCTAAAACATCCAACATCACGCCAAAACCAATGATCTGATTATGATGCTGTTTTTACAAATAAGTAGTTCGACTATCAACCTGATTTCGTTTTAAAGCGAATATGTAAATAATACGAAATCGCGGGCAAATGCTAGCATAAACTCAAATATAAACACCACAATCTATGGAACACACAAAATGTTGTTCCGTTCAAGAGTCAAACCTAGACGTGGTGGTATTTACAAAGTGCTACTTAAAGCTCATCCACGGATGGGTTTAAAATGAGTTTCTTGCAAGTTTCTTCTCATAGGCTCAACCCTTTGCCTGAACCTAGCAACTAACCTATCTTATTTTATGTGGGGGCCAGTCAGTGCAGACCGGCGACACTTCGACCCAGTGGGATCTTTTGTGTCGATACTCTCCCAATAACGACTGCTATAGATGTTCATGGCAGCTGGGACCGACGGCTTAGCGTGCTCTCCGAGACACGGAGCAGGCGATAATTGTTAATCAATACGCACATAATTTTGAAAAGTCATATAACTTCCGAAAGTCAGAGGTGCGCGACGTGGGTTCGAACCCCAGACCCTCTGCATTGCAGTCTGTTGGAATACCCACTGAGATATAGCTGCTCTTAAAAAATAATAAAATAAAGCAACTAACCTAAATGTAGCTTCAGTAACTTAGTAAACTCACTAACTATATATTATCTTGACGTCCATAACCTGCTACTACGAGGAACTAAAACATTTTTTACTGAAATGAGATGTGATATATATGTTTTATCCTTTGAGATAAGTGCTATATTATGCATATTTATTTTGATCAAAATGTCACGGAAAATTACGACAACTACGTGTCCTCAAAAATACATCATTACGAGTCTATTATCATAAGAATTCGAACTATATTACGATAACGCTTCAGGCTATAATTGACCTTATCAATAATTGCTCCTATATGCTACAAAACAATATTTATGAGTTCACAACTGATTAAAAGCTTCACAGTTAACGAATTGTGAATAATTTTCAAGTATAGCGATGGTAAATTGGTAATTATAAAATGATTCTTCGTTTAAAGGATTTCTTGAACATTTTGAAATGTAATGTCATAGAACAACTTATACTTCGTAGCTGCGGTAGGTAGTCACAGCGTAAGCGTTGCATTAGAATTTGTCGGCTTCGGTAGCGTAGTGGTTACTGTAACAGACTGCCACACCTGAGGTCGCGGGTTCGATTCCCGCACAAGTCAAACATTTGTGTGCATGAACATGGATGTTAGTCTTGTTTGTCTTTCTATGTAAAGTATATATGTATGTTTATCCATTGTCTAGTACCCGTAGTACAAGCTCTGCTTAGTTTGGGCTAGATGGTGTTGTGTGTATGTGGTCCGTTCAGCACCAGGTCCGTGAGGCGGCGTGCGTGTTCCCACGCGCGCCTCTGTGTCGAGTCCATCTCCCCTCTAGGAGGGACAGTAGGGATAATTTGTGAGAAGTGCCTATAGGGTAGGTCTTTCGCGTAGTGGCCTGCCGTTTCATACGGCGGGCCGAAACCTCGACGGGGTCGCGACCGCATGTGCAAATGATTCGCGCGGCCCCGTCGATAGTAGTTTTGTCGAGGAACACCGTGGTAGGTTTAGTCGGTATTCCGGGAGGTACATTATTATCTTTACCATCTTTCTTTTACCCCGGTGAGTCCGACATAACCCCTTCGCCCGCCCCCGCGGAAGGGAATGCGTCATGCATTTCCAAACGTAAAAAAAAAAAGTGGTAGAATATTACAAAATATTTAAAAATTAAAATTGCACTTATTTTTTTGTTTTTTTATCAATAAATTTCCAGTATCAACACAGAGTCTAGAGCTGTGTCCGTAAACAATAATTGGCTCGCCTTATGTTAAAAGGGGCCTAAAAACTATCGCTGGCAAAATGTGGGTGAAATACATCTTTACTAAAACTTAATACTATATTTATCCCTTTGGGAACAAAGTCGCAAAGTCGAGCATAAGCTTGTAGCAAATCGTTACTGTTATATGTGATTAAGCTCTAGTCTGACGGTGACTGCTTACTATAAAGTATATATACCACGCATATATTTACAACGTTAGTTACTAATAAGCAGCATACAAATAAGTACTAATAGATTAAAACGAATACAAACTACTTAATTCCAATCAATCACTATATTCAAACACCCATTCACTACCTCATTACCCTTCAAAACCGATACAAACTACAAACAAACAGACATAATTAAACACTGCACACAAATCAAGCAGACATTAACACCGGCCGACACAAATGTCTAATAATTTGCACGAGAACCGAACCTAATATCAAGCAGGTCAAATTATCACAGCCGTTTATTCATAGATTATGATCTAGTATTACCGACAGACTTAAATTAGAACAAGTAGAGCATGCAGATAATATAAGGCCTTGTATACAAGTTTTCAGTATAGAAATCACTTTATTAAAGGTGCAAGTGCACTTTTAGAAAAGTATTAACTTTTAGGCTTAGTGCTTACTTCTAACAGAAATTGGAAATATCACCAACAATATTTATAAAAATATATAAACCATTCATGGTGTTAAATTAATACATTACTAGATTTTATTTGTGGTTTCGCTTGCATAGATGTAGGTTAGGGTAGTAACAGTTTGGCCTAGGGTGGTGGGCTTCGTGGGCCTGCCCGCCACCCGTTCAGCACCAGGTCCGAGAGGCAGCGTGCGTGTTCCCACGCGCGCCTCTGTGTTGAGTCCGTCTCCCCTCTAGGGACCCCGACAGTAGGGTTTGTGAGTGAGAAGTGCCAATGGATAGGTCTCTTCGCATAGTGGCCTGCCGTTTCATACGGCGCGGGCAGGCCGAAACCTCGGCGGGGTCGCGACCGCATGTGCAAGTGATTCGTGCGGCCCCGTCGATAGTGGTTTTGTCGAGGAACACCGTGGTAGATTCAGTCGGTATTCCGGGAGGTCTTTTTTTATCGTTTCAACATCTTTCTTTTACCCCGGTGGTCCGACATAACCCTCCGCCCGGCCCCGCGGAAGGGTATGAGTCAATGAATTCACCCAAGTTAAAAAAAAATGTTAGTATCAGTACCTTTTCTGGATAAAATGTCCTTTTCTGTTCCCCCCGATAACGTGTATGCGAAATTTAATGATGATCATTCGAGTAGTTAAGGCCTGCAAACGTAACAAACAATTCACAATTATAATATTAGTTAGGATAAGGCGGCAATGAACATAGATCAGGATTTCTACTTATGTAGAGATAAATGTAGAGCAGTCACGTTGACGGGTAGCCATTATTACGCAATGGTAAAGTTTAGATGGTCAGTGGTTCAAGAGACTGTACGATTTGTATGATTATTTAACCGTCTGACTTTGAAAGAGATGCTGTTTGATTAGAATGTATGTTTGTCGATCAAGTGGTTGAACTGTAAGTCAAATGTCAGATTACGTATTTGATTCTCGTGTCTGGTTAAAAGTTATTGGTTAGTTTATATATATATATAGGCGCTTAACTTAGAGATATATTATGTGTCCTACCTACCAGCAACCTTCCAGAATATACGCGTGAAACTTCGGGGTTTAGAATGTATCCTACCAGCAACCTTCCAAAATATACGCGTGAAGTTTCGGGATATAATATGTATCCTACCAGCAACCTTCAAAAATATAGGCTTGTAACTTCAGGATATTAGATGTATGTGCAATGCACCTATGCCTATTTCTTCGATAGTATAGGCGCTTAACTTAGAGATATATTATGTGGCCTACCAGCAACCTTCCAGAATATACGCGTGAAATTTCGGGATATAATAAGTATCCTACCAGCAACCTTCCAGAATATACGCGTGAAATTTCGGGATATAATAAGTATCCTACCAGCAACTTTCCAGAATATAGGCGCAAAATTTTGTGATATAGTACGTATCCTACCAGCAACCTTCCAAAATATAGGCTTGTAACTTCGGGATATCGGATGTATGTGCAATGCACCTATGCCTATTTCTTCGATAGTATTGGCCTACCTACCAGCAACCTTCCAGATTATATGCGTGAAACTTCGGGATATAGAATGCATCCTACCAGCAACCTTCAAGTATATAGGTGTGAATTTTCGGGATATAGTATCTATCCTACCAGCAATCTTCCAATATATAGGCGTGAAACTTCGGGATATAGTATCTATCCTAGCAGCAACATTCCAAAATATAGGCTTGGAACTTCGGGATATAGTATGTATCCTACCAGCAACCTTCCATAATATACGCGTGAAACTTTGGGATGTAGTATGTCTCCTACCAACAACCTTCCAGTATGTAGGCGTGAAACTTCGGAATAAACTATCTATCCTACCAGCAATCTTCCAGAATATAGGCATGCAACTTCGGGGTATAGGAAGTATCCTACCGGCAAATTAAACAATCAGTATTTAGAATCACAAAAGCCGAGCCTAAGGACACATAAATTCTAATGTCAAGAATTAAAATGACATTTCTCTGCCAGAAACTCTTGCATTTGTTATTCTCGTACCAAAACGATCGGTGCCAAGTATTCTTGTGCTCGTTCGTGATTTGAATGACTACCGTTTCATTTCTCGTTTTTACTTTCAATTGTACTATCAGAAGCATCTCGCTATGTATATTTCACTTATTACTAAATAAAATGTTGTAATACTAACAAAATCTTCTTGATTTATGCTTGTTCTACAAATGTCAAGATCTTGTAATATTTACAATTAATTTAATTTTTAGATGGATTGCTTAATTATATCCCGTATTTGCGAAATTGTTTATATCTAATTATTTAATTTCGTAACGAAAAAATTTCTTAAGATTATTCATAGTTGAGTGCTAATTACATACACAAAATGAAATATATCTTTTATTTTTATATAACAAGGATAGCAAACTAGGTCGCCGTAGTAAATGATTTCTAGCAATACACTGACATCAAAGGAAGCCAGATAATGTCATTAAAGAAATAAAAGTGAGATGACTCTCTTTTAAAAGGTGGGTATGTATGTATAAGACGACTCGATGGCGTAGTGGTTAGTGTAACTGACTGCCACGCCTGAGGTCGCGGGTTCGATGCCCGCACAAATCAAACATTTGTGTGCATGAACATGGATGTTTGTCTTGGTCTGGGTGTTTCTATGTATAATATGTATGTAGATACTAAAAAAAAAAAAAATATATATTTATGTTTATCCATTGTCTAGTACCCATAGTACAAGCTCTGCTTAGTTTGGGCTAGATGGTGTTGTGTGTATGTGATAGAATATTATTATTATTATTATATACATATACTCACCGGTTAAAACACAGTAATCATCTTCCTACTCTTATCTCTATGTTAATAGGGTGCCACAGGCCAACTAGACCTAACATACTATCACCGGGCAAAACACGGGCTCTTTCACTGCTACCACTAAACTACTAACATGAAATTTACAAGTCTCTTCTCCCTTAGCCTTTATTATTCCCAAGTCACTTGGGGTCGGCTTTTCTAGTCTAACCAGATTTGACTGGATATCAGTTTTTACACGGAGCGGCTGCCACCTGACCTCCGCAACCCAAAGGCTAACGATACCCTAAGGCTAGACCAGTGTCAGGATATTAGAGGGTACTGACTTTCCCAATAATCACTACCATAGATGTTCATGACAGCTGGGACCGACGGCTTAACGTGCTCTCCGAGGCACGGAGCGGGCAATAATTGTCAATCAATACGCACATAATTTCGAAAAGTCATATAACTTCCGAAAGTCAGAGGTGCGTGACGTGGGTTCGAACCCGAGAACCTCTGCATTGCAGTCTGTTGGTCTCCCCACTGAGCAATCGCTGCTTTTTTGAATTTTACAAGTTATAACAATTAAAATTATAGACCGTAACCTTACTAAATTGTCTATCAACAACTGGCGGACTTCTCATATCTACATTTTACCTTAAAATATCATTTGAAACCTCGACCTATATACAGAATACTATCTTATATTTGTTAAAGGCTTTTGTAAAAGGCTTGGAATCAACACAATGGTTTTACAATAAGATTTGAACTCACGATCCGACTGCCACCGGTTGACCAATCAACCGGATTTTGCCTGTTATACTCAGCAATGTCGATTACAAATAGATTGGAACACACAAATCAATCTTAACCATATTATTGATGTGATTGCGTGTTTTTTTTGTATTATTTAAACCTAAAATAGGAGTAATGAACATAAAATAGCAATAATGAACAAGACATATTCTCACGCCTACACAATCGAAGGGGTAAGCAGAGATGTCTTGCACCTACATTTATCAGCTGTGATTTTAAGATCCACGGAATAGAGGACGAGCCTAGTGCAGATGTGAACAGGAATTCAAACTGTATATAAGCCGTTCGCCATAAATAGGCCTGCAAATGCTTTACCGAAACATTATAATGCAAGCGCGATAGCGTCGAGATTGAAAGATAGATTCAAAGGCTGATTGTTTACTGTAAAACAAAATTCGCCTATAATTCAGACGCTAAAACATGCCATCAGGACGCAAAAAAAGCGATGAATCAAGAACTAGGAAAATTTACATGTCTGTGTTTGGATCCTATTAGATTCAGCGTTGGCTCTCTTAAAGAAAAGCAAAGAATAGCCAACTATACAGACGCTAAAACGCTCGATCACGACGCAGTAATCCGCAAGAACTTGATCGTAATATATAAAAATATCAGTCTAGTATATAAACTGTTCCACTGCTGGGCACGGGCCTGTTTTCTTTGTGAAAGGAGTTAGGTTATAGTCCACCACGCTAACAAATTTCACATATCTTCAAGAACATTATAGTGAACCTACAAACATGCAGGTTCTCTCATAATGTTTCCTTCATCATTAAAGAAAGCTGTAATTAACTAATCTAAAACGCAAATAACTTTGTAAAGACAACGACGTGTACCTTAAGATCGAACTCGCTACTGGCTGCTAACGTAATATAGTTAATTTATATATCTATCTAATTAAAGGAAAGCAAGGCTAGGTACTCAGTTCCTTTTACAATTATTACGTGGCCTATGCAATAACAACGAAACATGTAAAATATTATAATCTAGTCATCATAATTAAAACAACTCACCGCAATAATTACCACTGAAAGTTACGCAAGCGAAAAAGATGCTTACATATTCAGTATTCTATTATCTAAGAAGATTAATTTTACAAAGAATATCATAAATATACTGTAATCTCTTACATTTATAACAAATGCAGCAATTATTGCACCCAATCTCTAGATTTTTATTGCGAGTTATCTTGGAGTTTAACAAGTAATCGCGTGTCGCAAAATATTAAACCGAAATAATATGTACGATAGTTTGAACAATACGAAAATCTGATTGCTATCTTCATAATTGTGACATTAAACTCTTATAATATAGTAATCGTAGATTAGATTTCTAATTAACAGTTTGCGG
Organism: Catocala fraxini; assembly: GCA_930367265.1. Taxonomy (NCBI): domain Eukaryota; kingdom Metazoa; phylum Arthropoda; class Insecta; order Lepidoptera; family Erebidae; genus Catocala; species Catocala fraxini. The sequence continues at coordinate 25,261,792 of OV884027.1, read as the reverse complement.
AGTAGAGTGTCCATGACTGGTGTACACGTATGGATTCACTTTTCCTTCTGTACTTAAAGGGCAGGCACTTCCTTTAGAGAATGCTAATAATCTTTACCGTCTTGCTAGTTTAGTAACGGTTGCAGCGTTTATAGTGAGGTTTTTGGTTCGGTTTTCGGGTTGTTGAAACTTACATAGGCTTAAAGTTGAACGTCGGGGACATAGGACGAGGTGAATCAGATCCACATTTAGCTGTTAAGTTACCGTAATGGCTACCAGGAAGTCTATCAATCAATCTATTATCTAGTCTGTAGATAATATAATCTAGTCGATAGAACTTTTGTTCGATCCAAAATTTGAATACACGCTTACGATCTAAAGCATACATAAGCGCAAATTGTACAAACCTTAGCTTGTTAAAGAACTTTTACGAGACTTTACTCTCGTCAAAGTTAGACTTACAAATCAATAAATATTATGAGAAACATACCAATCACTTCAGATAAGAATTCGTTGAATAGTCGAAAGATTATTTGTACTTTGACTTACCTGTAAAGAATTATAATATAGAAATAAGTATAAAAACCATTTAGATACAAAAGCTTTATTACCGATTGGGTAGGCAGAAGTCTATTGCACCTACATTTCGAGTTTTAGGTTGCACGTAATATATTAATTTCTGTTTACTTTCCTTTTTAAAATTACAACTCCCGCATTTGGAATAATAACTGTATCGCGGCCGACTTTACAAACATTCAAACCACGAACACAACGGATATCCAGACTCGGAACAACCATTTGTGGATCACACAAATTTGTGTTCCCACACGGGTTTCGAACCCACACCCTCGGAACAGTAGCAGTGGCAGTGGCGAGGCGGTCACTTAAACCACTCATCCATCTGTGCAGTCAATATATTCTTATTGCGCGTATGAAGTGCTGAACTTATAGCCCAGACACCTATTGCGAGCGACCCAAAACAAAAAGGCGACATGTGGTTAATACGCCACTGGTAATCTCTTCAAGAATATATATACATACGAGACGATGTACTTAATTATGTATTGTGTTCAAATAAATTGTCATTATGACTCATTAGACGATATCAAGTGAGCCGGATACAAAAAGACAATATCGGTTCAATCTAAGATATACATAATCGACAACACAATTATTGTCATTTAATGAGCGCGTAACGTTAATGACCATATCTTTGGCCTTAAGCACTCACCTTGACCTGGGACGATAAAAGTGTAGTAAAATTTGTATAGTACCACCGTTAGAACAAAACGTTACAAAATCTGTGACGTAGTGTAATGGTTCTTTGATTTCCTTGCGGAACAAAGTAATCATATTTCGGAACAAATTGATCAAAATTGTGCCGAAGTATTAGTTTTTCTTTTATATATTATACAAGGTTTTTCCCGCGGCTTTGCTCGCGTAAACGTTGGTTAGGTTGTGTTAATGACAGTACTTTTTTAAAAATAAAATATCGCCTATGTTATTCGGTGATAATATAGCTTTCTAATGGTGAAAGCATTTTAAAAATCGGTTAAGTAGTTTTGAGTCAACTTACAAACAAAAAATCAAATCTATCCTCTTTATGATATTAGTATATATTAAATTGACTATCCCATAAGTCCCGTGAAGTATGTTGGCAGATGATAGTCACGTCCCGGGTTTGATTCTCGATCAAGTAAAATGTTACAAGATGTTCAAACACATACATAGTCTTAATCTATAAATACTTATATCCCCCAAGGGGGAGCATTCCGCCAGCTAAAATTCCAGGCCCCACATAATAGGTTGTTTAGATATTTTAACTAATATCTCGCTTTTTACATATAGGAAAAGTACATATATACACGCCTGTTTCCCAGAGGGGTAGGTAGAGACTATGTGATTTCCATTTGCTACAATCCAGACACTTCTCTGGGTTCCTTCACTTTCATCACATACCTCATACACGCTCGCCTGTTTAAGGTGCTCTTAACCTAGCCTTTGTCCAGAACGTTTCCGATCTGATCAAGAAACATTCGCCTAGGTCTGCCTCTTGCGACTGTTCCATTTACTCTAGCCTTATAAACTTTCTTCGTCAAACAAGTGAGAAACGGCAATGAATTGCCGTAAATCTTAAAGTTCGAAAATATGGTTCAAGTAATATGCAAAGGTCACGTGATACCACGTGACCTTGAGGTCAGAGGTCAAAGGTCATAGACATTTAAGCGGTATATCGACTATGCTGAGTCGAATGGCGTTGACCGCGAGTCTCTAGCTCTTACGGTTCTTGAGTTGAAAGTTGTATGACAGACAGACAAACGGACGGACGGACGGACAAAGCTGTTATATAAGACTTTTTTGAACTTTGAAAAGTATATAATTAATATTGTACCAACACAATCATACATAATATTCCACAATCTAAGCTCATATACAACTGAAAGCTCCGACAAGGAGTTGTTTGAATGCAATCTTTATCAATATTATGTTATATTTTGTACATTTTGAGTGCACGGATGGCGTAGTGGTTCAAGCGGTCACCTCGACACTACCGCCGTGCCAAGTGTTGTAGGTTCGACGCCCATACGGAACAAAAATTTGTGTGATCCTCAAATTGTTGTTACGATTCTGGGTGTTCTTTGTATCCGTTACTAGAGTGTTTGTAAAGACAGACAATCGACCAGAAACTTCAACTAATATATCGCTTTTTACATATAGAATAAGTATATAATAAATTTTCTTGTACCAACACAATCATACATAATATTCTGTGGTTTACCAATGGACTTTCGTTTGAGGTTTTCCTAGATTCTAACATAAATTAAAACCACTATAATTGTCGTTGTGTTTTAGACCGACTGCTGCCTAAAGAAAACATAAATAAACACAGATACGTGGCTGTGAATTACCTACTGAGTTGGGACGGGAGGTGGAGGGAGGCTTTGTTTTAGGTTCCATATATTTGAGGCGAGTCTATTATCGTTTACAAAACAATTGTCCTACTACTAAGAATTTTTTAACATCTGAATCTCATAACTTTTGAGGATATTTATGCATTTAGGTTTATATTTTTTATTGTGATGTTAGAAAAAAATATTTTCCTAAAACGTTAGCACATGATGGCCCAATTACGAGGCTTAGTGCAGCGTTCAACACTCGAACAACTAACAAATTTATGCGAAATAGTGATAATTTATTATATTTGAACAGCACATTAAGTGTAATGGTTTACGTCTTGTCACTGCCTCTGATCCAGTGTTGTGGGTTCGAATCACACACTGGACAATCATTTGTGCGATCCTGAAATGATTGTTCAAAGTCTGGTTGTTCTTTGTATACGTTGTTTTAACATTTGCAACGTCCTATGTGACACAGGAATTATAAATATTACGGTAGTTCTTAATATAACAAAAAAAATTTACCTATTGTACGGTTCTTGAGTAACAAAAATACAAATATTTTTCTTTGTAATATTAGTGTTGGTGTTAGGGCTTGTACACAAAACTGCGATGCGACGTCGCATCGTAAAAATCAACGAGCTCCGACGCATCACAAGAACTTGCGAATTGATTCGCATCGCGCATTCGATTTTTTTTGAATCGTGGAAGCGGGTCGCCTTGCCGCTCGAAATCGTATCGCAGCAATTCGTGTCGCAGTTTTTTGCGTTGCGAATTCGCATCGCGTCGATTCGCAGTTTTGTGTATAAGCTTTTAAACTGTCAATTGTTGGTATAATAGACATAATTAAAAACCTAGTGTGTCTGTGTATCTTGTGTCATCTCATAATCTAACCACGTGCGTAATATCAACTTAGCAGTAATTAAATAACAAACATCACATTGGCGCTTATAATATAAGTAAGTTTTATACACTCCATTACGGCAATGTGACATGAAATCGTTACTATCTCACTTGACTATATTATTGAGTAATACGGATACCGCGCCTACTCGCGGGTTTCACTTGGATTCAATTATTTTTCTAATTATAATCCGGTGTTAGAGGGCAAACGAGTTTGTACACCAACAAAAACTGTTTATTTACTGTACGCCAATTGGAAACTTAATATTAAGGCCAGTTCCAGACAAGTTTCGGCAAATTAAGGTTATATATTGCTAGTATCCGCCTGCGACTTCACTCAGGTGGTATGTGTTTAATACATAGCCTATGTTACTTAGCCATAGAGCAGCTTTCTATAAGTGAAAGAATTTTCAAAATCGGTTTGGTAGTTTAAGAGACAACGTATCACATACAAACACACATTTTAAATAAGTAATCTTTCTATTTCTACTGGCTACCATCCTGGCATATACATATATACACACATCTTGCTTCTTTCACTCGCATTACTAGGTTCTTACTACTCTTGAGTGAGTAAATTGTTATATCTTTATAATATCGGTTTTGATATATCACGCTTAAGCTTGTCTCCTAATGGATACCAGGGGTGTATTGCATCCACCTTTATCTAGTTATGTTTAGGCACTACGTCACAGTCAAGCCTTTTTTGGGTTTCTGGCGCTTAATAGCAGTGTAAGATTCACAATACAAGCTTATATACAATTGTAAGCTTCTGCAAGGAGTTACTTGGATGCGATCTATATGAATATTATATTGTATTTTGTACATTTTGAGTGCATAGATGGCGTAATGGTTTAAGTTGTCGTCTCACCACTGCCGCCGCGCTGAGTTTTGTAGGTTCGATCCCTACACGGGACAAAAAATTGTGTAGGGAAAAAAAGATATATTTGTCAGAATTTTTATATTAAATACAAACATATAATACAATATCCGTCATTTTTACCGATTCCAAATACGTAAAAACTCAATTTCGAAAAAATATCTAGTTACGTCTTTTCCCCTTATGACAGCGGAATAGTAGTTATGATTCTGGGTGATATTTGTGTCCTTTGCTTGAATGTTTGTAAAGTGCCCCGCGACAGGTATAATTTCTAGTGCTGGAGTTGTCTTTATTAAAAACATAACAATTAGACATAGTTGCTTATGCTTCCAATTTATAAAATCAACAACGATCTATACAAGTTATAAGAACGATTAATGAATGTCGCAACTATAAAATACAATTAACATTGACATAGAATTAAAAACTGTTTTCCACAAAAACTTGTCGCTATCAGTTAATTAGTTACGATCATTGTCCAGTATCATTTGAGAATATTTTAATTTGAGACTTGAGTGCTTCAGTAGCTTAGCGGTAGCGTATGCGACTCTTGTACATGCCTCGGGTTTGATTTCTGGATCGGGAAGTGTGATTGGGTTTTTCAGTCAGCGAATTCTTAGCAGCAAGCTTTGGAGTCTGATACTGTATCCGGCAGGCGGCAATAGACTGGTCCTGGCATAATGGTAGCTCTCACTTTTGTCACCGTTAAAGCGAGCGCTATTTTATGTGCACACTAGTCTTCAGGGTAGAATTTCCAAAAATCCTCTCTTAGTGCTCCCTTACACTCTTTAAGGAACATACATGCCATATTTCAGCTTCTTGCGTTCAGTAGTTTCGGCTGTGCGGTGTCTGTCAGTCACTCAGTAACGTAAGAGTTTTATATATATAGATTACATTACTGGGGTCCAACTTAAGACTTATGGCTAAAAGATATGTCTCTTAACCAGGATATTACTGCAGAAGTGTATAGTAATAAATACATTTATTTATATCTAGCTATCACTCCTCCTACTTCTAGCTTTAAGCAGAATTCCGCCATTCTGTTAATGATTAGAGTTTACTAAAATAGAGAATAAGAAATAGAGAACGATAATAAAATCAAAATCCAAATGCCTAGTTTACATACAAGCTACCTACTGTACCAATAATAGAGCAACTGAATAACTAAATAATCAAACAACGATATTCGATACCTAAAACTTTAATGCATCGTTGAATAAATTTGATGTAGATCACATTCCGTCTTGCTCGCAGCCGTTACTCATTCAAGGAATTAGATTTAAGTATAGACGACAAGTATTTCAATGCCACAACTTAATTTGAAAATCCGAGCACAACTATTTATGTAATGAAGTGGAAGTGATGAATTGACAGGTAGTTTACTAACGTTACGACAATCAAGACTAGAAGGAAAATCTGTAAAATTTATTTCAATATTAGTTTCTGTATCAATGACGCATTCATTTAAGTAGTCACCTCTAGAATCAAACTTGTGATTGAAAATATATTGGACAAAAAATGTATGCTCAGGCTGTACTTACTTATAAATATATTAATTAAATCTCGAAAATCTGATATGTAAGCCATATATTTAAACATTACATTGTAGGTTGTGTTGTGGCAGCCTACTAAAAACATAACATACACACACCTCATGCATATGAAGCCTGTGGAAAATGCAGAGTATATACATCTTATCTGCCTATATACCTAGAGGGTAGACAGCTAATATTACAATTATATGATTATTAGATACACGTACAGTTGTACGTACCACTAAATATGAGGCGATCCTATTGCGCTCTACTGGGCATAATTTCAAAATCCCTACAGTTAGTAAGAATGCCTTGACAGAATACCCAACAACTCTTTCCTATTATGTCATGCATAGCGCTCGCATTTAATACTACTTAGATACCGATACAGTAAGTTGATTGACAATTATCGCCTGCTCCGTGCCACGGAGAGCACGTTAAGCCGTTGGTCCCGGCTGCCATGAACATCTATGGCAGTCGTTGTTGGGAAAGTCAGTACCCTCTAATATCCTGACACTGGTCTAGCCTTAGGGTATCGTTAGCCTTCGGGTTGCGGAGGTCAGGTGGCAGCCGCTCCGTGTAAAAACTGATATCCAGTCAAATCTGGTTAGACCAGAAAAGCCGACCCCAAGTGACTTGGGAATAATAAAGGCTAAGAGAGAAGAAGAAGATACCGATACAGTATGTACAAATAACACCCACTAGAACATAATATGAATGTGAGCGGTGGACGACCTATGTCCGAACAGGAACTTTTACAACCAAATAAGAGTCCTAACTTCACCTTGCTACATTTTTGGTTAATTTCCTTTCCAACGTTATTATCGCAACCTTCGGTATTAATAACTCGTTATCAGATCGTTTTGTTATTGTTATACGTTATAATAGTATCTTGACGTTTAAAAAGATATTACGCTAATTGTAATTCAGAAAATAATTAATTTGGCTACTATAGATTATGTAGAATTTGTTGTCTCTATGAATGTACTATGTCACAGAGGATGGCAGTATAACACAGTAACTACGCAAGGAATCTGATTTGATTTGGTTCCGTGGCGTGCTTTACGGCCCAGACACAATGAAAAAGCATTGTGTCTGTGCTCTGGGGCCTCGTTTGACGAAAGAAGGGCGGTAGTTTAACGGATAAGGCATTGGATTTGCACCCATTGTACTATTGTCGTGAACCCATTCTGCACCCAAACATTCTAGCTTAGCCGTAGGAGTTAACAAGAATACTAGTACTTTGTATGCCAAATAGCCGGTAACCTTTTTAGAAAAAAAAGAAATAGCGAAATATGTATGCTACTCCTTAGGTCTAAAATTTATACTATCAAGTTTTTATAGGCTACAGCATTTAAGAAATATGAGGCAACGCTTATCAACAGGTAACACAAAAAACTTCAGAACCTTTTTTCAAATCCCCTTTTAATATAGTAATATTATTATGACAAAAATATCAAATATAGTGGATATAGTGACAAAAATAGAAAAGGGTATGTTAAGCTGGTTTGGGCATGTAGAAAGAATGGACGAGAAAAGACTGACTAAGAAAGTTTATAAGGCTAGTGTGAATGGATCAGTCGTAAGAGGCAGGCCTAGGTGAACGTTTTTTGACCAGATCAGAGACGTTCTGGACAAAGGCCAGGTTAAGAGCACCTTAAACCGGCGAGCGTGTATGAAGAATGTGATGAAAGTGAATGAAGCCAGGGAAGTTTGTCAGGATCGTAGCAAATAGAAATCCGTAGTCGCTGCCTACCCCTCTGGGAAACAGGCGTGAATCTATGTATTTATGTATGTAAATATCAAACAAAAACGACAATAATACTTTATTCTGTGCATAAAAACTTACAACCAATACTGCCGCTTATTCCACTGGACCATCAGTCAATATCAACAAATCACTAGACAACAGTTGATATCCACTCACATAACATATGCAGCAAATCGTGCTATACCTCTTAAATAAACTAATTAGCCTAAATGAAACTCAGATACCGAGTAAAAGAAGTGTAGTACCATACAAGTCAAACGACAGTAATTTTTCTAAGCGCCGCATGACCTTCTTAAAACGAAAGGCTTAGACTGATATAATGTCCTTGCGACAGAAAACGCTTAAACTATGTAACTTGCTATATACACTGGAATAAAAATATAATATTTATTTGACTTTATATGTGTTGTGCTAAAGATTAAGGAGAGGAGCTTAGCAGCTATCTATCTTTCCTATAACCTTATATCTTTACGTATAACATTTGGATACCCGGAGATCTTTAACAAAGGTCTGTGGCGGTATTTGGTGATTGCATTTGCATTGCAATTGCAATGCAGTGATGCCTTTTTGGCCAGTTGATAATTTCGGTATCGGAGGGGACTTTGCAAACTTTTAAACAACTGACGCAAAGTATACCCAGACTTGGAAAACCTATTTGTAAACCACGCAAATTTTTGTTCCGAATGTGAATTGAAAATGCAAAACTTGGCACAATGCCAGTGACAAGTTTAAGTGGTAATAGTTTATAGGCCAATATTTTAGGGCACATAGATATGTTGGAGTGGTTTCAATTGTCATCTTTTCCTTTGATCAAGTTTGTAGCTTATCCCAACATTGAGATAAAATCAAAACGAGTTTTATCTAAATATTTTGTCTGTTGGTATTGAGTCCGTATTACAAATTCACCATTTTAAAGCAAAATCACTTCGCAACCAGTGCAGCCACGTTTATGCGCATCAATTCCCCTATTACAAAATTAGCTCGGCATCTTTTACGACTATACACCTCTAGATTCTAAATGCCAAACACTATGAAGTAATAGATAGCTTTAATATGATACGACATCAATTTATCGGTTTTCTCTCGTAGCCTAGTTTATGACCAATAAATTTTAATGACGATGGAGTCATAAAATTCTAATATGTTTAATCAAAGAATAAGATAGGTAAGTAGCTTTATAGTAAGAAGCCATATTATGTTGCAATCAATCACGATTTATACATCAGTAGATCATGTTTATATTGTATGCTGACAATCTTTTATAACAATCAAAACCCTGATAATTTTAATACCACCAATGTTGACATATGTACACAGTCTTCTCTTTTCTCGCAGTAGGTGTAGGCAGAAATGATAGATCCACATTTTGACAATTATAGTTTAAGGTGCCGCGTAATAAGCCTATTATCATCAACCAGGCAAAGAATCAGAATTAATATTAGCATTGAGGATTTGATTACAAAAAAATTTAATAATTCTTTACCCGACCCTGGAATCCAGACTTCATGCACAGACAATATTGACGTAGCAAGTAAACTTATGAAATATCTTATAATGCTTTGGTGACTTCAAAGTAAGGATTTCAGCACTTACGTATACTCTCACTCACATATACACTTTTGCATAGACTACAATCTCGATTGATAGAGTACGCCTACTGTGCCGGTACCTGGTACATGCGAGAACCCTATATACATGGTACTACCGTGATGATGATGAGATTTCACAAACAAGTCTTAAATTCAACTGAAATATGACCGTAATATAAATGTTCTGCAGATGTTGTCGACACTTTTTGCAATAGTAGGGCTTATTTCATCATTGCCTACAATGCTTAAAGTACCTCTGGTGACATAACTTGATGCTGTCATTTTTCTCACTGTGAACAAATGAAATACATGGCCATTTAGGGACCGAATTCGGTGCTTTCAATCAGAGATGAAGCAACGGCGCCTAGGTCAAGTACGTATCAAGCAAAGTGTCATTTTTGTTTCTATCATGAAGTTTTCAATAGCAACACGTATTCTGGAACTGTATTAACGTCGACGGCAATAGACTTGCGCTACTACATGACACTTAAAACCATAGCTGTTCAAATATAGGCTTAATACAACTCTACCGCTAAGTAATATAGGCGAAACAGTATTTTTCATAACCCTAATCACGTTTAATTGTTATTTTTTTAAATATTACTCGCACCTTGGTTTTCTAATTACTATCATATCTTGTTTGTAAACCCCTCCAGATAGTTCTTGTTATTAGTGCAATGAATGGGGTTCGAACCCGTGACTGCTGGATCGCAAATCCAATGCCTTATCCCTGTCAATGGCGTTTACTAACTTGTCACCTTTAGAATGTGGGTCAAAATTATGAACTGTTATTTGTGTCTGCACCAAATTGGAGAAAGTATTTTATTTTCACTTATTTTTAAGGCTACTTCAAAAGATTACAATCAAGATAATAATGATGATCTATTGTCATCAAAACAGTGTATACTTATTTTTGTCAACTGGTAGAAAATAAATAAACTTATTATTATTATTATTATTATTATTGTTCATCGCGGTTATTTTGTCGCGTAACTTGAGCAATATAAGGTGACAGAAAATTCACTTCAACGCGTTTCAATGAGACGCCCTTGTTGGATCGTCAACATAAAAAAATATTTGATACTTAAGTATATAACATAAGCTAATAACACATAAGCAGCGATAGCTCAGTGGGGAGACCAACAGACTGCAATGCAGAGGGTCTCGAGTTCGAACCCACGTCGCGCACCTCTGACTTTCGGAAGTTGTATGACTTTTCGAAATTATGTGCGTATTGATTGACAATTATCGCCTGCTCCGTGCCTCGGAGAGCACGTTAAGCCGTTGGTACCGGTTGTCATAAACATCTATGGCAGTCGTTATTGGGAAAGTCAGTACCCTCTAATATCCTAACACTGGTCTAGCCTTAGGGTATCGTTAGCCTTCGGGTTGCGGAGGTCAGGTGGCAGGCGCTCCGTGTAAAAACTGATATCCAGTCAAATCCGGTTAGACCAGAAAAGCCGACCGAGTGACTTGGGAATAATAAAGGCTAAGAGAGAAGAGACTTAAGTACATAACATAGAACTGGCTTTTTTATAATATTCAATTACGGACTGTTTAGGTTTATTACACTTCTAAACTTAAGACGTGTATCTAATAAGTTGCGTACGTAACTATAAACTAATCAATAGGAAAAAAATTGAATTTAAATATGTTTTTATAGTTAAGAGTTTTAGTGAACACCTTCGCTCTGTCCTCCTATCACTTCGGACTTTAAGCATGATAAATATGGATGCAATACATCTCTGCACAACCCTTTGGAAATAAACGTATCAGACTATGTATATTACGTATATATTCCTTTATATTATTAAGATGGCAAACAGCATACGCGCCTGATAATAAGCGGTTACCGTAGTCTATGGCCACAATACCATTACCATTGGAAGTGGAGACTGGGATCAAAATAGCAACAGTCAACTTACCCATCTTAATTAAGGATCATGGTAAACAATTTATTAAATATGCACATAGAATAGTAAGAATTGCAAATATTAGAAATAAGGTGTAGTATAGTATCTAAGTTAGGTATTTGCTAATACCAGAACTCTAGATATAAGAAATAGTAAATAAGTTGTAGCATAAGAGAATGTGTACAAATAACGAAAAGTAGTAATAAGGTAGGATAAGGAAAATAGCATGTAAGAAATGTAAATAATAATTTAAAAATGTAAACTACCTAAACCCTTATTATCCCTCAAGTATGAAAGGAATAGAATGAAATTACGAGGTATAAATGCGAGAACTAGAATGGTACTAGAGGACTGGAATGAGAGCGTGAATAGGTTTTAGTAATATAATAATAGTCCTTTCAGGGCACATGTATAAATAAAATAAAGATTAGGAGCAACAGCTGCCCCTCACTTTCGTAAACAGTAGGCTCTGTCTCTGGCAGAGGAGCAAGAACACCCTGTGATGAGGGGTGCTAAAAAAAAAATTTAAAAAAAATACCATTACCATCAATTGCACATTACCAACCCCAAGGTAAAAGAATTTAAAATGGGATAAAAGGAAAATAATGGCGAAGGCAGTATATGAGCCTCTGGCACTCTTACTCACCGAACAAAACGCAGTAAGTGTTACAATTCTTACACCGTTAACCTGTAAGAGGGCAATGTTCCTTTTTTTGCACCGTCGACTTCTAGGGTCAGAAAGTGGTATATCATATAATAATAATAATAATAATCACTTATTTTCCAGTCACATACAGAAATGGTTACAAAAAATCAGATCTTTAGCTAGGTATTACATTATTATGAAGAAGAAGAAGAAGTGAATCTGTGTGAGAGACTGGTATTTGTACAAGGTAGACCTGTATGACATCTCATTCTGTACTGTCACCAAATAATTGACATATTTTAATTAAGACTGTAGGACTAGGTACTTAAAGCTATATTGTACAGTCATCAAGTGCATAATACCATGAACCACAATGACCTGTAAGTTCACGGCGACGCTATTATGCTTATTACGATGAACAATAGTCCGATATTCGCGTAAACCTTGGAGAGGCGTGCGAACAGTGTTAAATACACGACAATGATCAGCATTTGACACTAATACGTACCAACAAGCTTATGTTTTATATTGTGATTGTGAACTATGGAATTTAAGTGCTATTGTTTTTTGAAATGTTTAGTCGAACCCTCTACTTTTAGTAATTTAGTGTAGTTGACGACGATAGTCGATTCTAAATTTTAAATAAGGACACTCACTCGTCACTTTAGCAAATATGTAAATTACGTATGCATACTCGCTGTTTTAAAAGCTAGGCTGTGCTTTTTATTTTTTGTGTCAAAGATATTAATTGGTGCTGAAAAATCCTTTATATCGATTTGGTTGCTTAAGACATCCTTAAATGAACACTGATAAAAAATGGCTTACTAATAGAACATGTTTAATAATTAATCATAACAATAAGCTTACAATTAATTTATAGAATAATTTACCTTAAATTTTTCATCAAATTATGAAAACCTTATCAAAAATACTTAGACAAGCATTGTATGGATAGATATCCCCCAATTAGTTGTATGGATAGATACACTAAAACTAAAGCGACACTTACTTTTAAAACACTTGTACATCACCATATCTTTAAATATAAATAAAACGAACACCACAAACCCAACCAATTCAGCTCATCTAACGAGCCACCATCAAACATATCATTACAAAAATCACGCCACAAGCTAAGCGGACAATCTCGACGGCATTTAAAACTAATGACATAATACTACCTCAGCACTTTACGAAAATGGCTCAAATTACCTCTTACTCAAACACGTCAATATCGTGGGGATTGGAAACGCTTAAGTAGACAGCACGGGCTATGTACATGATCAGGCAACGAGAAGGTTGAAGTAGTTGCCTCGCTACTGGCACTGCGCTAAATGTCGTTGAGGATGGGTGTTCCAAGTCTAAGTGCTATTTGTGTCCGTTGTTTGAATGTTTATAAAGTCCCGCGCGACACAAACATTATTCCCAGAGCAGAAGGTGTCTTTTAAAAAGTATTTTTAACATTATCCTTTACATATATATTTACTAGCTAGCTCGATTACATTTCGATAGGACAGGCTCAGCTAGGGCAAGCCTATTGTCATTTGCCGGCCTCAGTTCGTGACTTCGTGCTGCTACTGACAAATTCTTTATAGAAATCTTAATACCACTTTGTTCAAGCCGACCTAGTCCGTGACCTCACTTGATTTATCAGAATTTGCGCCAGCGGAGCTTGTCCTAATGCTTATCTTGTCTTTAGTATGATTTTGTATCGAATCTATTATTAGCCTTATTATTCCTCAGAATATTATATCGGTTATCAATTTAAAGGCTGAATTATTGTTTTTTTTTTATATTGCTCGTCAAAATGACCACACTCTACCTGATGGTAAGCAGTCGTGTGGTCTAAGAGCAGTGGCCTCCAAACCGTCCTCATAGCAGCCGAGGCGATATTGAGGTATCTACTTTGACGGCCTGAGAAGGTGCTTCTTCACGTCCCGCTTAAAGGCCCCAGGATTGCAGGAAGAAGGAAACAAGTGCCTTGTCAGAGAATTCCATGCCTAGGTCGTTCGGCAGAGGTATGAGGACCCAAACTTGTTGATACGCACTCTAGTGGACTCTACCGTGTAAGGTTGGCATCTGAGCCCAGCACGCGTTGTTCTGGATAGGAAAGGGGAGGGCGGGATAAGGTGGAATAACTCTTCAGATCACTCCCCGTGGTATATTCTGTAGAAACATGCTAATGAGGCAATGTCCCTATGGCGTTGATGATGTTTTTCCGTAGATTAACAACGTTCAAAAGGATAACAATAGTCTTATTTCAATCAGTTGCTCGTATGTCTGAGGATGCTTATGTATATATAGGCTCTAGTTCTTCTAAATCCAGCTTTTCCGACTTAACGATTAGTCTAACCACAACAGAGATATTTTGGAGAAATATCAAGTAAGAATACTCTAAGCCAACGAGCATGCGAAGAAAACGATAAGAGTAAATGGATCAAGAAAGATATGCCAAATCCTTAGTAGGAATATCCCGTCCAGGACGCAGAAATCAGTATGTAGTACATTGACATCCATATCTAAAGGTTTATGACCTAAATGAGTAAATAATAAATTGCTACGTAATTATATTTTTATGACAAGCATCTGTTTAACAGACTACTGCGCTTTAATGTTAACGAGCAGTTGAATTCTTAAATACCTACCAACAATTTAATGTTCGCGAGTATTAATTTACTATTGTATTAGTGGCACTTCTTGTTAATATCCGTTAATCTTCGTTAATTTAAAACGTTGTTCTTTCGTATAACAGAAGCCATAATAGCTAAAAGGGAACTTAGATATGTACACCTTCAGTCACGTTTAATATTATATTTAAATCTTTATTCAACATATGTATGTAAAACTTATAACACGTTTAAAACATAAGGTATCTTCATTCAGTGCGAAAGTATTCCATAATACACTAAAATTGTTTTAACATTTCTTTTATGTTTTCGCCGTTTGTATAAAGAGATAGTCACAATTTACGTATGTACTATAAATTAAGTTTGGCAACAATCAGCTTATAACTATCCTTATATATAATTTTACATATATATGTAATTTATACAAAAATATAAATTAATAACTAATTTTATACCCATTAAATTTAATAAAAATAAATGTATAAATGACTTATAATTTATTAATCATAATATATTTTACTATGTTTATCTACAGTCGACATAATGTACAATATTGTAATTGAATGTTAGCAACAAATTACTTATGTACAATTCATTGAAATTAAACTACTATATACGGATTTTATCGCGTTGTTTTGTTTGACACTTTATTACATAATTTAGAAACTGTTACACTATTAAACTTGACTAACTTTTAAGCTAATGAAATTATTTAAACTATTTATATATAAGTTTACACTTTCCCCGACGTTTCGGTTGCTTTTCAGCAGCCATCGTCACGGGGAGTCTCCACGTAATAAAGTGTCAAATAAACAACGCGATAAAATCCGTATATAGTAGTTTAATTTCAATGAAAAACATTCGCGTAAACAGAAGACAATATTATGTACAATTTATTAGTAGGTACTGTTATAATGTTAGTAACGTTCGCTTACGTACTATGTTAGTAATATTAGTGATAATTGACGTATGTACATTGTATTAGTGGAATAGTAGTGACAATTTACTTATTTTCGACTATGTTAGTAAAAGATTACTAGTAAGAATTTTATTTTACTGAATACAATGTTAGTAATAGAAGACTTTGTACAATTTATTAGTAGAGTGTTAGTAATCGTAAACTTTGTATAAATTTATTAGTAGTGTTAGTAATAGTAAACTTATGTACAATTTATTAGTAGAATGTTAGTAATATTACACTTATGTACAATTCATTAGTAGACTGTTAGTAATAGTAGATTTATGTTTAATTTATTAGTAGAATGTTAATTTTATCACACTTATGTACAGTTAATTAGTAGACTGTTAGTAAAAGTTGATTTATGTACAATTTATTAACAGAATGTTAATAATATTACACTTATATACAATTAGTTAGTAGATTGTTAGTAATAGTAGACTTACGTACATTTCATTAGTAGACGTTTAGTGTTAGTAAAAGTTTACTCATGCATAATTCATTTGCAGATTGTTACTAAACTATTTACAATTTATGAATAGAATGTTGATAATAATTCATTTATATACATGTTTTGTACTGTAAACATATCATATTATACTATCTTGTCTTTTCAAAAGAATGGAATGTGGTTTCCTTGCCCTTTTCATTGAAGGTTCCAGCAATTTGACCTGTGGTTAATTCATTTAATTGTTGCTTCATTTAATTGTCTGTCCATAAAATATTTTATTGTCATTACAGAATACTTTAATTACTTGTCATTAGGTTCTTATATTTATAACTACAGTTAAGTCACCATTCGTGATACATTACGATTATTGTTACATATGTAAAGACTTGATTGTATTTATCCATTGTAAACTTTAGTCTTAAGTCTAGCAGCCTATATATCAACACAGAAGTATCTAATAAATAATGATTTTCTGTTTTCTGAAAGCAGCATTTCTGTGTCTTGTCAAGAATCGCCAAAATCTGGAGACTTCCCAAGCGCCGAAATAGACAAGCCGCGCTGAGTCTTGAAGGTTCCAAGTCCGCTCGGCAAGATTATTATTTTAATTATTCACAAATTATTGTTTGGGTGTACTTTTTTCCATTACATGCATTCTTGTAAATGTTCCCCGTGACACAAAGCTTGATCTCATGCGCGAGATTTGTATTTTTAAAGAAAAATCGAGCCGGGACGCTTCTTGTCGTAGACGTTTCAGAAACCCAACCCGATAAGTCGCCAGAAACAAGAGCATTGCAGTTCACTTCACGTAATTTATATTTATAAATACAAGTATTGAAGTTCATTGGCCGGCCAAAAATAAGTTTAATTATCAATAACAAGTCTTGTGAAAGTATTCTGTATTACTTTCTGACTAGTCGCGGAATGAAATATAATCTTATTTCTTCTTTAATTGCCAAGTATTTTTTGGAATTTATGTTTTAAATTTATCTCCTTTGTTTTTTAATTATCTATTTTCTGAGAAATTTGACAAATTTTAGAACAACTGACTTAAAAGCATGCGGACTCCTAACTAATATTTTAAATGCGAATATAAGTTTGTTTGTTTGTTACTTTTACGCTGTAACTAATCGATCGATCGTTATAACATTTCGGAGACACGTGTTCAGGGTATAGGAAAAGACATAAGGTATCTTTGATCCAGACAGCTGTACTGTATGTGAGGAATAACTTGTCAACAATAAATATATATGGGACACTCACACGCAGATACTGTTTAAAGCCTCGTTATCGAACACATAATAAGCACTCTTGGCATTTGTAATGGTAAACTGATTACATAAACTGCACACACCATGCAGTGATAAGTAAGTTGCCATTGTCTGAATGCGTCAAAACAACATTTTTCTCAAGCACACCCTATAGCTTTGATGATGAAGGGTGGATGCTTTGATTTAATAATTTAATATTGTTAGATACTTCTAAATGTATTTAAGAGCAGCGATAGCTCAGTGGGGAGACCATCAGACTGCAATGCAGAGGGTCTCCGGTGCGAATCCACGTCGCGCACCTCTGACTTTCGGAAGTTATATGACTTTTCGAAATTATGTGCGTATTGGTGACAATTATCGCCTGCTCCGTGCCTCGGAGAGCACGTTAAGCCGTCGGTCCCGGCAGCCATGAACATCAATGGCAGACGTTATTGGGAAAGTCAGTACCCTCTAATATCCTGACACTGGTCTAGCTTTAGGGTATCGTTAGCCTTCGGGTTGCGGAGGTCAGGTGGCAGCCGCTCCGTGTAAAAACTGATATCAAGTCAAATCCGGTTAAACCAGAAAAGCCGACCCCAAGTGACTTGGGAATAATAAAGGCTAAGAGAGAAGAAGACTTCTAAATGTATTTAATATAGTTCGCTGTCAGTGGTATTTAACCGAAGCATCGGCTATTCATTGAAGTGTTTTTGCAGTCTGTGTTCTTTTTTAATAATTTAAAACTCGTGTGAATGTTTAAATAACAGGTTGATGCATTAAGAAAGCGGTAGTCTCGCTAATTATTAATGCAAATTAGTATGAAATGCAGAGTAAGTATAAAAATGTTAAAATTTGGTCCAAAGACGATGGATAGTTTTCTATGTTTTATACTTTTGCAAGAACTCTTTATGCCGAGATTATTAACTAATGGAGGCAATAAAGAAACAATTTATAAATACATATAACATTTTTACCCATTATTGTATTGCATTTAACATATGTTTGGCCTATTGGTGATTTTATATGACCGCGTATCATAAGATCCCGGGTCAGGCCGGCCAAAAGTAATTGAGGTTTTCTTTCAATAAATTTTAAGAAGATAGCGTCTTGCGTTTGATCTCTCTCCCGTCGTGTCGTATTGTCGACCTATAAGCGTATGATAGTGAGAGTATAAAGAATGCTCTTACGTTTGTGCACGTACTTGTAATATAATGTCACTCGTATAAATGGCTTGTCTCCGCTAAGATTAGCCACCGTGATCGAAAAATGATCTGGCAAACTTTATATCTATGATTAAGCCTTTCATTTTGGAATCGGTGTTTCAAAATCCAACTTTCTACGATCAAATATTAGCTGTGACTCACACGTACAGATTCATTAAGTAACCCGTATTTGTTTTGTCTTACACACACAAATAAAGCATCATCATTCTTTATTTGGATACCAGTAATTATATGTCGTTCTAAACTTTGTTCATAGAATAACGGCTTCTAAGTGAAATTAAAAACAACTTTTATTACTGCGTATATTTTGTACTTTTTCAAACAATAATTTTGTTTTAATTCCCGTATCGCGGGCGACTTTATATAAACATTCAAACTACGTACACAAAGAACACACAGACTCGTAGTAACTAGTAGTGAATCACACCAATTGTTGTGCCTTGCGAGAATCGAACACACAGCACTTGGCGTACTGGGAAGGCACTCAAATCACAGCGCCATCTATGTAGCCAACATAAAATAATAATATATCAGCCATTTATTAAATTGTCCCACTGCTGGGCACAGGCTTCTTCTCAGTGTGCGAAGAATAAGGCCATAGTCCCCTACGCTGGCCCGGTGAGGGTAAGCAGACTTCACATATCTTCGAGAACATTATGGTAAACTCTCAGATTCTCTCATGATGTTTTTTTTTCGCCATTCAGGCGAGCGATAACTAACTATTTAATACCCATATAACTTACAAAAGTATGCGTGACTTGATATCAAACTCGAGACCTCTGCGTGGCAGTCCAACGGCCTCCCGCTAGGCTATCGCTGTTTCAGGCAATCGTAGGTAAGGTATATTGCATCGTTTTTATTATTCTGAACTAATACCACATTATACTTGTTACATAGAATGCACTTGAGCCACAATACTCTCGATTACAATAAATATTCATATGCACGTTCGTGAATCCGACTAATTCGTCTCGATTCATGTCAAACGCTCGTGTGGTAGAATTTACGTCAATTACGAGCTGTTATGCGAATTACACAACTTTGCGAAATGGTTTTGTTCTAATTTTAAGACACACTTATATTCACGCTTGTATGCCGTCTAAGGGGAAAGCAGAGGCGTATTGTACCTACTCACATTTAGCGTGCCATGTTTTAAGACCTATGTAATAGGATATGAGCTTGTTACCGTTTTTTGACAAACGTTTGTGGCGTCCCGTGTTTTAGAAATGTACACGTCGAACGACAATATTACCCTTGGTACAGAGATATGTTAGGCTTAAATACCTCATAAATTGTATATGTATACTTGTGCCTTACGTGGGGGAATGCTTTGACGCATACCTCTCCGCGGAGCGACGGAGAGGTTATGTCGGGCTCACCGGGGGAGTAATACCCCGGTAATACCGACTAAACCTACCACGGTGTTCCTCGACATAACCATAGACGGCGGGGCCGCGCGAATCGCTTTCACATGCAATCGCGACCCCGCCGAGGTTTCGGCCCGCCGTGTGAAACGGCAGGCCACTGCATAATAGACCCTCTACTGTCCCCTTGTAGGGAGACAAAAACACGGCTCAGAGGCGCGCGTGGGAACACGCACGCCGCCTCTTGGACCTGGTGCTGATCGGGTGGCGGGCAGGCCCACGAAGCCCACCACCCCCAGGTCAAACCTCAGGGTGGCTGGAGGTCATCTCGCGCGCTCCGGCGCCCGGTTCTGCGGTTGGGGAGAGGGTTTAAGCGCTCCCTCTCCCGCTCCGCCGCCTCCTTGATGGACATGACTTCCTCACAGAAGGAGGCGACGGCGTTCCACGACGTCTCGCTCCGGACCATAGATTGAACCACGGCCGGGAGCGAGAGGGCAACCAAACCGACTGCCGCGATCAACTCACGGCGCTGCGATGCCCAGGCGGGGCAATCCGTCAATGTGTGCAGCGCCGTGTCCTCAACAACGTCGCGGCAGTCGCCACAGTGGTGACAACCGGGCGTCTCTTGCCGACCTATGCGACACAGGAACTGGCCAAAACAACCATGACCAGTCATTACCTGTGTCAGCCGGAAGGTGAGGGCGCCATGCCGCCTCTCCAGCCACTCCTCAAAAACGGGACTTACCGCCACGATTGTGGCGTGCCCAATGTATACTTGTGCCTAAGCCATGTTATCCTAACTAATATTATAAATACATGTTTGTTGCACTTCCACGCGTTAACTACTCGACCAATTATTATGAAATTTCGCTTAATCGGCCCTTTCAACCAGAAAAAAAATACTATTCCCGAGTAAGTGTAACCACAGGCAGAATCTAGAAACATATAAGTAACAAAAACTAAAATCTTTATATAACGGTTTTTCGGTGAGTAAAATATCCTTATTAAGTTAACACTTTGACATCGTAATTTTATGGTTTGTCTAATCCCATATAAAATATAAACCTGCTATAAATTTGCATGTAACCTTTCGTACATACAAAATTAACATATAAGAAACATATACCATATATTATACAATGTATCCACGTAAATCTGTTTTATAAATTAATGTCAACATTATTTCTCCACACTTTATCACAGCCGACAGTGCATGAAAATCGCGTGTGCAAAAACGCTTATAAGCTAATTACTAACGTTTTGCATTGAGCGAGATGTGGCTCGTAAGCGAAAGCGGGGTGAGCGATCTCTGGCTAAATTCATTCGCAATGTTAACGCTCGCGGACGACACTAATCGGTAATACTTATTATTATGTCATTGCAGTGAAAACAATGATTTCACTGGTTTCTCGGTTCGTTAAGTTTGTTATTGATTTTAGTTATACTGATACAATACATACATACATAGATCTATAGCCTGTTTCCCAGAGGGGTAGGCAAAGACTACTATACTGATACAAGATAGCTGGAAGTTGATGTCCCGTGTTCGGTTCTTGCGTGGCGTGTTTTAATGGTTGTGGGTGAGTGTTCTATACTTTTGGAAACAGATTTATGTATCGTTTTGCACATTATTTGTAGGATGTTATATTTATATTATTTAAGAAAATATAATAAGGTATGCAGCAAGATAATTTGTACGTTCGTTTTCTCTCGATAAAATAATAATACACCTGCCTGTTACTCTGTAAATTTGTACTGTTTAAAATTGAATTTACAAGTGCAGTATAATATCTACAAAGACAGACTCAGTCGCGCAGTGGCAGTGAATACGACTACTGTGCATGAGGTCTCGGTTTCGAATCCCGTGTCGGGCAAAGTGTAATCAGATTTTCCTGTTAACGAATTTTAGCAACGTGGTATCTCATACTGTACTATTATGCGGATCTAACACAATCATTGGCGGAATATGGATACTATGAAAATGCAACTCTGCCTTCCTCTTTGAGGTAACAGGCCTGTAACTACAGTTTAATTTACAAGTACAATATCATATAATTACATTAGAAACTATTACTCATTGTCTTACCTGGCATTAGCAAGTTAGTCTGCCAACATTCGCACTCAATATAATCCTAAGCAGATATAAGTACAATACTCAAACGCCGCTCTATTACTGTATATCTTTGAAACTATAATATAGATACAATTATTAACTATGTTACGTTTCGACCGGTTCTTGGATTTCATTTGCTCAAGTATAAGTGAGTGGAGCAATGCGTTTAGTGCAGCCCGACAAATAGCCGACCGTTATAACCTAGTGTCGTAAATGATCGTTCGCTTTGAGGCCTATTGAGCAGTTTCAATTTATCTATTTATATTCTAGATTCAAAGACTACACGGATGGCATAACGGTGAAACGGGCGTCTGAACGCTGCTGCCGCGCTGGGCCTAAATCTTACAAGGGGTGCTCCACTAATAAAGTAAAAATGAAATTAATGACTTAGCTGTGTATACGCTTGTCATTGCCGGATCCCATGCGTGTTGTTTTATGCGGTCGTCTCACCGAAGCTACTATCACAAGTGTTGTGGTTTCGATTCCCACACAGGTCAAAAATCTATGTAATCAACAAATAAATAAACAAAATGTACCAAGTCTGGGTGTTCTTGGTTTCCGCTGTTCGAATATTTGTAAAGTACTGCGTGACACAGGAATTATTCCTACATAACATGGAGATAACTTGTGGAAAAGAAAAAGAAAGAAAGAAATACTACAATGATTTATTTATAGGAAAGGTAGATTTTCTAAGATGATTCGGACGTATGGAGCTACCTCCATAAGTCTGAATAAATGATAAGAGTTGAAGATAAAAAAGATAAAGATAAAGATAAAGATATTTTATTTGCTTAAAACACGTGTAGTTAACAGAATAGGTAAACAGTTGTTATAAAAGTCAATGTGTCAACATGTTTTACCACAGTTGGCATGCAAATATTAATGAGAATTAATGTACAAATAATTATGATCTGTATCAAATATTTACATTATAAACAATATATATTAATTAAAAACAAAACATAAATCAAATTGAATTAATTATAAATAAAAGCATAATATTGAGTTACGGCTAAAGAAATGTCATCATGTATAATGTATTATGTATGTCAAAATAATGTTAATGATTATAGGATAATGTCAAAGAATAATAATTATACGAGCGTGCATGAAGAATGTTATGAAAGTGAATTTCATCAAGAGAGATATGCTAGCATCGAAGTATGTGTCTCTACTCTACTACTCTCTTGGAAAACATATCGATAAACTTACTTGTTATATATAAATATATGAAAAATCCATCCGAATATTATAAATGCGAAAATCATTTTGCCTTTTTTGATAAACGGTTAACCCAATACCGATAAAATTTCGAACGGATATAGTTTTTCATATGTACAGATATAATAATATGAATTGATTATATATATTTTTTAATTATGCTGTTAATTAAACTTGAAGAAAAAGCTGACATGTATTATACCAGAAGTAATGTACTTCGCGGAAGTTGATGACAATTCGATTTTATAAGGAAATGTCCGTTTATAAAGAACAAAAGTTATTAAAATTACTACAAATAAGCCGATTTAGTAATAACAAGGTCGACCTTATTTCCATCTTCTAGAAAATTGTTATTACATTGACGGGAACAAGACAAAGGTATACATTCTGTAAAACGATATCTCGTTTTCGCACATGCAATAATTAAGCTTTAAGAGATGATTGTAGAGTGCCAGATCCCCTGGTGAAGGCCTTAGCTAAGTATACTGGCAGAAGGTCTTCTTACTTGCAGCAAATGTACAACAAACGTTTTGGCTACCATTTTCAGGATGGTTTATTTTTAATATAAATAATTTTTAAAAGATAATTGCCGCGCTTGGGTTTGTTCCTGTATCGTACGGGACTTTGCAAACATTGGAATACTAAAAGAAACAGCCAAACTCCAAACAAATATTTGTAGATCTCACAAAAAATAGTGTTATATGAAATCGAATCCACGACCTTTCAATCTACTCATCACATCTCAATTTATTAGAGAGTAAATATAGTCAGAAAACAGTCAATGGAATGATTTTTATAACAAGTTTATTTGTTTATTAAACAAGACAAGAGGCAAATGGTGTATATTTATAAACATATCTATTCTGTAGTATAAAGGTACTTCCTCCTACTTGTGCTCAAATCGTAATACTTCAAATATGATACCATAAACATTTTGACACCAATTATTCAAACAAATACCAATACTCATTGATGCAACTAATGATATTTGAGAGTATTCACGCAGTTCTGCTTCAATACACACTACAAAATAGTAACACTTGATACAGCATCTGTCAATAAATGAACAACCGTACCGAATAATGACCGCTGGTGGAAATAAACGATTCGAAATAATATCTGGGTGTGTAGTGCGAGTTTGTTTTACGCTAACGCGATCGCAACGTTTACCGCATTTGGCTCTCTGATTGGTTAAGAGCTTAGAGCGGGCCAATTGGAACGCCAAACGTCATAAACGTGTCGATCGCGTTAACGTAAAACAAACTTGCACTAGGTTTTCTGATCAGCCTTGGTAGTTGACCAAGCGAGACAGAAGTATATTGTGTCGCAATTTAATTGTTGTGTGTATAATGCAGGTTAAACAGAAATTCTTATCATTGTGGATAAAAAAATGTGAAGGGTTACAGTGTTTTGATTAAGACATACAATGGCATCGCGGATGTACATACTAGAGATATACAATTATCGATAAATAAAGAACCAATTTAATGGATTTTTTTAATAAATTGATTCATTCGAATTATTGATGACTAGATTTTGTCTGCAGCTTCGTTCTGTTAATTTTCTATCCTTCAGGAAGAGTACTTTTCTGGATGAAAGATATGTCCTTTTCTGTACGCCTTACAAATTGTATGCAAAATTTTGTGATGATCGGTCAAGTAGTTAAGGCGTAAAAGCGAAACAAACAAACTCACATTCCCATGTATCTATATCTATCATATATGTAAATCATCATACTCAA
Source organism: Catocala fraxini (assembly GCA_930367265.1). NCBI lineage: Eukaryota > Metazoa > Arthropoda > Insecta > Lepidoptera > Erebidae > Catocala > Catocala fraxini. The sequence continues at coordinate 25,236,734 of OV884027.1, read as the reverse complement.
TATTATATTAGTTAGGAAGTTAGGATATTGATAATTACTTGAATGCTTCTTTAATACTGATTTATTGTTTGATTATGAATTAATAATTCCAACGCGTAAAATAACATCGTCATGCAAGCGTGGCTGATAGAAATATCATGAAATAGATTAGTAACGAATTGATGGACACTTGAATCATCAATTTGTGGTTAGAAGTTTAGGCACTACAGTAGAACACACTTAAATACAAACAGACAACATTGACTGTTAAAATCATAACACTTTATTTTAGATATGCAGTATTCGTTTAAAAAAGCGTAATCCTCGACTGCGGACGTATGATCATAAAAATGTGGAGTTCACGGTAGTCGGTTAAAAAAGACGTCATATCTACGTTGCGGGTTCATATAAGTTCTAAATTTATTTTATCGTAGTAAGTGCACATTGCTGATCAGAATGACTGGTACAACCCAAACCGAAATTAATTAAATAAATTCCAACTTACACCGTGCCCTGTATGCCCCTATACTTGCAGGCCAAGCAAGGCAATTAATATGGCCGTGTTCTGGCCTATAATAATATAATTGTAGCGATGTCTATAGTCGCTAGTTAGAAAGGCTGGGGAAAGGTACAGCTATGTTTGAGTTTCACGTAATATTATAGTATAATCTATTGCTAGACAGCAGTTCAAAACTGTTTGCAGATGCGAACAATTTCGAATAATATGTATTAAGAGAAGATAAGAATCAATAATACGTAATAAACAATGATTTCATACACACCAAAGTCTTATATCAAACAGACAAATTGATAAGATAACAGATAAGTGGGAAAGTAACAGACGTTACTTGATAAAGTCTCATCTCAAACAAGTGAATCGATAAGAGACTGATGAGTGGAATACTAACAGAGATTACTTGATTTTATAAAAACATTTCTCACACAAGGACTCATTCCTGAAACGCAAGGGACTCTACAAAGAACTACTATTTGGGATTACACAATTTTTTGTTCTGTAACAATCGAACCCACAACACTCGGCCCCATAGCTTTAGCGAGTTGATCACTCAAATCAAAACTCCTTTCGTGCAGACTATATATACATTATAAGCAGCGATAGCTCAGTGGGGAGACCAACAGACTGCAATGCAGAGGGTCTCGAGTTCGAACCCACGTCGCGCACCTCTGACTTTCGGAAGTCATATGATTTTTCGAAATTATGTGCGTATTGATTGACAATTATCGCCTGCTCCGTGCCTCGGAGAGCACGTTAAGCCGTCGGTCCCGGCTGCCATGAACATCTATGGCAGTCGTTATTGGGAGAGTGTCGACAAAAAAGATCCCACTGGGTCGAAGTGTCGCCAGTCTGCACTGACTGGCCCCCACATAAGATACATAGATACATATATACATTAAAGTATGTACTGTATCCAAAATTTTCTAAGTAAAACAATGCGACAAATTCATTACCAACATTGGAAAGGCTTAAAATGTTATACCTACAAGTTGAGTTACTAGCACTTAATGTTTAAAACAGTCTACATTGAAAATGAGTCACAAATGTCATTATTCACGCCTCACTTTTTTCTTTATTCAATTCTACAACGATTGTAGTTTTGGTCTAAAAAGATTAAAATGTTTTTGAGTGTTTGAATCTGAATAAAAAGGCTTTGGATACAGGAAAATAAAATTCAGTTAAGACTCATGGACGGATTACTCTTATGCGACTATATATTTGTCTGACGTACTGGTTTGGTGGCTAATACATATGGCTGCAGATAATGAGATCCCATGTTCGAATTTCGGATAGATTGTTCTATCAATATAATTCTCAGTAACGAGACCATAGACCGTGGCGGAGTTTCAACTGACAATAGGCTTCCAGACTCCGTGCTGGTACTGAGAATTTACTCATAGAAAAATGTTATAACATAGTCCGGGAATCAAACGCGAATCAATCGATATTTACGCCACGAAATTACCAAGGAAGGCACTTTTCGTACATCATTACCTAAATATTTAAAAATAAGATAAAAACGTGATAGCAAACACTGTATATTTTTCAATTTTATAACAGATACAGGTATATACCCGCACACAAAACATCGTATAACTCGAAGAGCCGCTTAAAAAGCTATACTACTCGACAGCAGAGACAATATACCATATTTATCACCATATTCACTATATTACATCTTTAGAAACTCAAAGAAAACTCTTAAGTTTAAAAGAAAGTAACTCTAACTCATAACGTAGATTTGATGATTTATATTTATATATGAATAAAATAACAGCATCAATAAAAAAACAGCAGCGATAGCCTAGTATAAAACCGTTGGACTGCTACGCAAAGGTCTCAAGTTCGTTTCCAGGGCACCACTGACTTTTCAAATTTATATGCGTTTTAATCTGTCAAGTTTTAGATCACCAGACGTAATTAAAATCTATTGTGAATTGCCGCCAGTGTGCCGCCGCGGTTTAAACAGTTAAAACTTTATTATCGCTCGCTTTTAAGACGAAGGAAAACATCGTGTGAAAACCTACATGTCAGAGAATTCTATATAATGTTCTCAAAGATGTGTGATGTCTGCCAACCTGCGCTGGGCCAGCATGGTGGACTATGGCCTAAGCCTTTTCACACTGAGAAGAGCCTCATCCCAGCAGAGGGACAGTATAATAGAGGGCTGATGATGCCGATTTTGTTACGGCATACATTTAGCAACTTGGATGCCATAGTGATTTAGGATTTACGATTTGAAGCTTACCATACATAGGAAATAAATTGCGTGCTTTAATAAGGTCGTAAGTCCTAAACAGTTTGATACGCAGCAGTGCGTTTTGGTTATAAGCTGGGTACGTACCTGGGAGGTCCGAAGTGCGCTCGTGACAGCGAGAAGCGTCAGCGCCACCGCGCTCCACCACACGCCGGCTCGCATCCTCATACACTGTAACAATACACAATATAACTTATTAGATACCTCAATAAAAAGCACAGAATCAGTATAAAACTGTGTAGTATAAGGACCAGGTTTGTGCCCGTATACAAGGTGCCGATTTATTCGCTTGTACTATTGAAAAACGTGAATCAGACCACGATGTATTACTGATATCAGCAGAAGAAAGTAAGTTATTTTTCCGTCAAAATTTCCTTTAAAATATTTTTATATAAGTATATGAATGATACAGTTGTAGCTATCATAAACTTCACCAGTCAATCGTTATTTACAACTAGTGAACTAGTAAAGTGCTCATTCACTCTTTATTAAATTGGAGCCAAACTACTACTACTGTTATATTACTGTGGTGGGTACAGAGAGCCATAAGGAGGCACCACACTGTCAGTAGAAAATCAGTCCCACCTCTATCCCTTGCTGAAACACAGCAATTCCTTGGTAGATGAGTCCACAACGCCCAAGTGATGCTCTTACTATCGCAAACCATCATAGGTTACTACGCTCACCATCAGCAGTTAATGATTCGCCATCTCATGCACAGGCTTACGAAAATAATATTGCAGTGCTATTTTTACGAGCTTAAGAATTTTTATGTTTATACAGCTCACAGAAAGACCACATACTATGTGATCTTTACAACTGACCTTAAACCTGCCCATCAATATCAATACACCCATAAAACAGAAGGTCCATATCAATAAACCCGGCGCACAGTACCATCTCACTTTCACCGCCGAAACACACGACAACTTTCATTTTTAACTGAATACTTGTCGTTGTAACACCTAATCGAATTGGAAGTAGTTCTTAAGTATAATTAGATTTTGTCGGTGTTTTGGAGGTTAATTGGCAACTAGCAATACTCGTCATGTTCGCTAATCGAATTGCACGTGGAACAAAATGTGTGTGAGAAATGTATTTTATATTGTTTAATTGGCCGTCTAGTTGGCGCAGCGGTAGTTAATGCGATTGATGTGCATGGGGTAGACCCCATGCACATCAATCGAGAAGAAGATGAGAATCAAGAATGAACTCTAGAGAGTTCATTCTTGAGTTGGGGAAAGAGTTATTGATTCTTTCTGTTAAAAAATCTATAGTAGCAGCAAGGAGTTTGGAACTGTGGGTGAAAAACGGCAATAGGCTTGCCAATTGTATTACATCATAATTGAAATCATAGCTGGCGAAATGTAGGTGTATAATTACTCCTTTGAGGATAGAAGCCTATATACCCGAAACATTAAACGTATATTCATTTATAAATATAAGTTAAATGCGCCTGATATATGCAGGTATTGATTGAATAACAACGATAGCCTAGTGGAAGACCGTTCGACTGCCAAGCAGAGGTCTCGAGTTCTGGGATCGAACGCGGCGAACGAGGCGCGTGTCACAGACTTTTCGAAGTTACGTGCGTATTAAATAGTTAATTAATTATCGATCGCTGTTACGGTAAAGGAAAACATCGTGAAGAAACCTGCATGTCTGTGAGCTCTCCATAATGTTGTCGAAGATATATGAAGTCTACCAACCAGCACCGGGCCAGGCGTGGTGGACTATACCCTGAACCTTCTCACGCTGGCAGTTTTTATGCAGGGTTTATATTATTATTATATATATAGGTACAAAACACTATGCTTTATAAAAATCGCAAATTTCAAAAGACCAGTTTTGTTCGAAGATCCACGCACCAATAACCGATTGATCAATTATCATGAGACGATACAGGCATGCGCAGTGCAACGGTATGTCCTCATCGCACCACATGCCATGTGGAGCGGGCACTGATGTAACAAGTGTTTTAATTTGTGTACAGCACTACACATAGCATAATAGTTTGTTAGCTTGTTTATGTATTAGATATGTACATAGACTGAAGCCTTAATGTAAGTAGAGGTTAATAACACTTACATTTAAATATTATTCTCTTATGTCTATGCGAATATTATACCTTCAAATAAAATACTTTATTTTAGGAAATACTACTTTTACACTATTACTTGCGTTATAAACTGTTAACACTATTAAAATTTTCAGTTTTATCAATGTTTGGGTTGCTTTTGAATAGCATTGAATGGTTACGGAGTGACTAAGATGGAGGTATTCTGATTGTGTGTTAAGTCAAATATATTTACGATTCGACGTTATATATAATCGTTTACTTGGCACCAGACTTCTATTATACATTGATATATATTATTGACGATATGCTCATAATATGTTATCGCAAAATGTTATTGGATTTGCAAAATTCCACATTTTGCGAGACCCGGGAATTGGATTTTGTACTACTTTATACCACAGCACAAAAAATTATTTTGTCGGCCAGGCTGCTAGACGCTGTGGTATACAGCGACTTTTAATTAACTAACCATAATACAAAATTTAAGTGATGTATAGTATAATATTCTTGCGTACCCATTCTTGTAAGAGTTATAGGAATGTAAGTATATGGATCACGCAAGACTCTAGCCCATGCTGCAAACCTGCAACTACTCATTAACTATCCCTAAACTATTCTCCAGGTCCTAGCTTCATAAATATCTCACAGAGGACTCATTGTAATATATTCATACACACATGCACATCGGATGGACCTTGAAAGCTTTCACCAGGATCTTAGTCATTATACAGAATATGTAATTTGGTTTTCCCTGATCTAAAAGTCAAGCTATCGAGGCAATCCAGTGGTCGATTGTTGTTAAGATATCTATAGTAGTCGTTGGCTGTGGTAAACACGGGTTGTGTAGATGACTCAGAGACTTAAGAGATAGCATCGCGACTATCAATGCGCGTGGTGTTGCAGTTCGACGCCCGTATAATATATACCTGATTTTTGCCCACTGTCGAGTAGTTAGGGCTTGAAAACGTAACAAACAAAATCACATTTGCATTTATATTACTAGTATGTCTAGGTTGCTAGTACCGTTAAGGACGCCTCATCATCATTATGACATCGCCATATGATGCCAGTCGGATTATAATGGTTAGTAGGTGGTACTTTCATAACATCAGGCGAGTCGTAAGCTTGTTTGTCATATAAACAAATAACGATGTTTGAAGCCTCACGGGTTTTTCAATATTACTAACTTGCTTCAATCATAGAAATTCAAAATACAGATCAATATCAACTACAAACAAGCATACGTACTGAATACATCCTCCTGCCGAAGGGGCAGTAAGCAGACACAACAGATCACTATCAAGCATTATTCTCGATCCATCAAACAATGTATCAATCTCCCATAAACATTTGTATGTAGACGTGACCGGTTGGTACAGAGTTAATAAACAATATATTAACATAACGACTTCACTCGAGAACGCTATGCATTGCTAATATAAATGTTACAAGACAAAAAACGTAGGAATGTCGCCCATGTATTGGTCTTACTTTGAAGGTAATTAAGTTGTTTATGCAGCGCTAACTGACTGTACTTTGTAACGTATTAAACAAAAAGCATCAAGCAGATAATTTCCTACATTTCAAAGATACCAGTATGTACTGTCGCAACTATAGTCTATCCCAATAGAATTAGAGGAAAAGGTAAACAACTTTTAGTGACGTTTATCATAAAATATTTTCCTGTAAAATATATTTATGGATACTTATCAAAAGAAGGACTTTTATACGGCTTATTGTATTCATTGACTACTTTTCAAAGAGAGTTTGAATTTTCTAAATGACTTTATATTTAATTAGGCATGAAACGATTGTTTACATAAAATATTAATTCTATTGGGACAGAGTATAGTAACTGAAGCAATCAAGAGAAGTGACAGTTGGACCCGCAGTAAAACCTATTGTTTTGCATAAAACAGAGCAAGCTTGGTTGTGGTTTATAGATTCCCGTGGTGATTAGAGGTTACAGACTACTTTAAGAGATACTGTGATGTCAATAGAAGTCAAATATGGTTTATAGCTTAAACGAAAACCTTTCTTGAAGAGTCAGCAACGTACTTGTGAATGATCTTGTGTCCTTCTAACAGGCTAGCAAGGGAAACGATCTGAGAAAAGGCATATGTATGTATAAGTATAATAGGCCTCCGTTAACATTACCCGTGAGTTACGAGCAATCGAACAAACAAACTAACCATGACCTAACATTCATTCAAAAGGACGACACAGTGCTTGATATTGAACATACATTAATTGATGCTACAACCAGCGATAGATGACCACTTGAACCAATGGCGTATTCAACATAAGTTATAACTAATATCAATGCTCTTTCTATTATACCTTGTCTACAAATGAAAGTGAGAACCGTGCCTAAATTGGCAAGCATATCAATTATTCACAGACAAAAACGGCCTACCGACAGCGAGTAAATGTCAATATTAATATAATCATTAAATAATAAGCATTGAAAACAGTGAAATCTGTTTTCCTTTAATTAATTTTACTGTGAACAACTGGCTTTACCATAGAACATAAAATGCTAGGCGCCATGTTTCTACTAGAAACGAAAATAATACTACAAGTATAGTATTATAAAAATTATTCATTAATCGTAAATAATTTTTATTATTAATACTAATATATTTAATATTAACTGTTGCTTATAATTATATACCATATTTATTAGTTTAATTATTTAGATTGCTGATGTTAGCTTTGTATTTGTTTAAATGTAATATTTGGATAATTTGAATTTTTATTTGTATTTTTATTGTCATTATTTCATAACATTATTTTTTAAACTGTCATTAATTTTTTATATTTTATATTTGTATATGTATCTACCGTATTTCACTTATAACATTTTCCTTGTTAAAGTTCTGCTTGCATGTAATTAAGTTCGAAACAAAAATATTTTACTTACATGTGGATAACGTTATAATTTATCACCATCTTTTTTGGAAATTAGTTATTAGATATTAAGAAAAGTATGTATCTGTTTGTTTTCAGAAAAAAATAAAGAAAATTATATCAGTGGTAATACTAATGTCAGCTTGTGACCACGGCCACACCGGCCGTGGTCGAAACGTCAAGCATTAAAAAAGGAAAAATAATATACACAATTGCATTAATAACTGTTATGAATAAAATACATATCATGTTACGCAAAAGATAAAAGTTATTATAATATTATCATGTCAAGTGACGCACGGCGCCAAGCGCAAGTAGTACTTTCAATTTGACATTATAAGTGTCATATTTGTATCGCGTGTGTAGTTGTCACTGTCATGCTTAGAAAGAACATGACAAGCGAAATTTCTCTTGCTGGTAGCTAGTGTGATTTGGTTCCAAACACTGTAAAACATTTGCTAAAAAAATCAATGATATAAGGGCTACGAGCCCGTACGCCCCTTGACTTTCGCCCCTTTCATAAAAAGATGGAGCTCCGCTTCCCGGGAAGCGAATCCTATTTTTGGGTGGATTTTAAAAAGAAACCTAACAAATACCTATTAGGGGGCAAACCTTGAGGGGCGAACGGGCTCGTAACTGATATAGGCATAGTGGCTATTTTAGGACATGACAAGAAATCGCAGTAGGTTTTTTTATATTTCAAATCGCTGTAGGAAAAATGCTCAATGAATTTGAGGTAAAGGATTTTAATATAAAATTTCAACCAAAACTGTTAGCCATATTTTGATTAAATTGAACCTTGACTTTTGAATTTATGTATTAGTAACATGTAGTTTGGTAATATGCGTCGTAAACCGCAGATCGACCAACATTATGTCGTAGTCGGAAATAGCTGGCGAAACCTATGCGATATCTCTGCCTACTCCTTCGGGAATATGCATGAGTCTATATACCTATATATAATACATGGAGTATAATTACAGATTAATAACTCAGCGATATCACATATCATCATATGAACAACATTTACTCAAGTTTAAATGCAAAATTTACCGCTCAATTTTATTTTCACGCTTTCAAATACTTATTCGTATGCGTGAAAATGTAATTGAGTGGCAAATTTAAATGGTTACGCGTAAAATATTACAAATCTGAACTGGTCTATACAAACCTGTAGTTTCTTTCTTTTATATTAATACAACTGCAGCTTAGTTAATAACGAATGGTCCCGTCAATATTTACATAATATTCAATTTACTAGCATTACATGTAATTAGCAGGATAACTTAATAAATGGTTAAAAACTTATTTAGTATTAACTGTTTAGGGCAAACATAAGATTTGTTTTTAAAGACAACCCCTGTCCGAGGAATTATGTACATATGTAATGTCCTCCAAACCGAATTTCGGTCACGGCGGCCATTCTTAACGGAGATTAGCCATCTGCGCAGGAGATATTATAGTGCACAAGCGTGCGCGTAAACATAAGAGCACTGTCTATTCCCTTACTCTCATGATCCGATGGGACGGTAATCCGACACGACCGGAGAGAGATCAGGCGCAAGACCAACGGCTTTACGTGCTTTCCGAGGCACGGGGGTGTCTAATACCGCCAACTTCTTAACACCGGGCTGCTATTGAGAATTCTTAATAGAAAACCCGATAACTTTTTGTTGGCCCGACCCGGGATTCAAACCCGAGACCTCATGCACAGCAGTCGCATTTACTACCGCTGCGCCACGGAGGCAGTTTTATATGGCTATTTATTATATTATTTTAAAACTTTAAACTACTATTGTTAAGTCCTGTATCGGAGGAGACTGCAAACTTTTTAACAACGGATTTATAAAAACTTAGACTCGAGAAAACTATTTGCTCACAATTTTTTGTCCCATGAGGGATTCGAATACACTACACTCCGCGTAGTAATAGTGGCGAGGCAACGAACTACACAACTACGCCATGCGTGGCCATCTACAACAACGATACCATAACATTATCTATATACGACTATATGACTTAAGACTATTAAATAACATACAAGACAAAGCCAAAAGACAATGCTTATCTTAAGCCATCAAAACCTCCATAACAACACGTAGTGCCTTCTCCAAAGTAATCAAATGATATCGAACGCGTACATAATCGTCTCAATTTGAGACTAACAGCCTTCTTAACACTTTCACTGTCTCTGCCAAACGCGGGGTACTGGTAATGAGGCAGAGAGAGAAATGAAATAACAAGACGTAGTCATGTTCAAGTAATGATGTAGTTTGAAGAGTTATTTCTATTAGCGTCATTTGGAAGCTTTGGAAATTGTGAATTTGCAGCGTGGAGTAGAATTTTATTAGTATCACGATCCTCGTTTCTACTTTCTTCTAGGCTAGTTTTTGACAGTGTCTTCGCTCGTGTGAATCGCATAGCAGTGAATACCGAGATTATAATTGGATTAGTACTTGGTACTAATCCAAGGCATTGTCTATCTGTGTGCTAAGTTGCATCTAAATCTGTTTAACGGTTTATGCGTCAATGAGTCACAAATACCTAAAGATTTTCACATATGAATATACATTAAACTAAAGTCCTGACTCATTTGCTAAATACCTCACCAACGTTCAGCCCAAATCATTCTCAAAATTAAAGTTCCTTAAAATGTCTGCCTAGAATTCTGAAATTTTATACAAAGTTTTGCCATCGTTATGCAGATAAGGAATATCTTATCTTATCTTATGTGGGGGCCAGTCAGTGCAGACCGGCGACACTTCGACCCAGTGGGATCTTTTGTGTCGACACTCTCCCAGTAACGACTGCCATAGATGTTCATGGCAGACGGGACCAACGGCTTACCGTGCTCTCCGAGGCACGGAGCAGGCGATAATTGTCAATCAATACGCACATAATTTCGAAAAGTTATATAATTTCCGAAAGTCAGAGGTGCGCGACGTGGGTTCGGACCCGAGACCCTCTGCATTGAAGTCTGTTGGTCTCCCCACTGAGCTATCGCTGCTCTAGATAAGGAATAAGGTACTTGTCCCCAAAGCGCTAATGTGCCACTATTTATTTTCTGACATTAGTCTAGGTGACACAGTGCCTTGTTTAGGATGTTATCTAATATTAGCCTATTTAACTTATGCACCTAGTGTAGCGGTAGATATTCGTAATATTGAACCACGAACTCAAAGAACCTTTTTCAACTTGTCTATTACCCAAAAGTTTCTTTCGTACAGCAATCAAACCAAAACCATTGGGTATACTGTTGAGTAAAAACCTAACCAGTATATCAGACGCTATAGACTATCGCATTCTAAAAAACCTGCATAGAAACACAACAAAAACAGCCCACATTAAAACCGTATCAAAGAAATACTTCCTCAAAACGGAACGCGTTCGTTTATGTGTGAAATGTATAACAGTTCGATCGGTGACGTAACATATTGCAGAACGCAGTGCTCGATGTGTATTGTCCCAGATATACACTAAATATCGTTACGGTCAATACATAGCTAGTTTTATCAGCCTACTTTCTTTACTATGTTGCGAAGAAAATATACTAATTACGGCAAATGAAAAGGAATTACTTCGAATACATGCACGCATACACTATACATATATGCATGCATATATTCAAAGTAATTCCTACATCACGATGAAGCAGATTCACTGCACCAACAATTCACCAGCTATGGTTTCAAGTTGCATATCTAAGGAGGTGAATCTATTGCACATTTGCATGATACTACTAAGAATTTCTAGGCAATAATTACACTTTTATTGGACCGGCGTGAAATAAACATTAGTTGCAATTATTGCCACTGCAATATTTTCTAAATGACAGAAAACTATTTTTATTTCAGTTTCCAATGACTATTTTTCTTTAGATTGTGCCCCCGTGACTATAATGACTGAATCGTTTAAAAGACGTTGTTTTTTTTTGTGTTTTTTTTCTGTTCAAAATTGACTTTGATTTAGGATTAATATACAATATACTGTGATCTATGATTTGCATTATGTAAAGTATTGTGTTCTTGTTAAGTGTTCCTATTTACTAAAAGTGTAAATGTATAAAAATGTGCATGCTTAAATATGGCGGAATATGCTCAGCGCCAATAATTATGTACTTACCACTTACTTTTGTAACTACCACATTTTACGCAAATAAATTATTATTATTATGTTTCTATTAGCGCAGGTATTTTCTAACATATTATATTAGAAAATACCTGGCCCTTTGGGAGGCTTACACGTAGACATGGGTCCAACGTGCAGAGGCCCTTCAAGAGTTTTAACATTATTATTTTCATTATTATTATTATTATTATTATTACAATTTATCTTAACAAATATCGTAAATGCAAGTATGAGTTTGTTTATTTGTTACGCTTTCACGCCTTAACTACTTGACCGATAATCATAAAATTCCGCATACACATTGTCAGGGATACAGAAAAGAAAAGGATGTGTCCTTTTTTGTAACCCTGTGTACCTTTCATCAAGAAAAACTTCTATTCTTGAGGGATAGAAAATTGACATAACCTACATTTACGCGAGCCGTGGGCAAAATCTAATAACATTATAAAGAGGCAACACGAAGGCGATATAAGCTTAACAACAAAACTATTACCATTTACTGGGCACACGCACGTGGGCTCCATACTGTCACTAATGGCTTTATTACCTGACGCAGTTACCATGCGTAAGATGAGGCACTTACGCGGATTTTATGCGTCATATAAACAACCGACGCGTGCCTACCACGCAAGGAACTCATATGATCAACTAGGCTATATGCGACACATATAGCCTACGTGAGTTATAATAATAATATCCTCCAGACCAAATTTCGGTCACGGCGGCCAATCTTAACGGACGTCTGATATTATTGTGTGTAAGTGTGTGCAAACAAGTGCACTCCCTGTTCCCTAACTCTCATAATACGATGGGGCAGCAATCCGACACAAGCCAAGGGGGATCAGGCATAGAACCAACGACTTTATATGCCTTTGGAGGCACGGGATGAGTAACACCACCAGCTTTTTAACTACTGGCTGCTATTGAAATTTTTTGGCAGAAAACCCAAAATTTTTTTGTGAGCTTAGCTCCAGATTCAAACCAAGACCTCATACAGAGTTGTCGCCTTCATTACAGCTGCGCTACCAAAGTAGTCAAGCCCGCGTGAGTAGCCTGCATATGTAGTGACATAGTAGACATAGTGAGTAGCCTGCATATGTGGTGCTAGGTGAGCTAGTGTGAGTGCACACTAGCTCACCTAGCACCGAAATATTCACACATTGCCGGAATTGAACTGTAGACATGTTTGCAATCTTCACCACAGTATTAGCAAGACAGCATAAAACAAAACCAACGATTGCTAGCCTACTTAGTATCATTATCAAACAAGCATCGCTTGTTCGTGCCCCATCGATATTAAATTGGACATTGAATGGTACATTATCATAATGAGGACCTACTCGGAACCGGAATGTGGAAATGCCACGGACAGGCGGATAGGAACACTAGATATGCAATTAAAAAGTAAGTAGTTAAAGAATAATGTTTCGTGTCAAACGGAAGGTAAATTTGCATACGTAAGTGAAGTTTTAGCTATTGTAGACAGGGTATGTAAGCCTACAATTATGTATGTGTATGTAATTTGATTATATTGATGGTGTAGTTGTTTAATAGGTCCCTTCATTGTGTTCAGTATTGTGGATTCGATCCCCACACGGGAAAAAAAGACAGTTGTTCTGAGACGGGGTATTCTTTGTGACTATTATTTGAATGTTTGTAAAGTCTCCCGCAACACGGAATTTATTACAAGACCGGAAGAAATCCTTTTAAAAAACAATAGCAAATACACAAACATTTTAATAATATGTCAATAGTATTAGTAGCTGCGGAGATAAAAAGTTGTGATAGATAGACGGACGAATAAAGTCGTACTATAAGGGTTCCCTTTGTACCATTATGGTACGAGATCCCAAAAAGATGCAAATGTCTTTATTTTCATTCGTAATAATGGCCTCTTCGTATGACTATAATATATGATATCATATTTTAATAGATATTCTTCGTCTTTGTTATTTTCCTCATTAAGGAAATCATCATGTCAGAAGAATCCACTTTAGACAAGACGATTTCTTTAAAAACTGATTACTTAAGTATTTAAAGCTTTCATTAAAGTTCATATTGAAACTATCAATCATTAAATTAATAAAAGGGAGTTGATTCGTTTCCGACAGTAATAATTATTCCGAGTTTGGCTGCATATTTACCCGTGACACTAAGACAAGATCATAAAAGTACGTGGTCTTTAAGATAGAAATATAAGCTTTCTAACCGTCAAAAATAAATCATCATTAATCACATAGCAAACAGACACTCATTGGACAAAATTAAATGTCTCGGCGAAAGCAGGAAAAATGTAATATAATATCCACTATATAAATATCCTATGTCGTAGACCTACCTCATAGATAAATATACCTACATTTTTTATCTGCTAACTATTTGCTTTGACGATTTCACTTCCTTTGTTTATAATTATTTTATTTAAACTGTGTCGTAAGGTTGGTATCACCGGTAAAAGTGTATTATTTTTAAATAGTGGCACTGAAACGGTTCTTAAATTTATAGAATTAAATTTTTGCATGTCCAACGAATCACATATGACACATGACAATAGATTTTCTTTTGTCCCACTGCTCGGCTCTTCTGAATTTTAATATGAGTTAGGCCATAGTCCAGTTAACTTTATATAAACAAAATGTATTATTAGTAGATGACACTTTGTGTCAGTATTTATGTTTCCTTACGCAGCTACCAGCCAAGATGACCTAGCTTCTATTTCTGGGGTGACAAAGTACAACCAATCAGTAATTATACAGAACTTTACTCGATAGAAGGACACAACAAGGTAAACCTAGAAACTTATCTTCTAACACCATCTAACACTAATAAAGCATAGCACCGCGCTACTGCTAAAATCGCCCAACATTTTAAAAAATACTTTACCCAAAACCTCATGCTAAATGCTCAAAGAAGTAGAGCCTCGCTGATTTCAGCATGAATGGGCCGGCTCGACCGTGGAAGGACTAGCCTCTCATAGAATATCGACTTGAAATAGCAGTATTCCTACTGTTGTGTTTCGTTCGGTGAGTGAGAGTACCGGACGCCCAAACACCGCCTTTCCCCCTTCCCGCTTCCTTTTCTAAAAGGTCGGCAACACGTAAGTGATGCCTCTGGTGTTTCATGCGTCCATAGGCTACGGTGATCACTTTCCATCAGGTGGGCCGTATGCTTGTTTGCCACCATAGAAGAATAAAAAAATAAAATAAAAAAGCAACCACATTTACGTCTACTCAAACGCGGTTTACGACGAATTTTATAACTCTCTTTCGTAACATCACCGAAAGTTACCTTGACTTTGCTTGCACTAACACACAACGCACACAAATGTACAGTCACGTAAGTGACCTCTGACATTGTGTGTGTATACATAATAGTTCAATTAACATGTTTGTGTGAACACATACGGTGGGAAGTTTACTACGCCTTGTTAGTTTACTTGTATGCTTAGGCGCAGCGGTAGTGTTGCGGCTACTGTGTATGAGGTCTCGAGTTCGATTCCCGGGTGACACAATTCTCAATAGCAGCACGGAGTCTACAACTAACAGACGTGGTTGAACGGTAGTGTATGCGACTGCTATGCATGACGTCTCGGATTCGATTCCCGGGTCAGACAATTCTAAATAGCAGCACGGAGTCTAGGACTATAATACGTCAACAGCAATAGGGCCATTGCCGTTTGCCAAGCACAGGATAGATTTAAATAACTTACGCATCGTTGCATAGTTTTAACCCATAATAACTAAATACTAACGGTTTCCTAGTGCTCGAAATTCGACCAAAGTTTGCCTGTAAGATATTGCTGATATAAATGTCATTATATATTGATATATGTAACCATAGTTACGCGCTTCGACTGCGTGTGTCAAATGCATGGTTGTGTGCGAGTAGTGTTTTTCCATTAATTTAATGTATTTCTAATTCATATTTTATATAAATATTAGGATTCGCACCTCCTTCTTCATATAAATTTTAACTATGCCAAATTTCATACACCTCCGTCCGCGCAATTTTCGTAAATAGGGGTACATTGTTTTTGCATCACGTATTAAGACTGCGCCGAGCGTAAGACAGATTATGACAGAGCTCGTGCGGCGCATATTCAAATCGGCGCGCGGCCGCTATAGTAAAATTGTATGGAGGATTTGAAGTGCTTTTTTGATAAATATGTATCTTTATTGTCAACCAATAACTTAAATATTGGGGACGGACAAATTGTAATATAACTAATTATGTTTCGTTTAAGCTGTAAAATAGAATAGATTTCTACAGTTATAATCTAAAAATCACGTAACACGAGCTTACATTTTTGCATTTTTCGTGCAAATTTACATAATTTTGTAGTCGAAAAATTAATTATTTCAAGTTTTTTACACGGAGTAATTGTAAACACATTCATTGTTATGGTAAATGTATATTTTATATTTGTATTAAACAAAAAGTGTTGATTTTATTTACTTAACTGTGACCGCCTGCTTTGACACATTTCGCTCGGCGCAGTCTTAATATATAGATTAGGCTGAGCTTAGCTACAGTAGTTATGATTTCACCACTGGCTATCCATTTGTCTATATGATGACTTTACAAACATTCAAACAACGGACACAAAGAACACCCAAACATAGAACAACTATCTGGGGATCACATACATTATTGGCCCGTTTGGGGACCGAACTCACAATACTCACGCAGTGTAAGCGGCGAGGCAACCACTTTTGTTTGTTTGACGACTCGATGGCGTAGTGGTTAGTGTAACCGACTGCCACGCCTGAGGTCGCGGGTTCGATTCCCGCACAAGTCAAACATTTGTGTGTATGAACATGGATGTTTGTCTTGGTCTGGGTGTTTCTATGCATAATATGTATGTATTTACAAAAAAATAAGTATATATGTATGTTTATCCATTGTCCAGTACCCATAGTACAAGCTCTGCTTAGTTTGGGCTAGATGGTGTTGTGTGTATGTGATAGAATATTATTACTTAAATAACTTTGCCATCTGTGCAGTTTTGTATCCATAGTCTAAGTTATGCAATATTCTCTCTCGATAAATGGTCATTAAGCGCATGCTTATGGTAGGTACATGGCACTGCGTATCATTGATGCGTTAATTATATAATTACAAACCCCATAACAACTTTACATGTAACTAATTACTTTTGCAATTATTGTAATTTACGTCTATTAGTGGACATTTTTATGACATTTGATTTATGTTTTGGCGGGTTAACGTTATCTGTTTATGTTTAAAGAAAACAAGATTTTTTGGAGACGTGTGGAAAGCATTTGTAATTTTGTTTAATAGTATTTATTTTTCATTTTAAAACGAGGCCCGTAAGCTGAAATCTTTATTAAAATAAATAATATTATATTACTTGAAATAAAACAAGCATTTTATTATCTGGCGGTATAGTTTAAACGAAACGCTTTAAAAAATAATAGTTTTAGTTTTTTTACAGATTAAGTTAGATACCAATTATCGTTTTCAATAAAAATAATATTAAAATACTGCCTTAGTTGCCGTAGCGGTAGTGAATGAGGTACAGGTGAGTGCACATGAGGTATCAAATTCGATTACCTGACATGAAAAAGTGTTATTGGGATTTTCTAGCAAGAAATTCTAAAAGCGGCATCTTTGGAACTACGCTGGCAAAATAAAATGTGTTCTACACCTTAACCTTCCTGGGGAATAGAGGCATTAGGCTATATATGTATGTATTTAAACCTCTAAATAAAGCTTAAAGACATTCTCTACATCGTATCATCAATGCTTTAAAGTAGATGGATCTTTGAATCCCCGATATCACATTAAAATCTAATCTAGTACACAAAGCAACACATTGACAAGTCATCATTCCTGACAGACCACAGACTAACACCCTTGACCGAATTACTCGTGCAATATGCGTGCAAACCACTTCCTAACATAAACCCGATAAAACATCTCCTATCAAACAAAATACTGTGAAATTAATACAGTTATCAACATCCTATATCCTTAAAAACACAATAGATATTTAAACTAATTTGCCTGACCATCAGCAGGTTACGACTATTAAACTACAGACTACTTATCTACCACCATCTTTGATGTGTGTATTGTTCTCTCAGATTAGATGATAAGTGCTTACTTTATTGATTATGATTGTTCTTTACATATTTTGGATTTGTTTTAGCAAAATGTGCGTAAGTGTGCCCGCCATTCGTCATAACGAGTCAGAAAATATTTAGTTTTCAGTAAGCTATAGGAACATCGAGTCTAACACTGTACCCAATATGTCTTGACTCTTCTAATCAAAGAAATATGGTTGGCCTGAGTGGCCAGGAGAATTCTAGTAAATTGTATAACGCTGTAATAAAGAATACTTGAGTTATCTATGATTTAACTACCAACAACGCAGCGATATTCAAGACTTAATTCACTGTCAATACAAAGCCCTGTTTAAAGAGCTATCTACTTCTTTTGCTTCTGCTAATTTCCTTACGAAAAGATCAGTAACATCTTGTACAACCCCAAAACTTACAATCTGGCCCAAACATAACCACAAACTTATCTCTCAAGACCAAACATTCTGATGCAGAATTGAACCCAGGGCTTTACGATCATACGCAAACATAAACACAAACATATCCCACGACCAAGCAAACAATCTAAAAACAAACAAGAATCCAATCCACTAAATGTTTCTTCCGGAGCTATTAGTAAAACAATGATAATACGATATGAAAGGTCATAACTCTTCCCTCATTGTTACAATGATTGCTCTGCCTCTATCGGCTGAACTACATTTGCATACAAAGCCTTGTTACCTTGCTGCGTCGCGCGTATAATTGAAGTGTCAAATAGCTCAGCATCTGTAGTCTGATGACTGAGAGCATATCCGTGATAAGCAAGGTCGCAGCTTGATACGTGCTTTGTTTTGATTTGGGCTCTTGATCAAAGCTGCCAGGTATAATGTGGCAATGTATGGAATACGGTTGATTCTTAAGTTATTCCATGGTTTCCCATGGGCACGTAAAAGATGACTACCAGGATAGTTTTAGTGGGTAAAAATCTAACATAACATAACCCAGAGGAGATTCGATAGCTTCTGAAGATTTCCTTTTCAAAGATCAAGTACAAAAGGTGTTGTGGTCTTTGCTAGGTATATTTACAAGCTATGTTCCTCGAACACTCTGAGAAGGAAAATTTTAAAAGAAATGCTCTGTAAGAATAGTAACATCGACACTACATTTGGTTTGGTAAATAAATAGTTCTGGAGGCTCAGATACCCCACACATTAGTAATATTTCATCCCATATTCAAATTCGTTATCCATAGTTGGTAACGCGAGATATTGCCATGATATTGCAAGCGTATAAGCGGCCACTACAGCCGTTTACCATTAGGCAGGCCGTTTGCTACTTTTGTTGTATATACAATATACTGTAACAATCTATTTACCAATAGGTAAATACAGTTACTTCACGTCTCAGACATAATATGCTGTGTTACATGTCTAGAGTAAAAATAAATCTATGCAAAGGTGAAATGATCTCATTGGAGAAATGGCTGACATATCACGATGCAGTATTAGAAGGCGTCAGTCGTGTCTAAGATCGATATAAAGAAATATATTGAAGAATATTAAAGTTACAAAATATCTATTGTCTTGTTCCTTAGGTATGGAGGCGGAACTTTGATAGACGCCTGTAAATGTGATCTATGTGTCATCTGTCAGTAACATTTTCAGACAGCCTGACTTTTGATAAATTTCGACATATGCACATTTTGCATAGGTCACCACCCAGATATCGAACTGGGAATATCAACGTTACGTGTCCCCAACGCTTATGCAACTAGTGTCACAAAGGACAAGGAATAGTAACGTAGGAACGTCACCAGAGTCTTCACAAACATTCAAACAAAAGACACAAAGAACACCAAGACGCAAAACAAATTAAAAAAATATATATTTTTTAAATTTAGAATTCTAATCCACAACTCTCGGTGCAGTGGCAGTGGCTGTCGCTACCATTTAAACCATTATGACATCCGTGCAGTCTTAAATATCAAATCAGGTATTTCCTACACGCTTGTCTAAAACCACCCTACAACTCCTTAATATAATCACAGCTGTAGAAGAACAAGGATAAAGAAAAAAATCCCAGTTGACTCTAATATACAAAGACAAAAAACACATAACTAAGTATTAATTAACAGCAGTTAAGTAAGAATGTAATCCCAACAAGATCTATATCTCGTTCTATAACGTAAACGTTACCGTAGGAAGTCTGCGTAAAGAGTTCACTTTCTAAACCAGACCGCGGCGCCTGCGCAAGTGGCACAGTGCAAAGTATAGCGACAGTAGGACAAAAGTGCTCTATATTTTTAACTATAGGATAATAAATGATAAAGGTAATTAATGTATCTAACGAAGAAAGGACACGCACATAGATATAAGTACCTATAGACTTACTAGACCTGTAAATCTACAAATGAAGAGATTTAATGTAAAAAAAAATATAATTTCTTACCAATAAAATAAAAATGAATGAATATTAAGCCTATGACCTAAAATGGTTTATCGTCCATAAAGGTCTATAATAAACTATACACTATTATAGACCATAGACTATATCATACGATTAATCCATATTAACCCTTATGCGTTAAGCGTATGATTCTCGTTACCTATTACATAAATAATGCGCATAAGCAAAAACCAAATGATCTACTGTAATATTCTACACTGTGGCATATCAACCAGCGGACCGCGCACCATTCTGCTTTATTTTACCATTTTAACATATCAATGACACTTTCCCCAGCGTAATAGTAACGTAATAGAAGTTACAACGTATACGTAAAATTACCTACGACAGTTTGACAGCAAGCAGACGACAGCCAAAATAGCTGACAACGTAAAGACGGGTTCTCACGACCGGTCCTTTCTTTATTTATGTCTGATTTTGTGACTGTCAACTGTTGTTTGTTGTGAATACGTTTTTAGAATTGATCTCATTTTCTGACAATGTTTTTGTTATGTTCGTGAATTATTTGTTTCTGTTTACGTTTATTACAATAGTAACTCGTTTTGCTTTTTTTATTTTTGATGCAATTTTAATATATTCAATATTACAGGGAACGTGAGGTCCACAAAAAAACTGATACAAAGAACACTGAGACCCGAAACAATTATTTGTGATTATAATATCTAATTATTTTATTTTTTATATTTAAATATGTAAGTTCATTTAGTGTTAAATAATGTTAAATCCTCTCCCCAACCGCAGAACCGGGCGCCGGAGGGCGCGAGATGACCTCCAGCCACCCTGAGATTTGACCTGGGGGTGGTGGGCTGCGTGGGCCTGCCTGCCACCCGATCAGCACCAGGTCCGAGAGGCGGCGTGCGTGTTCCCACGCGCGCCTCTGAGTCGTGTTTTTGTCCCCCTATAAGGGGACAGTAGAGGGTCTTTTAAGTAGTGGCCTGCCGTTTCACACGGCGGGCCGAAACCTCGGCGGGGTCGCGATTGCATGTGAAAGCGATTCGCGCGACCCCGCCGTCTACGGTTATGTCGAGGAACACCGTGGTAGGTTTAGTCGGTATTACCGGGGTATCTCTCCCCAGTGAGCCCGACATAACCTCTCCGTCGCCCCGCGGAGAGGTATGCGTCAAAGCATTCCCCCACGTAAAAAAAAAAAAAAAAAAAAAAAAAATTTTTTAAATAATGTATTTAATATGTAAATAAATAAGTTTATTATTTGAAAATTAAATATATATTTGTCTCATGTAGGCATTTGATCCTCAACACTCGACTCATCGGCTTTAGCAAGGTGCCGCTGTAACTAATGTACCATCCATTTTCCGCCAAATGTACTATCGACTTGAACGACGGATGACCACTCTTAAGGTTAAAATCGCATAGCAGGCCAACACTTGGTCGGGCGGAGGGTGGAGTCACTTAAAGTCAACATGTGCAAGCGAAAATTTTTCTGAAATGGTCAACCATCGCTCAAGTCAATAGTACCAATGTACCCGATAGAAGAAGTCAACAATTAGCCCGCTATTACGTGTTGATATGCTACTTCTTATAAAAAATTACCTGTTTTAAAGACAGAAAATAGACTATTTAAAAACCTTTTACGACCAAAGCAGTTCCTTTTATATAACTCGTATCGACTCTTGTAAAAGCTAACCTTGTCGGTTTTAGACATTGACTGGCTCTTTTTTCAAAGACTTAATGCATTCGTTCAATTTTATTGTAGTCGAATGCACTTGCATTCGTGTCCATCACTCATTAAAGTTGCAAAGGAAATCCTTTAAAAACATGATTTATGACTTCATTTAATTTTAATATTTCTTGTTAAAGTCAATTATATGCAATTTTATATAAACTTTCAACAAATAAAGTATAATTAATTATTGAATTATCTTTTATTATGCACTATTATACAAGGCTTTCAAAGGCATTTTATAGTGGTAACTTCATAATAAATTACTGTAGTGACTCGTTAGTCCAGTGAAATAAGCGTTAACGATTATGCAGCTAACGATTGGTTTCGGTTCCTACGTCAGGCAAGGTGTCGATAGATAGACAAATTTGGACAATATACTTGCAGCTATAACTGGTGAAACGTGCAAATGACACACCCCTGCCTAATTCTTTGGAATGACGGGAAGCGTGAAGCTATAAGAAGCTATAATCTTAATTAATACAAACCTTATTTAATATGCTTATACTAGAAACATAATATTTTTAAGAATTCTAAAGGTTAAAATCACAGGCCTCTTCCCCTTTCAACAAGACTGTATTCCTTTTTGTCTAGGGTCAGCAACGCAGAAGTGATGCCTAATTAAAAGGGATTACAGGCTACGGGCGTCGCTTATAATCAGAAAAGCCGTATGAATTTTCACTTTTGTTAAATAAACAAAAATCTTGTATTTAATTATACACTTATAGACGAGCCTCGAAAAACAACAACTTTGAGGCTCATAGAAACATTCCTAATTTTGGGCAAAAAACATGCCGTCTAGTGCCCACTGTCTACAATCTATTCTTTGGTATACGAGGGTTTTATACTGGCGTAACGAGAATTTAATACACATCTGAAGCACTACATAGCCAGAAGCAGAACATAAATTTATTTTAACATTACAAAATTATGTTCAATCTCGCTCTACTGTCAAAACGTACACTTACGCTAAAACGATAACCATTATAGTATTAAGCTATTAAGTAAAAATTTTATGTTTGTAAAAGCAGCAATTTCAATTTCGAAGTGTTATAATTGCGGTTATACGTATAAACATCTGAATGTTCATACGCGTAAATCATACATACAAAATCCAAAGTTAGATAAAATCTAGACAATCTTATTTCTAAAGTTCTTCAAAATGGGATAGTTGTATCAGTTGTGTACTGAGCAAAGCAGAAATTGTATTCCTGCGTTAAAACTCATACCAACGTTTACAACAATTTACGCTGAAATTAATTTTTCTGGATTCATTATTATGCATTTTGATTATCTGGATTTGTATAATTCCGTTATTTGTATTGCAGGATTAAAATCATGATGCGTTTAAATATAAAACAATAATAATCTGGATTTAATCGATTTTGCTTTATATTCTAATAGTTTTAATAAACATCGTAGTATTAATTTGTATCGGCAGTGGGTCAAGTTGAACGTTGCAATATCTTGTAGAAAGTGTATTACGATAAACTCGTTTTAACAAAAGGAGTCCGCCATTCCGATCTACTGACTCTGTACTGTGAAATATTTAGCGTTAAGATATTTGCAGTGTTTGTAATTTTACTTTTACCTTCTTTTAATGACACTCATATGCTTTGCTAGAGTTACCATAACCTATAGGATATGGTAACCGCTTACACCTAACCAGACCATATGGTTTCTTGGCAAGTTAATAATAAAAAAAAAAACATCCATTGTTACCTATCGTCATGTTAAGTGTAAGTACATTCTTCCTCGTCTGATCAACAAAACCAGTTTCAACTTTTTACTTTTTTATTTCTATTCTTGAGAACGAATAGTCGAGTTAATTTGCTCAACTGTAGCGCTGACGTCACACCTTTCTTGTTTTTATTCAAATAACGACATTACAATATTAACGCAATATATTTCAATGAAACATTTATGTAATCAAATATTTTGCAGTTGCGGTATTTAAATAATATTAGATTATTTTCTTAAGTTCTTGTGTGTCACCAAAAATTGTAGTGCGCTTATGTTTATATTAGTGGATTGCCACGCAGAGGTCTGGAGTTCAATTATATTGTATGCATCTCTGATTGTTAAAGATCTGTAGATTAAAAGTGTTTATTTGAGTATCGATTCTATCCCCTTAACATAGTTAGAAAAACCCCAAAGAAAGTATTTTTGGATAAAAACCTCTAGTAGGAACACCTACAAAAATATCGTGGATAGAAAGTCTAATACGAAGACCTAGAAAAACATCAGAGGCGATCTTAAGAAAGACCTAGACGATGGGCATGTATCCAAGTTCATAAATATAATATACCAAGATCACAGCCAGTCTAAGTTCACAGTCTTTACCTATACGGGAAACAGTTATGCGTCTATGTATATAGAAATGCTTGATTTATGATTCACCGCATGCATTACTTATTATAAAAATAGATATGTGTTAGAATTAATTAACGTTGCGTCCATTTGCAATGCTAACGATGAAAGTGGAGAAACTAATACATTACATCAACCTTGACTTTAGGCAAAAACAACACAAGTTAATGGCGCGCGTTGATGTCTTTTATATAGAAAATATGCTAATATTGATTATAAGAACATATTTAACCGGCTTTTGGTTTATATATGGGCGTTATTACTGATTGTGAGATTTGGAGTACTAATTATGAGTTAAATAAAGTATTTATGGGTTATATGTGACGAATTTAAAATAGAAAATTGTTATGACAGCAGATAAAAGTAAATAGTAACCTGAATGAGCGAATGAGTTATAGGTCTTCAATCGGCCTGAACTCAAATATTAAGCTATTTGTTATAAAAGATAATAAATTCTGATTTGAATGCAACTTAACATTTAAATTATTAAACATTCCGATCATGTATAGTTAACAGTGATTTGATAATTGAAAATATTGAAATAAAGTGATTCCATGACATTTTGGTTTCTAATGTAAGCTGAAATATATTATGGTTAGAATAAGGTAGGCTAGATATATGACCATATTTGATACTTCAACTAAAATAACAATTCAATCCATACAGTCTCAACGCATACTTTTTATTTTTCACATTCATTACAAGAGGATTAATTAAAAACAAAGGTTTGATAGCGATCGCTTGCGGCGTGAGACTTCGGTACAAAGAATGCGATTTTTAAAGCCTTTTCAATGACTCTACTTTACTCTACGTTAATACCTGTATAAGGATGCAGAGAGAACTTTCACTGCACACTTTTTTATATATAGAGTCATTTTAGGTAATGCATGTATCGAGAGCTATAAAATATTATTAAAATACCAGATAAGGCTTATATGTAATATGCTTTATTTTAGAACTAAATTGAGATAGATAACAATTTACAATAACGGAGATTGAATTATCACATGGCAGCAATAATTTGCATGAATACATATATTGCTATAACAATATACTTTGGACATGCAATATTTTTTAGTAATGTGATAAGTGTGTCAGGATCGTAGCAAATGGAAATCCGTAGTCTCTGCCTACCCCTCTGAGAAATAGACGTGAATCTATGTATGTATGTATGTGATAAGTCAACTACAACATAAGATTATATTTCTTATAAGTAACAGTATGAATATATGTGTTACTAATTTTTATTTATTACGTATTTTATAACGAGTAAATTAAAACATAAATATTATCAGTGGACAACTTACTAATGCTCACAATACACGCAGCAATAAATTGTGTGCATTTGACTTATTTTCATAAATACTGTGCTTTGTTTACTTTTTGTTTCTTTTTTAATTTAAATAACTACTGCATTTAATTTCATAGCTGGCCATCGCTCTGTCATCGCACATCGCTTCTGATATACAAGTGTCTTTATATTTATGTCTTCGGTACCTAATTCGTTAATGGTCATCTGATAGAGACTTAGATTAAAATATAAATTTTATGAGTCTTTATGCCTGGTTTGCCCAGCAGTGTGAGAAAATGAGCAGGTATTAGCTTGTATATTAATTGAAAAGTAATTTTCTACGTACACAGCTTAGGAGAAAATTTAATAGATCTTTGATTGGTATTGTATGCAATTGTAGAGAAATGCATGTCATGATAGACATGTAAACTGTTTACGATGTTCTTAAGATGATTATTTTTCTACTTTTGTATGAGTAGAACTTGATATTACGCTTCTAAAACTCTAAAGGGGAAAAGGCTGATATGACAAATACTTTTCGCCAACTTTTATAAGATGCCCGCAGTAGGAGGTGACGCTATAGGTACTACCTGACACCAGATCAGTGCTAGTTCCTTTAAGTTATGAACTTATATCTCTAAAGCCTGAGGAATTAATCTAACACGTCACGATTGGCCATCAATTAAAGGGCAAGTATACCGCAGAACCAAGAAAGCAGATGTTATCTAAACAATTACTTTCTTAGATAATAAAAAAGTACTTATATTAGAATGTCATTTCGGTACATATATTATAAATCTATTGTTTTATTGTCTGTTCAAGCACCGAATCAGAGACAATGCAATCCGCTAAAGACGTTACTTCTGAATTAAAATATAAGTACGCTTTCTGTCTAATTTCTGTTACCTAATGATATGCAATATTGTAATCACTGTTCTCTCTGTTATGTAACATATAATTATTATATTACCCTTCAATGCAAGGAAAATGGTGATGAACAATAAACTTTCAGTAATGTTTCATTTTAAATCCTTTATTTTGTAGTATTTATGTCTTTTCACTTACTTGCCGGGCAAAACGCAGTATCATTGTTAATACTTTTACACCGTTTTCATGTAAGGTCGGGCACCTTTCCAGGCTGCACGACTCATTGGTTCGAGATTTTGCTCTCGAATCGACTTAATTATTCAATTATATACATATATCTTTAAATAAATGCCAAAATATGTCATATATAAAATACGATTCATAGTTTTTATTGCTGATTTAGAACAAACTCTATATAAGTCGTACATTTTATGTTATAATCGTAATCGTCATAGCTTTGATACCGAGCTCCGATAAAAGTATAATCGCATTATGTCGTCAAAATTTCTCACTAAAGAAAACCAACAGAAATGGAGTCAGCATTTGTGCCTAAAATATTGGCAGTATGGCACAGGGATAAATTACCATAATACCACGAAGTTTCAGGCTCTCAAAAATAATTATATACGTAGAAAGTATTGCAACTGTTACTTTCTGCAACACCATTTAAGTGAAACGAACAACTTCCGAAAGTAAATAAGGAACGAAGTAAATACATTGTTAATGTAAATTGTACTCTATTTTACATATGTTAAGGATCATAATTCATTATCCGGACATCAATGAACGTACTCAGCAGTGAAAAATTGCAGCTAGGTATTTTGTCGATTAAAAAGACTTGCTGTGAGTTCCTTGGCAGGTTTCTTTCACGTGAACTGTACTTTGTAAGAACGGTGGTAACTTTTTAACTGCATACAAACATAGTTTCACGCCTTTTTGTCACTGAAGACATAGACAAAGGTGTATCGCACCCATATTTTATTTGCTAGATAAGTTTTCTGGTCTCATGTAATTCTTCTTCTAATTTTCTTCTTTTCGTGTGGTTAGTGGCCAACCTATTGTCAAGAGTTGTTCAAGCCGCCCGTAGGCCTCTGACATGGCTTAACGACAGCTGTCAATTTGACAACAACCGGGACCGACTTTTTACGTGCCCTCTGAAGCACGGAGACGCTCAGATGAAATACCACTAAACTGTCACCTATCTATAGACTGACCATTTTTTTTTTTTTTTTTTTGAGGGGGGAATGCGCCTTATGCATACCGCCCCACTTGGGGTTGTGGGACGGTTATGTCGGGCTCACCGGCCTACAACACGGCCGGCATACCGACTAAAACCCCCCTGTGCACCGTCAATTCGCCTTGACGGGTGGGCCGTTGGAACCTGATACAACATCAGCGGCCCACCCAGCGACTGCCCGCGCCTCGCGGGCACCAACACTGGCGGCGGCGTCTGGGTGCACCAGAGACGCCGCCTCTACGCGGAAGAGTGCGGGTGGGAGAATAAAAACCCCAATCTCCCACCCTCCGCTTTGTTAGGGGGGCATCAGGCGCGCATCGGCGCGCCGTCGCCGCCCAGTTCGCCGGCGACGGATCGGGTCAGCGAGGAGACTTTCCTCCCTGGCCCGCTCCGCCGCCTCCTTCTGCGAGATGATATCCTCGCAGAAGGATGCGACCGCACACCAGTTTCTGTCGCTATCGGCCATGGAGCGGATTATGGCCGATAGCGAGAGATCCGCACCGATGGTCTCGACGAGGGCACGACGCTGCTGCGCCCACGCCGGGCAGAACTCCAGCGTATGCTGCGCCGTGTCCTCATCACAATCACAGTGGTGACAGACGGGACTCGATTCCCTCCTCGCGACCTTGTGCAGGTAGTATCCGAAACACCCATGCCCGGATAACACCTGCACCAGCCGGAAGGAAAGGGTCCCGTGCTGTCGCCACACCCACAACGAAAGGACCGGCCGGAGCGCCTCCACCGTGCGAAAACCCGCACGTGGAGCCTCCAGCCGGGCTGACCATCGGGCCACGATGGCTCGGCGAGCGGCCTCGCGCCACTCGCGCACCTGCTCGGGCGGAGGGCGACCGCCTCCGCCTGCCCGAAATTCGGCCGTTCGCCGATATACGTCGGCGAGCACTTCCGCCTCCAAATCCCACGGGGGAGTACCGGCCAGCGCACATGCCGCGACTGCGGACACGGTGCGGTACCCGCGTATTGCCCTGACCGCCATAGTGCGCTGCGGTCGGCATAGCCGCGCGCGGTTCTGAGCGGTCAGGGACCCCGCCCACACCGGTGCGCCGTACAGTGCCATCGACCGTACTACCCCCGTGTAGAGCTTCCGGCACGCCAAACTGGGTCCGCCTAGGTTGGGCAATAATCGGCCCAGGGCGGACGCCGCGCCGTCCAGCTTGGGCTCAAGCTGGCGGAAGTGCTCGTCGAAGAGCCATCGTCCATCCAACACCAGGCCCAGATATCTCATCTGGGCCTGAACCGGTACGAGGACCGAGCCGACGGTGATCGAGGCGCGGGCAGGCGGCCCGCGACGGGGCCCGTGAAACAACAGGGCCTCCGTCTTGTTGAGGGCCACCTTAAGCCCCAGCGCCTCGATTCGCCCGACCACCTGAGAGACACCCGTGGCGGCCAGGCGAACAGCCTCCTCAAAGTTGCGTCCCCGGGCTGCTACTAACGTGTCGTCAGCGTAGCAGAATACGCTCAGCCCGGGGGGTAAGACTCCGCGCAGGGCCCAGTCATAGCCGATGTTCCACAGAAGAGGGCCAAGGACGGACCCCTGTGGAACACCGTGAGATATCGCCCTGCGCACGACGTCGCCTGCTCGGTCCTCGCACAACACAAACCTCCGCTCCAAATAGTCTGCCACCAGCAGCCTCAGGTATGCGGGCACCCCATGGAATCGGAGTGCCTCCCTGATGCTGCCGAATGGCAGAGTATTAAATGCGTTGGCGATGTCTAAGGACACCGCCAACAGCACGCCGCCTCCTCTGACGGCTTCCTCGGTCGCGGCCCTCAGGGCCAAAATGGCGTCGATCGTCGAACGCCCGGCGCGGAAACCAAACTGGGCGTCCGACAGATCGGGCCCCACCTCCTCGAGGTGCCGGACGATGCGGTCAGCGAGAATCCTCTCCAGCAACTTCCCCGCCTCGTCCAGCAATCTATAGACTGACCACACCCAACGTTGCTTAACCTCGCTAATCGTTTACCGATCAGTGAGTGCAACTGGCTATGAGCGCCTCATGCAATATACAGTACCGAGTCTCTTTATACAGTAATAGACACGCATGGCACGACAGCATATCAGTAACAAGATGGATGCTGCTACTGAAAACTACCTAACAGAAATATTTACTCAGCTTGACCCGAAAATCGAACACGACAAATCACGATGCCGGTTATACCACGGAACATAGAGGTAGTAACAACACGCTCTAAGAAATAGTATAAAATGATAAAACCTGCACTGGGCTAACTAACTTGGAATTGTGTCGAACAAGTATTAAACTTTTAATGATAATAAAATCTATTAATAGCAAGCAAGTATCAAATCCCATTATATTAATAACATAATGCATAATAATCACCCAACCCACTGTTCTAACAGTGTAATTTTTTATTATTATTGCAATAAATTGACAAGAAACTGCAAAATAAACTTCATTTTATTCATCAATTTTGTAACTTTGACGGACACATTGCAATACAGGATCGAACGGAGCTCGATATAAGTGCACAAACCACTTTCATTTCGATGACGCCTTGTGAAATATTCGTTCACATAATTTCGCTTCGGATGCAGTGCTTTTTAAATAAACTTGACCGATAAAACAAGAAGCACCACATGGTAAGAAAGAGAAGGATAAGCTCCATTCCCGTTGAAAAACATCGAAGAGTTGCCCGTTATAAAGTTTTCAAAAAAGTTTGCAGTATTATGGTGAGACTTCACAGATAAAGTTATTAATCTTCAATCGTACTTATATTAAAATATGAAGGTTTGTATAGATGTCAGTATGTTTGTATCTCAATTACGTATAAACCATTAACCAGATTAGAATGAAACTTTGTCCACAGATAGACCATGCCCTAGATACACACATACACATACACATAATATGAATCAAATAGTTGTCTCCGAGCTGACTGAATAACGATGGCTAAAAAAGAATTACTTCTATAGACAGTAGCCCGTAATTTATACATTTATCATTAACTAGCTGACCCGCGCAACTTCGTCTGCTTCACATAAGAGAATTTTCCCCGTTTTTGCAAAATTTCTCATTGCTGTTCCGCTCCTATTGGTCGTAGCGTGATGTTATATAGCCTATAGCCTTCCTCGATAAATAGGCTATCCAACAATAAATTAATATTTCAATTCGAACTAGTAGTTCCTCAGATTAGCGCGTTCAACCAAACAAACAAACTTTTTAGCTTTATAATATTAGTATAGATACATTGAGCACGCACAGATTAAGATACATCTATTTAAAAAAATATCTTAATCTTTAGTAACAGTAGTTAATCAAACGCGTGTAATGTATGATAATGTAATGTCACATGTAATGTATAATGTGTAATGTAAGTGATTGCCTTACCATCGTGCTGATTGTTGTGAATTCGACCTTCATACGAGACTAAAAATGGTATATAGTTCTGGGTGTTCTTTTTGTACGTCGTTTATTATTATTCTTTGTAAAGTTCTCCGCGATACAGAAATGTTTCCTACCGCTATCTTTTACAAAATAACACAATAAGAATGTTAGCAGCACCATGTTATGTTATGTTATTAATTTCCGTTTGGGATGTCTGCACGATAGTTCTCAAGTAAACTGTGTCAATACAACTTATGCATGCGTCTACCGTTTGTTACAAAATAGTTCTAAAACATAACACCGACTACACGTTCTGGTCTGAACGATGATAAAACACGCGAGAGTTAAGATCTCGGCGTGTTATCGATACCGATCTTGTTTAGAACGAAGCTGATGAATCAAGACGTTTTAGATTGTAATCTATACTAACTTGCAATGCTGATGAATTCTACGATGCCTAAACCATTTTTGTAAATATTTAGTATTATTCTCTTTATTATTCATTTTCTCATAATTACATTTTTAAATTTCTTTATTTGTTTATATATTAGGGAAAAAAAAGGATACAATATATTTTATAAAGTTTACAATATATAGACAGTACATAATCCAGAAGCATTAATAGCATAAATATAAAAGCTATACATATTTAAAAATATAAAAACTGAAATGATCCACCGACATCGGGAACAGGGTCCATGCTGCCGGTGGTTAGAGCCCCAGAGAGAGGAATCTCCTCACAATACGCGCCGTGTCGAGTAATACTGCCTTTTGGATCAAGGACTTGATCCAGCCATCTAACGCAAGCCTCTGTAGATGGTGGTCGGGGCTCTTAGGTATTAAACCATTGATTGGAATGACTATCGGCACAATGATCGCCGAGTCCACACGCCACATGTCGACAATCACGTGAGCTAGGTCCAAGTATTTCAACTTTTCTTCTTTTTCAGCTTTCACAAGATTCTCGTCATGCGGAATGCTGACATCGATGATCATTGCTCGGCGCTCCAATCGGTCTATCAGCACAATATCTGGCTTGTTCGCCACAATTGTCCTATCAGTGATGATAGATATCAGTCCATCATCACTGATAGGGATTACCCAGTACAAAGTAGCACAACCATTTTCGAGAACTGGATCGGGCACATACCTGTAATACAGCACTTCAGATTCCAGAAGGTCATACTTCAAGGCAAGTTGCTGATGGACAATCCTGTCAATCCTACTAGGTTGTGTTGTTAGTATTATAATTATTAGTGTTTTTGTAATTATGATATCTTTTTTAATACGATTGTAAATATATATTAGATTAATTAGTTTTAAAAGTAATAATGTAAATATATTGTAAATGTTATATTACTAATAAAAACACCATATCTATACTAATGTTAAAAATGAGAATATGGTTATCTGTTTATTATCATTTGATGGCTAAACCGCTGATAGTGTTTGGATTAAATTATGTACAGAGATAGCTTGAAAATGGTGTGAAGTCGGGGCAAGGACATAAGTCATTTTTAAAGAAGAGCAGATTATGTCACGGTTTTAATAGTGAGTTATAAACGTTGACTTTTGATATTTATTATCTTCGCTGAAGTATATTTGTGATGTGGATACATATAAAAGGAGATAATAAAGACCTACACATATAACATTCACCTGAAGCATATAAAGACAAAGAAATATGCGTATAATATGTAATTGTGTACATATTATACGCCCATTACATATTAAGATACGCCGTGCTACTGATCATAAATTTTAACTTTAGAGCATATAATTGAATAATAATGTAGATGCTTGTGATACATAATGTTTAAAAATATTAATAATGTATATATAATCAATAATGTAAAATATGATAAAAATGAATTTATATTCCATGTATTTCTATTTAAATGTCGCAAAATTTGTATCAAAATTTCTTGTTGTCACATCATTTGCCACACTCAGACCAACAGCTTTGCTACATTTGAAAACTGTTAAACATAACCAAAGTTATGCAATACATAACATATATACGAATTATAATTTTAATTAAGTATTTTTATGTGACGTATGTATTCAAAATATATTCTAAAAGATTAAGCTGGTTTTGGAAATTACACCATTAACACAAAACATACGTTCAAAATATGAACACTAAATTAAAAATAAACTATTAGTATAAACAAAATACTAATAGTTTATTTAGATAGACTGATTTGAATAACATATATCATTATTTCATTATATCAATTATACCTCTCTTCTCTTCACCAACGATCATGAATCGATGCTTCTTCCAACAACTACTCGATAAATATTTATCATCAACCGATCCATTAACATGCAAAATATAAATCGTTGATACATTCGAGCAGTTGTATGGTAGCCGGTAGCGGCGCACACGCACTCACTTTCTATATCGATCGATTTTAAACTCGATACAAGAATGTCCACTTTTTATCGATTTTTATTTCGTTGTTGCAACCGTCATGCTTCTGTTAAATCGTACGTAAATATTACAAGTAAATGTTTGGAAAGTGTTCCCTAGAGCCATTAGAAAGATTAATAAATTACACAATCTTGTACTTTGGAAAACTAATTTTATTTATGTTTACTAGGTTCATAATACCATTATTGTATATTGAAATTGAATACAGTTGCAATTTTAATAATATTCTACCACATACACACAACACCATCTAGCCCAAACTAAGCAGAGCTTGTACTATGGGTACTAGACAATGGATAAACATACATACATACTTTTTTTTTGTAAATACATACATATTATACATAGAAATACCCAGACCAAGACAAACATTCATTCATGCACACAAATGTTTGACTTGTGCGGGAATCGAACCCGCGACCTCAGGCGTGGCAGTCGGTTACACTAACCACTACACCATCGAGGCCGACAATTATAATTCATTCATGACATTTTCTTAAAATGTTGATGGTATGCTAAAAGCCTGGAACGTGCATTCAAAACTAGCTCGATTACCAACCATCTCTCAATTTACGTAAGCTTACTTACGCTAGGACAAGCGTGGAGCTCAGATGGAGATTTTAATACTAATAAGAGTCATGTAAATTTAAAAAATAAATCGTCAAATAGGTATGACTCGGCAGCAGGTCAGCAACCATGTAACCTTAAAAGAGTAAAGTAAAAAACAAAATAGAATGTTTTAAAACAAACACTGGCATCATACAAAATACTTGCACGTTCAAAAATGCAATGCAACTTGCACTTGAAGATAAAATTTATAGCTACATAATTAGTCAAAGATTTAGATCGAAATAGTTGCATACTGCTCTTTCGCCGACCTTGCATAGCTTAGGTTTAGTTTTAAAAGTAAAATATTTCAGTTTTGTTGTTCTTTTAAGCGTTGGAATTTTGTATGCGTTAAATTGCAACAAGCGGCCTGTAACAAAGTGCGGCGATTAGATCTAAACGTTGACCAATACGACACTTCGCTCCAATAACAGCTGGATTAAATCCGGTTCAAATATGTTGCTTATTGATTACTTTTACGAACGCAGTTGTGGTCGAGTTTTGTTTAAAAAGTTAAGGAAGTAAAATCTTAAGGTCTTATACTATATGCGGACAAAAGACAACACTTATTATTTATTATTAGTCTTGTATTTAAATTTGGAATAAGTTTAAAAAATTTGACGTTAATATTTTTTTGTGCACAGATAAACTCGGGTCAGCGAAAGTTTAATTAACGATTATATTCTATACTAGTAACGTATAAAAAGTTAACTTTTTTTAAAGGTGGCTTAATATACGACTAAACCAGATATTATTTATTAAGTCGGCATAATATAATAAGGTATTAAATCATTTTAAATATAATGCATCAAAGAAGTTTATGATTTGATTTACTTACAAACATTTATAATATAATCTGTTTGAAACTGTGTATCACATATTTTTGGTTTATATGGTAGGCTATATACCTACATTTTTACATACATTTTTGTACAGAAATCTAACTAATTAAATTTTCTATGGCAATAATTTACTTGTATAGAAAAATCTGTGCTAAGCCTTAGTTATTAATGACAACCATTCAAGATCTTCTGGCATCTAGATTGCTCTATGAATTAAAATGTTGCTGTAAACGCACTATAGCTTGCATTACATTCTGTCCCACATACTACATAGTAGCAAGTGGTAATAACAAGTGAATAAACAACTTTAGTATCTTACTTTAGAAAGGGACTACATTGACTATGTGGCCTGTAGTAATAAATTAAACTTTGAGGTTGACTATCTGAGTATTCTAATTTCAAATCTGGCAAAACATTTGTTATAATATGTATAATGAACACGACAATTCTGCAGCAGGGTAGACCAACACTACGAATTGTCACTTGTTACATTCGACGAAATTACATTCAATGAATCTATATTTTTGTTGTACAATAAACAAAAGACTTGTCTATTATTATATATTTTATATTTATTTTATTTTATAGTCTATAAGTAATAAATAATATGTAAGTTTTAAGAAAGTAATAAGTAATATGTAAGTTTTAAGTAAGTAATAAGTAATATGATAAGAGTAAAAGTAGCAAACTTTTACTCTTATCATATTATTAATTATTTTGTCGTTCTGAACATCATTTTCTTTTAAAAGCCTGATCTTTAAAGCAGTTCAAAGACTTTAAATAAAAATTGAAAACTTAATTATGTTATGATTAAAACAATATTTAATTATTACGAAGTGAAATGTCGCAACGCGGCGAGTGATACAGGGTACCAACGTTTACTTTCATAAAACGAGTTTTTGCACAAGCCACACTACTTAAAAGTTATCCAAACACATAAATTAACCATAATTTCGTTTACTACGACAGTTATATATTGTACCTTATACTCGTTAAATAAGTAAACTTAAAATTTATTATCGAAATAATTCGCTCGGACAACGGTCTAACAACGGCCACACTCATGGTCGAGACTTTAGAAAGCGAAAGATTTATCATTGAGCCACAACAATAATTACTCTAAATTATATTACCTTTAAACTCACCTTTTTGTAAAATTACGGTCTTCAAATACAATTTGTAGTAAAAAAAACACTGATTTATTTTTAAGTCGAATTCACCATTATTCCATCTGTCACTTGAAAAACACCGATACCACCTTCACTGTAGTCAAAAAAAACTTTAGACACACGCGCTTCCCGCCAAAAATACTACATGTTCGAAATATCGAAAATCAATCGATTTCCGTAAAAACTATATCGATGTCAACGCCCTCGACGCAATCCGGACACTGGCGGCAAGTGTCGCCGTCGACTCGGACTTTACGCGCGAGTGCACATCATTCGCAATTCAAAAAATAATTATTTCGATTATTCGAACGTAGAGTTCTCTGTTTGAATTTGTGGCGGGAAGCGTGTGTTACGTCTTGAGCGTGCGTTCAGAAATATACGCGGAGGCCGGACGGTGCGCGAAAAGCGACTGCGGTCACTGCTGCTCTCGCGACACTCTCTGCCCACCGCTAGCCGCATGTGTAAATGTTAATCCGTGATATTATTCAGCTTAACCGATAAACATTGAGCCGCTGCATTCTGAACAACCACCCCTCCCCCGTTTACTTTACATTATACAATACACTTGAATACAGCTCATGTAATAGTGGCCGGTCTAAAAAGGAGATAGGCCAGTCGTGTTCGCTCGCACAATGGCCTTTTTCAGCAACGATTTTTCAGTCTAGTTTCAAAAATGAAAGCTATGTGCTGACATAATTAGTTCTAGTATGTTTTACATATTATCCGTGTCCCTGGTTATGTAAACACAATGGGTAAGCAATGTAAGCATGTTTAGAAATAAAAGTTTGTGGAATAACAAAACCGTTTTCACAAAAAAAATGTGTTTAACCTAAATTTACAAAATAGCTGTTATAACACCTATACTGTGCAATAGTCTGCGGTGGTGAATATGTGAGATGGTAATTATTGTAACGATCTGAAACTAAATATTTGTCTGAACTAGTGCCTTTCGCTTAAAAAAAGTAGAATGTATATGGACGTAATTTAAATCTCAGACAGCTTAATCTGTTGAACGTTATTGGCTTACGAGTGTTTAGTGGCGCAAGACTCAGAACATGTGGTACTACCAGTCGTAAGGTCTTGCCTTCGATTCATAGATCGGGCTGGCCTGTTGATTTTGCTGTTATAAAATTCTTAGTAGTAGGACGGAGCTTATAACCGTGCTCAATCTATGGTGTAAGACTCGTTCCGTATTTCCCAATACTTAAAGATAGGTGGCAAAATGTTGATGCATGTTATTGTAAAACAAAATAGACAGAATTTCTTTATTGAAAATGTTTTTTTTTCACGTATTTCTCAGCTATAGATTAACAGATTCGGATAAAAAAAAATTGTTTGAAAGGCTTCCTTTTCGACTCGTAAACTTTGATTCCAAGTTCCAACCCATATTAATTTTGTCTAGACCTGATGATATAGCAGCGATAGCCGCGGGAGACCGTTGGACTACCACACAAAAGTCTCGAGTTCGATCCCAAGGGACACACCCCTGACTTTTTAAAAGTACGTGCGTATATCCTTACTAATATTACAAACGCGAAAGTTTGTATGGATGTATGGATGCTTGTTACTCTTTCACGCAAAAACTACTGAACCGATTGCGATGAAATTTGGTATGTAGATAGCTGGAGACCTGGATTCAGATAAAGGCTTTTTATTTCGATATTCCCACGGGAACGGGACTTACGCGGGTGAAACCGCAGAGAAAAACTAGTTAACTATAATTATGGCTTGCTTTAACGGTAAAGGAAAAAATCACGAGGAAACGTTCTTTCTTCACAATATTCTTGAAGATTTGTGAAGTCTGTCAAGGGTCACTGGGCCAGCGAGGCTATGGCACAACCCATTAAAATAAAACTTACTTGAAACGGTACCTCCACTTCATTTACTTTTACGAAAGTATAGGATTTACCATACGTTGATAACTTAGGCACGCTATACATTTATTTTTCAATAGAAAATAGCACGTCCCGCTCTTGGAATTATTCCTGTATCACGAGTTCTTTACAAACATTCAAACAATGGACATAACGAACACGCAGTCTCAAAATAACCATTCATGGATCACATTTTTCGTTTTGTCCCGTCTGTGATTCCAACCCACCACACTCAGCGCAGAAGCAGTGCAGATGCGACCGTTTAAACCACTACAACCATCACCCATACAAGCGTTGAAGCTTGCATGTTAATAAATCATAAAAATCAATCATATTAATGTGATAATCTTATCTAAGGATTACCTTATTTATGTAAATGTGAAAGTAATATATTTAGCTTGATTTTGATGAAATGTGGCACAACACCAAGTTAGGCACTATCAATAGGTATTTAATTACAGTTTTCTTTTCCAAATTAAGGTAAGAATTTCACCTACATATCTAAACTATCCTAACTAATATTATGAATGCCAATGTGAGTTTGTTTGCTTATTTCTTTGTTCGCTTGTTTGTTACGCTTTCATGACTTAACTATTTGACCGATCATCATTAAATTTCGCATACACGTTGGCAGGGGACAAAACAAAAATTTTAACGAAAAGGAAAACTAATTTCAGGAAGGAATATTCTGAAACAAAAAATGCACTAAAAGGTAAAAAATATAATTGCGTATTCTTGTGTCAACAATAAAATTATTAGGATAATATAGTTACCTAACTATATTAAAAGTAGTCAGCATCGTGGCGCATGCAGTAGTGACTGCGCTTAGCACGACGCGGACGTAGCGGACGCGTGGGCTCAGGATCGATTCTGACCAAAACAAAATCACATTTTCTCGGCGGGGTCGCGATTGCATGTGAAAGCGATTCGCGCGGCCCCGCCGTCTATGGTTATGTCGAGCAACACCGTGGTAGGTTTAGTCGGTATTACTGGGGTGAGCCCGATATATACTCGGGATACTCGGGAGCCCGACATAACCTCTCCGTCGCCCCGCGGAGAGGTATGAGTCAAAGCATACCCCCACGTAAAAAAAAGAATATTAAAAGTAACCATGTCCTTTTTATAACCTCAAACACGTGAAAAACGGCAAAAAAATTGTATCGCGTGACCTTGAGGTCAGAGGTCAAAGGTCATAGTTATTTCGGGGGTATATCGACTATGCTGAGTCGAATGGCGTTGACCACGAGACTAGCTCTTACGGTTCTTGAGTTGAAAATTGTATAACGGACGGACGGACGGACGGACGGACAAAGCTGTTGCATAAGAGTTTTATCGAATTCTAAAACAGCTTCCGCACTACGAATAATTCCTGAATCGCAAGGACTTTACAAACATTCGAACAACGGCGACAAAATGCCAAGAAAACTGGCAATATATTTTAATGTAAGATCATTAGAAAAAGGAATCTGGTACAGAAAAATACAAAGTGAGCCTTCTCGTATTCCCTGGTTTATCACTGCTGCCCTCAAAAGGAAACCTGTCGTCATGGCTCACAGACTTAGATCTGGACACGTCCCACTCAACAAGTTTAGACACCTTATGGGAATAAGTTCTACCTGAATTGTAAAGATTGTGCCATTGTGGAGGATGTATACCATTTGTTCGTGGAATATGTCAGGACTGGGGCTGTGAGACAAGAGCCAATGGAAAAATTTCATATAAACTTATTTGATGCGGGTACTTATCAAACATTATTTTCCAAACCATTGTCCGAAGGAGCAATTTTACTTTATAGAATCGTAGAATAAGATTTAAATAAGTCCCTATAATTATGGTTAGGTTACAATGGGGCTGACATGGTCTTATTTTTGACTTCAAGCCCTTACGGCGACAAAGAACATCCAGACTCGGAATAACCATTTGTAGATTAAACAAATTTTGTCCCGTGTGGGAGTCGAACCTACAATACTCGGCGTAATGGCCATGGCGAGGCGACCACTTTAACCACTACGCCATCCGTGCAATCACGTGTTTACTTATCTTTCAAAGTCAACAAGTATAATGATTGTGTCAAAAGAATAATGACATTATACGGGTTCCTTTTTAAATATTTAACTACAATATCCTTAAAACAGTTATTTAAATAAATATACCTACACTAGATGTGCCCGCGGTTTCACCCGCGTTTATGATTACTGCGCCGCACCCGTGAGTCGTAGCGTGATGTTATATAGCCTTTAACCTGCCTCGATAAATAGGCTACCCAACAATGAAAGAATTTTCAATTCGAACCAGTAGTTGCTGAAATTAGCGCGTTCAACTAAACAAACAAACTCTTCAGCTTTATAATATTAGTATAGTTAGACCGTTGTTTCTTTTTACCAAATATACCTGATTAGATTTAGCCCGCGGCTTTACTCCCGTTCATGTCGATTTTGTTAAAAAGTATTCCTCGGGAACAGAGCTTTTCAGATTGAAAGGTCCTATTTGTCCATTTCTGTTGCTGTTTCCCCGATAACGTGTATGCGAAATTTTATGATGATCGGTCGAGTAGTTAAGCGTGTAAGGTGTGTAAGCGTAACAAACAAACTCACATTCGCATGTATAATATTAGTTGGGTTTTCTTTTCTCTTTATTAATTTAGGGGCATATGTCCATCAAAGATAGGTGAGCCCCAGCGTTTCCTAAACAGTACATATACTACACGCTACAATAATACACAATTTTATTTTAAGTTATAAATATTAGCAGCAGCGATAGCATTTTTTTTTTTTTTTTTGTTTCCCAGGAAAAATGCTTCATGCACTGCCCGCCGGCTAGGGGACGACACCGGCGGGGGAGTGTGGGACTCCCAGCGAGACGCGCTGGTATACCCACTAAAAAACCTGGGGTGTTCCCTCTCTCATCCAATAGGGGGGCCAGTTGGGAGCTAAAAGAATTCATCCATAGCAGGCCCCCCCATGTGGGTGTGGGCCGGGTCAAACGGACCCGGCCACCTCTCGTCCCCAGGGGAGAGCCTGACCGCTCTCCCCTTTCGACGTTAGAAGGCGCGCGGGAACACCGCGCGCGCCCTCTCGGGGTTCCTAATTTACGGGTGGCAGGGTCCCCTCAGGCCTTGCCACCCGGAACCCTTAAGTGGGGGGCAGGAGAGCGACAAAAGCGCGTCTCCTGCGCCCTCTCCTCCGGCGGCGGACATCCGGGGCGTAAGGATCATCCTCACGCCCCCGTTCTGCCGCCTCCTTCTGCGAGATGACAGTCTCGCAGAGCAGCAGCGATAGCCTAGCGGGAAACCGTTGGACTGCCACGCAGAGGTCTCGAGTTCGAACCCAAGGCGCGCATCTCTGACTTTTCGAAGTTATATGCTTATTAAATAGTTAATTATCGCTTGCTTTAACGGTGAAGGAAAACATCTTGAGGAAACCTGCATATCCGAGAGTTCTCCATAATGTTCTCGAAGATATGTGAAGTCTGCCAACCCGCACTAGGCCAGCGTGGTGGACTATGGCCTAACCCTTCTCACAGTGAGAAGAGGCCCGTGCC
The DNA here is from genome assembly GCA_930367265.1 of Catocala fraxini. Lineage (NCBI taxonomy): Eukaryota > Metazoa > Arthropoda > Insecta > Lepidoptera > Erebidae > Catocala > Catocala fraxini. The sequence continues at coordinate 25,195,053 of OV884027.1, read as the reverse complement.
CAGCAGTGGGACAGTTTAATACAAGGCTGATATTATTATAACTATTGAAGAATCGTCGGTTAAAATAATCTTTCCTATAATAAATGTTGCAGCTTCTGAAATCGGTTCTGCTAATATGCTTAAAAATACGCCTCGTTCATACTTGTTATTATTAAAATTCTGCACAAATGATTCTCTAACCCTTTGATATTTAACACACTCGTTCACATACGTGTTGAACATCTTCTATTGCGCCACATACATCACAACTTCACCTAGTTGTACCGGTGAACCTAGTTGTACCAGTGAACCTAGTTGTACCGGTAGTGGAACCGGTGTTCTTTAGCGAGAATCTGCGGTTTGTCAAATCTCAGGTAGTGGTTGATCCCCTGTTGCACACGTTCACACACTCTGAGCTCATTCTGCGTAAATAGAAACACCAATGATTAAATTATGTTCGGGTACTTTGAAATAACTACAGTGGAACATTGAGACAACTACCATCTTAGTCTCCCTGTGACCAAGGCTGCTGAAAAGCAACCAAAACGTCGGGGAAAGTGTAAAATTAAATTAAATCTAAATAGGTTTATAATAATTTTATTAGCTTAAAAATTAGTAGAGTTTAATAGTAGTAGTAGTGTAACAGTTTTCTAAATTATGTAATATAGTGTCAAATAAACAACGCGATAAAATCCGTATATAGTAGTTTAATTTCAATGAATAACATTCGCGTAAACAGAAGACAATATTATATTATAAACATTTTCATAATATTAACTGCATTAACAAACCTAAAAATTGTTTTTCGCTTTTAGTCAGTGGAACTAAACGATTTATTGGTGGTTTATTGACTGTTCTTCAAAATAAATAGATAGAACATACATATACCTACCATGCCGTCCAACATGAATACAAGATTTTTGGGTTCCAAACCAAAGTAGTAAAAATTAAAATCTTATGTGCAATTTTGCCTTTCCATGCGTCTGTTCGTTCGTGTGTTTGTCACAGATACTTATCTCAGCATCAAATAAAGACTATATTTCCAATAATTATAAATCACGGGAACGAATCCCTCGGAAGCAGTAGTTAAGGTGTGAAAGCGTAACAAACGAACTGATATTCGCATTAGTAATATTAGTTAGGATGCTTTAAACTATCTCTCGCAACTTATGTTTAATGTGTTTATGCTTTTTAACAGAGATTGGAGTAGGATCAATAGGTCAAATGGGGTGTCATATTACACACACACGCACACATCATAAAATATAATAAGTAAGAACTTAAACTATTTTATGCTGCATATTAAATTATACTTTTAATTATTTTTGAATGTTTGCAAAAATAATACCATTCCCGACGTCATTATCTCCGAAGTTTACTAAGCGGAAGATTAAAAATAAATCAAAAGAAAATTCAAAACATATATAAAACTTAGAAAACATTATTTGAAAGATTACAGATAAATAGTTGTTGCTAGCGCATTTTACCAAATATATCATTACAAACAAACTTAGTTTTGCGGCTGGTATTCAAGCGGTGCAAACTGATGACTTCAACTACAAAACTCTATATCCGGCGTTGGTAGTGCAACGTTAACGAATACGTCACAGCTGTGCATGAGGTCTCAGGTTCGATGTCCAGGTACCTAGCTGTGCCGCGAACGTGTTTTTTTTGCAAAATTAATTATTTTGACATATTATTTACTATGGGGATGAATATTATTTTTTAATGTCGTGATGCGTTCATAAAATTATTCTTTTAAATAATGTGCTTTTTAATCGTTGACTACTGCTATCGTAGTAATGGTAAAAATATATATCAATATTTTGTGCATGTGCATGATTCTTTATCATGCGTAAAGATCATTAAGATAAGTAAAAGTATGCCATAATAGATTATGACATAAAATTGTAGCTATGTGAATCAATAGTGAACTTTGCCTACTACTTCTGCAAAAGTCGTGCAGCTTTGGATACATAAAAGACTCTGTATGTATTGTCTTAGGTACGAGGTATTGTACCTAAGACAAAACACACAGAAAGTTCTATGTATACTACGTAAGTAAAGCCGACTAACACTTGCATTTTCTATCTCTACAATCGAGTAATTTGGCAATGCGGTTAAAATAATCAACTAAGCCAATGTAGAAAGCAAATGCTTTAAGCGCCATCTAGAGACAAAGTTTAAAAGACCTGTATATAATAGAGGGTTCCCTATTTATTCGCATAAAATTATATTATATCATTTTATTTTTTTTTTGACCTGGGGGATTGCATGACGCTTACCACTCCGCGGGGGCGGGCGGAGGGGTTATGTCGGACTCGCCGGGGTAAAAGAAAGATGGAATAAGAATAATGTACCTCCCGGAATACCGACTAAACCTACCACGGTGTTCCTCGACAAAACCACTATCGACAGGGCCGCGCGAAACACTTGCGCATGCAGTCGCGACCCCGCCGAGGTTTCGGCCCGCCGTATGAAACGGCAGACCACTACCCGATAAGACCTACCCTATAGGCACTTCGCAAAAATAATCCCTACTGTCCCCCCTAGAAGGGGAACGGACTCGACACAGAGGCGCGCGTGGGAACACGCACGCCTCTGTGTCGAGTCCGATTAGTCCGAAAGATACCCCGCTAATACCGACTAAACCTACCACGGTGTTCCTAAACATAACCATAGACGGCGAGGCCGCGCAAATCGCTTTCAAATGCAATCGCGACCCCGCCGTGGTTTCGGCCCGCCGTGTAAAACGGCAGGCCACTACACAGAAATACTTCCTCCACCGTCTCCCTGGGAGGGATAAAGACACGATACAGAGGCGCACGTCGGAACACGCACGCCGCCTCTCGGACCTGGTGCTGAACGGATGGCGGGCAGGCCGACAGAGCCCACCACCCCCAGGTCAATCCTCAGGGTGGCTGGAGGTCATCTCGCGCCCTCCGGCGCCCGGTTCTGCGGTTGGGGAGAGGGTTTAAACGCTCCCTCTCCCGCTCCGCCGCCTCCTTGATGGAAATGACTTCCTCACAAAAGAAGGCGACGGCGTTCCACGACCTCTCACTCCGGAATATTATGTCATAATTTAACATGGCATATTTTTACTTATCCTAATAATAGTTACGCATAATATTGATTTGGCATAATTGTTTGGGCATAATTTTTTAAGCATAAACTATAAGCATAATAATTGTTAACCATACTATTCCAAAGCATAAATTTAAAGTTTTGTAAATATTGTGTTTGCATTTAATAAAATACTTTTCATATATAAAATAAATATGTTGGCGGCTTAGGGGTGGCCCAAGGGCCACCCCCGCTGCACCTTAACCTATTCTAACACTATGGTACCCAAGTTATATATGCCTTATAACTTTATGCCAATCAAAATTAGGGCAAAAAGAATTAGCCTAAATGATATTTATGCCTACTGAAATAGTATGCCAAAAACAATTATATCAAATAATAATTCTGACAAAAAAAATTATGCCTAACCCACTATGCTAAATAAAATTAGTTCAAAAAAAATTAGGCGAAACAAAGGGATCCTGTAATAGAGGTTTGGTCAACGCCATCTAGTTAAAATACTACAAACTTTATTGACTACTGTTACTATAATCAATAAATCATTATTATTTTACGTACATACGCCTATTTTAAGTTCTTTGTGATTTCCTAACAGCTATATTCGATTATTATTTCAAACGCCGGAACCGTTATATTGACTTAAATAATTTATACTTTTTTTTAATACTATTTTAAGCCAATAATTTTAATATTCATATTTTAGTTGCTTGTTTGCCTTAGCTATTAGCTCAAACACGTTTTAACTAAAATGCATATTGGACTGTTGCATTAGATAGTTTCTTGACATATTTAGTGCGAGCATAAGCCCTCTGCCAGTTCAATTGCTAGTTTAGGCAAAATGTCATCGCAGTTTATGGATTCCATTAGGTACCATAGCACGCAGAATATGGGTAGGTACGAGAATGACTATTAGTTCGGTCATAATTATGATTACTGTAACCTGATATAGCTACCTACCCGCCAGGCCAGTAGATGCAGTATTATGTAGCTACCATGCTTACATCTACTTTATTTATTATATATATATTACAACTTATATACTACGCAACATATTTTTGGTTTCTCAATTAAGTACTAATTGATAGACCAAGTCCTGGATTCTATCCCACAAGGTAATGTTCTCCTTTCAACTTGTACCTGTTGTGTCGCACCAGATCCCCGGTGACCTGGCACAATTTTTATGATGTCTGGTATTCTAAGACTTAACTGATAAATGTTATTTTAAAACACTTTAGTTCTAAATTTGACTTCAGATTGCGCTGCCCCAGAATGTTGCCATTATTTCACGGACAAAGCCGCAGGCAGTAACTAGTATATTCATAATACACATTTCATACCTGTATATAACAATAATGAAGAATGAAACTAAGAAATATGAAACCTCTCTGGAATAATCTAATATCCTGCAGGATGAGGTTCATAATCATAACTAGCGAGTTTATTCCAGTAAGTACCAGTCAATTGAGACTCCGGACCAATCGTAACCTTACCAATGATAGTCAAAAATCTATTAGAAAAGGTAGAAGAAAAGGAAAACACAGAAGAAGGAAAATTGGATTTGTGTTATAATAAGACTATAAGTTAAAAGCGGAGTTTAAGGCAGAATGAAAAATAAGTAAAAGCAGAGTTCCCTAATAAAAATTGAATGCGTTATAATAATGTACACTAGCAGCAAATATTTTGATTTCATTTTTATATCTAATACCTAAGTGACAATAACAAATTAAGACATCTATAGAACAACAACAATTAATTTAAAACGCCTGCGAAAAATAATTAAATTATGAAACACGAATTTGTTGCTCGTTTTGTAAAATAGGCTCTAGAAAACTTATAAGATACTTCTGTTGTCATTTTATGTTTAATTTTGTGCGACTATTTTATATAACTCATAGTCGTAATAAATTGGAACAAATATAACATTTTACGTAGTATTTCCTTTTTGCGTTGCTATGTTTTTAAACGAAGTACCTTAATGTTTCTGTTTCCTAAACGATTCTCATTTTGACAGTTGTAACATTTGACGTTTCTTCGTCTGACGTTTTCAGCTGACGTCATACAACACTTCGGCCAGTGGCTGTCAACATTTTATCCAATCTTAATTCATGTAAAATACTGGGTCTAATAAATACAAGAAATGAGGCCATAACTTTGTGCAAATTATTTATATGTTTTCGGTATCTGGCTGTCAATTACCGATTATCCGACTGTACTAACAACATTAATTAGTGCACGGATGGCGTAGTGGTTTAAGGCCACTGCTACTTCGCCGAGTGTTGTCGGTTCGAATCCCACACGGGCCAAACATTTGTGTGATTCACAAATAGTTGTTCTGTGTTCTTTATGTCTGTTATCTGAATGTTTGTAAAGTCTCCCGCGATGCAGAAATTATTTCTAGAGCGAGAATTGTCTTTTATAACAAGAAAATCTATGAGTAATATGGGAAGGAACACTTTAGAAAATTGGTCATCAACGCCGCGTACAAGAAAATTATCAGCCATATTGATACTATGTGTACCTACACAATCAATCGTATTAACGTCAAATCAATTTCAAGTTACGAATACTTGATTACAAAAATACCTAACGATAATCAATGACAATGAACTGATTACCATTCGGATACGGGGGTCACACCGAGTTCGAATATTTATCTTTTTTTGTTATAATTGCACATCACTTCTATCAATATCATATCGATATACTTACTTGATTACTGTTTCAAACGATATCAAATTATTGGCACGGTAAAAGAATTTTTTAAATATTGTGCTGGACTAACTTTCAGAAACTAGGTGAGTGAGTACCTAAATTCATCGAGTGTCAAATTTAGACTACACGTGTCACTAACATACAAATAAACTTAATTCAAACAAATCATGCATAAAACCAATAAAATGTTTACAACCACAATACTACATCATAACAACGATGCTGATTACGTCACTTGAACATAGTTGAACATACAAGCACGAGAAGATCCTTGAACTAATAAATTATCTTGAATGAGTCAGACATTAGTTCATCCGGGCTTTAGAAGCCTTCGTTTCGTCCATTGCCGTTCCGTCATGTATATTACCAAGATCATTTCCTAAACGAAACAATTTTAGTAAGTAATGGTTTCAGTAATCCACTCGTAAAAACTTTTAAAGGCCTTGCTCACTCAGTCGTGAACGACGATTCACTGTCGTCGGAGCAACTATTGCCATGAAAACAGTGTATTTTCATAATGCAACAACCTCTTTTCGCAACCGTCAAAACAGTACTAATAGAAGAGTGATATTTTATTATCTTATCGATAGATTATGTACACAAGTGTAGTTTTTGTGCCGTGTAATGGACAACACATTAGTTACCAGCACTCAAATGGGTACCGTGTGATTAACAGTGAATATAACGAAAGTAATATAACCAACAAACGTATGGCAAATAATAAAGAGTTATCATTGAGCTTCCATAACTTGATCAAACGAGGTAAAGTGCCTGTGTTCTATATTCGAAATTGTTTTTTTATTTATTTTTATGTGTGGCCACTGTAATAACCAAGTGAGTAATAAAGGAGGTTTTATTTTTGCCATTGTATCTGATATCAGTAGAATATAATTGGTGTTTGTTGTTATGTTTTGTTCCATTTTCTAGCATTTACAGCCAATTTAAATTTCAAATTAATGGTATGACTTGTTTTTCTTATTAACATAGTTAATTGCCAATATCAAATTTAAGCATACTCTTGCTACGGGATTTTAATACATATTGCCTGCATAATTGAACAAAGATCAATGTCTACCATATTCAAATTTAAATGATTAGGCATATTATCCTGCCATTATTTTTAATAAATAAGTATGTGATTTCCTCGTTTATAACATTATTATACAAAAGACAAAATTGTTACCTTGGTAATGGATTTGTTTTTATGTGTAGTACAAAAAGTATTCTTCCATTAGGCAAAAGTACAGGAAATAAGCAGTGTACTTGATTTAAAACTAAAATGCTTCATTATGGCAAATAATAATAAAATTACATGATTTATTTATTACATTACATTACTTTAATATAATTTGAATAATTTTATAATAATGTCATATTATATCATTATGCCTAATTGTAAATGCCTCGAGGTAATACAATAATGTGTTGTACCCATATTTCTACAGCTTTGTTATTGTCTCACATAATAAGTGATGAGCTTTATCCGTAACTGGATTTGATACCAGCATTTGACCAATAAATCATAAGTACCCAATACTTTGTTGCCCTAACATAAAATCAAACCTTTTATCTTATGATCACTACTTGCACAAATACTTATGCCACAAGATGCAGTTCTCACATAGGTCAGACACAATTAGTTTTCAATTACGTCTGGCATTTTAGCAGTTGACAGTTTAATATTACTTAAGTATGTTTATTTGTGCACACTATCTAAAATCTATTAAGAAATTAATTGGAAAAACAGATAACATTATCTGCATTTCTAATTAAAATAGTTTACATATTATAGTTAAATGTTAACAAACTCATAAATCTACATTGTGTATATTTTAATCTCTGAAAATCAATATAGATATTTATTGTTTCTTAAATAAGTACTGCAATTGTTTGGACACTTTATTTTTTTTTTGTAGTATTATAAAGCATCTTCTAAAATAAATTCACAATTTTAGATCAATCAATCATTTAATTGGCGTGATTACTTTTTATTTTAGATTATTACAGCAGGTCCATCATTATTATAAAATCATAATGGTATATCTTTTTTTATAATATAAATCTGTCATTTTACAAGAAATTACTATTTTAATTTAAAGTCAACTTATCGTCTGTGTCAAGATTATGCAAACAAAGTGGCAAGCACAGTTAGTAATAAAATATAACCTAATAGAAATGGAGTCTTAGTTACAACCATTTGTATTTTATGTGTAAGCTTGTTAAATTTATGACAATATAGACTGTTTTATGTTCTGTGAAGTTTATATGTAGAAGCGCATTTGTATAACTGTTAACTATTGAGTGCTTAGTACATGGTAGTATAATTGGGATATTCTGTCATAAAACTCTTAGCTGCATCAAGGAGTCAGGAATAGTATTGACAGTTATACTGTACTCTGAAGATCATAATTATAGTTTTATATCAAATGTATTAACAACACCATGCCTAGGTTCACAAGAGACAAATATCATTCAAAAGTAGACATAATGATATTTTATCTTGCTATGAGGATTTAAAAGCTTCAGAATAACTTTTTGACTCATGTGTAGTACTGCCAATGTACATTTTAGTTTAATAATGCACTAAGTCTAATTTTTCATCTGCTGCAAGGTGACATTTTATCAATTGCTAGCAAATTCCTCACACAGTAATTATTTGGTAGTCACTTAGACAATGCTTGACCATTCGTTTTTGGAGTTTAATAAAAGATAATTCCTTTCTGGCCCAGCGGTAGTGATTGTGACTGCTTTGCACAATGTCTCGGCCTCGATTCCCATGTCAGGCAATGTGTTATTGAGAATTCCAATCAAAAAATTTCCAATAACAATGCAAAATCTGGCAATGTGGGTGGTAAATAGCAATAGACCCCTATTAAGGCCTAAATTGTAGCTGGTGACTACTGTATGACTATGTGTGTATATAATATATTAAGAAATTGTCAAAACTACTTAAATTAACGAAAACTATATAAAATACTCTTTACAGTTAATAAAACACTCTCTTATCATATTATTGAAGTTAATAAAACAAAACACAATCTATATGGATTACAGTACATTGTTTTATCAATAATGTTATTTACAATATCATAAGACTTTCTGTAAGCAAAATTTTATATCTTTGTAAGATCTATATGGTTAGAACTGTTATGGCACCTTTATTTTGAAATCTTTAATTTAAACTTGCTAAAGTCAAAAACCAAAAATCATCTATTTATTTGTGATTTAGGTACTAAGTTTAGTGAAGTGTCCTATGAATATATTGTTTTAAAGAAGGAAGTATTGTCGACATAATTAAATAATTGGTATTGTATTTATTACATATAAGTACAATGCCATTTATTTATAAGTTAATATTTACATTAAATGCTAAATTATAAACTGATACCTAATGAACTGCACATCATATGTGTGTGCTATGATGTATCTTCATATTTTGCCGTGAGTCCCTTGCAGGTATCTTCTGATAGGGTTAATCCATTAGTTCCCAAAGTGGTCCATGTGGACCCCCGCAGGGGTTCACGGGAGACTCGACGGGGGTCTACGTTGGCGTGACAAACCATAAATCGTAAGCGGGTGTCCACGAAAATTTATTTGCTCTCGATAGTGAAGAACTAAAATGTTGGCTTGACTTCACCTATCAATGTAGCTCAGCAACTGTTACTTGTAAAAACTTGCATATTCCATAATGAGTACCAGTGGTCCAAAAAAATAAAGATCAGCCCGTAGATATATGATCAAATATAAATACGAATGCCAAAGAATATGGTAGAAATGTAGCTGCAGGAGATCCACCGGAACCTGCTAAATTTTGAAAGTGGTCTATGGGAAAAAAGTCTAGGAACCTCTGGGTTAAACCATTGCCTGAATCTTGTATAAATTGAAAGGTTCAGGCAATGGTTTGACCTTCATAAGTATACTCACTAACTTTGAAGTTCATAAGTTTTACTTTGTGGCCTAAATTAATAAAAGATTTCTCGATTTTGACATTGACTATGTTATTCTAGAACAATTCAAAAGCGGCGAAGTGACTAAATTAGATTTAATTTAGTCAACTCAGACAATGAACCAGACAGAATGAAATGTCTTCATCTATTCTTATCCCTACTCATATTATATGTACATAATATGTTCGTTGGTTTATGAGGTGCTTCTTTAGAACGGAGAATCGGATCGATACGGTTGCTTTTTTGCGTAGTGATAGCTTAGGTGCCGGCATGTGAAATAGATAATGAAAAAACAAAATAGATGATTCTTGTCGAAAAATATTTTTCTTTAAAGACACTAATTTTTACTTGATGCTTTGTTCCTGGAAACTGCAAGTGAAACTTGTATTTAATAAATTAATGTTCTAGCTGATATAGTTAATAGCGAATTAAGATGAACTTTGGTATACTCATTTCACATATTTGTATTCACAACTAAATCACTGCATCTAATATGACAAAATATGACCTCTAGATAGACATACATTACGCTTGAATACTGAGGATTTAAAAGCGAGCGAGCAAGATACTTACCCTATAACTTGAGACTTTAGTAGATGGGTTCCTTAGGTGCAGGCACAAAATGCCTCTCAAAAGCTATTAGCCCATGCAGATAGCTTTCATACGCCTGAGACTACGTCATTATAGATACATTCTTGTACCTGTATCTAAGTAGACAACTGACTAAAATTTTACATTACATAAATGATCAGTGTGTGTACTTATATTGCCTTTTTTATATTAACAGATGAAGAACTTTACGGATACACAAACTACGCAATGGATACGCCGACGCCAAATCTTACACCTGGAGATTGCCTACCGGGATTCTTCCAGCAACTGGACTCCTTGAGCCCAACGTTGGACTCCGAATTCGACGAGAGCCTCGCGGTACCCGAGTCACTGTCTATGATTGAGGGGGATAAAGTGGATAATAAGGACAATGAACCATGTGGTATGTATTTCTCTGACTCATCAATTAGCCGGCAACCAGGCACAATGGAAAAAGCATTCTGTCTCGGCCCTAGGATCCGAGCGTTGGCCGAGAGGTCCCTAAGGCTCCAAACAAATATGCCAAAAAAAATGAGCCACAGAAATATTTGTGTGTTGTGTGATCCACAAATAGTTGTTTTCAGTCTAAATGTTATTTGTGTTCGTTGTGCGAATATTTGTTAAATCCTTAGCAACACAGGCTTCCTTTTGTTTTGAAAAATTTACGTGGCACCAACGCCTGCCTAATTGGTTAATTTCGATTGAAAACTTAGTCGCAGAAGGTTATTTTAATTTTTTCTTTTGAGTGTAATTATTATAAGCCTGTTGATGCTTTTATTTGAAAGATGCTATTAGGGTTAATATACGGGATAATTAATATTCCAGTAAGTTTCCATGTTTGGTATTTGCGACACTACTAGTATCCTTCACGTATTACCAATCCTGCATAATAGGGCTCACGGGCCACGTCGCTGCTAGTGCTAGAAACTAAGCCTTATGGTCCTTTCTGACAAGACAGCGTTTCCTTTAGGTGCTTGAGATTATAATTATTTAACTAGCTTTCTACTGTGGTTTAACCCAGGTTTATAATGACTGCTCCGCTTACGCGGCTGTTAGCGCTAAGATATATGCCTATAACCTCGCTCAAAAATTTGGCTATAAAAATGCAAAAATAATTTTCAAATCTGACGGGTAGTTCCAGAGGTACGATAAGTTTAGTTTATTAATATAGATTATGCGATACGTTTTCTATAATCGATAAAAGTATTTTTTTTTATCTGACCACCATATCCCATTATTCAGTCAGGCTGCAAATAGCACAAGATAAAACAAAATGTAGTAATTGATGACTGTAATTTATTTGTTATCAGTGCAAAGGGATTGTCATTATTATCTAGTGGTATTTTATGTTATCCTAATCCTCACTAGAAGTGGGGATCATCACGCGCTAATTATAATGTGGTGATAGTAAAATCTAATTCGTGCCTCGGAGAGCACGTTAAGCCGTCGGTCCCGGCTGCCATGAACATCTATGGCAGTCGTTATTGGGAGGGTCAGTACTCACTAATATCCTGACACTGGTCTAGCCTTAGGGTATCGTTAGCCTTCGGGTTGCGGAGGTCAGGTAGCAGCCGCTCCGTGTAAAAACTGATATCCAGTCAAATCCGGATAGACTAGAAAAGCCGACCCCAAGTGACTTGGGAATAATAAAGGTTAGGGAGAAGAGGAAGATAGTAAAATCTAAGGGCTACTTCACTAATTAATATTATAAATGCGAATATGAGATTGTTTGTTACCCTTTTACGCCTTAACTACTTACCTGAACGTCATGAAATTTAGCAAAACAACCTGTCAGGGGTACAGCAAAAGACAATACTGTTCCCGAGGCATAGAATTCAATTGACATAACCGACATTTACACGAGTGAAGCCGCTGGCAAAATATAGTTGGATAATAGATTTAATCTTTAAAGTTAACATTAGTTATAAATTAACTATCTGTAATTTGATATCGTATCAATTGTTATCGTTTAGTTTCTAATTTCACGGTAATTCAAAACAATAACCGGCCAGCAAGAACTATTTATTTTCTTTTTATTGAAAGTTCAGTACCGTACTGTGAATAAAAAGCGAGGTAAAGAGTTCTAAACAGTCAGCTAAACTGTTTTTAACAGGTTCTTAACGTCAAAGTCAAAACAATTACCTATGAACGTCAAAATCTATAAGCTAGTGGATTTAATAATTATGTCCTCTAGACCGATTTCGATCACGGCGCCATCTGCGCAGACGATATTATAGTGCACAAGCGTGTGCGCAAACACAAGTGCACTCTCAGTTCCCTAACTCTCATGATCCGATGGGACGGTAATCCGACACGACTGGAGAGAGATCAGGCGCAGGACCAACAGCTTTACGTGCTTTCCGAGGCACGATGTCCAACGCCGCCAACTTCCTAACTCCGGGCTGTTATTGAGATTACTTAACAGAAAAACCCAATAACTTTTTGCTGGCCCGACCCGGGATTCGAAACCGAGACCTCATGCACAGCAGTCGCAATCACTACCGCTGCGCCACGGAGGCAGTTAATTTTTCTAAGTTACTAAAGCTACACTTAGGTTAGTTGTTAGGATCGGGCAAAGGATTAGTCCTATGCGAAGACACCTATAAGAAAATTACGACCACTCTTTTAAATATTTTTTCTTATTGCAAAATTTTTATGTTGGAACGTTAAAAAATATGCAATATAAATAAAATTTTAAGAGAAAGAAGATACCAGCCACTTACTTCTCGAATCGTCTTGTGTTTCTATGGTATGCAAAATTTTGTTAGTTTCATACATATTTTATCTTACTAATACCTAATAGAAAAGCTATTGAAGAGTTCTAGCTGTATCGGTGTAATCCACTCTAGTAAACAAATAAATAATTATCAACTTATCTATGTACATATTTAGGTTTACATACGTACTCGAAAACATTTTACAATCTTTGATCTAAAATATGTATAGTGGCCTCCCTGATAATATTCTGATAACCATCTAATACATCAATATGTCCAAATAAATAAAATATGTCCGTAAAGGAGGTTTTCGGAGAAGTTCGTGACAGATTTGTGAGTGATTAATGCGCATTGGAATGTGGCTCATATGAAAACAACAATTGAATTATTTCTAAAAAGATATGGCTTTATATGACGTGGTTAAATGCGCAAGTTGAGTAACTAAGCACTAACCAATTGAGCATGGGTGCTCGCGGTGTTTCGTGTAAACGACCGATGCGAACAATCCGCGCAAGAAACCCTTGTGACTAACTTGCACATGAAGCCATGCGGGTAGTTCGCGCTTGTAACTCACACCAACTGAGTACCTGATTTTTGAAAGACTTTAATTATCATTCGGGAATAAGCATATATCTATGTAGGTATATATGTAAGAAAATGGGATAAAGCTACACGGTTTGTATCGCGCTGTTTCATTCTAACGCGTGCAATAACAATGCTTCTATAGATGGTCATAAGACCACCAGTAGGTCTTTCGTCTTCCACGGTATCTACGCATAACTAATTGACTGGAACATTCTTATCAATTTATCTGCACATATATCAAGAATAAGCATCGAAACGGCACTATCAATTTTGATTAATCTTTTAAAGATTATAGAGAGTTTGACTTTGTATTACTATCTGCAGTTTGTTTCATTTGCATATCTTGTAGGATTTGGAAAATAACCAAGACGCTAGTATTAAGTTTTCTTAACTCCTTCGCTGGTGCCGTGGCATAAGTAAAGGCCTATGTGGCCTAACATGAAGATTAGCATTCAATGCCTAGGTACCGAGTAAGGTTATTGGTTATTTTAGAGAAGACTTTTTCAGTAGTTGCATAGTCTAGCAATGCGCCCAGCAGAAGACCAACCTGTATGACGTAGGACAAAAAGACGAAGAAGAAGAGAAGATGTAGGGAAAACATAGCTGTTGAAATGTAGATCTAATGCCTATCTACCCCGCCTAGACTATGATTATAACTACTTCCTTGGTGCAGCGGTAGTAAATGTGACTGATGTGTATAGGTCTCGGGTTCAAATCCCAGATCGGGCCAACAAAAAGTCATGGGGTTTTTGTGCTAAGAAATCTCAATAGAGATTCAAAAAGAGTTATGAAGTTAGCGTGGTTAAAAACCCCCGTACCTAGGAATACACGTAAAGTCCTGCGCCTGATCTTTCCCCGGCCGTGTCCGATTGCCGCCCCATCGAGTGCACTTATGTTTACGTACACACTTGTGAACTACAATAATTTTAAGCAGATTACCAGTTTTAATAAAGTTTGGTGGCCGTGACCAAAACTCTGTCTGTAGAATATTAGTACTACCTTGCCATAATTTTGTAGATACACAGGCCTGAATAATGAACCTACAGATAATGAAGAGATTCCATGCTTTCCATACAATGTGGCTGTCAAAGATGCGATTAAGATCTTGTGCGAAAATACGTCCAATACGTTCACGCTTCTGTGAGTATCGTGTAAATACTCTTTGATAAACTAATGAGTCTGACGTCAGAATATACGTCGGAATATATCATAGATAATATAGTATATCAGAATATAATTTACCTCTATGTCTTATCTACGAAAATCAGTGATAATGCTTTGACGGCTAGTGTCTAATCATTATAAAAACCTAATATTCATTAAGTTAATATAGTCTACGTACTAGAGGAGACATATCAATTTATTATTTTGTGCAACACGTGTTAGGCCCCGTTCTTATACCAAGAAACAAGTAATTTTACCTTCTTCTCCTACTCTCTTAAACTTTATTATTCCCAATTCACTTGGGATCGGCTTTTCTGGTCTAACCGGATTTGACTGGATATCAGTTTTTACTCGGACCGTATCTTTGGGATACTACGCTCCATGGCTCGCTGACAAACCTCTAGCGCAGATCTCTGTTAACCAGTCAAATACGATGTTTGTGCACCCTACGTGACTCTTAACTCGTGTTGCAACCAATTTACTTGTGATGACTTTTGTAGTACATAGTACTTAATAACTCAACTCAACTCAATGCTAATATCCGGCCTTTGTTGAAGTGCCTCTTTACATTTTTTGTTTTAGTCGGTAACCTTCGCTGACTCGCCAAAGTTTCGTCGTGCTCGGATGAATGGTTTAGGAACGGATACGTTAGAAACAAACAGACATTTATTTTTATATAATTATAATAATAATTATATTAAAATAAATATAATTATAATAATAATTATTATTATATTTATAATTTAATAGCTTTACTCACAACTTCATACGGAATTTTGGTACATGGACATTATACTTTATTGCTTGCCTGCCATGACAAATGGCAAGATGATTATTGTACTGACCCGGCTACGGCAGATTTTGCGTGCAAAATTTCTATAGAATAAGTACGTCTAGCGGTTTCTGCTTGAAGGTTAGGCATATAAACAGACAAACAAAAACGGTACACACGGCTACACATCAAGTTAGACACCCTATATACGCATAACTACGCTACATACAAAATAGAGAATTGTCGGAAAGGGACAGTGCATAGTGGTGTCGATAATTACATCGACACCACTATGCACTGTCCCTTTTGTGGGTCCCAGTCCCAGGTTAGGTTAGGTTATAACCTAGCCTAACCTAACCTTACCATTAGGTAAGGATAGAGCGTCGCGTCCCATTCAGCGTGAATGAGACAAAATAACAAAAATATAACGCACTCTCGGCCACGATTCGCACCGTTCAACTTCTAATAGTTCAGAGTCCAAACAGTCTAGGTTGATGTGTCCCTGTGTGACCTATATGTTTCTAATATCTCATAATCTAAGAAGCATATTATACCGAATTTATTTTTTGTATTCGAGTATATTTTCGAAAACATGTGTATAGGGTATACATATGTTTTCGAAAAAGTTATTGCTATAAAGCCTTTTTCAAAAACATAAATTTTACGATTTGGTCTACGTTACAATTTCATAGTGTGTATTTATAGGTTATAATTAATTATCGATCTATAAATAGATTGATATATTGCATATTCAAATTCTATTAGTAATCAATAACACTGTCTGGCTAAAGCATACATTCTACTAATAATCGCATTAAACAAAGGTGCGTTGTTGCGGAGCAAGACAAGCGGTACGAGAGTACCGGTTAACCATCTACCTAGCCGGTACTTTTCAAGAGTAATAGCGTTTTGCTGCTGTGTTTATCAGTAAAAAAATCGTATTGTAGTAATACATGACTCATAACATGATTAATAGTGCAGTAATTTATCATTATCATGAACGAAGCTATCCTTTCTTATCGTCTAGACAACTTTGTTAGACTTCACATTTTTATTTACCCTGTAAATATGATACGGGAATATACCCGAATGTATTGTAGTTTGTTTTATTAAACAATATGATATCCTAATCAAATTATTGATTTACGCATTTGAAATACCATCTTTACATCATTTACGTCAAACATTTGTGTGCATGAACATGGATGTTTGTCTTGGTCTGGGTGTTTCTATGTATAATATGTATGTATTTACAAAAAATAATATATATATATATGTGTATGTTTATCCATTGTCTAGTACCCATAGTACAAGCTCTGCTTAGTTTGAACTAGATGGTGTTGTGTGTATATGGTAGAATATTTATTTATTATTTACAGTTTGCTATTTGAATCAAAAACATCAAACATGTTTACACAGTCTTACAAGGTTATTTTCTCATTTTTTGGTTAATTTCTCATTTTGCCAGCTATGGTTTAAGGTCTCACGTAATAGAGAGCAAGCCAAGTGTCTTTTATCACACATTGCGAGATGCGGTGCTGGTACTAGAAATTATAATAATAATTAATAAGTAAATTTCTTTTTTCCAGAATCAAACCAAGACGCAGTGCCATTCAAAGTAGTCCACAACCCTCCAATAAAGTTCAGCTCGGTGCATAGGAAAGTGTTCATTCCGGGCGTTGAAATAAAAGTCAGACTTGTCGAGAACGAACGGAGCGTCACAACACATCTACTTAATCCCAATCTGTAAGTATTACCTTTGTATGTAAGATCCTACATTCATCAGTAGATAAACATCTGTGAGAGGAAGAACTCGCCGTAGACCATTATTTGGTAATGATACAAATGAGCCGTCTCGCCGGAACCTTTTACATGCAATCGTCGTAAGAGTTATAATACTAGCACTGCGTTTTTTACTATGAGTAAAGTTCTGAAGGCTTATATACCTACCATTTCTTTTCTATATTTAATGTCTTAGAGTCAGCTAAGACTTCACGGATGCCGATGGTTGAAGTGTTTGCGTCACTGCTCGCCACAGCCAGTGCCCCGAGTATTGTGGTTAAGAGCAGCGATAGCTCAGTGGGGAGACCAACAGACTGAAATGCAGAGGGTCTCGGGTTCGAATCCACGTCGCGCACCTCTGACTATCGGAAATTATATAACTTTTCGAAATTATGTGCGTATTGATTGACAAATATCGCCTGCTCCGTGCCTCAGAGAGCACGTTAAGCCGTCGGTCCCGGCTGCCATGAACATCTATGGCAGTCGTTATTGGGAGAGTGTCGACACAAAAGATCCCACTGGATCGAAGTGTCGCCGGTCTGCACTGACTGGCCCCCACATAAGATACATACATTGTGGTTTATGTTTGTAAAGTCCCCCGGGGAACAGCAATGACGCCTAAAAGTCATGCCTTGATATGGTATGCTACTATAACTTATCTATATTAAGCAGACCGTATACTTGTTACTTTTGTTATGTAGAAAAATCCAAAGGAAAGACAAAGATAGAACGCCTTTGTAGGGCAGGTCCATCGATTTAAGGTTAAATTCGATCGAGTTTAAATATGTTTAACCTGTCTGGTCATTCTTCAATAAGCATATATAGTTTTTGAGTTACGTGAGGGTAACGGAGGCTCAGCCTCGCACCTCCCACCCCTTCTCTGGGGAAAATTTAAACGGCCGGCAACGCACTTATGACCCCTCTGGTGTTGCGGGTGTCCATGGGCGGCGGTAATAGCTTACCATCAGGCGATCCGTATGCTCGTTTGCCTCCTATACCATTAAAAAAAACCAAACATGGAATATGTGAAAACAAAATCGTTTGTAAAATAATCTTATTACTGAGTACTTACTTTCATTCAAGGTTCAGATATTACAAATGTAAACAGAGACTGTGTATGTTGGCTGATAGCCAATTATGTTGATAATACTCATTGTATAAGAACGCCATCTTTATAATTACACTAGATTTTTCCCGTGACTTCGCTCGTGTAAATGTCGGTTAGCTTAGTAATAGTAACTTTGTATTGAATGAAAAGTACCATAATTATGTCCTATTCTGTACTCCTCATAATGTGTATGCCAAATTTCAGGATGATCGGTCGAGTAGTTAAGACGTGAAAGCGTAGTAGACAAACAAATTCATATATATATTTATATTTTTTTTTTACACTACTAATGTGGCAAACAAGCATACGGCCCACCTGATGGTAAGTGGTCACCGTAGCCTATGGACGCATTCAACACCAGAAGCATCATTTACGTGTTGCCAACCCTTTAGGAAAGGATGTGGGAAGGAGAAGGAGCGGGAAAGGGGAAAGAGGGTAATTGGGCCTCCGGTACTCTTTCTCACCGAACGGACTACGACAGAAGGAATACTGCTATTTCACTTCGATATTCTGTGAGAGGGTAGTCCTTCCCCGGTCGAACCGGCCGGCCCATTCATGTTGAAATCAGCGAGGCTCTACTACTCACAAAAATTGTTTAAGAAGTGATGATTCACAGTTAAACACATTTATGTTTGAACAACACTAACAAACTAATATATTTATAAGTAAACTAGCTTTTGCTCGCGGCTTTGCTCGCGTAAAAGTAGTTTAGTTTATGTTAGTACGCTTTTATTTAAATAAAATAAAGCCTATGTTACTCGGTGATAATATAGCATTCCAACGATGAAATAATTTTTAAGATAGGTTGAGTTTTTGAGTAAAATCGCTACAAACAAACAAAAATCAAATCTTTCTCTCCTTCTCCATATAAACTTTAACTGTGCCAAATTTCATACTTCTCCGTCTGCGCAATTTTCGTAAAAAAAGAAATAAAGTTATTGCTTCACGTATTAATATACCGAAATCGTAATAATTAAACTTAAACAATGAGTGGCACTGATTAAATCGTTATCGTACCGTATCATAACTGTTATTAACTGTGCGTAAGTGACTGACAGACTGAGACTGAGTACAATACCACATAGCTTGTGCTCTGCCAACCGCCGCGAAGATGCCTCGTGTAGGCCAAACATGCGTTAATCTTTATACTCGACTCTACGTAAGAAGAGTAATTATTAAAATTATACACAGTGCCTAGAGCGAGTTTGTTTAACGTCAACGCGATTGACACGTTTATGACGTTCTGCGCTCCGATTGGCCCGCTCCAAGCTTTTAACCAATCAGAGAGCCAAACGCGGCAAACGTGTCGATCGCGTTAACATAAAGCAACTTGCACTAAGCACCCTAATTATCGCATTGTATAAGTTACTGCCTTGTGTCCATGGCTTTGCTCGAGAAGAAAGCTAGTTGAAAGATACACCATGTCTTTATCTGTACCCCTGACAACATGTATGCAAAATTTCATGATCTTCGGTCGAGTAGGTAAGGCATGAAAGCGTAACAGACAAACTCACATTTGCATTTATAATATGAGTTAGGACTTAAGTTCGCCCGCGACATCGCTAGCGTAAATAAAGGTTAGGTTAGTAATGGTACTTCTTTCTGTGTGAAGGGTACCCTATGTTCCCCTGACAACGACAAATTTCATGACGATCGCTCGAGTAGTTAAAGCATAAATCTCATATTTGCATTTATAATATAATATTGTCTTCTGTTTACGCGAATATTATTCATTGAAATTAAACTACTATATACGGATTTTATCGCGTTGTTTATTTGACACTTTATTACATAATTTTGAAAACTGTTACACTACTACTATTATTAAACTTTATTATAATTTATTAGACCTCTCGATCGCAAGTCCATTGCCTTATCCATTGGGCTACCGCCGCTTCAAATATACCAATTTTGCAGAATGTTTTATATACTAGGCTCACTTTATTGATTAACTTTATATAAAACGTCAAAACAAATTGATAAATCCATACTAATATTATTAACGCGAAAGTTTGTATGGATGTATGGATGTTTGTTACTCTTTCACGCAAAAACTACTGGACCGATTGCGATGAAACTTGGTATGTAGATAGCTAAAGACCTGGTTTCACACATAGGCTATAGTTTTTAACCGGATATTCCCACGGGAACGGAACTTACGCGGATAAAATCGTAGGTAAAAACTAGTAAATTCATAAATTAATATCTCTATCACTGTGCAGTGTAGTCTGTCTGGTTGGTTAGCATGGGTTCATGAGTCTCGGGCCCAGCAATGCGACTGCGAGGATGGCGTAGCGGTTTAAGTGATCGCCTCGCCGCTTCCACTGCGCCCAGTGTAGTGGGTTCGCATCCCACACGGGACAAAACTTTATGTGATCCACAAATGGTTGTCCCGGGTCTAAGTGTTCTTTGTATCCGTTTTCTTTCTTTGTTTTTTTTCTTTTTCTTTGTAATGTAAGTCCCCCGCGACACAGGAATTATTCCTAAAGTGGGAATTGTCGAAAACTTTCAATAAGATAAATGGCCAGAGGCTCGCTTCTTATTACGTAGGAGTTCTTCTTCTTTTCGTGTGGTTAGTGGCCAACCTGTTGTCAAGAGTTATTCAAGCCTCTGACATGGCTTAACGACTGCTGTCAATTTGAAAACAACCGGGACCGACTTTTTATGTGCCTTCCGAAGCACAGAGACGCTCAGATGAAATACCACTAAGTGATCGACCATCTATAGACTGACTGCACCCAACGTTGCTTAAGCTCGCTAATCGTTTACCGATCAGTGAGTGCAACTGGCTATGAGCACCTCGTAGGACTTAAAAAGATAGCTTGTCCAATGTCATTTTAATACCTTTGCCCACCCCTTCAGGGATATGACGGCGTGAATGTTTATAAAAGTGGACCATAGTATACTAATAATAAAAACTTGTGTATTATTCTTTCTATATTCAAAAGAGTTCACTTCAGTTCAAGTATCCTAACTAATATTATAAATGCGTATGTGAGTTTGTTTGTTACGCTTTCACGCCTTAGGTACTCTACCGATCATTATGAACTTTCGCATACACGTTGTCAGGGGAACAAAAAGGACATAGATTACCATAAATAGAAATGTTACTAATCGGTTTTTTTACGTTACGAAATACCTTGACACGTATCTTTTCGTGGGGCGGCGAAGAGGTTATGTCGGACTCACCCGGGTACCTTTAAATAAACCTACCACAGTATTCCTGGACGTTACCAGAGTCGATGGAGCCGCACGAATCGTTCTCACATGCGAATCGCGACACTGCCGTGGTTTCAGCCAGCCTTATGAATCGACGGGTCTCTACGCCAAACTGGTCATGAGCAAAGTCGCGGGCAAAATGTTATAGCCTATATTTTCTACTCCATTACAAATTGTATAACAGCATTAACAGTCGTAAAACTTGTACAACGCACAGTTACAATTAGGGTTGCCACCCGTACTTCATAAGAATAGCGATAGCTCGGTGGGGAGACCAACAGACTGCAATCCAGAGGGTCTCGGGTTCGAACCCACGTCGCGCACCTCTGACTTTCGGAAGTTATATGACTTTTCGAAATTATGTGCGTATGCGTATTGATTGACAATTATCGCCTGCTCCGTGCCTCGGAGAGCACGTTAAGCCGTCGGTCCTGGCTGCCATGAACACCTATGGCAGTCGTTATTGGGAAAGTCAGTACCCTCTAATATCCTGACACTGGTCTAGCCTTAGGGTATCATTAGCCTTGGGGTTGCAGAGGTCAGGGACAGCTGCTCCGTGTAAAAACTGATATCCAGTCAAATTCGGTGAGACTAGAATAGCCGACCCCAAGTGACTTGGGAATAATAAAGACTAGGGAGAAGAAGACCCGTACTTTATAAGAAAGTATTGTACGTTATTTGGGGTAAACGTACTTTATAATTTTTGAGACCAATAAAGTAGGTACTTACGTTAAAATACTTAATTTTACCTATGTCGATCTTGACATGTTTTATTTAATTTGTTTCTTACAGAAACAAATTATAACGCAATTGAGCTTCCCCTTATTTTATTAAAACGAAGACGAATCATTTATCTATATTCTACTATATACTTAGATTGTAAAGATTCGGTTAAGACGTTCCTTAAGACTGCGCCGAGCGAAATGTGCCAAAACAGGTGGTCACAGTTAAGTGACTAAAATCAACACTTTTTGTTTAATACAAATATAAAATATGCATTTACCATAACAATGAATGTGTTTACAATTACACCGTGTAAAAAACTTAAATTAAATAATTAATATTTTCGCGTACAAAATTACCTAAATTTGCAAATGTGATTTTTAGATTATAACAGTAGAATTCTATCGTATTTTACAGCTTAAATGAAATATATATACTTATATTACAATTTTTCCGTCCCAAATATTTAAGTTATTGGTTGACAATAAAGATACATATTTATTAAAAAAAGCACTCCAAATCCTCCATACAATTTTACTATGGCGGCCGCGCACCGATTTGAATATGCGCCGCACGAGCTCTGTCATTACCTGTCTTACGTTTGGCGCAGTCTTAATGATAAATATTTCTTAGATGTTGCTAGTAGTAACCAAAAACGTTGCAACAGAATAGCAGATTAAATAAATAATACTGTATTTTCAGATGAAGTACTTTATTTTTTTTACTTCAGTATGTAAATAATCTCTATTTGTTCAAAATAAAGGTGGCAACCCCAGTTACAATGGCTTACAAGCGCTCGTAAAACTGCCTACGTTTATACCTAACTGTATTTGTTGTGTAATAGTCTGGCAACAAACTCATCACTGCTGATCTGTTCCAATTAATTACCCATCATGACTAATAGCCCTTATACTTGACGAAGTTTACATGCGCGAGTTGAGATACTTTTTAATGTATGTACCTACTACCGACATTCAAGTACCTTAAATATGAATGAAAAATGTCTAATTTATTGTTTTATGGTAGATAATAATTTGTGATTAACCTATTGAATCGTAGCGGCACACCGGCAGCCAGACACCATAGGCTTTTAAAATTATGTCTGACATTCAAACAATTGACAGTTTAAAATAACAATCCTTCGACTATTTCTGCTGTTGAAAGATTAGGGGTTATCATTATTGTGTAACATAAAGAAACTCAAAATCTCACTAATGTTTATCGACTTATATCGCTGATTATACTGCACGTGGAAAAAAATAAGCCACATGTAAATATAGACATACGAACAATTTGCGCAAGTAGCCGACGCGACGCTAGAAACTTGCATGTGTAGCTTCCCCTATACTAACCTGAATATTTTATGATCAAACTCGAGAATCAACAAGACAAGGACAGTATAAAGCCTTGTATAAAGAGACTATTCTTGCATGTGCAAGCAACTAGCTTGCGCATGTAGCTCCTTGCGCCGCAAATGCCGTTACTCAGGCGTTATAAACTGCGGCCCGCACAGCAGTTGGTTATGCCAGTATAAGGAAAAAGTTTATGGAAACTATCTAAGTATGCGACTTCTATACGGTACCTATTTATAGAAAGAATAATAAACAACTCAATCTATATTTATGTATACTAAATAGGTACATAAATATAGAGTGAATAAATCACTCGCGGACTATTGCAGCGAATAAATGTAGGTTGCCCTATTTACAAATAAAATAAATTTATTCTTTAAATAATTTTAGACTATAATGTTTCATTTTTTTTGTTAAATGCGTCTTCCACACTAAGAATAATTCCTGTATCGCGGGAGACCATACAAACATTCAAACAACGGAAACAAAGAACATCCAGATCCTTGTCTGTTAGTCGCATAATAATAATAATGTCCTCCAGACCGAATTTCGGCCACGGCGGCCAATGTTAACGGAGACTGGCCATCTGCGCAGGAGATATTATAGTGCACAAGTATGTGTGCAAACACAAGTGCATTCTCTGTTCCCTCACTCCCATGAGCCGATGGGACGGATAATCTGACACGATCTTTCCGAGGCACAGGGGTGTCTAACACCGCCAACTTCCTAACCCCGGGCTCGTATTGAGATTCCGTAACAGAAAAACCCAGTAACTTTTTGTTGGCCCGACCCGGGATTCGAACCCGAGACCTCATGCACAGCAGTCGCATTCACTACCGCTGCGCTACGGAGGCAGTAGTCACATACAAACATAGTCTCAAGCCTATATATCCCCGAAGGGTAGTCAGAGGTGTACTACACCTATACTTCGCCAGAGGCCAGGTTAACTGCACAAAGGTTAACTGCTGCTGGACAAAGGCCAGGCCAAAAGCACCTTAAACCGGCGAGCGTGTATGAGGAATATTATGAAAGTGAATAAAGCCAAAGAAGTGTGTCAAGGTCGCAGCAAAATGAAATCCATAGTCTTTGCCTACCCCTTTGGGAAACAGGCGTGAATCTATGTATGTATGTACTTCGCCAGCTAGTTTTAGGATACACTCAAGAGAACCGTTCAGGAGGGGCAAGGGTATCTTCAAAATACCACACGAGTCATGTTGTCAATATCCTCTAGGAAAATCTCGCGATATTTCGAGCTATATTCAATTCATATTATTAAATCTTTTTTTTTTAACTTTCTGTTTGAAGAAATGATTTCATACCATATTTATGCATTACTGCGTAATATCTAGAGGGGGAAGGGGGAGGTCTTGGCATATACTACGCGGTTACCGAGAGGTGAGCAAAAAATTTAAAAGGTCGGTCACATGGTATAGGTAGGTTACCCAACCTTTTAATTCCTAAAAAATATCTCAGTAACATTGCACGAAATCAACCTAAGGCAAAGCAGTTGCATTCTCTACCGCCAAACCACCGAGGCTTACATCGCAATCGCATTTAATATAAAAACACATTAATTGATAGCACCCTAAGCCATTAATATATCACAGCTGTTACAATAATGTGAATGTTTCCTGCAATTAGATTGTAGATAATTGCGTTAATGGTCCCAAGCCAAGCACAAAACAACACTTCGTTCATTGTGTCTTCATTATCAATTAGAAACATGAATCATAGTATTGAGGTAAAGGTATAACTGTAAAAGGGATAAAGCTATACGATGTGTAGCACTGTCTCGTTCGCACATGCAATGCTTTAAGAGATTGTGATAAGGCCTCAATTTCTTTGGTATTAAACCGTCTAGAAGCAGGTAATCGCTTGCCATCTTGGTTATAAGAAAAATGATAAAAGCTTGATGGCAATAAATATATACTTTTTAAAAAGGAGTATGAAATGTAAATAAAATAAAAGTGTAGCAGTAATCGTCGTGTGGACAGATAAAATACCACGCACACGTCTCGAGTTCAATCCCACGGCGAACAGTTTAGAATTTTTCAAGTTATATATGTATCAAATTTAACAGTAAAAGAAAATATCACGAGATATGTCTAAGAGTTGATTTTACACACAATCACCACTGGACCAGCTTGGTACACAGAGGTCTAACCCTTAGAGAGGCCCGTGCCCAGCAGAAGTATCCTCCAGTTCATAAACCGGGCAGATATTATATATTTTAGACAGAAGGTCATCCTGATTATGACCAGTCCGCTTGTTTTGCGTAAGGTGTCTCGGTACCTCGGCATTGAACCAGCGAAGTAGACAAAGGTGAACCCTTCTTCTAACATTGCCTGAGTTGTCTGGCGTTTGGAGCCATAGCTTCCTAGGACAATGAAGCTGGACACCTTGTCCTAATGATAAAAGACTACAGATCATAAACTGCCAAGTTGTGTATTATAGTGCAACTTTATTGCACCTACGCCATAGTTCATGTTACTTATTCTATGTACTTCTAACCTAACAATAATGTCTCGTCTCTGATCTCTAGCAGTTCCATTAACGCGTCGCTGAATTAAACTAAGGGATACTTTTTTTTTATCTTTTTTATTTTTAGGGCTTTTTTATTTTAACAATAAAATGTCAGCCCCATCATTCCCTATACTAATCTAACTATCAGAAATAGAAATCATTTGTGGAAAAACATGTTATAAATAGCTAAAGCTGGTTTTGATGTAGGTTCAGCTAAAACATTTGATATTGCTCCAATATCTTTTATATTTATTTCAAATAATTGCACTAGTGAGTTTCTCTGCCTCTAATATATCTCACACTCAGCTAGCAAGTGTTGGACATCGTCAATGATTCCACACACCTCACGATAAGGCGAATCAACTTTCTTCATGAGATGTCCAAACTTTCTAGATGGGTAGTGCCCTGAGCGTAACCTATGTGCTACAACTATTTCCATTGTACTTAACCTACTATTTAAGAACCAAGGTACACTGGGAGGCTCACATTGTATGGTTCTGTACCAAATTCTTTTATCTTTACTTCTGACATCAAAGTATTCTTTAAAAAAAGGATAATAGAGATCGCAATTAATGAGGGACCCACCTTTCACATTTCATTCATCCCATCTTTAATACTACCTTTTTTTTACAGTAATTTTTTTTAATGCTTTATCGCATACCTCTCCGCTGAAAAGGGGAACGGAGAGGTAATGTCGGGCTCACCCGCGAATAGATGGGACGTCCCAGGTACTACCGACTATTACTTTAATACTACCTATGTCAGCCGGCACTCTTACTCACTGGACGCAACAGTCCTATTACTCTTATGAGGGTTTCCCGTCTCAATGCAGGCTTGGCCGGGGAATTACTATATATTTGGAGCTGACTCAAGAACCTGGTACTGGTTGATTGGTCATTGAAAACAATGCGGCTCATTTGTACCGTTTCCAAGTTATTGGGAGAGGTGGTTTCTTCCACTTATACTTACGTATCAGCGTAAGTGACGTGACTATTATTATACATGTTAGTCAAACCTATTACAATACAATTAACTACGCGTCTACCCATTTTGTATTAGTAAGTCATTTTGGTTTCATTAATGTGACTTTATATTGTTCAAATCAGTATTTCCGATATGTTTACGCTTGCAAAGCGGTAAACATTTACTGATTACATATAATATATATATTATATACTAGCTTTCCCGACAGACGTTGTCCTGTACACACGAAAAAAAAACCAAATCTAAACCATTCTCGAATCCACATAAACACACACAATTTTTTTTATCAAAATCGGTACAGCCGTTTAGGAGGAGTTTAGTGACATACACACGTACAGTAGAATTATATATATATATAAAGATAATCATTTTTATATAAATATTATATATTTATATTGTCATTATTTTTCAATAAATTTAAAAGTAGCCTTTCTAAGTAGGTATTTAAAAAAAAATCTTAATCTTTACGGGAATTACACACCACTATACTTACCTACCGGCTGACATCGTGCAGAAAAACCCATTTACGCATTGTACTTTATAAATGATGTTTATAGACGACGTTTACATGATAATGAGGCCTGTGACACCGCCACACAGCCTCACAGATCAAGCAATCTATGAGGTTATTATAATAATTATGTCGTCTAGACCAAATCTCATCTCGACAGTCAATCTAAACAGAGACTGGCCATTTACGTAGGAGATATTATAGTTTACAAGTGTGTAGGCAAACACAAGTGTATTCTCCATTTTCTCACTCTCATACTCCGATGGCAATAAGACACGACCGAAGACGAATCAGGGGCTAGGACCAAAGGCTTCACATGCTTGCCTAAGTGCGAACTCGTGCAATATCGTAGACTTCCTAACTAATCTGGAGTTAGGCAGAATTGCCTAACTCCAGATAAGGTGTCGCTATACAGAATTTCTTGTAAATCATTTTTTTTTTGTTGGGTAGAACTGATATTCAAATTCGAGACCACATACACATTAGTCCCTGAGATTAAAAATCATTACCACTTTCATACTCTTAGATTGGTAACCGATAACAGCCAGTCCGGCTGTCTTGAGCAGTCCCGTAATCTATACTGATATAATAAAGCTGAAGAGCTTGTTTGTTTGTTTGAACGCGCTAATCTCAGGAACTAATGGTTCGAATTGAAAAAATATTTTAGTGTTGAATAGCCTATTTATCGAGGAAGGCTATAGGCTATAGAACATCATGCTACGACCCATGGGGGCGGCGCAGTAACTATAAACGCGGGTGAAACCGTAGACACATCTAGTCCTTTATATTGCCAAATAGAAAAATAATTTACTGTGGTATTACCTAATGGCTATACGAGTCGAATATTACTTCTAAAATGTGGCATTTGGCACTCATATTAAGAATTAATATACTTAATACGTGTGCAAAATGTCAGACTACAAATGGATCAAAATTAGGTTGGAAGATTCTATCACATAAGAATGTATTAGAATACATTTAGGAACAGTTAACGTTAAAAGTGCCTACGCTAAAAATAAGTCTCCAGTCCACCAAAAACGCTAAGAAAATGTAGTATCACTAATTTTAATAACAAATTTCAGATACACGATATCTCTCCAACATGGGGAATTCAATTGGACGATCAAGAAGCGATACAAACACATTCTCTACTTACATCAACAGCTCACGTTATACAGAGCATCGTTAGACATCCCCTTCCCCACCAAAACCCATAAGACTAGGCGAGCGAGCTTCAAGAATACCGTGGATACGGAGGAAAAAGCGGAGAAATTGGCGCTACAAGCCGTGCCGAGGAGTAACTCGAAAAGGAGGGAAGGAAGGCCTAGGAAAAGGAAAGGAGCATTGCCTAGGTGAGTCCTAAATCTTTTGTCCTCTTGTTATTGCATAGCTTCCAACAGCGGCTTTATTCATGTGGTGTGTCATTAAAATCGAAACTATATTTGAAAAAAAAAATGTTCCTGTGATTAAAATAAACTAACAAGCAATATTCACAGATTTATTATGTTAGTGTAGATTGATTATAATTACGTGCTTACGTAGGCTGGTCACTCCGAAGGAGTAGACAGGTGTATTATATCCACCTTTTGCCATTTTACACGAAAAATTTAGCTTTCTTAATGCTAAATATTTTTGGAATCCGTTTGATAGGTTAGGTTAGGCATACAGGCAACGTGATTTGATCGCGGCAGTCGGATTGGTTGCCCTCCCGCTCCCAGCCATAGTTCAGCCTATGGTCCGGAGTGAGAGGTTGTGGAACGCCGTCGCCTCCTTCTGTGAGGAAGTGATTTCCATCAAGGAGGCGGCGGAGCGGGAGAGGTAGCGCTTAAACCCTCTCCCCAACCGCAGAGCCGGGCGCCGGAGGGCGCAGGACGACCTCCAGAAACCCTGAGGGTTCACATTTTTTTTATTCAAGTCAAATGGTTCCTTTGCACCGACACTCAACTCACTGCAAGTAGAGGTAATTGACAAATGTGAGAAAAATGTAATTTATTTTTTAAATATAAATTTTATGTTTGAATCACATGTTCTCGACGTTAACTGTTGGGCTGCGGCCCGACAATTGACCTCTGTATGTTAACCCAGCCTAGTTGGAAGATGCTTAGTACTGGAAGGACACACATCTTTATAATAAAAGCACAGAGACTATCTATGTATGTTTAATTTATGATTTATTTGACAGGTTTCCGAAGAAACCCGAGGTGATGATTACATACGAAGGTATCCAGCTGAGAATGAAACAATTAGAAGAATATTTATACAATCTACTCAACATTACAATATATAGAAACCATCACGAGACTGTAAGTCAAATATATTTCCTACAGAAAATAAATAATAAGTTGTTCCTAGATAGAATATCTACATACATTGTCTTCTTCTTCTCCCTAGCCTTCATTATTCCCAAGTCACTTGAGGTTGGCTTTTTCTAGTCTAACCAAATTTGACTGTGATATCAGTTTTTACACGGAGCGGCTACCACCTGACCTCCGCAACTCGAAGGCTAACGATACCCTAAGGCTAGACCAGTGTCAGGATATTAGAGGGTACTGACTTCCCAATAACGACTGCCATAGATGTTCATGGCAGCCGGGACTGACGGCTTAACGTGCTTGCCAAGGCACGGAGCAGGCGATAATTGTCGATCAATACGCACATAATTTGGAAAAGTCATATAACTTCCGAAATTTAGAGGTGCGCGTCATGGGTTCGAATCCAAGACCCTCTGCATTGCAGTCTGTTGGTCTCCCCACTGAGCTATCGCTGCTATGTCTCATCATATCGTGAATATCTACATACATTGTATGATGCCTATATCCCCGAAAGGGTAGGCAATGATATATTAAGCCATATTTCGCAAACCATGGTTTTCGGTTCCCCATCATAGGGGAGATTATTATCGTCTACTGGGCAAAACTCAAGACTCCGTACTACTATTGAGAATTTCTTGACAGAAAACTAAATAACGTTTTGATTGACAGATTTACGGATGGGCTGTAAATCTAACCCATGACCTCATGCACACAACCACTTTGTCACGAAGGCAGATCTATTCCTATAATGTATAATAATAATAATAATATTCTACCACATACACACAACACCATCTAGCCCAAACTAAGCAGTATGTATTTATACTTTTCAGGGTCGTGTGATTCGTATATATTTTCTTATCAGCTGCATGAACTAAAGTATTCAAAGTCAATCTCATCCAATTTATCTCCATAAAAATATATAAGCACTTATTGGAAATGTCAATTATTATAATAATATAAATAGGAAATAAAAAAATGGCATTGCAATAAGCCGGTTTGTTAAGTAGAGCTCTCATGAGAAGAAGCAGGCATAAAACTCTGGGCCGCTCTTCAAACATCAATCGTTTACACTATGATTATAAAATTATCAATATCAGCCTTGTATTAAACTGCCTGCATTGCTGAGCTGGAGCCATTTTTTTTAACGTAAGAAGAGTTAGGCCATGGTGCACTACGCTGGCCCAGTGCGGGTTGGCAGACTCCACATATCTTCGAGAACATTATGTATAGCTCTCAGACATGCAGGTTTCCTCACGATATTTTTCTTTACCGTTAAAGCGAGCGATAATTAACTACGCATATAACTTGGAAAAGTCAGAGATGCGCGCCTTGCAATCGAACTCGAGACCTCTGTGTGGCACTATGATTATTAACAATATCAATCAATGTATTTACTTTTTTATTATGTTATATGGGCAATTGTGTGTACCATATTATTAAATTACAACAAGATTGAAATTAAACTACTATATACGGATTTTATCGCGTTGTTTATTTGACACTATATTACATAATTTTGAAAATTTGTTACACTACTATTACTATTAAACTTTAAAATTTTTTTAAGCTAATTATATTGTTATTAAAACTATTTAGATTTGATTTAATTTTACACTTTCCCCGACGTTTCGGTTGCTTTTCAGCAGCCATGGTCACGGGGAGACTAAGATGGTAGTTGTCTCAATGTTCCAGTGTAGTTATTTCAAAGTACCCGAACATAATTTAATCATTGGTGTTTCTATTTACGCAGAATGAGCTCAAAGTATCATGAAGTCTAGCTGTGGTTTGCTTCTTCTTGGGTTTGACTATTTGTATAACTGGATCCCAAGCTGGTGGTACATTAGAACGCGATAAAATCCGTATATAGTAGTTTAATTTCAATGAATTATATTCGCGTAAACAGAAGACAATATTATTTACAACAAGATTTTAAAATCTATGAATGTTTAGAAATTCGTTATCATATTCCAGGTGAAATTTCTGGAGGTGTCGACTCTGTCGTTTATATCGGAGCTTGGCAGTAAGGGCAAGGAAGGCATGCTTCTTAAAAGAACCGGCTCGACGCAGCCCGGTCAGGCGGGGTGCAACTGCTTCGGGTTGCTAGGCAACATGGTTTGTGTCAGGTTAGATTTTATTTATACTATACTACAGGTTGTGGCGTAAATAATGGATAACCCTGAAACTGTCGACTGGCCAGATTATCATCTATCATTTACCCCACTCATATCACCATATGCCCATGGATGACCTAATTATTGATATTTTTGATATTTTAAATACTTACTCATACAAAATCAGCTGCCATTTCTACAATTGGCGACATTTTCTCGTTCTGTTATTTTTTATATCACTCCTGAATATTTGTATTATCAGACCAGTATTAAGTTTTTTTGTTACAATCTTAGATTGTCACAAAAAAACAATCTCAGAAAAAATTATTATTCTCAAATTTTAACATGTTTTCTAAGGAATTATACATTTTTGGGCCCCTGTATCGAAAATAAAATGTCCTCCATGCTGCCACGCCGAGTGTTCTGGGTTCAGTCCCCACACGGGACAAAAATTTATGTGTTCCATAAATAGTTGTTCCAAGTTTCGGTATTCTTTGTGTTTATAGGTTATAGATAATTATGGCAACGGTTATGTGTATCTAATCAAAAGGACAAAAATATTTGTTTGATTAAATGTTTACTAGTTTGAATGCCTAGATGACTAAGATTATGTACTGAATTAAAAGCTAATTGTCTGACCTCTAAAGGTAAATATGGTCTAATTTTATTAGTAGATATTTCGCAATAAACATACTTATCACGTCGAGGTCACCACTATAGGTAATTATGGTAACTGTTATGTGTACCTAATCAGAAGGTGTTTAGTATGTGAGGAATAATTGATAGACGTCTTTCCGTTAACTCCATATATTACGCAGCCGCCACTATGTACATGCACACATATATAATCATAACACACACAAATACAACCTGTGTCCTTACAGTGTTCGTTATTTGAATGTTTGTAAAGTGCCCTGCGTTGCAGGGATTATATACTATGGCGGTAACGGTGGAAAATAACGTGAGGAATCTTGCAAGTCTGAGAGTTCTCCATGATGTTTTCGAAGACATGTGAAGTCTGCCTACCCGCACTGGGCCAGCGTGGTGGTCTATGGCCTAACCCTTCTCACTCTTAGAAGAAGGCCGTGCTCAGCAGTGGGACAGTTTAATATAGGGCTGATAATATTTTTCTGTTTCTCTTATCACGGGTATTTTTCTAACCTATTACATTAAAAAGATACCTGGCCCTTTGGGCGACTTACACATGGGTCCAACGTGAAGAGGCCTTTCGAGAGTTTTAATCCACAGTGGTATAGAACACCTACAACGGCACTAACCGCAGCAGGTGGTAGGACTGTTGCTACGTATGGACTCTAATATGATATTATTTTTATTATTATTATGAAAATTATGTACATCATCATAATGATGGCTGTCAAAGTATTTAATCTTACAAGATAATACGACTTGTTCCAGGTGTAACTACTTCTGCACAGGGCTGGTGTGTGCCAAGTGGCAGGAGCGATGGTTCTTCGTCAAAGATACATTCTTCGGCTACATACGACCTAGAGACGGAGCTATCAAAGCGATCATGCTGTTCGATCAAGGGTACGAGCTGATTATTATATTATATTTAAGCGAATTGGACTGCAGACCGCAGCGCTAAAGCGACTGCTGTGCATGATTTCTCGGGTCGGGCAATGTATTATGGATATTTCTATCAAGAAGTTCTTTGTAGGTACGTTCGCCCTTATCATCTGGTATCTTTAATCATAGCTGGCGATATGTGTGTATAGTAGATATCTGTTAAACCTTTTGGGAAAGAAACGTAAGATTATTTATGTTTGTATTAAATATTAGTATGAGGCAAATGAACTACAAAATAAACTATGAATTATACTGTTGAAATAAAGCATTTTATTGAAATATTTAAATTAAATGTTTTACATCAACAGTTTATTTAAGTTCTAAATACATAATTGTCGTTCCCGCCTTTTCATCGAAATGTATTTAGCAGATATGTTTTAAGATAGCGTATAAGCGAATTCCAATGTAGAGTCGTACTGAGCTTATAAACAACCTATTATATAATGTTATTCTATTTAAAACTGAAACAGTGCTGTCAACAGGTTATTGAAAGATTATTCACATCAGAAGGCGACAGAAAATTTGTTTCCAAATGGTTAAATGCCGTCCACTGTGACTGGCCGATTAAAATCTCAGCAGCCAATGAAGTCACTTGATATGAATATGATTAAGACATGTAATTATCCTTTCATATAACTATAGTATTATGGAAGCGTAATCTATCTTATACTGTTTCTTTTTATCAAAAAAAAATTAATTTCTTTATTCAAAGAAAATTTTTTTTTTCTTTAATACATATTTTTAAAAGTTAATTTGCTTTAGTATTTATCGGACACCCCAAAATATGGGTTCTTCATTTTTTTCTATTTCTATGCCTGCATTACTTGGCCTACTATCCCTGTAGACTACAGTTACTGCTCAGCACCATCCCTGGTGAATGCGATTGCTGCGCATGAGTACTCGGGCTCGATACCCGAGTCGAGCAACGTGTGGGTTGCTCTGCCAGTTCTTAATAGTACACACAGCGACACATCAACCTTGACTGTTTGGACTCTGAACTATTAGAAGTTGAACGCTGCAAATTGTGCGAGAGACTGCGTTATATTTTTGTTATTATGTCTCACTCACGCTGAACGGGACGCGACGCTCTATCCTTACCATTACATCGACATCACTATGCACTGTCCCTTTGCGACAATTCTCTATTTTGTATGTAGCGTAGTTATGAGTATAAAAGGTGTCTAACTTAATGTGGCCGTCTGTACAAAGACGTCTGGAACTGTATTCGATAGACGGCAATAGGCTCACGGCCTATTAGGTAAGATCTAAAATAGCTGGCGAATTTCTGGTGTAATATTACTCTGCCTACCCCTTTCAAAGATAGAAGCGTGAGATTATCTATACAACATGTAACATAATAAACACACATCCTGAAAGTAATATGTTGAAAATCGGCTACTGAATCAATTCCAGCAATTTTTAATATAGGTCATTTTTTATCCTTAAATAATTAAAACGTATTAAATTATAGTCACCCATTTATTAAACAGCTGAAATAAACGAAAATATATCATAATTCAAGGCAATAAGGTTTTTGATGCAATAAAAGCAATAATGTTAGATTTATTGTAATATACCCATACTATTCGCGCACAATATGGAGAACTAATTCGTTAAATTAAAATATTTAAGTACATAAAAGTAACATTTTAATGATTATATTATTATTACGATTTAATCATCTAATTGGGGCGCGTTATATCTGTGACATGTTGTATATGTCGCACTCTTAATAAAACAGCGACTTAACTCGAAATTTGAAAGTAAGGCAATTTGAACTCTAATTGTATATGTTAAATTCGAATATTATATTTGTGTTAAATCTTTGCAATAGAGTTCAAATTTGTTTAATCCAAAATACTGAGATAAGTCTCTGTTTTATTAAGGGTGCGATGTATTTTCTAATTTCTATCTTATAACTGTATTTCTATAGTAATAAAATGTATTATTTTTATTTCACGCAGCTCAAAACTTGAATGAGTAAGTATTTAGACGACCAATTGTGCTAAATATGAACTAATACATATTAGAGATAGGACAGTGTGTTTGCTTGTCCTTATATAACAATAAAAGATTCGGGCTTTTCTTACATATTAGAGTTAGGAAAGTGTGTATATCATATCATATTATAAAAGATTGAGCATGTTCCTAAAAAAATATCGTCGTCGCATCGTTAGTACATAGCATAGCATATACAGCGTGTAACAGAAAGGTGTGTTCATATTTTAGGATCATAATATATTCTAACTTAATATTATAAATGTGAATGTGAGTTTGTTTGTCTGTCTGTTATCTATTCACGACCAAACTACTCATTTGATTTGGATGAAATTTAATACAAAGGTAGTTTAAGACTTGGGAAAGGACATGGGCTTCTTTTTATTGATGTAGGTACCACGTGGGCAGAGCCGCGCGCAAAAGCTAGTAACCTACATACACGAACCTCGGATAAATAAGATATTCATGACAATTTCAATTTCATTCTTGTTTTTTTTTATTAGTTATATCTCAAAACAAACGCATAACATCACTATCAAAATAGCGTCTGGTCATTTACGGGTTCACGAAGATCACGAACTCAGCTGTTAGCGATGTTTAAGTATCGACGAAAATGTACTAATATTAATAAGTCGATAAAAAATAAAATACTATAATATCTTAGTGAAAATACTGTATACGGTTTGTTTTGTTGCGGTTTTCTATTGTACAGGGACTATATCACGTGACGCCTAAATATGACCACAGCTTTCTGTTACACGCTGTGTATAGTAATTATATTCTTAATAGTCTCATTTAGTAAACAATAATGGTGTATATAATACAGAGAAACATATATCAATGTATTATGTTTCTTTTGTGTCATCCTAACTAATATTATAAATGTGAGTTTGTTTGTTACGCTTTCACGCCTTAACTACTCGATCGATCATCATGAAATTTCGCACACAAGTTATCAGGGGTACAGAAATGGACATAGGGTACTTTGCATCCAGAAAATAGTACTGGTACTTTTTTTTTTTTAACGTGGAGGAATGCATGACGCATACCCCTCCGCGGGGGCGGGCGGAGGGGTTATGTCGGACTCGCCGGGGTAAAAGAAAGATGGAATAAGAATAATGTACCTCCCGGAATACCGACTAAACCTACCATGGTGTTCCTCGACAAAACCACTATCGACGGAGCCGCGCGAATCACTTTCGCTTGCGGTCGCGACCCCGCCGAGGTTTCGGCCCGCCGTATGAAATGACAGGCCACTACACGAAAGACCTACCCAAAGGCACTTCTAACACTCCCTACTGTCCCCCCTAGAGGGGAGACGGACTCGAAACAGAGGCGCGCGTGGGAACACGTACGCCGCCTCTCGGACCTGGTGCTGAACGGATGGCGGGCAGGCCCACAAAGCCCGCCACCCCCAGGTCAAACCTCAGGGTAACCCGCGCCCTCCGGCGCCCGGCTCTGCGGTTGGGGAGAGGGTTTAAAAATAGTACTGTTACTAACGTAACCGAACCTAACCTACATTTACGCGAGCGAAGTCGCGGACAAAAGTAGTATCTTTTATAGAAGAACGAATATAAGTTGAAATAAATAACTAATTAGATTTTTGTTTACCAAATGAGACAAGTAAGAAATAATGCAGTATATAGGGTCACATCAACGAAGCCTTAGGCAACAGCTAGTACGTAATAACTATGTCCTAGTGTACTTGTATTGACAGCATTGCCGTAACACATGTGGTAACTGAATCATTCATTGTATATCACATTACCTACAACAACACATGCTAATAAAGTAACAGTTTCGAAAAGGGTTTAAATATATTGACCATCAAAAATACTAATTGCACAGCAAATATTGCACAGCATAACGAGCAGCTATACGCCTCAAATCACTGTATTCCGTCTCGGAAGGGTTAGGTTCCTTCTTAAACGCACCCAAAAATAGGGGCTCCGTCGACTTAGATTGATCTCTTTAAATATATTTTGCTGTGCAATTAGTATTTTTGGTAAGCATATTTTGCTGTGCAGTTAAATACTACCCTTTCGAAAATAACATTGTGTCTTGAATATTGATGTAGCGAAACGCAAAATTCTCCCCCGCAGAAGTTCGTTATTTGGTGTAAGTGTCAATGAGCAACAGCCTCTGTAACAGCCGGCGTTATAATAGTAACACAGTTACTGCATTACGCTAGGTGAATAAAATGTGGTCATTACACGAACAGCCACAAAACAAATGAAAACAGCACGCTCTCTTGTAAAAGTAACGACGAGTAATAACCATATAATGTATCGACATTCGAATAAGCAATTGCAGACCTTTCGAATCATTCAATGTTCAAAAAAAAATACATAAAATTACCTTATGTTTCGTATATATGTTTATAGATTCGAGGTGTCGAGCGGTATGTACTCCACGGGAATGAACCATGGCCTGCAGATACTTAACTTAAGCAGACAGATAGTGATCAAATGTTGGACCAAGCGGAAGAGCAAAGAATGGATGCAGTACCTCAAAACTGTTGCTAACCAATCCGGTAGGACATTTTTTCGAACCGATTTTTAATTCTATCTTGGTTGCTTTCTGAACTGGCACAGTGCCTTTGTGCCGTGGTGCACAGTTCCATGTTATACTGAACATTTCTTGAAAGAAAAGCGAACCGAGATGGTATTTTTTAACTAACACTGCGCCATTGAAGTTTTAGCTTCAGTATGACAGTGATGTTTTTAATATGACTGTGATAGCTTCAATATGAGAGTGACAGATAAAGTATAAGAATAACACATACATATATAAAGTCACGCCTATATCACATATAGGCGTACGTCTATAGTGTAGAAAATTGTCTCTTAGAACTTAAGACTGCGCCGAGCGAAATGTGCAAAACAGGCGGTCACAGTTAAGTGAATAAAATCAACACTTTGTTTAATACAAATATAAAATATACATTTACCATAACAATGAATGTGTTTACAATTACTCCATGTAAAAAACATAAAATAATTAATATTTTCGCATACAAAATTACGTAAATTTGCATTTATTAAATTTGCTCGTATTACGTGATTTTAGATTATAACAGTAGAAATCTATCTTATTTTACAGCTTAAACGAAACATAAATAGTTATATTACAATTTGTCCGTCCCAAATATTTAAGTTATTGGTTGACAATAAAGATACATATTTATCAAAAAAGCACTTCAAATCCTCCATACAATTTCACTATGGCGGCCGCGCGCCGATTTGAATATGCGCCGCACGAGGTCTGTCATTATCTGTCTTACGCTCGGCGCAGTCTTAAGAGACAGTTTGAGGGATCAATCCCTTATGGACTAGAAGTCTTTACACAATCGAGCTATTTCAATATAAAGCGACCAAGACGTCATGTCACTTATAAAAACAAGTGAGGAACGGCAATGAATTGCCGTAAATCTTAGAGTTCGAAAAACAATACATGCAAAGGTCACGTGATACCACGTGACCTTAAGGTCAGAAGTCAAAGGTCATAGTCATTTCGGGGTTATATCGACTATGCTGAGTCGAATGGCGTTGACCGCGAGTGTCTAGCTCTTACGGTTCTTGAGTTGAAATTTGTATAACAGACAGACGGACAAAGCTGTTGTATAAGAGTTTTTCGAACTCCAAAAAGATCAGCAGCAAGATTTTTGGTTGAAACATACAAATTGACTGCACAAATCGCGTAGTGGATAGATGGTTGCCTTCCTATTGCCATTATGTCGAGTGATGTGTCTTTGGTCTCCACGCGGGACAAAAATTGTACAATCCACATATAGTTGTTCTAAGATACAAAGAACACCCAAACGTTTTACTTACTTTCAATTCTTATTCCTCAGCCAAAGACTTCACGGGTGTGAACATGCACCACTCCTTCGCCCCGTCCCGCGCCGCGACGCCTGTGGGCACGTTAGTCGACGGCTCTGCCTACCTCTCCGCTGTCGCTGATGCCATGGAACTGGCCAAGGAAGAAATATTCATAGCCGACTGGTGGCTGAGCCCAGAGATCTACATGAAAAGACCAGCGTTGAACGGGACGTACTGGAGACTGGATATGATATTGAGGAGGAAAGCGGTTAGTTATATTATGTTCTTTAATTAAGCTGAATAGCAGTGATTGTGAAGTGACTTCAAACAGACAATAAGTTACGATAAATGTCAAGAGATGGCGCTGTATATAATTACACATTTCTCCATACAATCGTGAATTGCGCAAGCAAAGTTTACACAGTGAGTTACTATATAATAAATAACAAGTTTCCAACATAAACTGCGCTCAACTATAGTCCACGAAAAGTTGTCAAGGCCATCTAAGGCCAACAACTAACACACACACACACACACACACACAAACAAAAAAATAAAAAACAGACATTCACCACCGGCTGCGGTCTACCTAACACGATCACCAAGCTTAGTCAAAAGATCTGCCCAATGTTTTGGAGGGACATCAAGTGACGTTCCTTTAATACACAATACAAAAGGCTAGTGGGAGGCCGCACAGGTCTCGATTTCATAAATCTCCTTAAAGTTCTCAAAGATATAATATATAGCCTGCCAACCCGTACTGGGTCAGAATGGTAAACCATGGCAATTAAACTACTTCATACGAAATTTATAAACGTATAAAGCCCTTCAATTTAAATGAGTAACACTCGCGTAAACGTAAGAAAATATTATAAAAAAAAAAAAAAAATCATGTTATCATCAAGAAATCATTATGGTAAACTATGATCTAACCCTGCACAAAATTGAGAAAATACCCGTGCCAAGCAGTGGAACAGCGCATATACAAGCCTGATATGATATTATATAGATGACAGATGTTAGCCGCTACAAACAATAAAAAAAATATTAAATCATCAAGCTGTCTCTATAGCTTAATGGAACACCATTGATTCAGCGGTCTGGCAGTAAGACGAAGAAGTAAACTTATCTAAGGCATACCTGCTTTAGTATTTATAATATAACATACATACGTAAACACTTGTCTATATGCCCGATAGAATAGGCAAAGGTCTATTACACCCACATTTCACCAGTATAGGTTTTAGGACCTATAATAGGGAGCCTTTTGTCGTATAGTATGCACAGCTCAAGGCTCCATGTTGCTACTGCGAGTTTATTGATAGTAAAAACCTAATAACACTGTTAACAGCGGAAAAAAAAGGATCAAACCCGACGCCTTATGCATAGCAGTCGCATTTTTTACCACTGCGTTAACGAGTAACTTAAATATAATTATTATAATTTTTTTCACAGGCACAGGGTGTGAAGATATTCATAATGCTATACAAAGAAGTGGAGATGGCACTCGGCATCAACAGTTTTTACAGCAAAAGTAAATTAGCAGGTGAAAATATTAAGGTAAACTATACGTTACACACCATCTGTGTCTTTTGAATTCCAAATTGTGTAATTTCATGTCCTTTTGGATTACAAATTACTTACTAATCCCTCAAACTAAGCCAGAACGCTTGTGTTAGAAGTCGGTTCACGTCGGTGCAATGCATGTGAATCGAACCCGCGACGTCTGGATCACAAGTCTAATCCTGGGCTAGCGCCGCTAATCATGTCACTAAAAAACGTAGGCTATCCTTCGCAGGATACTATAACCTTCAATTAGTAAAAGATTTTAGAAGCCGTACAGTAATTTCAGAGATTACCCATATATAATAAATGAGCATATATTCGATTCCAGTTATGCTCAACGCACTACCTACTTTACATGACATAAAAAAATCGCACATACTTAAATACGCTGTAGTCAAAACATTTGAATGTCAGAATAACATTCCAATGCAATTAGGCATATCGCTAGTGATGTGAAAAATTTATTCGAATGATCTTCGAATACAGTAATGCACAAAGCGATACCTACTTTGTATGATCAAGAGCTCAACGCGAGTGGAATCGGCACCATATGTAAATAAACATTTAACAAATTTGTAAAAAGTATTTTTAAATCATCTTAATTTTTAATTCTTTTTTTTATTTGCTTTTTCCACCGATCAACGAAAAGTTTAGGTTTATTATTTGTTCAGGTTTTATACTACACGTGCGGAGCCGGGGCGGGTCGCTAGTATACTATATTTTAACAATTACTTCCAAAAACTAACATTTGTTATAATTTTCAAAGATAAATGCAATCTAAATCTCGCAGGTTTGTATCGACTTATCTTGCATACTGTGATTATATTTACCGTTGTTAATACATTCGAATTATATTCGAATGCAATTGTGCACGTTACGGAGACCCTAAACATATATAAACTCAACAATAATATGTTATTTTCCATCAGATATTCCGTCACCCAGACCACGCTAAAGCTGGAGTGTTGTTCTGGGCGCACCACGAGAAGATTGTGTGTGTGGACCAAACCGTCGCGTTCCTAGGTGGTATCGACTTATGCTACGGAAGATGGGACGACCATAAACACAGGTATTATTATTTATAGTAAATATTTTATAAAGATTTTTTTTTATACAAACTAACAACGGGCCTACCAGATGCTAATAGCTTATCGTAGCCTTTGATCACTTGTCATACCAACCGTATAATTATTATGTAGATTCTATTATAGTGATTCAATTTACTTCATAAAAATATATAAAATAGACATAAAAAGCCATTGACACTACACCGACTGTTGTGTGTTCGAAATGTAAACTGGACAAAAATTTGTGTCACCCACAAATGGTTATGTCGAGTTTGGGTGTTCTATGTTTGAATGTTCCTAGTGTGGGACTTGTCTTTTTAATAAAATAAATAATATAATTATGTTTATTTATGTGTCAAATATTGTATGTTTGTTTGTCCGCAGACTAACAGACCTCGGCAATATTACTCATACGAAGTTCTCGGTGAGGACTAAGAAGAAAACATCATCGTCACCAGGAGGCGGACTGTGTATACAACAATCTAACGGGATGGAAGCCGCGCTCGAACTGGCCAAGAGCTCCAAGGATCTGGTTATTGGTTTTAACGAGTAAGTACCAACACGATTCTTTCTTAGATATTTTTAAACAATTCGTCAATTTTGCAATTAACGTGAATGTACTGTTATATAAAAATAATTAATTATAAAAAATAAGGAAGTCGACTGTACAAGCATTTAAAGAAATGACCGCTACCGCAGCAAAAAAGTCGTTGCTGACGGCTTAGAAGATAATTATAATATCACTCTTTTTAATAAACTGTCTCACTGCTAAGCACTCTTTTCTGTGTAAGGTTTTAAAAACATTTAGAATTAGGCCCATCGAACCCATCAACTCTGCGAAGCCGCGGTGGGTCTATAGTAATATAAAATATGCTTCATTTTCATTACCATTCTTATCGCAGCCGATAGACGTCTACTGCTGGACATGGGTTTCCCCTAAAGTTCTCCACACAGACCGATCTTGTACCTCCCAATCTAAGTCTTAATCTTTCTTTTCACATATACCTAAACATTTGTAATATTTACAGGGCTACGTTCCAAAATGACACTCAAAGAGATAAAACCGAAGAACCAGAACAGACACCATTGGAAACTCCAACGGAAGCGCAAGAAAACCTTCCAGTCTTAGAGCCAGGAGACCAACTCCTCATCAATTCCAACGTGCAATCCGAAGATCTTTCCAAATTCGACACACCAGAAGTACAAAAACGAAACGTACTGAACAAAATCACTGACAGAGGGAAAGATATTATCAGTTTAATATACCCACCTTATGAAGAAGAGAGGATTGAGAAGAAACTTGATGATACGGAAAGGAAGAAAGCAGAGAAGTACGCTTTATCAACTGTACAAGTGTTAAGAACTGATGTGTTGGGAGCAAACGGAGTTAAAGTGAGCCAGCCGACTCCTTTAGCTGAGGTTGTGGAGGGGAGAGTGGTAACGGCGATGACACACGAAGAAGAAACAGAGGGTGTAGAAGGAAACTCCAAGTTGTGGATAGGGAAGGATTACACAAATTTTATTGTTAAGGACTTCAGTTTTTTAGATCTGCCTTTTGTAGGTAAGTTGCATTTTTTTCTTTATTTATTAAGAGGCTTTTGTCAAATTCAACACGCCAACCTCATGATGTACTAAATATAATATTTGCTAGAAAAATAACTAAAATTTAAAGGCTGGCAACGCATTTGTGACTGCTCTGATGTTGCGGATATCCATGGGCGGCGGTAATCGCATACCATCAGGCGATCCGTCAGCTCGTTTGCCTACTAAACCATAAAAAAAAACTTTATACCTAATTGTACTTAACTCTATGTACTTAACAATATTTTCATCCAAAAGCATTTTGACTATATAACAACTTATACGATTTATGCCTAATTAACAACATATTAAAATCAAACCCATATGGAGTGATTTGATTGGCTATTGCTAATTCAGCCAAATACAGCAGTTCATGCATTTGACCATCAGTTAACAATTTTTTTGTGTTAACTTGTTAATATGTACTGTAAAGAAAACTGCCTCGTTGAATCCGAGGCATAATTGTGCACTAGTATTAGCGTGCGATTATGAGGTCCCGAGTTTGACTTCGTGTTAGACAAAGAGTTATTGGTTTTTCTATTAGGACGTACTGAGTAGCAAAACGGAAAGAAAATTGTCCTCTAAAAAAAAAACATGATGTAGATGTCTATATGTAGTTGAATTCCAATGTTATTAGTTTCAAGAAAACACTCCATAACCTGTTATTAGACAAACAATATTACTATTTAAAAGATTACCTGGACGATCATGTACATATAACATAATGTAACAATTTCATTGAATTATTCATTTAATAATGTCATACCATAATTTTATTTCATAATTTCTTTTATATAATTTAATCCCATATTTTAAATTAATTTATTTTATGATAATTTTTAATTAACATACATATTTGCACGCCATGCTTGGCAGAACATGTGATGCTAATAATATCTGTACCAACTCTTCTACCATGTTTGAGCAAATAAATGATTTATTATTATTATTATTATTATTATCACCAATATGATAATGTTGACTGCAATACTGATATGAATCAATATCAAATTTTCCTTT
Source organism: Catocala fraxini (assembly GCA_930367265.1). NCBI lineage: Eukaryota > Metazoa > Arthropoda > Insecta > Lepidoptera > Erebidae > Catocala > Catocala fraxini. The sequence continues at coordinate 25,150,234 of OV884027.1, read as the reverse complement.
AATTAATACATTACCTGCTCTAGGAATAACTCCTGTATTGCAGGGGATTTTACAAATATTTCAACAACGAACACATAGAACACTGCCATGGAACAACCATTTGTGAAGCACACAAATTTTGTCGCCTGTGGGAATCGAACAACACTCGACACAGTGGTATCGCGACCACTTAAACCGTCACGACTTCCTTTAAGTCAAGTTCTCTATTAAAGTTGGCCTTTATACATTGTTATTACAGACTTAGTGGATAGAAACTCAGTACCTCGCATGCCGTGGCACGACGTGGGCGTCGTCATACAGGGAGGGGCGGCCAGGGACGTCGCCCGACACTTCATACAGCGGTGGAATGCCATCAAACTGGAAAAGGCTAGGTAATTACATGTAGGGTTACATGTAGGGAGAGAAATTAAACGTACGAGGTTCAAGTGCCAACTGAGTATAATTTATTGTTGCATCGCATTTATAGACAATACATAATATATATGTAACTACAGCACTCCACCCTAAAAAAAAAAATAATATAATATTCTATCACATACACACAACACCATCTAGCCCAAACTAAGCAGAGCTTGTACTATGGGTACTAGACAATGGATAAACATACATATATACTTTTTTTTTTGTAAATACGTCCATATTATACATAGAAACACCCAGACCAAGACAAACATCCATGTTCATACACACAAATGTTTGTCTTGTGCGGGAATCGAACCCGTTACCTCAGGCGTGGCAGTCGGTTACACTAACCACTACGCCATTGAGTCGTCTAACTTTTGAATATGATAATAATACATACAGGTGTTTCATTCAATGTAAGGGTAGGTTGCTTTCCGTGGCAACCTGTAATTAAGGCAGCACCAATACTTGTATACCACAGACTTTGTAACTTAGCTTTTAAGGTGTATGTTCTTGTTGGTTGTCCAAATAAATAAATAAACTTATGTAGTCTTATTGTGGGTGTCAAAATGAAATGTTTGATGGTAGATATTGATATATATTTACTTGTACCCAGAGAACGGATTACCCATTCATAAATGTGTACCGTTTCAAACTGTTAACCTCTTTATCGGTTACTAATTAAAACGGTTAACAGAAATCTTGGTAAACCCATTCGTATCGGTATTTAATTTATCCGGCTTTATCTGTAATCTTAAGGTTAACAGAAATCATTTTAGTACAACCCAAATTTATGGGTTACTAGTTGAAACTGTTAACCGAAATAAAACAATGTGTAAGTATTTGGCTGACAATAGAAAGAGACAACGAAAGCGCTAAGTAAACAGGGAAACGGCCGCGCCTCGCCGCTCCGTTGCTAGCGCGTAGTGCCTAAGATCGTGTTGCGACTTGCGTGTGTGGGCTTGAGTTGAGCCAGTGTCCTGCTGTTACCTACAGGTGCCTGCCCTGCTGCTATTTCGAAATGGTAAGTTTTTATTTCTTTCAAATAATTTGGGTAAATATTGCAATGAATTAGGTATACCTATTAGGTTTCCGATTTAACCTATACACCAAGTTTATTTTAAAATGTATTTTAATAACCTGATATTTTTAATTATGTAATATTGTTATAATTAGATTACTTAGATTAAGATAATTGCTGTGCCGGCCGGCCGGGTGTCGCCGTTCACGCTTAAAGCTTTTATGATTACGAGAGCAACTTGAAAATGTGGCTTTTTGTTTGTTGAGATATTTTAACGATTTTGGTATCAAACGAAAGGTCTAGGTCTAAAACTATTCTTTCGTTTGAATTATGTATATCGGTCTACTCATTTAGGGAATTAGAAGAATTAAGAATAGTGAAAATCTAGACTTATAAATAAAACTAATAAACTAACTAACTAAAACATTGCGGGTGAAGCCGCGTGTCGGAAAGCAGGTTGATAATAAAGACCTGCAGCAAATCGGACTGGTGTACTTACCTAGGTGTGACGATTTTGTATTTACAGAGAGGCTAAGTTCATAGATGGACAACAGAACTAAGTACATAGATGGGATGTTGGAGTGCTGCCTCTGTGGTCCCGCGGCATAAAAGTGCGCGTGGGATCCGGAGGTCGCAGGTTCGATTCCCGCACATGTCAAATATTTGTGTGCATGAACATGGATATTTGACTTGGTCTGGGTGTTTCTATGTATGATATGTAGGTATTTACAAAAAAAAATTATATAAGTATGTTTATCAGTTGTCTAGTACCCATAGCACAAGCTCTGCTCAGTTTGGGACTAGATGGCGTTGTGTGAATGTGTGAAAAAGAAAATAATGAAACTATTTTTTTTTTTTTTCAGACTGACAAAAGTAATGATAATGATCGTCCAGCATCACCGTCAATTTTGCAACCGCAGAACCTATTGAGACGAAAGAATAAAACATCTGATAGTAGCGATGGTACAGTATCTGTCTTCCTTCACTAATATTATTGAGTGTTATTTAGGTACCTGTACTAAGGCAGCCAATTCGAAATTAAGTGCGAACATAGTGTTTTAGGAAATTTTCAGTACCTACTAAGTAAGTTTTTAGTATAGAAAAAGTCTTAAAACTTGATATTGACGTTCGATTTTGACTTGGCTGCCATAGTATGAATTAAATAATACCTTAAAGGCTTTCATATGGCATAGGTTTCAACACTGTTGAGAATTTAATCCAAACTCGGTACTTTATCCATGGTACATTGTAAATAAATTTATTGTTTTAATTTTAGACACAGCAAAGAAGAAATTGAACGTTGTGTACATTGACGGAGTAAATACTGGCCTACCTGATTGTACCTGTTCCCGAAATGAAAAGGCACTTACTTTTCGTTTTCTCATAAACAGAATTCCGGATAAGAAATTAGAAGCGTTTTGGGACGAAGTATTGAATGTAATGCAAAAGTATTCATCTGAATAATTTTATAATAATTTATAACAAATGTACCTACCTACTGATTTTTTATTTCATGTGGTCAAATAAAACGAACAATATACTTACATGATAGTGAGTTTAATTTCAAACATTACAAGTATAAACATTGTTAATCATAAAGCAAATCTTCGTTTGATTTTATTAAAATGATATTGTTTAATGTTTCATCCAGTAATCTATTTCTTGACGGCGACAATATAAATTTAAGTACTGAAAACAGTCTTTCCACTGTAACCTGCGTTGTTGGAGCAGCCACTGCAACTTGTGCTAAGTGTGCAAGTCTATGCGATTTTGATGACCAGTACTCTATTGTATTTTCAGAAAGAGCAAGTCGTGGGGTAGCTAAATATTCAGCGATATAAAAATCTAAGTCCAACGCAACAGTACCTCCTGGTGCCCGAATCCTTTGACTGAGGTTTAAAATATCTTCAAGACTTTGCAGATCGGACTGGAAACTGTCACCTGATATATAATTCAAAGTTGTAGGATCACGTGAGCAACCTGGAGATGAAAGTGAATAAGATGTATCACCTTGTTCTTCCTCTTGACTTATTTCATGCACACGTGTCTCTACCGCAAGCATCTGTTGATGAAGATCTTTAATCCAGCGCTTCGATTTCTGTCTCTCGTCTTCAGATAAGATCAATTTAAATCTAGGATCTAAAAATATTCCCATTAAAAAAGCCTTGTTATCTAACAAAGTTTTTTCTCGCCTTGTCATAGCGGCCACTAAATCGTGTGCTAAGGATAAATTAATTTTTTGAGTTTTTGTCTTGCAAATCATCCAAATAGAGTGAAAATCACCTACAGTAAGCTGTTCTTTTTGAAGTCTTACAGTGGCTTCCTCAGAGGGCTTTAAGGTATTAAGAATATTATTTATTTCAATCCACATATTTTCATTTAGTATTTCGCAAATTTCTTCACAGTTGTCGCAAAAAGTTTTAAGTTCTTTTAATCTTTCTAACATGTAATACGTAGAGGACCATCTAGTGCTGCAATCAAGAATTGGCTTTTTTAATTTTTCCAATCTTATCTTCAATTTCATAAGTGGCCGACGTAGTATTCTTACAACACTACGACATTTTTCAATCACAACTTCATGATCATGTTTTAGAACGTCTTTAATGCACAATTGCAGAGTATGTGCTGCACACGCAATCTGTCGGACCTCGAACAAATTTTCTATTTCAACGTTTTCATTAAGAATTAATGCATTAAAAGATTCTAGACCTGATTCGAAGTTAAGATTGTGATGTTGTAGTTCGTCTTCATCTTCACTTTCACAGTTTTCTGTTACAGTCTCACTGTTATCTAATTCTTGATTTAAAAGCTTTGAAATTTTTATGTAGTTTGCACCATTATCTGTCGTCAACGAATAAATATTGTGTAAATCAATTCTAAAACTCGCCAGTACTTCTAAAAGTGTAGACTTCAAATTTTCTGCGGTTTGACTGCAGAATATTTCTTTAAGGGCCAGATTTCGTACCACAATTTTAGTATTTTTTATATATTGTATATTTATACCGATGAACTGCCGGTCCATACATGTAGCTGAGTCCATCTTCACAGATACAAGCTTTTGTGCCACTTCTGCTGCTATTTTTTCATGAATCGTGTATGCTTTTTCTTTTATTAACATTCTAACCTTTTTGCTGTTCGCTTCCTCTACAAAATCAGCGGATATCAAAGCTTTCATCTCCCTAAATGCTTTATCTTCAAGTAATGAGAACGGTCGTCCATGAATTGCTACAAGTTTAACGCAACAGTCTAATAACTTAACGCGCTTTTTCTCTTTTTCCTCGTCTTTTCGGTTTTTACTTGTAGGCTCGTTCGCTTTAGTGGTCATATTTTTGTTAATAGTCAACACCTCTTGATATTTGTCTTCATGTTTTAATCGTAGATGGTTCTGTAAATTACTCGCATGGTTACCCTGGAAATAAGTAATAAGAATAATTTATTTCGTGGCAGGACACAATCTGCTTAAAATTAATTGGTTTAACCTTAACCTTTTTATAACATGTTTCTATATAACCATATTTAGTGTATTTTTGATAAAAAATTGGTTTCTCGTTTTAAGTAACATACTGTATATGTATACACGTAAGGCAGCGATAGCCTAGTGGGTATACCAACGGACTGCAAAGCAGAGGGTATCGAGTTCGAATCCCACGGCGCGCACCAATGACTTTTTGGAGTTATGTGCGTATTCAATAATTAATTATCGCTTGTCCCGTGCCTCGGAGAGCACGTTAAGCCGTCGGTCCCGGTTGTCATGAAGATCTTTGACAATCGTTATAGGGAGTCAGTACTCTTCAAATACACTGACACTGGTCTAAACTATGGAATATCGCTATCCCTTTGGGTTGCGGAGGTCAGAAGGCAGTCGCTCTGTAGAAAAGCGAATATTCAGTCAAATCTGGTTAGACCAGTAAGCGGACCCCGGGTTCCAAGAAATTGATGTATCCGAGATAACGCTAAGAGGATGACTGTATATGTATACACATAAATAAGAATTTTCTGGTTAATACCCTTTATCATCGTTCAGCCAGAAGGTATCCACAGCTGGTTTTAGGCATCCCCTTTGCCATCCAAAGCTTCGTTTCTTAGGGTGCTTACATAAAGAAACAGGTTTCCGGTACGGACAAATCTTTACGGGTCGGTACCGATCGGTACAGGGCTGATTCACATAAAGAAACAGGTGAATCTGTCCTAAGTGACAATGTTTTTTTTACTTTTAAAAAGTACTTACGTCAAATATAAGAAATAAATAAATATGGAACATATTATCATTTATTCTTAAAAGTTACAAAGGAGGATGAAAAAGAGTTTTATGCTCACCCTACACCGGTAAATGCTTCAACATGTACGGGTCGGTCCAGGTAACCTGTTTCTTTATAATGAGTCAATAGATTATAATGAAATATTATACCTGTACCGACCGGTACCGACCCGTACAGATTTATCCGTACCGGCAACCTGTTTCTTTATGTAAGCACCCTTATTAGGTAGGTAGATACCTACCTACTTCTATTCCTAGTAGGTAGGTAGATATCAAGGGATTTTGGAATGGTGGCTTTATAAGTAGGTACCTACCTACCTAGGTAAAATATAAAGCCACCATTCCAAAATCCTTTGATCAACATCGGTTATAGTTCTACTCTAAGCAGGTACCTAGTAACTTCATAAAATAAGAATGAAAGAAGACTGCGGTTGGTAACCTACTTAACGGATAGGTAGGTGCGAGCAATAGGTAAGTAAACACAGCCCGCCTACCCCACTGGTATTTGACGCGAGCTGATTCTTCGAGCTAAATAAGTAGATAAGTCTGTATAATACTTACCTACAATAAATCGAAAACAGTAGGTAGTAGAGAATTTATCATACTGCTTTTAGACGAAAACTAAGTATTATTTCATAAATAAGTCGAGAAATAAATAACAAATTAATTAAATAAGCAGGAGTTACTTACTTTTAATTTATTTCCGCATTCCTTGCACGAGCTGAATTTAGCACTTTCGTCAAAATCAAAATATCTATGGACAGCGTTAGATATTCTACGAGGCATCTTCAAAAATTCACGTCACTCCAATTAAATACAAATGAATCCGTACCGACCCGAATGACAATTACCGGCGCAATGATCTTTGTGCATGAAGTAGGTAAACAAACAATGCGAACTTTGCGAAGCGTCGTTGTGCGGGCGGTGGCGACATCCTATATCTATTTCTTTCTATCATAGAAGTGCGTTAATTCTTGAAAGAGACAGTTGCACGGCGCGTGCGGCGAGCGGCATGTTTGTGTGTAGGTACGTGCGAGTGATCGCGACGCCGCGACCGCCACCGCAGTCGATGTATTATTTTGAACTTTATGCACATATACCTTTATTTTTCTGATTAGTAGTAACAGAAATGATTCGGTTAGCAGATATATTCCTATTATCCGATTTACGGTTGTGTTCATAAACTCAAATATTTGTCGATTCTGTTAACCGAAATTATTACGTAACAGATAGTTTCTGTTAACCGATAAATGAAAAGGTTAATAACAGATACATTTCAGTTATTAACCCTAACCGTCCGTTCCCTGCTTGTACCAGTTATAAATAGCGATAGCTCAGTGGGGAGACCAATAGACTGCAATTCAGAGGGTCTCGGGTTCGAACACACGTCGCGCACCTCTGACTTTCGGAAGTTATATGACTTTTCGAAATTATGTGCGTATTGATTGACAATTATTGCCTGCTCCGTGCCTCGGAGAGCACGTTAAGCCGTCGGTCCCGGCTGCCATGAACATCTATGACAGTCGTTATTGGGAAGTCAGTACCCTATAATATCCTGACACTGGTCTAGCCTTAGGGTATCGTTAGCCTTCGGTTTGCGGAGGTCAGGTGGCAGCCGCTCCGTGTAAAAACTGATATCAGTCAAATCCGGTTAGACCAGAAAAAGCCGATCCCAAGTGACTTGGGAATAGTAAAGGTTAGAGAGAAGACCAGTTATAAATAATATAAATACATATTACCTAACTGACTGGTTGCGGGAAGACGCCGCGCGGCGCTACTGCATACTTGCGCCTGACTATATAGAACGAAAGCGTCAGCTGTATCGCTACATACATATACTTCGACAATTATTCATATCTTTTAGTTATTTTAGTTTTACCTAGCATTACCTAGAATACTATCACTATAATTACAAGCGATCATAAGCTTATGCCATAATAAGATTGTTGACAATGTTGGGATATAAACCACTTGCTAAAACATGTACAATATGAAGTGGTTTCAGCAATGTTTTAAGTTACACATATTATTGAAATTAAACTACTATATACGGATTTTATCGCGTTGTTTATTTTACACTTTATTACATAATTTTGAAACTGTTACACTACTACTAGATACTATTAAACTTTACTAATATTTTAAGCTAATTAAATTATTAAATCTATTTATATTTATGTTTACACTTTCCCCGACGTTTCGGTTGCTTTTCAGCAGCCATGGTCAATGACTGCTGAAAAGCAACCAGTCACAACAGTTACAGACAGTAACAGTCTTCTGTTTACATTCGCGTAAACAGAAGACAATATTACACATATTATGTTTATTTAATTTATTGGCCGACTCTCGGATCTCGGATACAAGACTTTTGACTGCTTTTTATTCTGTCTGGTTGCCGTATATATCGATTTAAATCGTAACTGCCTCCGTGGCGCAGCGGTAGTGAATGCGACTGCTGTGCATGAGGTCTCGGGTTCGAATCCCGGGTCGGGCCAACAAAACGTTATGGGGTTTTTCTGTTAAGAAATCTGAATAGCAGCCCGGAGTTAGGAAGTTGGCGGTGTTAGACACCCCTGTGCCTCGGAAAGCACGTGAGGCCGTTGGTCCTACGCCTTATCTCTCTCCGGTCGTGTCGGATTATCCGTACCATCGGATCATGAGAGTGAGGGAACAGAGAGTGCACTTGAGTTCGCGCACACGCTTGTTCACTATAATATCTCCTGCGCAGATGGCCAGTCTCCGTTAAGATTGGCCGCCGTGACCGAAATTCGGTCTGGAGGACATTATTATTTAAATCGTAAGTAGAAACTTACGATTTAATACGATAGACAGCGAAATAAATTTTTGGCATATGTGCGTTGCGTCTTTGATATTATCCAAAATGGGGAATCATAGTTCTGCACAAGTGTATTTAAATATAATAGTAATAAGTTTATTTATTTTCTTTCACAAAGGTAACTTACATTCTATAACATTTTGTAACATATGTAACCAAATGCATCTTTGTGAGAGACTGGTATCTGAACAAACAGTTTGATGAACTAATATAATTTGAATGTCTTTAAAATAAATCGAAGATTTTATGTAGTAGAGTTTTATGTAAGTTCTTGTATCCTTATACCATTGAACTTACGATCGGTACTACGGTAATAAGTTCGATGCCCATTGTACTACCGACGATGTGAGCTCACTCGTAACAGAAGCATTACTCAGCAGCATAGCTCAGCTGAAAGGGTTAAATGGAAAACTAGTAATTTTCAAACGATACAACACGATATTTTGTTCAAGAAAACATTTCTATTTATCAGTTAAGTCGCAAAACTAAATAGCATGTGATATTTCCTTTATGTTTGCAGGCAAAATATAAACTACCCGTATCTGCTGCCGAAGTCATACGTAGACCTCAAACCTCTAGCGGATCTGGACAAACTCCTCGACTGTAATATTACTAACGCCTCCTGTCAGGTAACTGTTTGATTGTAATATAAATAAAAAATTTACTTAATGGTTAGTTAGTTAGACGTGTGCTATACCCACTTAGTCACACAGTTCGGCCATTTTGGGTAAATTACTGATGCGATGGGAGATGTGGGTCCAACATTGCGCAGTACTTTCTATATATCTTTTTGGATTGTTCAGAAGCGTCATGTTGGTTGCTCACGTTTCTGCTGTAAGAGAACATATGAGCTGGTGTCTCTTCGGTCTCCATGCAGCCAATGGCCCCTTATGTAACAAGGGGCTATCGGGGATGCCAATGTTGACGACGTGTTTGTTGAGTGACCTCTGGTTTGTTATTATACTTAAGTGGCGTAGGTTTTCTCTGTAAACTGGACATAAGATGTAGCTTGCGTAAAATCTTAAAAAATTAAAAATTATATTATATTATTAATTGAGTTCGATTGTTCGATTTGTTTTATTGCAATTTTTGTTATAATTTCGTTTTGTTTCGTTTAAATGTTCAAATTCTCGACACAGACAGTATCTGAAAATGTATAAAGTAGAAAACAAAGAGGCAAAGAGCTCTCATCTCCAATAACTTCGGCCCTAAAACAGCTGGCGAAATATCTTTGCTTCGAGGCTATAGACTATGGTATAATCTATTATATTCTATGGTACAGGTCCTACGCAGCGTATCAAGCTGGTCATGCGGTTTCCTAGACCCCGACACAGTGGAACAGAGCATTCACGAAGCATACGTGGACACCATCACCAGAGCACAGCACTACGTGTATATAGAAAACCAGTTCTTCATCACGCTGTCTAGGACTAGCGTCACTGTGAGGAATCAGGTTAGTTACTCTTCAGATCATAGTACCCTTTTCGGTACTATGATTTATTGCTATGGAAGATATAGGATGTGTCTCCCCATGTGAAAGGTATACATAGCAGCGATAGCCTAGATAGTTGGACTAGCAGAGGTTTCGATTTCGATCCCAAGGCACCTCGCAAACCCCAACGCTTCTCTGACTTTCCGATGTTATGTGCATATTAAATATTTCATTATTGCTCGCTTCAACGGTAAAGAAAATGTCATAAGAAAAAATGACTGAGATTTTTGCATAACGCTGTCAAAGATATATTGTAAGTTTGGCAACCCACAGTGGGCCGGCGTGGTGTTCCCTTATCACTGAGAAGACGTGGCAGAAGAAGACGTGGCAACGGTTATGTACAGAGCTAATATTATTATTATATTTAAATATTCTATTTCAACTTACTTATGTTTAATTTATAATTCTGATTGATTACTACTAAATATATTATAGTTTTTAATAAAAATTGAAATGCATGCTGTATTCACCTATTATTAGTTATACATACATACATACATAGATTCACGCCTGTTTCCCAGAGGGGTAGGCAGAGACTACGGATTTCCATTTGCTACGATCCTGACACACTTCTCTGGCTTCATTCACTTTCATCACATTCCTCATACACGCCCGTCGGTTCAAGGTGCTCTTAACCTGGCCTTTGTCCAGAACGCCTCCGATCTGATCAAGAAACGTTCGCAATTAGTTAGTTATGCAATTAGTTTTAAACCTATAAATTAAATTATACTGTGTAAATGAATTTTTGTATATAACTGTTGGTGAATCAAATAAATAAATAAATAGATTATTATGATCAGAGCGTTGGTCTCATTAGTCTCGATTTTGTATCAGGATATAAAATGGTATGTATATACGAACAATCGAAGAACGAGTTGGTTACAAACTTATTTGAAATTTTGTTAAAATAAATATTTAGTAGCGGTAGCCCGCTAATATTACAGCTTAAAAACGGAATAACATACGCATTAGGTTATGTATAAATAGCAATATATACTACAGTTTGTGTAACGAAGGATGTGATAACAGCATATTATTTATAAAACAAACTAGTATCAGACAGTTGCCTTTTTTTACATGGAGTAATGTAGAGATCCTTGCCTCCTGCCTTCCGTTCATCCGTATTCAGAAAGAACTAAATGCCCAGAAAACGCGAGCGCCGCTTTTAAAAGTAGATGTAAAATCTATCTACGCGTTAACTTTAAATCTACGTCTTGCCTAACAGCGGATGTAAGATCCCTGTCTATGTATATCTCCCGTTGTATTCGGTGTTCTGTACTTATTTGCTCTGTGCTATAGATTGATTGTTCGTGTTTCAGATAGGCGAAGCGCTGTACAACCGTATAATGCGAGCACACAACTCGGGGCAGACGTTCCGCGTGTTCGTAGTGATGCCGCTGCTGCCCGGCTTCGAGGGCGAGGTGGGCGCGCCCTCCGGCACCTCGCTGCACGCCGTCACGCACTGGAACTACCAGAGCATCTGCCGGTCAGTACTTAAAACTCTTAAGGCTTTTAGAGATTTTACACCACATTTTTTTTAAGCGCCTTTGGCTCTCTATCGGTCATTGTCAGTGCTGCTGAACTTAAAAAATGCAGGTTTCATGCGATTGCATCGCTGCAAACTCACGAGAAACGCGCTACAGATGAACGTGAGCAACTCTCCTTGCAAAGTAAAACGCGCGTAGTACGTGCGCGAACGAGCCACAAACTTGCGGGGATCGCACGGGAAACGTGCGTGCGCTGTGTGACCGACCGACATGGAGCTGTTCGTATGTGTTTGCAGCTAAACAAACACGCTGTGCCAGCTTGTCTGTATCGATGTAACTTCGCAATGCCAGACAAAATTAAGAACCTAATTGTGTCTGGCCGCCACGGGCCGGTGAGAAGCTGCTCAGGTTAATGGCCTATAGCCTTTTTAAATAAACTATATAAATAAATAAATAAGTTCAAATTCTAGTTAAATTAAATAGATGTTACGTATTCTTATATGAATCATAAACTCATAATAAACTCGAAATAATAAAATCTACTAAATTTTTCCCACAGGAGTCGCGAAGCAATAATCACTCGTCTCTACGAAGCCGGTGTCCCAGACCCATCCGAATACATAACGTTCCACGGGCTCCGCACACACTCGACTCTGGGCGGCGAGCCGGTCACGGAGCTCGTGTACGTGCACTCCAAACTGCTCATAGCGGACGACAAGACGATCATATGCGGCAGCGCTAATATCAACGATCGATCCATGGTTGGGAAGAGGGATTCTGAGATAGCTGTGTTGTTGATGGTTAGTATTTTTTAATTAAATTATCTGAATGGCAAGTCCGCCTTTGTTCAGAACAGACAGTTGACAGTTCGACCTGTGCAGTAAAAAGTCGCTAATTTATTGTAAGAGGGTCTTACAATAAATTAGCGACTTTTTTTTTTAAGGACTGCTACCGCACGAGGATTAATTCCTGTGTCTCGGAGGACTTTACAATAATTCAAACAACGGACAAAAAGAACACCGAGTCTCGGAACAACTATTTGTGGATCACACAATTTTTTGTACCGTGTGGGGTTCGAAGCCACAACACCCGGCGCAGAGGCAGTTGGGACCACTTAAAACCACTACGCCATCTGTGCAGTCATATTAGTTGATTGCTTCAGTGGCGCACTGGAAATGTCCGCCAGACTTTAAGAATTTCGGTCACGGCGGCCAGTCTTAACGGAGACTGGACATCTGCGCAGGAGATATTATAGTGCACAAGTGTGTGCGCAAACACAAGTGCACTCTATGTTGCTCATGATCCGATAGGACGGTGATCCGACACGACCAGAGAGAAATCAGGCGCAGGACCAACGGCTTTACGTGCTTTCCGAGGCACGGAGGTGTCTAACACCGCCAACTGCCGCCAACACAAGCGCTGCTATTGAGATTTCTTAACAGAAAAACCCAATAACTTGGCCCAACCCGGGATTTGAACCCGAGACCTCATGCTCAGAAGTCGCATTCACTACCGCTACACCACGGAGGCAGTTGAATAAGGTATACTCTGTCCCAATAGAATTAATATTTTATGTAAACAATCGTTTCATGCCTAATTAAATATCAAGTAATTTAGAAAATTCAAACTCTCTTTGAAAAGTATTTAATGAATACAATAGGCCGTATGAAAGTCCTTTTTTTTTGATAAATAACCAAAAATTATTATTAAATTAAATATTTTATTATAAACGTCACTAAAAGTTGTTTACCTTTTTCTCCAATTCTATTGGGATAGATTATAATAAACAAATGGCAACTGTTGTGTATGAGATTCACGGGTCGCGCAAATTATTATTGAATTTTTCAGTCAAGAAATAGTATATATCAGTAGCATGGAGTCTAGCAATGTGTCTGGTAGACGAAAACAAGACCTGTTAGGTGGGAACTAAAACCAGACAGTAGTAGAATTAGTAGCGATAGCCTAGCCTGTTGAACTGCCACGCAGAGATCTCGAATTCAATCCTGAGGCAAGTCTCTATAACTTTTCGAAGTTATGTGCGTATTAATTAGTTAGCGTAGAATCATCTTGAGGAACTTGCATGTCTGAGAGTTCTCCATAATGATTTGCAAATAAATGGAGCCTGCCAACTTGCAATAATCCAGCACGGCCTATCCTTACACTGATAAGAGACCCATGCCAAGCAGTGGTAAGATTTAAATACAAGGCTGATTTTATTATAGATATACATGTATCCGAAATGTGGATTTAAAGCACTTTTGCCTACTCCTTCAGTGCTATATTTAATTTCAGGATGAACAATTCACCGACGGCACAATGAACGGCGAAGCGTTCCCCAGTGGAAAAGTCGCCGGTGCGTTACGTAAGCGTCTCTTCCGCGAACATCTCGGGCTGATGGGAGAAGATCTGGAGAGGATAGGCATATCCCTCGACGATCCCTGCTGTAAAGAGTTCTATAGAGACATGTGGCAAGCTACGTCTAAGACGAACACAAATATGTATGAAGATGTAAGTATCCTAACTAATATTATATACCAATGTGAGTTTGTTTGTTTGTTACGCTTTCACGCCTTAACTACTTGACCGATCATCATGTAATAACACATCCACGTTGCCAGGGGTTCAGAAAAAGACATAGGGTACCTCTGTGGTGTGTGCGGAGTGTTGTGGGTTAGATCTCCGCTCCGCATGTGACAATAAATGCATAGATGTTTGGTATGTAATGAATAATGATGTAGTAGACTAGGATCTTTGTTTTTGTTTTTCTTTGTATTTTTTTTTTGTTTATGTTTGTGTATTGTTTAGTATATTATTATTCTTACTTTTATTTATGTAATGAAATTATATATATGCAGTTGGCTTGACATCCGTACGCAACGATGGTCTCCATTGAAAATCAGCGTTGCGGTAATACGTCAGTATTATTGCAACAACAAAGCTGAATGGAGACCATTTGTGGCCACAATGTCACATTAATTGTTTTTTTGATTTTATAAGAAAATTATGTAGTTAATTGTGGCAATAAAGAACGTTTTCTCTCTTTCTTTATTTCTTCCAGAAAAAGTACGGTTCCCGAGGGAACGATTGTTTTTAGCAATATCTAGATTACCGTGAGCGAAGCCGCGGGCAAAACCCAGTGTTTTTAAAATTAAAAAAGCAGCCCTTGCCAATGGCTATCGTTTTTGTGCCACCAGTCGGCGCAACTAGGAAGTAAGGTTCTGTCAATCTTGTCACAATTGCAAAAGTCGTATTCCTCCGTAATAATTTTCGGTTTTTATGGTTATTGTTAAAGTAGCCATACGAGGTCTTGGGACCTTTATATCCACTAGCACTCCTAGCGGTGAATTCAAGCGCAATAGGGCTTATTGGTGACGTCACGAATGAACCAGTCCGTCCGTGAAAGTACCATATTCTTACGACACTATTTCTTTATTTCGGCTGATATGTGAGTGTTTTAACGACTTACTATCTGGCTGCATTTTTCTGGCACGATCTTATTTTTAACTGTCTTCAAAAAAGGATGAGGTTTTCAATTCGTCGGTATCTTTTTTTTTTAATGTTTGATCACCGATTACTCGAAGGCGCCTAAACCGATTTGGAAAATTCTTTTTTTCTTCGTAAAGATCGGCAACGTCCAAGTTTTACCTATGGTATCACATTTAATTGTTACAAGTCATCTCTAGAACTTGGAATAATTTCTGTGTCGTGATGAACTTTGGTTCATACAAATTGTATTTCCGTGTGGGCATAAACCCCATTTTACCAGCCGTAGTGGCAGTAGAAAGGCTACTTTTAATCACTAGACCAGCCATGCAGTCACTATGTTAATAGCTGTAGTAACCGCTTATTACAGTGCTGTTGAATATTTATTACGAAGAAGCTGATAGGCCCATCGCATAGCTCTTACAAAAGGTCATAAAATATTCAGCTTTACTAAAATGACTTGGTTTCTTCACAGGTGTTCCACACAATACCAACAGATCGTGTTCACTCATTCGCCGAACTCAAAAAGTACCAAGATGAGTATAGCGATACCCTCTGGCACTCGGACCCTGCGCTCGCCAATCGAAAAATAGACCTCATCAAAGGGTACCTAGTCGATATGCCTCTAGAGTTCTTATGTAACGAAGTACTGACGCCCAGAACTGCGACTATGGAGGGAATGATGCCTACTGCACTTTGGACGTAATTCCCATAACTGGGTATAAATATTTCCATCTCTGGGAAATTATTTTCCCATCGTTGGGATAATTCCCATAACCGTGAATAAGTATTACCGTTTATGGTTGAATGTTCCCATTGGTGGGAAATAATGTTCTCATTGTTAAGAAGAATATTTGTCGTTAAAAATAAAGTTGCCATTTAAATATGTTTGTCGGGTATTGCCATACTTAAGAGGTGTTGACTATTATTTTAAAAGGTGAAGTTTATTATTATTTCTACATATAAATCCATGCGGTATTTAAATATGTCTCATAATACGTGTATATTAAATAAGGCATTACTGTAAAACATTTCTACCTTTTGAAAATATTTATATTTTTTTTTTGTCAAATGTTTAAATTTTTGACGTGAGAACTTCTAATTCATTCATTAGCTTTAAGAATGAGTCGTTTTCACGTGCAATCTTCAACGCAACGAAACTCGTTGTCAACTTTCGAGGATGACGTAGTTGCCAACGGCGATGCAACCAACTTGCCAACTGGTTTCGATTACGTCGTGTGGTAATTGGTTTAGTGTGCAATTGCAATCTGATAGTGTAGGTGCTTAAATATGCTAGGTGTTGTGAATATTAGAGTAATATTTTGTTTGAGTGATGTTCATTGTATAAATAAGTTTAAGGAACTCACGTTGATATTTTCGGGGTTGCTCGACTAGTTTCACACCCAAAAGAGGTCCTTAGTCCTATGCAAATTAACTTGTTGCTGTAGCATTAGGTACAACCACCAACATAACTAATATTCTAAAAAAGCTGTTCTTTGAACTGTAATTATATCAACTGCCTTTTAACTATTACTGCCATAAAAGATAATATTTGATATAAGGATATATTAGTCGCGATTGAAATTTTGCAAGTGTGTGTCGCCTTATGTTGGTGATTGTACTTCATTCAACCTGCTCATGGCTTAGGGCAATATGGATAATGTCAACGTGGAACCGGAAAATTCTTTGTACAATGTATGAATATTTTTGATCTGACGTAGTCTACAGAGATACATTTTATTTATTTTATTTTATTAATATTTTCGTCCATTTTAAAATTTCTTTCGTCCGTGCTTGAATATTAATTAGTTGTATTTATTTAAATTCTAATGACGTCATCGAACATAGTGCAATTTATTATAATACCGGCCATTCCGATCTCAGAATGAAGTCGTAACAGGTGGGAGCCCATTATTTATTTACAAAGAGCTGTAACAGTAGACTTATTATTAAAAGTTACAACAATATAATTGTTAATAATTTTAATAATATTCTACCACATACACACAACACCATCTAGCCCAAACTAAGCAGAGATTGTACTATGGGTTCTAGACAATGGAGAAACATACATAGATACTTGGATTCAAATAGTTAATATGTCAATATTTTTGTAACAGGGGAGAGGTTCTACAGATGGCGTAACGGCTTAAGTAACTATCTTGCTTTAAGTTGTAGTTTCCCTACCCACACGGAGCCACAATTTGTGTAATACACATGTAGTAGTCTTGAGCCTGGGTGTTCGTTGTTTTAAAGCAGTACAGGAATTTATTCTTATTGCGAGTGCTAACAGAATGCGTCCAGATCAGGAGATGTCCACAAAAACATGTTTCATGTATGCGTAGCTATCCTGCTATATTAATGGTGCTGATTATACTGTGCTTATGAGAGCAGCGATAGCTCAGTGGGGAGACCAACAGACTGCAATGCAGAAGCTCTCGGGTTCGAACCCACGTCGCGCACCTCTGACTTTCGTAAGTTATATCTTTTCGAAATTATGTGCGTATTGATTGATAATTATCGCCTGTTCCGTGCCTCGGAGAGGACGTAAAGCCGTCGGTCCCGGCTGCCATGAACATCTATGGCAGTCGTTATTGGGAGAGTGTCGATACAAAAGATCCCATTGGCTCGAAGTGTCGCCGGTCTGCACTGACTGGCCCTACATGAGATAAGATAAGATAGTGTGCTTAACTTTAGACTCCTGTGTAAAACCGTCCAAATTAATACTATGCCATACACTTGCGGTTTTAAGCTATAACAACATCGCTAACTAGAAACCATAAACAACACGAAAGCTGAATAACTTATACGACCGCAATTTTAAAGGTTTTGTCAATAAAATCGAATTACGGTCATCCAAAAAATTTAAAGCCATGAGATTAGCTTCTTTATACTTGTTACATTTGTTACTAGATAATAACGTATGACGCGAAGTGTACGTGCAAAAGTAATAAAACCGAGCAAACAAATATTTTTATATATCGTCTTAATTAACAGTCTGAATCAGGTGTTGTCTATACCTTCATAATATAAAAGGTCCATTGCTGTAAAATATTTTTCTAAGTTAAAAGATTTATACTTATCTAAGTTGTGAATATAAACTTAAAATGCGAGCTATTTAATATTTATTATTTTTATTTATTTCAATTAAAAATGAATAGACATTTCTTATGTGAAAAAAACTAATACTCGATTCCGCATAATAATTTGCATTAAAAAATAAGTTTAATAATTATTTATATAGTATTCTATTTTATATCTATAACTCAATTCTACTATTTTATTTTAAGACTTAGTATACTAAGTCAAGTTATAACTTGTAACTGTAAGTAAGGTGCAATATTCTGAATGAATATAATATATTATTGAGTCTTTTTAAAATATGTGCTCACTCGTTTGTAACAATCAAAATGCGTCTAAAGATATTAATATCGGCAAAATATAAATATGCAAAATAAGGATTATTTACACTGAAGCTAAAATCAATATAGGATCTTTGTGAACAAAACCAATAAATCTGCTTGTGGCACCTAAATTAATGGATGTTTGTTATAAGAAGGCTATTTACAATAACTTTAAAATATTTTTCTTATGCTTATTTATTCCTTTCCCTATGTTAAAATATTATATGTAAGAACAATGAATGCGATAAAGGATAAGATAAAAGTACTTACTTTTACGTTTAGGTAGTTAGAAAAGTTAAAATAGCGAAATATTTACTTTCAATAAGTTCTAAGATACTGTCATTTTAATTTCAGATCAGTTTTAACAAAGATTCCTTGAAATTAAACTACTATATACGGACTTTATCGCGTTGTATATTATTTGACACTTTATTACATAATTTTGAAAACTGTTACACTACTTTTACTTTTAAACTTTACTAATTTTTAGCTTATTAAATTATTATTAAAACTATTTAGATTTAATTTAATTTTACACTTACAAATAGTCAAACCCAAGAAGAAGCAAACCACAGCTAGACTTCATGATACTTTGAGCTCATTCTGCGTAAATAGAAACACCAATGATTAAATGATGTTCGGGTACTTTGAAACAACTACCATCTTAGTCTCCCCGTGACCATGGCTGCTAAAAAGCAACCGAAACGTCGGCGAAAGTGTAAAATTAAATTAAATCTAAATAGTTTTAATAATAATTTAATTAGCTTAAAAATTAGTAAAGTTTAAAAGTAAAAGTAGTGTAACTGTTTTGAAAATTATGTAATAAAGTATCAAATAAACAACGCGATAAAATTCGTATATAGTAATTTAATTTCAATGTATAATATTCGCGTGTGTGTGTGTCTTCTGTTTGAAGACAAAGATTCTTTATTGAATTTTGCTTAAGTATAGTAATCTACATAAATAAAAGTAATAATCTCTATAATGAATATACAATGTGCATTGTGCTATACGAGTAAAAAGCTTAAAACAAGTTTTCTTTTTTTGCTAAACATATATTTTTAATTTTGAATATACACATTCTGAATATAACCAAGCAATTGCTTTGAAAGTTATTTTTGAGGGTAGAACAAATTTTACGTATGTAATGTTAAACTGAGCCGCAGTATACATATAACTCACCAAAAAATGTATATAGTAACATCAAAATACCATAGCATTTATCATTCCATTATTTACTGCCAATCATAGAGACTAGGTTTTATTTATTTTACTTAATTTAATATGAAGCCTAAAAGATTTACTTTTACTTTTGTGGTATACCATAAACTAGACTATTATAACTTTAGAATCAATACATGTATTACACATAAATAGTTTTCTTAATGCATGTACATATATAGGTACACATAGATAGTTTCTGCTTCTCGTAAGGCTAGCCAGAGACAACGGATTTCCAGTATTGCAATCTAATAGCTAATTTAAATTTTATATTTTGCTACAATTTTTATTATTTCTTATCTATAATTTTAAGTCAACTTACTTTATATAAAATATTTTTTTTTATGTAAACGATGTAGTATCTACCATAATAATAATTACCGATTTTCAACCGGTTACTGAAAGACTAATCAAGGATGTGTCAAGCTAATTACAATGGTTAGTGTGTTCTCGTTACATGGTTCAATGAGTATGAATCGAAACCACAACCTCTCGATCACAAATCTCATGCCTTAAACTGTGGCATGAGATTTATAACTGTATAACGAAAATTACTTAATCTATCAAGTTTTATAATACCAGACATAATTCAAAATCTATTTTATTTCGCCACTGGTGTGCCGCTGCGGCTTAATGGGTTAAATATGCTTTTTTTATGTCTATATTCAGGTTCTTATAGTGGTTTGTTTTATGTTAGCCGATTTTAAGTTACCTTTTATCATTCCAAATAAAACAGACGGCTAGTCTCATTCCTAAGTTATACTCAAAACACTAATCAATTGACAATTATCATTCCAAGCAACCAATCGGTGTTTATAGTACAAAACAACTACTTAAAGTATTTTACAATTATTTAACCCCTCTTTCGTATATTTGTTATGTTTTTTATTTTATCTTAATTCTGTTAAAATATTAATGTTTTGTCTCTAAGTCTTAAGTGTGAGGACGCGTAATTTTCCTATAAATAATATAATTATTTTTACATAATATTGTCTTACGTTACGCGAATGTTATACATTGAAATTGAACTACTTTATACGGATTTTGTCGCGTTGTTTATTTAAAACACTTTTATGTAATTTTGAACTCTTAACACTACAATTATTAAACTTCACAACAATTTGAGCTATTTAAATTTATTAATAAATTTAACAATAGTAATAGTAGTGTTAGAGGTCAAAATTATGTAGGTAATAAAAGTGTTTTAAAATAAACAACCCGACAAAGTACGTGTAAAGTAGTTTAATTTCAATATACCTAATTATTTTAATAGATGTTTGAGATTATACAGTCCATGATTCCTAATATGCTGCATAATTGTTAATTTATTTACTGTGGATATACGAAGTTTAATGAATTATTATTTAACAATGTATATCGTAAGTTTAACTAAATTAATGTTTTGTAATGAATTTGTGTTGTGTTGTCTTCAAATAAAAGGATTTTCTCGATGAAGTTGTTTTTAAAAGTAAATAAATCTTCTTGCTTATCTGGCACGACGCTGTCTCGCTTGCTGATCCTTAACCTGCTGAAATAATTACATTATAATATATGATATATGATTAAGATATGGTACAGATTTATTAACTCAAAGAATCAATTACAGATCAATATAACGTATATCGTCGTTCGGCATTCAATACCGCGAATGCAACATTCACAAAATTTTCCAGGAGACGAAAAATACGATATACTATCGCAGTTTTGTATTGCTCGAAAAATAACAGGATTGGATTAACTTTTGCCCAAAATGTATTAATAGGACCGCGTATTTTAAGCTAGAGCACGACATAAAATAAAATTCTGATTTTTGAACAAAATGTAACATTCGCGGTTTTGGATGCCGATCGACGATATGTATCATGAGCGCCTTTTAATTAATTGTAGGTACCTACAGTGTTATATTGTCTTACGTTTACGCAAGTGTTATACATTGAAAATCCGTATAAATTTGTTTAATTTCAATGTACTTACCTACAGTGTTCCTTGTAAATGATAACAGAAATACGTTACTGAAATTCAATTGGATTATTATAAAAATAAAATAAAGTAAAATTGAATT
This sequence comes from Catocala fraxini, assembly GCA_930367265.1. Classification (NCBI taxonomy): domain Eukaryota; kingdom Metazoa; phylum Arthropoda; class Insecta; order Lepidoptera; family Erebidae; genus Catocala; species Catocala fraxini. The sequence goes on along the minus strand of OV884027.1, from coordinate 25,128,568 downwards.
AAAATATAAAAATAACATTCAAATAAAATATGAAGAATACAAAACATTCTTTACTTATTTAGATTTTGGAAAACTTATAGCTAACAATGACTAGAATAACAACGTTAATATACATATAGTAACAGTATATCAATTACAAGTTTTTACTAATAGAAGCATAATTTAAAACAATTGATACAATCTAAATGTATATTTACCAAATAGTTCTCTACTAACAAAATGCTAAATGGTGCTTACCGCAAGCTTGATCAAATTCATTGAATGCTATCTTCAATATAAAACTGAAGGTAGTTCTCTATTCAAACAGCACCAGGCTTGACGATATCTTTTTCCATATCAATGCATCTAATACGCTCCTACTTCTATCCTTCTATAAGAAACTGACCGTGAGAACAGAAACTGAACGTCTATAGTCTTGATTAAATTTTACTGAAACGCCATCTATAACTGATAGTACAAACTAAGTATCGTTCAACATATGTGACGACCCTTTGTCAGTTCTCTGCTTGCCTTGTAATAAATACTTTATATATCGCAAACTAGATGGCAGTACTAATACTTTTGAATCAATTAAATAAGCTGTACTGTTTATAAAAATAGTTGAGTGATTGCTTGAGCTAGCTGTAAAATAATAGTAAGATATTTAAGATCATATCTAAATATATAACTATTGGAAATAAAGGTCAATAATAAAGTCTGGCAATAAAGTTCTGAGTTCGATGCATGGGCGTCGGCAGCAGGGCGCAAAGGGGTGAACACACCCTATCAGAAAAAGAAATAAATAGAATATTTTCTTTTTCGATGTGCGAAATGCATTCAATAATATACCCGCATTTGAATTTGACATTACATTTATCTACATAATATACATGCATAATTCTATATTTTATATCAGTTAATTAGTGTAATGTTTAGATGCAGATGCACCTCCCTGAAAGTAATTCTGGCGGCGCCCATGGTTCGATGACCACCCATTGCTTTTTTGACGTGAACCGGCTCTTAACATAAACTTGAGAGTAGGTACCTACCTATTTCTAATAATTTGCTACCTAGATATCTAGTAAACTATTAAGTAAGTAATTATAATGTATATAAATAAAGACACATAGATAGACTCAACGTAGTAGTAAGAGCAGCGATAGCTCAGTGGGGAGACCAACAGACTGCAATGCAGAGGGTCTCGGGTTCGAACCCACGTCGCGCACCTCTGACTTTCGGGAGTTATATGACTTTTCGAAATTATGTGCGTATTGATTGACAATTATCGCCTGCTCCGTGCCTCGGAGAGCACGTTAAGTCGTCGGTCCCGGCTGCCATGAACATCTATGGCAGTCGTTATTGGGAAAGTCAGTACCCTCTAATATTCTGACACTGGTCTAGCCTTAGGGTATCGTTAGCCTTCGGGTTGCGGAGGTCAGGTGGCAGCCGCTCCGTGTAAAAACTGATATCCAGTCAAATCCGGTTAGACCAGAAAAGCCGACCCCAAGTGACTTGGGAATAATAAAGGCTAAGAGAGAAGAAGATAGACTCAACGTAGTAGGTATTCCATAAAAGGTACATTCTGGAAAATATAAACAAAAAATATAAAATCCATATTTCCCTCATCAAAAGAAACAATAATACCTATACTCTATTTGGTTAGGTTCTTACCTAACTACAGGTAAACAATCTTGACACATCAAGATTTCTAGATATTATTTTTATCTAAAACTCAGTTTAAATATAAAATGCTGCTAAAGATCAATGTGAATACAACAATAACGATTACTAAATCAATTGAACCGTTGGTTTAAGCAGTAGTTTATTCGTTTAATATGTGTTTGTGTAAAAGTTACGTCAAGATTGTTTACCTTTAGTTAAGTACCTAACCAAATGGAGTATAGGTGCCTATAAACAAGCATTTTATCTTCTTAAACTATTAGGTAACATTTTCGTTATTTTCTAATTAAAATATGATGATCGGTATATTAGACAAATTTCTTCTTAATTTTATTATCTTAGATGATAGGATCGCCATACGAATTAGTAATAAATATTCTTTCTCTACACTTTATTGTAGGTACATATCAAATATCGTTGATAGTCAATAAATATCAGTGATAATTATCTTAATTAATTCGTAAATTAATCAGCCTCATCATCCGCCCAATTATATGCCCCTCTGGATGTCGAATACATCGATATTTATAGCTATAGACTTTTCATATCTCTAATATCTTAATACTTTGAAACTAATTGCTAATTACCTATATTGAATGATTAAACATTGACATGCCTAACATTTTGATAAGATCGTTAAAGATTATCTCAAAGACCGAGTCTGTAGATAGTGTGAATATAAAATATAACGTAGGTAAAAATTGAAAATCTCGATCCATACTTACTTTAATATATCTATATCTACTACTACTAATATTATAAAAAGGAAAGACCGTCTGATTGTTGGTTGTTTGTTTGTAAGGATTTAACTTAAAAACTAATTAACCGAATTTAAAATTCTTTCTTTATGCCCAAGCTGTATTATCACATTTATCACCGAGTTACATAGTGAATTTTATTAAAAAACAAAGTACCTACTTAAGTAGACACTGTTACTACAGATAATACCTATAATTTTTTATTAATCTAAACTAGGTAGGTAACTAGGTACTTTTACGCGAGCGAAACTGTGGGCAAAAGCTAGTTTTAAACATAAGTATTAAGTTTCAAATGATTGTTTCCTCTTATTCGCGTCGGAAAAACGCAAATATTAGTACATATTAAAAAACATTTGTAAATGAGTTATAATCGTTTTATTAATAGGTAAGTAGGTAGGTAGGTATATCTAGTAATAAGTAGGTATGCGAGTAAATCTGAACAATAATGTCATCAACATTGAATCAATGCAAGACTGTCACGCAACGCTGGGCTAATACATACACGAAAGACTTCATGTCATCACTCACCACTTATTGTCACGTCGCGTCGATGTCACGTCACTCAATCAATTATTGCATTTTTGTCATGTCATCTTTAAAAACATATCTACATTATGGGACACAAAGTACACCGAGATTCAGAGCACTTAAGGCTGATTTTCACTTATTAATCTGTTAAAAAATTAATTAAAATTTAAGTTAATTAACTAAATTTTAAGTTAATTTTAAGTCACTTAATTTTTAGTAAGTGTCCACACGTACTTAATAGTTAAGCTCTTTAGTTCTGTCAAGATGGACGATCAACAATGTTCGGATATTATTAGTTTTGTACTCTGGGAGATTCTACATGAAGTTAAAGACGACATAATGAGAGAAATGTTGATACCTAAAAGACTGTGGGTGACAAATTGGATAAGATACAGATAAATAAACAAACTGAACTCGACAACTTCTCCAAATTGTTCGTTTAACTAAATCATACCTGTCCAAACGTGTTAAGTAGTAGGCCTACCAACTTAACCGAAAATTTTGAAATATTTCTAATCTGCCTGTTTAATTGCACGCTTAATTTTAACTAAAACTTAAGCATGCAACTTACTACTTATTACTAAATTCATTGTTTACATGCATTAAGTGACTTAAAATTAAGTTAAAATTTAGTTAACAACTTAATACGTGTAAATCGGGCTTTATTTGTGAATCACACAAATAATTGTCCCAAGCGGCATTCATACCCACAACACTTCGCGCGACGGCAGCAGCGGGCGAGGCAACCGCTTGCCCGCGCCATTGGTTTATTTGAATATATAGGACGTGACAGCTAAGTTGCTAATTCTACATAATTATTATACCTACATACTTTAAAAATGCGCTCTGTAATTTTAAACGCTGGCAATACTTTCTCTGTCCCATTGAAAAGTGAACTATCCACCTTCACCACATCTCGTCTGAAGTTTGGACCATACACCCAATGCTTTAATTATTGATTTTATTATAAGATTTACCATACCTACATCCAATGTTTGTGTAGGTCTGCGTAAATACTCACGATCTTAGAGATATTTAAATTTGAACATACTCATCAATAATGATATATTATTGTCGTCTGTTAATAATTGCAACACACTCTAGGCCAAAAAATATCACACTCGGCAGTAATCAAATAATGGCTTGGCATTGACCTATGTGACAATAAAATTAAAACGGAATAGTTTATAATAATATCTACGTAGACAAATTTAATATTTATTTATTTATCTTTATTGGCCCAACCAACAATTGTATACACTTAACGTTATAATAAACAATTCACTTAAGTACCTAAGTACTTAAGTGAATTGTTTATTATAATATACTAGTCTAAACTAGTGTAACAATCTGTTATAGGTTAGCACCGCATGCACAAAATACAATAATATATTTACAACAGTACTTTACAATTAGTATAGACACATATATACATAAAATGAAAAAATATAACTAAAACAACAAAATAAAACTGAAAAGAATTAAAATCTGAACACAAAATATTACAAAAAAAAAACAGGAGATGAAAAGTAATTTTATATTGGTCACTAATTATTTTGCGGAATTTGCCAAGTGAATCGAAATACCTATATCTCAACTAAGTCACTGCAACCATTAACTAATTAATTCCCTATATTAGATTGAAAGTCATAAATATATTGAATCCTAATTGGACTTAGGATGCAACTGTCTCGCTTTTTCACATGACGAAACAGTTTACGTTGAAACGAGACAGCGTGAGCCCTAGCGTTCCACACACTAGTTCTTATTTAAAAAATCTGCAATTCTGTGTTCAACATTGTAAATTTTTTGATGAGCTACCTTAAAGATTATAGATGACTTAGTTAAACTCAGATTATTTTAAACACTGTTAAAATTACACAGCTACCAAACCGGTTACGTGAGTTTTTTTTTCATTCATATAGTTGTCTTAATAGTTTTGTATAAATATTTTCGTTCCGTTGACCCCGACATAATATTTTTTTGCGATTTAGGCGGGAAGTCCGCGGCTGCGGGTTGATAGAGACAGTAATATTGCTATCTCCTGTGTCTATATGATGGATTTGTAGACATTATGATCTAATTAAAGTAAAATAGACTGTATTTCGGTGACGTAAGGATTTAATTAGATTATAATTGCGTGTGGTGTTTTGAATTACATTGTATTGTATAATCTGGGTGATTATAATAATATTGTCAACAACACCCAATTGTAACTAGTCCATTGATCTCGTGACATTAGATTCGGCTTATGTTAACTAGCGAACGGCAGTGAGGTCTCAGGTTTGGATCTCGGGTTGGTAAGTATTATTGGGGTTTCCTTTGAAATACGCACTCAATAGTAACACGGAGTCTGAATGACTTTTATAGATGTCTTAATTTTTTTCTGTCCATGTGTATATTTAGGCCTATGCCTTTTGTCCCGTGCCTTTTATGGTGTTTGGATTAATAAATATTATTTATGGTTGCGTTAAAAGAAGTAGGTATCAATTGAAGCAATTAAAAAAGGTAAGTAATTTATATGTGTTATTAGAAGAAAATCTGCAAATATGGATTGTTGATGGGTGGGCTCGATTCCGCCCATGGTCCTTTGAATTCGAATGTAAATAAATTAATAAAACATAGCTACTTTATTTTCTTACAAACAAGAAAAGTCTATTCATTTGAGATTTTATGATTTCTAGAATAAGTAAGTACCTAGATGGTAGTCCTAAAGTCCATAGCCTCAAAGTAGATTATTGTTTTTAATGTACCTATTTTACTTTCGTTTAATAGTTTCTGGATATCAAATTGTGAAAATAAGGACTTATAATAAAATCTCATGTCACTAAAATAATTGTTGTTTTTTTTACTTAATGTTGTCTATATTCATGGTGATAGATAATAATATTTAATAGATAAGAATATTATTTATATGCATTTTGCAAAATGAAAAATTAATTTATTGATAATATACCTACACTTGAAAATTAGACGATACATTGAAAACATTTTAGAATAAGAACTACTTAGCCTGAATTATCTACATAGATATTTACTAGGAGGGTGTCAATCAAATATTCAATTAAAAAAAATACCCAATATTAATAAAACCACAAACGATGTCACCTGCACTAAGGCATGAAAGCGATACATAATAGAAAGTGACACAGACTGATCATGTCATCGCCGTGACGAGAGACAGGCAGCGTGACAGTTGGGCAGCGCAACTTTTGACACGTCTATGTCACGTTGCCGAGCGCAGTTAGGTAGGTACATACTAGATATTCTCGCACAAAATATAATAAGTATGATTTTTGTCATAGTTACAAAATAATTTAGGTAGGTAAGTTTATCATTAACGTGTATCTAAGAATGAATGTGCACTTCTTTTGGCGGACATGATCGATGATTTATCAACCTTCTTAGAGGCTGGAGCTTATTTTATACGGAGCTTAGATATTTCAGTTATCAGCTGGTCATTCTGACGAGAATGCTTATGTTAAGCGACATATAATTATAATTTATAAGGTTATCTGTAAAGGGATCTCTTTGATTTTAGCCTTATTTAACCGTTAACATCAGATAGGTGTGTAGGTACCTGCACATCTATATGATGTTAACGGTTAAATAAGGCTAAAATCATTCACATTAATAATAAACTTTTCAAAAATAAAATTAATTTTAAGTTTTGAAAAGTTTATTATTTATAAATTATAATAACATCCCATTTCTGCTTTATTGAATTTTTCTAATAATTTTTAGATTATATTTTTATATCGTAAAATTATTTTTTTTATAATTAAATTAGTAAGTAATTTACTTATGTTTTTATAAATTAGATCAAAATATTTTTTAAGTTCATGAGAAAAAAAAATTGGATATTTTGTTATTTACTAACTACTAAACAATATGAGCAAGACATAAATAAAAATAATCTTACAAATGTGTGCCTCTGAAGGTATGGGCAGAGGTGAATAAAATGTATTGCGCCTACTTTTCTCCAGCTACCTACGCTTTAAGGTCCCACGTAGGTTACCTTTTGCCATTTACCCAGACTATCTACTGTTGGTTGCGATATCTGTTAGGAAATTCTCAACATAACGTCACTTCGCTAGAGCCGGGAATCGAACTTGGATCTTATGATCGACCGCAGACTTATTACTCCTGGGCTAAACCTATAGGTAGGTACGTAGGTAGGTATAGTTAGGCGTTTTAGGGAGCGACACGAAAATGTTATAGGATAGTTTTTCCGCCTAAGGATCCTTAAAATTAGGGACCTTTTTAGGTACATACTCCTTATATCCATTTATTTTTTATAATTATTTGTCTATAACTTACAGCAACCATGACTACCTAAGTAGGTATTCTTTTGTGTTTCCCACTTCACATATTTTACAATCAGTAGGTAATAGGTATCTTAGGTAGGTACACGTGTTTATAAAACAGCACCTGACAAATATCAATATCTCCTTTCTCAATAGCAGAAGATAAAACTGTTATGTTTGTATGTATATTTACTTGACACTTCATGGGTAACCATTGTCGCTAATATTCATGAATCAGCCTTGTGTAAAGAGTTTTTACTTAGAAGTAAGTCATATCGTAAGTGTAATGGGAAATTATGATAATGTTCGAAATGCTAGGGTGCGTGTCATTAATGCGGATGCACTTGTTATGAGTGGAGGAGAGGCACGACTGTACGAGTGCCGAGTGACGCAGCGGTGTGACCGCGGCCTGTGCTGTGTGGCCCGTGTGTGCTGGTGTGTGCACCGTCATTACGCTGCATTATTTGTTACGTTAGGGCTGGGATGGGCCTGTCCCTATCGCCGCCGAGTCCTACGCTCCCTTCTGCGCGGGTATTTGAATAGGCTTGCGCGTTGCGTAACGCGCGGCCAATGACAGCGCCCCTGCACATGCACGGGGCGGAGTCCTTACGTCACCGCGGTCTGCCCCCGTGGCCGCGCAGCCGCCGTGACGTCACGCCGCCTTGCCGCGCTCCGCGCCCCGCGCCTGCAGCGCGCGACGACAGCGCCCATGCTGGCCGTGGCGTCGCACGGAAACTCGCGACAAAACACTCGTGCGCTCAAAGATGGCGGATGGGTCGCCCGAGGACCGCGCCGGCACGAAACAAATGAACGATTTAACTTTTTCCGCGCCCGATAAAGGACATGGTGACACAAAAAAGTGCAGTGGCGAAACATTTGACTGCGATAGTGTAAAGTTATCGTACTATAGGGAACTAAAAGCGAGTGAATCGTGTGAGAAAAGTGATACGCGCAGCGTGGCCGCTAATCGCGCCGCGGTCGTCGGAACGTATTCCCGAAAATCGTCTGGTGCGAGCACCGTGCATGGCGACGACAGGAAGAAGAGATGTTTCGACAGATACGACAGCTCCGAGTCGTCTGACAGGTGAGTGAGTGTCAATTTATGTTAGTAAAATGTGCGCCCGCGTCTGTTTCGTAACTTTGTTTGCGGCTGCGATGTTCTCAAGAGTCAATGCTCCAGTGACCGGAGGCTGTTTGATTTCGATGTCATGGCCATTGTGAAAAACTTTGGGTGTTGCTAAGCCGCTACCATTCGGTTGAACGCCCTCGGAATAGAATGCTGGGCCGCGATGCCGCGAAGCGGCGTACCTATTACCATTTGAATTGTAGACTAATAAAAAATCAGTCTCGTAAGGCATTTCGATGCTCATAACGGTGGCATTGCGAGTGTGTGATATCAGTGATGTGTTACCGATAACATCTCTGTTACATGGTGTCAATATTATCTAATTGCCAGTTAATCGTTTGAATCGTTACATCCTTTGCACATCGTTAGTTAGCTGCCAAAAATAATAACCTTGGATTTTAATTAGCACGTAGCCAACAGTAAAAGTTATATAGGTACATGTCTAGTTTGGAACTTCCTCCCTCAGTTTGTATGTGACAATATACATATTTCTCGTTGGAAAACAAGGCCATAGAAATAAACTTTCATTGTAACACATTTTAGTATGTAGGTACCTACATATTATTATATAGGTATTAAATAAATACCTAGATAGGTAGTGATCCATAAAAACATATATTCCAAACTCAAATCACCTATGTTGTCATTCTCAGTTAATAAGATAACCCATATGATATAACTTATGCTATCATATTACTCAAGAAAAATACAACAAGATGTAGCAATAGATACTGTTATGTATAGATGCCTAGAAGTTATCTGTGATAAATAAGAGGATTTAATATTATACAGAATCATAACTATATCAAGATTGACTTTTTCATAATTAATTGTATCTTATATTAGTTAACTTATTTACTTATATATTATTATTTATATATTTTGGTTGTAATAAAAGTTGTAAAATAGCAACTTAATTACTTCATAACACTCATATTATTTATAAAACTCTTGGTTAAATAAAAAAAAGGTTTTGTATGGGAACCTTAATTATATTTTATATAATAAGTAAGTACTTATTATTATCATAATATCAAAGTATCATGCATATCAGTGTTCTTTATATCATTAAATATTTTAAGTTGATTATTTTATTATAAAACTCATAAAACAAATGTTTGAATGCATGATCTTCTTTTGAAAAAATATACAAATATGTATAATATTTTTAAGCAGTATCATAAGAATTAAATTAAGAGCATAAAATAACAGATAACCATTTCAGAATTTTATACATGTGTTTAAAACTATTTGTTTTGTTACGTAAGTATCCTCAGTAACACATTTCACGTGTACAATGTGTGTACAAGAAATAATCATAATATGTATAACAAAACATTATATTGAACTTGACTTCATTTTAATATCAAGGTAAACTTTGGTCATTATCACAAATGACGTACATTTTTTGTCATAAGATATGATAAAAACATAATCTCTTTTGTCTTGTGCTTAGATGATATTAAGTGTGACCATGTTGATTGTGTTATCTGTATATGGTATTACCTAGCAACTATGTCACTTAAAATGAGTGTATCTCTGCAGTAAAATAATTCATTCATAAAAATGATTGCAGCATTATATGTTTGGATTTATGTCTTATGGTAAAAGTAAATGTAGTATTGCTGTAGTAAAATAATGTATTATTATTATATTATTATTAATGTATTATAAAAATATTTTTGTAATAGTTGAAGACTTTGTAAGTTAGCTACTATTGTATTAATAATATTATGATTATGAAATAGGCACAATTGTGTTAAAATTGTTTAGATTAAGAATGATATCCCTATCAAGTAATTTGTAGCATTACATAATTGTCAAAATCCATGATAATATGGCCAAGAATTAGGTATCTATGTATTATGATAAAAATTTTATGTAATGTGACTAATGACTGTGAATACACTCATTAATCAAAGTAATGGGCTAATAATATTGGTAAATAAAATTAGTATAATTTCAGCATATAATTATAATTTAAAGAAGGTATGTCACATCAGTCAACATCAATAGAGTGGCCAGTACAAAAGTGATCTTAAATCTGAGGACAACAGCTGACAACTAAATTATAAATTTTAATTATAATTTTCCAAGCTGTATTGTATGTGAGCTGTTCAGATTACTCATACACAATTTACTCAAAGTAAATTATGTTGATTTGTGTTTGCTTGTAAATAAGAATATACTTAACTTGGTCATGTTAAAGTTTGACATTGAAAATTAGCACGAAAGTATGATATTATACACTTAATGCAAAATAGTTTGCTTACGAACAGTGTAATTAACATTCTTAATGTTGTGGCAAGGTGAAGAGGGTAGGTGAATTTTAATTTCGTCTCAATCGTTAAATGATTAAATACTATAATATTAAATTAGCAACCGGTTGTTACATCAAATACGAGAATTATTAAATTACGTTGATTCATTCTATCAGCGTTTCTGCGATCTTTATCTAAATCTTTGACCCCAAATAAAAACGCAAAACGAGAGAGTGAGTGTGTTCTCTTTATCATTTATTGAGCAAGAAAAAGAGAAGGCATTATATACATATTATGTAGCTTACGAATGGCGCGGTTTTACAGTGGAAAATTATTATGCCTAAGTTCTGGTCAGATTCCAGTTAGGTACTCACTATAAAGCTGCCAACCCATTGCGACGGACGCTGTGATAATTATTTTGTGTCGACATTTAGCTAGCTGTCACCGAATGTGTATGAAATTTTTTAAGAAAATAAAATACAGGTATTGGTGCATTGTCCTTGGATCGTTAGGGGTCTTACGAACTCGTCAATTAGGCGAGAATAAACATATTAATCTGCCAAGCCCTAGAATACAAGACATATTTAAAAATCTATTGTATCTGACCACCGGTGTGCCGCTACGACTCTTGTCTATTTATATTATCTAACTCGAAATCGCACAATTATTTGTGATTCTGTTATGTTGTGCATTGATAATAACTGGCTATTTAAACCATTGCTCCATCCATGCCGTCTGTATATCTACATTCTAGACATTATGATCTTTTGAATAATTCGCCGAGCTTGTTATAATGTCTACACGCAAAATAGTCGATGTGCGTTCGAATGGGTAGGCCGCCTAACGATCGTAGTTGCCTAATTTACTTAGTAACAACGTTTAGTCTGTGATACCGTAGTCAGATAGTGTCTACTAAGTGGTGATATGTAGGTCACCCATTACCGCATGATAACGCTACATGTTAGCGTTATATGTACGAATTTAGGTGTGGTCGGGCGCGGTACAATTGGGACATAAGACTTGATACGATGATTGTTTTGTAATTGTTTCGTGCTGTTACTTGTTTAACTGATGACCTGTTCTTGTGTTCAATTACAGCATAGTGCTAGAGAATACTTCCGAATCTTTGCGTACCAAATTTGAAAAAAATAAGGCAAGAAAAATCTTTATTTGGTTAACAAACAGGTCATTATCAAAATTAATAAATTACTGCTTTGAGACTTTTTTCATTCTGTAATAAATAGAGTTGATAAAAATGAAGGCCAATATGTCTATATATGGATTTAGCTACGACAATACTACATATATTTGTCTTGTAAATAAGATAAGAAAGAAAAATACTATATATAGTAGATATACATACATGAAAATAAATTTATATACCTACACATTGCTTGCGCGGAGGATTTTGAAGTTAGGCATAATTAAAGGTATGGAGATGTAGAGAAAAAGGTGCATACAAAGGTTGCAGTCAAATTTCGATCACGGGCCGACCCCTAGTATAGCATAATTATTGGTTGAACCTGTCAAGTCTTGGTATACCAGACATGATTAAAAAGCTTTGTTTCTCGCCGCCAGTGTGTCAATGCAACTCAATAGGTTAATAGGTTCAAGTCACTTGTCACCAGTACTGCTAATGTTCCTATTATTGCAGATTCGATCCCCACGGAGCAAACATTTCTGTTATCTTAATATTATATATAGTTCGGGTGTTCTTGTTCGTTGTTTATGAAGTCTTGCGCCACACAGAGAATAATCCTAATGCGGCCATTGACTTTTATAAATATAATATGAGTTTTGTTTTTCGCCTGATATTATTCCATGTTACTTCGTAAAATCTAAAACATAGCTGCCTTATTTTATAGTCTGGGTCTGAATATGTAACAGGCTATACTAATACTATATGATATGAGTAACAAGTAACAAAAATAAACACCGTAAAAACAGTAGTTTAAAAGAAAAAAATACTATGTATGAGATACGTCTTGCATAACATTATCGCGTTGATGTAGATTTTGTCAATAAATCCTATTCCTCGCGAACAGGACTTTTTCCCGTGTGAAATGTACCCTAAGTCCTTAACCGTACCCCCGAAAACGTGTAAGCGAAATTTCATGATAATTGTCCAGTCGTGAAAGCTTAACAAACATGACAAATAAACACACATACAGAAAAGCACATAAAGTACCTTTCATCCAGAAAAAGTACTGTAATAATTAACATAACCTACATTTATGCGAACGATGCCGTGAGCTAAATTTAGTTACGATATAATTTTATGTTTGTTGTCCCTAGAGTAAAGGATGGCATTTGAAAAATAAACTGCGTACCATGGTGAATCTTGGTTTGCATGGAATGAAGGGTTAAGAACGAGTGTTAGCGGTTATACCGGCTACCACGTAATAATTCGGTTGAGTGGCGACAGAGACAGACTGATGCATTGAAGTGAGACAGATATATCTATCTCATGTCGACATGATCAGCTGACCGAATGAGAACGTGTGTAGCCGGTTTTAACCCTGTAGTATCTTTGACCTACGGACTTAAGTCCGCATTTTATAATGAGACCCACGTCTTATTACAAAATGTGGACTTAATTCATTTTTGTCCAGTCTTATCCGTGTGTTAAATACCTTAATAAAGAACGTAGAAGCCATTTTTTGAATACTTTTTTTATTGCCTTCGGTGGCAGACGATTAAGTGGCACACCTGATGGAAAAAGGTAACCGCTGCTCATGGACTTCAGCAATGTCAGGGCACAGCAAAGCCGCTGCCTACCGTGAAAGAAGAGCCAGGTGTCGATTATGGTATACATGCGAGTTAGTCTTAGGCTTATAACCCCAAAGGGGTGAGCTGAGAAGTATTACACGGATATTTGACCAGTTATAGCGTTAGGTCTCACGTAGGTGAGCCTACTGCTGTATTTAGAGCACATTTGAAGACTGCGTGTTGTTACTGAAGATTTATAGGTACAAAAACCCAATAACGCTTTATCCAACCTGGATATCGAACCCTTAACCCTAGATAGCAGTTCTATAGACCACCGTACCACATGCGTAATAGAACATGTCTCCAATTAATGGTTACCTAACTTATCTATACTTCTATACTAATATTATAAAGCTTTAGAGTTTGTTTGGTTGAATGCGCTAATCTCAGGAACTAATGGTTCGAATTGAAAAATTATTTCAGTGTTGGATAGACCATTTATCGAGGAAGCCTATATAACATCAGGCTACGACCAATAGGAGCAGCGTATAACTGAAAATGTTGCATAAACGGAGTAAATTCTCTCTTGTGAGAAGAAGACGAAGTTGCGCGGGTCAGCTAGTGAATGTATATGTAGGTAAAGTGCCCATTTTGGAGTCATTCACGTCACGTCACGTAGCAAGATATCTTTTTATATAGCAGGTTTGAAATCCTATATAGATTTAGTTCAGAAACGTTATAATATGCTTTTTATAGCTCTTCCCATTGAGCTCGACTTAACATCATGTAAATGCTCCATTTTAATATATTTCGGTTAAACAGGTGGGCCGTGAATGAATAACATTTGCAAACCTTTTTAATGTGATTATGAAAAAGTTTATATTATAATAAGTTTAAGAGCGGTGCAGGCTGCTTGTATACAGGTGCTTTAATGATTCATGTAATATAATGGTATTCCCTTTTTTTTAATAAGCAGGAGTACTTATAAACATGTGAGATAATATATTATAACGTAATTTTTTTATTTATTATTGTAAGTCTCGATGGCGCTGAGATAGAGATTGTATCTGTTGTGCATGATATGTCGAGTTCGATTCCTCGGTCAGGAAATGTTGTTGTATGACAAGAAGTTTTTAGTGCAACGCGAAGTTTAGAACTGTATCCTGTAGGCGGCAATAGGCTCGCCATATATTACGTGGGTTTTAAAATCATAGTTGGTGATATGTGAGTGTAATACATCTCTACCAACCCCTTCAGAGATATAGATATGACTGCACGGACGACGAAGTGGTTTAAGAGATCGCCGGTTCACTGTCACTGCGCTGAGAGTTGTGGGCTCGATACCCACAATACAAAAGATATTGTAATCGTTAAGTAATTGTTCCGAGTCTGGACGTTATTTGTGTCCGTTGATTGAATGTTTGTATAGTCCCTCACGACATTGGATTTATTCCTAGTGTAGAAATTGCCCTCTTCAGCTCATTAAGTCGCAGCGGCACACCGGCGGCCAGACACGATAGGTTTTTAACTATGCCTGCATTTCACGATTTGACAAGTTATTCAAGAGAAAAGTGTGAGTCATAGTCAAACTTGCCACCGGACTAGCGAGGCAATCTACAGTTCTGCCTACCCTCTTTAACATGTAAAAGCGTGATGCTATGCCATTTATCAGTAGCATTGTATTATAGATATTAACAGTAGTAATCAGCGCGGCAAGTATTTGTTGACATAATATTATCTAAGGTTGCTGAACTGAGGTGCAACTGTAACATGCATTTATACTTATTGATAGCTCTTTATTGATATTATAATCTGTATTTTTTATACATACGTGATGATAATCACTCATACCGTCTAGTAAGCGGTACTACCGTATTTAAACTTTACCATGGGGCAATGTTTTTACCGCAGCACGTGGGTGCAATGTTTTCAGCTTATAGCCTGGCCAGCTCAAATCATTTGAGTGTATCGGTCAATATAAGCATAATTCTTTTGGATATATAATAGTAATATCAGCTCTGTATTGTCCCACTGTTAGGAACAGGCATCATCTCAGTGTGAGAAGCGTTAGCCAGAATCTACTACGCTAGCCCAATGCGGGTTGACAGAGTTCACATATCTTAGACATCCTCATCCCCTTATCACGGTAGCCCTACAATAAATCCTTACTAATATTTTAAATGTGAATGTGAGCTTGTACATTTGTTTACGGGTTGGGACTGGGAGCCTTCTGCGCTCACTCATACTGCCGTCCTTACGAAAAGTGCAATAACTAAGTTAAAGCTAATTTCTAGTAAAACGCGGTTAAACATTTTATTTTGTTGATATCTTTATATCTCCATCACTACATGGTATCGACTTGAAACTTTCACTGCATAATAGATAAACAAGTGTGAAACGGCAATGAATTCCCGTAAATCTCAGTTCGACAAAATGGTGTCACGTGCCGGTCAGAGGTCAAAGTTGTTGAGTCGAATGGAGTTGACCGCGAGTCTCTAGCTCTTACGGTTCTTGAGTTGAAAGATGGTATCATGTGACATTGGGCCAGAGGTCAAAGGTCATAGTCATTTCGGGGGTATATTGACTATGCTGAGTCGAATGGCGTTGACCGCGAGTCTCTAGCTCTTACGGTTCTTGAGTTAAAAGATGGTATCAAGTGACCTTGGATCAGAGGTCAAAGGTCATAGTCATTTCGGAGGTATATCGACTATGCTGAGACGAATGGCGTTGACCGCGAGTCTCTGGCTTTTACGGTTCTTGAGTTGAAAGATGTATAATAACAGACGGACGGACAAAGCTGTTGTATAAGAATTTTTTCGAACTCTATAATGTGGAGAGTGTAATGTAGTACTTAATGTTTGTAAATACATTTATTCCCGCTATAAAAAACAATACATCTACTTATGTTTAGTGTTATTAGTATGTAGAAAGAATGTTTACTAGCCATTAGTGCAATAAGTTAACTACCTACTTATTTCACTAATGGCTAGGAAACCAACATGATAAATTTTTGAGTAGTAATTAATATTATTTTAAAACTGTTTCTTAACCTTAGGTGCAGTGAGTGTTTTATTTTTTGCAGTTATATATATTTTTATGTCAAACATGAATAAACAGATTTTGTTTGTGATGAAACTTGGTTACAATTGATACTGGGATACTGGACCAGGCACGGTCATTTAGCATTTAGTAACGAAATTGATGCTCTGGTAACAAATGGGAAAGCTATGAATGTAAAAATTTTGTTAACATTTAATTTACTAACTAGTAAATGAGGATTACAAATAACGACATATACTAATTATAAATGCAGTAACTATACTTATTGCAGATATAGTTACTAAAATAACTTAGTAGCGTAAATACGCCTTCATAACATATCTGCAATAACTCAAACTTATTGCACTTATAACTAGTAAATGAAGATTACAAATAAGGAAATATTCTAATTATAAATATAGTAACTTTACTTATTGCAGATATAGTTAGAAAAAATACTTAATAGCGTAACTAACTTATTCCTATCTACAGTTATATCAGTCTTGATAAGTAAATCATCTAATACGGACGCTGTTATGCTTAGTATTAATCCGGCTCTGATAAAGATACGTTAAAACTGTCTAAGTAGAATATATAGACCTCGTTCTGCTCATTCCGAATATTTACTTAACTCAGTTCGGCTCAAAACTCGATTTATTGCACTTGTCGTAAGGACGGCAATATAGTCCGCGTAAAGTTGAAAAGGTCACCTGAGGACAACTAACACAAAATCAAACACAATAAAAATAATTGTACATTTGTTTGTTACGCTTGCACGCCTCCACTACTCGAACAATCATTATGAATTTTTTTTTCCGCTTGTCAGTAAAGGACATAGACTACCTTTCATCTAGAAAAGAAATACTGACCTGATTACTATATTAATAAATATAATATAATATTCTATCACATACACAAAACCATCTAGCCCAAACTAAGCAGTGCTTGTACTATGGGTACTAGACAATGGATAAACAATCATAGTATACCTATTATACTTTTTATATTGTAAATACATACACATTATACATAGAAACACCCAGACCAAGACAAAAATCCATGTTCATGCACACAAATGCTTGACTTGTGCAGTAATCGAACCTGCGACCTCAGGCGTGGCAGTTGGTTACACTAACCACTACGCTATCGAGGCCGACATATTGTTGTCATTTGTAGTTATAATATTTAGTTGATACTAATATCAAACTTAACACGATTTATTAATAGTTCGCCACTACTAATACATCGTGTGATTGAAACCACTACGTTATAATTCATATATTATTATTAAGAATCATAAGAAGCGAGTTCGTTTAAGGTTCAGATATGTTATGTCTTTGTTAAGATAAGATATAAGTTATTATGTAAATAATTATTTACAACTGGGAGTAATGCGTAATTTTTTTATATGACCTCATTAATTATAATATGTTTTTCATGCACATTAACTTTTTTTATCGTTTTATTCTAAAAATGACAACTCCCGCACTAGGTAAAAATCCTGTATCGCGGAGGACTTTACAAACATTCAAACAATGAACACAAAGAACACCCAGACTCGGAACAACCATTTGTCGATTACGCAAAGTTTTGTCCCGTGTGGGATTCGAAAACACAACACTGCCCAGTGGCTGTGGCGAGGCGGCCGCTTAAACCATTACTTCATTCGTGCATTGTATTTTTTATAGGTATACACTATACAACATGCAACATAATAAACGCACATGCTGAAAGTAGTTTGTTCAAAATCGGCTACTGAATCAATTCCAGCAATTTTTAATATATACTTAATTTTTTATCCCTAAAATAATTAAACGAATTAAATTATAGTCACCCATTTATTAAACAGCTGTAATAAACGAAAATATATCATAATTCAAGGCAATAAGGTTTTTGATGCAATAAAGGAAATATGTTAAATTTATTGTAATATACCCATACTATCCGCGCACAAGGAGAACTAATTCGTTAAATTAAAATATTTAAGTACATAAAAGTAACCTAATGATTATATTATTATTACGATTTAATAATCTAATTGGGGTGTTTGAGGTTGTGCGTTATATCTGTGAGTTCTGTGACACGTTGTATATTCATACATAGTTTCACGATGATTCATGGAATGGATAGATATAGGTGTAATAAAGCCTTATTTGCCAGGAACTTTTTATCTCCCACGTAATAGAAGGCGAGCCCTTTGCCGATAAGGCATTGCTAGCCTTCGTGTTGCTACTGAAAATCTCCCGACAGAAAACTAAAATGCCAAACTAAGGTACTGAGAACTCATATACACCTACATAGTCTCACACCTTATCCCGAAGAGGTAGGTCAGGTTAGTTAGTTAGTCCGATTCCCGCACAAGTCAAACATTTGTGTGCATGGACATGGATGTTTGTACAAAAAAAAAGTATATAAGTATTATGTATCATATGTTCATCCATTGTCTAGTACCCATAGTAGAAGCTCTGCTTAGTTTGGGCTAGATGGTGTTGTGTGTGTAATAGAATATTATTATTATAGCCAGGACCTTTTCACCATTTGTGTCGCGAAAATGCAAAACAACCTCGATGATCAGTTTTTGGTGACCACGACATCAATCGCTTGTAACAATTGATTGTACATATATAATATTTCCTAATTGTTAACTCTAACTGTATTTATAAGCTATACGTTTGCCAAAAATAATAAAATAAAATAATATGTAGACCTATATACCTAATTGTGGGCGAGTCTATTATAGTCAGCCGGACGCAGTTCAAAAAGATAGAAAATCTGATAACAATTTATCTGACCCGGGAATCGAACCCGTGACCTCATGTACAATCATCACATTCACTACCGCTGCGTCACCGAGGCAGTTGGTATTAAGTGCTCACCTACATTCTATTTTCAAATTCACGAGCTTTGTACACAAACGTGTACGCTATCGTTTTTCGTGGCTATCGGCAGATAGCACGCTATCTACAGTTCAATATAATTGATAACAGGCACTTGAATTGCTGAGCCTTTATCGTGTCATACTTACGTAGTAATATTTGATTGGTGTAGCATTATTTAAAAACTCGACTGCCTCGTTGATGCTGTAGTATGAAGTAGTATGTAGTATGGTAATGAAGGCTTAGGTTCGGTTCCCGAGTCTGTTGAAACGTTATTTGTTTTTTGCAGGATATGCTATACGGAGCTGCTTAGCATATCCACTTTGCAGTTTCAGAAGCAATTTTAAAGAATTGATTTTCGGGTCGGTAAAGTTATCTATAAAAGTATTGTCATTAGCAGACTGTGCCTGGTTGGTAGGAACAAGGGGTTCGCCAGATATTAAGTGGGACCTAAAACATAAATCAGCGAAATGTAGGTACAGCTCTGCGTGCACCTTCGGGGCAAGAGATGTGACAATGTCAGATGTGACGTGTGTATGCATGAATACTTAGTAGCCTGTATGCTTGCGTTCAAAACGTCAAAGGTTTTAAATTATTTTACATATCATCAATGTTATCTGTATATTACATGAGCTCTTGTATTTTTATCATATATAAATAAATAAAAATTGTTATTAAGCTTATTAACGTGTAGTTACCTAAGCATTCACATTTTTTTTTATATCATTCGTTTAATCAGAATTCGCCTGCGTTATTAGAAAAACAAAAAGATCTTTTTTTTAAATCCTGATAATGAGGGCTACAGCAACATCCACGTCAAATTTCATAAAATCGGTTCAGTTATTATTTTTTGCAAATGTCAGTCAAAATCAGGCATATTTTTGCATAATTAGATATAATATCAGTAACCTGTATGGAACATTGCATACAGGTTCGTCATATAATCTGGGCACCCACTAAGGGTATTTCGAAATACCTTCTATAAGTTTAAGCAATTTGATCAGAATCAGATCAGAATTACTTATTCTAAATTATGTAAAAAAGTGTCAAATAAACAACGCGATAAAATCTGTATATGGTAGTTTAATTTCAGTGGTGAAACCATTCTATGTTTTAAGTTACCTTATCGTTCTAGTAATGCCAAAAAAAAAGTAATTAAAAAGTCTACTCATAACAATGTTGGTGAAATGCGTGACCCAAGTTTATAAGTAATATCGGAGCATCGTGCCTCAAATGGATCTTTTTTTCAGTAACCTATAACCACGAAATTCGTTAAAATTAATACTAAATACACGCAAGATTCTTGCATCTCTAATCTCAATACACACGCAAGTGCAGACGCAAACGTAAGCTAAATAATATTATGTAGATTTGGAAGAACATGGCTGACTTATGGTTGAGAGCAGTTGAATCCCGTTTTTGCTTTCCATTTAAAACCTAGTTTAAATTGAAAACATAAACGCTGGAAGACTTACTGCCTGTAATAGTAGTTTTAAACCATAATTTCTGTTTAACTGCCATAAATAATGTCTTTATTAATTAATTCATGCGCTTTAGATGCTTCAGATAAAAACAATTTATTATTAATGTGCTTTATACTTACCCCTTACTTTATAGAAAGCATGAATCGTACTGTAACTTGCTAGTCTATCACACGTAAATGATTAGAAAATAAATTATAATTTATTGATACAAAATCCATAATAGTTTATTCACGTACATTGTTATAATTATAAAACTCGCAGAGCTTTTCTAAATGAAATACTGAACAGTTATTCATTACCTGTATACGACTTTGTACACGTATTCGTCATTGGTCTAGGTCCTTCCCCAGGTTTCAAACTAATTTCTCCTTAATACTTAGTTCATGAAAACGTAGCAAACATTCAAAACATGTGACATTTATCGTAATAGTATGGAAGTAAGAATTTTAGCTATAAACTCGACGCGAAAGTTTTAACTGTGACGTGGTAGCGCCTTAGAAAAGGAACAAAGTTTGTTGCCGGATCGGTAGGTAGTAGGGCATTCACGCGAGCCTAAGCCACAAAGGGTGAGCAGAAAAATAAAAAAGTTAGGAGTTCTAACCGGGCGTGCCGGGGGACAGCGAACGGGTTCCCGGACGCCTTGCGGTATGTTGCTGTTTATGATACTGGCGGGGCGCGATCGCGATGTAACCTTTACGTCTGCGGCTTTTGTACACGATGGAAATAAATGTTTGAATCGCGTGGAGACAACTGTTATAGGGTCTTAGCCATCAGAATTTATTTTACAAATAAAGAAAAATCAAGGTAAAATACAGTCCCGCTCCCGCTATCTTAGTATAAAAATAAACATTGTGAATAATAGTTGTATATTTAGATAAACGTCTAGTGAACAGATAAGATTTTTAGCAGTAAGGTGTCTCGGGTTCAATTTCTAAACTAAAGTGTAACTTAAAATTCCAAACTAGCCGCATTCAATACGAAAAACTAAACAATCAGCTGATATTTTACATGGAATCAGCTGAGTACAAACCTTGCTCACAGCTACGTACCTCGGCGCATCCCGCGACCGGTCGCGCCCTCCCCGCACCCTCTCTACCCCCCTGTCATTAGAAGCGTGCGCGGGCGCATTGGCCCTCGGCCGCTGCGCATGCCCCGACTTATGGGCTCAGGAACACTGGATGTGATTTGATTTGAATTTCGGAACAGTTCGCCTTTTAGTTTAAGAACTTGTAGAATGTAAGTAAAAACTTAACGATCAGAAAAGCATTGGAATTGAAAATTGTGGTTTAAGAATCGATGCAGGATTTATGTTTATTGGAATAAGAAAGAGTTGACTGAATTTAAAGTTTACGCTTACAATATACGTAGAAATAAGATGTGTTTTGTCGCTGTTGAAATATAAGCAAAGAAATAAAAGATCAGTCGTCACAGCATACACAATCCATAACATGATATTATGACGTATTTTCCCGTTAAGCACATGTGTAATATATATACTTACGCCTGGTTATATTGAGATCCACTTTCTTCCCTCGGTAATTCTTTTGTTTCACTTGCTTGTCATGAATGAGCTTACGAAAGTACACTGAAAGCATGCTTGCGCTAAATTAGATAATAATTAATCTATTTAGATCAAGCGTTTTAGTAAGACAAGCCAGGCTTATAAGAAGATACCGTCACTGGTATACCGGTCAATAAATACATAGAAGACGATAACAGGGAATGGGCCCATTAGGCCACTATCATCATATCATCGACTATAAATGTTACCAATATTTTTGCAATAATCTAATAATGTTGAAGAGAACATCTACTTTGAGTTTTCAAAGCTATCAAGGCACCTAAGTTTATTTGATAATCGCAATGTATTCCATGTTTTTTCTAAAAGCGCTACTTATGGAAATAGATGTCGACTATCAAAAATGTTCCGATGCTTCAAAAGTCATGTAAATATAAAGAAGACCTTCAGATAAACATAATAACTCAGCAATCATATTCAGAATCGGCAGATGCGCATCTGAACACGTGTACGCAAATGATCAACGAGGCAATCGTGATCCTCTCTTGACATTATAAACGCATCATATCCATCATCTTAAACAGGTGTATAACCTGCCCTCTCAGCATATATTATAGTAAAACGCACTCATAAATATCATAGAGTTCGACATCACATCGCAAATGCAACAAGAAAAACGAATAGGTCTGTCGATGATACGGAATGCCTGTCTTTGTGATGGTCCTACGAGTTATTTTTTTGACCAGCCCCGTAATAAAACGACACTGGTCCGGTCAGGTACAAACTGAGTCATCAACGCTCTGGTCGTTCAACTTTCATTATTGTTTATTTATATTTTTATTGTTCGGTGTTTGACGCAAGTTTTACCGACACTCGTAAAACATACGAAAAAGTGTGACAGGACAAAGAATTTTTAGTAACACCGTGAAATTGCGACAATAACAATTAACCTACAAGTTGTTAATGTTAAATTGATATTTGTTTTATGTTACTTGTGAATGATTCACTCTCTCTTCATTGTTTAATATTTCGGCGAATTGGTGAATTTGTTATCGTCCGTCCAAGAACAACAATATACAAAATATTCGATTATTATAAACCGTATTACACAATGTATCGTATGGCTAATATTGAAGTAATCCAATGATTGTATTTTTGGATAAAGTATCAGTCTCTATGCCCTAATTTTCTCTAAAGACATAACCCAAGGTACCTATCCTTTCAAGTTTACATAAGCGATATGCATAATAGTATTCGAATAATTATTAATATATGTATTCGAATGTATGGACAACAAGTGCGTGCGTTATGTCCTTAACCATGTAAAGTAATACAATTGTACAATACAAATATCATTCGAATACAATTATGCGCATCTCTAGTTCACAATACATTATAAAGTCTGTGTACGCCAATAAGTCGACTGGAATCCTGTCCTTGGTACACAAACAATCTAATGAATGTATAAAGAATCTCGAGTTGAGTAGTTAGGAGTCTTCTCAGCGTATGAAACACAGTAGCATTTTTGCTACTATAAAATTTGAGCTAACAAATAACCTTTCAAGTATACATCAGTTTTTTGTACGACTCTGATTTAATTAGTCATAGTAATGTTAACTCCTTATACATGTCACTGACTCTCGTCTAATTTAAGAAGCGATTCGTCCTTGAATTGTACCTCTATTGTGCAATGTACTTACATACTTTGATAATATAATTGTACAAAATACACTTATTACTTACGTAATGTTCGGATCGATGTTTAGAATATTAGATACATAGCCGTTAAGTTCCGCAACAATTGCTTTAAGCAATCACTGTATTGTCTAGTTTTATGTTACATAACAGGAACATTTATAATACTTATCATATAAAATGCTGCTTACACATACGTGTCTGTAATCTGTATGCATGATTTAATTAAACGAATATACGCTATAAATATTAAATAGTATATACAAACATGTATATAGTCAGAAAAGCTAGACAAAATCTTTATCTGATAACGCCTGATTAGATTTAAGTATATCATTTACGTAAGTAAAACTAGTAAATTGTGTCATAATATCAAGTCATCATATATGATTGTATAAAAAGAACAAGGTAACGTTTGCAAAGCACTGATAGGCTAGAATATTCTATCTATGAAAATGAGACATACCCAGACACTGAACTCTTGCTCTATACGAAAATTAGTTAGCAAATAGTCAAAACCTGACAACTGCTGTGATTGACTAACTAAAATAGCAATAGCCGATCAAATAACTTGACATGAGTTTATTTATGACACGTCATTGATTAGGTTTTCAAAAAGCTAAGGTTTAGTATCTCTCGTTCGTCCCCTATCTCTGGAAACTAATTAAAGCTGGAAAAAGGTGTATTTAATACAGTTTTGGCTACCTCTTCGAAGATACATACATTGGCGAGAGTCTTTATGTTCAGAAATAACGATTTCGTTCATATCACAAATGGTTTTATTTAACTATTTCTATTTTGGTATACATTTGTGGCGTTACTGCTTTACGCAATGAAGTCTAACGCAATAAATGCCTTCGGCCTGCTCTTACTATTCCGTGTGTACGACGAAATAATTGCTGTGTCATCGTAAATAGCAAAGGTTATATTTGTACCAGGCAATTTCCCTTAACGGTATACAGTTTTAACAAGTGAAGTCTGCTCACGCAAGTCTAGGCTCGGTGAACGTGGAATGTGAACAACCTTGGGAATGCCAACTTATCAACTAATATCTATGTGTTTGTTTACAAAGACACTGAAATATTGGCGACAGTTGCAACCGCTTTGAGGGCAGTATCCTGATTATAATTTCGTTGCTTCTCGACATTTGATACAGCCTAGACCCGTCAGCCTTAGGATTACCGATACATTATTATTGGACATAACTATCATAGAGCTTTTGTCAATCTCGTAAGAGATACAATCGAAAGGTATTTTATTAACTTTGTCTTAGAGGTCAAAGTTAATTAAATACCTTCGTAATCCGAAAAGCGACTATAGTCGCGTTTCGGATTTTCTAGAAAGCTACCGAATTCGTATACTAGTCCCAGCATAACAATTCTCGATTCAAATTTATAAAAACTCCTATCCTTTTTATTACTATAGCACGTTAAAAGAAACAAAAGCACGTAAAGTAATGAACGATATACGTGCAAATAGCTAGCGCGAACTCCAAAACACGCTATTTTGATAATACCAGTCTAGTTGCTCAAACGCAATGCAGTCGGTACAGAGCGCGACTTTTATACCGCGACCAAATGCAGAGTCGCAAACGCCGGACATGATCGACGTAATCGCAAAACTACAACTTACTACTAAACTAAGACTTAACAACAACATCTAATATCGATGTTGTTTACAAAGACACTGAAGCGTTGAATACCAATTGTAATCCATTTAAAGTAAGAATTTTCATTTCGCTGGTAATTTTCTCGCCGTTCCAAATACGTTCTTAGAGTAATAATTGACAGTGTCAATCTATTGATGTATGTCACGATTGTTACATCAAATATGGTGTTACTGTAAATTTATTATTTTCTAAAAGAAATGCATAAAATAAAAGGACCCATTTTCTTCCCCAGTGTTTATGCTAGCTCTGTATAAAATTTCATCAACATCGGTTTAACAGTATAGCTGTTTACAAACAGACAGCCTTATTTATATACTTTCGCGTTTATAAAACGAACTAGATTTTGCCCGCGGCTTCGCTTGCGTAAATGTTGGTTAGGTTAGTAAAATAACATTTTCTTGATATTTTATTTATTCATTTTTTTTATCGGAAAACAAGCAGTATTTAGAACTTAAAGATAATAACACATAATATAACTAGCTACCAATTACATGTTGTCGCATTTAAACCGTATGTCCTATTCTGTATCCCCGACATCGTGTATGCGAAATTTCATGATGATCGGACGAGTAGTTAGGGCGTGAAAGCGTAAAAAACAAATAAACTGACTTTCGCATTTAGAATATTAGTTAGGATATCGATTTCTATTTGTTTTAATTGACGGAAACACGAGAAGAATAAGTTATAGCAGGAAAACTTTATCACTAGTTTTTGTCTGAAGCGGCTGCGCGGAAACCTCATTTACACATATTTCATGGTATTTAATTGTGTGATTAATGGTTGTTTTATCATGTGGGGGAACCACATCCTTTTTAATAAAAAAATAAATATTGATATTCGATTTAATACAACGGAAATGCCGACGTAATCAGTAAGCATTATTATTTTAACTGAAACTAATCATTTCTTGAATATATTTGGTCATTAATATATTTTTATTATAAAAGGTAATATAAAATCGTATTACACGTATTTTTTTCCATGTATGTTTTAGATACATTTCCAAAAATCTGTATTTTTTTCTGATTTTTCCTCTCAAATTGATTTCTTCCATTTGCTTAAAATTTATTGTTTTATTCTCTTTTTCTATTGTAAAACTATTTCTTTCATTTTCTTCTTTTTACTTGATTGTATATTTGGTTTTATGTCAAGTAACCGACGAGAAAATATGGGATGCGCAAACGGGATTTCGAAAGGGTATGGGATGTACGGATCAGGTCTTTTCCTTACGGTGCATAGCCGAGAGAGTTTTGGCCAAAGGTCAAAAGGTCTATTGCGCATTCGTGGATCTGGAAAAGGCTTATGATAAAGTGGTGAGGAATGAACTTTGGTCGGTATTGTCCATGTATGGAGTGAATAGCACCCTCACGCGAGCTCTGAAATCTCTTTATGATGATTCCAGAGCTTGTGTTAGGATAAATGGGACCTACACAGAATGGTTTAGCATCGAAAAAGGTGTTAGACAAGGATGTGTAGCGTCACCTTGGCTGTTTAACCTATACATGGACAATTGTTTAAAAGATTTAAAAGATTGTGAATGGGGATTAAGAATGAATGAGTTACTTGTCAAATGTCTTCTTTATGCCGATGACCAAGTAATACTTGCGTCATCAGAAGAAGAGTTGCAGGCGATGGTAACTATTATGCATGGTGCTTTTGAGAGTAAAGGAATGAAAATAAATGTAAGCAAGACGAAAGTAATGGTATTTGAAAAGGAAGAGTGCGTGACGATGTGTAATATTATGATTGATGGAGAAAAAGTGGAGCAAGTGAAAGAGTTTGTATATTTGGGTACTTTGTTTACAAGAGATGGTAAACATGAGGGAGATATTGAAAGGAGAACGATTGCGGGAAACAAAGTGAATGGAGCTCTACGCACTTTTATGAACAGTCGAAATGTTTCCGAAAAGGCACGTTTGGCTGTTCATAGAGGACTATTAGTGCCCACACTTATGTATGGAAGTGAAAGTCGGGTATGGCGAAAGAAGCATGAGAGCAGAATAAATGCTGTAGAAATGAGAGCGCTGAGAAATATATGTGGTGTGACTCTGAAAGATAGAATAAGGAATAGTGTGATTAGAGAGAGATGCGGCATGAAAGTTGATATAGTGACAAGAATAGAAAAGGGTATGTTAAGCTGGTTTGGGCATGTAGAAAGAATGGACGAGGAAAGACTGACTAAGAAATTTTATAAGGCTAGTGTGAATGGAACAGTCGCAAGAGAAAGACCTAGGCGAACGTTTCTTGATCAGATCGAAGGCGTTCTGGACAAAGGCCAGGTTAAGAGCACCTTGAACCGACGGGCGTGTATGAGGAATGTGATGAAAGTGAATGAAGCCAGAGAAGTGTGTAAGGATCGTAGCAAATGGAAATCCGTAGTCTCTGCCTACCCCTCTGGGAAACAGGCGTGAATCTATGTATGTATGTCAATCAAGTAAAAACAAATTCCCTCATTTCCACATTTAACAAGAAAGCCTTAATTGGCCGTTCCCTTGTTGAATTTAATGTAATTTGGACGGTTTTCTTGTTTCCGTGAACGTTATTTAGGGCAATGATTAGAACCGTGGCCTATGAACGCAAGTTATCAGTTTTACACCCACACAGAGCACTCCTCATGTTACACGTCAGAAAGAATCAGTGCAGTCAAAGGGCATGTGATGTACAAACAGGTTTCACGCTAATGCAATTATCGTTTGGCTCGCCGGGCAAGCTCTAAGTGACCGGACCCGTACGTGAAGATGCTGTCGGAACTGTGGATCGTTTAAATGAGAAAACATTTTATGTTCGTGGTAGTTCGCTGCCTTCTAAGCAAACCTGCTCGCCACGAGGTGCTTTGTTTATACAACCCGTACTTAAACGTGTACTCTCATATTACAAGGATCGTATGAATAAAATAGATTTTTATAAATCGAATAATATTTGTAGTAGTCGCATTACAATTACTACGGATATACTATAAAATTAATTATTGCACAAATGAAATAATCTAATAACCTATATTTACAAACGTATTAAAAAAGATAACATAATTACAAAAACACAAATAATTATAATACTAAATATTTACAAAAATGGTTTAGGCATCGTAGAATTCTTCAGCATTGCTGTCAACTGGTAACGTGCCCAGTAGACTGGCAGCATTGCCACGTTGAATGGCAATGCTGACTCTTTAGACTAAGAAAAGACCAGCCTTCTAATCACGCGAAACGTCGATCAGGCGTTTTGCGATCTCCCTGTACAAAATACGAGCGCTCGGACCCCATGAACCTAGGATGATATTATCAATTAATATTGATTGGTGATACCTTTCGATTTGCAACTTATGATATTACGTCAACATTTCAAAAAGAACAGCTGGTATAATTACATAATAAATTAACCTTGGTGTTTGATGTCGTTTCCATCTATTCAGAAATGTCAATGTTAAATAGTATACTGTTGAATAACAAACGGTATATTTTAATAATCCATATAAAAATATTTTAATATAAGCGGTGATAGTCGAATGATTAGGATATCGGACTTGTAATCGATATGTTATTTGAATCCCTACACTACTGCGGGGCTATTGTAAAAGATTTCATCTCGAAATGAAATGACGTTTATACACTTACTACACTAATTGTATATTTGATAGTGGGATCTAATAGGCCCTGGTGACGCAATCCAGCCCAGACAAGTAACATTTAACTTAGCTCAAGCAGATAGTAAAATACTATTAGTCTGCACCTCAAATTGCTAACATATATTTTTATGTTTTAAATATATAGGTACCTTTATATGAATGCAATATATTGGAAAAGTTTTGATGTTTTATCTACTTATATAATATTATTGATCAACATTTTTAGGGATTTCATAATTTCATAGCTACAGTGTTGCTTAGAAGTCACGGCTCAGACACAGTATATCTGAGATAACTCAGAACTATTATATCTGTGCCTTAAAGTGATAAAATGTATGTATGTACACATATACGGTATTAAAATATTTGAGATAGGACATATTGCCAGTTTATAGACAGTTCACAGATATTGTCGAAATCTATACGATATACTGGTTAAATTTAACCACATATTTAATGGTACAAGAGCATCTTTGAAAGAAAAGTTCGTGTAAAAAGTGTGGGTATATTAATTTACATTCTGATGTAGTGGAAAATATGCGATGAGTGTAACAAAGAGCCGACGTGTGATGAATTTTATATAATTGCTTTGAACGGCAAATTATCTAAGGTTTTCCCAACCGGATGCTTGTTCGTCGACTCGAATGTTTTCTTAATACGTCATTGTGGGCCTGTCGGAAATCGGAAGCTCTCGGCGTGCTCCGAAATCTCTTCCTACATATGTTGTTCACTTGTCTATTCAACTCTGAATCTGTTGATATAATGTCAAGTGATCGTGCGTGGGCTATATCAATAAAAAACATCAATTGTTTCTGATTTGGGTACTAAAGAATTTAATTGCGAACGATTCGAAACGGTCCGTCTGTACAGGATTATAGTTCTATAGTTTTTTGAGCACATCGAATCCACGTTGGTAATATTCGCACGCATTCTCGGAATCTGTATCCTTTGTTTTTCTGTGAGCTCAATTAAAAACAACGTTTTATATTTTGTACCTTCTATTATTGCCGCAATTATTTTTCATCGTATAAAAATCGATACTCGATTACAATTTTGACGAGGTATTTTGCTTTTAAAAGCGCCAGCGTGCGCTGCAGCTGCTCATATGCGAGTGGAACACACCTGCTTTAGTTGTCCCAGTCTCTTTCACCTTTGACATTTGACAAAAATTGTATGGCGATACGATTATTTATTGTACTCATAAATTGCTTTAAACTGTGTGCCATTTAGGAGCTTTAACTCCTATATTACGAGGTACAACTGGTGTCGGCCCACGCGCTCTGTAATTGGCCCGTACACATGTCACGAGCCACTTTTTAATGGTCAACTATCTGATTGTTTCGAAAGAATACGATAAACATCTTTCTTAGTAGAACTCCCCACAGTCTATCCGTAGAATTTTGATTTGTGTTTAATGGTGATTCTTGTCAATTACGGCCATTAAAAATTTAAATAGTGATTACAAAATGTTAGGGTTAGCTAAACGTCGTCTATAATTAGCAAACGAATGGGCGATGCGCCGCGCTCGATTCGGTGGGTAACCCTTTGTTATTATATAAATTATAAACGATTAGTCTACCAAATACAACGCCTCGGGCGACGCGTGCGCCGGTACGTCATCCTTGCATTTTTATACTGCGATTTCGTGATTGTTTTTTATCTAGTTTTTATTTGAAGGACGAACAAGGACGACCCGTGAAATCACTCAAAACAACTTTTTGTCGTACAATAACGTTATAATAATACTAAACTGCTTATGTTATTGACCTTTGAATGGTCACGATAATAGACTTTACCTACGACAAGTTTCTGTCTATAGGTAAGGTTGTATTTAGCAGTCAGACAATGAGAGATGTCTTCCGAATTCCATTGTACAATCCCGTCGGGAAATCGCAGTTAGATGCACCAGACTTTCCCCACTCAGAATGACGGGAATGTACCTAGGGGTACGATGCGAAACTATGATTGGATAGTTCACTGATATCTATTGGATGTGACGTACTTGTAATTGCACCCTACCGATGGGCTTTATAACCTTACAGTTGGTAGATACATTTGAAGATATACTCTATTATAAAATTGTTTAATACATACTGACAATCATATGAATAAGATAATATAGATAATAATAAAAAACGCAAAAGAAATCACAGGTAGTTCTTTATAAATAAAAATTACCTGTGATTTCTTTTGCGTTTTTTTGTAGTAGCATTCTTCCGCAGCTTTCAAATCAAATTTTAATGTAATTTTTTATCAAGAACGTTTCAGCAGCACAGTCACTGAATAAGAAACTAACTTCCAGAGGTACAATCGAGTTTGTATTATAATTAGTATAGATAGATCGTAGTGCTACGATAAGATTTTATGTTGATGTGAAAACTCTTTTATAAACTCTAAATATATTTTAGTATTAATTATATTTCGGACTTATTCAACACGTTTTTGACCACTTTTATACATCATCCTACTGATGTAAAGTACCCATTTTTAAAAATAAATCGTTCGAATTCGTAGCGAAACATTTTTTATTTCCTTAAAAAGCTTATAAACACAAATTCCGAAGCAGAAAGGTGTTTCTATATAAAGGGTACGGCTCTAATATACCACACATATCTATTGCACAGAGCGTGAAGGCATTCGAGGGCCCTTCGTACGAGGCACCTAAGTCAACAATTTATTGGAGCCCATCTATCAAGACGGACGTCGTATTGTCCAATTGCATTCCTCAAACGTACATCGCCATAGTATTTAGTAAACGACAAATTCTCGCCTAACGTAATTCCTTATAAATTCCTATATAATTAAGAAATAAGATGTTTCGAATAACTTATTAATTAATCTCATAATCTATCACTCTGAAACTTAATAGAATTAACTCGATGATAATAGCGATTTAAATAGTAATCTGGCCATTGTGATGCACACAGTTGTTTTGAATCTGAAGGTAGTTTATGATACATGCATATTTCTACGCCTATTTCCTAAAGGAGTAGGCAGATATGTAGGTACGACACCAACATTTTGCCAACTATTATATTGCATAATGGTCGGCAAGCCTATTGTCTTTTACTGGACACATTTCCACTCCGTGCCGTCCCGTAATACCACTTTGCTAGACCCGGTAGTCGCATCCACTACTGCCACGTTACAACCTAGGCAATCTCTAGCCAAAGATTATTATTTGACACAGACGATGCTTTTCCAAAAAAGAAAATGAGCGTAGCAAGTTGAAGTAATGACCGTGATAAAACGTGCCTAGGGAGAAAATAACTCAGTTCCGCGGTCAACGATCTGATAACTACAGGATATGATTGAATTGAGAGATTGCGAGCGGAATTGCAAAATGTGGTTCAGGAGGACCTAGGTATTAAGATAGAAGTAGGTCTGATAGATGCATATCGTAGTGTTGAAATTGCCACACCGACGAATATATTATGCTTATTGCCTTTGAAGATAAGCTATCTCATTTTCGAGATCGCGGCGTACGCCGATATAAAGCGCCCGCGGCAGACTAATTAATATATACGAGTTATAAAGCAATCACATCAAGTAATGCACTCCGCACTCGGCTTGAAGACGGTTTAATTAAAAACGATTAAAATATGTATGCAAATGTTCACTTATTTATGATTTGCAAGCAAATGTGTACTTGTTTAAAGTCTGTGCTTTCGTGAGCAATTTTCGACTAATGGCGACAGAAACATATGGGTTTTATAAATATGTTCTTATCTTATGGGAGGCTGTGTCGGTACAGTGTATGCGTCTTGTCTTGTAGTGGTCTTGGGTTCGATTCTCGCGTATACATTTAGTATGGTTATGGTAACTGGTTGTAGGCTATTCGATAAAAAAAATTAAGTGTTATGTGTGACCTAATATCGCACACTCTTTTTAAGAACTAAAATCGCATACACTTTTGAAGAACTCAATCCTTTGAGTCGTAATAGATAGCTGACTAGAATTCTGAAGTTACCTATATCGTTATGGCGGATAAGCCAAAAAAATAATGATAAGAGAAATATCTAACTATGATCCTCATACAAGTAAAAAGCTTTTGCTTTTCTCCATTGTATACAAACAAGTTTCAAATTAGAAAATATTAAAGTGTAAACTTTTAAATAAAACAGCAACTAATAAAACTCGTCAAGTGAGAGTCGGACTCGCGCTATTGTGTGATGATACATAATGCCCCGGCGCTAGTTCGGCTCGCACTTAGTCAGTTTTCAAGCTGCCTTTATTTGGATCGTAAGCCGTATATATAGTGACTAGGAGTTAGACTCCCCTCGCTATACTTTAAGATTGCATCACACATACATTAAATCCGCAAAGGTACAACATTAAAAATATCACTGTCAAATTTATAATATACCCTTATTAATCGCGAACAACTTAGCCAATATAATATAGAGTGCTATGTACGCTGTTATTGACATGTACATCAGACTACATACTATTTCAATTTGTGTAGCAATAAATCATAATGTATGATATGTGGCTGTACTTCAATAAATAAATAACAAACCGGTTTACTACTTATGAACAAACAAAACTAACAATCTTAAGAATAAGAATATTTCTGTATCCTCGAATCACCAATTTGCATTGACAAGCGGACCATCATCTCGACATTCTTGGTCCTAACTTCAATCACGAAATTGCACGTTTCGCCGTTGCGGTGTATAATTAATTTGGCATTACATCGGTCTAATTTCGCGTGATATAATACGAGAATATTTGTTCCACGGCCTGGGGGTAAACACCAATTAATCCTGGCAACACGATACATTTCAAGGGAGGTGGGGTGCCTTCTGATGGCAGATTGCTGCATAATCCCGCTGCAGTTCTACTGCTTCCGTTGCAATCGACTAAGAGGGTGAGGGGATCACTCAATGGACATCGTTGGGGCTAATATTTTTTCTTTACGTCATTGTTTGTCGGAGAATCGATCAAATTGTATGTGAAACCCCTGTGATTGAACCTTTGTTGGCGGCAAATTTTGTGGATTTTAATTACATAAAGTCGGTTTCTTTCGAACGCACTACGTTCGAAAGAAACCTATATTGATGACAAAGCATTAAAATAGTGACATCTGTGTCTGGATTTGATAATAAATTAAATGAATGATGATGCTTTATAAGAAATCAACTTTACAAAAATACAATTCGACTAGTAAGTGACATAAAAACATCGACTAGGGTCTTTTTGGACCCCATCATTAATTTTAACAAAATTTGGTAGGGTTCAAAATTTGTTTTAACTTGCTTCTTCACGCTTACAATTATTAGTCACGTTGACTAGGCAGCTGGTCTTAGTTTACGTAACTTGATAAAGTTGCTAATGATATAATCGATCTTATACTAATCGATAAAGTAAACTAAATCGATTTTATATTCAATATTCTATGGGATAAAGCTGTTTAAGATTAGTATTACAATAATACTAGTTTCTGTCCGCGGTTTCGCACTCGCGAATACCACTAAAACTCACAAATCATAAAAGATGGCCTATGTCCATTTCCCAGGATACAATCTATCTCCCTACGAAATTACACCTAAGTCGCTAGAGCGGTTTAGCCGTGAAAGCGTATACAGACATAGTTACTTTCGCATTTTGCAATATTAATAGATGCAGCTACCTATATAATTTTCTTGGACTGCCTTGCATTTTCAAGTTTGAGTAATAATTAAAATGTGTCATTGCAAGTATGCGCTCACGTGAGTTGTCGACACTGCTAGAGTCATAGATTTATGGTAATATGTATTAATTAACTTTTACATTAACAAAACAAACACAAATCATAAATGATAAAAAACGCTTAGATCGCGGCAGCAAAAACACTAGTGACCGCTACATAGGACAATCTAATGATGCACGCAATTGTATTAAAATAATATTTGTATGCATTGTGCTCACTGCGGTGAGTATGCATTGATAATTTCATGTATAACATTCGTGGATGTAAATGTAAAACTCTGGAGTTTGCCTTATCTGATCACAAGGCGCAACTACTAACCTGTCCCGTTAAACTAAGCTGTTCTCTAAAACATTGGTACGTAAAAAGTCGAGATTACAGTAAAGAAAATATTAAGAAATTTAATGACTGCTTAAATTCGATTACTTTTAATGACTTATTTGAAAATAATGACCCGCAGGAATCTTTTGACATTTTTTATGACTTATTTACTTTATTTTATAATTTATGTTTTCCATATATTCTAATTAAAAGACATTCTCAAATACGAGCCCGATGGATGACTAAAGGGATAAGAAAATGCTGCTTGCGTAAACAACAATTATTATGGAAGTATCGTAAGAATCGAAATGACATAAATAAAACTAATTTAAAAACATTTGCGAGTAGATTACAACGTGTTATAAAACTGACAAAAAAGTCTCAGAATAACTACTTCATCCATACAGCTCAAAACAAATGTAAAGCTACTTGGAACGTTATTAGTAAAACAATATTTAATGTACCAAAAAGCCAAATCCATCAAATTCAAATAGACGATAAACATTACACGGATGATCCGCAGACCATTGCGAACTGTTTTAATAACTTTTTCATTGACCAAATAAAGAGGAATAAAAGTTGTGCTAATAAAATAGAGACCTTACCAAATCACTCGAAGACACTATTTATGTATCCAACTACACCCCAGGAAATACACAAAATAATTTTAAGCTTAAAAAATACTAACAGTACCGGATATGATAGTATATCGACTAAAATTTTAAAACAAGCGCCAATTAAAATATTCAACATTTTAAGTCATGTCATTAACCTGTCCATTCTAAATGGTTACTTTCCTGATAAACTTAAATTAACAATCATTAAACCCCTTTTCAAGAAAGATGATACCCACAATATGAACTGTTATAGGCCCATAGCACTAGTACCGGTGCTCTCTAAAGTCTATGAAAGGGTTATTTATGACAGGATAAATGACTATTTTGAAAATTTTAATTTATTTGCTAAAGAACAGATAGGTTTTAGGAAAAATAAAACCATTAATATGGCCGTTTATGATTTTTTGATTACAATTATGACTAGCTTAGACAATAAAATTCCAGTGTGCGCAATGTATATGGATCTTAGTAAAGCGTTTGATTATGTGGATCACCAAATTTTGTTAAATAAACTATACAGGTATGGAATTCGGGGTACTTCATTAGAGCTGATAGCTTCTTATCTTGCCAACAGAAAACAGTCCACATTAGTTACTCGAGTATGCACTAAAACAAGAAAAGAAATCAACTACACTTTGGAATACAGAGGACTCCAACAAGGCGTCCCACAAGGAAGTGTTTTGGGCCCTCTGTTATTCATCATTTATATAAATGACCTTCCAAAAGTAACCAACCATCCCACTATACTTTTTGCTGATGATAGTACTGTCGTTTTTACTAGTAAGGACAAGGTATCCCTAGAACTGGACATAAACAGTACTCTAAATGATATTATGAAATGGCTAATTAATAACAATTTGAAAATGAACTTTGACAAAACTAAAATTATGATATTTCGCAATCGTAAAGCTCAATTTACTGACATCAATATAGATTATACAGGGAACAAAATAAATGAGATAGCAACAACAAAATTTTTAGGCATGTCAATTGATTATAATTTGAATTGGAAGACACATGTTGATACTTTAAATCAGAAATTAAACAAGCAATCATACGCCCTACATATGCTGGCAAAAACGGTTAACACCTCTGCTGTACTTGCAGCATATCATGGCTACGTGGGATCTTTGATAAAATATGGTATTATATTCTGGGGTTAATCCACCAATAGGGATATGGCATTCAAGGCGCAAAAGCGGTGTATAAGGGGTATGTTTAATATCAAACAGACTGATAGCTGCAGACCATATTTTATCAAGCATAATATATTAACATTGCCGTGTGTCTACATTTTTGAGATTGCTAGCTTTGCAAGAACCAACAGACATATTTTTGAAAAATACAGAAGTAAGCGACATACTGATAAAATTTGTTGCAAATCTTACAAGACAGTCCTATATTCCAAAAGCATCTTTGGTATGGCTCCGCGTATATACAATCACTTACCAAAGTCTATACTAGAAACTACATCCATTGATGAATTTAAAAAGAAATTAAAAAGATTCTTGCTATTTAAATGTTATTATAGTATTCAGGATTATTTAATAGAGGATGTAAGGACATATTGTTAATGTGACATGTGACTAGTGCACTAATTTAATTATTAATATTATTATTACTTCGACATTTATTAACAAATTCATCTTGAAATCCTCATTTAATACATGTTATTTTAATTGAGAATACATTTCTTGACATTTAAAATTTTAATTAATTTAGTGACATTATTATTATGTTTAATTGTTATTTGCCAAGGTGAAATTACGAAAATTGTGTTAACAGCTATGAATTATTTTGCAAGTAATTGTGATTTGCATGCCTCAAGGCGTAATATGGTTGAACTGTACTATAATTTTATTTAACAACTTTATGTAGATACCCATATTAGCAAATAAATGATTTTGATTTGATTTGATTTGATTTGATTTTACTTTTTGTGTTGTCAAGGACATAACGCACACACATACCGCGTTTTCTATACATTCAATTGGTATTTGACTCATTATTTATTAGTTATGTTATCTATGATCCGAAATACTAAGATGTATATCCTTTTAAAAACAAAGAGGACAAAAGCCTTTAAATCTGATGGTAGAGATAATTGTCAAATGATAGAAAGAGACAAACATACTTATTTGTGACGTAACTGCTATTTAAGTAAAGGCGCGCGAGGTCTACCTAGAGCTATCTATAGCTCGATGTTTTACGCTTTAACTTTTCCTTATAACATTGGTCTATGTATCCTCTTTAAAAAAACTCCCACTAGGATTACTTCCTGCGTCGCGTTGACTTTTGAATTTTTCTGTAAAACGATAGCTTCCATTGTAAAAAAAAACCATAAAAATCGACATAGGCAACTACCCCTTTGCGATTGTGCCAAACGCTTGTACAGACTTGAAAAATAGCCTCTCTGGTATAGTCGAGTAAAACAAATGGTTAACAATGTAACTATTTAATTTTAACGTTTCTCTGCCGGAATACTTAAGTATCGTTATGTTATAAATGCTTTCAAAGTCTTCTAAGTATCGTTTCGACATCCAGTCACGTTTATCAGACAAAGTTACGTAGGTAGGTACTGCCTACTCAATGGAAGTTTACGATTGCCATCGCGCTCCCCTCTCGAGACAGCACCGAAGGTATTTGTTAATTACCTTTAAACACAACACCGTTAGACGTTAACATGGAACTACTAAATTAATTTCTTATCTTCATCTTTACATAGTAGTTATACCTGTCAGTTTTCGCATACAATTAGTGTGCGTTCAGATAAATCTGTGCATATCTATTCTAATATTATCGAGACCTGATTGTAATGCAGTAGCGGTGTGCTCAGTTCATTCGAATTTTAAACGAATGGTTTTTAAATCGCAGTAATGGCACCCACAGTTACATCATTGTAGCATTAGTATAGGCAGGATCAGCAGTGCTGAACATGGCAAATATCGAGCTTTGACGGCGTAAAGTCCCATAATCAATTCGAATGATTGACTTTTCTTATGAATAGAACCTTATTTCAAATACGAAGCGCTTTGCACTTGATAAAAAGGGTTGGCATTGGCAACCACTTTATACGAATATCATTCGAATTAAATTGTACTAATCACTCCTATGTAAATAGTATTCTCTAAAACTACTGAACGTATTTTAAGTAACACTACAATAGATGATTAATGGAAAGAAAAGAATGGAAAATAGTTTTATTTGTATCTTCATAATCATAATTGAGAGAAAATTCAAACGCGAGCAAAGTCACATACGCTAGTTGTTTTACAAATATAGTCACTATATTAATTTTTCAATTAACGCGTTGTCTAGGTACTCCAATACTAGATGTAGGTATGACACGAATTCGACGTCAAACATTTTGTCTGTCTTTACTAGCTAAGTAATTTTGAAAACGACTGTAACTATCAACAGGGAATTAACTCAGGTAAACAATTTTTGATAAGTGCAAGGATTAACATGGATAAAGTCGCAAGCACAGCTAGTATTGAAATACACAATATAAAAAAAACTATTATGTATAATAATAGGAAAGATTTTACACTATTCTTTAGCAGTAGTGTGTGAAAATGTGTGCTTATCTCAAAGTTTGGGGTCCGTAACATGAATATAACTAGTATAAGAATGTTTGGCGGCAAAAAGTGCGTAGGATTGTAAAGGAGATAAAATTTCAACTGGAATACAAAAAATGTTCTTAGTATATGTATTAAAAACATTATTTGAACGAGCTATTACACGCGATTCCTTTTGCGTTTTAAAATATAGCCTTTGTGTATCTGAGCGTTGATATTATCTCCATACAAAATTTCGTCAAACTCGCTTCAGCTCAGCTGTAATAATTACTGTAGCAATTATTTTATTAACGTTTCAACAGTAGATACTTTATTTTTAAATGGTAGAGGCAAGCGACTGCGGTGTCTTAGGTTCGATTCTATGATTATCCGTAAAAAAAGAACTGTCGAGAACTAAACGCAGTAGAGTCGCAAAAATTACCATTGTGCCACTGAGACAATCTGATAGTTAATTATTTACTGTTCAGTCGAGTAATGTTACGAAAATATATTAACAACGATATGCTATCGTACGATATCGTGATCCTAAGTGTTGGGAATACCTGTTTTGAAAAGTAATCAAATATTTGTACCCAAATCCATACATACATAGTTTCAGTCCATTTTCTCTTCGCTCCACAGCCTCGCTCCGCTTCAATGGACAGGCAGACTTAGGGTGTTACCAGAACAATCGATCGATCGTCGATCGATAGTTTCTACCAGACCAAACGATCGACCGTCGATCGATGGCACAATGGATTAGTCGACGTCGATCGATAGTTTCTACCAGACCAATCGATCAATCGTCGATCGACGGTATCGATCGATGGTACAATGGATTAGTCGACGTCGATCGAGCTGCTTGATTAGCCTCGCCGCGCGCCGACCGCTCGTGACCATCAGAATTGCCAGTCACTACCCATATTTTACATCGAAATAAAGAAAATTGCTACCTAGTTGCTTCTAGTTGCTTCTAATCGTCATATTTCTGCTACCCCCGTTTTATTAAAAGTATACTACTTTTAAAGGTGATGTGCCATTCTGACATCAGGATGGCTGGTCACTGGTCACCTATCCAGCGAGAACAAACTACCCAAATGAAACGAGTATTTTTTAACCAATAGTTGCTACCTTTATATAACTGATTTTGGGACTCAGCTTTTAAGGATAAAAAGTTCGAAATCGGAAAATCGGTGTGTTATAATTAACCGATTTTGAATATTGTCTTCTGTTTACGCGAATATTATTCATTGAAATTAAACTACTATATACGGATTTTATCGCGTTGTTTATTTGACACTTTATTACATAATTTTGAAAACTGTGACACTACTACTATTATTAAACTTTACACTAATTTTTAAGCTAATAAAATTACTATTTAATCTATTAAAACTATTTAGATTTAATTTAATTTATACTTTCCCCGACGTTTCGGTTGCTTTTCAGTTTCACGGTCCCCGTGACCATGGCTGCTGAAAAGCAACCGAAACGTCAAAAAAACGTAAAAATTAGTAAAGTTTAGTAGTAGACGTAATGTAACATTTTTTAAAATTATGTAATAAAGTGTCAAATAAACATCGCGATAAAATCCATATATAGTAGTTTAATTTCAACAGATTTTTAGATGAAATTGATTGTCTGTATCCAATTTTGCAATTGAAGGAGCCACCATATTTAGAAGATTTTCGATATCACTATTAGTCATTCGAAAAGCATCCAAAAAACCGCTATTTAAAATGTTATTTGGATAAGATAAGCTATCTTTGACTTTAAAAAAAACGGTCGCATCCAGAGTCTTCTGCGTTTGCGTCTACGTAATAACAGTACGAGCAACATCGTATTGGCCAACAACAACGCGTCCTCTTGTGAATACATTTCGAAAGAAACTGATGGATTATAGCCGGGGTTAATCGATCAACATCGACCGATGCCATCGATCGACGATCTATCAACGTCGATCGATGGCATCGGTCGACGTTGATAGATCGACGATCGATCGACGATCGATCAATTGGTTAGTCGAATGGTATCCGTCGATCAGTTAAAGCTACCAGACCAGTCGATCAACTTCGATCGACGTCGATCGATGTCGTCGATCGACGATCAATTGATTAGTTAGTCAAACGGTATCCGTCGATTAATTGAAGCTACCAGACCAGTCGATCAACTTCGATCGACGTTGATCGGTATCGACGATCGATCGATCGGTCTGGTAACACCCTTAATACCTGATGGTCAGCGTATGACATCTATAGTTCGCCAGATATGAGGTCCCACGTA
The DNA here is from genome assembly GCA_930367265.1 of Catocala fraxini. Taxonomy (NCBI): domain Eukaryota; kingdom Metazoa; phylum Arthropoda; class Insecta; order Lepidoptera; family Erebidae; genus Catocala; species Catocala fraxini. The sequence goes on along the minus strand of OV884027.1, from coordinate 25,086,846 downwards.
ATAGGGGGCGAGCCTATTGCCACACCGGGCAAAGTTCTTGACTTCGTGCTGCTACTCAGGATTTCTAGAAAAAGAATCTAATAACACTGCTTGATCCGAAAATAGAACCCGAGATCTCATTCACTCCCGCTTCGCCCTTGAAGCACTTAAACCCTTATATTAAAGCGTAAAATGATGTCAAGTTCGATTTCTCATAAATATTTACGAAGATGTATCTTAGATACTAAAATAATATACAGCGGTATTATCTGCAGTTTCTTAGCACGAAAGTAAATTTATTATTAAATATAATAATTAAGTGCTAGTAATTATATGGCTGATAGAAATGAATTACTATAATAATTAAGCGATAGCCTCAAAAGCCAATTAATGTTGATTAAATTGGCCTTATTGGTGTACTTCAAAGAAAACTTTAATCTGCTGACGGATTTCTTCGTATTCAAAAAGATTTATTTATGACAGTGGTAAATGACACGTGTCAATCTGTTTAATATTCGTAATGACTACAAGTATGGCGCTGTGTTTAAGTGGTAATTCACTGACAGTGGGTTCGATCCTTCAAAGTACAAAAATCTGGGTGTTCTTTGTGTATTGTTTGAATATTTATTAAAGCCAAAACCAATCCAAAGAGGGCGATATTATCAAAAAGAAATAGAAATATTGAATCTTCAGAAGCCCCTATCAGCAATCATCAAAATAAATATTATATTTTAACAGTCTCTGAACGCGGCAATACTATCCTATAACGAAGATTTATAAAACTAGTCGATTTCACCTCTAGTTGCCTCTACACAAGCCGATGAATAAGGTAATCGACGAAGCAATACCCGTATCAAGAAAAGATTTATTCATACCAGTGGAAAGCGACATATGTCAATCTGAATAAACTCTCGTAAAATGCATAATATCCATCAATGTTTTATTCTCTTTGGACCACAACTTCATAGGCGTTGTCCAAATGCCACCGTAGGTTCTCCAGTAGACTGCTTACTTTTCTTCTATGCAACCGTCGAGATTGTAACAGTCTATCACGACACATTCGGGCGTTATCAACAAAACATTATAACTATATTTCCATTTATCATAGCATCCAAAGAACCCTTTTAGAGAAAACAGGCTCTAAATATTTTAAATTTGGGTATTTTAATGAGTGGAGCGAAGTGGGGTATCTAGTTATCTTGCTCGCACGCATGTACTTAAATACCGGATGTGCTACTATTTGAAAGCGTGCCACTTCTTTTGTCATTTCTCAATGTTAGTACCTCTACTGTCAGAATTAAAAGGTTGATCTTATTTTTCTTTTTTGTATATTCGATTTTAGCTATCTTAACTGCCCTCTAACCATCTATCAGGTACATTTACAAAATTATTGTAGCCATTTATTTAAAATGTCCTTGATAAGACTTTTCGACCTGACAGTTTAACCTTAGACTATGTAATACGCACTTGCCTTTACTTATGCTTACGCCACTGAACTAACAACTTAGAGACACATCTAGATATTATCTTACCTTGTTATTTTGATAATTCTAGACGATAACATTCTACATGATCTCATAAGTTGATTATCCAAGACGTATAACATAGGCATCCTTAAAAATAACTTGAAACAGAGTCAACTTTGTGCAACGACAAAAACATTAAGAATAAATCGATAATCCTCTAAAAATACATTCGAATCGATATTCTCGAGTAGAATGCCGTATATCGATGTTTCCCGACGATAAATCAGCGTTCCCCACGCCCGGCTTGAACATTTTATTAAATTCCGCGATTAAATACCCGCCAGCAACGTTAAACGAAAACGTTTCGATATTATCAGGATATCTCGACACCTCTACTCAACTCGCCCTGTTTATAATTACCAGTTCGCCGATCGTCCCCTTCGTTATGCAAGGGTTATATTGCAAGCGGTTTTTCGCTTAGCATAGCTGTTCCCGTCATACTGAGCTAAGGTATGCTTACCAGCCTCCAGTTTTTGTAAGAAGCAGGTCGTTTGTTATGGTAATTATACAAGTGTATGTTGAAATCATAACTTAACTTGTGTAGTGATACCAGGTTTATATGGCTTAATAATGTACCTGCCTCGTTAGTGTTGCGGAATAAGTTTGCGTTTGTGTTTATGTCCGAGCAAGGTCTGTTTGGTATTTGTATTGCTGGATAAGGCGTTGTTATTGAGTCTTTCTGTCAGAAAATTAACGTTGGCAGGCAATGTGCCCGGTAGACGGCAATTGTATTTGTCCTTTATTACGGGTGATCTAAAATCATAGCTAGCGAAATGTGGGACCAACACTTGGGTATAGCCGCCCCTACAGCATATACAGATGTGAATCTATGTATACCTATATGTAATAATATGCTTACGGCGTGATGTTCCATATAAATTCCAGCAAAACGAGGTTAAAATTCCTATAACGTCTGTTATAAAATTAGTTCTGTAGCTTAACGATACGCCATACATTTGTGGTCGCTTGAATGCTTTTTATAAATCATCTATCCTCCTGTTTTACATAGCTACTTGCTTATAACTGTATCTAAGTAACATTGATGAAGAGACTTTCTTGGAAACTTCCAAGTTAATTAACAAAAGTTGTTTTCCGTCTACAGAAGATAACCTGCTATATTTTCTGCTTTGGTGGATACGGTCTTAAATTTGTTTGTATAATTATTCATGCACCCTTTTTGCATCGCGTTTCAATGGAAGTACCTCATTAATCCCTATCTGTTATTCTAATTAAGCAGTCAGAGGTCTCGAGAGCGATTCCAATTTTCGCGACTTTTCTAGAATATTTCATCATTTTAACATTATCCTTCTCCTCTTGACGAGAAAGCGAGATCAAAAGTAAGAAGTGCAGAATAGGTATTACATTTCTCTACTTCTTTATTATCTCTTGTTTGTTTAGTCTTCGATATTATCGTTTATTTCATTCAAAACTTTCGTCTAAAATATACTTCTATTCTTTTTTTGTGGCATGGGAATTTCTAAGCAGTTATATTGTATGTATTTGATAAACGTTATTATTTACTTCTTGCTTTTATAATATTGTGTAATAATTTTATAATATTGTGTAATAAATACATACTCTTTTACCCATCTCAACTCTTCCATGTTATTATTCAGTCCATTTTTCTTTTCTTTTTCGTTCTTCTTCAGTTTTACTTTAAATGTTTTCTATTCTCGTCTTATTTATTTATTTATTTTGCTTTGCTAACAAATGTAACAATAATACATATTTACAATTATATACAATACTAGTAATTTTCCCGCGGTTTCACCCGCGTAAGTCCCGTTCCCGTGTGAATATCGGGTTTCACCGCTTTCACCTCCTTCGGGGTGGAATTTCCAAAATCCTCTCTTAGTGCTCCCCTACACTCTCCAAGGAACATACATGCCAAATTTCGGCTTCTTGCGTTCAATAGTTTCGGCTGTGCGCTGTCTGTCAGTCACTCAGTAACGGAAGAGTTTTATATAATATATAGATATAAGTACATAAGGTTTTAGACAAAAGTCTAAGGTTTTAGACTTCGTTCTATTTAAACATAAACTTATAAAATGTTTGCGCATCTTTTGAAATGAACGAATTAATTGTCTAGATGGCACAGCCGCAAATAACATTACTCTCGTATGTATATAATCATATCATGTACGTAATGAAGATGTCGCTCCCGTTTTACTTTAAATTGTCATTTGCTATAACAAGATCGCATCGAAAGGAGCATTCCTAAGATTTCTCCACAATGTTCCAAGTAAGAGTCCTCGTTAGGAAACCTGCAAAAGTTTCCTAGCTATAAGTTCTATAAACTTGAACGTTCTGGTTAATATTCTCAAAGTTGAGTGAAGACTACAAACTAATATTGATTTCATTGCATGGATATCGTAGTGGCTACACAAATCAACTTGCGAGCACTTACGCCTCAACGATTGTATGTGCTACAACTATTTCTCATCACAGCGCGTGATGCGAATTGTGTCGGACAAATCAGTGGAAGTGAGGCAGACAAAAAATCTCATGATCTTGAATTGTTCTAGGACAATATTATAATATATTCCAAGAACAATTATTATTTTTATTTATATATTACCTTAGTACTACCTTATTGGTCCCGTGGCATAAGCTTGCGTGCGATCGTGAGGCTCCTAGTTCAATTTCTGGATCGGGTAAAATGTTGACAATGATTTTTTAGGAAATAATTATTAGTAGCACGGTTTCTAAAAATGTGTCTGGTATATGACAATAAGCTGACCTTCTATTATGTAGGAGCAATACTCTGTACCTACCCTTTTACTCCCCTTAACTCTAAACAGTTCAAAATTCGATATGTATCTAATCACTCGCCAACATTACATTAAAGTAACACGCTCGCTCAAGAAATGAAGCAAAAATTACAGCATAGTTTCTGTTACTTATCATATCTACGTAATATATCACATTGAAAGTAAATCATCACAACAGAATCGGTGCCAATGTACACCAGCCATCCGGAAAATGTAAGTGGTCTATTACATAAACTTGCGTTTCAAGGAAATACGTTTTTGCATAAATCTTTCTATCAATGATTTATGTGGAGTATCCGAGGTATGAGGAAGTGTGTGTATGTTTTAAATGGATTAAGACGATGAATAAAAGCATGGGCTTGAAAATCTTGTGGCGTGTCTGAAGAATGTGGAAAAGATTTGGGAATGTTTTGAATTTAAATCTTCTTGTATTTTGTTCTTAAATAATATTGTTTTCTTTCAAATCAACCTACTGCTTGATTATTTGTAGTTCTGAATGGTTTAATAGACATTGCTTGCATCTATATTTAAACAGCTGTTTTAAATTTCACGTAAATGTAGAAGAGTCTATTATGGTCCATTGAGGTGCCAGCCTTTGTGTTGCTTCTTTGAAATAACTAGCAAAACATCTCAATAACACTACCCGACCCGGGCATCAAACCCGAGACCTTATTATCACAAGCAAAGGATCCATGAATTTTTTTTTTTACTTGGTGGAATGCTTTGACGCATACCTCTCCGCGGGGCGACGGAGAGGTTATGTCGGGCTCACCAGGGAAAAGATACCCCGGTAATACCGACTAAACCTACCACGGTGTTCCTAAACATAACCATAGAAGGCGAGGCCGCGCAAATCGCTTTCACATGCAATCGCGACCCCGCCGTGGTTTCGGCCCGCCGTGTAAAACGGCAGGCCACTACACAGAAATATTTCCTCCACCGTCCCCCTGGAAGGGATAAAGACACGATACAGAGGCGCACGTCGGAACACGCACGCCGCCTCTCGGACCTGGTGCTGATCGGGTAGTGAGCAGGCCCACGCAGCCCACCACCCCCAGGTCAAACCTCAGGGTGGCTGGAGGTTATCTCGCGCCCTCCGGCGCCCGGTTCTGCGGTTGGGGAGAGGATTTAAGCGCTCCCTCTCCCGCTCCGCCGCCTCCTTGATGGAAATTACTTCCTCACAAAAGGAGGCGACGGCGTTCCACGATCTCTTACTCCGGCCCATAGACTGAACCACGGCCGGGAGTGAAAGGGCAACCAGTCCGACTGCCGCGATCAACTCACGGCGCTGCGATGCCCAGGCGGGGCATTCCGCCAAAGTGTGCAGCGCCGTGTCCACAACAACATCGCGGCAGTCGCCGCAGTGATGACATCCGGGCGTCTCCTACCGGCCTATGCGACACAGGAACTGGCCAAAACAACCGTGGCCAGTCATTACCTGTGTCAGCCGGAAGCTGTTCCAGCCACTCCTCAAAAACGGGCCTTACCGCCACGATTGTGGCGTACCCGGCACTGGGGTGCACGCACAAGTCGATTTCTCCATTCTTCCACCAGGACCTGGCGGAGTTCGGACCGTGCCGCCTCTAAAACGGGAAAGGTTCCATGACATAAGTTAACAATTTGATAATTCCATCCGATTTCAACAACCGTTGAAAGAGAATTCTAAGCCACCCCGTAAAAATGTAATTTACATCGCTTGTAATATTTACATACATACATACATACATGTAATAATCAAGTTACGCTTCTAGTTCCTGCTACTCACCGTCAAGTCGTCAATCGTCACAAAACATAAATAACATTATTCCCCTAGTACCCTTCAAAAGGAATTCGGTTCCCCTTCGTTACCGTCTCCAAGCAGGTGTGACAGCGGGTTTAGGAACCCCACCTAACGTGGAAACTTACGCGACCTGTTCACTGTTTAGCTAATGGTAATCCTGACCGAATGAAAAAACATGGACAAGTGCGAATAGAACCAGTCCTTTGAAAGTTCCGTTAAAAAGTAAAATGAATTGAAGTAGGCACAAACAGACGGACAATGGAACGAAAGAGAGATGCAAGATTGGTCATTCCCAATATTAGATTGTTTTTCTTTTTGTTTGTTTAACTTTTATACTGTTTGAGTAAAGTTTTAATTGGTTGTCCTGTTTTTCAGTTTACGAAATGGATGTATTCAAGCAGTGTTTTTTCTTTACAATTAATATATTGTGTAATAATTAAAAAACTTCATACTTCGTTTGAACATTGCTTGTCCTAAACGCACAGAATTACATAACTATCTTTACGCGAGCTAATATTGTTTGTATCGTCGTTGTTATTGGCAGAAGATACTTTGTAAGTAATTTTCTGGTGATTTGAGACATACCTATCATTTATGCAACCAACTTATATAACGAGGATTCGATAACTTTTAAACGTGCCCACTACATAATATACATATATAAAATTCGTAACAAGCGGACTAGTGACCACGGCCTAGACTTGTTGTCTTATGAAAGCAGTATAAAAAACTCACACTCTCGCTGTTCACCAATGTATGCTCTCATAGTACAATTCAAGTAATTTTGAAACGCTATATATATATTTATCTAATTGGTCAACTGAAACGAACCAACGCTTAATATTAGCCCTAGCTGAGCTCTTTAAAATGTTTGGTATTGTTTGTGGTCAAACCATTTCAGAGTTTAACGTGCACAAACACATAGACAAAACCTGCATCTGGTTTTGTTTTACGTAGGTTTAGAACAGTGCTTGTATATCAACGTAAATGTATTATTGGCCATTCAGTACCAGAGGGTATGAAAACGAAAGTGATTGAAAAATATCTTACACTGCTTAAGGTAAATATTTTCTCATAAATAAGATAAGGTCAAGGTTGCCTTGCAAGGTGTTTCAGAGGAAAAACAGACGGCTAAATCACAGACAGCAAACTTCCGTTTACACTAACAAAACTACTGGATTCTAATAACTTGTTTAATCTGTAACGCTAACCTAATAATTATAGACAGCAAAGTGAGTATGCAGTAAAGTGATACATTTTTCTGTTGAGAAACCGGGTGTTAGTTGAATATTTTACAACAACATACATAGACTTACGCCTCATTCCTGGAGGGGTAGGAAGAGACTACTGGTTATCAATTGCTACGATCCTTCATTGCTTTATTTCAAATGAACCAAAAACAACTTAATTCTATTACGTAATCAAAACATGTTACCTATTGTAGATGAATGTATGCTTACATCATCAATGTTCAAAACAACAATAACTTACAAATAATTATGTATTTTGTCTCTAAAACATATTACCGGCTTCAAACATTATATTCTGATTTATTTTCCAGTATACGACCGTTGCGTACAAACAGTAAAACGTCTATAAAATTATTCTGGAATCGTCTAAATTTCGTAACAAAGGGCTTCCATTATTTGTGTATATTTATTTTATTACGTGACTCTAATGTGATCTTGAAAATGGACGTATAAAAGGTTTAATTGCGTCGTTAGAGTCACCGGCACTAAGTGGTCGGGAGAGAGACAAAATATACGATTATGACGGCATCAATAACATACTTTGGTATGGTGCATGATGTTTATTCGCATGGGAGAGCGCGAGATTTGTGTATCCGATAGCTTTTCTATTTGAAAGTGTAATCAATTAAACTTTACGTAGGCTTGGAAGTCGGACATCGGCTGGTATTATACTACTAATGTGATAAAGACACACACCGCTTTATAGTAAGAGGTAATCGAGCCTATGGGCAATTTCAGGATAAAGGGTAGTAGTGCGTTGCCAATGCTTAATAAATGGTTGCAACGATTGAGTGCGTTCGATAAAAAATCATAGAACGTTTTCCTATAATTTATAAATTAATACGGAAAGAGATATCGTAGAACCCACACCGGTTTAAGCGTATTGAGCGTGGGTGTGTGAAATTTAACAATGCAAGAATTTAATAAAATATTTTGGCAATTTAATGATTTACTCTCATATTACGATCATTACATACATCAAATTATTATAGGATTCTCGTTTAAACCTTTGATTTCACGCAATTTACAAAAAGCCTCGAACATTACATTACAGCCAAACTAGCGTTGGGTTTTTGCTGCAAGCATGATTTCCAGGCTTCTTAAAGAAGCGTTTTTTGTTAATAAACCAAAATGCAGGTGTTATACCCCTGGTGCAGCAAGCGTTCATAGGCTCATTAGCATTATACTATTACACAGACCGTTTGCTTATCTGCCACCTTAATAGTATAATAATAAAATAATTATTACACTATTTAAAACATGTTCGTATTACATTCCGCGGTGTACCTACTTAAGCGCCGATAAAACTTTCATACGTATCTATATATAGCCGTAGATTACAAAAAGGCGAGTGCTGACAACCTGGGTCTGCGCACGCGCATTAATAACAACACCATGTGCACAGCACGCGACAACTTAGAAAGGCCTAACGTCATCGACCTTAAACATCTGCTGCTTTACATACAGCCTGCTAGAAATATCACTCGCGAACGTGTCAAGAATTTTTATACCTCGCCTTGTGTGTAAGATTTTATATACAACGTGTTAAAGAAATGTATACTCATGTTTAATCACTGTGCTGCGTAATTAAATTTAATGGTTATTAGTGTTAAAAGTATTTATTTATTGATAATATCGATTTCAAAATCTGTATTTCGAAGCCTTTAGGGTGATAAGAAGACATAAATGTACTGTACGTGTTGACTCCCGAGATTTAGATGTCGTATGTCTGGCCATGCCTATGTGAATTAGAATATATGTGCGACAAGAGTTGACATGTAAATGTTAAGTAGGTATTTGATTTGGATTTTTATACATACTAAAAGTAAAAGAACAATATAATAATCGTCTAACTCAATATGGAATAACTTATATTCTACAATAAATAGTTCGACTGATTCTCTTATGCGAATTTAGAGAAAATAGAAAAACTAGTCTCAATTTTTCCATTTTCTCTTTCTGTGTAGCCAGAAAGTATAAAATATTCAGACTATTTATCTCAACCAATGTAAGACTTCTGGCGGGATTAGCAAACATGTTCGTGCAGACTTTCTATAACTTTAACTTTTTTCATTATAGTAAAACTAGAAGCATATTTAATTTAAGTAACATCCTAACTAATATTATAAATAATATACAATATTACATAGGGTACGTTTTATCTAGAAAACAGTGCTGTTACTGATCCAAACTAACCTACATTCACGCGAGCCAAGCCGCGGACAAAATCTAGTGTGTCTAATTAATTATGAAATTAACACGATCCTTCAAACTTGTCTAGAAAGTAGAATATAGGACTCTTTTTCCATAATGATAAGTCTTAGCTTCAAAAAGGAACCGTCCTCCTTTGGAGAGCGTGGCCTGACTGGTTGCGCAGTTCTGATCTAAGACAATCTCTTTGCCATTTTCTATTACATTAAAACTTATTTCCATTAATAAAAATTCTAATTAATGTTGGCTTACAATCAGTTGTAAGCCAACATTAATTAGAATGGATAGAATTACAATGAAGTCTCTTGTTCAGACAAGAGAGTCCTCGTAAGGGTTTTTTTATAATTTTCCGTCATGCTTTTTTCTTGTTATAATCTAGGCATGTTAAATATAGATATAACGCACATGCCATAACTCAGTTGTTTAACACCCACGTTATGAGGCGCCAATTACTATACTGTGTATAAAATTTTCACTTCATTGTAATTCTATCCATATTCTACTATCCCTTTAATAAAAAGCCTTCCAGTGTATATAATTTAGATGATATCGCAATATTGCTAAACGAATGCTCTTTAAACGTAATTATTTTTAACAAACAGATGTGCAATTTAAAGAATAAGGGTTATTAATACATTCAAAATATAGTGCATTAAACCTCAGTGCACGTTGATAATCTGACACAGGGGGGAGAAACAATCCAATTATCTGGTATCAACGATGTCTGTATAAAACGTTCTTTGTGGGGTACATCGTACTGTCCACCCTCTGTACAAAATATAAAATTATCGTGTTAGTATCCATTAGCGATGCAGACATGCGCAGCTGCCTCTATACTAATAGTTTGCTAAATTACGATAAAATTGTTTGCAATTATCAGTACTTGTTTTAACATAATAATTACGCGTCTATCTTCTCAAAGGTTAATTCAAGGTGTGGTTAAGATAGCCGTTCATGTTTAAATATTAAGCCTTTCGACTACTACTGGTCACATCTCCAAGGTCTAATGTTAGGACCCTTAGGTTATTCGGTATACCTGGTTAGGGAAACCCTGAATAGTAGGATTAGGTTCGCATCCAACATAGGTACATGGGATTTAAGTTTGATGGCGTAATTCCACATGTCGCGTGATACTCCAATGCTTGAAACTTTTGAATTATACACATATGCTATTTTATTTTGTGGATTAAATCCACTTTACCAATTCATGTCTTACGTCCGAAGAAGTCATTAACGTTTTGGGACAAACATGCTTGAAAGGAAAGTGTTTCCAAACAACGAAAACAATTCTCTTTTAACTTGTCTTTTCGTATTGTGTTATTTACTATCAAAGTCAGCAGTTGTCATTGTTCCAATAGTAATGAGTGGCAGATGCGACGCCGCAGGGGATAAAATGTCACGGCTCCAGTCGTTATGTGGACAGGACAATGAGCATCCCCACGATGAACTCATTTTGTTATTTACTCATCCGAATTAAACGAATCCCTCGCCAAATAAACGTGCGACGACCTACTATCAAGATACAAAGTCTTCTATCGAAGTATCTTTTGATAAGATAAATATACGCTATTTTGATAAACCGTCACGTTTTTGCGTATCTCTGTATAGCACATTCAAAATGTTGACTAAGAGCTTGCATAACTAGAGATTGTGAGATCTAGAATTCCCAAATCGGGCAAAATGTTATTGAATTGCTTTATAAGAAAATTGTCAGTAGCCGACATCTTAACATACCTAGTTCCATAGGTCCATTGGCTGACAGTCACAATTATCATGAACACTAATGGCAGTTTAAAAGAATTGAATAACTTCTAAGTATTCTGATGACCAGTCAAGTATATTAACCAGATTAGAAACATATGGCAAGTTAGGAATGAAAACCTTTGACTCTAAACTAAGCTAACTAGTTACATCTATAAAAGTCCAGTAACATTAATACAATTTTATTTCTTTCTTCTAACTAAGGCTATTGGTATTATAATGGCATTTTAAAATGTATATAGTTTAAATTGTAAACGGTACTGAAAGCATACACTACAAGTGTAATTAAATTAAAAGCATATGTGTTTCTAAACCGGATATATACAGACCGCACAGACAGGGAAGTGGCGAACATCGGTCAATTATGGCAACCACTTAAATTGGAAGTCGACACCCAACGAGCAGCTTGGTGAGTAAAACAAAGAATATGCAGTTGAAAAACACAAATCGATTACACAATTACAAAGACGCGAAGTAGTTGTTTGATTTATTCGTTGTCCACGAACGACGATTGCATAATTGAGGCGCCTGCACTTCAAACTGGTTCGATATTTCATACTAGCATTTCGATTTTATACGTGTTTTTTGCAACGGGTGCGACATTAATATGCATTCGAAGCGCGTGCCGGCGGTCAGCTGTTTCTTCTATGCGGCCGCAAGCTGCGCGCACCGTAAAAGGAAACAAGACTTGTGGATGGATTACGCCGATTACATCGCAATTATCCGTGCGAGCCGAGAGCTGCCTACGTAACAGTGGAGCACTTTCGCGATCTTTGTTCCGCGCGACATTGACCTTCCCGCGCGCGACTTATGTAATGTTTTTTCGGCGTCCGCTCCATTGCCATTGAACTTGGTGTTCTCCGCATATACATGCGTAAACACGCGTCAGTGATTACCTCGTGAGGGTTCATTATCACATTTAGCACCGACATGAACGTTTTGTAAACGTAAAATAAGCAGCTTCGCGTTAGCCGCACTCATCGACATTGGTATGGTCGAGTCGTAACGCGATATTCGCATGCGCTGTGCGAGCGTTTTTATCGTTCGCCCATGTCTTGACGAGCTCTGCAGATGGCATTCACGATGCAGGCTTGAAGTTTTTACTGTCACCGCCTCGAGCTACACTTGGACAGTTATGTCGCTGACTCCTCAAGAATCTTTAATTTTCTTTGGATATGTTTGCAGCGATGGAAATCGTATCTACGTTTGGATCTGGAGAGTCCGGTTTTCTAATGTGAGCGCGTCGTCGCCCGCGTTATTGGTATAACTGTGTAAGCGCGGTCGTCGAGGAGTAAGCTGAGGGCTCTCGAAATATTAAGTATAGCGTAGCATGCCATCCTACTTGAGCATCAAATTTTTCTATCTATTTGAAGCACGACTATGTGATAATCCCACAGTGGTGCTCACGTTTGAATATAAACTGACAGTAATTGTCTCATTGTCTATAAGTCACTTAAATTAAGATAGTACGACGATAACTCCGCCCGCGGTACGTGACGTATTTGGATAATGAAAGTCAAGGTGCAACGCACATAATAACGAAATTTCATTGTAAAGCCGTAAAAGAGGCTGAAACATTCGCGGCACGTTTATAAAGAAACGTTAGTGAGACGATGTTATCGGAACGCTAACGTCTTTGACAGGAATTGCCTACGGTCTTCTGTATAGAGATGTCCTAAATACCAATTTTTATCGCTTCGCACATAAAGCTATTGAATAAAACAGTGAACAAGTATTAATTATTTTATTTTTAATAGTTTTCAATTCGAAAAGATAACATCGTCTCGCAGGGGAATATATCGACATTAATTTCACAAACACAAGGACTAGAGACTATCTGTAAATCAATTTTAGTCTTGTAAGTGATGGTGCTTTGCCCACTTTCTCTAATGTTACAGAGTAGTCGGAACGAATGATAACCACAGAGGTCTTTTTTCGAAACACACATACAGATAATACGAAAATCTCTGTGGATCAAATAAGTTATACATGACTGAAACAATAGCGTCACCAGTGTTTTGATATTTTTAAGATTAAGTTAATATTAGGGCAGTAGTGTATATCGACTGAATATTTATAACAAGATGTCTATTTTGCTATGTGACGCTGGCACAGTTCCCATCCGAGGATTTCAGTTACTTGACAATTATTGCAAGCGCGAGAAAGGAACAATGCTATTCTCTGTTTCGTTTTCGTACATGCAATACCAATGCTTTATAATATGATAGTGAAGCTTCTGGTATGATTAATTAATTTTTTATTTTTTATTTATTAACATAAAATTGTTTACACATTTCCAATGATGCCCTGATTCCTGTGCTAGGTAGTCTAGGTACGAAACTTGAGTTACAGGAAGACAGTGTCTTGTCCCATATAATTTGCACAATAGATTTTATGCCGATGTAAAGTATAATATTATATTTGTATATTTTATACAAACATATAACAATTCATGTATCGTACCGCATGAATTTGGCGGCAGCACAAACGTGCCACTTGAGAACTCACGTGTGAAACACGTGCGTATTTTCGACGAATGATAATGTTAGCGTAACAATATAATAATACACATATCTTACCTCATTGCGCATTGCAATTTATTTTTGATCAATTTCTGTGAATGACGTGATATTACACAATTAGAATTGATACTAATTGATAATTATAATTGCAGTATAGTTAGCAATTATTGATTGATTTCATTGTCTACTAGATTTTGCCCTCGGCTTCACTTGCGTAATTGACGGTGAGATAAGTTACAATACCATTTTCTGGATGAAAGATGCCCTATGTCCTTTTCTGTTCACCTGACAACGTGTATGCGAAATTTCATGAGGATTGTTCAAGTAGTTATAGCGTGAAGGCGTAACAAGCAAACTCATAGATAATCATCCATACATACAAACAGCTAGCAATAAGTTGGAGAAAATCATCGACCCGTATAAAGATGAACAGCCAGATGAATGTATGTATGTAGGGGTTGTATTTTATCATTAATTATGTAGCGATACCCAACGAACACAGGTAGCTTCGACACTCGACTTCACTCGAGACGTCTCGCCGCATCACAAGATTTGCCCGCGGCGCCGCTCACCTCAGTGGGTGGCTAACCATTAAACTCCCAACAAAAGGGATTTATTTTTTATTTACATACTTAAGTATCGAGAGCAGTTCAAGTGCTTGCTTTAATTGAATTTTGTAAAGATTATTTTCTTAGCAACACCGAGAGCTTTGGAAAACTGTCAGGGCTTTGGATTTAAATAAATTGATGTGTAGTAGTGGATGTAATGAAAAGAGGACGAACTTCAAGAAAAAGCAATGACAGGCAGACAGTTCCTACATTTTAAAATTAACTACTTTATGCGACTGTGGTCGTGTTTATTTAGAATAGTGTTTTTAAAACATTGGTTTATCATAGTCGGAGATATTCTCTAATATAATATACAAACATTGCACATAAAAAGATCAGATTGATTATTTTTTATTAATTGTGACGAAAAAATGTAAACGCAGGCCTAACAAATTAACCCTTTTCTAATTAACGATTATTTTGTATGACTAGTATTGAAAAGATAAAAGTTGAATTTATTTATTGAACCTAATACGCAAAGCTATAGGTAATATTAATTTTGACAGCATTCCTTACGAAATAAATTTAAATAAGCAAATAGTAACGAAAAATATCATATAGGTATAGCCCCATACACAGAGGTGTATAAACAAAAACCTTAGCCTCTTCAAAGTGAAATACCTGTCTGTAAAAATTATTTTGCGTAATAAGTAACAGTCGTTTATTAATAATTATCTAGTCAATGAATCAACAGAGCGCAATTTAGTTATTAACAGAAAAATAAAATAAATATACAGAAATAATAAAAAGTACAAAGGAAAAAATACACTTAAAAGAAAATTTTCGCGGCGAGCAGTGGATACTGGAGCTGTATTTCGAACCAGACTCGCGCCACCGAGCAGGGTTCGACACTGAATGAGGCGAGCGAAGCTACCTAATAAATACTATCTATATCTTGTTTATACGATCTTGGTATATAAGATGCATTACTAAATGTTTATTTATTTATCTATAGGTTAGCATGTTTTTGAGTCCCACGTAATAGAGGGCAAGTTTATTGCCATCAATCTACTCAGAATATCTTGACAGAAAAAACTAATAATACTTACTTACTCCCGACACGAGACTTGAACCCGAGAATTCACGCACCGCAGTCGCATACTCCTGCTTCTAAGGCAGTATAAACTAAAAACTAGTCGAAATTATAACAATATCAAAATTATTCAAGTATTGGTCCAAGACATTGTTGGAAATGTGCCGGCAAAGAGCGGGGTCGTGAAATTCAATCTAGCATGATTTGAACTAATTATGGTCAGCCATTATTCCGTGTGCACAGACAGCAATTAAATAGCAGCTAATTTGAAAGGTTTCACGGGAGTTTCGCTTTTCACTCGTGCTAATATTTAGAGTTACGGTTTTAGTTGTATTTTCTACTGCCTCATTAGCCGTGTTATGAAGTGTTTATATTCGGAAAGTCTCGAATTCGATGCCTGGGTTTAGAAGTGTTATAAGGCACTCTCAGAAGAAACATGGAATGTGAGCTGGATGGCAATATGCATGCTGACTTTTAATTATGTCGAAATTAACAGTACCTGGCATAACGCTGGCATAATACCTATCTACTCTTTGCTTTAGAAATATATAGGCAAGAACGCGTGTTTGTTTTACTTCCGATCAAGTCTGTTGGCAGTAATTGTCAATCGACTAACTTGATCCAAACAAGGATGCACGTGTAAATTTGTGAGTAAGTATGTTTCCTTACGTCTTATTTAGCTAGGCATCTGTTACTACGTAATATTTGACCTTAGTGTATATATGTACGCTGGGGTGCAGGGCAATGAGGAGCCTGATGAATTAGCCAGAAAGGGGTCAGAGCAACTGTTTGTGAACCTCGAGCCATTCTTGGGACTCTCTGAGAACACCGTCAAGGCAGCTTTAAATGCACACGCCAATAATAAACACAGGCTAGAGTGGATCAATATTTCAGGGTCTGGAACACTCCAAGAAATTCATTGCAAACAGAGCCACGGTCTTCACCCGGAAGCTTTGCGGGTACAAGGGTCGAATACGCCTGCTTACAGAAGCGTTCACTGGCCATTTTGACACCAACGATTTCCTATGCAGATTAAGATTGGCAAACAAGTTCATCTGCAGAGCCTGTGGTGAACAGGACGAGTCCATATCGCACCTACTGTGTGAATGTGACGCGTTGGCTGGATTGAGAATGGGTCTGATGGGATTGGCATATCCAAACCCCGAAGACTTCAGGCTTCTCCCTCACTCTGAAGTGTACGCTGCAGCTGATGCAGTACATTTATAAGGAGATAGCTAAAGGATAGATCTTGGGGCCGACACAAAAGATCCCACTGAGTCGAAGTGTCGCCGATCTGCACTGACTGGCCCCCGTATATAAGATAAGATAGTGTATATATATAACTATCCAAATTCAAGCATAAACTGTTTTTGTAGAGGCAGGCAGAGGCTAGTATTACGGATCGCATCTGGTCGCCACCGCAGCCCGCGACTATAGATAAAACTCTATAGGTACATCTAAGAACTCGCAACTTTATCGCATACGCTACGCTTTCCACTAAGAAGAGAGATAAATAGTACAAGCTATTTCATAACTTAAGTTAACGCTTTCTGTGTCGTTCAAGCCATCATTTAACGCCATTACTAGTAGTGGGTAGACAGCAATTAACATTAAAAATACTTATGTAAATTATGCTTTTAAAGATCGTATATTTGTCATGATCTTAGAATTTATTCTCGTTGTTAAGATAAAACGGAACGGGCTTTATCGTAGGTAGTATGATGGTTTTAGCATTGCTTATGAGATTTATGATTGCGTTTCTAATAATGCTGACGTAAATAGGATCAGCCCAGTTGGGGTGGTAGCCCGAAGTTTAGCGTAATTGATCCTACCAGAAACCAATCAATCTTCTATAATGTTCCTGACGTAAGCAAGCTTTCAGGCTTTTTAAGAAGGTAATGTGGTTCTAGCAAGTCAGTGTCAAGTCAGTCTAGTGACTCAGTTATGATTCTCCCTTGCGTTGACAGCACAGCTGCAACTTTTTTGAGAGGTCAGCAATACGTCATACTTCGCTTACTAATAGAAAAGCCAGTTTAAGTAGTCACTTAGCCATTGACATTGCAAGTGTTGTGGGTTCGAATTGTGACCTACAAATATATTTTATTTCTTCTTCTTGTCAGAACAAGACGACTCCCGCACTGGCAAGTATCACTGTGTGAGAAGACCTTATAAATATTGATACAACAGCCACAAAAATGACTTAGATTCAAAACAATCACATATTTGTTGATCACACACATTTTTGCTCCATGTGGCTCTGCAAGTGGCGGTATGACCACTACGCCATCAAAATTGTTCCAAGTCGGCGTAATCTTTTCGTCCGCTATTCGAAAGCTTGTAGTTTAGATGTGATTTGCTAAACCCTTGAAACTTAAAATGAGTTTTAAAGAGAAAGCTTCAAAATTACCACATGTAAATTATAGGTACATAAAAATAAAATAGGCACGTGTATATAATCTGTTTAGTAGTTTTAAGTACAAAATGGTGGTAGAAGCCATATAAGTTGATTGCTCACAGTTTTTACTGTCGAGAAAACGTCGGTTTAGGAGTGCACCGTGTATAAAGTTGCTTATCTTGAATTTGCATAGTTACGGGACGGGACACGGCCACTGCATCCGTGCAACATTACCGTTATGGTCATTTTTAATAAAAAGTCCTACTTAATACTAGCGATATGGACAGTTGCATTCGAATACCTTATATTCGAATGTGTTGACAATATAAGTACGTGCGCTGTGTCCTTGACCATGTAAAGTAGGTATCGCGTTGTGCACAATATCATTTGAACGCAATGATGCGTATCACTACTTATTACGTGATTACATAATGTATACCCATAGTATTTGATTGGAAGGCGTGTTCTTAACAGGGGACCGATGTGTTCTTTGCGTCTAGAACTGGCTCCACAGCGACTCTTTTTTTGAAACGCTTTGCAATCGCCTATAGGCTACGGCATTTGTTTAACAATAGAAGAGTCTTATTCTTGTTTGCACTAGATCATATAATAACAGTAAAAAAGTAGTTAAGATTAGGTGGTACATAAACTCCACACACATTTAGTTTCCACGCACATAGTCTCTCTAGTCCCATTGAGTTGTCCCATGATGGAACAACTGACACTTTTTCGTCCCAGTAGTCCCATGGGATAAATGACTCCGGAGTGAGTTTAGACCATTGGCAGTTAAAGGACACGTATTTCCTGTCAGTCACATTTTTTGTTTCGATAATAATCGATGCCGCGGCCTTATTATTTCACTCGTACTACAATAATACTTATACATATACAGATTAATTTAGACCGCGCCGTTGCGAGTTGGGTAATGAGTTGTTTATGTGAAACTGCCCAGTGGCTGCGGGTACTGAGCAGAGTCTCGATACGCACCTGGTAGAGAAATAATAATAATAATAATAATATAATAATAATTGATTTATTTCTCACCACAATATAGTAACATTACATTTAAAAAGTACATGTGAGCCTTAATATTATATTGTGGGAGACTGGTGCCTAAGCTAGGCTCGAGGCCTGTGTTTCAGGACACCAGGTCTCCACCCCTTAGTTAGTTACATTTCAAGTAATATACAAGTTGGTCATTACTGCTATATCATACTTTTTTTATAGAATAAAGTAATTAGTTTGTATTACATGTTGTTTCTGTTAGCAATAAAGCTCGGCCTCTATTCCGTGGCACCTATAAAAATTGCTGGCAAAATGTAAGTGGGATACATTTCTGCTTTAGAGATATATGCACGTGCATTTAGTAATTATACAACGCAAAATATTCTATCATTAGCAATTACGGCTGTCGATTCTATCAACACCCTTCATAACAATCGCAGATGCATCGTTGCGTTTAAAGCCTAGTTTTACACACAATATCATCATATAATTGTTTCCATACCGTAAACTTAATTAATAAGGAACTTACTCGCTTCATGACTGAGAATAATACTGTTCTTTCTATAGTAAAAAGTGTGTATTTGGAGTGCACTCGCCATATTTGTAAGTCTAAGGGAAATCATGAATTATTTTGCTTGCTAATACAGAATGCGTGTCATAAAGGAAGACATAGACAATCCATCTCTTAAACCCGCGACCTCAACCAACCGTGTCATTGTTTTACTAACTAAGCTTTTTATGGTCCTACGCCAGGAATTCAATTTTCGCCTTGAAGCATTGAACATAATATCAACCCTGTATTAAACTGTCCTACTGCTGGATATAGGTCTCTTCTCAGTGTTAGGCCATAGTCCACCACGCTGCTAGCCTAGTGTGGGTTGACAGACTTCACATGTCTTATTCATTATGAAGGTGTCTTAGACGTGCAGGTTTCTTCACGATGTTTTCTTTCACTGTTTATACTTTAAGCATTTAAGCGTCAACAATTTCTGCTTGTCGAAAATTCTCTATAATGTTTAGAGAACATGCCAAATCGGACTAACGAGGTGGCCAAGGGTCTAACCCTTCTTATACTGAGAAGAGTCCATGCCTAGCAACGGGATTAACAGGGCTGATATTATTCTTATAAGGTGTTCACGTTAATCACAGCATCGAGCTTTTGATATATTACGAAGAAAGCAAGCATATGAGCACTTTGAATACTTCAATAGATGAGGTATAATCTAGTTCGGAACACGGAACTCACACGGGGCTCGTATAATCCAGTTCACGAAATTGTGTTTGCAGAGGTCTAGTTGGGCATACAGACGACTATGTATCTTCCATATAGGCCACTGCAGTTCATGTTCGACTAACCGAGTTCTCGTGCTTTTACGAAGTGTGGCGAGAGATGCTACATCCTATAGTAGATCGTAGCTGAACAATCTTGTGTTGCGTCTTATTGGTAGAGATTTTAGTCTCCCTAAGGCGCTGTGCTGTAGCTGGCAGCAAAGGAATTTCTTTTTATTCTATCTTTTGTGTTTCTGCATATGCCTGATTGCTGTCCGACACTATAACTATATTAATCAGTGCTGTAAAACTTATTTATCACTGTTTATTTTAATATTTATTTTTAGTGACAATGTTGTTTTGTTTTTATTTGTGCATTTATTAATTATGATTCACCAGCTATTACTACAATACCACATACCCACGTGAGAAACATTTTAACAACTAGTTATAGATGAATTCAGCACGCATTAAATTTAAGACAGTACTGTGATGAAATGTAAATGAAGATATAGGTATCAATATAAATGTGTACCTATACTAAATTAAATGAACGGCAAATGAAATCCAAATCCAGTAAATTTTAGTGGAATTTCAGATACATATAGACTGAAATTAGATTACATTTAAAAAATATTTGAAATGTTTTCTATTGAAAGAAATACACATTTTGCACACTAGGTCTATCTCGGTGGCACGCACGTGACAGCTGAGTATATGCTATTGCATCGTCACTTTGCCATGGTAATGATTATATTATACAGAGGAAATATAAAAAAATTATTGGTTTGTTTTTAAGGATGTAATTCAAAAATTACCCAACCGATTATTTAATTCTTTCACTATTAAAAAGCTATATTATCATCGAGTAACATAGGCTATATTTTATATTTAAAAATAAAGTGCTTTTATTAACATTACCTTGCCTACTTTTACGCGAGCGCAGCAAAAGCTAGTATTCAATATAGCGAGGCCTCACTTATCGCACAGGACTTACGAGTCATCGAATATTTAACTATCTTAAATATTATAGAGATTTTAGCAACACAGCGTTATCTTACCTGCCCATTCCGGTATTACCAATCCGTGCGCTCTCGTGAACTTGCTGGTAAAATAATCAATCACACACAATTTCATAACCACTTAAAAATGCGACTTATTAACATAGCAAAAAGACACAGAATCAATTGATAACATTCTATATCAACAGCTGCAAAAAATCCCACATACTCCCCAACGAGTGCAGATTAATTATGAGAAAATTAACAGGCTGAAGCACAGTCGGATGTGGATAATCACGCAAACGTCACTTTCATACGCTCAATGAAGCAGTCTATCTTTATTACTGAGGCATAAGAGTCACTTCGTATAGTCGTTCTAACTGCAATAGAAATGGATAGTCGTCACATATTATCACGCGATTGC